>OZ038383.1:133054609-134369609 GCA_964036045.1 Eutreptiella sp. 'Long Island Sound 2002'
ACTCGCGGAACAGCGCCGAGAACGGCGCCAGCTGCTGCGCCTCCGTCCGGCGCAGGAGGGCGCGCGCGCGTGCCTCCTGCACCGCCACGTGGTCCAGCATCTTGGCGACGAAGCAGCGCGTCAAATACCGCCGGCGGTCGCCCTCTTTGCGATCGAGTCGCGCGCGGGCGGCCTCCTCCGTCGCGCACAGAGCCCTGTGCTCCGCTCGCCGCCGCTGGTACTCGTTCGAGGCCGCGGATTCCGCGTCCGCGACGGCCATGCGCCGCTGCTCCATTTGCGTCGCGGTCTCGCGGAACCGCCGCCGCCGGGCCTTCACCTCCGCCCGGTGGTCCTGGCGCTTGATCATGCAGTACCGCACCGCCTGCAGGCGCCGCACTTTGTTCTGGATGCGCAGCGCCGCCGCCTCCCGCTCGCAGTCCGCGAACTCCCGGCACCCGTCCTCACACGCGACGCGGATGGCGACGTAGACCTCGCGCCGCTCCTTCCAGAGCCTCTCCCGAAACGCCGCGTCGTCGAGCACGAGGCGGTCTTTGCTCAGCAGCAGCGCCTGCCGCCGCATGTCCCGCTCCCGCACCGCCCACTGCTCGCGCTCCTCGTCCTCAAGCGCCTCCAGCTCCGCCCGCGGGGGGGGCTCCTCCACGTCCACGACCGCCTCCATCTCCCGCTGCAGCCGCGCCACGATCCGCGGCCACGTCGCAAGCCACGCGTCCCGCCGCTCGTCCCACAAGCGCCAGAAAGAGATCTCCTGCAGCCCCTCGAGCCGCGCCCGCTCCCCGAGCTCGTGCGCGGGGAGGCCCTCGAAGTCGCGCTGCAGCGCCTGCAGCGCCGCGGCCTCCAGCGCCGCGGCCTCGCGATGCAGCCGCGCCCGCAGCGCGGCCATCCCCGACGAATGAAGCTCCGTCACGGTCGCCCGCTCCATTTCCGCGGCCTCAAAGAGGCAGGCGGCCTCGAACCACTGCTCCTGCGATACACG
The DNA here is from genome assembly GCA_964036045.1 of Eutreptiella sp. 'Long Island Sound 2002'. Taxonomy (NCBI): domain Eukaryota; phylum Euglenozoa; class Euglenophyceae; order Eutreptiales; family Eutreptiaceae; genus Eutreptiella; species Eutreptiella sp. 'Long Island Sound 2002'. The sequence goes on from OZ038383.1 coordinate 133,055,583, forward strand.
CGCAGTGAGGGCGGTGGCACAAAGCGCAGTGAGGGCGGTGGCACAAAGCGCAGTGAGGGCGGTGGTACTGCTCGCGCTTGCGTACCTTTGACTCCTCAGTGCCGTCCCACCCCCTTCCCGCTTTATTTCCCCTGTCCAAACCCCGCGTCCTCTGCACTGCACTCTGTCACGCTCCGCACTCCCTCCCTCCCCCTCCCCCCCACGAACGTCGTGGGACCTTCTCTCTGGGGGTCCTCCCTCCCAATCCCCGGGCACAAGCGCAGTGAGGGCAGCGGATCCGCGGCACTCAGGACCTGCCGCTGCAGCGAGAGTCGCTCTTGGGCCTGCCGCAGCTGCAGGCGTTCCCCTTCTTCCTCCGCCTCAACGAGCCTCAGCGACGCCCGGAGCCGGGCCGCAAGAGTCTCGGGGTCACGGCCCTCGTCCCGTTCAATGGCACGTGTGATGGCCTCCGCAGCAGCGGCAATGAGGGCCTCCGACTCCAGATCACGGGCCGTCCCGGGGGCCGTACTTGGGGCCGAAGGCGGTCTGCTGCGGGCCTTCACCTCCACTTGGACGACCTGCAGAGTTCCGCGGGGATGTGCCGAGCGGGACTGCCCCCAATCGGGTGGCCATTGACGCCCGTTGATGCGGCGGCCCCAGGCCCTCATGCCACTGCACCCGGCACCTCCCCCCGCGCCCCGCAGGAGAGTGTAGTGCACGTCCGGATCCCAACCCCCGTGGCGTTCCCAGTGGGGGGGTCGTTTTGTTCTGGGGGCAGTGAGCCGCCAACCACTGGCACCATCTCAAGCACCAGGGGAAGGCCTTGCCGGCGCCTAAGACTTCAACGCGGAGGCAAGCCCCCCCCCCCGCCCCGGTCTCAATGGTGTTATTCCCGGCCGTGACAATTGGAGGGTGGAGATACGAGCCAATCTTTCCTGACCCTAAAATGGGTTTTTCCGTTTCAATCTGAACATTTTGAACATTCCCGGGTGGTCCTTGGCCCTGCCAACATTCAGCTTCGGGGAGGCCAGAAGGCACTTACTATGAGTGCTCCCACACCCCATCCATGCCGTATGGCACGCCCCCCCCCTCCCATTGGCAAATCCAATTGGCGTAGGTTGGGGGGGGGGGTCTGGAGGCGGGGGGGGGGGGGCTCCGGCCCTACACGTACCCACCCCCCTGTGGCCCCCCTCCCCCTCCTTACTCCCAAGCCCTGCCCCGTCCATTACTGGCGTCCCCGGAGCAGGACCGGATCCTGGTGCCGCTGGACGTTCCTTGCCCCTGTTTCGACTTCAAGTGAGTTGGTGACCTTCGTGGATAAGTTCTGAGTGGAGGGAGCGGGAAGCCAAATCAAATCGCATGGGGACAAAACGCTGGTGACCCGGACTGCACCCCACGCTCCACAGATGGTCTCCGGTCTGCAGCCCCGGCATGGGACCCCACGCCGCTGTTCCAAGCATCAGAAAAGGAGCTGCACGTGGAATGCAGACAGAGGGGTCACTTTAGGCAGCAGGGCATCGGGATACTTTTTTGGGGGGCTCAGACCAAGATGCGCCGGCGTAGCCTGCTCACTTTACAGTACTCGAGATGAACTCTCGGAATCAAGGGTCAGAGCTGTCCAGTGCTACAATGATCCCACAGTGGCTGTGGTAGCGGATGTGACACGTAGTGTGGATTAGCTGAGTCTGAAACCAGGTGATGCAGTGGGAGACTGCCACGCCCTTAGGCTTCCCAGTGTGCATGAGGCACAATGACTGCCGGCTGAAAAACACAGCGGTGTGAAGATTGAAGGCCGAGAGGAACACCGAGATACCAATGGCCATGGCAGTCCCTGCTGCGTTTCCTGGCATCAGATGCAGCTAACCCGCACCATGCGTTGTGTCCGCCACCACAGTGCTCTGTGGGACAATCACCGCAGTTGACAGCTCTGGTCCTTGACTCCGCGAGGTTTCTCAAGGACCATCCGGCGAAGGGGCGGTATCACTTTCCCTGGGCCTAGAACCCCAACCCACACCCCCTTCCCCCACCGTCCCCTGTTTCTGTCGCGCGGGGGGGTCCACATTCCACTCTGACCCACAAAACTGCACGTTTCCCCCTCTCGGCCCGGGGCAACAAGCAGGTCCTATGAACGACACGGCACTGAACGCCGGTTGTACTACGCGGGCGTATCCCACACATGAGCCCTGTTGGCGGTGCGGCCAGTGGTCATACACCGGCGGTCAATTTATGTGGCCAAGGGAGGAATCCCCGGACCATCAGCCCCCCGTTGACCCGAGCACCGCGCTGATGCACCTGCGGAGTGAACCGGGAGTAGTACGCATCGCGCCTGGCGGCCTCCGCGGCCCTGCGGGCGCACAGGGCCTCCTTCGCGGCGGCGTCGGGCTGCTGGATCATTTCCATCTCCTCCGCCGTCAGCAGCGCCCTCCGATGCGCGCGCGCGGCCTCGCGCCCGACGCCCCCGCGCCAGACGCGCTGGATCCGGTGGGCGGCGATGCGCCACCCGCGCCGCTGCCACGGCGTCAGGGCCTTCCACCGCGACCGGGGGCTGGCGGGTGGCGGGGGCTGCATCCACCGGGCGTAGGGGTCCGGCCGGTGGGAGGGCACTGCCTCAGCGCGGGCGGAGTCCAGCCGCTGCGACCACCGGATGTGCCGCCACGCGTGCGCGGCCATTCGGCCGTGGTAGCCCCGCCACGCGCGCTGAACGTCCAAAGCCGCGCGTGCGATGCGCTGGCGCATGGGCAGAGGCAGCCGCTGGTGCTGGCGCAGCCAGCGCTCGAGTCGGGCATCGCCGTGCGGCGGCCCGGCTGTTGACTCGGGTCGGAGGGGGGGCGAGGGCCAGTTGAGGGCCACACGGAGCGGCGTATTGAGGGCAGACATGGGGACAGAGGCACGGGGTCCTACATCCTTCAGAGATGGGGCAATGGCAAAGGACCCTGTGGACACGCGGGAGGGCGGGCGAAAGGTCCTACTGGGGGGTGGGGGGGGGGCGTGGCCGTAAAGAAGCCATCAGACCCTTAGTGCCAGTGCTTCTGGGAGCTACCCCCCGAATGCCTACGCTATCCATCCTGCCCTTCCCCCAAAAGGGTCCTTCAGCCCATTTCCACTTGGGCTGGAGGGTCGTGTCTCAACCCGAGAAGCCGCCCCAGCATACCCACAGCGCTGCTTATATGGTGTTCAGCCGGCCACGTTGGTACTTCGGTGTGTACGGACTGGCCTGGGCTTTCAGGAGGAAATTGTCTACCTTACGCCCCCCTTGTAATCCCCCCCCCCAACATCGTGATGGTCCCCCTCCAAAGGGGGGGGGTCACAAAATGACGGTTCCCCCCCCTGGGGGGGCGGGGGAGATTGCACCACCAAACCGTAACACCCCAAAACTGCAGCCATGCATGCACAACACCGGTGGTGTGAATCGCGTTGAAACATGATGTTACTTCTGTGGGCGTGCCCTTTCTACAGGCACTGTGTGAAACTTCTTTTTGCGACTCCAAACAACATTGAACCCCTGGACATGCTCAGGGGGCAATTCACATATAGGCTGAGGATTGGAAGACGCGGTAGGCTGTGCAGCTCGGTTTCTAGCCCTTTTGGAGAGCACAGTACAACCAACCGTTTCCAGAAGAAATGTGACAGGGGGGGGCTGCAAGGGGGGGGGGGGGGAGTACATTGCTTGTCCCCAGCCACTGTGGCAAAGCGTTGTTGGGAGGTGAGAGTGGAGAGGACAGCCAAAGTGCTGCGTCTGCCCCTCAGCATCCCTCCCCCTGCACATGAAGAAACAAAATGCACTTGCATACCCGGTGCATTGTCGGGTCATTGCAGGCACATAGCAGGCCATAGTAGGGGCATAGGGGGGACCTTGCACTGCACACACATCACACGCACCTTTTAAATCATCCCCCTAAAAAACAACCCCATTTTCCCAAGTATGAAAAGGGCCTCACCAGGGTCTGCAGGGTGGAGAGGACCACATGGCTCAATAACTCCTGCGGTATTGGGGTCCCCAAAGAGGAGAGGGGGGGCCATAAGCAGGTCAACAAAGCGCTCCACACATGCACGTCCTGGTATGCATTCGGCAGTTCCATCTTCTGCGGCCGAGGCCTCACAACTGCTATACTACAAACATGGAGAGGAGAGAGTGCCATGTCTATGTGTAGTGTTCACAGCGGCAAGATTCCCATTGGCTCTGGTAATCTCAATGGTGGTGTGAATGGCTAGAGAATAGGGCGCACTGCGCAGAGCCCTTGAAACCAGCCTAGGGTCCGCCGCATTTAATTCCCGCACTGCTCGCGTACCGCATTCAGTGTTCCACCATAGGCACAGGAGGCACAAAATAAGCGCATAGCACACACAAGCAGCAGGCACATAGTATGCGCATTAGAGGCTCTTAGCAGGCTCATGCAGCACGCACATAACAGGCACACAGCAAGTGCATAAAAACACATAGTTGGCGCATGAAGTAGTGTGGTATAGCAGTAACACATAGTAGGCACTCAGTAGTAGACATCTGGGAAAGTAAGATAGCAGCCCACTTGCTCCGCGGGCAATGCAGCGAGCAGTGTGGTTGGGGTGACTCTGTGCAGCGTTTTGTCTCTTGGGTGCATCAAAGACCTGTCTTGATGTTGATTTGCGTCATTCGCTGTCCTCGGCCTCCTCTTGATTTCACACTTGTCGTTTCTTGCTTATCATCTTCCTCTGTTATTGTGACAGGATTCAAGTCTCTGTGCTAGGCTTCCACTAGAGCCATCCCTGGCCAACGCCCCCCTCCCGAAAAAAAAGTGTGCCCATCAGCCACATGAGTGGATGTGCGGGGTGTTCCAATCACCTTTGGTGGGCGCGGGTGCATGGTGTGAGCTTTATCCAAGGCATGGAGTACTATTGTGAAAACCAAGGGACAAAACATACTACAAATGCCCTCTTGGCTAACAGAGCTTCCTTGACACAAAATATTGACATCATGCATCTCAAAACCAAGGTATGAGACAGCACACATGGCACACAGTAGGACCAGTTTATAAATGCACCGCCATAATCCACAGTGCAGAGCTGACGGAACCAACACCTAGTGTTGCTTGGGCATAGGGGTTGCTTGGACAAAAGGGGGTGGGGTACCAAATTTGAATGCTGAATTGGCAGTGGACGCACCGTTTAGCTTGTGGACAGTGCTATGAGGTCGTGATTGACATGACAGTTTGAGATAGCAAAGCAGTGCAGACATCCAAACCAGGCACTGTTGGTGCATCACCCTGTTCTCTATCAAATTGGCTACACTGATGCTTCCCAGGCACGACACCATGCGCAAAGAGAGCAGAAATGGAGAGCACACACACATGCAATACATGCAAAACACACAAAAAAGCCACACTTGAAAGATGTGAGTGTTTTGTTGCATCTGTCAATTGTTTGTGCCCCACCATCTCCACTTCCAGGCCCCTGAGGATTGTCTGCACGTGTATCATGCAAGTTACGGCGCGCAAGCAACACCGTACTACACACATTCCACTGGTGAGGAAAGTCGCGGTCCTGTCGTTTGGGTCATGTTTTCGACGGTACGTTATCTTTGACCAGACATGTGGGGGGTGACGCCTGCATCCCTCCGCACATTGCTGTCCCAAAACCAGCCAAGAAAAAGAAGCATCTCCAAGAGTTCACGGTACGTTATAGGTTGACCAAGAAGGGCTTCATTTCTGAGCCTGTGGACACGTGATGTTCAATGTTTTCAAACTGTATGTGCCAGTTTCTGGTCTCCAATGATCAGAATCAGGGCGGTCCTTAACGGGAAAGGAAAAAAAAAGTGTTCCGTTACACAGTTTTCCCAAAAAAGCCCGCGGGCGCTCCATGTGTTCAACCATGGTTGGTGGCGGTTGGCGGTTGGCGGTTGGCGGTTGGCGGTTGGCGGTGGTTGGCGGTTGGCAACTGGCGGTTGGTGGCGGTTGGCGGCGGTTGGTGATTGGTGATTGGTGGTTGGTGGCGGTTGGCGGTTGGCGGTTGGTCGCCGCTGGCGGTTGGCGGCGGTTGGTGGCGGTTGGTGGTTGGCGGTTGGCGGCGGTTGGCGGTTGGTCGGAGTTGGCGGTTGGCGGTTGGTGGTCCCTCAGGGCGGTCCTTAAGGTCCTTAAGGACCGCCCTGATCAGAATACTATCTCTTGAATATGTCCTCAATGTACTTTGTGCACTGTGTATGCACACCTTACGCATGGCTTGTGCAACACCACCCCCAAAGGAGGACGATGGAATGATTAATTGCTGGCTGGATATATAGGTAAGCAGACTTGTGGTCGGCAATTTTTGAGTGAGGAGGGGATCTTTTGTCTCTCAGCCAATTTCTCCATCCACCATAGACCCACCAAGCCCAGGTGGTGCCTGCCATTGCAAACCATCATGGCCATCTCTCTGCCGCAGAAACTTTATGACCGTCAAACAAGCAGTGACGTCATAAAGTACACTTAGCCTCAGGTACCCCTGCCCTCATGCCCACCCTGCTCCCTTTGTGTCCCATACCCGTCTGAGAGGCTGGGGGAATCTGAATATTCCGTGCTGAGCAAACCACTTACTGAAGGGCGCTGGGGCAATGGCTTTATAGAGAGGCTTCATTCAGAGGGGGCTGGAGTCATTTAAGGAGGGTGGTCACCAAAAAACCGCAGGCTAGAGTCATATCAGGCTGGTCATGTAAACAGGGCTGGGTTTGAGTGAGGCAACTCATCAGATAGTTCATATAGAGCAGGCTGTATAGAGAGTAGTTCAATGTCTGAGATGTGTGCTCAACCCATTGGCTGAACACAGGGCTCATAGGAAAGGGCTTATGAGATCATCTGTCCAACCTGGGGGGGGGGGGGTCCACCCACGCCGGAGGACTACTGCGCACAAATGCACCCCAGGTGGCACTGAGAGCTGAGGGCTCAGATCCTGTGACTCCAAACAAAGCAGTGGAAAAAAAAAAGCAATGCATGTCCCTGGCAAGTACCCCCCCCCCCTTGTATAAGCTACGCCAAAGTCCCAAATTAATCCCAAATTAATACGGTCCCTACGCCTACTGTAGCTTGGACACGGGCGTAGCTTGCGCACGACACATACGACTACCAACACCGGGCACCCACGTTCAAAAAGAGAGGATTGCATGGTGAGCTGGTGCAAGAAAGGGGCATATAATGCACAAACATCCCCAAAATCAGAGCTCTCTGGGTCAAGTGGGCAAACACTCACAACAAATGTGTTCATGACTCTATGTGACTCGCAAATCCGTCACCAAACCCATGTCTTATGTGGCTGCACTACGGGTACCGAATTAAAATTAGGTCCCAAATTAATACGGTCCCTACGCCTACTGTAGTTTGGACACGGGTGTGGCTCATACAAGGGGGGGGGGGGTAAATCATGGATATTCATAGGGCCAATGAAGGTGTAATGCACACTCCTTTTGCATGTTCCTGAAAAGGCCCCAGAATAGCCTCTTCAGTTGCCGTCAAAAACAAAAAGTGAGCCCATTGGCTGTCCCTTGTGATTGAGCCTTCCTTGTTCAACGAAAAAGCACAAAAATTGCACCATTTTGAGCCCAGTGTAACCCATTTTGGCCCCTCTACAGCCACACAATGCCTTGAAAATGGGCTGTTTTGGGACAAAGAAATGGGTCAAAGGTGGGTCAAAAATGTGTTCTTCCAAAAATACTCTTGGATCATTTGGGGTGCACAAACAAGTGAAATGAGCCTATTTTGAGCCCATTGTGAGCAATTTTGGCCCCTCTCAAGTCCAAAAGAGCCTTGGAGATGGGCCATTTTGGGACCACAAGAGGCTCAAAAATGGGTCAAAACAAAATCAAAAGGTCATCTTTTTCACGCTAGGGTCAGGCTAGAGGTAGTCATCTGTGGGTTACACAAATGCTTTCGCCTCTTTTGCATGGCACAACGTGGTAGTAGGGGTTGCATGTCTCTTGTTTTGCCCATTTTTGTTGATCAATATTTTGGTATTGAAATATTGGCTTTCACTTCACCGCGATCCCATTAATTACCACCAATATTTGTCATCCTTAGTATCCATAGTATTCGGTGTGCCTTTTCACTTCACCGCAATCCAACTCTGAACTCCAAAGTCTCAAACTTCCAATGATTGTGCATTTCAGTACCACGCAGGTAAAACCGCACTCAAATTGTATAGCATGCACCAACTTTCTTGCGCTTTCGGCTATTGCATGCGTGCCCCACTTCCCCACCAGCTCGGTCCCAATATTCAATCTTGATTAGGGGTAGGGGTAGGGGTATGACTAGGCTTAGGGTTGGGGTGGGCGTTAGGGTTAGGGGTTGGGTTTAAGTATGGTTGTAGGACACGTGGAGTTGGGGCCCCCGTGCTTGTCAGTGTCATCATCGGAGCTTGACAAGGAAGGGGAAGAGCTTGATGAAGTGCAAGTGGCATAGATCTCTCCATGGGAGGAGAGAGGGACACCTCAGTGAGCTCCATCCCCTCTTGGTTGGTTGCCCTGGATTTTTCCCTCAGATTCATGCGAACCACCATCAGCACGTGCCAACTCAAATCATGCATGACAAAAATTTGTGCACGCCATTCCAATCAGCATTAAAGTCTGTCCAGGGAACTTTGTCAAGAGCAAAAAATGGATATTGCTCACCCAACTTTGTGCTAACATGCAATTGTTGTGGAAAAAAACGACATAGCACGGCTTCCATACCTCAGTGAACCCACATGCATCCAATTGGGCCCTGATGGGAGCGGGGGGGGGGGGGGGTTGCGGGCTAAGGCACCTGGCCACCAGAATTTCTGCAACACCGCCAGTTGGGCGCTCCCCATCAAAGACCAATGATCAAAGTCACAGGTCATGGCATGGACCGAAGGTGACTTCTTCTGAGCGAAAAATGCACCGCTGGCCATCTCCCAGTAAACGCATGGCTGCCCACTGCTTTCCCTCATGCCCACTGCTCCGCTGCATACAGTCTTCAAAACCACTCGTGGGCATACATCCCGTTGTCTCGCATTAACGAAAACAATTTGAAACAATCGCTCCATTGGGTACTGGTGCGGAAGACCATTCCACCCCCAACATAGTGACACTCAAGAAAGATCTCGTCGATGAGGGCAATGGCCCCTGTCTTAACCAAATGTGGAATGATCTTGAACTCAGCGCCTTCAATGTCCATTTTGACGACCACAAAGTCGTCGACCGTGAAGTGGTCCTGCAAATACTGTGCAATATCAAGAGCCGGGACAGTCCACGAGCCCCCCGTCAGCAACCGATGTTGACTGGCCCACTTCGAGCCTTCAGGGATGGCATAGGCCATGGAAGGGTTGGTGAACGTCAGCGTGCCATTCTCATACCAGACCGCTGCCAGCACAAACTCGGCATTCGGCTGACCACTGAAGGACCTGACAGACAGAGACAGAGGGAGGGAGGGAGGGAGGGAGGGAGGGAGGGAGGGAGGGAGGGAGGGAGGGAGGGTCTAGTCCCCATGCCACTGTTTGGTTCCATTGCCACGTGGGGTCCTTGTTTGGCTGTTTGGGATCACACCAATCTACGGGAATCATTGGCCATGACTTCATTCAAACGCGGCTCGAACTGCAACGTTCTCAACATTGCAGCAAACCAAATGTTCGTCTCCGATCACCCTGCTGCTGGACTCAACAAACGAACACAGAATTCCTCAACCTACTCCCCCCGCAGAGATAGGGCACGCCCAAGATCGGCCAGGGAGGTTAGGACCTGCTCACCCTGCCCGAAAAGGCCGTGGAGCGCCGTCCCACAATTGCAAAGTGCTGAAAGAAGAACACAATGCCCTGCACATGTGGTGTCCAGGGGAGCGTCAACACCGGCTCCCTCCGAAAATTGTTGGGGCTGTGAAAATTGTTGGGGCTTAGCTGCCATATGACCCCGTGACACAGGCCATACGGTCATCGCTCTCCCGAACCAGTACTGAATATCGCCTTTAGTTCGCTTTAGTTAGTTCACCCTGTTGGGCTATCGAATATTTCTTAGGCCGGCGTGGGTCAGCCCTCCCAGTCAGCACACCACCTCTTCACCAACCCTTCACACAGCTCTCAGTCACTCTCACTGTCACTATCTCCACACATGTAGGCTCGCTCATCCGTCGAACTACGGCTGTCAGAGCTACGGCTACCCCCACTGTCCCACATCGTTTCGGGGTCCTCATCACACTCCGACATTTCCTCTAGCCCCAACTCTTGCCACACATCTTGTGCCAACCTTGCCGCCCTGACTCGCAGCAATGCCATTGCTGCCCCTTGCAGTGCACATTGATCTGCATGTTCATTTCACTGCACGCCCACCTGTGAAGGCAACCACTGCACCGAGACGCTGTCTCCAGGGAACTGCCAACTACTCCACAGCTGCTCCTAGAGGTCAGTCAGAGGCCTGCCGCTCTGGCGGTGATCCCAGCGGCCGCAAATGCTAGAAATACTCCATACGCCATGTGAGACCAGACAGCTGGCAACTCCTGCACCAATTGCCGCTGCAGCCAGGGCATTTGCTGCCTGTAGACCTCTTGCCACGTTGGCAGCAACACATCTAAGTCGCACTGAGACGCCTGCTGCAGCGTCGTTACACCTTTGCGCACAAGCACGGGAAATTGTTGGCGGGGGGGGGGGGGGGGGGGTCACTCGTACCTTGAGCAGAAAGGCATATGCCATGGTACCCCACGCTTGGGATGCTGGGTCATCCCATGGGGGAAAGAGAAGGAGGGGAGAAGCGAACAACACTTGAAATCACACCGAGACCCAACGAGAAGTGCCCATACATGCAGTGCGTTGGGAGATGGTTCCGCTTTTGGTTTGCAAATGGGGTGTGGCTCCCAAGGAGGGCTGGTTGAGGGCTCGCACATGCGGTGTGCCTCCAAAACCGTTTTTGGCCCACCAAACTCCCCCTTACAGAGAACCACCGGGCACCCCAGAACGCGACAGCGTAAAGGAGGAAGAGGAACACTGAGGACAACAGCCAAGACAGAACCTGCCGAAGTTCGCCCGCACGTCAAATGCCTTGATCTCGAACGTGTCAGACTGCGGGTACTGCGGCAGAAACCAGGTGCCGACCGTCGAGTTGAACTCGCGACTCCCCATGTCCAAGTAAAACCTGCGCTTGGCCCGTGCGATCGGCACGAGGGAGCCCAGGAACCGGATGCGGTTCCGGCGTTCCCTGATCTTCGCCGTGTCAAAAATGCGTTCCCTCCTTCCGACCTTCATCGTGGGCCAGGGTTCGTTGATCAGCTCTTCGATGGGCAGGCGATGGCCCGTCAGATAGTTGCAGAAGAAGCAGCCGGGGGAGCTGGTCTGTGATGCAGATCCAGAGCCTGTCCCCGTCACGTTCTGCAGGACGGCAGTCAAACCCGCGCCATCTGCTTCGCGGCCCTTTGGCTGCGCATCGGGCACAACGGACGTCGACGGGGCCCGGGGTTGAGCAGCGAGCACCATGCCCTTGCTGCTCGGCTCGGGCGGACCGGACGGGGCCGGCGTTGGCTGCCCCCGATCTATCGCACTCGGTGCCGCGGCTTTCGATCGGGAATACAGGACGTACATCACCCCAATGAACGCGACACTGAGGCAGAACACCACGAAAGAGGCACGCGTCTCCATTGGATTGGGCGCAGCAAAGCGCAGACCAGTTGATGGCGCAGGAACACTCAAAGCTCCACGAGGAGCAGCCGGGGAACGCACTGAGTCGTTTTGCGGTTTTTCATGACATTGCCAGGGCACATCGATGCGGGCGCACACGCATACAAGAAGAGAATGCCTGGGACAATGGCAGAGGTACATGGACATGACCGTACACGTGTGAAATATGTGCAGCACGGATTTTCACGGAGCATGAACTTGAAAAGGCCAGAATGTTGAGAGTGTAAAAAATTTGCAACAGCTCCAAGGAACAGGATACATATCAGCCTGCCCCTACCCCTTGGTTTGAAAATTGCAGTGGAACACGAAATAACGAAGCATAAGAAACGTTGGCGTGCAGAGACTGTCAAGGTCAGAACACAATGACAAATAGTAATAAAAGCAAGTGTGCAAACAATATGAAAGGTATGCATGCGTTCAGTGGGCTGTCAATGAAATGAAACTTAATCCTTGAGTGGCTCCATGTCAAACCTATGGCAGTGAGAGGCCATGGGCAGCTGCACAGTCATGCAGCACTGTCTTGCCTTTGCGCTCATAAGTAATGCGCTGTTCTTGGAGGAGACCAAAACAGTAGCAGGCACTCGGTCACCTGTACTGCTACAAAGATAGAACACACGACTACCCGGGGCAACCCAAGACAATGACATGTTCTTAGGCTGATAAAAGTGCCCACCCAATTGTGGCACCTTAGGGCCTTTCAGGCCTCAGATCCATAGCTCAGGACGCACAGAAATTGGGGGGTCTTTTTTGAGACATTTTGTTTTGTGATTGGTATGTTCAGCTGTTGAAAAGGAGGGTTGTTAAATATTCTTTTTATGACAATATATTTTCAAATACTAAAGTGGTAATGCTTGGAGTGAAAAAAGAGGGCAAATGTGTACCATTTGTAAGAGCTCAAAAACACATCCTGTCTTTGAAGCTCCAATATGTTCATCTCATGTAAAAAATTGGGCTCAAAAACACATCCTGTTTTTGGAGCTCCAATATTTTCATCTCATGGGACTAATTGGGCTCTAAAACAGTGGGCAGTTTCGTTGGCCTAAGATGCTGTTCCAGAGCTGCCTAGTGACAGAAATTACGCGCAATGTAGCCATTGAGAAATCAGGCACCAGACCGTGGGACGGCATGAAAAGCCAGCACAACAGCAATTTTGTCGCTGCACATCGAAATATGTGAATAAAAAGTTGCACAGTGTGCGCACAATTCAGGCAACCCTCAAAAATTCTCTCTGTTCAGCGTCTCTTGGCCAAGGATGGGGCGGGGGGGGCTACCTTGCTGGTTGCCTCACTGTTCTCCGTTCCCAGAGCCGAGGGCCAAACGAAATATAACGAAAGATAACGTGTTGAAAGTGGGCAGCAATCACACACACCAATGGAAAAAAAGAGGGTAGTCTTCCAAGGGGCTTCCAGGGTTGTGGCCCTTTGGGCGTTTTGCTGCACAGCAGAGAGAGGCACAGATTTCTGCCACGCACATGCCTCAATATCCAGAAGCCCATGGTGCTGAGTGCTGAGAGCACTGGATAGCAAAATGCAGCCAAAACATGATTCATCACAGAACAGCACCCCAATCAGAACAGCTGGTGCTATACTGGGGCCTGGCAGCAGACAACAACAGCTGAGCAGCTGGCCGTTGATGCGGAGCATGTCTGCAAAACGCATTGCCCCTTCCAATGGGGCACAGCTGTTCTCAATGGACAACAAACTGTGGATTTAGTACCCCCTTGCCGGTGACATCAATCAAAGGAGGCTGCATTGAGGCGCGCACACACACACACTCACTCAAGCACACTGAAAAGAACCCGTGTCAGTCATTCCATATGCATATGCCCTGCGTGCACATCACCTACATCAGAAGGTCTGACCAAGGGGTGGTAGTTGAACCAGGTCTAGCACGAGGATTCTCTGCGAGGCGCAGCAAAAAGCACTGTCTGACAGGAAAATGGTCATTAGACAGGACAGAAATGAAGTATACCGCATGTAACCATCACTTGGTTACTGCTCTAAGATTCAAGAATACTGTTCATCTGTACCCCCCCTCATGCAAGCACAGGCCAGCTTCTCAAAGCAATGGTGCAACGACACTATCATACAGTTTTATAAGATGAGTTGCAAGGTTGGAAGGTCTTCTATTCCACAGCCTTGGATGCCCAGCATTCAAATTAAGAACGATAAAAACATTGTGCAACAGGCCTTGCAACGTGCTCTGGTGTATTGCCCTTTGTGCAAGGCTTGTGCCTCTGCTGTGTCACGTTCCACGTTGGGTCGCACGTAAGCACAGTCGGTCGAAGCATGTACATGCTTGCCTTATGGGGCAGGCTTTAGAGCAGCCTTGGCCAGAGGCCTAGGAATGGGTTTGGGATTCTTGTTCAAGGGGCCTGTCTGCCTTGGCTCAATCTCCACGTGCTCATTTTACAATCGGGCGTCAGGCCCCCCTCGTTAGTTGCCTCAACACTTGAATCCCAGAGGCTTGGGGGGAATCCTTGCACTGCGCACTACTTTTAGACTATGTTCCCCCCAAAGGGCCCCAGGCACACCCCTTGGAAACGCCCTTAGAATTAGGTGACCCAAACTGCCCTAGCCCAAGAAAGTTGCAAACTACCTTCCCTTCACATAACACACATCATGCACAACTGGAAAAGCCATGGGCAACGAGGTGGCGAATCGGAACTTGGGATAGCAAAGGAGATGGGACTCCATCTTGCATTGCCGATTCACCACTCTCAACCCATCTTGGTAGTATTCCAAGTGGAGGAGTCCGTCTTCAGCCGTCCCAACCACCGTGGCAGGAACTCGCACGCCGTTGGAGCAGGTGTAGAACACTCTATCCCCAATACTGAGATCCATGGAGAAAGTGGGCTTGAGAAATGAGGAGGGAAGTCGATGTCCAGTAGCAAGCACCCTGAAAGTGTATCACCATATCTCTCGGGGACATTCAGAACGCACCAACGCAGTGGGTTTTGGCACTTTTTGCGGGTTTTCCGAACTTTTGGTCTGTTGCGCCAAAATTTCGTCCCTTTGGGGGGGGTATGTGTATACTTTTTGAAATCTGTGAGAAAAGGCCATTTCAAAAAGGTATGGGTTGGGGGGGGGGGGGTAGGAGGTCACATTTTCGAGCAAACAGAGCTACAAATTGGACGATGCACAGAACGGAGCAATGCTCGAGGAACCATTGATTATTCTGAATCCGAATCGTCCTCATTGGTGCCCCCTTCCACAAGGGATGGCGCTTTGGTGTGGCCTCTTGAGTTGGGGATATGGACTCCCATGCTTTGATTCAATCTTCTGGTGCTATTCAGGACACCGGGTCAATCCTAGTAACGTTCTTGCGTTGCATTGTGTCTCGTTACCATGTGTGCTGCATGTGATGCGAGGGGCGGATCATCACTTGCCCTATTTTGCTTGCACATACGTTGTGAAACGGGCACCCTGAGCTCGGTATATCTCTCGGGGTCGGTGGGGATCGCGCCAACTCGGTGGGTTTTCGGTGGTCGTCGTCGTTGTTGCCTTATTTGTGCCCAATGTGTGTCCCGTAGGGGGGGGGGGGGGTATGTGGGGTATATTCGGAAAGCCCTTGAAATGGGCTATTTGGAAAACCGTGGGTTTGCATGCTGTATCGACGACATGTCTGAGATTTTTCGTCCGTTTCGGATATGGCCTGTGTTGCTGGCTGCCTCTTTTTGTCAACAGGCAGCTACCATGTCCGCATACAAATTCTCTCCACGGGCTGTTGCTTCCCCTGATGCACCACAGAAACCTTTGGTGCGCCAAAGAGCGCGCTCTGGGGGTGGGGGTGTAAAGTGGGTGCAGGTGAGCCGGGATGAGCCTAGTCGGAAGGCCAAAAAGCCACAGCAGTTCAGTGTTTCACAGCAGCCTGCATGCACCCACGAGGACCACCAGACGCTGTCCACCGCCGAGGCCGCTTCTTTTGCAAGTCAATTTTGGGTGGGTGCCAGTCAAGGCACGCAGGCTGCAGGATTGGAAAAAACTGAAAAAAATATGTTCCAATTCACAAGTAGAGGGTTGTGTGCCCCAATGGATCACCCCAACTCGTGGGGCCTCCAACATTGAGGAGAGAACTGTGAACCGGTTATCCTCAATAGCACCGGAAGGTTAAGGATAATTGGCCCGGTTTCCTCAATAGCACCGGAAGGCTGAAGACCCACAATTGGGCTGACTGGCTACATCACCCCTGCCTTCTCGGGGTCCCCATGGTGGGGAGAAATCTACGTAGAAAAAGAGTGGATGTGGTGAAAATGGGCAAAAAATGTGTGCAAAAAGGTAGAAATGGGTGAAACAGGGTGAAAATCCAAAAATGCCATATCTCCAATACATCAGAACCTACAAACAACAATGATGCCCAAAAGTACCACAAAGTATGGGTTTCTACTACGGCCAGACACCCAAATAGTTGCACTGCGCGCGCACTGCACTTAAGGCGCCCCCTAGACTGAGACTCTTCTTTGTCCAGGCTTTTTTTTCTCTTTGTCCAGGGCTAGAAAGCTGCTACCTAGAAAACTCATCCCTGCTTTGAGGTCCCTAGGATGGCGGGGTTTTGCAGCCATTTTGACTCCTCCTTGCCACAAGAAGCCTGAGACGGTGCAGTTTATGTTGCTATTGTTTGACTCCCTGGGGTGGGACCTCTCACGATCGCCCCCCCGTCCCCCCACATGTAGCACATTTCCACTTACCCTGCTGCCTGGACTGGAATTCTCAAAAAGCATATCTATCCTACATGCATGCTGTCTGGCCCATGTAATGGTGTTCTTGGATGCTTGGCCAAACAAATCCAGGAAAATTGTGTTCTTTCAGATCTGAGGCAGGCCCAGGTCGCCATATTGCTGTTTTGCATGCTGCCACCAGCAACAAAGCTGCATAGCAATCTCACAGTGCCCCACTGCGAAGCATCCCTGAAAAGAGCATCAGCTGCAACACAATAACTTTTTGGAATCTGCATTGTGCACGTCCTGCACTGGAAAATGGTCCAAAATGGTCCACAAATAGGACTGTGATGCACAGAACTGGGTCCGCTATTCCCACGACTGTGGGGAGTAGGCAGCAAACTAGACGTCGCTGCCCCATTCCATGAGCGCAAGTACAGGGTATGTGTGCCCGGCCCAGTGTGGTGGTGGGCATGGTCTAGATCAGGATATGTGGGCACATTGGTCGTGTGGGCGGGATGTATGGAGACGAACATGGAGTGGATGGATTCAGTGCGGGCAGATAGGTAAATGAAAATGGAAATGGCAACGTTTAAGCCGACTGCACACAGATGCACACATCAGCAGGCGAGCGCAAGGATGGGTACAGGTCTGTAGTCTGGCGAAAAATTGCACAACTCCGGGTCCTCACAATCTTGGGATCCCTCAGTGCGGCTGCCCCGATCCACCATGAGGGTGCCGTGATCCATAGCTTTCCCTGACCACCACCTCTCCCTTGCAGTCACTGCACACCCTCACCCTGACCTGCATTCGTCTCACATGAACCCTCATAGCAACGGAGGTGCATACTTACTTCGCTACACTGCGCATCACACCACACGGCAGCGTGGGCGCATGTGTGCCATGTAAAGCCCTGTCTGGGGTAACTTGGGTCAACCCTTCACTCCCTTGGACGGTAAATTCCACTGACACATTGAAAACGAGTGATAAAAACCAGCGGACAAGGGCTTGAACCTAAAAGAATAATCCAACCCTAAACACAGTGCTCACCTTTTAGAGGCTGAGACGGTGAGGAAGGCAGCACCCCTCGAAAACAGGGGCCAGCTAGGGCTGTCAAATATGTAAAGAGAGGTACCGAGGCAAACCAATCAAACCAAATATACCGAGGCAAAGGGAGCCAAGGCAGGGAATATGTTCATTTAGTAGCCATCCAACTTATCCATGTTCTCTGCCTGCTCGTTGGCTACACTCACTGCCTTGTAAAAGAGATATGCAGACAGAGGGAAGCCCGTCACGATGAACCAGATCAAGATAGGCGCCCACAGTCCCGATGACTTGTCGATGATCCCGAAAATGGGATTGCCATAACTGTACTCGAAGATGGAGCCTGTGGCGGCGATGGCGATGATTGCGGACAAGATGAGGTAGATCCCAAACGGCAAGTCTTTGGGGGCAGCTTCGGCAGCCCTCTCCCGCCGGATCCAAATGGGCTCCTCCTCGTCGTCATCCTGAGAATTGTTGGTAATTGTTGGGACTGGAGTTGTTGTGGCTTAACGCCAATCAAGAAAAGACCCCTTCCCCCCTTCAGCGCCTTCCCCTATACAGACTCTACAGAGTGACAGGATAGAGATAGACCGTCTTGAGTGGCAATGCAGGATTAAGCTCGGGCGAGGATTATTTACCGACGGGTGGACAGACTTCCCAGAAGGATGCTTGGCGGAATGCCAAATGAAAAGGTACAGAAATGATGACCAGTGAAGGTGCACAATGAGCGATACGTGATAAATGCGAAAAATGGAGGAGAGAATGAAGAAGAGGATGGAACGACCGACACGCACGAATGAAGAAGAAAATGAAAGAGGTAAAACAGAGGTATGTGAGGCAGATAATGGAAGAATGCCATTGTGGCACAAGAGATTGAGGTGAAGCGCCAAGAGAAGGCAACGCCGTGAAAAGAGACACGAACTGTATCGCGTCATCGCCAGCGCAGAGCAGGGGCACCAGACAAAATCTAGACCAGCAGTGCAGGCTTTTGCCACGTCGCGGGCCTGAGTCACGAACACAGACTTTCAGAGGCAGGAGCATGCGCAGCGTGGTGTAGGTCAGCCATCCGTGTGAATTCCGCCTTGTCCCAACGGCCACCAGCGCCCCATAGCTGCTCAAGGGGAGGAGAATGAAAAATGGAAACAGTCCCACACACACACACACACACACACACACTTCGTGAGGGAAACAAATGAACCAACAACCCAATACCCCAGTGTGAATGATCCGGAGCACAGCAGGGCACGGCGGTCACAGGACACAAGTCTCCAAACACTTCGTCAGGCAATATAGAAGAAAGACAGTGTTTTGAGGCCTTTCTGCAAGTAACGGGGGCTTGGGCTTGGACAGACACACACACTTCGTGCGGGAAAACCAGTGGGGACCAAACGCGGGGCACAACGTCAGTGAAGACGAAAGCAGGCGAAGGCAGAGCACTGGTCACCGAGACAATTTCATCAGGCCATTAACAAAAAGGTAGGCAAGGTCCTTTCTGAGACAGGAGTGACGGTGTACAGGAGTTTGTTCTCACAGTGCAAGTTGCTCTGATCACTACAGACCCTGCCCACTGCCCGGCCCTGTCTAGCCAATGATTGTATGATCTGTTGAAAACCGCAGCGCTACTTACATGCCTACTCTGGAGGTACTTAGCTGGAGACGGGTGTAACCACCCGCTCACACACACACAGACTCCAAGGGGGCCCGTCATGGTCAGTGAATCCGACGCATTTCGCTGTCGTTTTGTGGCGCACACCGTGGCGTGTCGTTGTGTTGGTATGCGTGCATGGTGCTTTTCTTGCTGTGGTGTGTGCTACCCCAGCGGTTGAATCGCTGGGCTCGTGCCGTGAAGGCGCCGGTTCGATTCCCGCTGTGCGCGTGGCTGCACTGCCGAAGAGAAGACTCGCTGCAGGAGCCCGGCTGCAGCGAATGCGCCCCCCTCGCCACGCTGCCGGGGTTCAAGACGCGCAAGCGGCGCGTGCTGCCACACACACAGACACACACACAGTGAAGCGATGAGGCACTGACACAGGCAGAAGCCCCTCATCAGACCGCACAAACCGTCAGAGCAGAACAAACAATCCCCACACCTCCGGCTGTGGATTCGACTCCCCGGTCACAGACATCATGGACACCCGGTATTGAGTGCCCCGAGAGGGGGCAGTCACTGCCTTCCGCAGCAAAGCACCGGCCCCGGCCATGAAAAGACCAGCCAGGCCGAGGGCAGTGACGGTCGCGCGCGCAGAGGACTCTGCGGCCATGCCTTCAACAGCGGCGTATTGGTAAGGCAGCCCCTGAGAACAATTGCATGAGAGTCTGAGCCTGACCGCACACCCCTGAGCGGTTCTGGGAGCCCAGGGGCACCTGCGAAGGCGGGGTAGCAGGCCCCCTCAGGGCGTTTCCACACACGTGAAAGAGGTAACGAGCCGAAGACCCCAAATCACCAGCCACTCAAAACACCACATGCCAGGGCCAAAAGCCTGCAACATTCTTGTCATGATACCCTCCCCCCCCCCATTGTCCACCCCCCCCCTCCAAGGAATGACGCCCCCCCCCCTCCCCCCCCCAGGATTGTTGCCAAGTGGACCCCCCCCCCCCCAGATGGACACCACCGCAGATCGGCCACTTCTCAGCCCATACTGTGCAGAATTCATGGCCGGTCCCTTGCTTGCTGTTGGTTGCCACAGGCTCTTGGATACACGCTGACATGCATAGATGCTGGTGTGAGGCACATGATGCAAATAAGCAGAATTCTCTATGCACTTCATCCAGTCATCAGTTTTCTGGCAGCCCCTACTGCTGAACGGGGACAGTGTAAATTTTCCTCTTACAATCCCACGGGGTCTCGAACTGCTTTCTTCGGCAGTTGCTGTTCTGTGAGGTCGCGCCCCCCCCCTGCACTGCAGCCAGCGCCATGGACCTTCTGTGTCCGTGTGGCTCCAATGTTCCAACATAGTACCCCTCCCCCCTGTAACCCCCCCCCCTAATGTCAGGCCGGCCCCCCCCATAGGGGGGGGGGGGGGTCATGAAGTGATGGTTCCCCCCATCGGGGGGGGGGGACTGCACCATACGATGGTAGCACTAAACCTGCAGCAGTTCCAGTATCACCTAATTTTTCTTCGGCGCCTTTGGTGCCTAGTATTTCCTATGCTTTTATGTCAAAGTGACGGTCCCCCCCATGGGGGGCGGGATTGCAAGAGAGGGATTACAAAGGGGGGGGGGGGGTATGTGTGTTGTGTGTTGTGTGTGTTGTGTTGTGGTTAGCAATTACCTTTCTCTTCTACCGGTAGGTAGTAGTGCACATGTTCCCCTTACCCTATCAAGCAATTGCAAAAAATTTAGACCGTCAGGGACGTAGGCAGCAATTGTGGCACTCTTCAGGGGTTCATCCAGGATTTTTTGCCAACTTTTTGCCAACAATGCGTCGGGGTGGGAGCACAGGGCCTGTGGCCTCAAACCCTCGAGGCGTTAGGGGTTTAGCAGGTCCCCCACATTGAAGGGAGGACCCCTGTCCGATTCTCCCCCCCCCCCCGCAATATGACACTGGTGCGTTTTCTTTTGGAACCAGCCGGCGATCCCCCCCCCCCGGCCCCTGCGGGGGATGGACAAGGGGGGTGGGGGGGGGGGGGGGGGGGGGGGCTGGACAAAAGGGAGGGGGGTTACGATACCTCCTGCATACAGGTCAGGGGGTGCATGTGTGGTTTGCACTTCGTGTAGGGTGACGCTGATCATGGAGCACAAGGCCCCATAACGTCCACTGAAACAGCTGAATCAATGCACAGCACACGCATGGCGCGCCCCCTTGCACCGGGCGTCCGGGGCGATCATGATGGCGCGTTTGATTGGGACCTTTGTAGATTTTGAACAAATGCACTGCCTTTCAGAACGAATGCCGTGCGTGTGGACATGGGCACGCCCCCGATGGAAGGGGACGCTTCCGCGCTTCTTCCACAAGAAGCATGGCCCCCCCGGCGAGAGCAACACTGAAATCCCAAAATTTGACGTAAACAACACCTGCGGTTGTTCCGACAAAGGGGGGGTATTTGTATTGGGCAAAGTAGGACATGGGTCCAAAAGGTGCGGAAACAGGTCAGCCTATTTAGGTCCTGCACGCTGTGCGTACAGGGGTCAGCGCAGAAGCAGGACATGGCAGAGCCACTATGCCACCCCCAAGCCTCACCCTTAGTGTACACGGCGTGAGAGAAGGACCCGCGCCAAGGGCTCAGGTGTCCTCGCTGCTGGCCCTGCCGTGCCCCGTGCCTGGGGCCTCCGCTCCTCTCGGGGGCGCTGACCCTCCCCCCATGTCCTCGTCCCCTGACGGCATCACTGCAGTCGACCTGGTGAAGCCCAGATCGAGCAGGCCGCGCAGCGCGGCTGGTCGCTGGTGCCCTGAAGTGCGAGCTTTGCTGGCGCCCGCCGCCCCTCTTCCTCTCTTGGAACAACACCTGCTGTTGCTCTGACAAGCGCATTGCTCTCGCATGGGGGGGGGGGGGTGTATTAGAAAAGGGGGGGGGTTTGAAGGGGGGGCAGGTTGGCACAAGGCCTCGGTGTTACGTTGTTTGCCTTTGGCGGTGTCTATTGGCCTCTCACCACTGCTCATTCTGACCCTCTGTGGGTCTGAACGTGTTTTGGTTGTCCTGGAGGCGGGGGGGGGGGGGTTTGGCATGACACCATGGTGTGATGATCTCGTCTGCAGCTGGCGGCGCCTACTGGCCGATCGCCATTCGGGGGGGGGGGGGGGGATTGGCTGGGACCCCCCGCCTCCCAGGGTCCCCCTATGTTCCCCGCCGAAGGCGGGCCGAAAATTGATAAGCTTAAATCCTTTTGGGGCCGAAGACGCCGAAGCGAAATTTTGGCTGTCAGCCCCAACATTGGAAGGGGAGGAGGGGGGGGGGGGGTTATCCCCCCTCCTCCTACGGTGTACGGCCGTTCTAATTCATCCCTCGGGGGGGGGGGGGCTACTTCGCCACAAAATGGAGCTGAGATGGACTCATTGCCGTTCGCAATCCTTTCCCCCACGCCCGTCCCCGCCCGCCGGGCCCAGGCCCCTGACACACGCCCACATCCCATACCTCCACAGAGCGACCCAAAGGACCAGCCGAAACAGCGGCCCCAGACTTGTGGTGGGCCACAGGGCTCAATGGTGTGGCGTGGAAGGGGGCGGCGGCTGACGCAGTGTACACTGGCGGGGCTACGCGTGTCGAGGCCATGAGGGAGACGGCGGGAGACCCCGACGCGTGAGCTCGGGCGGCGGCCAGCACCGAGATGAGGGCAGCAATGCCGAGGGCCATGTACCAGGGCCTCGAGGTGTGAAGGGCCAGTGACATTGCGAAGAGCTGAAGCGAAGGAGCACCCGCGAAAGTCGCACGCACGATGTGACCTGCCTTCGCCTGCTGTGACGGCGCGGCTGACCTGCGATGGTCCCCCACAGCCCCGGGGGAAGTGGCACCAAATGTCTCCGGGGGCCAGCACCCGTGCAATGGTCGGCCAACGTGCACCGCATCCGCCCGTCCGTTGGGGGCTCGGTGCCCACCGGGCGGGGGCGGGTGCTGGTGGGATCCCAAGGGGTGGCCACAGTGGGAGGGGCATTCCATAAAGGCTGGTTGGGTACCACGTAGCACAACCGGTGCCCTGTCTTTTGTGTGGCCTGCTTGCGGGTCGAGGCCGTTTGGCGAATTGTGGGGGGGGGGGGGGGGCTGAAGCAGGCAGGGGGGGGGCTTCAGAGCGGTGGGGGGGGGGGGGGCGCTGTCCCTCCTCCCATGAACGGCGCAGGGCAAGTACAACAAGACATAGCACTAGCGGTTGTGTGCACATATGCAATCAGTCCCGGTCCGCACTGGACCCTCAAGAGGATCCTGATGAAGATGAAGATGCCGATCCTGATCCTGCTGCTGATGCGACTGATGCGCCGGTGAGGCACTCCAAGCCCCGTGCCTCCAGGGGCCCAAACAACTGCAGCTCAAAACGGATCGTCACATTGCGCTCGTACTCCTGCGGTGGGCCTGAAACACCGCAGCGCACCGCCCCAAGCGGCAGCCGGAGGCCCAAACCTCAGCGTCAGCCCCGTGAACCATTCGGCCGCATCCCCATCTCAGAAGTCCCGCAGGACCATCACCCCGTCGAGGCAGTGGCGGTACACCCTATGTTCAGCTCATTTTTGGCGGCGCACAGGACTGCAGAGGGCCTCGGGGTTGGCCTCTAAGTCCAAGTGGGCACCGCCCCTGTGCCCCCGTCCCCCGGGGGAATCGATGGCGGACCCCGGCAGTCGAACCTCCGTGCGCTGCCGCACTCTGCTCTCTGCCTGCACTGCCTGCGGTTTGGAGGGCCTGCAATGTGTGCGTGCCCGGCGCACTCCGTTGTTCCAAATGCCCCAAATGCAAGCCTCGTCTCTGAAGCCATGCCTCAGTGGCGAGCAGCAACCCACTGCCCCCCCCCCATTTTGTTCAGGCTTGCACACAGTCACAACCGGTGATGACATATGGCTGTGTGCCGCCCAGGGGATCCCTCTTGGACCCATGATTTCAAAACCCCTCTGTCATACGATTTTCACAAAACCGACTCCACCCAAATCAATTGCCGGTCAAGGGACCGTAATAATTTAGGACTTTTGTGTAGCTTTTTCCAGGGGGGGGGTATTGCCCAGAGGAGCAACCAGTAGTTGCCAAAGTATGACGAGCCCAAAATTGACCGGGGGCAGAAATGGCCCCTGGGCTGGCCAAGCTGATCTTGCCATCAGGAGCACGCGCAAATCACCTACTGTAGCTTGGACAAGGACGCAGACACCCAGGTTCAGAAAAGAGAAGATTGCATGGTGAGCTGCGTACGGCCTGTGTCCATGGCATTTGAGACGAAGAAATGAACTATTCTGTGATGATTTCATACCCGCATAGTGAAGGCTGCTTTGACGATAGTTATGAGCACAGTGAACTGGCACGGTGACGTCCATGAAGTCACAGACACCAGTCGTACCCCCCCCCCCCCTTTTTAAAAGTTACGCCTTTGTCCAAGCTACAGCGGGCGTAGGGACCGTATCATTTTGGGACCTAATTTAATTCAGTACCAAATGTAGTGCCGCCACAGAACACACGGGTTTGGTGACGAATTTGCCGGTTACATAGAGTCGTGGGCACATTTGTTGTGAGTGTTGGCCCAATTGAACCCACATGCCTCTGATTTTAGGGATATTTCTGCACTATATCCCCCTTTCTTGCACTGTTTGCCCAGTTACATAAACATGTCTAAACATGGTCAAAACCCCATTACCGATTGTCCTTCACATGTTGGGAACGGAAACCAGGACAAAAGGGTCCACCACATCAAGGCACTGAGGCTGGCAAAATGTTCCCGGCACAGCCCCAGTCCAGAGGCTGGTGATGATCAGCGCCTTCTTGCGCCCGGCAGCACTGGAACAGAGCGAATGGCAGTTGTCAACTGCAGCGGCTCGGACATGTGTGTCACAGTGTCGCAGGTGGTGGGCACCAGCCCCGCATGTAAACGGCCCAGGGCCAGGATTGTCTGGTCCAGTTGGGGGGAACAATCACATGGAGGGGGCATTCACATGGGGTGCCAGGCAAAAGGACAGATGGGCGCAGGATAGTTCATCGTGAGTACGTAGTGGTCAGCGAGGAAGTGGCTTGCTTTCAGCAATTCCAGTAAAAAACCGACACAAATGCGCATCTGAGCACACAACCGAATGGGTCCTTCGCAATATGCGTGTGTGTGAGTATGTGTGCATGTGTGTGTGTGTGTGAGTATGTGTGTGTGTGTGTGTGTGAGTATGTGTGTGTGTGTATGTGTGTGTGTGTGTGTGTGTGTGAGTATGTGTGTGTGTGTGTGTGTCTATGTGTGTTTGTCCGTGCGTGCGTTTGGATGTGCGTATGTGTGTGTGGGTGTGTGGGTGTGGGTGCGTGTGGGTGCAGGTGTCACGTCTGCGGGTGAACATGGGGGTGTTGGGGGTGTCACTCGGAAACCTGGGAAGTGGTCCAAACCCAGGCCTCAGAAGACGGAGGGAGCGAGAACATTTTCCACAAATTGCCCTCCTGCCTCCACCTCTGGGGTCACACTCTGGTTTTCCACTGAGGCAGGTCAAGCCAACAGACACAACTCCGCGCGCTGGGCCCTCGTACTGGAGCCGCAGAACTTGTTCCAGAAGGGGCATACCCCTCTACGCAGAGGGGCACGGCGGCGATCCTGCAGGCCCACCTTCAGCACCCTTCAGACGATGGAGGATTTCTCACATCGTGTGCTTCGTGTTTTGTTGCTCTGCACCTTTGTCCAGTTCTTTGAGGTTTGGAGGTTTAAAGGTCCCCAAGTTTCTGGCAACCGCAAGGGGGGAGGGGGGGGTTAGTGGTGGGGGGGAGGGTTAGTGGCGGCGGAGGGTTACAGGCGGCGGGGTCTTACGAGTGTGCCCATGGCCTCTGGTGGCACCCAAATACCTCCGACAACATGTGCCCCGCCCGGTCGGCAGCAACGGGGCAATCGGGCCGCGAACGCCCCAACCGTCTTACCAGAGGGGCCCGCGGAAGGGGGGGGGCGGAGGGGATCTGCCCTTGACAGCGGATGCCTCAAAGGGGCCAGGAGCTCCGCATGGGCTTCAGCTGCGCGGCACCTGTCGGCTGGGCCTTGCATTGGGCAAACCCAAAGGACGGCAGGAGTGGATACATTGGGATGTCAATGGCCTGGGCCATGGGGGGGCGTTTCGGGCGAGCACAGGAACCCAACACCCACGGCGTGAGTGGGGGGGGGGGGCGATATGAAGGTGAGCGAAAAGTGAGGGTGCAGGTGGAACCCGCAGTAGAATTTCCCGATTGGAACACAGCCGACTGCGTTTCGGTGGTTTGGCCCTGCGGCGGTGCCGGCGGCGGGGGCTTGGACCGCTCGGCCGGATCTCCGCTCGCGGCCCGCCCCCGTTCCCGGCCGCTTCGGAGGTGGTGTTGCACCGCCCGCCCACCGGGTCCCCGTTGGCCGAACCAAGGCCCACGCCGAGGCCCACGCCGCCGCACGGCCCCCATGAGCCTCCCCCTGAGTGTCGTCCCACACGTTGTGGGTGCCGCTGCAGTGAAGCGGGGGGCCCCCTTGACGTTGTGCACGGCCTCCGTCACGAGGCATTGGTCCGGGCAAAGCGCTGTCGATCGAACGGATGGACGGGGCACCGGATTGTCGTCCGGGTGTCCGTGGGGTCAGGCCAAACAAGTGTTTTGTCGAGCCACGGCGTGCGTTGCTGAGGGGGAAGTTCCAAGAGGCCCCAAACAAAGGTCCTGACAACAGATCCCTCTGGGGGGGCGGGGGCGGGGGGGCTGGCCAGGGGACAATGTTGGCTGCAGAAGATCTGTTCCCAGGACCGTGGCCCATGTCTTCCGTAGTTTGCAAAGGGATTGGCACGAAATTTTTGTTTCCAAGCATAGCCCATCCTGATGCGTCCCCGTGTGTGGGGGTTGGGGGGTGGGGGTGAGTGTGCCCCCCCCCCCCCCCCTTCCCACTCCTCTTACCAGTAGCTCTTGGGAGGGGCGGCCGATCCGGACCGCCGCTGAACCGACCGCCGGGCAAGTCCCGCGGACCGCACGGGGGGGCAATGTTCGAAAAGTCCCGCCGCCCCGGGAACACACCGGCTGTTCTCGGTGGGCGTGTGTTTGGGGATCTGACACGGGGGGACGGGGGGGGGGGCGTGGCCCCAGAGGCTCAGGAAGTGCGCCGGTGGGTACGTCCGGGTGTACGCTCGGGTTTGGGTTTGTGGCAGCAAATTGTTTACGTCGCTTGTCCCGAGCCGCCGGAGACACAACTTTTCGACGGGAGTGGGACCGTCGTCCCTCTGCGCACAAGTGCTGCCTCTGCCCCGTGGCGTCCCTCCCACGCCGGCGCCGGCGTGCGTCACACAAAGCCCTTCCCGACACAGCGAAGTTTGGAGGGTGTGTTGAGGTGTTTGGGGGGGGGGGGGGGGGTTGGCACAAGGCCTTGGGATCTGATTGTTTGCCTTTGGCGGTGTCTATTGGCCTCTCACCACTGCTCATTCTGACCCTCTGTGGGCCCGAACGTGTTTTGGTTGTGTCAACGGAGCCCCCGGATGACTTGTCCTGTTTGACTACTCCGGGGGTCGGCTGTCCCGGAGACGGGCTGTTGCCCGTGCCGTTGATCAGGTGCATCCAGATGCACACTCCGAGTCCATGCGGCGTTTGCCGACTCCAGCACTGACTTGTGCGCGCTGGGGTGTGCATCTGCAGGATAGTTTTCCTGACAGGGGCTTCAAACAACCACAATGTTTCTTTCCCTCTTGTCCTTTCCTACTCCTCCTTCTGCGCTCTGCACCGTTTTCGGCGAGCGCCGTCTGCCCTGTCCTGTTATGTCTCCTTGCCCGTCCCTTTCCCATGCCCAGTTTCCTCTGGGCCCTCCCTATTCTGTCTGTTATGGAGGGCATTGGGTGGCGGGGGAGCGTGTTGCTGTGGGGAGGGGGTAGAGGAGGGGGGGGAGTCTATACTTCAACGGCCCCTGTGCAGCGGGCGGGTGAGGGCGGGGCTCTCGTGCGCCACGAATCGGCACCCCCGTGCCGGAGCGCAGGCCTCGCTACTCCGGCGGAGACGCGGGGGTCCGCTTCATTAACACGCCGGCCTCCGCCTTGAACGCCTCCCCCGTCGAGGCAGAGGTCGGCTCGTGGGCCTCCGCGTCGTCCACCGGCACGGCGTCCGTGTTCGGCGACTCCCGCTCGATGGAGGAGTACGGCATCGTCGGGAGGGCGGATGGGGCGGCCGGGTCCGCGGAGTCCATGGCGGACAGCGACAGTTTGGTGGTCTCGGGCAGGAGCAGCAGCAGCAGCGGCGTGAACAGGTTCAGTGCGGCGCAGATGGACACGGCCACGAAGCGGTCCCCCCCGGGGGCCACCAGCGGGACGACGTCTTTGGACACGAACACATGGAACGCCATCCCTGTGGGACGGGCGACCGTGCGACACTCGGTGTGGCCACGGCTCGGGGGTGTGGGGGTAGGGCAGTCATTTGCCTACCAAGAGGCAGGGGGGGCGGCAGGGTGGATGGCCTCTCTTAGGACTCACCCACCTCAGAACCTAAAAAAGTTTTCCTCCCAAAAACGAAATTTTGAATGGGGAGCCAAAAGTCAGAGGCCCAGTTTAGGTACACCAACTCTTTGTTGCCCTCATACCCACGCACCCACCCACCCCCGTGCGGTAGACCCCACCGAAAGCAAATGACTGGCGTCGGGGTCGTCCGACTACAGCGGCCCAGTTAGCCCCCCCTGTCCCCCACACCCCTCGTCAGCCCCACCAGCTTCCACAGTATTCCGCCCCCCGCCCCCCGCAAAGGAGGCGGGGCCTAGACAAGACGGGGCTCACACAGGACACAAAACACTTGCGCGCACACCGCGGGACGTCCACACGCATGTCCCTCTCTGACAAGCGAAGCACAACACAAGCAATGCCCCCAACGGAACTCCCACCGGGAATGGCACTTCCTCGGCATCGGATCCTTCGCCCGCCGTGTGCAAGCCCTTCCCCCTTCGGAGATGCGGCCCCTGCCGGTGATGGCGGCCGCATCGAGGGAGAGGGCTGCCGCAGCCCCGGCGTGCGTGGCGCGCGGCGCGGGCACGCCGCGCGCCCCGGTGGCATGCGCCGCACGGAGATCCGGGACGACCGCCGCGGGGACGGGGGGGGGGGAGGGGGCATACCGAGGGGGATGGCCGCCACGGCCATGGCGTTCACAACGCCGGCGGCAGTGGAGCGGTACTTCGTGGGGAACAGAACGACCGTGAGCAGCGAGATCATGACGCTCGTGACGCATCCTGAGCGCAGCGGAGGGGACTGCGAAGGGCCCCGAGGGGCAGGGCGTGCCGCCGCCCTCACACCCGCGGGCGCCCACGTGGGCTACCGCACACGGGGGGGGGGGGGGGGGGCACCGCACCAATGCCCCGGTCGGCCAAGGGCCCCGGCACGTGAGCCCCCCCTGTGGCCGGGCCCCTGCCATTCCCAACGCCCGTCAGGCGTCGAGCAGGCCCCTCCAAACCCCCGGACGCCGGGCGCACGAGGGCCTTGGCAAACACCCGGGCAACGGGGCACTCGCCCGGGCTCACCGTCACCTGCGGGACCATCCCGGCCACTTGGCCCCCGTTCCGTTGCACGGCCACTGTGCAGCGCAGGGGCCGGAGCTCAGTCTCCGACCCCAAAACATTCGGCAATGCAACGCGGGAGGGGGGGGGGGGGTCCAGCCCCGGCCCCCGCGAAAGAGCCTCCCGCCGCGGGGCATGCGGTAGCCCTCATCGTACATGTCCCTTGTTGTCCCACGGGCCATGGCCTGTGAGCCGCCAGGGGTCAGCACGGGGCAAAGGGGGGGGGGGGGCCTTCAGGGCAGGGCTTCTTTAGAATAATTAAAAATCAAGAGGGGGGGGGGGACCCCTCCCCCAAAACCCCCTCCCCCCCTCCCCAGACCAAAGGGACCATAGTGGGAAAAAACGAAATTTACAATAGGGAAAATCTGGTCAGGCCATTTTTGGTACACCAAGTTTTGGGTCCAAAACCCCCTCCCCCCCTCCCCCCCCCCCTGCTCAAAAGAAGCCCTGCCCGGGGGGGGGGGGGGGGAAGCAAAACCAAAAACCCGCACAGTTCGTCCAGATGGTTCCCACGACCCAGGCCCACCCATTCACCGCCCCTCCCCCAACACAACACTCGCAGGGCATGCCAGTGCGGAGGCGCCCCTGATGGCCATACCCCACCATCCCGTATCGATGTATAGAACATGGCAGCCACAACCGCGTTGGCCGTCGGATGCCTGGCGCGTGTCCCCCACGTTGGCAAGGCTGCTATTCCCCATTGGCGTGGGTTGGGGGTCTGGAGGGGGGAGCCGGCGGGGGGGGGATGGTGTCCAGACCTACACGTTACCCCCCGTGTGACATTCCGTCGTGTTGCTGTTTCTGTACGGGGCCCTGGACAGTCACCCGTTCTTCCCTTCGCATGTTGCGTCGGGTCGCTGCTTTCTGTCGGCTGCTGCGGCCGGTGCTCTTGCTGGTGTCGTTGCCGCGTTCGCGGAGCCCAGTGGTCGGTGTGACGGGGCTGTGCCGGATGTGGTGGGATGTGCCATTTGCGCGTCAGCGGCGCCAAGTAGTTGGCGTGTTGAGGTTGTGCTGGTTGTTGCGGGGGTCGTTTGACTGTTTTTGCTGCCCACACACCTCCGTCCTCAGGCCGTCCACAACCTGCCTGGCTGTGTTTCTGTGTGCGTGAGGCCCAGGTGCCCTGCTCCTCCACGCGTCCCGGCCGTCCACCACATACGGTCCCCCACTCCGTGGGTCGCGCGTGCGCTTAGCCCCCTCTGAGGACGCACAGCTGTTCGAAGGCCAGCGAGGCACTCGCAGGGCAGAGGCGGGGAAGAGGTGTGTGGCGGGAGACGCGCCATACCGCAGATGACCATGCCGAAGTACATGATCCAGATGAACAGACCGCTCTTCACAAGGAACAGCGTCGCAATGAAAATGGCACCGACACCGACGGCGAGGCCGGTGACCAGGCGTTGGCCAACCCTACGAACGCAGACATACGAGGGACATGCACCAGCGGACACGAAGAAGTGCGTCACCGTACTATTCCAACCCCCCCCCCCCCCGCGGCGGTCGTGTCGCCGAAGAAAACCCAAGGTATCAGTACATGTGTGTGTGTGTGTGTGTGTGTGTGTGTGTGCGCGTGATCAAGGGACAACTGAGCAACACCGAGCGTTCCAAACTTTTCTGAATTGGTGGGTCTGCGGACGGTCTTCATTGCGCCACAACCGGAAAGGAAGTATTGTTTTGGGGGGCTGCACACACACACGCACACTGAAATCCCACTTTTTCGGGTTGAAAATCCCAATTCTTTTGGAATTTTGTGATTTTAGCCGAAAAGTTGTTGGGGCCCCCAACTGCGTGCATTGCTTGCTCAGACCAGCGGCTTGTGTAGCGATCTGTTAACGAAGGTTTTGTGGCAGTCTTAGGGACTGTGTGGGCCTATTGGGGGGTGGGAGGGGGGATGCTGGGACGGCGTACCCGTGTTAGCCCCCAATTCAAAAGGAGACATTCTACAGCACCTCACCCTGCTTTGGGCTGTACGCTCCTGAAGTGCACACCTCCAATTTGCACTCAAAATGGCTTGTTTTGTTTTGTCAGAACACACACCCAAACCGTGGGGGATGTTGTGACGCTCGCCCCCGAGAAATATCTTGTTGGACGCCATAAAACCGGGGGGGGGGGGGACGGGGTCCTCCTTCACCCTGTCTCACTCTTCCGCACGCCTGCCCAGCCCTCCCCTGCCCGGAATTTACGGCGAACCGGCGGAGGCAATGCAGACCTGTCGGAGATGCGACCAGCGGGAGTGGCCAAGAACAGAGAGATAGTTCCAGAGATAATCCCCAAAAGCGATAATTCGTACGGCTGCACGAGACGGCACGTGTGTCGGGGTGTGCCTCATGGCCAGCGCGCGCCCAGAACTGTTGTTGCGGAGCGGACCGCATCGCAGATGTTCTACGGTGCGTTGCACGTGCGGAGGACGGAGCGGCGCTTCGGGCCTAAGGTCGGGTCGCGACGCGCTCCTCGCTCGGGTCGCTTTCGCGCCCGTCGCTCCTCGCGCTTGAACAGTGGAACGAAGGTCTGAGGGTCCTGTGGGGCACGGCCATCGCAAAACACTGGGCCGCGATCGCGATAGGCCCATCGGGACCGCGATAGAACACTTCGTCGGTTCGGAGGGGGCCTCTGGAAGGCTCGGCAGAGCCGCCAGACGTGATCTTCTACGACGGGTTCGCTCGCAGGCACCGCCCCAGACTTCCGTCGCTGGTGTACTCAGGGGATGTGCCATCTCTCCGTCCTTCTCTCGTCCCGCAAGAAGCGTGTGTGAGCGGCGGCGCGGGGCAGTACAGCTCCAACACGCACCACAGACAAGCGACAACACTTGCACTCCAAAGGCACAGGCTCGTGAGCAGGCGGTCAAGAGCCGTTTGGGTGACGCCCTATCCACTGCGCATGGGACGTACCTTGAAGCCACGTTCGTTTTGCAGGTACACGGCCATGAGGGAGCACGGCGCCGTCGCGAACGGCACCACAAAAGCGAACAACGCCATCACGACGACCCTGCGAAGGGCGGATGGGAGGCCTGTGGCCATCCACACCCCCAATCGAGCCATCGGGCCTCAGGGGCACGGGGGTGCGACTGGAAAACGTGCACGTCTTCTGGACTGTCAACCAAACCCAAGCGCCCTATGGCTCTTGGGGTGGTCCTAATCCTGGCCTTTAGTGAAAAGCCGAGGCACGAGAGGGGGAACGTGGGGTTGGTGGCCCGCGGGCGTCTGGCAAAAGCGCGTCGAACAAAAACTGAGGTGTGTGCCTCGGCGAGGGTGCGAGCGTCCAGGCGTCGTGGGGATGCGGGGCAGACAGGCCACACCGCGAAGGATATTCTGACACGAGGGCGCGCAAGCGGCTGGTGAGAGTCTTCTCCACTTGTGCAGACTGGGAGACCTCCTCATACCTGCACAAGAAGAAGCGGCCAGCGTACACTCGTTGAAGTGAGGGAGCCAAATGACCCAGTCGGGCTTGTGCTTAGCAAGCCCCCCTGCGAGGGGGAGGGGGGGTTTGGCATGTCGCCATGGATTTGTTGTACTCGTCTGCAGCTGGCGGCGCCCATTGGCCGATCGCCATTCACTGCCCTTCCCCGGACCCTTTCCCTCCGCAGGCGGTGGTGCCCATCGGCCTCTCTGCACCCTGTGTCCTTCCTCTTCCTCCTTGCCCTATCCTTCCCTCTCCACTTCCCTTTCCTTTCCCTTGGTCGGTTGAGCCAACGGAGCCGCCCGGGCGGGGGGGGGGGGGGGGTAGCCAACCCCACCCGACCCACCCATCCACCCACCCACATCAGAAAAGTGAAAAAAGGTGAAATTCATTAGAGGGGCCGGAAATTGGAGGCCAATTTTTCGGTGCACAACCTGTTGTTTGGCCTCTGACCCACCCTCCCTCCCTTCCCCACCCCAGGGCCACACTCAGCAGACTGGGGGTGGCGGTGGGGGGGTTGGCCGCAAAGGCTGAGTAATGCGGCGGTTGGTACTTCCGGGTGTACGCACCGGCCTGGGCTTTCAGGAGGAAATTGTCTACATTGCTTGTCCCCAGCCACTGGGGCAAAGCGTCGTTGGGAGGTGAGAGTAGTGTTGCAATTCAACAGATTGGGGAAGTATGCCAACCTCGGCCCCCGCCCGTAGTACTGCGACACAACAAACGTGGTCGTTCTGGGCACACCGTCTGGACTCTTGGAGGGTCTTCCGGAAATGCCAAAATACGGCCAAAGGCCCGAATCCAATCTGCAGAGGGGCGGGTGATGCAGGGCAGAGTGGGAGCACGGTATAGTGCGGATGGATGGGGTGAGGGGGTGTCTATGTTGGATCCCTCCCTTGCCCCGGCTGGCGGCTGGCGGGAATGACCAGGCGCTGGTAGCTCTGGAATGTGCGACCACTGCACTTTCACGCACCGGACCATCACGCGATGATATTGTGCATTTTGTCGGAAAACAGGAGTCTGGCCTCATCCACCCTCCTCGATCTGGAAAGAAAACAGGTGCATATCGTGGCTGCAACGCTCGCCTGCAATGCGGAGCCCAACGAGCCCCGCTGGAGGTGGTCACGGCCCCGGGGGGGGGGGGGGGGGGCACTGTTTCCTGCCAGCGCCAGAGCGACCAGGAGAGCCATCCCTGAGATTGACAAGCGACGTATTGGCATGCGTGTAAACCCGGGTGCAATGATGGCCGGGATAAAGGAGGTGATGGGGGGGGGGGATGCGCCAGAAAGGCTAAAGGAGTCTGCCGGCTGGTACACCCCGGTGTATGTCCTCGTTCACCTTTTGAGGAGGGAATCCTCCACTTGTGGACAGGTGCGCTGGTTGTCCATGAAGAGGGGGGGTGGGGGGTTCAAAAAAAGCTGCGAGAGGTGGAGGGGGCCGCTTGTGATGCCCCCGTGACGATGTCCCGCGCTGGCATCATGACTTTGAGGGCTGGCGCCTGGCGTTTCCCCTTCCCGCGGGGACGCACGTCGCTCTTTGACTGGAAAGGGGGGGCTTTCATCCGGCGGCGGGGGGTGGGGGGTTGTGGTGGTGGGCCATGAGGCAACGGATACTGGGCTCGCATAAACCCCCGTGTCACAGGCGCATGGTCATCACCACTCAGTTCAATGTTTTGCCTTGCTGCACTGCAGCGCAGACCAGTTCAGTTCAGTGGTGGGGGGGGGGGGGGGGCGTTTGAGGACACTGAGCGGTCAAACTGAGAGTGGCAGTTTGGTGGTCCAGTGACGGGGTGGGTCAACAAGGCCAATGCACCGCCTCTTGTCCCCGCAGCACGCCGACGCATTCCTGTCTGGGGGCACACCAGGTACATGATTCTCCACCCATAATTGTGCGGGACCATGTTGACGAAGGCAAACAGCAGCAGAGAGAGCCCTGCACAAACAACGCGGGACGTGCGGGCGACGCCAAGCGCCCGGAGGGACCCCTGAATGGGGCTGTCCATCCCCCACCCTCGGCCATTCTCCGAAACCTGCCATATCGGTCGCCTCCGGCACGAGGAAGGGACCACCATCGTTTAGTCTGGGGCCCTGGACAGTCACCCACATACGTCAGGGTACTGCCGGTACTCGTTGGCACCCCTACTCACAACCGCACCACACTGCTCCCATGGCGCCGGCTCCCACTCCCCTGCTGGTGCCCGCAGGCCTCACGTGCCCCAGGGCTGGGGGGGGGGGGGGGGTCGGTGACTGCTCGCCCGCCCACCCCCCCCCAATGTCGGCTGTGCAACACAGGGCCAGGGGACCACCCCCAAACCCCCCCCTTCACCACCGGAATGCGGCCTGGCCCCCACGCCTCATCCGCACCAGACTTCTGAGGGCTCATGCAAACAATCACAGGGTCGTCCAACTTCTCTTCTGGTGACAGCACAGACAATGATAAGTGATGGCACTGCAGATGCAGTGCGACACACAGAGAGAAAGCGAGAGAGGGGGGGGGGGGGGGCAATAGAGAGAGAAAGAGAGAGACAGGGACAGAGAGAGAGAGAGAGAGAGAGAGAGAGCATGCGAGCCAGGCACTTTGCAAGGCTCCTGGAGCAGCGCAGTGCATACCCTGCCCGCAACTGCCCATGGCCACCAGGCAGCCCATGGCCCAGCCTCGATCACCGTCGTTCACCTCCTCCACAATGACAACGGCCGACAAGAAGTTCACCCCATCGGCAAAGCAACGGGCGCAGAACTGCAAGCCCAGCAGGATCCTGCGGGAATGATCCGGGCGTGGCGTGGCCCAGCGGGGCAGAGGGGGGCAGCCGTCCGAGTGAGAAGCACGGCGCACATGGTTGTGCCCAGCCCCCCACAGGCACCTGTTGCAACACCGTTACAACGGGTGCAGCACCCCGAGTTCGGCTGCAATGCACGGGCATGTTTGCAGGCCCGTGGACTCAAGTGGCTTCACCATGAAGATGCGACGCTTCACTCCCGGGGGAGGGGACTAGCGTTGTGGCGCCGGTGCTGCCTTTGGGGGTGCTGCGCCGAGCTGTGCGTTCTGAGCCCGGGCGGATGGTATGAAGGAGGCATGGGGTCAGACAACAGCGCACGCTTTGGTCTGTGGATTGTGCCAAAGCGAAGCGCGGGAGAGGGACAGAGGGAAGGTCAGGCGGCACACTTGGTGTTGTGGATTGCGCCCACGCGAAGCGCCGGGGGGCCAGGAGCGGCCTGAGGAGTGGGGGGGGTGGGGGGTGGCAGGGGATCCCAATGGGGGAGGGCGGGGGCAGAAAAGACAGGGCTGTAGCCAGTGACGATCTTCACCTTTCAAGGGGGGGGGGGGGCTGCAGCAGTGCCTGGCCTACCTTAGGGAGGCTCTCTCTGAAAAGGGGGGGGGGGGCTAGGGGTCAGCACTGCGGCTAAATGCTAGATGCGAGGGGCTGGCTGGTGTATCGAGCGCTGCTTCTGTGCCTTGGCGTCCGGCGTCCCACCCATGCTCCACACAAAGTCCTTCCCAGGACTGCGGAGTTTGGAGGGTGCTCACCCCCACCGACGTGGCGGATCACCAAGGGTTGCCGTCAGTTGGTGCTGAGCATACTCAGACATTTTGCCAGTTGTTTCGGGGCTTTTCTGCGTGTGCCGCGTGCTAGTTTCTGCACCATTCGGGGGGGCAAGCGGCAACAAGATGGGAAGTGTGTGCCAGTGGTGCGCCCCCGAACTACCGACAGGACGCAGAGTGTGAGGCTAGACCTCGCCGCAAGTGAGGCCAACGTCGCCTTGCCCATGCGCGCACCTGAGTTGGCATTCCCCAAGGGCGGTTGGTGGTTAAACACCGATCGAGAGGGCCACTCTAAGGGACCGTCCGCAGGACAAGAACAACCAAAAGCCTCCCTCAGAACAGTTTGTGGAGCGTTCGGCGTGAGACGTACACCAGGACAATCCGTCGACTCAGAAGCAACGAGGTCTATGAAATGTGGAATGTCATGTGGTGCAGAAGCCCGGACAGAGAAGGCAAATGGGGGAAGAACCAGATATTGGGCGCCAGGCCTGTCAAGCAGGTGAAGATGGAGAACAGCAGCGTGCATCCGAGAAGAACAACGCGACGTCCCCTAAAAAAAGTAAACGGGAGGCTGTTGAGGCTCTCGCTGGGCTTATGCCTTTTTTTTGCGCAATTGCCAATCGCCGATAGTGGTACCGGATCATGCCCAATGGACATGAGTGCTGCCAAATTCGTCTAACCACAGTTCAAAATGTAGCAGCATCAGAGTGCTTCGTACGCAAGAACCAGCACTCCCTCGCAATCTGGTTAAGATGTCACCCTACTGATATCGTTCCAACCATCTTCTGACTGCCACGTGCCCTGTGACTGGAGCATGCACACACACTTGAGATCGGCAATTGCCATGAAAATCAGGGCCAAAACGCTGCCAAAGCGTACAAAGGCCACCATAGCGCTCTGGTACGGATCGGCATCGTGTGGATCCGCGTATCCATCGGACATATGGAAATCCTTCCAGATTTGAGACAGCATCAGTTCAAACAACTTCGCATCATACCTGCCGTTTGCATGAGATATACGGGGGTTGGACAGAACTAACATGGCCGAATAACGCCCCAGCATTGGACTAGGTGGAAGCAAGGCATTGAGGGTTGGGTAGCAGTGGAAATCAGGCACTTCCTGGGCCGACAAAAATGGATAGTCCAGTTGTGGCGAAGAACGTGCACAAAGAAGATTATCTTGTGCATTCATTTGGTGTTTGAAAAACAAATGGATACGTGCCAGAGGACATTTTTGGAATAACTGGGCAATTTTCTGGATGTGCTGAGATGCACACCTTCAGCAACTTTTACATGTCAAGATTAAGAACGTTCTTCAAAGAGGGTTTGCATACCCATGCTGGTGAGGAATACAGTGCACTAGGAACAATTGAAAACGTGCACCACACAGCCTGAATTCTGCTCATTCGTCATCAAAGACGATGCACAAGGATATCTGGGTGCAGGCAGTACCATGGAAAAATTACGTGTTGGTGTCTTCAGGAGTTCCTCACAGTTTGGACAACGAAACACTTAGCCTAGAACCATTTAAACAGTGCCCAGCCCTATCGCTGCTGTTGGACCTAAAGACAGCATTGTTCAGCATCATGTTACTGCAATTCCATCAATAGCTCGCAACGCACAAAAGTGTTTCTGTTTTTGCTGGGAACAAATATGGGTGGAATCAGCTTACTGAAGCTGAAGCTGAAGCTGAAGCTTACTGGACATGCATGTTTCCTTTTGCATGGTTGCTGCGAGGGGCATTGATGCGATGTATGTGAATGCTCCATAGAGCATTCCCTGAGCAGCTATGAATGCTTCATCTGGCATTCTTTCTCTTATGAATGTATCCACTACATGCAT
The DNA here is from genome assembly GCA_964036045.1 of Eutreptiella sp. 'Long Island Sound 2002'. Lineage (NCBI taxonomy): Eukaryota > Euglenozoa > Euglenophyceae > Eutreptiales > Eutreptiaceae > Eutreptiella > Eutreptiella sp. 'Long Island Sound 2002'. The sequence goes on from OZ038383.1 coordinate 133,093,752, forward strand.
ATGGCCTGTGTGCTCAGCAGGAAAGCAAGTCCTATGGGGTGAGGGTGAAATTGGGTTGAGCATGCTGCGCTCATGCCACCATGTCCGCTCTGCAAACAATTTACATTGTCTGGTATTCACAGTCCTGCAAAGCATTCGGACCAGACTTTGTGCTATGCATCGTCGTTGCTTTTGTCTGAATGCTATGTCAATCAATCCCTGTATTTGGTGTGTGTTCTTCTGATCTTTCACTGGGATGGGCTGGGGGAGTGCTTATGCACCCTGAGAAATCCCAAACTTATCCACATTGACAGCATGCTGAGATCCCCCCTTGCAAATACCTATATCTTTTTATGTAGCTGGAAGTGCAATGGAGGAGACAATGGATACACATCTTGATTTTTGGCATCACAAGAGCCCATCTTACAACCAAAACGTTTGGTTGGACCTCACATCATTCTTCCCTTGGTGGAGGCCAGTGCTTTGGTCTACACACCTCTCCATTTGGAATTTGCCCCTCCCGGCCCAGGTGTACAATTGGAAATGCTATTGCGCAGTCGTCCTTCTATTCTTAGGGTACACAATTCCATGGTTGGGACAAGATGTCCGGGAAGTCCCTCGATTTTCCTAATACTTTTCTAATGCCGTACACAGGCAAAAAGGTGTTTTGAAATTGGGGGTCAAACTGGGGTGCCCCCCGCGATATACCCAAATGGTGAAAATAGGGCCGAGTGGCCGGAACTGATTGCAGCCACTCTTGCATGCAATCTTGGACATGTAGAGTTGAAAAACATTATGACAAAATATTTGGGAATACAAAAGGAGGGGATGGTGCCGCAAACCCTCGGTGCTGCAAACGTATCGTAGTCCACACACCATCAACAGATGCCAGCAGACCATGCAGAAGGAAGTGCTACAAGAAGCGACACACATCACAAACAGGGTCACACACACCACAGCACGTACAGGAGAGAGGCCCAGGCCAGCTCCATAGCACGACAGGAGAGTGGGACAGGCAATAAAGTGTCCAAAAAGGCTGTGTTGGTATTGGTATTGGTATTGGTATTGGTAGCCACTATGATGCCAAAATCCTGTTGTGGCATGTGCATGCAGAACAACATTCTCTCGATTGGGTAACTCTATCAGCGGCTTAAAAGTGAATAACTAAGGCGAAAACTTTGGATGGACAATTTAATCGGTGGTGCTCAACCAAAAAGATGGTGAAAATCAATGTCCAAAACTACCATGCATTGTATCTATTTATCGGCTACTCCCTATAGAGATTGTGTGCACCATGCACACGCATTGCACTGCACAGTACACCCACTTATCCTTGCAGCAGATTTCTAGCAGACAACTTTGTATGGTGTTGTTTACTACGGTTTCTGCATGTATCAATCACTTTGGCTAGCCAAACTGCTCCCTTGTATTCAATGAATGGAGGAAACCCAAATCCATGCTGCATGAAATACCCCTCAATCATTTCTTTGTAATCTATGTTCTGATTGTATTTGGGGGGATTTTGCGGGAAGCTGCCATTTCCGTGTCTGAATTGTTTTGCAACAAAGAGAAACCGATGACTGGGCAAGGACCATGATGCAACCTTGCAAAACAGCCATGGTTGTTGAAGGGAGGCCATATCAACCACCTAGAACCCAGGTTTGAAGTGGCTTGCCCAGGTACAGGTATGGGGGGCAGGGTTGGACTATGTAGAGAAAGAGAGAGAGATCAGGGCGAAAATGCAAGTATCCACTCATAGTTTTTGAGTGGGTGGGCAGCGCTACAGGTGTGCACAGCCAAAAAAAAAAAAAAAAGAAAACAAAACAAAGAACAGAAAAAGAAAAAAAAGGCTCCATATTTGTTGGCATTGTTTGAGGTTCTTTTCTCAGCCCTACTACTTTCTCTGTGCAGCAATTACTGGCATCCACCAACACTTGTGATGGGCGCATTTGTTTCCAGTTAGGTACAGAGCACCATAACAATTAATCGGTGAGCGCTTCCATCCAAGATGGGAGCTCCTCAGGGTGAACAAAAAAATAAGGAGTGATTAGCCATCCTTTTGTATGGCCGCCGAGATGGCCAATTTTGGTCAATGTGGGGCCGCCAAGATGGCCGATTTCGGGGATTCTGGGGCCACCAAGACAACCGATTTTGGTCAAATTGGGGCCACACCCCTCCATGGCAATATTGAAGGGGCTCGAAGCAGTCCACAAGGATACCACACCAACTCTAAATTTGGCTCTAGTCCCGACAACAAATGCAGGCATTGGTGTGGTGACAACAGACAATGTAGCCCCCTCCCAGAAAAGAAATGGTTTCCCCATAGCTTATTCGTGTACTGCTTTGGATCATGGCGGGCTGGGGGCACCCAACAGTGGTGCAAGCACAAAGGTATCTCCTCACACCACATGGAACCCCCCCCCCCCTGAAATCATCACGCACCGAAATAATATCACGCGTGCATGATAATATTTGGGACTGATGAAATAATGTCACGCGTGCATTTTGCCTACCTGACCCAGCCCCAAGTAACAAGGCAAAACACCGTTGTAACCTGGAGATAGAAGCCGGGAACCCCACCGTACAGAAGAAAGAAATTCTCTGGGACCTGGGTCCAGTTCGACAGATAGTGGCCACAATAGGCCAACCTAGTTTCGACACCCTGCCTCAAAAGGGAAAGCAATATTTCCCTTTAGCTCCTTGACCCGCTAAGGTCCTTGCCTTCCTTCTACCCCGCCCCCCCTTTGTAATAGCTACGCCAAAGTACGGAATTAATACGGTCCCTACGCCTACTGTAGCTATTACAAGGGCGTAGCTTGCGCACGACACATACAACTACCGACATACACGTGAGAGAATGCATGGTATGAGTGCACCTTAACCTCCGCCCATGTTCCCAAAGGCATGCAAACACAGGAAAGTGTTTGAGACATGAAAATTCAGGTTCACACCCATGTTCTCACAAGCTATGAAGCATCCATGACCCTATGTAGCTGGCAAATTTGTCACCAAACCCATGTGTTATGCGGCTGCACTACATTTGTACCGAATTAAAATTAGGTACCAAATTAATACGGTCCCTACGCCTACTGTAGCTATTACAAGGGCGTAGCTATTACAAAGGGGGGGGGGGGGTATGTGATTCTCCGGGCACAGTTATGAGGCATTATAGCCCCTTGAGGCTCGGTGAATCCTGTGGAGAGCGGTCTGGGTGAGGTTCGCCTCAAAGGTGTGATGACATGCAGGCCCATATCTCAAAACTACCGCGGCTTAAAACTGCACCTGCGTTCAAAATATTTGCTAGCACGAACACTGACTGTGAGTGTTGCTGGAATCAGTAACGCCTCTCAACCGGTGTACCCTCCCCCCCGTTGCAACATCAGGTGTTGTGTGTGCAAGTTTTGGAACAATGGAGATCCCCTTTACATGTTGGAATAGAAATGGATGTGTCTAATGAGGCTTGGCATGATTGCGGTCGGGCTTTGGATGGAAGATCGCTGCTTTACATTTGGCCGACTGAGGTTGTGGTAAGCTAGACCTGCCCACAAACGATCCATTTTCGGGTGTAGTGTCCTGAGCATGTGGGCGTGAGATGGTGCATAAGCAATAGCCTTGTCCAAACAATATCTGTGTTTGCAGTTGCTGGCACACAGAGGCTGGGCCGGAGGTGCACATCTTCCCAATGCGGATACCTGACGCCAAATTTGGCTCAGATCCAAAGGTTTATGAACTGATTCATGAAATGAAGATTTATGCGCCGTGCCACAAGGCACGTCTGCTAGCAGCCCCAAAACAGGACGAATGGTGGACCCTTCTCAACCAGCCCTCCTCCCCTACCAGAATAAGATCCCTTGAAACCCCTGCAGACAGTCATACTTGTCGAAGAACACCAGGATGCCAACCATCTTCATCACTTGCCACTGGCGGGTGGTGAACTTGGGGGGTGACCCCAATATTGGGCACTTGGCCCAGCATGGAACTGGGTCTGTGGCAAGCTCGGGATTCAACATGTCACATGAGGTGTGGTTGCTGACATCGCTATTGGAGGCTTCGCCCCCATCCATGACCTGGGACCAGAAACACAGTGACCCCGAGCATCATCACTTGGAGCCTCCTGAACCATGTCCATGGCGGGATCGGAGTGAGCTTCGGCACAGCATGTGCGCAGTGCACACACAGCATGCACATAGCCTGCATTGTTGGAGCTTCAATCACCATCCCAAATTGTGGTGGATGATGGATGATGGAGGATGGAGGATGCTTGGTGCATAGATGTGTATGGTGCTGCCTGTGGATGCAATACCACTAGCATGCCCTGATGCTTGAGGTTCACGCAACCTTTCTCTCCTGGAGGGAAAATATTACTACGATGATGGTAACAGGTTTATGCACACATCCCACACACGATAGAACAAGAGTCAATTCAACATGTGCATGCTGCAATGCTGCGGTATTCAAGTGGATGGGGCCATTGACAAAAAGGGAGTGGGGTACATTGAGTGGGAATGGGATGGGTGTCAATTACCAAACTTGAAATCAGTGGTCTAATACAAAGCAACACGCACACACCCTGCATCTCTTCTTTCATGAGCTTAGGTAAATATTTGGATTGGTGCCAGATTTCTGTTGATTTTGCCAGCTACCTCCACACTGTACGTCTTGTTTCACCCTGATTTGGATAACAGTGAGGTCAGCGAATTGCCAAAAAGTGAGGAAACATGTGTTTTCGTAGTGTACATGCAGTCCAACCACAAGCCTCTGATATATCCAAAACAGTGAAAAGACCTCAGCATTTCCCTCCCGTTTTTGACAGTTTTTGGAACCCAGCACCTCCACTTGCGGAGCCAATAGCTGGCCACTGTTGAGTTTTATTCTGTCACAGACCTGGTGTAGCCAGCAATGTTTTACTGCCTCTTTTCATCTAGTGTGGAAAGAGGGGTTCCAGCAGCAGCAACAGCAAGTAGCAAGCAGCAACAGCAAGTAGCAAGCAGCAAGCAGCAAATAATCTAGCGTGAGGATACAGGATACAGCCCCAGTGGCTCAGATTCCTCTCAAATTTTGTTGGGTGGTCCCATGAAATTTGAATCATGCTACGTTTGCGCGAGCCTAACCATTGCACACACAAATCACGCTACTTGGTAGTCCTCCCCCCCCCCCCCGTGTCCAACGATTAATTATGTCCCAAAAAAATACGGTCCGAACGGGTAGTGTTCGTTGGACACAGTGTTCGGTGCGCGCGACAATGTTGTCAACCGGCAGTAACACGTCCCTAGGCACGAGATACCCAGCCCATTCAAAGCACACTGAGAGGGGCGGATGGGTTTTCATAGTCGCGCCAATTTCGGCTGTACTTCAGCCGTACAAAGTCATCTCTATCATCGGAAGGCCCAAGAATTGTGGCTGGTACAAGCTCGCCAGTTTGGTACCGCTTGTACACCACCTCACGGCCAGGTGCCAGTAGAGAATCGGTCATGGCGGGCAATAGAGGTCCTATAGTTGAGGGATACCACTCCCTCACACCCCGCTTTGCAGTTTTGCACACCATTTCTGCAACATACAGCACAACAGCCCCTCATTTCCACGCACCTTTAGCCTGAAACCTCAGTTCTGAAGTCCGGTACCTAATTTAGTACCGAATTGATTAGGTTCCAAAAAAATACGGTCTGAACAGGAAGTGTTCGTTGGACACAGTGTTCGTTGGACAGGGGGGGGGTGGGGGTGATGAGCTGCAAGATGGAAATGGTGGTATGTTAGGTGTTGGTGGTATTTTAGAGGCTTCCCACCAATCCAATTTATCATCATTCCTCACCATGGGGGTCCTCACTATTGGAAAACAAGGCATTTTGGGTCATTTTGGGTGCCTGTGTGGGCCCCAAATAGGGGAAATGAAAACTGCCAACGGCTTGGAGAGGTGCCGAGTAATGACCAAACACGGTTTTTTCATTTTATTCATATGGCTTGAATGTGTATTCCAACCAACACAGGCATCCTCTGTATCCAACATCGTCAAAACCATATTTTCGGGCATTTTTGACAGGCTAATGTTTTCAACTTGCCACACGAGTACCTGGTCACCAGCGCGAGGTTTTTATGGAACCTTGGTGAGATTCATCTTCATATGACAAGGTATTATCATCCCCCCAGCAGAACTTGAATCATCAGTGCTATGTTCTGTTGTTCTCCCATTTTGCATGTGCTTACTGTTGCACTAGGATCAAGTGGGAGCAAGCCGGTTGGAAGGGAACATTGCGCATTGTACTTGCTGCACTCTTGACACAGTAGACTTCCTACTTTGCACGCTACGCAATGTACACTCTGCACAGCGTGCACCCCACATCTGCATACTGCACCCCGTCAGTCACTCCACACACTGCACACCGTGCGCTTGGCCCGCACATTCTCTGCCCCCTGCACACCAAGCAGATTCCGGGCAGAACTCTGTACAATGCACCGCATACCGAATACTCAATGTGGACTCTGCACACTGCACACTTTCTGCACTGCACTCTGGTGTGAGCAGAGCATGCAACGTGCGCTGTGCACTTTGCACACTGCAGATAGTTCTGCATACTACACACTGTGCACTCTACGCTTTGCACATTGCACACTCAGCATACTGCAAATGGGCGGCGCACTCCGCAATCTGCACATCAACAATGCACACGATGCACTTTGGATGTGTAGTGTGCAGTGTGCAGTATGCAGTGTGCTGAGCGTGCAGAGTACACGACACACATCGAACGTGGCACAGTGCACTGCGCACAGTGCACTCTGCGCACCACACAGTGCATGTTTCAAACTCTGCACCGGACAGTGCTATCTAGGCACTGCGCACTTTGCACTCTGCACCTTACACGCTCTGCACACTGCACACTACGCACTCTGCGTGCCCCTACCGTGGCACGTACATGGAGAATGTTTCAGCACTGGTATGGGGAGATTAGGGCCAAAATCAGGTTTTATGGCCCAAAGCCACAGCTTTTGGTATCCATGGTGGATTTTGTAGCAGTTTCGAAGCATTTTCAGTTTCCAAACAAGCCCTTGTCAAAGCATATCTGAGATTTGCCGGATGCACACAGGCCAATAACACATGTTTAAGTGTAAGAATATCAAGGTTACAGTCTCAGATGGTCCCTCGTCACTTTGGAAAGACCCATTTGCACCACTGTTGGGACCGTCCCAGTAACCCCCCGCAATCCTACCCTGACACTTGGACAACGCACCACCAGCGCTTACACAAGGGGTTGGTAAAAGGCGCCCATAGTGTGTTGTATGGCACCTGCCTTCCCAATTTGCGGCGCCCATTATTGGCTGCCAGCGGTAAAATATCTGCACTAACCTTATGGGACTTCGCCTCCGATTGTAAAGCATCGCTCACCAACATTTGGGCGGAGCCATAACCACCAGGGCCGATTTCTGGTGGGTTCCCACCTCGCACGTGGTTGCTGCTGCTGCTGCTTACTGCTTGCTGCCAAAGTAGGGGATCCAATCTACACCCCTGAACGGGTAAAAAGCCCTACTGGTTGCAGCAGCTCGGTGAAAAGAGGACATAAAACCTGACTGCAACCCCGATAGCTCGCTGACCCCAACCCTAGCCAACCTGCATTCGTGGCTAGACAAGAGAGCACTGTATGTACAAGACCGCAAAACTGACAACGCCCAGTCCCCACAATCTTACTGTGCGCAAGCTGGGGCTCACCAGTGGCCATGCATGGGTTGCCATAAGCAGCCATCCCCGAAAGGTAGATGAGCACAGGCTCGCACTGCAATGATGGTCCTCAGCACGACTGTCTTAACCAATCTGAACAGGCCACTACGCTGAGGTGATGGCTTGGTATGGCCCAGAAAGGAAATTGATCAAAGATACGCCATAAAGAATGGGGTCCTACCAGACCCCAGGCTATATGGCCTTGCAGGAGGGATGGCAGTGGGATTGGGGCCAACAAATTTCCAGGCTGCATTGGGACAGGTTTCAATCACACAAGCCCAATGACACCATCCAATCGAATACAATCCCCCGTTCCCTCACTGCGTCCCTCATCCCTCCGCCCCCCCCCCCGTCTCCCTCGCTCCATCCCTCCATCTGTCAATCCGGCTGTGACTCCCTCCCCCTATCTATCCCTCCCTCTTCTGTGGTGAGGTAGATGAGATCTGACAGCAGCATTCGAAATGGGGACTGTTGCACCATCAGAGCGGAAAGCGCTGTGGCCGAGCTCCAATCGTCGGTTGATCACCAACTTCTAGGGTACCCACTCACATGCAATAACCATCAAGTCGCTGTTCTGCAACGGAAACCCTCGGCAAAAACATAAAATTGCGCGCGCACAGAGAGAGAGAGAGAGAGAGAGAGAGAGAGAGAGAGAGAGAGAAACAGAGACGGAGACAGAGACAGGGACAGAAATATAGACACAGAGCCCCCCTACAGCGCGGCAGATGACTGCGTCCACTGGCAGACGGAGTAGCGCACACCCTCCCCTTTGTTGGTGTCATCGTTCCACCGCTGCTCCCGGGGCCAGACACTGACGTAGTTCTCATTCAACTTCTTCCAGTTGTTGGGCTCTCCTGCAGCCCAGTGAAAGTAGTCCACGGGAGTCCCGTCCGTCCACTGCCAATGCCCATTCCCCTTGTGCAATCCGATCCAGTAATTGCCCGTGCAGCAGCCCACCACACGCCCCACCAACACGTTTTCCGCATCGGAGTGCACGCTCGCCAAATGGCCGCCATGGTCCACACAAAAGGCCTCTGCCTTCTTCCATGACACTTTGGCACTGACCTTGGCATAGCACCGCCCCTTCTCACACACTGCGCCCGGCAGCCCCCGGCCGTCCATCGGCCTCTGCAGGCGCTCTACCGGCGGAGAATGGGACACCACGTCTGGGGCTTTCACGGCACCGGGAGGCGCCGGCGGCCCTGCAGCCTGCAGCAACTCGGCCCAGCTCAGTGCAACTGAGGGCGTGGGTGTGACAGTGTCGGTCGCCGGCCGGAACCGTTCCATGAGGTGTGGCACCGCAGCAGCTGTCTGTATCGTGGAAGTGGAGCCCGGGAGTGCCCTCCCAGGCTCCCTTTGGCCTTTCAGCACCGGCCAGTGCGAGTACCACCAGACGAGGAAGGGCAACGCAATCACAGTGTAGACCCAGAGTCGCCTTCTGGCGAGCCTCATGCGCACTTCACCCCCCGCACTCCCCACATGTGAAGGGACATGCTGCTGCAACAAAGAAAATTGGGTAAATAGACTATGAAGGCTGTGCAGCCGCAGGCCTGTGTATTTACCCTGCGCGTGGGGCTGCAGGGTTGTGGGGCGGCGGATCAATCCATTTTGGCAGGAACATGATATGATATGATATGATATGAAAGAGGCAAGCTCCCGACAACGTGCAATCACTGTTGCGCGAGTACCTGTCCCTTTTCCTCGTCTGACAAGGCGCAACCCCCCAGGGGTCAAAGACTTGCTCAACATGAAAGAGAAGAGCGCTGCATTGCTGCATTCAGCCTGAATAGATTTGTCAGGGGTAGGCAAAATCTCTGCACTTTCACATATATCCCAAAAAGCTTGCATGCTAAGGTTCCTCTGTGCACCTTGCATTGAAATCCTGGCAATGGTTTGAAATATAGGCACCCAGTCATGCAAGTTCTGCAACTTTATTCATCTTACAAACACATGCCTTTGGCCAGGTGACGAGGTGCACACTTTTTTCATGCGCTGGTTTTGAAGACTGCGTCTTGTCTTGAGCATCAGACTCAGCCCTGTGGAACCCGTGGCCATGGCTATGCAGTGTGTGGACATACCACCGCAAGTGCGTGACTCTACATTTTGGGGAGGTATGCCTTTTAAACCCAAGAACAGCTGCTACAGGCTAAACGGGCACTCGAAACAGAACTTTTGCAGCGTGGTCCAAAAGTGCTTCTATCAGGAGATGGCACGTGCACGTAATCTCCAGACGTAACAAGGCTAAAAGGACATCGAAAACTAGACACCACCATGGGCATGTCTTTGACATGTCTTCGAAAAATGCAGTCACAAGCTTCCTGAAAACACTGCATCAATAGCAGGGCCCTGGCAAGCACTCCCTTGTTTATGGGCAAACTTTGGCTGCTGTACATGGTTTGTACACCCTTTTGTAAGAATTGGTACAGAATGTGTTGCGCCGGAATATGCTGCTGTAGAATCCCCCCACGCACACACACACCAGTAGGTTGGATTCTGCCATGCAGTACCCACTCTTTCAACTACCCCTCCGTACCACCTGCTCGCTGCCATCACACGGCCAATCAGTGCGTATTTTGGTGCATTTTACGTGATTTTGCATTCAGAAGCAGGTCCGTTACCCCCGGTATGGACCATGGGACCATGTCCTGCCTCAGGTTTGGAGTACCAGCCTTGTTAAAAAGATTTGCAAAGGGGGAGGGGTCTGGGGGCGGGGCGTCTTCAGCCAGGTGGCTGGGTCTAAGGCTCCGTGGTGCAGCGCATCAGGACCGCCACAATAGATGTTCTGAAGCAAACCCCAATGCCACAAGGGAGCAAACAGCTGCTTAATGCGCGCCCTGTACCACCCATGTACATCTTTGTAGGATTGCTGTCGGGCCATCAAAGTGCTTTTCTATCCGCCAATAAATGGCACAATAACATGCACTCGGCTTTTATAAGCACCGTCATGGCCCTCAAAATCAAAGAAATTGCCTCGGGTACAAGAAGGTCCATACCCATCCCATACTAGGACATCAGCAGCGGTAACAAGGGGACAAATCAGAAGTGGCTACTTAGCTACTTAACCCTTGCCTTCTGAGGGCCGGGCCAAAAGGCCGCAGTGACTACATAACCCCTTGCCGCACCGGGGAAAAGTGCGGTGGCTCCATAACCCCAAGACAAGGGGTCTCCAACATGGAGATGAAGAGAATGGGCTGGTTGGCGTCAATAGCCTCTCTTCATCTCAAATAGCACCGGAAGGTTCAACCATGAGAACCAGAAGTGGCTACATAACCTCTGCCGTCTCGGGGACCTCGGTGTGGGGAGAACAAGTAATGGGTGGAAAACACGCCCAAAAAGATGCCCGGTGAGCTAACGTTCGCCCTTGATGGTTGCGGACAGACCTTGCGGTTATGTACCAACAATTATCTCTACACTTGCACTCCCTCATGGTCGCTTTTGTGTGGGCTGCTTTTCTGGGTTCTGCCTGTTGTGTGCCTCCTGAATGCTTTGCGCTACTGTCCACATTCGCCTGTGCTCTTTGGGCGCACAGGTGCACAGTGCGCATGGTGCGTCCTGCTGCCCCTTTGTTGGTGCATAAACCTTTGTAGCGCATAGAAAGTAATCGGAACTCTCCTGCATGACCACGAGAAAAGAACCACTACAAATGTCCTGTGCACAACCAAGGTAGATCCTGTACAGAACAAGCATAAATCTTGGCGACAGATTTTGGAACCAAAATGGGCATCTGTGTTTTTCAACAACCCATACGAGTACCACTTCTGCTTGGCAAACTTTTTCTCGACTGCATCTTCACTTCTCATCAGATTGCTTTGTCAAACATTGTGTTCAGGCGAGTGTTGTGAGGCGGACTTGTCGTGTTCTTCGTTGGGACTGCATTTGGTGCTCATACCACGCTGGCACCTGGCTTGCACCCCTTCGCTGGAGGCAGTACTACTTCCTGCTTGCCCATGATCCTCTCTCGTCATGATGAGCGAATCCATGCGCATCAATGTCAAGCAAAGCCAAAATGCAACCCAACCTCTTGTTCGGTTTTCCCTCACCATACAGACAGTCGATATTGGAATGCACAGCACCAGGCCACTTCTGTGCAAAATAATGACACTCCATGCCGAAGGCACTCACAGTGCAAACGAGTCGTCACACAGGGTTTTGTCCAGAGGTTGTCAAGTATATGAAATCATAAGAAAGCGAGGGAATCACCAAGATGCATGGCTCAAGTTCAAGCAACATGGATTTGGCAGTTGGCGGCAGTTGAACACTGATCAGCAGGAAGTGTTGGCGGTTCGCTTCTGTGTTACTTGTGAAATGGGTGGTTAGAAGACCTCAAAACCGGTTTGCTCTGATTTGCTCCAAAAGACAGCACTCTGTCGCCGCTGGGCTGCACGAGGGTTGCAGACATTTAGGCAAACGGCTCCTGCTTGACCCCTACCCTCACAGTCCACGCACATTCAAATCCACATCCGCATTCACATTCACACGCACACCCACACGCTCGCTCATACTTGCGCTTACGCCCGCGCTCGCATGCGTACAGTCACACACACAAGCAAACTCACGCCCAATGCACACAGGCCTGCACACAGGCCACACAAACACACACCTTGCGCTCTCAACTGGTTGCCCGTGAGCCGCACATACGCGTAAAAGCACACATTCACCCACCCACACACCTTCCCACCCAAGCACACCTAACCATCACTAACACGCGCATACGACCACCACCATTCCAGCCCCAGCACATCCACATACACTGATCCACAGAAACCCCCTCACCCCAACATGAGGTTGCAATGCAATGGCCAACTCAAAATGCTCCATGATTGCCTTATTGCAATACAGTAGCCACGCCCATACACACACACACAGAGAGAGAGAGAGAGAGAGAAAAGAGAGAGACAGGGACGCACACACACTTGTGCAGGAACCAAACGATAAGACCACTGATGTTTATCACGAGCACGGCGAATCGGATGGCACCCAGAACACCTGGTCAGGCCAGTGAGCAATCAAAACAAGACAACAGCATAAAGCATTGACTGGTCATGATGTCATAAGGCTAGGCGCCTTTCGAAAAAAAAATAGACACTCAGAAAGAACGCGCACACACACACACACACACACTTTCCGATATCTCATGCACTGCCTAATGCACCAATGCCCGGCCACCCAAACCTGAGCCCAGTGTACATCACACTCACACAATAGGGGAAGTGTTGAAGAAACTCCATCCCACAGCTATGAGGGCTGTTTGGGGATCGAGCCACTGTGACCCAGATGGGCCAAGCCCTTCCACAAATACCCCGCCTGTACACACACCAGAGCATCCACTTCCGCAGCAACCCATGCTGCCACCCTCCAGGGCATGGATGTTTGAGTTCATGTCTGCCAACATTTGGCCGGTGTATGTTCTTGTGAAATCCCAAAATCCCTTGAAAAAGCGCATTATGAGGCTGAAAATGAGTCATGAATCAATGATGTCTTTGTCCAAAACTTATCCAGGACCGTCCGGGTCAACAAAAAACCAGTTTTGAGGCTCTTCCTCCCCACAAAATGCAATTGGCTTGAAAATGAACAGTGTCCAATCTGACTCTTGCACAGTGCGCCCATACCAGGGTGGAGTTACAAGGGGACACTGCGTGGTGGGTTGGGGGGGGGGGGCTTGGCACGAGGCCATGGTTTGGGTTTGTTTGCCTTTGGCAGCAACTGTTGGCCTTTCACCACTGCACATTCCGACCCTCTGTGGGTCCGAACGTGTTTTGGTTGTGTCAACGGAGCCCCTGAATGACTTGTCCTGTTTGACTACTCCGGGGCTAGCTGTCCCAGAGACGGGCTGTTGCCCGTGCCGTTGACTAGGTGCATCCATATGCACACTCTCAGTCCATGCTGGGTTTGCCGACTCCAGCACTGACTTGTGCGTGCTGGTGTGTGCACCTGCAGGATAATTTTCCTGATAAGGGCTTCTAACGACCACCATGATTCTTTCCCTTTTGTCCTTTCCTTTGCCTCCTTCTGCACTCTGCTCTGGGGGTGGGGGTGCATTTCTCAAAAATGATGGGGAGCGGGGTGGTGCCCAGCGAACGCCCTACAGAACCACACATTCTTGGGTGCCACCCAACTCAAGACCTACTGAATTACCGCTCCTTGGTTGGAGCCTAGTGGAGCCAAAAACAATCGCACAACCTTGGAGAGGCCATTGCTGAATTTCTTGACATGCACCTTCTCCAATACTTAGCCCTAATCCTCAGACTTGTAGGGTGCAGGCTGGACCACGAATCATGACAGCTTTTGCATGGTGCTTTCACCCATGTACCAACCATACATAAATAATAGGGACACAGTAGCAAACCCCAACATGGCCATTGCCGAAATGGATGGTACACCATGGAAATGAATGTCCCATGCAGTAGGACAAAAGTCACAGCTTCTGCATACTCCACAACCCCCAAAAATGATAGGGAACCACCTAGGGTGGTAAAACAGGTTTTGAGGCACCGATGACCTGGGTGTATCTGTGGAAACTCCCAAAAAGGTTTGGAAATGGACCATTTTGGGATTAAATATGGGTCAAACATCTGTCAAAAAGTGTTTTCCCCAAGAGCAATGCTGTATCTGCATGCAAACACAACCACATACACCCACTAGGGTATTTTGCCCTCAGTTTGGGCCAACTACACCCAACTTTGCCAACATGTGGTGCCATGTTGTGGGCATGGTTGGGTGAAAAAAGGGGTTCGCAAGCAAGCAGGCCAGCAGCAAGCAGCAATGAAAGCAAGCAGCAAACAAGCACCAGCTTGGAGGAATTCAGAATGCGGCCCTGGTGACTCAGATTCCAAATGAACTTCAGTGGTTGGAAACTCAGAATATGAAATTGAAGCACACTAAGTTTGTGTGCTTCAACCATTCAACCATTCAACCATGGTGGCTGGCAACAGGCTCTACACTGGAGGTGGAGGAAAAAAAAACTGTCAAAAAATGGGCCAAAAAAAGCTGTTGTTTGACTATTCTTGGTCTGGAACGGATAATGCAGGATAAGGGCAATGTGTTGAATTGTGAATTTTGTGGGCAGTTTTCTCTGCACTTTTTCAGGCACCGTTCACACGACTTGTGAAGAGTACAAGTCATGAACAGCCACCATTGGCCACCTATTTTTGGACAAATTGGTCAAAACCCTGCTCTGGAATTGATGAGGGAGCGCCTAAAATGGTAACAAGAGTGTTTGGACCCATGAATGGCCAGTGCTTGCACAATTTGTCCCTTTACCTCCCCACAATGGCCTGTTTTGGCAAGAAAATGGGGTCAATGCAGGTGTTTTCTAAAATCCATCATGAACTACTGGAGAAGCCAAGTCAAGTTGACCTACTTTCTGTGGGTTTTGATTGTTGTAGCACTGTGCAATGTGCATGGTACATTAAAATCACACCTTGCAGCCTTGATTATGGGAGGCACTCGAGGGTCAAAGATATTTCAAACTTCAACTTTTCCAACACTGATCTGCGAACCCCTAGGATTGTAAAAATGGCATTTTGGAGCCATGAATGCCCACTAATTGCACAAAGGTGTGCATCCCGCGGGGGGGGGGGGGGGCTCGGTTCTGGACTCCAACTACTCCCCCCCCAACTAACTGTTGGCCGGAAGCCCCTTGGGGGGGGGGGGGATTGGAAAGGGGGGGGGGTCTAGGAGGGGTGGGGGGGGGGGGAACTCTGGGAGGGTCGGTTGGGGGGAGGGTCTGGGTGGGGTGATTTGGAGTAGTGGGGGGTGAGGGGGGGCACAGGCTCCCCTTACCTCCCCTTGCCCTCCCTCGAACCATACCATCACCATAAACCTAACCCTACCCTTTGCAGCCAGCTAGTTTGGCCATGCCAGCCATGTTGATTGGGTTGAACAAGATCCCCCAAATTTCGTTCCTGGCTGCTTTTGCCACATCATTGCTCTCCATTTTGGACCCCAACACTCACTCTGACCCTAGCCTAGGGTGAGAGCTAGGGCTAGGGATAGGGCTAGGGTTAGGGTCACCGAGCTGGTGGAACCAGTCTTGGTTTTATAACCCTTTTTAGTGTCTAGGGTGGACCGACCAGGTTTAGCAGCAAGCAAGCAGCAAGCAGCAAGCAGCACGCGCGAAATGGGGAAAAATCAGAACTCCGCCGTGGTGCTTCGGATTCGGCTGAAATTTTGGTGGATGATACCTATGGGTGTGAGGGACAACCACACAAAGTATGAGCCGGAAACTCAACGGTGGCGGCCGGGAACAGCTGTCGCAAGTGGCGGACCTCAGTTTCAAAAACTGCAATTTAGGGCCAAAAACAGCCATTTTTGGACCAAAACAGCCCTGGAACCCATTCAAAACGTCCAAATAAAGGGAAAGGGTGGGTACACTACACGTGCGGCTTGACTTTCCCATGCCAACGAGCCCTTTGCGGCCCTCTAACTCCGCCATATGTCCTTGAAATGGCCCAAAAAGGCCCCAGAAGCCCCAAATTTTGTGCAGATTGGCTGGCGACAGCCACAAACCAAGAACAAGCCATATCTTTGGCTACATGGCTCAAAACGCGATTCCGAGGGCACCTAGTCCATGCGCAACCCCCCACTTTTTGTGGATTCCACCCCTCACAATTGCCCAAACGGACGCCTAGACCCCCATACATAGCCCTAGCAGGCTGCGGCAAGCTGCAAGCTCAAGCCCAAACACGTGGGTGCCCAAATGGGTCAACACGGTCCAATAGGGGCAAAAAGATGACTTTTCTCAAAAATGATCCTACACCATGTGTGATGCTAAAACAAGTGTTTTTTGGACTGTTTTGAGCTTGTGGTGGCCCATTTTGGTCCTCCGCAAATCCCAAAATGCCTTGAAAATGGGCTGTTTTGGGACCAAAAAAGGGTCAAAAATGGGTCAAAAACCTCATCCTAGACCATTTGGGGTGCACAAACAGGTGAAATGAGCCCATTTTGAGCCCATTTTGGGGCATTTTGGCCCCTCGGAAGTCCAAAAAAGCCTTGAAAGTGGGCCTTGTGGTGAAGTGGATCACTTGCAAGCTGATTCCACTCTATCAACGGCCTTCAATGTGTGACTCATTCGTGTCCCTCACCATTCATAGCTGATGTTCCCTCCCCCACCGGCTCGGTCCCAATATTCAGTCTTGATTAGGGTTAGGTGTAGGGTTAGGAGTAGGCTCAGGGTTGGGGTGGGCATTAGAGTCAAGGTTGGGTTTAAGGATAGTGTTGGGGTGCAAAGTGGACAAAATTTTCCTTAGGGCACCTTTGGTGTTCATGGAGCACTAGGCGCCTTTGGCGCCCATGGACGCCTGAGGGCGACACCTTTGGCAACTAACTGTTGGCCGGAGGCCCCTAGGGGGGGGGGAGAGGCAGGGGTAGTTGGCGTCCTAGGACCCGCGGAGTCGCCCCCCCCCCCGGGGGTGTGCATAAAGTACCCCAGAATGCCTTGACAAAGGCTTGGTTTGGCACTCAAAATGGGTAAAAAATGCATTGTTCCAATAGTGCTCTGAGGCCACCCAGGAAGTTAAAACAGTGTTTGTTTTAACCCATTTTCCATCAACCCCTAAAATCTGCTTGGTGGTTTGTGCATATTGCCCGCTCGGTGCATTGTAAAAACCCTTGCTCCATGAGCTCTACATTGGGGCCAGCGCAAAAGACCAGTCTACCTTTAAGGTTATGACATCCTGGCCGAGCCTTCGGCTGAGAGTGCCTTCAGAGCATACAAACATGGGCACCACGCGCACACACATATACACGCACACGCACACACACTTTGTGAGGGAAACAATGAGCCAACAACACACACACACACACACACACACACACACACACACAGCTAACTCCTCCGCACACATGACAACAATGGCAGTGGTGATGGATCGTTGCTGTCGGAAGCAGTAGGCAGGGCAGGCCAGGGGGACGGATTTGCTACAGTGACACTCAAAAGCGTCACTGTACATTGTGAATCTTCCTACACTGTCACACTATCATTTCTTCCCTTATCTTCACTCTACATCATAGCTCTAGACTGCCACTGTGCACTATCACCTCTATACTGCCACCAAAGCTGTCACTCCATACTACCACTCTATTCGGTCGCTGCACACTGGCACTGTATACTGTTACTCCACACTAGACAAAGAATTGCTGATGATGGCGTTTCCTTTTCCAGGGCGCCGGTGCATTACAGACCGTATCAACGGCCGTGAGTCTCAAGGCCAGGCTTCAGCCAAATGAGCTCCAATGAGCTCGGTCCCGGCAAGGGGATGGGGACGGAGGGAGGGAACCTGCGTAGCACAGGCATGTTGAGGGTCGACATCTGTGGTGCAAACTGTCTTGCCACTGTCGGGCACCGGCACGCACATACGGCAAGACAGCGCAACGTGCATTGCTGCCTCGCTCTGAGCCATCGCTTCTTCATCCACCACACCACCTCCGCGTCTGCATCCACGTACGTTGGGGGCATCTGCGTGCCTGTCTCTGTGCTTGCCTACCTATCAGTCCAGTCGTGTTCGTAATGTAACCTGTTTAGGGGTCAACACATATTCGGATCTGCGGGCCTACAGGTGGCGCACCGACGACCCTCCCCCCCAAAAAAAAACAAACGACACTTCCGTTCATCCGTGCTGAACCTTTCCTGATGCAACAAATGAAACTCGGTACTGCCCAGCCACTGTGCGTCAAAACGCGTGACTAAGAGGCAGCAGCCGCCGTTAACGACGCATCGAGCCGTTACCTGCGAAAGCGGTCATCAGCGCCGTCTCGGATCCTGCCCATCGCCCAATCATCCGCCGACGCCGGTCCCAGGCAGCCCGAGTGCCCTCGTTGGTATATCTTTTGCCCCTTCAGATATGAATCCCGAAAACAGTGCGCGCACGAAAGCCTGCTCGTGTCCCCTTCTCTGCACCTTTGCATGCATCCATACACCCCAGCCTTTGTGGTTCATCGCTCATGGAATCTAATGAGCCCTTGCTGTCCTTCGCCGGCATTCCTCCACCTGCCCCATTCATCGCTGGTGCGCGCAGCCCACATTCCTGGCGCACGGTCCTCGCCTGAAAGTAGTTGCGGCGGTGGCCCTCACCAGTCCGAAATGAGGTCCAGGGGGCCACGGGCCCGGCTGTTGCCAGTGTTGTCGCAATGCTCTTCTCTCGGGGTCAGAACATGAAAATGCAACATGCCCCCTTTTTTGATGAGTTCCAAAACCAGTTGTGCGCTTGATACCCATCCCCGTCCCTGTCCCTGCTTAATACCTATCCCTATCCCTGTCCCTGTCCCTGTCCCTGTAACCGTCCCTATCATCCCGGTCCCGCCTATCATACCTATCATAATCCCTATCATAATCCCTGTCCCTGTCCCTGTATCTGTCGTAGCCTCTGTCTCTATCGTAACCCCTGTCATAATCCCTGTCTCTGTATCTATCGCTGTCTCGATATCGGTCCCGATCCCGATCGTCGTACGGTGCCGACCGATAACTCCGGCGATCGTCGTCCCGTGGCCACCGGCCCCCTCCTCCTCCTCCTCCTCCACGAAGTCCAGTCCGGACGTCCATCCCTACACCACGCATTCTCCTGCAAAGAGGAAACAAGGGATATCAGTCAATGAAGATACCATTTGCTTGAGGAGCAAGCGGGCTGACAGGGTGTGGTCAAGAGCAGCGACACAGGGTCCAGTGCAGTTTGGGCACAAGCACTGTGTGCAGTGGTGGCCAGGTGGCAGACGGTTGTGCACCTATTTTGGATGGATGCGACGCTGGAGCGATAGTATGCACGAAGTCGCCCCCCCCTACCTACCCCCCCCCCTACCCCCCCCCCCCTACCCCCCCCTACCCCCCCCCAACCCCCCCCCCCTACCCCCCCCCCCCCCCCCCCCCCCCTACCTCCCCCCCCTACCTCCCCCCCTACCTTCGGCTCGCTTCGCTCGACGCGGGGGCCAGCCCCCGCGCCCCCCTTAAATAACATGACTCCTGCGGTGGCCACAGACCGCCTTTTGTGTGCACCGCCTTGTGTGTGCACCGCCTTCTGTGTGTACCGCCTTGCCTGTGGCCCCTTAAATAACAAGACTCCTGCGGTGGCTACAGACCGCCTTTTGTGTGTTCCGCCTTGTGTGTGCACCGCCTTCTGTATGCACCGCCTTGCCTGTGGCCCCTTAAATAACATGACTCCTGCAGTGGCTACAGACCGCCTTTTGTGTGCACCGCCTTGTGTGTGCACCGCCTTCTGTGTGTACCGCCTTGCCTGTGGCCCCTTAAATAACATGACTCCTGCGGTGGCTACAGGCCGCCTTTTGTGTGTTCCGCCTTTTGTGCGTTCCGCCTTGTGTGTGCACCGCCTTCTGTGTGTACCGCCTTGCCTGTGGCCCCTTAAATAACAAGACTCCTGCGGTGGCCACAGGCCGCCTTCTGTGTGTTCCGCCTTGTGTGTGCACCGCCTTCCCCCCCCTACCCCCCCCCCTACCTTCTCGACCCCCCCCCTACCTCCCCCCCCTACCCCCCCTACCTCCCCCCCCTACCCCCCCCCCTACCCCCCCCCCCAACCTCCAAGGTAGGGGGGGGCGACTTCGTGCGATATATGCTGGAGCCCTCAGGTGCAGGGGTGAAAGTAAGGGGTGTCAGGCATGACAGCCAGGTGCTCTTTGACCTTTCGGAACATCAGCTTCCCATGGCATACAGGCTGAGTAAATATGCCGCTTGGAACTTCCGGGTGTGCGCACTGGGGCGGGAGGGGTTCAACTGGGGCTGAAACAAATTCAAATTGGGGCCGTTTGGTTGTCAAAAAAGACCTTGTACTCACACTGGAATGGGTTCGGTTTGGGTACTTCCCGGTGCTCCACCCACCAGGGTTTTAGACACTCTGCACTGCAATGCGCACCTCCACACCTTCTCCACCCCGTCACGCACGGCGATGTCACCGCACCAACGTTTCCTCTCCGCTGTGGCTGTCCTGGGTCCAATACCCAGCTTGACCTGCCAATTGGCAGGCTCAGAAGTTTCTGCGCTTCGCCACACAGATGGTGTCACTGGCTTGTGGTTTACCTCATGCCTCGTCACACCAGGCTGATGGTGCCTTCGCTGGTGGCAGTAAATTCGGAGACCCACACTTGGCTGGTGCCTCGGCAATCTTGCAGGATGGCCGGGTTGCAGTTTTCCACTTGCTAGGGCCCAACTCCTACAAAGCTGAATTGATTGGCATGCTCCTCAGGTCCCATTTCTGGCCTGACTACGAACAACTGCACCTGGACTGCGAGGGGGCTACCTACAATGCGCAGGTCCCTCTTGGACGCCATGTTTCGCCACCTGAAGACGTGCTGGGGGCGTGGCCAGGAGGGTAGCCATGCACATACCAGGGGGTGGGAAACGGAGCAGTGGGCCCCCATGAACACTGAGGTTGGGATTTAGGGGGGCGGTCGTCACACCAAAAGGAGGTATCGTGCTGAAAACCAGCTCCTTTCACATCTCTGCAGGTCATCGGGCAACCTGCGGACTCGAGGCTGAGGCTGAAGTTCACTTCCACATCAGCTTTTCGTACCTCCGGCCCACAGGATGTCAGTGCTTCGACTCCTTGTGTTCCGTGCCTGCCCCTCCACCCCCTGGGGACCCACTTTCGGTCTCGCACCTTCGTCCCTCTTGTTTGGTGACCTTCTCAGGCTTGCCCTCGCTCAGTGCTGTGATTTCCCTACCCCCCCCCACCATAGTGCGACATTCCGTCGGGTTGCGGTTTCTTTACGGGGCCCTGGGCAGGCACTCGTTCTTCCCTTCGCATGTTGCATCGGGTCAATGCTTTCTGACGGCCGCTGGTGGCTAGCGCTCCTTGTGGTGTGATTTCCGCGTTAGCGGGGCCCAGTAGTTGGCGCACTGGGTTTGTGCACAACCCACACCACCCCCCTGTCTGGCTGCAGCCACTCCCTCTGATGGTTGCTATGCTGTTTGGACTTTCGTGACGGGCTGTCAGGTTTGGGTCCTCCTTTTTCTAATTGTCAAGCCCGGGCAAGTTTCAGGCCCCCACTATAGAGAGGGCCCTCATTGAAAACTACCGAAAACCGGAGTAGACCAGGAAATGGGGGGCGAAGGTTCCCGATTGGGCATCACTATTTGTTTTCCCAGCCTGCACCAGTTTCTTTTTTTGTTGGCTGCCTCCCCCCCCCCCAAACACACAGCCAACGAGCGAATTGCGTGCGTGTTGGTTGTTGTGCTCCTTGCTTTTGAGTTTTTGGGTATCCGTGAGACACCACTGGTCTGTCTCCGCACGTCATGTGCCCCTTAGCTACTGTAGCATGTCGCACCCCCGGGAGCAGCAGGAGAGGGCAGTCACACACAGTCACACACGTGCACTGGCATGCCATGGCATTGCGGCTGTCTCAGGGCCCCCTTGTGTGGTGACCCCTGACCTCGGGATGTGGGTGTCTCTTGTATGATGGGCTGGCCCTTCCTGATTTGGACTGCCACAATGGACCCATGGACTTGTATTATAGAAAAAATGCAGTTGAACCAAGCCGTCCACAAAGAGAGTATCCACGGCGGTAAGGGATGCAAACATGTCCAAACTCTCGACCAAGGTTTTGGGTTTGCGATTCTGGCATGAGGCTCCACCTGAGAATGTCAGGGTTGTTGGACAACTTGAATTGGACACCTTCTCCGACCTCAATCCTAGTCCCCTCAAAGTCCGACTTGGACCGGAACATCCGTAGTAGTACTTCTGAATCCGAGGGGTTCACCAATTCGATAAATGCACACCTGAAGAGTGTCCATCGTGGTGGGCCATGGGGGTTGCATTGAGATGAGGGGTCCGGTTGAGCATTCTTGGAGATGCCAACCATTCATCCTTCAAAGAATGCAAAAAACGCCCGATAAGTTGTGACGCCGTGCAAAAAAAACTATGCACAAAACTATTGTTCAAAGAGTTGCCCGCTTTCACTCTCGCATCTTCTCTTCTTTGTCACAAACACCCTCGGAAGTTCCCAGGAAACGCTCTACATATCAACACAACCAACGATTTGGTGGGCAAGGACGTAGCAAGCACCACGGTACTCCTTCAGTTGATCGGATTTCCGCGATTCCCATCGTTTGTCCATATGCCGTTTTGTGAATTGTTACGGGCTTTTGCAAATAGAACGACACACCTGGATGCATGATCAGCTCATGGCATGACACCAACGCAACCAATAAACACATTTTTTTGTGCATTTACATATGGTCATGCTGTTGGGGCTGAAGAAAGGGGGGGGGGGTTGATAAACGCCTCATGGTTTTCATTGTTTTACGCGAAACTGCACAAGACTTGTTTTGCTAGCGATGAAAGCCACTTTGACCAAACCCAAAAGTTTCGAGGCACACTATTTCCTAGAAAAGGCGTTCTCAGCTTGAACCAAGAAACGCCTCGTCCGTCCAACAAGGCCCCCGGGGCACAACCCGTTGTACGCCTCGCCCCAAACCCCCATATTCCAACCCCTCAAAAGCCCTTGACTCCAAACACCTAGTGTTGTGCACACGCTTGCAATGAGCAACTAGTGGTACATGTTTGTACATGTTCAAATGCAGATTGCCAATCGTAATACGATGCGTTGCACTCAAGTGCTCTCGATAGCCGAGCACAAAGGGCATTAAACTTAGCCAACGGAAACTGGCGAACAGAAACTGGCAAACTCCATGTTTTCGTCAGAATTTCCCAGTCGCCAAACTTCCCCGGTAGACTTGCAGAAGCACCGCAGTGGTTGGAGACGCAAGGCAGTGTGGTTGGACACGACAGGTCAGGTGGGTGACACCTCTGGGGTCACGTGAGGTATGGTGGGGCACTCGCTTCCTCCTCCTTTGGACTAATGAATGGCGGTGCTCACATGCCAACTACTTGTCGATGCACGCAGAAATAAAGGAGCGACTTGTTCCACACACACAACAAAAATTGCCACAACACACATGACGCGTTTCTTGTCCACAAAAAATTGTGGTACGAAGCCCAACACCATGCAGGTTGCAGTTCCATGTACGCCAAAATCAAGGTGCAACACACGAGGACTGCTTTTCGGAATGACGAAGAGCGCAACCAGTGAAGCGTTGTTGCATGTCCCACACAACTAGTGAGGGCCAGCATACCATCCTACCTTCAACCTAAGAACTCGATGCTTCGGCGTAGCATAGCCGTCTGACTCCTACACCCACCATCCACATGGTCGCACGGCACGACATTGCTCGTAGCCCGGCGAAGATGACATGCCATTTTCTACGCGTGGCGCACGTCTCTTTTTAGGCGTATGCCAAGGCTCATCTTGTATGGAGACCGCACCGCACGGGGAGTCACGGGAGGCGAGGGCACAAAATGAGACTAACAACGTGCGATGGTTGACCCCTCACGATGACCTTTTTTCATAAAACCTCGAGGTTTATACGATTTGTTCAATTTATCTCGAAACACACCTCTCGTTAGGTGGCAAGCGGGCAATTCGTGGCACAGATCAAATGCACGTAAACAAAAATCGGCGAATGAAATGCAAACATAGAAGCAGGTCGCTGAGGTGTGGAGCTTTTGACAACCTCCCCCTTCCGGCCGTGTCGTGTTTAGGGTTGCTTTTTGTGACATTACAATCGTCTGACAAGGAAAAGAGAATGACCGACCATGTCTTTAGTGCACATACACTGGCATGAGACACACCACGAGTAGATCTCGTCTTGATTACCCTTGTCACGCAACACAACCACATTTACTATCGTCGATGATGCATGAGCGCGGAAGGAGCTCTAGATGTTTCATGTGATGCGCGGACTTCGCAAACCTGCCGTTCATGAAGACATTGGCGACATCCACGTGTTTCTCAAAAGTGGCTTGCACGTCGCTCTTGCGAACCGTGCGGTTGATCCCCCCAAGGAACAACAATCCTTCAGTTACGTTCGAATCTCGATCATCCCTTCTACGATCAGAGCGATCGTAACTATCGCTCCGGTAGGGCGAACGCGAACGCCTCGACATCACGGCGTCGAAGGGAACCTTGCTATTGACAAACGACAAGAAAAAAGGACGGCGCTTTGGCCAAAACGTTGATGAACCTGGTCAAAAGGAGAACGCCACACCATGCTAGTCCCGCACCATGTAGCAACGGGCACATCAGCCACAAGAGCGTTTACTAATGACAAACGTTTGCACCAATATGCAATGAATTTTTAGGGTACAAGACATATCAACCATAACCCCAAAGAAAGTTGGTGCAGAATAGCAAAGCAAGGTCGCCATTTGCGCGCATTCGGTAAGAAACCAAATGATCAAGCGGGTACCATTTCCACTCTTTGGAGAGACCAAAGATAAAGGAAAGCAGCAATCCTTGCGCATTAGGACAATCAACATTCAAAAAGTGCCAAGAGGTGGTGATTGGCGGTAGCATTGCGACTTCGGTTGTTTCTTTATGGTTTGCAACACACGGGCCACTTCATTTTTTGAGACCATGATGAGAGCGTCCGTCGAGGCTGTGATGAAGACCGGGTGCGAGGCCTCAACCCTCCGTGATGCGTGCATTGTTCTAATGGAGGAACGTTGTAGAAGGTGAGGTTGCCACATGCGAGGCAATATACCAAAGCACTCAAAGCACTGCCTGGAGTGTGCATGCGGACTCCTACTCCATAGGATATGCCCCAATCTAATGATACGCGATTCCAGCGGCGATTCCATTGCTTCAAAAAGCGTTTGGGACGAAGTCGCAGCTCCACAGCTAAACTGAGACAGCATATCCACTGAGTCCCTGTGGTGTAATTAAGAAAGCCTTGCCACACGCATGAACTGGCCAATACGACGTTTTGATACCAAGATTCGTGTTTTCTATGATGATTTCAGTATTTCTGGTGAATGGTTGAGCTCGGCGATGTTGCACCGAGGCACCAAATGCTCACACATGCACTGTGCACTTTTGTTGTTTATGGCGCAAGCGTTGCACAATTTGCCTTTAGTTTTGAATAGATGCACTTTCAAATGAGTGTTGTATGCTATACGGTGCAGGTGGCGCACTCCAAGTTGATCAGTCACATGAATGTTAGCTTGTTTGTGTACCTATGGCCCATGGTTGTCTTGTACGATTTTGCACTCAGCTTCTCATGAGCAATATTGTTTGTTGGCTTAGGAGTTGTGCTAGTGTTGAGCGTGCTCTTGTGAGTTGGACGCTTCGTCTAATACGATAAGTAATCCGTGGTCGCGCAAGGAGAACTGCCACTTACAAAAGTGCAAAGTTGCGCAAGAGAAGTCGTCGGCAATGCACATCGTTTGAAAAAGCAAGTTAGTGCCCGCGCATGTTAGCGTGGGTGCTAGCTTGACATGACGGACATGACGAGTGGCAATTGTGTCATTCGTCATGTCGCCACCGCTCAGGCTCTGGCGACATTCCTCATGGCCCTATCATCATGATACACGATGCGACGCTTAATGGAGTACCTTGACCAATTTGTAGAGGACCCTTGAAACTAAAAGTCCAAAAGCAGTAGGACAATCGAATAGGGAGCGACATATGCAAAATGTAAAAACCATGTCCCTTGCGGTGTCAAACAGCAAAGTAAGAACATCCAAAAAATCCAAGTCGGGGCTGTTTGGTTTGTAAACGTACCAATAAACCCATCAAAAGTATTTGGTTTGACAATGAAGATGTCCTCGGGTTTTATTGAAGTTGGACCCCGAAATTGCGAAATTGTGAAGCCAACCATGCGATGTCCCACGTTTGTGCATCCAAAGCTCCACAAACGGAAGTGGGTAATGCCCCGTAATGCGTACTTAGAGAGTCTCATTCATTCAACTATGTGTTGTGTTTTAGTTGCCGACACTCTTCGACACTTCTTTCGGCACACCTTACCTTTGTCAAAGTTGTACATGGCGATTCAACTTTGTTTGGAGCGGAACCATCCGCACTTGGCGCGTTTCTTCGGCCACTTACATAAGTCCAACGATGAAGATGAGTGGTTAGCCTTGCTTCACGTGACATTTCCACATAGTAAGGCACTTCGGGTATGACCAACTACGCCTTGCTGTTGTGCCCGAATGGTGTCTCCGTGCTCATTCGAGATCATGGTTTCCGGTCGGTTGATGGCGACATTTGCAAGGCGGAGTCTCAGTTTGGACGGAGTCCCCTTGTGTTGTGCGAACCTTCCATCCCAAGGTGTCCCAACTGAAAAACTCATGCACATGTGGTTGTGTGAGGGTGCCACTACTTCCACGTGCACAAAGATTCATGCGATTTGAGTTGTTGAGCCTTTGCTTGTGTCAATGCCGTCACTGCCCGTAAAGCGTTGTGTGGGTAACATGACATGTGGGAACACCCTTTGTCACCATCGCAAGTTCCAAAGTTCTTGCAACAAGCCATGCAAGACCGAAGCACTATAGATTGAAAATACGTGCTTGACATCCTCTCCCATCGCCCATCTCGTAGGCGATTGCATGCAAGACATCCAAGGTGTTTGATGACGCTGGCTTGCAACCTTGTGAGGTATCCTCACGCGTTCCTTCTTTGGTTGGCACATTTGCTCTCTCCAATTTCGGTGTGCACTAAGCATCGCTGTTCCTTTTGGTATGAGGATTGTCGAGTGTGAGTTGCACAACATGAAATGTGTAGTCACATCCGTCACAACCTCTTTCGGATACGTTTGCCCATGTGCTCTAAGTGGAATGCGCGCTTTGTTGCTTTGGTGATGTAATGATGACAAACGAGATGCACAATTTGTGCTCTCATAGCTTCACCCGGAAACGGAACCCAAACTTCCCGCATCCCACGCACTTCGAAAGCACCTTATTAAGTGCCATCCAAGGCTTATGCCGGGTACGACTCGAACGAGGATTGTCATTGGTGGTTTGACGTCCGGACTTTCGTCGCTAAAGGGCCGGAACTCCCTTTCGAAATCTTTTGTAGACTTTGATGGATTGTATCTTTGTCTTTTGTTGCCCATGCGCGCTTCATGACCTCGAGCTATGTCAAAATCTTGTATGTGTGCGCGTGCGCTTGGTCGTGGTGCTACCCCGTCCCACGGATATCTCCTTCTTAGGTAAAGTGTGAAATGACAAATAGCACGAGTAGTTGTAGCAATCAAGCGAATTCGCCAATGTCTGGCGCTTCATCGCGATCTTTTGGCTTATCAACGGTATCTTCGTCGAACTCTGACCTCAAGGTGTGTCAAAGTCCACTACTCAATGGCATCACGGAAAGTGACGAGGCATGACATCCAAAGGTGGATTTTTGTTGCAGGCCGAACGTACGAGACTTGAAACTCCGAAAGAGGAGACGCCATTGTCTTTGAACACGAGCCTTGCAATCAAATTGGTCGAAAGCTTGGGATTGGAGCTCGCGCTAGAGGTCTTAAAGTCGCAAGTATGTGGACGTATGGGGTCACCGCGCACTTGCGCTTGGGCACAAACTTGGGCATAGACGTGCAAGCCCGCACCCGGGCACTTCCAGACACAAGCATGCATGCGCACGTGCGCCAGGAGGTCGATACACGAGCGTAGTTGGATTGTTTTTAGTGGGCAATTGTCATGTGGGGAGAAATGCGCCTGATTCTGTAGTGGTGGGCATGACCAGTGAGTGCACTGTGTGTGGAACCAACAAAACATGGTGATGGTGATATACGAGTATTGTTTGACGTAAAGAAGGGAATGTTGCAACAGCAGAAGAAAAGGTCATCAAGTCCTGGCATTCTTCTAATTTTTAGCTAGGGTTTCTATATGTCTATCGAGCTGCCGAGTGCACTTGCTCCGCTCATCCCAAACGAGCAGAAAGGAAGCAAGGATTGCTTGAGTGCCCCAAGCTCCATAACAATCATCCCACTAGCCTTTGATTGTTGCAGACGCCTGACCATTTTCACCGGGTGATCGAAGCCCTTGAGACCCTTGAGAGGGAATTTTGTCGGAGTGGCGTCGAAAAAGATTGGATCATGGTGCAAACTGACGACGGGTATTCTTCTCTTGTTCGCATCAAGTGATTTGTTGTGGCTTGGGGAGGGACCAAAAGGGGAACCTGCCGGCGCCCGAGGGCATTGAGACAGGGTAGGCCGCACGTTGCGACTGCGTGACGCAAGACTAGGACATGCATCCGTTTCATTTGCAGACTGTTCCCAACTATTGTCTCTGCTAGGCTCACACGAAACCGAGAAGCCACAGCACTCGCTCCGTGTGAAGTGGCAGAGCAAGTGATGGCCCACATCTACAAGTGGCTTCGTGCGCCAAAAGCTGTGTCTCCGCAGGTCGTCCCCACTTGCTGGCCCGTGTTTTCGTTCCAAAGTTTCCAAATTTCTTCAATTGGGAGGTCAGCATGACCAGGATCTACACAACCTGCGCCCAAGAGGAACACCGCGAGGGGTAGAGGAAGCACACACATCAAAGGTACAGTCAGAGCGGGATGCAGGCATGCCCAAACGCATGCTTCTGGTGGCATGTAGAAACGAACGCCACCCTTGTCTCTAGGAATCACACCCGGACCATCCCCCCCCCTCACCGAAGATGTTTCAGGTTTGGTCGGTTGTGTAACCCACGCTTAAGCCCCTTATCCCATCTATGGCTCCCCTGAGCCACTCTCTTGCCTTCTTTCGTTCTTTGCACCCTCTTCAAGGGACATTGGGTAATCAGATACTAGGCGATTGTGGAGTTATGAGACTTGGGGTTCCCTGGGGTTCCCGGCTGGCCATCCTCATCGTAAGTGCAATCAGGCTTCTATCAAATGGGCTACATAACCCTGCCATCTTGCAATCCCCAAAGCGGGGAGGAGTCAAGTAGGCTTCAACTACTCCCCTCTTGGAGTTCCCAAAGTAGGGAGGAATCAAATGCGCTGTGCAACCACCACTGTCTTGGGGTCCCCAAGCGCGTCGGAATCAAATCGGCTACATACCCTCTAACGTCTTGGAACCCCCAAAGCGGGGGGGAATGAAATGGGCTACATAAGATTGCCGTCTCGGAGTTCGCAAAGCATGGAGGAAGTGAATGGAATACACAACGACTGCTATCTCAGCGTCCCCAAAGTGGGGAGGATTCAGATGGTGTACATGCGCGGGATCCCCGAAGCGGGGAAGAATCAAATTCGACATCCCCAAAGCGGGGACGAAACAAATGGGCTACGAAAGCCGTGTTGTCTCGGGGTCCCAAAAGCGGGGAAGGAGCAAATGGGCTACAGACCCTCTACGGTCTTCGGGTTCTGAAAGCCAAGAGGAATCATGCAAATGGGCTATGTAACCCCGGCCATCTCCGGGTCCCAAAAGTGGGGAGAAATCAAATGGCCTATATAACCCATGCCGTCTCGGAGAGTAGAGAGGAATCAAATGTGCCACTTAAATCTTGCCGTCTTGGCGTCCCCAAGGTGTGGCGGAATCAAATGGCCTACAAGAGCCCTAGCAATTCGAGGTCTTAAAGCGGGGAGGAAGCTCGGTGTTCCCATAGTGGGAAGGCGTTAAGTGGGCTAGCCTAGTCGGCAGCCTATGGCGATGCATCAGCCTCGGGAGAAGCATCAGTTTCTGGGGATGCGGAGGCTGGCGGAGAACGAGCCTGTGGGGATGCACGCAGGTTTGGGTCTGCTTCCACGTCCCAATCAGCTGGTATTTCCATCCATTTACGGACAGTTGCATTAGATTACCATTCATGGAATCAAGTGACATGTTACAGAATCAAGAATTGTTTAGTGGGGTGGATTGCTGCCTATACAGGTGCCAAATCGAATTGATCGCTAACACCCGGTATCATCATCGTCAACATATGTGCCACGATATCTCCTTGTTGGAAAGCTAACTAGCGACCGCCTCTGCCAATACCTTCAATAGCTATCACTTGAGTGCAGTTCGCATGACATCTTTGTGCGCCCCACGCTTCTAAATTGAAATTGCGCTGGTTTGTTGACACATATGCAGGTGCTCATGGATTGTTCCCGGTGGTGTGTGTTGTCGAATTTTCTTGAGTTGCGATTCAATGGCCCAAACCACAATGGTTTTGAGAACCTGGTGTCACCCTTACTTGCACCTGGCCAGACCCACCTCATCCAACAAAATGGAAGTTCTGCAAGATTTGTCCCCAATGAATAAGTTTGTGTTCAACGAGGACGTTGGCTCCGCAATGTTGATATGATTGCCATCTTGACTCAACACACCACCGCGAATGGCAACCCAATGGAGGATACATTTAGGGTAAGTCTGCAGGGGCATTTGTCAGTGATTGCACCTAGTTGCAACCGCCCTCGGTGAACTCTATGGGAAGCACACGGTTAGCTTTGGCCAAACGAGCCCCCCCCCCCCCCCCGGCACATGCAAACCTTCCCCCCCTCCATCCCTTGATGTAGGGGCCGGTGGTGTGTCAAGGAATGGGGGGAAATGGTAACACATGCAAGCCTGCAAATGTAGATTTTGTCATTTTTAATTTGTTGTTGCTCAAGTTGCTGACAACAATGGCATCCCCACGGACACCTTCAAAGTCCGCTCCTCGTTGAGCCATATTGTCCGAACCCTTTGTTACAGATGGTGACATTTTTCCAGTGCGGCGTGTTGACCAACAGCACTTTTGGGGGTGTCTCAAACCCAAAGATCATCTCGCCAACATCCCGCGGTAGAATGGGAGCAGCACTAGACTTTGCTATGGTTGTGGGGATCGAAGAAGCGGTGAGCTACAAATGATACTCCAGCTTTCTGTTGCCTGACCAACCCTAGGCCAACACCCAAAATTAAGCTTGAACTAACTCAGTTTGTGCCTTCCACCAGCCACAATCACAATCACATCCACTCGCCCCCCCCGGTGAACCAATCAGGTTTCGTTCGGTTGCTTCACTGCCCGCAAACCCTGAACCCCGAGCCACCCCAGACGCTCCACAGAAGCACTACTGTACTGTCCAGGCCTTCGTTCTACCCCCGCCAGCCCCCCCCCTCCCTCCCAACAGCCTTTATGGCACCCCCCCAACAGAAGTCTTTCAACTCTCAGGCAACCACCCCCCAGAGAAGTTTCTTTTTCAAATTCGAACCCCCCCCCCCCCCCATGGTTGTGGGTATATGGAGGATGACTTCGGATTCGAGCCAAATGGCTGAAGGACTGCTTGCATGGGTCCCAGATTTCCAAGGCAAGGGCACAGTCGCAAAACCAGTTCCGGCGGACATGAGTTAGGGCCTGGTGCTGCCCTGCCCAACGCCTGACACTCAATAAAGTTAGGGCTCAGACCCCCCTAATTCCTGACTCCTTCTCGGGCCCACCATTGAATTCGTCTGTTTTTGTCCTCAACCCCCCCCCCCCCCCCCAAACACCTGTACCACAGCAGGCAATCTGTGGAAACTGGCTGGTCCTCAGCATTTGCCAGGGCTGGGAAACGCAATGCTTATGCACAAACCCCCAAGGAACACCATGATTTGCCAATCCGAATCCGCAGGTGGATTGTGAAATGGAATGGCGCAATCAACTGCAGATTGCGCATGCCTGCTTTTTTTGCACGTGGCGGTTTCCCCCAGCCGGGTCCACATTCATGCCAAAAACGGTTCAATTGAGAGATAATAAGCTAGGCGAATATGTGCAGTAGAATCAATTCAGCTTGACCTGAAATCCTCTTTGTTCACCCAAAGATCAGAGTTAAGAAGTTGGCCATGGTTGCTCTGTGTGGGTAGGCCTGGGGGGGTGATCCATTTGTGGCTGTGGTGTCTTGGGGTGTACAGACTCTGCACTATTTCATTGTGGCAAAGTGTGTCCACAGCACACACTTGCACTCTACCAATGAGCCATCAAAGGCGCCCCAGTTGGTGCGCCCCCTTAAAAGCAGCTCAACTGGCAGCCCCCCTCACCTCTCCAAGGAAGATGCACACCCTACCCCCCCGGGCAACCAGGTGTTCTCAGACACCCCCATTATAAGGGGGTCGTGTTTACTGAAGCTGCGCCACAGTCCCATATGACGCGTCCTACAGTTCGAAGCATACGCTGTCGACGCGTTCCAGCAATTGGCGAGTGCCAAGCCCTGGCACAGAAGCTCCCTGTTGGGCCCGGTGCACTCGCTGTCGACTTCCAGTCGCTCAGGTCTGTGTCTACGCATGTGGGTCCTGCCGTGTGATGATGATTTGGTCCGGCGGACAGCGTTTCTTGCGGTTGCGGACAGCATTGCCTTCCAGGGGCCCTGTTCATGATAGATCAGCTGCTCATCTTGGCTTGCTTGCGGACAGGTTCGTGGATCTTTCGCAGCAGCGACAAACGCCTGATTCTGAAACGTATCCGGGCTCCCGAGAAGGACAATCTTGTTGAACACGGTACGTGAGCATATTCCGCGCCCCCGCGCGCGTGTGTGTGCTCTCTGAGTGATTATTCTTTTTTTAGAACGAAGGACATCTACGGCTGCTCTGCCGCTCCTGAGCATTTTTTTTCTTCTCGTACTGCTCTGCTGCTCTGTTGTGGTTTGTTGTGATTCCCATCGTGTGTGTGTGTGTGTGTGTGTGCCTGCGTGCGTGCGTGCTTGCATCTATGTGTTTGTGTTTGTGCTTGCATGCCCAACGAGCGCCCTGATGAGAGGGGGATGTTTGTGCAGTGCTCTTGGCAATCTTCATGGGGGACACGCGTTGCAGTGACTGCTCCATCAGCTGGGTTATAGGGTGCAGTGTCTGGGGCGGGGGCAGTTGGGGTGAGCAGGCCGGTTAACTGGTCTAGGATCTCTGTACAACGAGCTAGTCCAGCGATTTTATGGTTGGATTCGCACGCGAGTCTTTGGGCTGCAAGCTCCCCACTTGAGGGTCACAGCAGGGGGATAAGGAGGGTGAGAGAATGTTCCCCCGCTGGTACCTTGGGGCCAGAAAGCCCCTCGCCGCCTTTGAAGCTTGCCGGTCAAGGCTAGGGCGGCTCCAAAGCCACTGCGCAAAGCCACTGTGCAGTGGACCTGAACTGCAGTGACCCAAGGAGGAGAAGGTGCACCTGGCCCACCTCCTGCAGGCACCTACGGTCACCCCTGAAAATATGAGCCGCTTGGGCCTGCTTCGGCATGCGTAGGCATGCGTAGGCATGCTTCAAGCTGTATGCGGGGGATGGGGCTCAAATTCCACAAGCTGCTAAACCAGTAAATGTGAACCCTCACCTCAATTGCATCCCCCAAGATGTTGCCAACCGTCCCAGCCATTGTTGTACAACAGGGCAAAGCAGCAAGATGAACAGCTGAAATATTCTCCAACATCCAATCTTGTGCTGCAATGTGCCTATGAACAGTCAAATTAGTCATTCAAACTACAACTATGCAGTGGCATACAAGATGCACACATGTTCAAATGGCAAGTGCCACACTCAGGTATATCAGGTGGGCGGTGCCTAGGTTGATGGTTGGTAGCGGGGAGGAATTGAAGCAGCTGTGTGAACACTACGTGGGCCGAACCCCTCAACCATGACCAAACCCCCTTTCTGTTCCCCTTTTCGCACAAATCCAATGAAATGCATGTCATCAATGGAATTAAACTCTATTTATGGCCTAAAAAACCTGGTACCTCGTAGAAACGCAGTGCACATGCAGTGCAAAAGCATTGCCTTGGTTGGCCTATTGTGGCCACGATGCGTTGATCCAGGCCAAGCACCATTCGATACTTTTGTCGAATATGGATCCCCTAACCAATGTCCAAGGTCTCCTAGCCCCCCTGTTGGGTCTTAGCCGTTTTTAGGCCTTGACAAGTTGGCTGGGCAGCCTTGGGCCAGGCTTGGATCATCATTTTGGGGCACTAGAAGTGCATACAAACCCATAGGGCGGCCCCGATATTTGCGTCCTCAGGGGCTGTTTTGGGCTGTTTGCACGATTGTAGGACGATTTTGGTCGGCCTTGTGCACGCTCTATTTGCTGACCGCCCATTTGACCATTTGATCAGCAATGCCCACCAGTGTGCATGCTTTTGGTGTGACAAGTTGTTATGAGCAATTTCCTCTGCCAAGTGGACTAGCCGAAGGTTTAGTGTGCGTTGCACGACAGATATTTCTGTCACAACCTTTTTCGGATACGTATGCAAACAAATAATTGTAAATGGTGAAGAACGAGATGTACAATTGGTGCTTTGATCGGTTTCATTCGAAAACGGGGTCTTCACTTAGATGTATCTTATGGGCCGATTTCATTAGATACATCCCGCGCGCGGATTTATGTTATGAAATCCTCAGGCGCGCCCTTTACGAGCCGTCAGTAACGTTAATCCACGTACGGATTTATCTTATGAAGTCAACAAAATTTCCTCTTTGCCTTTGCTGAAACCAGATCTGCCTGACCTAACTTCTCCCTGAAAAGGGACAAGCATTAAATCGGCGAATCTGGGTTCTGCGTTGGTCATCTGGAGTGTGGCAATGAAGCGCTGAGATTATGAAACTTTATTGTTTTGCGATGTTCATATTGTGCGACAAGATTTTGCATCTCACTGTAGATGACCTAAAGCTTGTGCGCAAGGCATTGATGCATGATGCAGACAAAATCAGCGACACGCAAATGTGGACATGGTGCCTCTTGGAGTGGACCGGTGGTCCTCGGCAGAGAACATGCAGATTGCTAACCACAGACTGCCCGCAAGGGCTCGAAGGTGGTATGGTACTGAAACCGCAAATGGCAAATATCAAGAATGTGCCCTCATCGCTAACTA
Source organism: Eutreptiella sp. 'Long Island Sound 2002' (assembly GCA_964036045.1). Lineage (NCBI taxonomy): Eukaryota > Euglenozoa > Euglenophyceae > Eutreptiales > Eutreptiaceae > Eutreptiella > Eutreptiella sp. 'Long Island Sound 2002'. The sequence goes on from OZ038383.1 coordinate 133,128,971, forward strand.
CCCAAGATGGACAGTTCTTCATGAGGCCTATTCTCCCATCGCCCGACCCAGACCTCAATCTGTTTCCTGTCCTTCAGCATCAAGTCGCAGTTGTGAATGCAGCACCATGTGGACCTGAAAGATATGTGTTCAGACGTCTCACTAACCAAGGCACAGTGACAAAGGATCTTGTGGGTGTACAATACGGAGAAAGAGTGGCGAAGCACATTCATGAGATACTGGAAGGACAAGGAGTGATGAAGCACATAACGCCGAAAGGTTTTGGGCGCAATGCTGTCAATTCCAGACTTGGTGCAAGCAAGGCAGTTACGCAACTCGAGCACAGCAACTACGTCGGTGTGAAGGCAAGCGTGACAGAGCGCTATTACAAGCAGAGCGAAGCTTCGCACCTTAAATGCGCCGCCGTGCTGTGCGGCGCTGCTGAGACAACCGAACAAGAGCAGCAATGTGCGCCTTTGCCTGCCACCGCTGTGCATGTGGCAAAAGCCGTGCGTGTGACAGAAACCGAACCAATGCGCAGCGTGCAAAGGTCTCCACCACCAGTTGTGTCTATAAGCATGTCCGTGCACACTGGAGATGCGAAAGTGGGTTCTTGTTCAACGTTCCATGCGTTCAGTTTGACGTGCGATCCATATTGCGATCCGTTCCAACCATTTGCTTCACCTGTGCTGGCAGCAAGTGATGTGGACGTGATGTTGACACCTGCTGCTCCTACACATGCAAACCCCTTCAAGTTGTTTAGCAGCCCGGACATCGCCAAGATGACACAGAGACCCAAGGCAAAGCGACGGCGCTTTGTAATCAATGAGACACCACCAGTGCAAAAAAAACTTCGGATCATGGAGGTTGACGCAGGAAACACCCATGGTGATTCCTCCGACAGCAAATTGTCTCAGGAGATACGAAGTACTAACGCCGAACAGGATGCTTTGTGCACACAACAGACGCTGAACCTCGTGGTGAAGTTGGGGCATCAACTTGGAAAATTGCGTGCCGTGAAGAGAGAGAACAGCCCTCAACAGCAAGATGAGGGGTTGTTGTCTGATGATGATGTCATTTGCCTCACATAAGTGCAAGCAGCTAAGGCAGCAAGCAGCCGGCCGAACAAAAAGCGGCTCTTGAAAGGGACTAAACGGTAACATCCAGTGTGTACCTTGTAACATCCGGTTCCACCTTGTGTGTGAAAGTTAAGTGCTTAGATTGCAGCACTGCTTGTTTTTTGCAGAGCCTTCGACGCCCTGCATTTGTCAGCGACGTGTGCTGCTTATGTGTCTTTTACCTTGCATATTTTTCACTACGCTGCAGCTGTGCACTGCAGCCTTGAAGCTGTTGCAAGCACACCTATACTTCATTTTGTGAGACAACACCTCTGCTTTGCCTGTGCTCAAGTGTGCGAGGATGTCAAGGGGATGTTTGTATTTCTGCATGGTGTTGAAACATTTTCAGGTTCTGCAGTGGTATGAATAAAAAAACACAACAACCAGTGTTGAGGATCTTTTTTATGCAAAATGGTTTTTTCTATTTTGAAACTATGGTATGGAAAATGGGTGTTGTATTTCAGGATTTATCTCATGAAAAATGGGTTTACAATTTTGAAACATGCCATGTTCCTATAGGCATTGCAATGGTATGAATACAAAAACACAACAACCAGTGTTTAGGTTCTATTCGGCACTTCGGATTTATCTTATGGTCCTCCGGAATTTTCATGGCGCCCCTACCGGGCCGCCAAGAAAATTTCTCCAGACCATAAGATAAATCCGTGTGCCGATTTATCTTACTGACTTTTCATAAGATAATTCCGTCATTTGTCTTTGGGTTGCTCTGGATGCTGACATTGGCCTCGTAGTGCTCCGGAGTTCGCCACTTTTCATGCATTTTCCTGACTTTTCATGCCTATTTGCCAGCCGAGACCTGAGGTTAAGCGTTTGCAAATACTTTTAGGAAGGGTCATGGTTGGGATGCTTGTCCGTTCTCACGATCCCCGGGCCCGATTCTTCGATTTTCTGTTTTCTGTGGCACAGCCATTGAGGCTGTGTCGCTGCCCCCTCCTTCAGGTGGGCTATGCTTGCTTGCATGCGTTGTGTTTACAGCCAAAGAGTATGTGGAGCATATAAGTGGTCCTGAAGAGAGCCTGCTCTGTGTCATCTACGGCTGCTTTCGCTATTCCCAAAATGGACGCAACATGTATTTCTTGCTGATGCAAAATTGCCAACCACCGGGTATGTCTCCGAGAGCATTCCAGATGTCTATTTCTTTGGTTGAAAATTCCAGCACTCTGCACGATCATCTGGGCTGGCGACAACGGGTTTTTTGAAGGCGGGATGCCCCAGTCCCCCCAGCCAGCTCTGAACACAACCCTGCATTGCCCTGGATCATGCAAACCAAACAGATGCTAGCCGTAGGGATCGCCCTCTCGCCGAACCCTTTACCCAGCCCAACCAACCCCCTCTGAGGCTTCTGGGTTCATGGATAATGGGCAAGTGGGCAAAGTGTATGCCACCAGATGATCCCGGCTTCGGAGACCCTGATATGGCAGGGGTTGTGTAGCCATTCGAGTCCTCCCCGCTCTGGGGACCCCAAGGCCCCTGAGCATCGATTGGACATACTTCCGATGTTGTGGCAGCCAACAACCGGGGGCTGGTTCCATATTCTGATGCGATTCGGGCAGTGACAGAGAATGTTTCAAGCATTAGCCCGATAAGCCACACCCATACAGACACACACACACACACACACACACACACACACACACACACACACACACACACACACACACACACACACACACACACCACTATCCCTTAGTCAAAAAGATTTGCAAACTGGGTTCAAACATGCTAACTACCCTTTTTGCTACCCTCCTGAGAGGCTGTATTGTCGTCCTTTTGTGGTAGGCATCGTGCATGAAGGTGCGTGTTCACCTCGACATGCATCCCTCACAAGCCATGTATTACGTTACGTCGCTATTTTATGCTAAAAGCTGAAAAAGGGAGGGGGGATCAATTGACGTTTCTGATTTTCGGTTTCGGCAAGGTTTACCTCCGATTCCTCGACGAATACAGGCGCATATTGACGAAAAACAATGAATGATGGAGAACTTGCAAAATACAAGTAAAGACCAAAAACGACAAATAATGTCGAAGAACAGTGACCTACAATGCATGACGACAAAATCGAACCTTTACTTTTTGTGTCAAATCACAGGTAACCCCTTGCTTGGGCGGTTTACATCTCCAGATGCACATTACAACGTGTAGCCCAGCACCCTGCATGTGCACTGGAAGTTACCCTGGGTTAATGATGTCACCACAAGCTCAAGGCAGTCTCGGTGAGCTGCCATTTCTCCTGGGCACTCGCCCTTTTGAGTTGTGTGAAAAATCGCAAGGCACGGGGCAATATGTCTCTCATGTACCTTGCAGCAGATACATTTCTGATGTTCTTTGACGGAATCCCGCTGCTGTTGGCCCCGCCCATATCAGACAGATAGCGGTTGGTGCTCCAGCTTTGCCTTGGGATGAAGTTGGGCAGGACATGAAGGCGTCATCTGTCTTTTGGGCCAAAAACGAATTTTGAAAGAATAGTTGGGCTTTCTACCCTCATTCGTGAACAAGGCTTTTTTTTGCCTGACGTCCACGTCTGCCGTCCCATATTTCAGATGTATCCGTTGCGAGTATCTATGACCTCAAGGGCTCCACTTCCAATCGGTCGGTGCTCACAACATCCAGTTCGGTCAGCAGCCTCAGCTCTCTGCACAGCACAAGGTCTGTAAAATCCGAAGAGAATTTGGCTGACCCAGATTTCGCCCTCAAGGACAATGATTTGAAGGACCCCATTAGGCTGGATTCTGAAGCAGACTGGAAGAGGTATGCCTTGATGCACGCCCTGGTCACATTGGGTCATATTAGTGCTTTGTTTATGCCCCACGAAGGATTGGCTTTCTCGGGCTTACCAGAATGCTACCCTCACAGGGAGATGTTTGGTCGCGCACCCCCATTCGTACCGCATTGTTATCCACCAAAAATGCCTTTTGATTTTTGCTGAACGTTTATTGGGTCAATTTCGATGCCCACCCACCCCCCACCCACTCGCAGTGTTTCTGAACCCTCCCTCTTCAGCCCCAACCCAATGGGTGGGCAACCAACCCACCTATCCACAAGTGGAAGATTCCCTCCTCAAAAGACGCACGCGTACGTGCACCCGGAAGTACCAGCTGGCAGACTCCTTCAGCCTTTATGGCGCATCCCCCCCCCACCTCCTCCCTTTCTTTGAGTAGCTCTTGGCAGGTAGTTGTGTGAAACAAGGTCAGTCTCCCAAAGGTTCCACCTACACCTTCGCTTCGCTCACCTTAATAAGCCTGCGCTTCCAGAGTAGTCACCTGACTCTGGCCATTCAGCGTATGTCCGCAATATGCAACAGCTGTTTGGCAGGTATGCTTGTCAAAAGGGGCCCTGCCACTCCATCAAACACATAGTAATTCTCTGGTCTGCAAGTGATTGTGACGGTTTGTCATAATGGTGTTATGATGGGTGACACGATGGTGCTCATGATGCTCATTGTCATGGTTGAGTATGATGACATACATGACGGTCATCACGGTGATGGGTATCGTGGTGGTGGTCATCAGAGTGGTTGACATGATGCAGCGTGATGGCGATCATCATGATCATGATGCTCATCATGGTCCTCGACATGAAGAGTATCTGGATGGTTGATTAATGTTGTACCCATGAGACTCATCATGATCATCAGGATGGGTGACATGTAGACCACAGGAAGATTGAAGGGGGTCCCTTTCAGACCGATGGCTCCCTTGCAGGACCGCCTCAAACCTCCTCCTTCCCCTTTTCCAATGGTAATGAAGTCCAGAAAAGTTTTCTGGCAGTATTTGGGATGCTTTGCTGTTTTGGTTTTAATGCAATAGCCTTTTTTGTTCCGTGCTTTGCTCAACTTCCAGTCGGCATAACATTGGCCGTCTGGATTGTAGTGCCGCAAAATGCCTTGGGTCTGGGTTGGGGCAGAGTGTGCAGGTTCTTTAGGCTCTAAAGGAGGCAAGACCGGAACCTTCATGCACCATCATGGCCACCAAAAAGTGTTGTTTTGGGGTGTTCAAATAAGACCGCATCAAATGAGAACACCTGCATCGTGCAAACCGGGGCCACTGTGTAGCTCATGGGGCACCAAATATCTTCTTGCATCACCCATGACACTCTTCTTGCTTTTCCTGCGGCCTGTGGCATGCCTGTAAGAGGCTTTGCAAGGAAACAGTACATGGCCGCGTCTCAGTTCCATTGCACTTTTAATCACAATTGGAGAACATGGAAATTTTTGTGTCGGTCAGGAATGTGCGTAGTGCTTGGCTGGCCTGCCCTTAGGGGGGGAGGCGGGGGGGTCAGGGGGTGTCAAGCGTAAGTCGCTTATTTTTTTTGTTTCTGCATAGGTCACTTATTTTTCTTTTAGGCGTAAGTCGAGTGTGGAAAAAAAAAACTCGAAAATGTATGGTACGCGATTTACACTCTTTTTGTGAGGCGACCTACACCTAAAAAAAAAGTTAAGCGACTTACGTTTTTTTTTAAAAAAAAAGGCGAGTTGTGCTTTTTTTGTTACACGACCTACACTTTTTTTTGATACGCGACCTACTACCAAAAAAAATAAATAAGCAAGTTACACTTTAAAAAAAAAGCGAGCTACGCTTTTTTTGTTACACCGCCTACGCTTTTTTTGATATGCGACCTACAGCCAAAAAAGATAAATAAGCGAGATACGCTTTTTTGAAAAAAAAGCGAGCTACGCTTTTTTTGTTACGCGACCTACGCTTTTCTTGATGCACGACCTATTGCCAACAAGCGCTGTGGGAAGCCCGGCCCGCCCACCCGCGACAAGACCCGGCGGCAGCTAGTGTTATTCACTTCCATGTGCCATGCCCCAAGCAGTTGCTACAAGTGTACCCTTCACGTCCTCACTAGAAGAAGCATGCCTATGGTTGAGTTCAATTATATCTTATTGTTTTAGTAAAAATAATCATCAAAATGGACAAACAAGAATGCATAAATCATCGCCCTTGTTCATTGTGAGACTGATTGTGTGACATCATACTTTTCTTCCACAGATTGATTTCCGTACACATTATATTTTTTCGTCCCCATCCAAAAATAAAATGACGAAAAATAAAAAAAAGTGCAACCAACAGCACAACATGCTACTACACCTGCCCAAAACCATCGTTTCTGCTTCTGTTTGTGTGATCCATTATTACAACAATACAAATTAAGGAAGCATAATATATATTGCAGCGAAACTTTACCAGTTTCTCAAATAAACAGCAAATGCAACTGGAAAAGGAAAAAAAAAGAAAGAAAACATAAAAGAATCCATGGCATTAGGTTTGTGAATAGGCTTGGGAAGGACTCGCTATGCTCCTCCTTCCCAAGCCTAGAAATGCATGAAGTCTCCAAGATAACCGCTACAGCTTTCGATGCAACCTTGAAACCACCGACGTTAAAAAGTTGGGTGTTTCTTCTGCCAAAGCACGCAAAGAACAAAAGTTAACGGCAATGCCTGTCGGAGCAACACATAGATGATGTATGTTCCATTGATTGAGGCTCGGGGATACATCGGTTCTGGTCGTAGAAAGGTGTAGGTTTTATTGGCACAATTTTGGTCAAAATTGATAGCTACAAAAATTGACCCCGAGCCGATTTTTTTTCCAAGAACAGCAAGCGCCCATTTCTTCTTGACCCTAGCAATTGTTGAAGCCCTTAGTCCACTGCTGCTATTGGTTTTTGTTTCGTGCCTAACGGAACCATTGGTTTGTTGCACCGTGGTTCATTCCCAGTCCCATGGTTTTCGGTGGGTGACTGCTACCAACACACGTGCAAAACCCCCAACTTACAGAATACCTTAATTATAGGACTTGACGAAGCAAACCACCACCAATTCTAAAGTCTCTTGGTCTGTTGTACACAACCATACCCGCTTAGGTTCGTGATGAAGTCATACCTGATCGCAGGATTGCTTCGTTGAACAGTCACGCCAAAAAATCTCAAAACGGTCGCTCACAGTAGCGCCGAAAAAGGACCTTTTGCCGTAATTTTTGCGCCAAATATTTGGAGCTGCCAAATACCACCCCCCAGTCATTCTCTTCTACATCTCAACGATCGTAACGAGCAACTTTTCGAGGCCTAACTCCACGACATGTCCAAATGCCGCCCAAAATACGCGAACGCGCAACTTGAACAAACTGCCAAATGTCAAACCTCCAACGCACGAAACGGTTGCATTTTACAACCTCGCGGACCCAAATACCAACCCAACACGTGCTACACACCACGAAGGACCTTGATAAAAAGGGTTTGACGGAAGGTGTATCCGGGGCTCCTCGCGGTACCACTTGGGGGGAGACACATAATGGCTGAAAAACGCACCCTGTTTTTAGCGCTGACAGCATGCTCCAAAACCGTCCACTTGACGCCCCCCGTTCTATGACCATACAAACACAAGCTCAAAGCCTCATAGTACATATCGAAGGGCAACAGTAGGGCTTCGATTTGGTCGCAGGGCAGCCGCGTAACTCAAGGTTGTCTTCGCGCAGCGCCAAATTCCGTACCGACCACGATCTGAAAAATGCGATTTTTCGCCCAAATCGGTCTCACCCAAACTGCCGTATCTCGGCGCCACCGGGTCGTTTGGAGCTAAATTTTTTTTTCCGAGACCCCGGGAGCTGTCCGGAGATGATGATGCCTGAATTTGGGCCAGATAAGCCACAAGCGCGGCGCTACTCGCGTCGCCAGATGACCCGCGTTTCGAAAATTGACGTTTTTTCACAACTTGAACCCTTCGCCAAACTGCGAAATCGGATCCGTTTTTCGAAATTCCAAATGCCATATGGATCGTTTTTCGATGCTGTTCACAAAAATGCAGGCGAAATCGGATTTCGTGAAATTTCATTTTTCGCGATTTTTTAAACGGATCTCGGGATTCTGGCCAGTAAAAAAAAAAGTGCCAAAATAACATTGTAGGGCCCGACCTCCCATCCACAAATATACCTTCGGTTCGTCCGGAACTTCGCCCGTTGCCACCTGTAACGTAGCGCTACTCCGCCAACATAATCAGCGGGGTCAGCTTTCCAGCTGAGCGTCGCTGGCGGCCGCGGAGCCCCTCCCCCGCGGCCGGACAGCGTTCGGCGGGCCTTCCGGCCCCGGGGCAAAAAATAATGAAGATAAGCGAGTTACGCTTTTTCAAAAAAAAAGCGCGCTATGCTTTTTTTGATATGCCTCTTCTGATTTTTCTCCCCCGAGAATGCAGGGGTTACGTAGCTCTTCCGCCTAATTCTGGGCCCCTGAGAAGGCAGGGGTGAGGCAGCCACTATTGATTTTGTCCCCTTGTTCGGGGACTCCCGAGAATGTAGGGGTTACGTAGCACTTCCGCCCATTTGTGGGTCCCCGGGAAGGCAGGGGTGAGGCATCCCCTTTTGATTTTGTCCCCTTGTTTGGGGACCCCCAAGAATGCAGGGGTTAAGCAGCACTTCCGCCCACTTGTGGGCCCCCGAGAAGGCAGGGGTGAGGTAGCCACTTCTGATTTTGTCCCCTTGTTTGTGGTGCATGCACTGCGAAGGCTGTGGTTTTTGCTTGACCACAGTGGAGTGCCCAATGCGAGGCCGCATCCCTCCTGATGAGGATGCGTGGTTGTACCGCAAGTGGAAAACGGAGGTTGACGTGGATTCCCTCTTGCAAGCCACCTTGCCCCCTGGTCCTGTTGAGGATGAGGTGGGCTCATACGAGGCGTTGGTACTAGCTGGTAGGGTGAGCGACCTTTCAAATGCTGCCACACCGGAGCAAGATGCTGTGGTGCCTGTCCTTGCCACTCCCTCCAACGTAGCCAAGCTGTCTGATGCCGGCATTTCTGAGGAGGAGGGTACTGCTATCCCTGTGGCTCCAGCATGGATGGCGACCCGCCAGGCGCCCGTCGATGAAACCAAGACTCTTGTTGTAGGAGATTGGTTGAGCGACAAGGGCATTCTTGCGTGGCTTCACGACAAGTTGTACTACAATGAGGTCGAGGAGCCAGAGGCATGGACTATGGCGGTGACATACATTGTGTCCTGCCTGAAAATCATGAGGAAGTACGAAGACAGTAAGGGCACCAACCATACAACCGTTGGTTTGGCTTGGAGGCACCGCCACATATTTATTGTGACGATCGCGAAGGGCTCCATTGGCTTCTTTGTGCCATCGACTGCAGAGTCCCAGTATGGGCCTTCAAAGTCCACATTTGGGAGCCGCTTTCTGGTAATTCCTTGGTCCGGCCAATGCCAATGCCAACGCCAAACGCCTCTAGTCAAAGGGTGTTGCCGCACATCCTCGGCTTTGGGTTTTCAACAGGATGGTTGGTCATGTGGCTATCAATCGCTGCATCTTTGTGATGAAGTGGCTGGCCATAGGGGAAGCCTAGATGACGTTGATGATACACCTTTGCCGAAAAGATTCGTCAAGGAAGCACTGCGCATCATCAATGCAGATTGCTCCGTCCAAATCCCTAGCACCATCCCGGATAATGGGTGGGAGGGGGAGGTGATTTGCTGGGAGCCTGGAGAATCTCCTCCTGCCCTCCTCCAACCCTGAGTCCCCGCCCCCATCTACTTCCCCCCTCCTTTGTGATGAAGAGGATCGGCTTTCGGAACCCGAGGGCAACATTGCTGCCTCCTCCTCGGAGCCAACAGTTGGAGAATCTCCTGCCTTCCTGGCCTCCAACTCCGGAGCGTGCCCCAAGATGGGAAGTCACTGAAGGGCAATGTTAAGGCCCCTCCACGGACCCCACAGTCCACTTCCTCTTCTAACCCCCCCCACAAGTGATGATGCGTCCATACGTGTTCATCCCTGGGAAGCTTTTCGAGGTGCCCGAGGCGTACCCAAAGGGCGCAGAGGGTCGGTTGGTGAATGACCAACAATTTATTCGAGAGCCGGAAGAGTTGCTTGCGAAGGATATCCGTGACGCTTGCGCGCGGAACATGAATCCGCGTGCAAAGCCAAAGGCATCGGACACAAAGACTGCTTTGATCTACAAGCGTGTGTTCGGCGACTTTTTGTAGTTGGCCCCACGCCATTATGGTTGCATGCGAAGAATGTAGTTGGCCCGAGGTGACCGGACTCAGGTGGTATCGCTGGCTTGAGCTTCGTAGCCAGTGGCGCCGGCAGCAATATAGTCATTTTGATACCGCTTGCCAAAGGCCAAAGGGCAAATTGCATTTTTTGTTTGCAGTCATGATGAGTGTGCTACATGTTATTTCCGCCATCTGCCGGTGATGAGTATAAAAACCACCCTTCACGCCACAGCTCCATTGCTTTACCCGTGCCGGAGGTACCCAAAATGTCCGTGGGGGCTATATGCTTCACCTCCTCCGGTAGTAATGGCGGTTGTTGGGTGGTTCTTGTATTTCCCCGCCCCCCCCTTTTTTTTTTTTTTTTCGGAAAATAGGGTTTTTTTTTCCGCCATACGTGACTTACGCCTAAGAAAAAAAGTTTACGCAACTTACACCAAAAAAAAAATTCCGTCACAAAAAAACGCGACTTACGCCCAAAAAAAAGTTACGCGACTTACGCCCCCCAAAAAAGCGAGTTACGCTTATTTCCACAATCGAGCTATGCTTTCCTTGGTCGGGGGGGGGGGTTATCTCGGAAATTGTGGGTGGGTGGGTGTCAACCACCCTCCCCCTCCCCCCGTGGGGGTGGGATATTTTGGGGCTGGGTCGGCGCCAAAGGCGCTGGAAGAAAATTTTCGCCTTTTTTTTTTGGCTTTTGCACCACCTCCACTCTATCCCCTGGGGGTTGGACATCTCTGGGTCCCTGGGTTGTGCAAAAATCTTCGGAGGTGGGCCTCTCAAATCACCCCCTCCCCCCGTGGCTAAGCATATTCCTGGTTGAGGTGCAGATGCCGGACCCCAAGAACCCCAAGCGCCATTTCTTTTCGTTTCCCTCCGATGATACTTGTGGTTTGTGTTCATGCAAGTGAACAGGGCACCCCAAACTGGTACGGAGGAGAGACATCTTTGGGGTGTTCTTTGCGGGGTTTCTGTGTTGCTTTTCCATTTTTGAACCACGTTTATTTGCGCCCTGTCTTTGTGGCATTATTGTCACCATATATGAGGGGCGAAAGGAGATCCCGCTGTGGCAACAGAGGCAAAGTAAAGACCAGGAAGCAGCACAGCACATTCAGTTTGCCCCAACCCAAAGTCAGGTTTCTGTGGCCATTGGATGTTGCAAAGTCCTAGCATTTCCAGGATGTTGCTGAGCATTTCATCGCTACGTGGGGCTTTGCTTTGCTTTGGAGGATGTCAATAAGGAGATGTTGGGAAATAGTGCGGTAATCTAATTGAAATACAGTGAAACATCTTGCTGAAAACCTCCAATTCTGTGGCGACCTGTGGCAAGCTGTAAGCATTCTCAATGCTCGTGGAGATGCCACACATCTTGAAAAAAACAATCGAATGCGCTTCACCTGGTGCGCGGTGCGGATCAGCCCTTCTAGTTGCACTCTGGGGGCGGGGCATGCAGGATGAGCCCTAGAGGTCGAACATGGTCCCAGTATGCAATATCCAGGAACGAAGGGAAGGGGGAGTGACCAAGAAGCCCTCCTCCCAAATCAAGGGAATTGGCAAGAAAAAGAGAGATTATTTTGCAAAACGTTTTGTTTCAGTGGTTGGGATGGGGTTGGGAGGCTGGGTCTGTTGTTATTGCAGACCTCTGAATTAGCAGGTGTGCGACTTTTCTTTTGGCTGTGTCATCTTGTTCAAAGTGGAGGATCAGTGGGCAGTGGGTTTGGCTGGGGGCGCAGCAACATAAGCAGGGGACATGTGTGGGTGTAAGTTGCCCAAACCTGTTGTGTTCCGGTGATGCGTTCGTTAGAGCTGGCTCCGTTGTTCTGGCTGTGTTGGGCTGTACTTCTTGCGGCACCTAGTGTGTGTACCAGCCTTGTCCCCTTGCTTTGTGTTTGGGAGCAGTGACTGGTAGTCTGTGGAGGCAGCGTGTATGGGTAGTGTGTGGAGGCAGTGCAATCCCAGTAGTTGCTGCGGGTCCTATCGAGCCTGACACGGCTGTGTATGTGTGTGAATCAAGGGTAGGCATGAGACAATGGGTGCAGAGCGTGGAGGGCATCACTGCACTGGTGTTGCTCAGGATAAGCAGTGGCCTGATGGACCCAAGTCCAGCATGAGGCAGCCCGCGACGCGTTGACAGGTCAGCCAACATCTCAGAATGATGAAGGCAATCGGGGGGGGGGGGGGCAGTGTGTGGGGTTAGAAGGTGGGTGTAGTGTGTCGGGGCAGTGTGTCAGGGCAGTGTGTGGAAGTAGTATGTGGAGGTGCTGTGTGGGGGCAGTGTGTGAGTGTAGCGTGTTTGGGCGGGTCACAGAGCAGTGTGTGGCCTTCTGATCCATCCCTGCCTCCCAGTTTCCTCTGGCCCCCTTTTGCATTCACAGGCTGAAGGCGGTGCTCGAGCGGGACTCCGAGCTGCTCCAGCGACATGGTTTCTCTGATTACAGCCTCCTTGTGACAATCACGGAGCCCGTTGCGGAGGTATGGGATGGCGCAGGTGCAGAGGGGCCAAGGCAAGCAATGGTGTCCGGGAGAGGCAAGGCAAGTCGTGACTCAGGGTGAAGCGCTGCTCCCTAAAGTTGGCGAATCCGGGGCTGTGGGTAAACACTTTCTCGGTTACATTACGCCATGTCACAGAGACAGCGGTCATGCACCTGACTGCTGAACTAGAGGGAGCTGCTTCAAACTGGGGACACCCCCTGGGGTGACAGGCCCAAGGACAGGGGCAGGGGAGAGCAGGAATTCACCACAACGCTGGCGGGCCCCGCTGATGGAAGCTCTGTTTCGAAGTCCCATCCCTTTCCACATGTTCACGATACAGAGGCTCGGCAGTTTCTCCGTGAACCCGCCCTTTTAGCACCAGTGGCCTGGTCCTGTGGGCCAGCCCCGTCATTTCCTGGCGGTGTGGGAATCTGGTACGCAGCCATCCTACGTGGACCCTGGCCACCTCAAGAACCCCTGTGCCCCCCCCCCCCGCCCCCCTCCGAGCCATTGGTCTGCAAAGCCGTGACAGTCTCCCGCCGGTCTGCGCCACCATCCTTATGTGGGTGTGTGGCAGGGTCCTGCACAGGGCCCTGGTGAGTGAGGAGGTTGTTTGCTGCCCAACAGAGCAGGACACGTTTTGTTTTAGTTTCTGTTAAAAACCGTGGGCCTCCAACCGCCGTCGGTTACCCTCCGACGGTCGTTGAATATTTCCAACCGGTGTTGGTTGCCCTTCACGTGCCATCCAATTGTGTGGCTAAATACTGAGCTGGTGACTTGCTGCCCAATGGTGTTTCCTGCTCTCCAGCAACGGGACTGTGTCAACGAGCAGCCTGTGCCTGACGAACCAGAAGATGCCCCTGAGATCTTGTCCCCAAGGAGCTGGCACGCCAGCAAGTTCCTGCAGGATCGCTTCAAGGTGTGAAGGCAGCAGCGGCTCTTGGTGTTTGACCTTTTCCCTCGCCCCCCGCCCCTTTGCGCGAGCACGCCCTGTCCCAGCACAGCGGGGGTTTTCTGACACGAGCTGTTGTTGTCCAGGAGGGAAAAGCTGACACTGGCATAAGCCCATTGTATTGTTGTGGGAAATAGGGGCTGAGTCAGTGCAGGTACGAGTTGTAACTGCACTGAACAGCATATCTGCTTTGGAGTGCACTCCACTTCTGCACACAATCACAGGGCAGAACGCCGTAGTTTGGAGGGTTTTTGAACAATGCACTGGGTTTCTGGGGCTTGAAGACTGCGGAATCATATTGTCAGTGTACACAAGAATTTTATTGGCATGGGTTTGTGGAATGGGTGTCTGATCGATTGACAAGCAATGGTATCATTTTCTTTGTCACTTCGTGCCGGCAGCCTCACCGCAGTGCACATGCAATACAATTTTTCAGTGTGGTCGCCTCCTCCTTCTCCACAATCTTTGGTTGCTCTCGCCACCTGCCACATGCATGGAAGGAGCTTTGCGAGTGCAATGGACCCGGGGGCAGAATTCACAGATTTCTCCAAATTCTCATTTATGGATTTCCCCCTGAATCTCCTCGAACATTGTTGTTCATGTTCTGGAGTGGATTAGGGACGGTGATGAGTCCACATTCAGCTTTATGAAAGGACACATCATTTCTTCCGGATTTGAGGTTCACAAATTTTTGGGTCCCAGACCCTTCCCCTCCCCACCCACAACACCCCTTTAGGCACAGGCCTGGAAATGGGTTGTACTCCATTTGTGTATGCTCAGAATGCTCAGAATTGCACAGGGGATTCAAAGTTGCCCCCCAAAACCGGAAACTTTCTGACGACCCCCCCCCCCCCTTCGCTCCCGCAGGTGTTGGGGTCCAGATTTAAACTGAACCCTCCCTCCCTGTGGCCCATTCTTAAGCACTTATTTCCAGAGACATTCCTTAGCTGAGAGGCAGCTCATGCGATCTGGATATCTTCTCGACCCCCCCCCCCCACGGCACAAACCTGCCTCGGCATGCCCCCCGCATTCAGCACTGCACTGCATCTGCAGGCCAGAAGCACCAGGAGGTCGGTTGTACTTCCTATCATTGTAGTCCCCCCCCCTCCTCCGCGCAACAATCAGTGGCTGTAGGGCAACGGTGGGCAGGAGGTCACGCGTGATGAAAGAGACCCAGTGGCAAACCCCCCTGCACCTCCTTCCCTACCCCAGGGCAGGGGGCTGGGGATCTGGACATTGGGCTCCAGTGTCTGGGGACTCAAAGTTGTCGCCTTTTCCCAGAACTCTTTTTTATTACCAAAGGGGCGATGATGCGGGAGGAATGACCAGTTTCCTGACACGCCTTAACGCATTGTTTTCGGAAGAACTACTGTTGTCAGTAAATGGATGGGAGCCCGGAAACGGTTCTGATGCGGACGCCCCAACGTGGGCAGGGGGGGGGGGATGCCGAGTGATGCTTCCGGGTGTACGCACTGGTTTGTGTTTGCAGGAGGAAAGTGTCTTCATTGCTTGTCGCCGGCCGCTGGGGCAAAGCGTTCTTACCAGGCGACAAGTGCTGCCTCCCATGCGTCGCATGCAGCCATTGCCGGGCAGGAGGGGGCAGCGTAGATCACCCGGGACACCATGCAGGCGAGCACGCCACCCGTGTCATGAGGCGCATGAAGCGCACGCCACCCGCAACCAACAAGAAACGCGCCCTGCGCACGCGCAACCCACGGAGTGGGGGAGCGCATGTGTGGAAGAGCAGAGCACCTGGGCCTCACCACACGGAAACGCAGCGAGACAGGTTGTGGACGGCCTGAGGACGGAGGTGTGGGGACAGCAAAAACAGTCAAACGACCCGCGCAACAACCAGCACAACCCCAACTACTGGGCGCCCAACTACCCATGCCAACTACTGGGCGCCGCTGGCGCGCAAACGGCACATCCCGCCACATTCGGCACAGCCCCAGCACACCCACCACTGGGCTCCGCAAACGCGGAAACGACACCAGCAGGAACACCGGCCGCAGCGGCCGACAGAACGCAGCGACCTGACGCAACACGCGAAGGGAAGACCAGGTGACTGTCCAGGGCCCCGTAAAGAAACATCAACCAGACAGACTGTCACACAGGGGGGGGGGTCTGCTGGAATGGCGCCGGCCCCACCCCCTCCCCGCCCCCGGACTGCCTTGGCATTCCGTCCGGTGCTGTTTGTGCCCCCCGGCCCCGCGCGCAGCGGTGGCATGGGGCTGTGTCAGGGAAGAGGGCGTTGCGTTGCAGGGCTGCGCCCCGTCGGGACGCCGCTGCACTGTTCCCGCGTGTCAGGGCGATCACAAGTTGTCCGTGCTGCTGCGCAGCGTGCTGCAGCGGTTTGGGGGCAGCGACCGGCAGCTGGTGTCCGAGGAGGCGGCTGAGCCAGGGCCGGGGCCTTCCTGGGCCCCCTGGCGCTTGGAAAACGGCGGTCGAGTGTACGTCGGGATCATCGATTTCCTGGCGCCGTGGTCCTCACTGAACATCAGTGACAGCCTCCACATTCCTAATGTATGTGCGCCTCCCTCAGGGCCAGCGGCCGCAGTGGGGCCTGGAAATTGGAGGACACCGCCCGCCCTCCCTGCCACCGAGCGGCATACGGAACGGCGCGGGACCGGGGGGCGGGGTCGCGGGCTCGCACCCTCGCAACCCCCGGAGCAACGGGAGACAGGACCCAACGCATGGGGGTGAGGAACGCCGCTCCAACCCCCACCGCCCACCGCCCGGCGGACGAGGCGCTTCCTGTGCATGGGCAGGGCGTCCGCCGATGCATCCCGACGCCATGCCAAGAGCCGGGGGTGCCACACTGACGCGGATTGTGCGCAACATCGAAGCCGGGGGTGCCACACCGGCGCAAATGCATCCAACACAGGCGCCCAGGATGGCACTCTTCGTGCACTGCACTCAAGTCCAGAATGCGGAAGCGTGAGCACTGTAATGGTCCCTCACTGCCCGCCTGCCAAACCCCTCTGATCATGTCGCTTCTGCGCACATCCCGGCCCCTGTTCGGTGAACAAAGACCCTTCAGAGTGCAGATCAGGCACCAGCCATTCAAGCGTCAACCGTGGCCCCCCATCCCCACGCTGGGCCCTCAGCCTCACCTGTCAGCCCACCACTGCCCTCTCCAACCCGCTGACATTTCTTTTCTGCAGCGGGAAACGCTACATACCCACCCTCCGCACTGTTTTTTGGGTGGCGCACGGCATATGAACGGGAAGACACACCACAACCAGCGGCAAGACGCCTGGAAAATGCCGCGCACCGCTGATGGGTAACACTGCGTGATCTGGACCACCACCCGAGGGGTTCCATTTGTGGGTTTAACCCCCGGCAAAACCCTTGTTTTGTCGAACGAAGGCATCCCTCTATCAGTTTTTGGTCAGGAAACCCCCGAAGCCCGGGAACTGAAAACTCATCTTCAGAGGGCAGGGGATTCCAGTCTTCGGTCCCCTGAAGCGTGTTCCCTTTCCCTGTGGGGAAAAGCCAAAGCCCTCCGTACCTCAGCTGCAGAGTGGTTGCCTGGTTTGCTGGAGCTGCTGCTGCTGCTGGGCCGGCGGGACGCTTGGGGGCTCGTATGTCCCCGCCTGGACCATTCCAGCCAATGTTCATGAATGCTCCTCAACACATGTCTGCCACTCTGCAACGCTCAGATCACGTACGTGCCACACTGTAGTGTGCCGCTGGTGGTTCTGGCTGGGGCTGCCAACCCCCTCTCACTGCATGACATGGAAGGAAGGCGCCTATGAAAACTGCTTTGTCTGTGGACCGACCAACAGTCTGCTGCAGCACTTTTCTTCTCACCCTCTGCCTTCTCTGCTGCTGAATCATTCGAAATGGAAACTCACACCAAACCAATGTCACATGCTTCACTCCACTTCATCTTTGGCTTCACGCCCCCCCCCCCCCAAGGCCGCTGCCCCATGCTCCCCTCTCCACCTGCCCTCCCCCCCCCCCCTCCCCCCGCCACTCCTCCGGCTGCATACGCCACCAGTCAACACTGGCACTGGGGATCACCAAAAACCCCAACAGATTCCTCCTCCTCCTCCTCCTCCCAAGCCTATTCAAGCCGCTTCAACGGTCCGCAACGGGCCCCACCCTATGGCCTCCCATCGTCGGATCCGATGTGGCTGAAGGGTCTCAACGCACATTGTCTGTGGTTTGCAGGGTCGATTGTTGGAATATTATGTGGGGAAGGCGTTCAACCCCGGTGCTTCCCTCATGCCGCCTCATTTATACCGAGAACGGTATCACCTGCGTGTGCTTGGGCTGTGGTGGGGCTCGATGCTGCTTGGCGAGTGTGCGTGCCCGTGTGTATGCCCATATCTGTGCGTCCTGGCCCTTCCGCAGGTTTGTGTGCAACACCCTCAAGAAGTTCACCTTCAGGGGCATGGAAAGCCCAGTCCTTGAGCCCAGGCAGGGCTCTGGGCAGGCGTCACCAGCAACACCTCGCGGCCAGTTGCTCCTCAGTCTTTGTCGGCGATTCTCTCAGAGTCCCCCTGGCTCCAGCAGTTTCAGCCTCGAAAGGCCCACCCTCTCCTTTCCACATCAGGTGTGATCTTGCATCGGCCTCTGTGTTTATTGCCCGCGATTGCTCACGCGACGGTCCGGCGAACACCACCGGCGTTCGGCCGGGTCCATCGCCCCTCCCCCGTCCGCGCGGAACGGCAAGGGTGTCGCCGCCGGGGTTGTGCATCCGACGACTTGCGTGCCAGACGGATGCCGCGTGCCACTGGTCCACGGGGGCTGATCCCGGCCAGGACCCGACCCCAAGGGGGGGGGGGGTTCCTCTACAGGCTGGGGGTCCCCCAACCCCCTCCGAAGCCCCCCCCCCCCCCTCTTGTTGACCTAAACCTAGGGGGTCGGTGGGTCGGGCGGTCAGCCGCCGGGCTCCCCGGGGGAGGGTCGGTGGGTACCCCAACATACATACCTCAAAACATGACACGCTGATCATTTTGAACATACACAAGTGGGGTAAAAAATTTTTTCAAAAAAAAATTCAACTCAGGCTCCCATCAGTCAAGGTCCGACCCAGAGGTCGGGTCGGGGTCAAAATCCTTTTTTGTGTTTTTCATCCATTTTTGAATTCTCCACAAAATTCTGAGTATTTTTAGTATAGACACAAAGGGTCCAACAAAAAAATTTCCCCCTGCCGTACTCCTAAAACAAAATATCCGGCGCCTCTGGCGCCCACAAAACCCATTGTTCCGTACAACCAGTTTGGGAAACGGTTGAACACCCCTCAGGGTCGAACCCTGGCTGGAGCAGCCCCCGTGCACTGGTCACGAAGTTCCCACTTACGGTGGGCAAGTTCGAAACCGCCCCCTGCCCCGGGTAGCGATGCGTGGCTCCTGGTGATTTGTGTCTGATGGAGCAGCACAAATCCGGCACAGGATTGTTGGCATCTGCCGCCGAAAAACAAAACAGCCAAAAGAAGACGAGGCGGATTTCCTCACGAGAGCCCCCAGAACGAAGAGGCACAACCGCCGGGGGCGGTGCAGTGTCCGCTTGGCTTGGGGGGGGGGGCGGGGGGTTGGGTGCTGGGTCGGCTGGGGCTTTGTGCCCTCTGAAGGTGGGTTGTTGTTTGGAGCTTCGGTTGGCTGGGGCCGACCCGCCCGCTACCCCGCCCATGACCCGCCCAGTCCCAAGTGCCCAGGGGCCAGGGACGCGCCTTTGCGCCCTCTGGCCCACTTGGGCTGTGGTTCACAGAAAAAAAAAAGACGCCACCAACCCACAGCCAACACATCGGGACGCCAAGGGGCCCGCGCAGCACCTGTGGGCACAGCGGCGGCGGTCCCAATCTGGCCTCCCGATGAAATTTTTGCCCTTCGGCTGTGGACAAACGAAAAATGTAGACAATTTCCTACTGAAAACCCACGACAATTCCCACACGCGGAAGTGCCAACCGGCACATTTGCTGAGCTTTGATGGCACCCCCCAAAGCCCCATCAGACCCCCAAACCTACAACAATGGGGCAGCTCTTTTTTCATCACCACGTACAACCCGCTCACTCTGGCTATGGCACCAAGATGGCGCAGCTTACGATCCCACAATCCGCACTCGTGTTGGGTGTGGCCCCGATATGGCAGGGGCCGTGTAGCCACATTCCACACTCATTGTGGGTGTGGCCCCAATACGACGGCCTGAACACCACAGCCTCCAAACAATGCTAATTGATCATGAAGTGCCTGTGTGTCGCACTGCTTGTTGGCTGCCTTCGTAGGGTTCATTTGTGCACCTGCCACAATGGCATGTTTTGTGTTTACCCGTGGTCAATAGGGAACAGGTTCACCCCTCCTTTTGTGTGTCGTGGGCAAAATGCTCAGAATTGAATTCAAATTCAAGGCTGCCAACGAAATTTGGACCGCCAGAAGTATCAACCGGCACATTTTTTCAGCCTTTGTGACACCCCCCCCCCCCCCACCATCTGGACCTCTTGGCTTTAGTGTACAATTCGATGGGTAGTTTTATTGAAAAATATGGTTTTTGGGCCCAGAAGTGAAGTTTTGGAGGATTTGGGTGGGAAATGTCGGTATCCACTTACCACTTGGAGGGAAACGAACGCGCGGTGCGCGCGGTGCTATGCGCGGTGTGCGCGCGGTGCGCACGGTTTGGTGCGCGTTGTTTTTTTACCCACCATTTTTTCATTTAGTCACTGCGGGCTGTAAACACCACTCTCCCACAAGCATAAGTAGAGCTTGTGGGAGGGCAGCGGGATCAAAAATTTGCGATCACCCACCTCCTTCGGCAAGGGGAGGCACACCTGGAGACCATCGCCCCTGACAATGATGGGTGTGGAGTTGTGAGCCCAGCACCGCAGAAACCAAGGTGCTGAATCCTACTTTTCAGTTTGGCTACCTTCACTCCTTTGGTCCTTTGCATTACAGCTCACATCTCTTTTTTGCTATTCTTGTGCAATGCCCCAACATCGTGATCGGCCAGCCAAAGGCAACCAGGCCTCCGGCGTTAGATTCGGAATCATCCGACACGGAATCAACGTCGGGCACATCCCTCACTTCCGGCAGGGGGTGTGGGCAGCTACAACCACCATTGCAATGGTGAGGAGGATGGAGTGGAGGCCTCCGTTGTTGTATGTGAACCCCTCAAGCCACCGCGTCTCTGCCACACTGAAAATCAGCCAGAAATGCGTAAAACAGCAACCCAAAAACGAGCGCGCGGTGCTATGCGCGGTGCGCGCGGTGCGTTTGTTTCCCTCTTGGTGGTCCATAGCTGCACATGAATGGCCCCTGTGTTGTTGGTATCTTTGGTTTTCTTTCATTTCACAAGTGAATACTGAAACGCCCCCTGTGGTCGGTCATCTTCTTTTGGGGGACCCTCGTGACTTTGTGCTCTTCTTATTTTGGCTGCGTTTTAATTTTCGCGGGCGTTGGGGGGTTGGTCTGCGCCAGACCTGCACCGGATGCCAAAATCACTGCGCCGGACGTGTGCTGGCTGCCTCGCCGGGTACCGCAGGGACAGCTGCCTCTTTCCGCTTTCCAGGGGCCACGCCCAGAGAGCCCCTGTCTCTGCCGGTCATGTGACAAAGCGCCGGCAACCGAGTCCAACAGGCCATTTTGCGGCGAGTGTTTTAAGGAGCAGCCGCTAATCGTGGACCTCACCGGGACAAGTCTGACGCCGGGGTTAGGGACCTCCAGGCCAGACTGTGGGAGTGATGTTGGTTGCTGTTCCCCCACGAGTGCTTCCCTGACGGCTGTCGACTGCTGCACTCCCACAAGCGCTTCGACATTAGCGCTCGATTGCTGCACGCCCACAACCCCTTCAACAGGCGCTTCCAGAAGGTCATCCCCCCTCCATCCCTTCGAATGTTACCCCAGTTGAATTCGTTTGCACTCCATCCGCCCCTCCCCTCCTTAAACCACACCTCTGGCCCTTGGCAGTAGTACAATGGCAAAGTGGTGACCCATTTCTCACTGCAAAGCAGTTGCCAGACAAATTTTTTACACGTGATTTACAGCAGACGCCAGGTGTCCTTCAAACTGACACCACCAACCGCAAATCCTTAAACCTCTGCCCCTGAAAAGAATGCCACAGCACTGCCTTCCCCACACCCCTCGGGGCCGAGGGCACAGTGACTGCGTTTCAGGTTTGCGAAGCATCATGCTGTGGCGGATGGATTTAGAATGCATTGCATGTGTCGCGGATAAGTTGTAAAATGCAAACGCTGAAAATGATGAGGGTTGGAGAATGCCGAGGGAAGCAGACATCATTAACAAGGCGCCCTGCTGTGTCCTTTGTGTACCAGCTCCTCAGCATTTCGCTGCGATGGAACAGCACACGATCAATCAACCCGTTGCCTTGATAGCATACATGGTGCAGCTGCATGGTCGTGTTGCTTTTGGGGAACTGCTATGAGGGAGGGGGGGGGAGGGTTCAAGCAGGCGAAGAAGAAGGCTTCCGCAACAGAAGATGTTGCACGCACGACTAGGTGCCTTTCTGCCATGTGTACATTGCTGTAATGTCCTGGCATACCGGATGCGTTGGCAGCCCCACCCACTGGCAGTTGGAAGCAGAACAGTGCAGCTGGGGCCTGCGGCAGCCTCACCCTGTTGAATAGTCCGATACTTGAATGTTCACTCTGAGGCACGTGACCGTGGTGTTTTTGCCCTTGCAGATTTTGCGCCAAAGGATTGGACCCTCTTGCATGCCACATGAAAGTTAGTAATGGTTGCAATCCCGGCAAATCATTTTGAAGAGGTTGCGAGATCAAGGGCAGTGGTTCCTGACCCTTTAGTGGTATTCATGCAGCATGGGGCCTGCCTGTTGAGCTTCCTCCGACCACTGTTGGCCAAAACGCTGCCGGCACCCAATAAATTTTGCTGCACATCCACACGTTGGGTATATTTTTGTGTTCATTCCATGCCAGTGTACTCAAGATGATGAGAAGTACTCAAGGTGTTGAAGTGTTGAGGTGTAGCGCACTAAGGAGCAATCTCTGCCGTAGCCCAATGATCTGCAGGAACGTCACAGGTCTGCTTGAGCCTTGCAATATGCACGCTTCAAGGCCTAACGTTGCTACCGCTACATATCCCACTGTGCCCTCGGCGTTTTTCTTTTGAACCAAAAATGCTTGAATGACCGGCGTCCAAGATAAGGTGGATTGGGAATACGGTAGAACAAGAACTGCCGCCCGGACTACACTGAAACCCAAGGCAAATCGGGGGCAGAGAGGGCTCTGAGCAAGCAAGATTCATGGACAGATGAAAAGCTGCTAGGGTTTCCAGAGGGAGGGAGGGAAGGGGCTTTTGGAGCAGGAAGAGCAGGGTTGGGGGGCATCGTGGGTGGGCTGCCCTCCTTTGTAGCTGTTGCCGTAGCGTCATGGAGACCAGAATCAAATCAGACGGCTGGGTCACACCGCAAGGACCGTAGCATCTTGAAGTAGCACTACCAACGGGACTGAAGGCAAGAAGAGATCATGGTAGGAGGAGAGCAATGCATAGGCGGATTTGCCCCCGACCTCAGCCTGGCGGCTTGCTCTCTTCAGGGCGTCTATATCCAATATCTTTGTGGGCGTCTGATTACGACACCAAACATCAGTAAGAAACACGGCCAAACTGCTGTGTGGTAGTGCTGCAATCAAGACCAGAAGGGGATTGCACCCCTCGGGCGAACTGCCCTATTGCTCTTTTGCCGGTCTCTGGTCCAAAGCACTCACTCACCATTGTCATTGCCCCGTGTACGGTCTGTTCCGTACCAGTTGCCTCTTCCTGCACTTCGCATGCTGTCTTCATCTCTCTTGACTTCTGCCCCGAAACCCCCCCCCAGAAGACATCCAACATTTTTTCCAGTCCACAAATCTCACTGCAATCATCCTGCCTGTACATGCAATATTTGTTAAAATCGGCTCCAAGCGACTCCACTTGACGGACATTGTCCGCAGAAGCATTGGGCCAAAGGGTGATTGCAACGGTGTTTTCCTCCCCTCAATCTTCCCTGCCTCTCCCTCTTTCCCACCGTCCGCGGCCCTCTTGATCTCTCCCTCCCCCCCCCCTTCCTGTCTGTTGCTCCACTGCGATTCAAATATCTGACCTGTGCAGATTTGAAGGCCGATGACTCACAGAATGAAAAGGTTGGACCGAAACCCCTCGCAGGGCCCCCATGTCTGGCGGAGCATCTTCTCATCACAGGGCCAGCAACACCAGATGCTCATTATCAGGATCTGGCACTTGATCCACACAAATGTGTGTGAGAAAGGGGATGTGCACCCCCCCCCCTCTATGTGCACTCTGCCGAGCAATCAACCCTGTCACTGGCTCTCCACCTGGCGCCCCAAGAAAGTTGAAAATGTACCGTCTTTGCAGCTCGGCAGCCTGGCAGCATTTCTCGTGTTACGACTGGGAACAGCCAACTTGCCCATAAACCCAGTCTTCTCCAGCCCCCCTCATGATGTACCTTGCTTCTACATGCACGGCTTCATGCCTGCCGTAGGGCGCGGCCCTCTGGTCCAGGGGCCCGACAAATGGAGCCCGGGTGCACTGTGAAGCACGTTGTGTGTAGCAGCACCTGCATGGACCAGGCGGCCACATGCGTTTGTTTGTATCGCGACGACAACCGTTGCACCTCGGCGAAGCGGTGACAACAGACCGACGCTTGCTTCATTTTGAGCTTCCGATGTTGGTGTAGCAAACACCTGCGAGCAAACGCCTGTGAGCAATACAGAACAGCCAGGGGTTCGTAGCAGTTTTTGCCGTCTGCCTCTTCATGTTTGCAGCTCACCTCTAGATCGCCCAGCCCTCTGCCAGTTTACATCAACCCTCCTCTCCACAATGCCCAATGGCATCCAAATTTGACGCAAGCGTCTCAGCATTAGTTGGCTGGGGCTGAGTCCTCCTGAGACGAGGATGCAGGAGCGAATCTTGCTGCGTCCGTATTTTGCTAGAAGCGCTGCCGGACGCTGGCGGCAAGTCTACCTACGTCACCCGTTTGACCTGACGATCCACCCAAGTATGGGTATCTCCAAAGCACGCCCGTGGGTTGTCGCTGTCCCGGACAGTCGTCCGTCCTTCGAGTGCCATCGGTCCCTTTCCAAGCCTTTTCGCTCAGCTTTGGGGTTGCCATCCATCAATCAATCGTCTGTCATCGAACAGGCGCGAAATCGACATGGAGGACCATTACATTGTTGTGCACACTTCATTTCTGTCCGTAGATGACGAGGTGGGCTCCATCGTGTCGCCGAGTGGAGCCCCGCTCCCCCCCCTGCTCGCCTCGGTGCATCTGATGCAACATTCCCAAAT
The DNA here is from genome assembly GCA_964036045.1 of Eutreptiella sp. 'Long Island Sound 2002'. Lineage (NCBI taxonomy): Eukaryota > Euglenozoa > Euglenophyceae > Eutreptiales > Eutreptiaceae > Eutreptiella > Eutreptiella sp. 'Long Island Sound 2002'. Next base: position 133,153,753 of record OZ038383.1, read on the forward strand.
CCCATTGCAGCACGTGTTGCCTCACAGCTGGTTGCTGCACAACATCTTTTGCGGTCCTAACTGTCCTACTTGCAAGGGTGCTGTAGAGGTAGAGGAAGAGTGCATGGCCATTATCATTACGCCCTGTCTCATTTTTTTTTCGGCGCATCCCTTCCAGCGTGCGGGGGTCACCCTGGCATCCAGCCTGCCATTTGCTGCCTCCTCTCGAGCCACTGCATACCCACTGTCCCCTTCAATTGCAATCGTGCTCCGATTTGTAAAGTACTTCGTTGGGCTAAAAAGTTCGGGTACTTCTTGGCATTGCATCTTATGGCTTGGCTGGAGGCCTGATGGATGGCCACAGGATCGGATTTTGTGGTCAGTGCATGCCCAATGAAAGGGTTCGACGTGGCTGCCCACATCCCGTGACCAGGCCTGACTACACGGGCCAGGAGCATCCCCCAGCGGGCCACATGTCGGGGCATGCACCGTGCGCGCACCATGCCAAAGCCTTGTGTGTCGCCTTGCATGGGTACTCCATTTGTCCTATTTTAGGCCAAATGGCACGGTGCTGTGGTAAAGTGTGCTGTGGGGGAGGGGTGCCTGCCACTCCCTGCTTTTTCCTGCGAATTTCCGCATGTTGCTGTGACGCCAATGGCCGCATGACACATCCCGTGCGTTTGTCCTGGGCCAACCCATGGTTTCTACCATCACATCAGTCCCAAGTACGTGCCAAGGGAACCAAGTGAAGTTTCATTTGCATCCCTGGTCAGGAACTGGTTTGGCATCCCCAGCCCTGATTGCATGCAAAGCTTGTGGCCCAGGGACAGAAGCCCTCCATACCAATCCCTACAACAGCAACCACCTAGAAGCTCCAAGGAAGTCACCATGATGAGAGAGCAGGTAGAACCTCAAAAAGCATCAAAAAAGTGCACCACTGTGTGCGCACCATGTGACAACACCTCGGGCCCTGTATGCCGGACACCCCTCCTGTTGGCCTCATCACAGGCGCGGGTGTCCAGACACATCTCTTATGAACGTGCTGACTGAGAACCTTCTTTCAATGTGGTGCATTCGGCAGTCTTCACAGGGGCTGAGATGTGTGTGTGTGTGTGTGTGTGTGTGTGCGCGCGCGCGCGCGTGCGCCAGCGTGTGCACGTGTGTATCTCTTCTTCACACGAATTCAGCCAGACACCCTCTACATGGAGGCCTGAGCACCAGTCTTTCTACGAAGAGGGCAAGTGTTGATTCAACACCACATGCAGTGATGCATTGAGAAAGCATGGTTTGGGACCGTGCCCTCCCCCCCTTTGCGAGAGCAGCACCCTTGTCAGAGTGACAGTAGGTGTTGTTTCCGCTTTTTTTGGGAGCGATGTCCTATTTCGCCCTTTCCAAATACTTCCCCGTGTCAGAGCAACGGGACGTGTTGTTTCTGCCGAATTTCGGGATTTCACTGTCGCTCTTGCAAAGCGGGGGTGGGGTATGAATTTGGAGTGCTGATGGAGGGCGTTCGCATACCTTCGGACGTGGGGGAGGGGCAGTGTGTGATCTTAGCCGAGTTTGATTGGTTGCCCAGGTTCCACAAGACGGAACACAAGGCATTGCTCGAACCTGTGGTACTCAAGTGCATGTTGCGTCGGGGCAGTCGATGGAAGTGGCGTTGTACAGATGCAGTTGAGTTCTTCCATATCACAATGTCTGTGTACACTCCAAATTTCAACAGCCGTGCACCGAATGGGCTCATTCTGATGGTTTCTTGTGGCACTCTGCAGCATGCCCTCTCCTTGTGAGCAGTGGGACAAATATTCCGCTCTGACCCACAATACTGGATTTCCCCCTCCCTGACTCCCAATAGATACCAATGACCTCGATCAGCATACACAGGTCACGCAACAGACGTGGCACCGGGGATTTTTCAGCGCCTTTGGCAAGCAAACCTATTGGTAGAACCGCCCTTTAGGGGCGCCCCCCCCCCCCCCCGTCAAAGATGACGCTTTAGTGTAGGGGGCTGCTCCCCCTCCTCCTCCTCGATCTGCATCCTGAGTGGGTACTGCTGTCCGATATTACTGATCTCCGTGCTCTCCCCAAAGCAACACACACAGCATGGTTTCTGGCAACGATCCCCTTCAATAAGAGTCTATCCGGCGTCCCTCCTTGGATGGTAGGACTCGACTTTGCAAGGGCTTCATATGTCGTTGCACATGTGACAAGTCGTAGGGCTAGGGTGCAACAGGCATGTGCACCAGCCCTCCCTTCTGCATACTGCGCTGTAGCATCGGTTTCCGTCTTGCTTCGTGCATGCTACAACCAGTTCTTCAAGTCGTCGAAACCCCGTCCTTGTGGCCCCTGCAGCCGTTGTCCATCCAAAGCTGTTGCTAACACCCGTCTCTCTTATGTATGTGCTGCATCATGGGTTGCAGCAGCACATCTGTAGCTGCCTGTGCCTGGAGTCCCGTTACATTTTGCATGGGCGCTTGCATGAGCCCATTGCACGGCCAGTGCAAATCCCTGCCCCCAAAGATGTAAAAAGGTGTTTTGGGAGGAGATAGGGGCAAAAATTCAGCCTGGAAGATTTTTCCAAACAAACGGGTGAGAGATCCATCAGATTGATCAGCGGCACGTACTGATTATGAAGATATGTGTAGTGCGTGGTCAGGAATTGCTTGGTTGGGGGGCCCAGAATGAGGTTTCCAGGCCTGTGGAGCTCCAGTGTCGGATGGGGTCCAGAAAGGGGGCCCCAAGGCCTCTCTCTGCAATTTCAATTTTTCAGAAGCCCTTTGCACATGCTTGTGGCGTTGCACTCTCACTAAGCAACGCCAACACGTGATGCCACCGTGTGAAGGTACATACTGAAGGCACATGGGCCCTTCCGGCCCTTCTGCATAGTGCCCTGCCCATCTCCTGCAGGTGTGCAGAAACACTGTAGAATCAGGAGAGCATGCATTCAGGCCTTAGTCCCTGACATTCTGCTGGTCCCTGTGTACTGCCATCTACGCCCTCACTGATCACTGCACCCACCACTCAGTTCGGCGTCATTTTGCCTCAAACGCCGCAATAGTTCGGTGTTTAGGGGGGTGCAGTGACCCCGATGGAAAAGGGTAGTGCGCAAACAGACTTCGTCAGTCCAATCATCTTGAACAAAAAATCCAAACAGGCCCCAGAGGTACGCAAAGCAGCGTGGGTGACTCTTCGAGCCTTGAACTGGGATTTTTTGGGCGCCAACAATCATTTGGTGTCCATTTGGCAAAAGGACACCCACCGGAGTACAATGCAAATCTCACCCTTCACTGCCCTTTATGCAATGCAGCAGCAGGCAACCTCCACATGAATTGACAGAGGGTCAGCACAGGTTGCAGGATGGCGGGATAGCAGCAGTCTAGCCCTGTATGGGGCTTTTGCTGGCCGCCACCCCCGGACCCTCTGGGTGAAGCATTTCTGCCTGGCTTTCCCTGCCGAACGCCGCAGGCGTCGATCTACTCCCTGGACATCCTTCAATGGACAATCAAGAGTAGAATGCCTTTGCGTGGTACTCCTGCACACCACCTGGGACCGCAACCAGGCCGTAGGCCCACTTGAGATTCGGGGTACTGCACAATGGCGTACGGTGCAGCCAGCATGCGTTGCAGGCGCCTAATAGGCCATTGCCATCCGGGGTGCGGCACAATGATTTTCGAACGCCGCCAGCATGCATTGCATTCACCTAAGTGTGTGAAGTTTGCCCCGCTGCTTCTGTGCCTAACCCATAATGTGCAGCCGTCCCTCTGACCCTATGTTTGCAAGGGTGGACTCCATTTTGTGGTTCGGGTCCACTCCCCTGCCCCTCCGACCTTGATAGTTAGTTGGCCTACAATGTGTACTCTATGTGCCATTGACGACACACTAGTCATGGGTGCTGCTGGGAGACAGCTCTACTCGCTGCCACTCACACCCTCAACGAGACCTCGCCACGCCAAACACGATGCACTGCACCTCCACCCACGACACCTATTCACTGAATGCCCATGGGCGTGGCAGATAGACTGCACTACGCACTACTGTATGAAGGGTCAACCCATGTTATGACTGTACTTTGCCAGGACCATCAGTCCGCCCAGTTCCTGGGTGCACTGGTACTGTACATAAATGGACCTTCTACCTTCCGGGGTTCTCCCAAAAGCACTCAATGGCACCTTGAGCATCACGCTCTCAAAAAAAAAGAATACCTCTGCGTTGTACCCCCCCCCCCCTGTCTAAGCTACGGCCTTGTCTAAGCTACAGTGGGCGTAGGGACCGCATTAATTCCGTACCCAATGTAATTCGGTACAAAATGTAGTGCAACCGCATAAGACATGGTTTTGGTGACAAATCTGCCAATTACATGGAGTCATGGACACGTCTGTTGTGATGGTTTGCCCACTTGAACCCACAGAGCTCTGCTTTTGGGGATATTTGTGCATTATCTTCACCTTTCGTGGTGGTGGCATGTGTGCTGGTAGTTGTATGGGTAGGGGCATGGACCTGAACCCCGAGTTGTTGTCAGCAATTGACAGGCTGTGTGTTGGACTTGTGGTGCAGTGCATGTTTCAGTGCAGGGTGCATAACCTAAACAGGCCCCAGAGGTACGCAAAGCAGCGTGGGTGACTCTTCGAGCCTTGAACTGGGATTTTTTGGGCGCCAACAATCATTTGGTGTCCATTTGGCAAAAGGACACCCACCGGAGTACAATGCAAATCTCACCCTTCACTGCCCTTTATGCAATGCAGCAGCAGGCAACCTCCACATGAATTGACAGAGGGTCAGCACAGGTTGCAGGATGGCGGGATAGCAGCAGTCTAGCCCTGTATGGGGCTTTTGCTGGCCGCCACCCCCGGACCCTCTGGGTGAAGCATTTCTGCCTGGCTTTCCCTGCCGAACGCCGCAGGCGTCGATCTACTCCCTGGACATCCTTCAATGGACAATCAAGAGTAGAATGCCTTTGCGTGGTACTCCTGCACACCACCTGGGACCGCAACCAGGCCGTAGGCCCACTTGAGATTCGGGGTACTGCACAATGGCGTACGGTGCAGCCAGCATGCGTTGCAGGCGCCTAATAGGCCATTGCCATCCGGGGTGCGGCACAATGATTTTCGAACGCCGCCAGCATGCATTGCATTCACCTAAGTGTGTGAAGTTTGCCCCGCTGCTTCTGTGCCTAACCCATAATGTGCAGCCGTCCCTCTGACCCTATGTTTGCAAGGGTGGACTCCATTTTGTGGTTCGGGTCCACTCCCCTGCCCCTCCGACCTTGATAGTTAGTTGGCCTACAATGTGTACTCTATGTGCCATTGACGACACACTAGTCATGGGTGCAGCTGGGAGACAGCTCTACTCGCTGCCACTCACACCCTCAACGAGACCTCGCCACGCCAAACACGATGCACTAGAACCTCCACCCACGACACCTATTCACTGAATGCCCATGGGCGTGGCAGATAGACTGCACTACGCACTACTGTATGAAGGGTCAACCCATGTTATGACTGTACTTTGCCAGGACCATCAGTCCGCCCAGTTCCTGGGTGCACTGGTACTGTACATAAATGGACCTTCTACCTTCCGGGGTTCTCCCAAAAGCACTCAATGGCACCTTGAGCATCACGCTCTCAAAAAAAAAAGAATACCTCTGCGTTGTACCCCCCCCCCCCTGTCTAAGCTACGGCCTTGTCTAAGCTACAGTGGGCGTAGGGACCGCATTAATTCCGTACCCAATGTAATTCGGTACAAAATGTAGTGCAACCGCATAAGACATGGTTTTGGTGACAAATCTGCCAATTACATGGAGTCATGGACACGTCTGTTGTGATGGTTTGCCCACTTGAACCCACAGAGCTCTGCTTTTGGGGATATTTGTGCATTATCTTCACCTTTCGTGGTGGTGGCATGTGTGCTGGTAGTTGTATGGGTAGGGGCATGGACCTGAACCCCGAGTTGTTGTCAGCAATTGACAGGCTGTGTGTTGGACTTGTGGTGCAGTGCATGTTTCAGTGCAGGGTGCATAACCTAAACAGGCCCCAGAGGTACGCAAAGCAGCGTGGGTGACTCTTCGAGCCTTGAACTGGGATTTTTTGGGCGCCAACAATCATTTGGTGTCCATTTGGCAAAAGGACACCCACCGGAGTACAATGCAAATCTCACCCTTCACTGCCCTTTATGCAATGCAGCAGCAGGCAACCTCCACATGAATTGACAGAGGGTCAGCACAGGTTGCAGGATGGCGGGATAGCAGCAGTCTAGCCCTGTATGGGGCTTTTGCTGGCCGCCACCCCCGGACCCTCTGGGTGAAGCATTTCTGCCTGGCTTTCCCTGCCGAACGCCGCAGGCGTCGATCTACTCCCTGGACATCCTTCAATGGACAATCAAGAGTAGAATGCCTTTGCGTGGTACTCCTGCACACCACCTGGGACCGCAACCAGGCCGTAGGCCCACTTGAGATTCGGGGTACTGCACAATGGCGTACGGTGCAGCCAGCATGCGTTGCAGGCGCCTAATAGGCCATTGCCATCCGGGGTGCGGCACAATGATTTTCGAACGCCGCCAGCATGCATTGCATTCACCTAAGTGTGTGAAGTTTGCCCCGCTGCTTCTGTGCCTAACCCATAATGTGCAGCCGTCCCTCTGACCCTATGTTTGCAAGGGTGGACTCCATTTTGTGGTTCGGGTCCACTCCCCTGCCCCTCCGACCTTGATAGTTAGTTGGCCTACAATGTGTACTCTATGTGCCATTGACGACACACTAGTCATGGGTGCTGCTGGGAGACAGCTCTACTCGCTGCCACTCACACCCTCAACGAGACCTCGCCACGCCAAACACGATGCACTGCACCTCCACCCACGACACCTATTCACTGAATGCCCATGGGCGTGGCAGATAGACTGCACTACGCACTACTGTATGAAGGGTCAACCCATGTTATGACTGTACTTTGCCAGGACCATCAGTCCGCCCAGTTCCTGGGTGCACTGGTACTGTACATAAATGGACCTTCTACCTTCCGGGGTTCTCCCAAAAGCACTCAATGGCACCTTGAGCATCACGCTCTCAAAAAAAAAAGAATACCTCTGCGTTGTACCCCCCCCCCCCTGTCTAAGCTACGGCCTTGTCTAAGCTACAGTGGGCGTAGGGACCGCATTAATTCCGTACCCAATGTAATTCGGTACAAAATGTAGTGCAACCGCATAAGACATGGTTTTGGTGACAAATCTGCCAATTACATGGAGTCATGGACACGTCTGTTGTGATGGTTTGCCCACTTGAACCCACAGAGCTCTGCTTTTGGGGATATTTGTGCATTATCTTCACCTTTCGTGGTGGTGGCATGTGTGCTGGTAGTTGTATGGGTAGGGGCATGGACCTGAACCCCGAGTTGTTGTCAGCAATTGACAGGCTGTGTGTTGGACTTGTGGTGCAGTGCATGTTTCAGTGCAGGGTGCATAACCTAAACAGGCCCCAGAGGTACGCAAAGCAGCGTGGGTGACTCTTCGAGCCTTGAACTGGGATTTTTTGGGCGCCAACAATCATTTGGTGTCCATTTGGCAAAAGGACACCCACCGGAGTACAATGCAAATCTCACCCTTCACTGCCCTTTATGCAATGCAGCAGCAGGCAACCTCCACATGAATTGACAGAGGGTCAGCACAGGTTGCAGGATGGCGGGATAGCAGCAGTCTAGCCCTGTATGGGGCTTTTGCTGGCCGCCACCCCCGGACCCTCTGGGTGAAGCATTTCTGCCTGGCTTTCCCTGCCGAACGCCGCAGGCGTCGATCTACTCCCTGGACATCCTTCAATGGACAATCAAGAGTAGAATGCCTTTGCGTGGTACTCCTGCACACCACCTGGGACCGCAACCAGGCCGTAGGCCCACTTGAGATTCGGGGTACTGCACAATGGCGTACGGTGCAGCCAGCATGCGTTGCAGGCGCCTAATAGGCCATTGCCATCCGGGGTGCGGCACAATGATTTTCGAACGCCGCCAGCATGCATTGCATTCACCTAAGTGTGTGAAGTTTGCCCCGCTGCTTCTGTGCCTAACCCATAATGTGCAGCCGTCCCTCTGACCCTATGTTTGCAAGGGTGGACTCCATTTTGTGGTTTGGGTCCACTCCCCTGCCCCTCCGACCTTGATAGTTAGTTGGCCTACAATGTGTACTCTATGTGCCATTGACGACACACTAGTCATGGGTGCTGCTGGGAGACAGCTCTACTCGCTGCCACTCACACCCTCAACGAGACCTCGCCACGCCAAACACGATGCACTGCACCTCCACCCACGACACCTATTCACTGAATGCCCATGGGCGTGGCAGATAGACTGCACTACGCACTACTGTATGAAGGGTCAACCCATGTTATGACTGTACTTTGCCAGGACCATCAGTCCGCCCAGTTCCTGGGTGCACTGGTACTGTACATAAATGGACCTTCTACCTTCCGGGGTTCTCCCAAAAGCACTCAATGGCACCTTGAGCATCACGCTCTCAAAAAAAAAAGAATACCTCTGCGTTGTACCCCCCCCCCCCTGTCTAAGCTACGGCCTTGTCTAAGCTACAGTGGGCGTAGGGACCGCATTAATTCCGTACCCAATGTAATTCGGTACAAAATGTAGTGCAACCGCATAAGACATGGTTTTGGTGACAAATCTGCCAATTACATGGAGTCATGGACACGTCTGTTGTGATGGTTTGCCCACTTGAACCCACAGAGCTCTGCTTTTGGGGATATTTGTGCATTATCTTCACCTTTCGTGGTGGTGGCATGTGTGCTGGTAGTTGTATGGGTAGGGGCATGGACCTGAACCCCGAGTTGTTGTCAGCAATTGACAGGCTGTGTGTTGGACTTGTGGTGCAGTGCATGTTTCAGTGCAGGGTGCATAACCTAAACAGGCCCCAGAGGTACGCAAAGCAGCGTGGGTGACTCTTCGAGCCTTGAACTGGGATTTTTTGGGCGCCAACAATCATTTGGTGTCCATTTGGCAAAAGGACACCCACCGGAGTACAATGCAAATCTCACCCTTCACTGCCCTTTATGCAATGCAGCAGCAGGCAACCTCCACATGAATTGACAGAGGGTCAGCACAGGTTGCAGGATGGCGGGATAGCAGCAGTCTAGCCCTGTATGGGGCTTTTGCTGGCCGCCACCCCCGGACCCTCTGGGTGAAGCATTTCTGCCTGGCTTTCCCTGCCGAACGCCGCAGGCGTCGATCTACTCCCTGGACATCCTTCAATGGACAATCAAGAGTAGAATGCCTTTGCGTGGTACTCCTGCACACCACCTGGGACCGCAACCAGGCCGTAGGCCCACTTGAGATTCGGGGTACTGCACAATGGCGTACGGTGCAGCCAGCATGCGTTGCAGGCGCCTAATAGGCCATTGCCATCCGGGGTGCGGCACAATGATTTTCGAACGCCGCCAGCATGCATTGCATTCACCTAAGTGTGTGAAGTTTGCCCCGCTGCTTCTGTGCCTAACCCATAATGTGCAGCCGTCCCTCTGACCCTATGTTTGCAAGGGTGGACTCCATTTTGTGGTTCGGGTCCACTCCCCTGCCCCTCCGACCTTGATAGTTAGTTGGCCTACAATGTGTACTCTATGTGCCATTGACGACACACTAGTCATGGGTGCAGCTGGGAGACAGCTCTACTCGCTGCCACTCACACCCTCAACGAGACCTCGCCACGCCAAACACGATGCACTGCACCTCCACCCACGACACCTATTCACTGAATGCCCATGGGCGTGGCAGATAGACTGCACTACGCACTACTGTATGAAGGGTCAACCCATGTTATGACTGTACTTTGCCAGGACCATCAGTCCGCCCAGTTCCTGGGTGCACTGGTACTGTACATAAATGGACCTTCTACCTTCCGGGGTTCTCCCAAAAGCACTCAATGGCACCTTGAGCATCACGCTCTCAAAAAAAAAAGAATACCTCTGCGTTGTACCCCCCCCCCCCTGTCTAAGCTACGGCCTTGTCTAAGCTACAGTGGGCGTAGGGACCGCATTAATTCCGTACCCAATGTAATTCGGTACAAAATGTAGTGCAACCGCATAAGACATGGTTTTGGTGACAAATCTGCCAATTACATGGAGTCATGGACACGTCTGTTGTGATGGTTTGCCCACTTGAACCCACAGAGCTCTGCTTTTGGGGATATTTGTGCATTATCTTCACCTTTCGTGGTGGTGGCATGTGTGCTGGTAGTTGTATGGGTAGGGGCATGGACCTGAACCCCGAGTTGTTGTCAGCAATTGACAGGCTGTGTGTTGGACTTGTGGTGCAGTGCATGTTTCAGTGCAGGGTGCATAACCTAAACAGGCCCCAGAGGTACGCAAAGCAGCGTGGGTGACTCTTCGAGCCTTGAACTGGGATTTTTTGGGCGCCAACAATCATTTGGTGTCCATTTGGCAAAAGGACACCCACCGGAGTACAATGCAAATCTCACCCTTCACTGCCCTTTATGCAATGCAGCAGCAGGCAACCTCCACATGAATTGACAGAGGGTCAGCACAGGTTGCAGGATGGCGGGATAGCAGCAGTCTAGCCCTGTATGGGGCTTTTGCTGGCCGCCACCCCCGGACCCTCTGGGTGAAGCATTTCTGCCTGGCTTTCCCTGCCGAACGCCGCAGGCGTCGATCTACTCCCTGGACATCCTTCAATGGACAATCAAGAGTAGAATGCCTTTGCGTGGTACTCCTGCACACCACCTGGGACCGCAACCAGGCCGTAGGCCCACTTGAGATTCGGGGTACTGCACAATGGCGTACGGTGCAGCCAGCATGCGTTGCAGGCGCCTAATAGGCCATTGCCATCCGGGGTGCGGCACAATGATTTTCGAACGCCGCCAGCATGCATTGCATTCACCTAAGTGTGTGAAGTTTGCCCCGCTGCTTCTGTGCCTAACCCATAATGTGCAGCCGTCCCTCTGACCCTATGTTTGCAAGGGTGGACTCCATTTTGTGGTTTGGGTCCACTCCCCTGCCCCTCCGACCTTGATAGTTAGTTGGCCTACAATGTGTACTCTATGTGCCATTGACGACACACTAGTCATGGGTGCTGCTGGGAGACAGCTCTACTCGCTGCCACTCACACCCTCAACGAGACCTCGCCACGCCAAACACGATGCACTGCACCTCCACCCACGACACCTATTCACTGAATGCCCATGGGCGTGGCAGATAGACTGCACTACGCACTACTGTATGAAGGGTCAACCCATGTTATGACTGTACTTTGCCAGGACCATCAGTCCGCCCAGTTCCTGGGTGCACTGGTACTGTACATAAATGGACCTTCTACCTTCCGGGGTTCTCCCAAAAGCACTCAATGGCACCTTGAGCATCACGCTCTCAAAAAAAAAGAATACCTCTGCGTTGTACCCCCCCCCCCTGTCTAAGCTACGGCCTTGTCTAAGCTACAGTGGGCGTAGGGACCGCATTAATTCCGTACCCAATGTAATTCGGTACAAAATGTAGTGCAACCGCATAAGACATGGTTTTGGTGACAAATCTGCCAATTACATGGAGTCATGGACACGTCTGTTGTGATGGTTTGCCCACTTGAACCCACAGAGCTCTGCTTTTGGGGATATTTGTGCATTATCTTCACCTTTCGTGGTGGTGGCATGTGTGCTGGTAGTTGTATGTGTGGCGCGCAAGCTACCGCCTTGTCTAAGCTACAGTAGGCGTAGGGACCGTATTAATTTCGTACCTTTGCGTAGCTTAGGAACGAGTAGCTTAGACAACGAGGGGGGGGGGGGGTACTCCTGCGATCTTGAGTGGTCCTCATGAGAGTATATCTGCTGCGGCCAGGGAGAGTGGCCTAGTGGCTATATCATACGGCCCTTTGGTCCGAAACACACTCATCCCATGTGGCTGATGCCCAGGTTGGTTACACTGGTATCTAATCCGAGAGTTCCCGAGAGCACGCCAAGACACATGCGCCCTAAACGGTCCTGGTAATGGTACTCCCGGCTGGGGAGATGTTATAGACTTAGACCTGGCACCGTGACTTGTAAACCCGGTTGGTGAGCTCGTACTTTCTTGGGGATGCACATCCCCTCCAGCCCTTGTTGGGATCGGACCTACTGCTCGATCCTTTTGTACTCAAGTGCATGTTATTTAAGGGCAGTTGATACAAGTGGCAGATCTGTCTTCTACAGATGCGGTTGAGGTCTTCCATGTCACAATTTCTGTGCATCCTCCAAACTTCAAAAGCAGTGCACCGAAAATGGATACCTTCTCATGGTATCTGGCGACACTCTGCAGCATGTTCTCTGCTGTGCTGAGGAACCCCAGATCCATGTCCTTCGGCTTCGTAACCACTCCCATCAGCCCATGTGTAACAGAGAGTGCAGGTGTGTGTCGTGCATCACAGCAGTGTCTTTATGGTTCCTTCTTTTTTGTAGTCCATCATCGCACCAGGCTCCCAGTGGGTCTGGATTCACGCCTTCTCCAACAGTGCCCCTCCGCAATGCCAAAAGGCAATTGCCCATGTTGACACCATCTACTGGACCGGGATCGATTAAGCCTCTACAGATGGCCAGCGACATTGGCAGCATTGTAGCCCTGTGTGGGGCTTAGGCTGTGAGTATCACTGGTCAGAAGTAATTGAAGAAGCACACGCAAGGCATCCGCAGCGTGCTAACTCTTCAGACCTTGTAGTTTACAGCGTTTCACCCTTGAAGTGTACAGCGTGACTGTGATTGCCCTCAATACAGTGCGCTTGTATTATCTCAGACAATGAGCCTGAAGTCCCGTACAGTACAAAAAATAGATTGCCCTCGATACGGTGCGCTTGAAACCTGCACAGTATAACCCCTGGCGACTCCAGTAGTTGTGTCGCCACATAGGTCTGTGCCAGTGCATTCTGGGTGTTTGGGTGCACAGCTCTGCCCACAATGCCCGGACAAAGGGCATTGTGCAAAAAATTGCAGTTCCCTGACCAGGCCTTCCATCAGAGCTCACCAAAGCTCCTTAAGACGTTTCACAGGGGCCCATAGACACTTCAATATTTAAAGTGCCTTACCCATTTTGTATCTGACCCAAATTTTGGCAATGCAAAAATTACCAAAACCTTATGGACTTCTGCAAAGTTCACGACTGGCTTGCAGAGTTCATGAGTGGCTTGTGGACTGATGGTGTACCATATAACGGCTTCACGGGCTGCTCCTTTTGATGCCCATTTCGCCTTGTGTGGACTACACGTTCACTGAGGCTAAGTGTTTGCACTGCGTGCGCACTGCGTGTGCACTGCGTGCGCACTGCGTGCGCACTGCGTGCATGTTGCGCACGCAGAGGCTAGGATACTCACCCAAGAATACCTGTCACCTGTTTACTAGGGGGAAGACTGAAAGGTGTGTTTACTAGGGGGAAGACTGAAAGGTGTCAATACCATAGGGTTCGCCAGGTGTCCATCGATACTTCTGGTTGTAGTTATAACCAACAGCATCGTCGAAGAAGAAATGTCCGGTCCTGGTGTCGACTCGCCACCATCGAGTATCGGCGAAGGAGAGCCTTTGAGCGACGATGACAAAGTTGACTTCTTTGCAGTTGTGGACGTGGCCATACTGATCGATGATCTTGAGCATCTCGGTTTGAGAATCACCTTGAAGTCGACCAAGGTTTTGGTGCACATACTATCTGTCGGGAAGAGTACTCTGCAGGGCGAATCGAACCGCCTCTACGGATACGAGGCTCGCTGCAGTGTCGACAATGACGACGTCGAGATCCGGGTCGTGTCGACTGTGTACACTTTGTCGATGGGCCTCTTCTCGGGGGAAATGGTTGACAATTCAAATATGCCACATCCTAAATGCTTGGGAAGCCAAAAAAACCCTGGTACGGAACCAAAAACTTGTGAAAAGGGGCCAAAACTAGGGTTCGAGTATTTGCCGACATCCAAAACTTCGCACTGCGTGCGCACTGCGTGCGCACTGCGTGCGCACTGCGTGCATGGCATTCCCTGAGATCACTTGCCCATTCTATTCCGTACCTAATTCTTCAACGAGTTGCTCGAAGCTGTGCACACAACTCCTGGACAGGGCCCTTGGTGAAACCATTCGAATCGCGAATGAATCGATGGGTACCGGGCATTCCTATGTTCATTCCCGCATGTTGAGGTAGCTTCGGGATGAGGAAGCATTGCTACAGTCAGGTGGCGTGAGAGTCACACCTTCCTGTGCAAAACATAGTGGCAGCGTCCAAAATGGCAGTGTGAGGCCTCAGAGCTGAGACCCACAAAAGTGGTGTGCTAGAGGAGGTCACGTGCTCCCCTTCTTTTCCGGAACCTGCACATCAGGTCAAATACGCGTCCCCTGCCAGGAGCGCCAACGCAACTGCAGCGGAATTTCCGCCCCGCCCCCCCCCCCCCTGTCGATGATCCGCCGGTTTTCATAGAGGCCACCAAGGCACAGGGGCCCCTTCGTGCCAGGCATTGACGAAAGTTTTCTCTGTCCTTGTTGATGGATTGCAGGAGCAACATGACAGTGGATGGCGAAGGTCACGGACCGGCTCAGTGTTTGAGTGGCCCAGGGCTGTGCATCATTGTCCCATCAACATTTCGGGGACACACGCAATGACACCTTCAGCGTCAAAAACAAACTCTCCCTTGCTCATACCGTGGAGGCCTCTGAGTCCTGGGCCAAGTTGCCCCCCCCCCCCCCAAGCTTGTGGATGGTGGAGGACTTTGCTGCCACCCCGGGATCCTTTGCAGGCTACAGCAGAATTTGAGGTTGCACTGGGGCCACCTCTGAGCAGGCTATCAACGATCAGCCGGCCAGATATGATGCGGCAGAGGCATTGCCAAGTGCTGCCTGGGCTGTCTTGGGGACACTATGGGCAGGGTTCCCTACACCAGCACCACACGATGCTGTACAGCAGGAGCTCACCGAGAGGTGAGGAAGCACAAGCAAGCGGCCACTGCCGAGCATCCTGAGGCAGCAAACCTTAGTTTATGGATATAAACTATAGTTTAGGACTCCGACTGTGTTGCATAGTGTGTTCTTTGCACTGATGGTTGGGTCCGATGCAAATGGGGGTACGGGACAAGGGGGGGCCAGTCCAGCAACAAGCGCGTCATCAGCAGAAGTGGTCCAGGATCAGAGAGCCGCGGACATGATCACTGAGGCGGTGGACCAGGTGCGGTCTGACTGGAAGAAGTGGACAGCAGGGCCGTACAGGGTATTACTCCAGAGTGAGGCCTACAAGATGAACGTGGCGGAATGGGAAATCGGCATGCACGAGTGGCTGGCGGTGGAGGACGTGTCGGATGAGATGCTGCAGCAGTTCATGGATACGGTCGGAGGAGATTTCACCGACAAGGCGGACTTGATCAGGGCAATGGGAGTGTATCATGGCCGGAAGCACATGCGACCCGACTTCGACGCGGGAATCTTCGTCAAAGATGCATACGCCATCGTGGAAGCAGATCAAACGCCCGACAAGCAACGGATAGCGGAACTGGAGGCGAAGCTGGCCAGGGCCACCCTCGAGATGGAGAAGGCAAAAGCGTGGGCGGCCCCGGCGCTCACCGACGAGGAGATAGCGAAAATGCTGGGCAGGGCATTGCCATACCAGTGGATGACCACGCTGGCATCCGCGGTGGCAGAGCTGCAGACCAGACCTTTGAATGCGGAAAACTGGCGGGAGGACAAGTTCGTGTTGGCGGTATGGAACGTGCTACACCAGGAAATCCTGGCGAAACAAAATGGTAGGGCGACCGTCCAGCAGCACAACGCGCAGACCCCGCAGACACCCAGGCAACAGACGGGAGCTACTGGCGAAGGACGACTTGCCAAGCCGGGCAGGTGCTTCCGGTGTGGCGGAGACGGGCACTGGGCCGCAGACTGCGGCAAGAAGGGGTCCACTGGAGGTTTCTAGCAGATCGGCGACACCAGGCTCTGGGTGTTGGCGAAAGGAGTGGCATACGACACCAGCAAGCCGCCCCCCACGCCGTGCATAAAATGTGGCCATATGCACTGGTCCAAAGACCCCTGCCCGGCAGGGGAGGGCCAGTGAAGGGGCGGGGGGGGCCCGGAGGTCCCCACTGGGGCCCCCACAGTCCGCGATGCATGGGAGGCGTTACAGCATGTCCGGAGGCTCACGCACACCGACTCAGGGTCAAGCACGGGAGCGACAACCATCCGGGTCATGGAACCCGGATCGGTGGACACGTACACCAGCGCGCTGCGACAAGCACTGCTGGCCGGCACACCAGACGAGCTCCTGGTGGACGCCGTGGAGAGGAGGCTCAATGCCTTGGCAGCCAAGCGAAAGAGCGGGTCAAGCGCGACAGCGCTCATCTCAGGGGTGCGGCTACTGGAAAAGCTACGCATCATCCAAGCGGTGGTTACCGAGGTCCACTGGATGCAAGCCAGGGCGATTGGTAAAGGATGGGCGCGCAGGGCACAACCTAAGCCAGTCGCCACATGGGACCACATCGAGACGATCACCACCAGCCGGGGCCACTGGGCCTGGGGCCGGCTGGTGTTCTTGGCCATTTGCAGCATCGTGTACCTCTGGAGGGTGGGCGACGCGGCCAGCGTCACGTGGGAGTGGATATCAGTGCCGGGGTTCGTTACATTCTGGGACGAAAAGCGCAACAAGAAGGTCACCACATACGCCCTCTCGCCTTTTCTCGAGGCGTGGAGGGCATATCTCTGGAAACACAGACCTGGACACGTGCAAGTACGACAGCCGCTGGTCCCAGGAGGAAGGTCGGTGCTGCAAACGGTGCTCCAGCAAGTGGTGCAACACCCCCGGGGGGGGCGACTCCGCGGGTCCTAGGACGCCAACTACCCCCCCCCCCCCCAAGGGGCCTCCGGCCGACAGTTAGTTGTCAAAGGTATGAGCCCAAGGAGCCAACGGGCGCCGAAGGCGCCCAATGGGGTTATGTAGCCACCTTGCCCACTTGTGGGCCCTTTTCTGATTCTGCCCCCCGCTCTGAGGCGGTGGGGATCCCCTAGGCGGCAGGGGTTATGTAGGGTGATTTGCCAAATGCCGGCGCAAAAGCGCCCGTCCTTCACAGTCGCAAGGATTTCTCTTGGATTTTGTGGTCTTTTCTGGATTTTTTTTGATAGATCTCCAGATTGAGACCCAGGCTACTGGCCTATATAAAAGTTTTGGGATTTGGTGCCAGATTGCCTGATTTAGAGCCGCCAGAAGGTGAGACCTTCAGCGATGCGCTAAAATTGCGATTTGCCAAATGATGGCGCAAAATCTGCGCACTTCACAGTGGCGCTTCGTGTGGTCGATCGGCAGCACGGTTTGCTGCAGGATTGATGCCTGCGGCTAGATTGGGACCCAGGCTCGGCAGGGGGGAGGATTCCACCCTGAAATTGTGGGCGGTGCGATCGCCTGGTCGCTCCCACCGCTCGCAACTCGTGTTGCCGCAAAGCTTTTCTCCCTTTTTTCCAATGTTGTCCAAGGAGAAATCCCCAACAAAAGGACACACAATGCAACAACCCAAACAATTTCACTTGGAATTTAAGTGGTCTGCACCATTGGATCCACTTATGACGACATCCAACCTTTTGGGGCCCGGAGCGTTGGGACGATGGCACCACATGCCCGTGTGGAAACGCTGTTGGCACAGGAGAAACAGAAAATTGGGCTCTGTGTGACACGTGCCAGCAGTGGATTCATGATGGGTGTTACGGCCTTGTGTGGAGCCGTGACGGTGCCTATGTAGAACAAGAGCACTCTCATAGGCAATGCACCATGTGTAGGCCGAGCTCCGATGCCGCGGCGGCCTCCGATGGAGAGTACTCCGAGACTCATGTGTCTGGGAGTGACTCCGCATAATGGCGCCTAGATTTGGGGGGGAGGGGGAAGGGAAAAGGGGGGTGGGGGTGCCAAAGGGGATCCTTGGACAACATTGGGAAGGGGGGGGAGGCTTGTGGTTGCACGAGCAATGCACAACACGTTGAAGGTATTTGCCGTGTGCTTGGTGCGTGTTAGTTGTAGCAGACCCCAATTCTGGGCTGGTCGTAAATTTACATAATTTGCGAACAAGCCTTGTAGGTTGGGGTAGATATGTCCGTTTGCCATAATTTTTGCATATATGAGTAGCGTGGATCAAACCGAACGCGATGGTCACTTTAGGTTGAGCGGATGTTACCGTTTACCCCTTTTTTGAAGTACGACCGTGACACACCCCGATCAGATATGCAGCAATTCTTCTGTTCTGGTCCTCAAGTCATCTACAAAAATCCTTCCTAACATGGGGTGCAATGCCTCAAAATCGGGAATTTTGGGCATATATGAGTAGCGTGGATCAAGCCCTACACACTGATACCTTCGGATTTAGCCAACTCATCGATGACCTCACTCGGTAAGAACGACCGTGAGCCACGCAGTATCTGCCACGTCATTTGACCAGTCCTGAGTCTTCGACCAGTCACCCTAGCCACCTTGCCCACAAGTGGGCCAATTCTGATTCTGCCCCCCCCGCTCTATAGCGGTGGCTATTTGGGCGTCTGGCCGTACTAGAGACCCATACTTTGAGATACTAGGGGCCCCTAGGGGCATCATGGTGACCCCCGGCGTAGGTTTTGAGTTCTGATTTTGTTTCCTTTGTTGGGGACCCCCGAGAATGCAGGGGTGATGTAGCATTTCCGCCCTCGTTTGCAGTTGCATTCCAACCCCTATATATATGAATATAAATATATATACTATTACTACACCCCTCTCCCCTTAAATTTAGCTAACAACAACAACAACAAGCAAGCAACAACACGTCTCCGTGCCGTTTTGGCCATTGCTCCGTCCCAACGCTTCGGATCTTGTCCCTATGTAGCCATCTTGGAGCCTAGGTGGTGCCCTTGCCAAATCCAAGTTTTGAGCCAAAAACTCACCGGTGGCGGCCCGGGGCGGTGGCGCCAAGTCGGGAGGTGCCCTCCCAAACCTGCGCAATTTTTGGCCAAAAACAGCCATTTTTCGCCCAAAACAGCCCTAGTAAGGGTTCAAAACAGCCAAACGAAGGCAAACGGCTGCTACACTCCACGTGCGGCTTGCCTTTCTCGTGACCAAGGGACCTTTGGTGCCCTCTAACTCCACGATATGTCCGAGAAACGGCCCAAAAAGGCGCCAAAAAGCCCCAAAAACTGCGCAATGTGCACCAGCACCCCGAAACCAAGAACGGGCCGTATCTTGGGCTACGTGGCTCAAAAACGAATTCCGAGGGCACCTAGCCCACCTGCAACCCCCCACTTTTTATGGTTTCCAAGCCTCAGACTCGCCCAACGAGACACGTAGACCCCCGTACCAGGGGTCACTTGGTGCAGCCGGAGGGCCGGCCAGCCCACGCACAGTGGGGGCCAACGGTGGGTCCACCAGGGTCCCCGGGGCGAAAAAAATGATTTTTTCCAAAGTTGTTCCTAGACCACTTAGGATGCTCAAACAAGTGTTTTTGGGCCATTTTGAGCCCATGGTGGCGCGTTTTGGGCCATGGAAAATCCCAAAATGCCTTGAAAATGGGCCGTTTTGGGACCAACAATGGGTCAAAAATGGGTCAAAAACGCGTTTTTCCAAAAGTGATCCTGGACCATTTATGATGCTCAAACAAGTGGTTTTAGCCCATTTTCAGCCCGTGGCGACGGGTTTTGGCTCATGGAAACTCCCAAAATGCTTTGAAAATGGGCCATTTTGGGACCAAAAATGGGTCAAAAATGGGTCCAAAACGTGTTTTCCAAAAGTGATCCCGGACCATTTGGGATGCTCAAACAAGTTTTTTTAGCGCGTTTTGAGCTCGTTTCGACCGAGTTTAGCCCCTTCCACCACATGTATGCACCACTTTGTGCCCTTCGCACGTACCTTAGACCCGTGTGGTGGAGCCACCTAGAGTTGGGAGAGGGGTGTAGATTGGAGGATATATATATATATATATCGCTTTGTATGTATGTATGTATGTCTTGTGGCATGGTGTAACTCTAATCCCATGGCCGCCTCAGGAGCCCACCCCCCTGAGGTTCCCAGTGTGGCTGGGAATACCCAAGCCGATGATACCCTACCCTCTATTGTAGGGGCGGTGCGAACTGTCGGATCACACCTGGGCCGCATACCCAACTGCTCGGAGGTGCCCGACACCGCCCCCCCCCCCAACGGGAACCCCGGGAACCGCCCCCCCCCCCCCCGGGAACCGCCCTCCCCGGCGCCCCTCCTAGACCCCCCCTCCAAGCCCCCCCCCCCCCCAGGGGCCTTTGGCCAACAGTTAGTTGGGGGGATAGTTGGCGTCCAGGACCGAGGGGTCGCCCCCCCCGTGGGCACTGCACAACGACTGCCTCGACATTGACGACGAATCCGGAGGATACCGCCAGACACTGGACATGTGGTTCAAAGAATACGCACCCATGAATCGATACCATAAGCTAGTGAAATTGCAGCCCGACATCGACCCGGCCGACGTTGCCACCAAGTTATGGGAGGGTGCCCGCCTCATCATCAAGCAACTACACACCGACAAACGCGTGCGGGTATGGTCTTCGACACTGCGTCCAGGGAAATATGCGCTAACGTTCCCCCGGGGCTGGTGGGGGTGCCGTTGTCGTTGTAGCTTGCTGTAGTAAGTCCGCAGAGAGCCATTGGGCCGTTGATTGCATGGCTACTGCTGCGCCCCACTGGAGGCCTGCGTGTAGCCGCCACGTATCGTCATCCGTGGCTGCTTCTTCTCCCACCGTGGTGAGGGTCTGTTGTCGTAATATCTCCTGCATGGAGTCGCATGGCAAGGTGGTGAAGGACGTGCGCCGGGCATCTTTAGTGACTCGTGCCCCACCGGTGGACTGTTGCCGGTGATATGTTGGGCAACATTACATGGATTTGCCCCTTGGCCCCCGGGACATCAGCAGATGTTTTGATTTGGGATGGGTATGGACCTTCTTGTACCCGAGGTGCTTTCTTTGATTTCGAAGTTGGGGGCCATGATGGTGCTTATAAAGGCCGGATTCATGTCATTGTGCCATTCATTGGAAGAAAGAATGGCACTTTGACAGCCCGTTAACAATGTTACAATGACGTGCACGGGTGGTATAGGGCACACATTGAGCAGTTGTTTGCTCGGTTGTGGCACGCAAGATGAGGCAGAGGATGAGGCAGAAGTGTGTGTGTTGTGTTGCCAAAAGCGCTCCACCGTCGCAGTTTTTGATCAGTGTAAGGAGCACCATTGTACTGAATGTATTGACACCCACACTTGTGGGACCAATGTTGTTTGTTAAGTAAATACAAATGACAGTTGGAGTTGCTAAATTCACAGATATTGCTTTATTATGCAACGTGCTTTGTAGGGAAGGTGTGCAGTGCAACGTGGTCTACTTGGGGAGCTTCTCCATGAGAGGGTAGATCTGGGATTGAAATCTTACACATTATAGGCTTGCCATATGGCGTGGCGGTTTTGCCTACCGCATCAGAGAGCCCTCTGTTATACGCATGTGAACTCTGGGTCTTTGCCATGTGCCCCGCTTTGCGGGATCCACTGTATCATATGCCGGAGACGCCCACTTTCCCAAGCACAGTCTTGAGTACTCTTTGAACTTCTGGAGTCAATCAAAAAAAAAAAAGAGAGAGAGGGTAGATCTGGGGTTGAAGTCGGGATAGTTAATAGAAAAGTAGCGCGCCGGGTGCGCGCCGGGCAAGCATCCCCCCCCCCCCCCGACCACAACCACATCACCGACTCTTGATGACCCACTGGGCCCCGCCATCACCCTCCACTCCTCAGCAAGAGCAAAACGCCCTTCACGCCAAGAGCGGCCTGACAGCCGCACTTCCCCCTACGGAATTGCGGCGTGGCGGGACTCCGTTGGCCTACCACGAACCTCGAAGCCACATAAACCCCCACCCCCCCCATCACACATACTACCAGGGGCGACAGCAGCAACACCTCGGCGTAGCGGAACGCCGACCCCCACCTTCGCACACCAGTCCCTGTCGCAGCCCCCTTCACCCTTGTTCATGTTCATATGTTTGATGGCCCTCTCGTTACTAGCCCTGCTGCTAGCACTCATGATCACCACATATGTGACGTCCTGGGGAGGCCTTCTCTGGTTCTGGATCACACAAGGGCCCTCGGCCAGAGTCACACCCTACACATGCGCTGGCGTGCCGATCCCTCCAACCCCCCGCCCACGCTCCACACACAAAGCAACGGCCCGGCTCCACCTACCATACCGCCACATCATACGCTGCGCCGTACTCCTCCTCATCATTGGTTGCGCTACAGACCAGTGGGCACACGACTTGACTAAAGTCAACACCCCTCGTGATTGCAATCGCACCACTAGGAGACGCACGGTGATGCGACACCGCCGCGCCCGACCCCCCCCGTGGAGCATACACTTGCTCCCGTGGCAGCTCCGTCTTCTGTCACTCCTACCGTCGCCCTACCACGCACACTCCCAACCCCCTCCTCAACATAACAACCCCCACGCTCCCTACCCAAACCTCACGGTCACCACTGAAACTGTCAGCCCCTCACACATCATGTGGGACCTGGCACAACGACTCCTCTTGCTCAGCAACGACATACACCCGCTGCCAGGCCCTAGCCGACACCACACCTTCAAAGCCCTATCGCTCAACGTGGGTGGCCCACATCTATCCAAGAAACGATGGAACCAAATCCTACAAGAAACCACCATGGCCGAACCCACCCTCATCGCCTACCAGGAGGTCGGATTCAAGTCGGGCTACAACCACATGTGTCAAGTTGCTCGAATGGCGCCCCAATACCAGCCCGTTGCTCACACTGCCAACAATCCAGACGTGCTATTCCTGGTACACCGCAGCATTGCTCAGTACATTCGACTCCTAAAACCAGCCCATCCATATTGCGTGGCCGTCGAGGTATCGCTGCCCGACCGCCCGGCCTTTACCGTTGCCAATACACGGGCCCTTTGATCGGCACTCTCGCGCATCACTTGACCTGTGGCTCAGCCGCCTTCCACACCTGGGACTGCTTATGGGCAACTTCAACCAAGGCAAGGAATCCGTGTGGCCCCGCCACCGGCCGGTACACTGGTGGCACCACAAACTCCTGGACAGCACCCTACTGGATCCATCCAGTTGCACCACATCGGATATGAACTCCCTCCTGCTCACCACCCGCAAAGGAGTGCGCCTGGATGCAATCCTCGTCTCTGACACCATGTGGCACGCATTGACACCCACAGGGTGTTCTACCCGCACCTACCCGTCAGCAGGTGACCATAAGGCTGTGTCTGCCGTTTTTGGCTCCTCCATTCCAGATGGCCACGGCCAGCGAGAGTACACCGGCTCGGTCCAGCATTGGCATACAGGCACTTTCAACGCCTTCCAAAAGCACATGACCTGGTGGTCCCGCCATGCAAATTTGTCCCAATCCCCACAGGACCGCTACGAAACAATCTTCGCCGAAATCCACCGATTTGTGCAGGATCATCGACCAATGCCGCCACAACCCGACACCAAAGAGGAGCCGTTCAGGACGGCATGCAAATGCGCACCGACCTCACAAAGGGCGCTGAAGGACTATATGGGCAGGAAACAGGCCATCGCGTCACACAAAGCCTTACGCCGATTTCATAGGTCCGCAATTAGGTCAGCCAAGACGTTCTATCAGGATATGAAAATCTGGATGCACACACCTATGGCCAAACATTTGCCCCGGTTCGCGGGTGACCCGCACTGGGACCCCGCGGCCATGCGCTCACTACTGCATCAGTCGCTACTGCATCAGTTGCTGACACGTCAACAAGGTTTCCGCACCACTGTCCCATTGTGGGACCAGTTTTTGAAGGCACCGGGGCGACCCAAGCGGAAGGCCGCGGGCCCAGATGGGGTTGCACCCCACCTCCTGGGATGGTTGCCACCCACCCTGCAATGGGAGCTGTACATGTGCATTGTGAGTGCCCAGACGATTGGAAAAATGCCGACACAGTGGAGCTCGTCACGAGTCACCCTCCTTTACAAAAAAGGTTCCCCCACCTCGGCACTGAATTACCGGCCCATATCCGTGTCCGGTTGCATGTATACCCTCTTTGCCTCCTTGCTGTTGCAAGCTATAGAACGGCATCTCAGCTAGGCACTGTCTCGTGAGCAAGCGGGGGCACGCAAAGGCCACACCACCAACGCCTAGGCACTAAACCTTTGGACCACTTTGCTCCAGAATAACAACCCAGAGTATGTCTGCCTGCTGGACGTGGCAAAGGCCTTTCACAGCACACCACATGCCGCCATCCTTCAAGCGCTGCACTGCATCGGGGCCCCAGCACACCTGCTAAATCTAGTGGAACAAATATACCGACAACCCATGAATGAATGTGATGGGCTCACCTACAGGGTCCACAGAGGAATCAAAGAAGAATGTCCCCTATCCCCTGGATTTATGCCTCATGGATGAACCTGTAAGTCGTTAGAGTGGCTCCTTTTCGGAGACCACAGTGTCTTTCGCCTCCACAGAGGATTGCATTCAGCCTCAGGCATCGCAGGACAGTCTGCTCACGGTATCAGGGAGTGAGAACCATTCGGTCACACGACCAGCCAAACGAAGGCATTTCAACACGCCAAGCCCGGTGCCATCAAGCCTAGCCTCGGTGGATCTACACCCAAACAGAACAACCATGTACTCACCCAGCATGCCTGCGCGTTCCAACAGACAGCCTGTATACTCCCCACGGCCACCCGCATCGCCTGTGGCGCCAGACATGCCCAATTTCTGGCACTGCTCAATTTGTGACACCGACTGTTCAGGGCACTCCCCACCAGAATCACCTACCACTCTGGACTCTGGCTGTTCTGAGACACAGGGGCCTTCTCCCATGTCAGAGTGAGCAGGCAAGAATGCACCTGATCTGAGGTTGAAACTGTGGTAGCGACAGGATCTGATTGACTTCTGTACCCAGTCACGATATGTACTCGATTGAGGTACACCCCATGCCCCCAAAGGGGTCCCCCTCCCCGGGGGACCTGATGCAAAGTCCAATTTGGCTCCGGTGCCTGTGGATGCTCTGCGGCACGGAGACATTGGCCTGTTTGACTTTTGTGCCCAGTCACGACTATGTACATAGATAGTGGAGCACCCCAACCAAGAAGGGGACACGTTGAGCCTGTGTGATTGAACAGCATATGAATGCACTGGCAGTATGAACCATATGGATGTACGACAGGCGGTGGTGGACGCCTGTACGTTTCAGCAAACCACCTTTATGGCCTATCCCCGGCCCTCTTCACCTTATTGTACCAGTCGTTCCATGGGACTCTGTCGCGGGAATCTGCTAATGTGGACTTCTTCATCTATGTCGACGACATAGCATTCGTAGCTCATTCCGAACTTGAGCTACATGCTGTCCTCCATCGAGTACAAGAACTGCCCCAACTCCTCGGATTCAAGATCAACCACTCCAAAACAGAGATCATCCACTGGGCTCCCCGCTATCAAAAACCCCAAATACAATGGGCCGGCCACACCATCACCACCTCACCACCGCTTTTCAAATACCTAGGACATCTTATTGCACACCCCACCATGCTGGCGTCCGCCAAGGCAGACATCCACCACAATGTACAATGTGACCTAGCCAGATACCGAATGCTACCGCTATATATATAGACGCCTTTGAACGCACCCAGCTACTGTCCTCAGTGCTCATGCCTCGGTGGGTGTATAGGTCACTCTTTGTAGCAAGTGATCAACTGCTGCACGATGGTGACATGATGGCCCGCGAGTTCGTCACTACTGCCAAGGGCATGGAACGGCACCACTATGCACTCCACCTCACTGACCCAATACATCGGGGAGGCACAGGACTACACCAGATGTACTGGGCGTTTCGATGCCGCTACATCTCCCTGATGCAAGCTGCGCTTCGCAACCGCCACACCCGAGTCCGAATGATTGCTGAGTGCCCCGTTGACCGCAAAATGGCACCTATTCGGGACTCTGTCACCATGCTTCGTCAATTAGGGGCACGGACCTCCATATAGCTTGGCGAGTACCAGGCTCCACGCGGGGGCCCCACTCTCTTCGATGAGGAGTCCTCTGACGACGGAATACAAGTGCGCAGCCAACAGCCTAATGTCGGAGACGAGTCGCTGTCACGAAAATACATTGCGCTAGAATGCACCAAATCCATTCCAGCGGACGGAGAGGTCCCACCCGGCTTCACCAAGTGCATCATAGCGGGCCATGAAGCGTACACCAACAACAAAGCCCGCAGCGGCAACGAGTGGCATAGTGACGGCAGCAAGCTCATCAGCCACACGGACCACGGTGATTACTCCCGAGCAGGTTGCTCCCTGATTTGTGGCCCACTCATTGTCATCGCCCGAATCGCAGGACCACAGACGTCTTACAGGGCCGAGCTCCAGCCACCGGCTATGCTCATTCAATTGCGCGGTCCAGAGGACACACTCACGCTCCACAACAAGGCAGTAGTACGGTGGTGTCAAACGCTGCCACACCGGGAATGTGCTGACAGCGACTTGCGAGACTTCATCTACAGCAGCACACAAGGCAATCCGATCCCCATGCGGTGGACACCAGGGCACCGGGAACTCGTCCAAGCATGTACCAAGCAGGACCGAGAGGACATCCGAAGTTGACAGGTGGGCCAAAAAAAGCGGTAGGCTCCCGGACGTTGACCCCACTGACGTCAGTCACGTTGTCATTGGGGGGGCCATGCGCCTACCCGTGCACTGCCGAAGTATCCTCGGGTTCCGCAGAACACATTGGACGACCTGGTTACCCCTGAAGGGCACACATCGACGCCTTTGGCACACCTGGCTCTGGGGCAACGTGCGATGGGAAGCCTGCGGCGCACCATGGGAAAAGCAAGTTCTGGAGTGCCAGCTATGTGGGCAACACCACGGCACTACCGCCCATCAGCGTCTCGTCTCTTGCCCCAGATGGCGACCCTCCTTCATCAATCTTTGGACCCATTCTTGGGGGGAGTGGCACCAGGAGGCCCACGACTGGCTCCTTACTGCGACCCCCAACGACCAGACGACCTCAAGCAGGTATCTTGCCTCCGAATTGCCAGCACCTTCATTGACACAATCCCCCTCAAGGCCAAGGCAAACATCCGCTATCGGGTGGCATGGTTCTAGTACCACGTCTTATTGGGAGTTATGGCGCTACGAAGCACACTACCCATGCCGCCACGTATTCCAGGGCAAGTCGTTCCCACCTCCACGTCAATCAGCCCGTGGTATGGAAAACTCCGCGGTCGGGTCATCCAACCTAATCCTACTGAAAAGAATTTAAGTGAGCAAGTTAGATATCGTCAGGCAAAGCGAAAATGGCAGCCCGCACACACCATAGACCAAGAACCCGACCAAGCAGGCGACTGAACTTCTCAAGGTACCCCTAACCACAGCAAATAAAGCACGCATTCTCCGTTTGGCTCAAATGTGCGACCACGTCATCAAACTACAGCTACTGGATCACCTGCGCGAAGCCGACCAGTCACCCTCCATTGAACCCCCTGGACCTGTCCTCCTACTGGAACATTGCACGGAGGTGGCAGCCATGATGCGCAACTACCAGCTGGCGGCGACACAATCAGTGGAGCGGCGTCATTTTACCACACATTGGGGGGCACAACTGAGCACATACCTGCATTATGTGTTGGGGCAGCGCGACCGGGCGATGGGACGAGCCACCTAAATATACTTGGCGGCAGTTCGGACAGTGTGCCAAGGGTGGTAGCAGTACCATGCACGCAACGTTCACAGTCAAGGAACACATTTTTCTGGGGCAAGCGACGGCTGCACATCACCGCGCTACACACACGCTATTCTCTGCCTACAGACATGCGAGTATGGCGGCCATCTGCAGCCATGCCACCTTCCTGCTTGGCCGGCACTGGCAACAAATTTTCGACGCATACCAAAGGGAACAACACCGGGTCCAACACTGAACCCCCACCTTTGCGGTAAGGTCTGGTCAGGCTCGAACCCCCTTTGAATGTCTTGTCAAATTTGAACTCTTTTTGCGCCTTATCGGTTAAGAGGCATGGACGGTCTAGTGGTATACGCCATGGGTGGCGCTCGTCGTCGTCGGGGGTTCGAGCCCCGGTTCGTCCGTCCGTCCGTCCGTCCGTCCGTCCAGGGGCCCGTTGGCGAGGTCCCCACCACCGCCCCCTTCAGCGTCCCCGTCCACCATCGGTACCGCCGGTGGATGGGTGGCGTGTCTTGTCCTCAAAGTTTTTTTTGCCCAATCCACAGAGCATAGCACGCAGCAAAAACGAGGCACCAGGCACAACACACCTGCAGCAGTGCCCCCCGTCAACGGTACCGCCGGCCGACGGGAGCCGCATCTCCTCCTCGTATTCCCCTTCGGGGGTTCGAACTGGCGTCTTCAGGGCAGCAACCGGCTGCACAGCCGCTGCAGCACGCGGCTAAAAACCGCCCTTACGAGCTGCTGACTTTCAGCAAGCCACTGTCTTAGCCACGGTTATACAGAAACATGTTTGCTGTCCTCTACATTCAAAACTAAGCAAGCGAAGTGGCATTCCACGCACTGGGTTAGGGATCCCACCGGTGCAGGCGAAGGTGTGGGCCGTGGGGGACGGGTGTACTGATCTGACCGTCACCCCGCATCCGTCCAGCATCTACTTATCTCGTGTCCTGACGAGCCACTTTATGAAATTATGCAAACAGGAACCTCAATGCATCCTTGTTGAATCTTTGAACCCCTGAACTTTTGGGTTGCTTCGGCGTGGCAGTACCCACTGCACTACCATGCATTGGTAGCCTCTGCAGGCACAGATCCAGGTTTGCCTTTTCGGCCACACGGTATATCGGGTGACTGTACTGCGCCCTGCAGCATTGATGCAGAGACCGGGTTTTGAACCTGAGAGCCTTATCGCTACTCAGCACAGGCCTGTTGCAAAAAAAAAATTGTATTTTGCACTTTGTT
Source organism: Eutreptiella sp. 'Long Island Sound 2002' (assembly GCA_964036045.1). NCBI lineage: Eukaryota > Euglenozoa > Euglenophyceae > Eutreptiales > Eutreptiaceae > Eutreptiella > Eutreptiella sp. 'Long Island Sound 2002'. Next base: position 133,182,633 of record OZ038383.1, read on the forward strand.
CGTAGAATACACATGTCAATCTCCGCGGACCTTGAGGATTTTGTGGTACGGCCTTCATCCCCACCACATCATTGTCCTCGCTCGCCATCAACAAGTGTGTTGTGTCCACGCTTAGAATCACCATTGCCCTCCCCTTCATCCTATTTGCTACCATGCAGGCATTGTTTGACCGAGACTGCGCGCCTCGTTTAACGAGGCGCACGGGGGGGGGGGGGGGGGTTGGCGCTAACAAGGCGCACGGGGGGGGGGGGGGGAGTTTGGCGCTAACGAGGCGCACGGGGGGGGTTGGCGCTAACGAGGCGCACAGGGGGGGGGGAGTTTGGCGCTACCGAGGCGCACGGGGGGGGGGGGGGGTTGCGAACGAGGCGCACGGGGGGGGTTTGGCGCTAGCGAGGCGCACGGGGGGGGTTTGGCGCTAACGAGGCGCGCGGGGGGGGGGGGGGGATTGGCGCGCTAACGAGGCGCACGGGGGGGGGGGGGGGGGTTGGCACTCACGAGACGTGTAGTCCGCATACAAGTCCGTGCATACACAAGGCGGTGCACATACAAGCCGGTGCATACACAAGGCGGTGCACAAGGCGGTCTGTAGCCACCGCAGGAGTCTTGTTATTTAAGGGGCCACGGGCAAGGCGGTACACATAGAAGGCGGTACACACAGAAGGCGGTGCACACAAAAGGCGGTCTGTAGCCACCGCAGGAGTCTTGTTATTTAAGGGGCCACAGGCAAGGCGGTACACACAAAAGGCGGTATACACACAAGGCGGTGCACACAAAAGGCGGTCTGTAGCCACCGCAGGAGTCTTGTTATTTAAGGGGCCATAGGCAAGGCGGTACACACACAAGGCGGTGCACACAAAAGGCGGTCTGTAGCCACCGCAGGAGTCTTGTTATTTAAGGGGCCACAGGCAAGGCGGTGCACATAGAAGGCGGTACACACACAAGGCGGTGCACACAAAAGGCGGTCTATAGCCACCGCAGGAGTCTTGTTATTTAAGGGGCCATAGGCAAGGCGGTACACACACAAGGCGGTGCACACAAAAGGCGGTCTGTAGCCACCGCAGGAGTCTTGTTATTTGAGGGGCCACAGGCAAGGCGGTACACACAAAAGACGGTATACACACAAGGCGGTATACACACAAGGCGGTCTGTAGCCACCGCAGGAGTCTTGTTATTTAAGGGGCCACGGGCAAGGCGGTGCACATAGAAGGCGGTACACACAGAAGGCGGTGCACACAAAAGGCGGTCTGTAGCCACCGCAGGAGTCTTGTTATTTAAGGGGCCACAGGCAAGGCGGTACACACAAAAGGCGGTATACACACAAGGCGGTGCACACAAAAGGCGATCTATAGCCACCACAGGAGTCTTGTTATTTAAGGGGCCACAAGCAAGGCGGTACACGCACAAGGCGGTGCACGGGGGGGGGGGGTTGGAGCGCTAACGAGGCGCATGGGTTGGGGGGTTTGGCGCTAACGAGGCGCACGGGGGGGGGGGGGGGTTTGGCGCTAACGAGGCGCTCGGGGGGGGGGGGGGGGTTGGCACTCACGAGACGCATAGTCCGCATACAAGTCCGTGCATACACAAGGCGGTGCACATACAAGCCGGTGCATACACAAGGCGGTGCACAAGGCGGTCTGTAGCCACCGCAGGAGTCTTGTTATTTAAGGGGCCACGGGCAAGGCGGTACACATAGAAGGCGGTACACACACAAGGCGGTGCACACAAAAGGCGGCCTATAGCCACCGCAGGAGTCTTGTTATTTAAGGGGCCACAGGCAAGGCGGTACACACAAAAGGCGGTGCACACAAAAGGCGGTCTGTAGCCACCGCAGGAGTGTTGTTATTTAAGGGGCCACAGGCAAGGCGGTACACACAAAAGGCGGTATACACACAAGGCGGTGCACACAAAAGGCGGTCTGTAGCCACCGCAGGAGTCTTGTTATTTAAGGGGCCACAGGCAAGGCGGTACACACACAAGGCGGTGCACACAAAAGGCGGTCTGTAGCCACCGCAGGAGTGTTGTTATTTAAGGGGCCACAGGCAAGGCGGTACACACAAAAGGCGGTATACACACAAGGCGGTGCACACAAAAGGCGGTCTGTAGCCACCGCAGGAGTCTTGTTATTTAAGGGGCCACAGGCAAGGCGGTGCACATAGAAGGCGGTACACACACAAGGCGGTGCACACAAAAGGCGGTCTATAGCCACCGCAGGAGTCTTGTTATTTAAGGGGCCACAGGCAAGGCGGTGCACATAGAAGGCGGTACACACACAAGGCGGTGCACACAAAAGGCGGTCTATAGCCACCGCAGGAGTCTTGTTATTTAAGGGGCCACAGGCAAGGCGGTACACACAAAAGGCGGTGCACACAAAAGGCGGTCTGTAGCCACCGCAGGAGTCTTATTATTTAAGGGGCCACAGGCAAGGCGGTACACCCAAAAGACGGTATACACACAAGGCGGTGCACACAAAAGGCGGTCTGTAGCCACCGCAGGAGTCTTGTTATTTAAGGGGCCACAGGCAAGGCGGTACACACACAAGGCGGTGCACACAAAAGGCGGTCTGTAGCCACCGCAGGAGTCTTGTTATTTAAGGGGCCACAGGCAAGGCGGTACACGCACAAGGCGGTGCACAGGGGGGGGGGGGGGTTGGCGCGCTAACGAGGCGCATGGGGGGGGAGTTTGGCGCTAACGAGGCGCATGGGGGGGGGGGGGAGTTTGGCGCTAACGAGGCGCACGGGGGGGGGGGGGGTTGGCACTCACGAGACGCGTAGTCCGCATACAAGTCCGTGCATACACAAGGCGGTGCACATACAAGCCGGTGCATACACAAGGCGGTGCACAAGGCGGTCTGTAGCCACCGCAGGAGTCTTGTTATTTAAGGGGCCACGGGCAAGGCGGTACACATAGAAGGCGGTACACACACAAGGCGGTGCACACAAAAGGCGGCCTATAGCCACCGCAGGAGTCTTGTTATTTAAGGGGCCACGGGCAAGGCGGTACACACAAAAGGCGGTGCACACAAAAGGCGGTCTGTAGCCACCGCAGGAGTCTTGTTATTTAAGGGGCCACAGGCAAGGCGGTACACACAAAAGGCGGTATACACACAAGGCGGTGCACACAAAAGGCGGTCTGTAGCCACCGCAGGAGTCTTGTTATTTAAGGGGCCACAGGCAAGGCGGTACACACACAAGGCGGTGCACACAAAAGGCGGTCTGTAGCCACCGCAGGAGTGTTGTTATTTAAGGGGCCACAGGCAAGGCGGTACACACAAAAGGCGGTATACACACAAGGCGGTGCACACAAAAGGCGGTCTGTAGCCACCGCAGGGTTCTTGTTATTTAAGGGGCCACAGGCAAGGCGGTGCACATAGAAGGCGTTACACACACAAGGCGGTGCACACAAAAGGCGGTCTATAGCCACCGCAGGAGTCTTGTTATTTAAGGGGCCACAGGCAAGGCGGTGCACATAGAAGGCGGTACACACACAAGGCGGTGCACACAAAAGGCGGTCTATAGCCACCGCAGGAGTCTTGTTATTTAAGGGGCCATAGGCAAGGCGGTACACACACAAGGCGGTGCACACAAAAGGCGGTCTGTAGCCACCGCAGGAGTCTTGTTATTTGAGGGGCCACAGGCAAGGCGGTACACACAAAAGACAGTATACACACAAGGCGGTATACACACAAGGCGATCTGTAGCCACCGCAGGAGTCTTGTTATTTAAGGGGCCACAGGCAAGGCGGTGCACATAGAAGGCGGTACACACAGAAGGCGGTGCACACAAAAGGCGGTTTGTAGCCACCGCAGGAGTCTTGTTATTTAAGGGGCCACAGGCAAGGCGGTACACACAAAAGGCGGTATACACACAAGGCGGTGCACACAAAAGGCGGTCTATAGCCACCACAGGAGTCTTGTTATTTAAGGGGCCACAGGCAAGGCGGTACACGCACAAGGCGGTGCACGGGGGGGGGGGGGGGGGGGTTGGAGCGCTAACGAGGCGCATGGGGGGGGGGGGGGTTTGGCGCTAACGAGGCGCACGGGGGGGGGGGAGTTTGGCGCTAACGAGGCGCACGGGGGGGGGGGGGGGTTGGCACTCACGAGACGCATAGTCCGCATACAAGTCCGTGCATACACAAGGCGGTGCACATACAAGCCGGTGCATACACAAGGCGGTGCACAAGGCGGTCTGTAGCCACCGCAGGAGTCTTGTTATTTAAGGGGCCACGGGCAAGGCGGTACACATAGAAGGCGGTACACACACAAGGCGGTGCACACAAAAGGCGGCCTATAGCCACCGCAGGAGTCTTGTTATTTAAGGGGCCACAGGCAAGGCGGTACACACAAAAGGCGGTGCACACAAAAGGCGGTCTGTAGCCACCGCAGGAGTCTTGTTATTTAATGGGGCCACAGGCAAGGCGGTACACACAAAAGGCGGTATACACACAAGGCGGTGCACACAAAAGGCGGTCTGTAGCCACCGCAGGAGTCTTGTTATTTAAGGGGCCACAGGCAAGGCGGTACACACACAAGGCGGTGCACACAAAAGGCGGTCTGTAGCCACCGCAGGAGTGTTGTTATTTAAGGGGCCACAGGCAAGGCGGTACACACAAAAGGCGGTATACACACAAGGCGGTGCACACAAAAGGCGGTCTGTAGCCACCGCAGGAGTCTTGTTATTTAAGGGGCCACAGGCAAGGCGGTGCACATAGAAGGCGGTACACACACAAGGCGGTGCACACAAAAGGCGGTCTATAGCCACCGCAGGAGTCTTGTTATTTAAGGGGCCACAGGCAAGGCGGTGCACATAGAAGGCGGTACACACACAAGGCGGTGCACACAAAAGGCGGTCTATAGCCACCGCAGGAGTCTTGTTATTTAAGGGGCCACAGGCAAGGCGGTACACACAAAAGGCGGTGCACACAAAAGGCGGTCTGTAGCCACCGCAGGAGTCTTATTATTTAAGGGGCCACAGGCAAGGCGGTACACACAAAAGGCGGTATACACACAAGGCGGTGCACACAAAAGGCGGTCTGTAGCCACCGCAGGAGTCTTGTTATTTAAGGGGCCACAGGCAAGGCGGTACACACACAAGGCGGTGCACACAAAAGGCGATCTGTAGCCACCGCAGGAGTCTTGTTATTTAAGGGGCCACAGGCAAGGCGGTACACGCACAAGGCGGTGCACAGGGGGGGGGGGGGTTGGCGCGCTAACGAGGCGCATGGGGGGGGGGGTTTGGCGCTAACGAGGCGCACGGGGGGGGGGGGAGTTTGGCGCTAACGAGGCGCACGGGGGGGGGGGGGGGGGTTGGCACTCACGAGACGCGTAGTCCGCATACAAGTCCGTGCATACACAAGGCGGTGCACATACAAGCCGGTGCATACACAAGGCGGTGCACAAGGCGGTCTGTAGCCACCGCAGGAGTCTTGTTATTTAAGGGGCCACGGGCAAGGCGGTACACATAGAAGGCGGTACACACACAAGGCGGTGCACACAAAAGGCGGCCTATAGCCACCGCAGGAGTCTTGTTATTTAAGGGGCCACAGGCAAGGCGGTACACACAAAAGGCGGTGCACACAAAAGGCGGTCTGTAGCCACCGCAGGAGTCTTGTTATTTAAGGGGCCACAGGCAAGGCGGTACACACAAAAGGCGGTATACACACAAGGCGGTGCACACAAAAGGCGGTCTGTAGCCACCGCAGGAGTCTTGTTATTTAAGGGGCCACAGGCAAGGCGGTACACACACAAGGCGGTGCACACAAAAGGCGGTCTGTAGCCACCGCAGGAGTGTTGTTATTTAAGGGGCCACAGGCAAGGCGGTACACACAAAAGGCGGTATACACACAAGGCGGTGCACACAAAAGGCGGTCTGTAGCCACCGCAGGAGTCTTGTTATTTAAGGGGCCACAGGCAAGGCGGTGCACATAGAAGGCGTTACACACACAAGGCGGTGCACACAAAAGGCGGTCTATAGCCACCGCAGGAGTCTTGTTATTTAAGGGGCCACAGGCAAGGCGGTACACACAAAAGGCGGTATACACACAAGGCGGTGCACACAAAAGGCGGTCTATAGCCACCGCAGGAGTCTTGTTATTTAAGTGGCCACAGGCAAGGCGGTACACGCACAAGGCGGTGCATAGGGGGGGGGGGGTTGGCGTGCTAACGAGGCGCACGGGGGGGGGTTTGGCGCTAACGAGGCGCACGGGGGGGGGGGGAGTTTGGCGCTAACGAGGCGCACGGGGGGGGGGGGGGGGGTTGGCGCTAACGAGGCGCACGGGAGGGGGGGGGAGTTGGCGCTAACGAGGCGCGCGCCGAGCCCAATTTGCGCCTCGTATAACGAGGCGCGCAGTTTCAGCCAAACACTCCATGCAGGTGACAGGTATTCTTGGGTGAGTATCCCGGCCTCTGCGCATGTAGTGCGCATGCATTGCACACACAATGCAACAACTTGGCCGAGGTAACCCCCCCAGAACTCACCCTGAGGCCAGTCTATAACCACCAAACTGCTACAAGCACGCTTGGCGGACACTTGGACATCGGATTCGAGTTGAAAAAAGTGACGCCACTGCTTCTCGGTGCTTTTACGAAGAGGTGCAACAAAGGTACTGAGACCTGCATACCTCCATTGCAACCTCCCAGCGGCACATGGTTTTCCGGAGGCAGCAGGGCACAGAACTACTGAACCATCACACAACATTGGTGGACACACACCTGGAATGCAAAGAGCAACTCTGGATCTGGACCCTGCGTACATCGGGACATACATCCATACAGACACTCACCAAAACTGCCCGCTGACTGTTGCACGAGGGCTGGTCCATCAGAGAGGATTGTTACACAGCTGACACATCAAATGCTGTGCCACAAGTGGCAACTCAGTTTTTGACACAAAGCCAATATGCACGCACCCCATACCCGTAAAGGGACCTGCGACACACATACCACCTACACCACCACAATGCAATGATCACTGACGTTTAATGCCGTCGAGCATCCTCTACCTCCTCTGTCTTGTTGTACCATGCACATGCTGCCACTGTCAGCATATCACCCTATTGTATTTCAGGTGCACACTAGGTGTGCCCCCATTGTGCTACCATGCTATGCACTCAACTGCCTTTTTTCAGCCTACAGTTGTTTGTGCCTCATGTGCACACTGGGAAGCATACCGGCGTGTCAGTTTCTAGTTTCTACAGTACCTACATAATCTCGTATCAGAGTCAACTCATCTTCAGCATGTGACACATGTGCAACGACAATCATTTGTGGGGTCATTGTAGCACTAGACTGCTCTAAACCTTGATCTCGAGTACCATACATTTAGTTGCCTGGCATCATGCCCCTAACGTTGTGTAGCTTGTGTGTCTGTCAAATTGTTGAATGTTGTTTCATGGTTGCATATCGGGGAATGCCGTGCACGCAGTGCACACGCACTGTGAAGTTTTGCATGTCGGCAAATACTCGAACCCTACTTTTGGCCCCTTTTGACAAGTTTTTGGTTCCACACCGGGTTTTTTTTTAGCTTCCTATGCATTTGGAATGTGTCACATTTGAATTGTCACCCTATGTTGCCCATTTTCAACCATTTTTACCCATTTTCCATCCCCCATATTGAACTCTCCCCACTATGGGGGGGAGCCTTAAGTGCGGTGTGCGCGCAGTGCAACTATTTGGGCGTCTGGCTGTACTAGAGACCCATACTTTGAGATACTAGGGGCCCCTAGGGGCATCATGGTGTCCCCTAGCGGAGGTTTTGACTTCTGATTTTGTCCCCCTTTGTTTGGGGATCCCCGAGAATGCAGGGGTGACGTAGCATTTCCCCCCTCTTTTGGGCCCCAACCTTCCTTGATCTTCCGCGATCTCGCATCGAGCACGCGCGAGTCTTCAGATGTTAATATGAAACATCGTCATGTGAAGGATCTGTTCAATCGAGTTATGTAAGATACTTCGATGTCTTTTGAACAGGGTTTATCTTTGGATCGTGGAATTGGTTTCGAATTGGTGCCCCGCCTAAAGATCCTGCGAGAGGTTGTTGAGTTTTGGGAAAACGAGACAATTTTCACGAGAGAAACGACAATGGAACAGAAAGACAGTTGTGTGTTCTTGAGGGTGGCAACCAATGCGCTGTTCATGGCTTTTCCAGTTGTGCATGATGTGTGTTATGTGAAGGGAAGGTAGTTTGCAACTTTCTTGAGCTAGGGCAGTTTGGGTCACCTAATTCTAAGGGCGTTTCCAAGGGGTGTGCTTGGGGGCTCTTCGGGGGGAACATAGTCTAAAAGTAGCGCGCAGTGCAAAGATTCCCCCTGGGGACCCCGAGAAGGCAGGGGTGATGTAGCCATTCCGCCCACAAGTGGGCCCCCGAGACGGCAGGGGTGACTGGGCGCAACGGCAGGCAGACTAGGTATCAACCCTATGGACCTTGGCCTCATGTGCCAGAGTCTGTATGGGCACAGGAGGAGGCAACCATTGACGAGGAGGAAAATGATGATGGTGTTTGTTGCCAATTGTGTGGCCACTATCCTGGTGATATATCCGAGTGTGGCACTTGCCACTTGAACATGTGTGCATCTTGCATGTAGTTCTCTATGCTCTATGCTAGCCATATGCTCTATAGTTGTACCTTACAAGGCTAAGTGGTTTGTTCATAGGGACAGTGGAGTACCAAGTTGAAGGCAGATTCGTTGTTCTCATGTGGGCTTTGCTGCTTCGCTGTGCTACCCCCCCCCCCCTTGTCCTTCCCCAAGGGGGGGTGGGACCGTCACTTGCTCAACCCAAAATGTTCCGTTGTGGCTCACTGTGTTGTTGTGGCAAAGCCACCACCCAAGAGTGACCACCCAAGAGTGCTGCCCCAAGCATTCCAGCGGAAAGTGGTGAGCATGTGCAAGAGTTCAAGGTCAAGTGGAGCAGGACCAAGACATTTTACTCCGAGCCGGTCAAGGAGTAGGTCTCCGTACATTGGCAGCCCTTTGAACGCATCTTATGCTGAATTCTTTCGTTTTATGCTGCAATTTCTGTGCCTGCAAATGTGTGTGTACTGTGTGTGGTAGGGCAGTTCCCCAGGGGGGTGTGGGGGACCGTCACTTGGTGACCGTCCCCCAGGGGGTGGTGGGGGACCGTCTTCCCTAGGGTGGGGAAGGACAAGGGGGGGGAAGGGTACAAGAAATGCCCTTGTATAGTAAGCGGGGGGGGCGAGGGAATTGTCACTTGGGGTAGGTTCCCTCGGGGGTGTGAGGGAACTGTCGCGGTGTTTCTTGTACGAGGGGGGGGGGGTACCAGTCAGGTGACAGGTATTCTTGGGTGAGTATCCCGGCCTCTGTGTGCGCAGTATGCACACAGTGCAACAACTTGGCCTCGGCCAGGTCGGACAGGGGCATGGTGCATAGCAAAAATTTCCAACAATCATTTGTGATGAACCATTTTTGAGTGATCACAATCAAACTACGGGAATGCTGCTCACGTAGTGCACCCACAGTGCAAAGTTTTGTGTGCTGGCAACTACTCGATCCTAGTTTTGCTGCCTTCCCACAAGATTCAGATTTTAAGGGTGTATTTCCCTTTGGGCATTGCACAAATCCTGCTGGCACATTGTGGACAGAACTGCAGAGAGCTTCGCAGAGGGTCTGTGTAGGGCATTTGTTGCTTGACCCTCCCTCAATGTTGCTGGAATCAGAGATGCTTTTCGTAAACACCCAGGTGAAGGCTCACTTCCTCTGCATGTCAGCTTTGTACCTCTGGCCAATCTCCATGAACGTATGCGGATTTGCTTGACAGCGCTTTGTTGACTTCAGCAAGAATCAGGACAAGCCCCTGCTCGTGTAAATTATGTGGTGCCGTGGTGATGCTTAGTTGCAGGGTTTTAAAGAGTTGCTGAGGCCTAACCTGTTCGTCCTCTCACCGATGAAACAAGAATCTTGAGTTCCAGTGCTGCTGCACCAGGATGGCTGCAGCTGCATCTGCGGCTGCTACTCTGCCATGGAGTTTGCACAATGCTGGAACACGTCTCGATTGCATTACAGGTGGCAAATGCCAAAAAAAAATTGCCTTGTGAAATTCTTGTCAATAACATGCATGCTTTCTGAACATAGCAAGTTGTCCTGCACCCTGTTTCGTCGGTGAATGGTCTCAAGTGTCTGTTCTCGCTGTCTGTCCTTCACAGCCCACACACTCTTGGGTGTGCGATTGATACTGTAGACATCATTTTTGACATACACTACCTGCTTTCTATTGAGAGCACACCCTCCTGCTTTCTATTGAGAGCACACCCTGACACAGAGTTCAAAGGTGCAAAGAACATGTGTTGTACAAAGGGGTGGTCCATTCTGATCCACAAATCACAATATCGCTGCTAATGCCACCCTGCATCTTGGTCAGTGTTGGAGGGTACTGGTGGTCACCCTTGGTCGGTGATTCCCAAAGGAATCTGACGGCATCATGTCCATACTGAAATTCAACCTCCCCTAGGATGATAACTGTGGTATTGACCCTGCCAGCAAATAAGGCATGAGACTGATGCAGCCAGCCATAGTTCACACCACATATCCAAGGCACCCAACCAAGCGTCTATCTACACCCACGTGTTGTTCAGTTTGACATAATGAATTTTGATACCAGGGACTTCCACAGTCCGCATTGCTGACATCTTCAAGTGGGCCTCCCATGCACACATCAGACCAGTGGTATCATTTTTTGAGGTCACCATCAACAATCCACTTTGCACCTTCAATCATTTTAACAATTTTCAAGACTTACTTCAACTGGTTTACAGCACCTATGTCAGCACACACCTGCTGCATGAAGCGCCAAAAAGGCAACCCCCCGCACTCACATACTCCAGTGTGAGCCAGCAAGAATCCAGGGGGCCTGACATTGGAATGATTGTTTTTATGGAAGAATTTACCTTTGGAGGTAACGGCAACCAATGGCAGCAGCCATCTTGCATGTGTTTCTCAACGTTGAGAAACAGAACAGTGTTATCCTTGATGCTTATTTTTTATGTGTCAAAAAATTGGTGATATTATGTGTGGGGAAACGAGCACGCCTGTGGAATTTGGACCAGCACTGCTGTTTGTCCTGCAGGACAGCGGTCCATGCTTTACCACTGGCAACAAGCAGTATTTTGGTTTGGATTGGCGACGTTTCGTCCCATTTGTTAACCAGGAGGTTGTCCTGGCTGCGCAATACATTCAGCAGTATGTCAACATTGTTTATATTTATGTGCTGGAGACTGAGAATGTGGCGGGCATCAAAGCCTCAAATGCTGCTGGCTTCTAAGTTGGCCATGGAAGCAGCTGCCTGTTTCATGTCCTCAAGAGTCTTGAGTTAGCCATGGAAGCAGCTGCCTGTTTCATGTACTCAAGAGTCTTGAGATTACCGTTAGTCACTCATGGGATGTGATTGATGGCAGTGAGGCCATTAATGAAGAAGCTTTCAAATTGATGCTGTGTAGCATCTTTGCGCTGCTGTCTCTGCTGCTCTTCGTCAGCTGACGCCTGAGAAAGGTTTTGCTTGTTGAGCCATTCGTCAAAAGCTTCTATGAGGACCTTTCTGGTGTTTTGAGCAGGGATTTCATCCTACATGAACTTGCGCCAGGCTCTGAGCAGGGCACTGGCAGGGAAGCCTCTGGAAATGAGGCCGTGCCTTCATAAAATCTGGCTCATTGTTGCATATAGTCCATGCACGAATCAAAAGGCAAATTGGTTGTGTCTACATGATCCATGCCATACCTGAGCTGATCCCAGCTCTGGCCTCTATCCCCAAAGCTGCAGAGGTCGTCAGTGTAACGCCAAGTAAAAAACCATTTCTTGGCCTCACCCAGGCGATTGTTTTCAATTAAATGGTCAATGGCGGCGGACATGGTCCGAGGGGTGCTCCACGCATCCCGCGTGCGGCGGGCGCGCCCACAGTGGACCATCCAGGTGTACACCCCCCCACGGGCGTGGCCCTTCTCCACATGGGCGGTGCTCGCCGTCATGTGGCACCTGGCACCGGAGGACGCCCCCACAGGAACCGCGGAGGAAATCGCCCGGGACCTCCACACCTGGCCGACCGACCAGGATTTCCCCTTGGCGAAGGCCCCGGGGCGGCCTCCCAGTGGCACCCGCGGCAGAGGGGTTCAGCCTCGCGGCAACCCTCCAACGGCACCCCGACAAGCAGGCACGCCACTTCCTGCAGACGGGCACGGTCCCGGCCGCCCGGCCAGACTCCGAGTGGCGGTGGGACGCTGGGGGGGCGCAGCCGCTGCCGGGCCCCTGGGTCCTCCCATTGTGGTATTTGCCCGTGGGCACCCTGGCCCATGCCACCCAGGCCGTCAAGTGGTCCCGGGCATAAAACCACCCCCAAATGGGGGATAAAACCACCCTTAAAACCACCCCGGGTGGTTTTATGCCCACTTTTATGGGGGATAAAACCACCCCTTTTGGGGGATAAAACCACCCCTTTGGGGGGATATAACCACCCCTTATGGGGGATAAAACCACCCCCCCTTGTTAAAACCACCCCCTTCGGGGGGATAAAACCACCCCAAGGGTGGTTTTATGCCCACCAAAGCAAACATAGTTACCTAGGGTTATCCGGGACTGGAAATTCAGCACACAGGGTTGTTTGAGACTGAAAATTTGGTAAACAGGGTTGTCCAGGACTGGGATTTCAGCACACAGAGGTGTCTGTGACTGGAAATTTTGCGCACAGGGGTGTCTAGGGCTGTCTGGGACTGAAAATTCAGCAAACAGGGCAAAGCAAACAAAGCAGAACACTCTAAATCAAAGAAATCTGAAGAGTGCACTGTGCGAAACGTTACTGATATGGCTGGATAGCATGATATCCAAACCTTTATGCCGATGTCACGCAACCTGATGTTTACGAATATAACATCCTTGGGTGACAATGCCATGTGACATGCCATGGCCGCCTGCGAAACGTTACTGATATGGCTGGATAGCATGATATCCAAACCTTTATGCCGATGTCACGCAACCTGATGTTTACGAATATAACATCCTTGGGTGACAATGCCATGTGACATGCCATGGCCGCCTAAGGGCCCCAAATGTACACTTTGGTTACAAACAATAGTGCACAAATGCTTGCATGGCATGAAATGCCATTATAAGAAATAGAATACCAATCACTCCACATGCTAAACAAATGGAGCAAAAAAAACAGTCACAGTCCAAAAAAGAATACGTCAAGCGCAACTCACGACAATCAACGAAAATCAAAGCATATATATTCCACAGAAGCGAATGAACACCAATTCCTCCCGAGGAAGCGCAGCACCACCTTCACGTTTCAACCTACGTGCTATCTTCTTATTCGATGGAGACAAATACAAAAACACCTCCTCTGCTGTCCGCTTCTCTGAAACAATCACCTTCCACCATTCGTTGATTTGCTCTTGGTCTTTTACCAGCGAGCCTGCATACCCAGATGGCACCTCAAACTTGCGTCTCCCAACGTACAATACGGGAGGCTTCACATCAGAAATAACATTCGAAACAGGCACACATTCAGCCGGTGGCTTCAACTCAAATGCTGTTTGAGCCCGTGTTCGTGGTCTGTCAGTTGAGGGGCTCAAAATAGCAGATTCGCTCAGGAGGGTTGCAGCAGGTTCGGGTTCAGCTGACACCTTAGGGGCAGCAGTCCCGTTCGGCCTTGGTCCTCCTATGATTCTGCCCTTCGGTGCATGAGTGGCGGTGTGAGTGGTTTGGGATCGCACCCTTTTTGGCGACTGAAGAGGGCCGGTCCGATGGGGTGTGCTGATGGAGCCGGCAGAAAAGAGAGCCGGCTCTAGAATGCATATAGCTGGGTCCAAAGATGCTGCAAAAGCAGCTCCCTCCGTAGCATGCACATGACCAGGGGGGCATCTGTCCGTCGTCTTGTCTACATTCCACTTCACCTGCACCTCACTATCATGGACAGCAGTGATGCGTCCCCAGCATAGATATGGCTTCATACCATCTTACACATACATACACACCTGGCTGGTTGCAGTAGGAGGGTCTAGATCATGTGATGTGTGGCCAGTGAAAGAAGCAGGACAAACTTCTGGCTGGGCCAGGGGTTTCCGCCGATTGTGCAACTGCATTTGCTTCACAGCAAATGCCTGTTGCCTAGAGGAGCGAACATGGACCCAGGCTGGCGGCAAAGGTTCCTTACGGAGGATACGGGCCATCACAGCGTGACGACAACGTCCCCATTCAAAAAACTTACGACACGTGCAGTACACGGCGTTGTATGTCACAATCGACAACAGAAATCGGGCATCATCAAAAGTCAATGTGCTTGCCTTGACCAGTGATTGCCAACGGTGCACTTCAGTAAGGGACAATTTGCCCATTGCTCGGTTCCTCCACTCGTAGTGCATGCTACGCACAGTGACGTACTGCTTCCGTTGAGCTGCAGCTTGGGCCGCTAGGTACAAATCCTCTTTGGTGCGCTGCTTGCCATCGCCAGTTGTGATCACAGGGCTGGACTCATCCAGCTGAACAAAATCTGGCCGGTTCTCGGACAGCTCAGGCATACCAGTCTGCAGCAGGTACACGGCGGCTTCCATCATGCGCATGGGACCTGCAGTACTACTAGCCTGACGCAGCATGCGTGCCAGCATGGACAGGGTTGTCTGGAATAGGAAATTCAGCACACAGCGTTGTCTGGGACCGGAAATTTAGCAAACAAGGTTGTCTGGGGTGAAAAATCAGGTAACAGGGTGTTCTGTGATAGGAAATTCAGCACACAGGGGTGTCTGGGACTGTAAATTCAGCAAGCAGGGCACACACAACAACAACCTACAAGGCAGTCCAGGTGGTGAAGCACCCACATGGAATACGTCCTTTCCATGATTCTCTTTCCACCACTTGAAGAAATTGGAACCACCCTGATCTTTCGAGTAGTGCTGCTCGAATGCACTGTATACACGCCGGAAAACAATGTCGGACCAGCACAGGTGCAAATCGTACACAACTGGAATCAGCGCGGTGCGTACGGCAACCTGCATCTCACCCTTCGTGACCATGTTCTTCAGTTTAGCGAGCCAAGCATTCTGCACATGCATGTAGCAATCAGTCTGCTTTTGCACCTCAATGGCAGCGTTCTCGAACCCATTGGATATTGCAACCGAACCATCGCGTTGTAACAGATCCAGACTGCGACCGTCTTCTGCTCGGCAAAGGGTTGATGCTAGAGCTCCAAAACAGTTGGCATCCTCATGTGTGGCTAAGCACACTGCCAGTGGAAGCACATGATGATCAAAATCAGTTGTCACCATAATGGCAGTGTGCCAACCCTCAGCAGTCACAGCCCTGTCACTGTCAGCTTGTACGAACGATACCCCGAAGGCATCCTTGGCGGCATCAAAAAACTTCAGTAGTCGCGGTGTTGTGATGGCAATCGCTGCCTTGCCGTCAGTTACGAATGCCTCATCGGAGGCTATGAAGGCTGCATGTGGCCACTCCTGCAGAAAAAAGAACAGTGCACCCCAGTGCACTCCATCCAGATGGCCCCTACATGCATGCATGCATGCATGCATCTCTTTCTCCCACTGTAACACCCGATATCACAACATGCCCCAACCGTTCCTTAACTTTTGCCAGCCTACTGCCAAACTACCTTCCCTTGTTGCATCCCCAACCTCATCTCAAACCCCAGGCCTGCATGGCATTGCACCCCACCGCACCCCATCCCGATCGTCCCTACATGCATGCATCTCTTTATCCCACTGTAACACCGGATATCACAACATGCCCCAACTGTTCCTTTACACCTGCGGAAACCGATGTTGCTGTACCAGGCCCAACAACTTCTCCATTGTAATGCCTCCAGCCTGTTGTAGTCCGCGGTATTTGATGACGTATCGGACTTGGCTGGCGGACAAGTCACTGGAGGACAACTGACGCGCGGCTCGCACAGTGGTTGCGTATGCGCGGTAGCGGTGCTGCAGCGTAGGTTCCAATGTCTTCCGACGCTTTGCCTCCATCAGCACGTCGTCTTGCACATTCGGGGACAGCCGCACACGTTGCCGCTTCTCATGTGCAGCCGGATCGCATGAATGCTGACCTGATTCGATGAAGTGCCACTTCCCGTCACCAATCTCCTTCACGCGCCGCCAAGCTGCACAGCCCTGAGCAGCGCAACGGAAGCGGAAGACGCGGTCTCCCTTGTTTTTCTCGCCCAAGTGGATGACGCGGCGCTGTCCGTCCTGCGCAGCTGCCCAGCAGGCCGCCCCCTTGCTATCCCACTCATGCACTGGACCAGCTTGACCCGCAGAAGAGGTGCTCAGCCTCCGGATGCATGCTGCACAAACGTGTTGCAGCACGATGCCACTGGCCGTATTCAGCTGGTCCAGTTGCTCAGCGGTCAACGCTGCTGCATTCAGGACACCAGTATCTGTGGCCTGGCAAATGTTGCAGGCATTCATTTGGCCATGCCCTGCGGAAGGAGAGGGAGAGGACACAAAACCTTTCAGTTTCACGACATCCCTGCAAATGGTACCTCCTCAGCGCATGCACCAGGCAACAAGGAAAGCCGGCAAATGGGGCTGCAAATGGGGGGGGGGGGGGCACTTCTGCTCAGTGACAGAAACAAAAATCCCTGGGTGGTTTCCTGGAGGGTCCCGGATGCTTCCTCTTATTTCCTGGTGGGTCCTGGATGCTTCCTGTTATTTCCTGCTCCACAATAGTGCATCTCAGTTGACTGGGCTGTAGTGTGCCTTCCAACGTGCCTTCCAACGTGCATGGGATGATCTACTGTTCAACTGGCTGAGACGTGAAACTCTGCTTCCTGTGATTCACCATCTTGAATTCCTGTCTCTGCTGCCCCTTGGGGCCAGGCTTCGTTCAGATGACCTTCAATAACACAAGTAACACAGACACGGCACTGAACAATCTCATGTCTGCAACAACCTGTTCAGTCCTAGACGGTTACTGTTGTCTGCAAATGTTCAGTCACTGCACATTTCCCCTTCTTGGTTGGGATGCTCCACTATTGTAAGTGAATCAACTGCTGCAAATTGGGGGGGGGGGGGCAGTTCTGCTCACCGACACAGACAAAAATCCCTCCCTGGCACCCTGATGATCCCTGATTCCCTCATCCTTGATCCGTAACTCAGGACACATTCTCTGGAACTAAAGCAGGGTGGAGACCAGGGTGCGCTGACGAATGAACACCAAAGGAGTGAATCTCAGTTGACTAGGTTGTAGTGTGCCTTCCAACGTGCATGGGATGATCTACTGATCAACTGGCTGAGACGTGAAACTCTTCTTCCTGTGATACACCATCTTGAATTCCTGTCTCTGCTGCCCCTTGGGGCCAGGCTTTGTTCAGATGACCTTCATTCACACAAGCAACACAGACAAGGCACAGAAAAATTTCATGTCTCCAACATCCTGTTCAGTCCTAGATGGTTACTGTTATCTGCAAATGTTCAGTCACCGCACATGTCCCATTCTTGGTTGGGGTGCTCCACTATTGTAAGTGATTCAACTGCTGCAAATTGGGGGGGGGGGGCAGTTCTGCTCACTGACACAGACAAAAATCCCTCCCTGGCACCCTGATGATCACTGATTCCCTCATCCTTGATCCGTAACTCAGGACACATTCTCTGGAACTAAAGCAGGGTGCAGAACGGCGTGCGTTGACAAATGAACACTAAAGGAGTGAATCTCAGTTGACTAGGTTGTAGTGTGCCTTCCAACGTGCATGGGATGATCTACTGATCAACTGGCTGAGACGTGAAACCCTTCTTCCTGTGATACACCATCCTGAATTCCTGTCTCTGCTGCCCCTTGGGGCCAGGCTTCGTTCAGATGACCTTCAGAAACACAAGTAACACAGACAGGGTACAGAAAAATTTCATGTCTTCAACATCCCTGACCTGTTCTAGTTCAAAAATGTGTGGAACCCGAAGGCAGGGGGCAAGAAGGCGGGGGTGGCCCAGGCGGGAGGGCAGGAGAGGAACTTACAGGTTTTTATTTTTATATCCCACCCTGCTCTCTCGGACCCCTTGGGTGCCTGGGCGTCCTCTCCTCCCCCCCCAGTAGGGCAAGAAGGTGAAACCTGCCTGCCCAGGCACCCAGCCATCAAACAGCACCTGTTTGACTAAGAAAGGATGGTTCGCCAAAAAAGAAAGTAGCAACACACATGAAATGATGTCCCGCACACCTGAATAGCCGTCCTACATCCACCAGAACCATGGAAAACCCAATACCCACTGGTAAAAAAAGTTGTGTGAGCATTTGACCGCGGAACCAGGGGGCGGTTCTTGCACAAGGCGGTTCCTAGGCACGGGGGGGGGGGGGGGTAAGGCACAACACAGCAAAGCAAAGCAAAACAATCTAAACCAAAGCAGGCTGAAGAGTGCACTGTGCGTCTGTCTGTCTTCCGGGACTGAGTTTCCTGGTTCACATTGAGATTGGCCAACCCCACCCCCCCGCCAATAGGGGGATAAAATCACCAAAAATGGGGGATAAAACCACCCCAAAGGGGTGATAAAACCCCCCCAATGACCAAATGGGGGGATAAAACCACCCCTTTGGGGGATAAACCCACCCCTGCAAAAGGGGGGATAAAACCACCCCCAGGTGGCATAAAACCACCCCAGGGGTCAAAAATGGCCAAAAAAGGGGTTGGGGGTGGTTTTATCCCCCATTTGGGGGTGGTTTTATACCCACGACCAGGCCGTCAAGGGGGCTTTCCCGCAGCCGCTCCTCCCCGGCGTGGCCCTGCTCCGCAGCCTACAGGCGGGGGCGGCCTGGGTACGGTGGAGGGAAGAAGGCGGGCGCCCGAGCCCGTATTTCCCCCTGGTCCAGGGCCAGGCGCTACTCCACGCCGAGGGCATGGGGACCGTGGAATGGGGGGCGATCGTGCCCGGCACGGCGTGCAGGTGGATCGCTGCGGCCGCCCCGCAACCCATGCGATCGCCGCCGGCGTGCCACCGCCTCCTACGGGCGGTCCCCTCCTTGGCCCCCCAACACGCCCTTACGAGGGACGTATGGGGGGCCATGCTGGGCCACACCACGGAGTTGCTAACGAACCCGGGTGCACGGTACCCGCCGGGGCCGGTGCTCGAACAGCTCACGGCCCCCACACCCGGGGTCCGCCACGCCCTGCACAGGGCGTCGGCCCTCACGGAGCAGCTCAACGACGAGGTGCTAGACCTGGCGCTGGAGCCGCTACGGGTGCTCTACCCGCAGACCCACATCCCGCCCGCGGGCACGTCCAACCGCCTGGGCCGCCTGGGTTTGCAGCGCCGCGTCGAGGCCGCACACCCGGGGGGCGTGGTGGAACAGTGGCTAACGCTCCGCAACCCGTCCACCGCACAAGGCCACTGGTACCTACACCAACTCCTCTTCCCACCCCGGGCGGCCCCGGAGCACCGCCGGCAAAACCCGTACCACACGCACCCGGAGCGCTGGGGCGCGCACAGCTTCCCGCAGCCGGCCCCGCCCGCCCTCTCGCCGGAGCAGGGCCCGTAGGCGCTGCAGCAAGGCCCCCCGCTCGACACGGCCACCACGGTACAGCAAAGGGGAAGCAACGGCGCGGATGGGGCCGAACCGGACTGCACGAACTGCGGAGCGGTGGTCTGGACGGCGGCCTGCAGGCACCTCGCCCGAGATACCACGGGGCTCAGGCAGTATAGGCCAGCGGACTGCACGGCGCTGGCGTCCGCGGTCGCGGCCGTCACCATGGGTCCCGTGGCGGCGTGGCCAGCGCAACTGCTGCCCCACGTCCACTGCCGAGACACGCAGCCCCGCCAGCCGGCCGCAACGCACACGCCGACGGCACCCCTCACGGCGGAGCAGCTATACGTCGTCGCGGCGGCGCTGCTAGCAGACGGCGGGCAGAGTTTTGTCCACCACCACGGCCCGGCGCAGATCGCGGGAAGCATACAAGGGCCGCAGCGCGATGCACCCCACCCGTGGCACGCCACACTTCGCGGGCGCACCCGCCTCAGGGATGCAGGCGGCGGCACACCCCCTCCCGGGCCTCAGCAGGGGGAGGCACTGGTGCTGCAGACGGCAGGCTACCAGGCCATCCTACACGGCCACGCCGGAGGGTACCGGTCGCACGCCCTGACCGGGGGCCGCTGGACTGTCTGGCACAGCACCGCCACGCAAGGGGCATTCCCGCCCCTGCCCCATGTCGACTGGCAGCAGGGGCCCACCCAGGCCTACTATATGTCGGCCGACCCATGGCCGCTAGCAGTCCTGCTACACACCGTCGGCGCCCCCAACAAGAGGCAGGAACCGGGATGGGCCAACCCCCCCGCACTAGTCTGGAGCCCCGACCAGGAGGAGCACCTGCGGGCCGCGTGGCAGGGAGACGCCATCAGGGCCACGGACGTCCCGGACCTCCACGCGGGGCCAATCACGCACGTCCGCCCGGCGGCTACCCTAGCGGTAGCCCAGCGGGGACAGCAAAACCCGCAGTGGGTGGTCTGCATGTTCAGCCCGGCGGATGCGCACATCGCCGTCTGCGACCCCGAGCGCCTGCCGGGGCCGAAGCCGTGGTCCGCGTGGCGGACTGTACCTTCATGATCGTCAAGGCGCTACGGGAGGGCGAACACCACGCCCTTCTGCTCCAGGTCCGGCTGAAGGACAACGCCCGGGCAGCGAGGCCGGGAGTGTGGCCGGCAGCGGCGCACCCCGCCGACTTGGAGCTCCAGCCGGCGGTCCCGACCACAGTGTACCACTGGCTAAAGGCCTTCCACGACCTGCGATGGAGGGGCAAACCCGACCGCCAAATCGGCGCCACGGACTGGCAAGCGTGGCTGCAGGCAAACGCGCAGCCCGATGCCGTCCGGAGTCTCGGGCCCGCGCCCGCGACACGAGCCCCGGGCCGCGCTTTGGCGCCACACACGGTTCCACTGGCCCACCTGCCGTTGGAACCAGCGACGGAGGGCGCCATCCGAAAGTCGGTGCCGCTCCCCCCGGCGCGAGGGGCCACGGAACCAACGAAATGCTCCCTGTGTCCAAACAAGTACTACACAAGCGGGGCAATGGTGGAACACCTGGCGTGGCACGCAGTGCACGCTGCAGACCCGGTGGACGACAAGGAGGCGGCCTCCAACATCCTCCAAGGGAGGGCACGGAGGTCCCCGTGGCACGAGCCGTACGCCCGGCGCCCCCCGCCCCAAGCGGCCGACCACGCAGACGGCGATGAGGAGGCGGCCACGGCAGGCGGCGAGGAGGACATGACCCCCACGCTCCACCCGTCCCGGCACAGGGTGGACACCTTCCTAGTCAACGAACCCCTCCCGCCGTGGCTCCTGCGGGAAAGCGTCTGGGCTCGCGGCATGGCACACCCCCAGGTGATCGGTTCGGACCACCTCCCGGTCCGCCTGGCCTTGCCGGGCCTCCTCACCGCGGCGGGGCGCGCGACGATGCCCACCTCCTACAGCCACACGGAGGGCCGCCTCCTCCCGTACGACGCCGAGGCCGCGCCCGTCCAACACTGCCTGTGAGCGGCGGTCACCGCCGCGCACGATGAACCCTCCCTAGCGCCCTGGCTGGGTCCCGCAGAGCAGCATGCCTACGGGTCCATGCCCGTGGCCGCAGTGGACAAGGTTTTCGAACACCTACACGCGGCGCATGACGCCCTAGCGCGTGTGTTGGGACGCCGGCAGCCGTCCCCGGCGGGAACGGACCCGGCGGGCAGGAACCCACCGGAGAGCGGGAAAGCAGCTCCAGGCGGCGGTCCTCCGCTATGACACCCTGGCAGCATGCACGCCGGCGGCGTACCACGCGGACGCGGCACGGCATGGCATCCGGTCCGAGGCGGCGCTCCGGCTCGCGGAGGAGCTGCGGGGTGCGTTGCCCGGGTTCCGCCCGGTCACACAAGGCCAGCTACAGGGGGAGCTGGAGAGGCAAGCAGCCGCCCTCGAAGAGGACATCCGCCAACTCCGCGCACTCCTGGCGGCAGACCGCAAGCGCGCCATCAAGGATTTCTGGCGCGGCCACGCCCCCGACATCGCCCAGCGGTGGAAAGCCCTGCGGGGAGCCATAGAGGTAGAGGCCCCGGGCCCGTCAGGCCTCTCGAACGTGCGGGTCCCCAACACCCAAACGCTCCTCACGGAGGCGCACGCCGTGATGTTCGCGGTTCGCGCCTTCTGGCGGGAACTGTATGACAAACACCCGGTTGACCTCCGAGGCTTCCAGGCGGTCCTCAGCCGCCATGTCCCCCGGGTCCCTGACGGGGCCTCGACACAGGTCTAGCAATACTCCATGCAGGACCTGCAGTCCGCCCTGGACAAGGCCGATGGCAAGGCCCCGGGTCCCAACCACGTGGAGGCCCGTTTCATCAAGACCCTCCCGGCACCCGTCCAGTGGCTCGTGGTCCATTCCTACCGGGCCATCCTCCGCGGCGCCCCGCCACCGATGCACCGGAGGGACGCGCACATCTGGCTCAGCCCCAAGGTACCGGGCTCCGCCACACTGGACGACTACAGGCCCATAGCCCTAGGCCAGCTGAACATGAAGCTGCTCACGGGCCCCCTCACCCAGCGCATCACGGAAGTGCTTACACGGCACGGAGTGGTCAGAGACTGGCAGCAAGGGGCCCTCCCTGGCTCCAACACAGACCCCCCACTGTTCATGGCGCAGCAGCAGCTCCAACGGGGAAGGCCCAACTACGTTTTCTCCTTCGACGCCTGCAAGGCCTTCGACACCGCCCCGCACGGCGCCCGCCACCTCGTCCTGCGCCACCTCTCCGTGCCGCCAGAGATCACGGACCTCCTGCTCTTCCCCCACACGTGCGCCAGGCTGCGCATAGTCACCGCGCACGGGCTAACGCAGCCCGTCAACATGCTGCGGGCGTCCGGCAGGGCAACCCCGAAAGCCCCGTGCTGTACGCGCTCCCCCGAGAGCCCCTGCTAAGGGCGCAGGGGCACTGCCTGCGCCCGCCGGGAGAGGCCGAACGGGGCCTCATCCAGGCCTACATCGACGACTTGCTGGTAGTGGCCCACACGCTGCAGCATTTCGTCGAGGGCGCAGAGGCGGTGGCCCCGTACCTGGGGATGATGGGCATGGAGCTCAACCCCCGCAAGTGCGCCATGACCACTACGGAGGGGGTCCCGTGCTTGCAGCTGCGCCTCTGTCACCACCTGAAAGACCCATGGTACTGGGCACCAGCGGCGGGCTCCGTCCCCTACCTGGGACTCCAGCTGCAGCCGGACGGGGACTTCTCCCTGCAGCGCAAGCACCGGCTCCGCCTGGCGGCGCAGCACCACTGGTGCCTCAACACCTTCGCGCCGCCGAAAGTGGTGCAGGATTTCATCCTGGCGATCCTCGGGGGGGTGACACAGTACGTCGCCCCTTTCATCGCCGACGACTCCGACACCGCGCGCCACGTGGACCACATTACGGTCCAGGTCGGGAAGGACAGGGCGCGGTACGCCTTCGACGCCTCACGGGACAGCCTGCAGGATGACCGGACCCTGGGGCTCACACGGGTGCCAATGCGGTGCCAGCAGGCAGCTGTGGCCCTCGTGGGCACACTCGTCCACCACCGCTCAACCTTCGTGCGCGCTGAGGTCACCAAGATGTTCTGGGAAATGACCGGCGCACTGAATATGCCCCGAGGTGCACTACCCCGTCCCGGAGTTCGCAACCCTAGCGGGAGGAGACTGGGTCCACCGCATACCCCGGGCCCTGGCCGCCCCGGGGGTGGGGCACTACAACCCCATCGCGTGTCCCAAGGCGGCCCAGGTCCAACTACAGTCCCTACCGGGCAACATCGTCAGGCTGCGCACCGCCAAGCTACGACACCGCGACACCTGCCGCACGACGCCGTGGCACGGGCACCACGGGCCACACCACCTCTTCCTTGACTGCGACGACCCGTGGACGACGGCGGTGTGGGAATGCCTCAACCAGTGCGCCGATGAACACCTCCACTATTGCCGCCGCGAGCAGGAGCCCACCAACCAACCCGGGTGGCGCGACGCCTTGGTCCACCTCTTCCACACCACCGGCACGCGGGACCCCCGCCTGAGACTCGTCCACCCCACGAGGGCTAAGCAGGACGCCCACAGTGGCCCACCGGTGACCCCGGCCGCGCTGCACCTTCACGTCTGGGGCTACCGCCGCCGGGGCGGCCTATCCCCCCCCACGCGGGGGGCGGCGTACCACCCGCCGGCGGCCCTCATGTACATTATCCACGACGTACTCGCGGAAAGCAAGCACCGAGAACCTAACGCGGATGTGGCGTGGCCCGAACCCCTGCGCCCCCGGCCCCACGCGCCGACGCTGGTGTGGTTGGTGACCACGGACAACCAATGCACCCGAGCGGCGGAGCAAGCGCAGCTCCAGGCCGAGTGGGTGGTAGTGCAGGTGGGGGCAGGCTAGCCCAGGCCCCATGGACTCCCCCGCGGCACTGCCCTGCTGGTAGCTACGGAGGTGCCGCACGACCCACACATGGCAGTGCATGCGCCGGAGGACCAGCCGGAGGGCACGGGACACCTGGTGGTGCACCAGTGCGGAGGCCCGGCGTGGCTCAAGGAACATGTGACGGCACTCCGGTCCTGGGCAAGCACGATCGCCGGAGCGGAAATCCGGCTGCACGACCACCCGGCGATCCGCCCCGGCGACACCAAGGCGCTGAGCGTGGACCAACTGACCCCCAGCCACCCCGACGTCCGGTGGCACTCCGCCGACCTCAATGCGGGGTGGCTCAGCCCTACCGGGTACTACTGGATCCCGGAGGCCTGGGGCCACACCTCTTCCGATGCGTCGGGGGGCGGACCCTGCAAACACGCCACCAGCGTCGCTCTCGCCGCCGACCTCACCCGCACGTGGGCGGTGGCCATCTCGGGCACAGTGCCCGACGGGGAGGGGGTGGCCGCCTCCCTCCTCCTGCAATACGGCGCGCACCGACCGTGGGTCCATACGGTAGACGCCGAAGTCATCCTCCACCTCCTGCGACACGCGGATCGCGAGCGGACTACGGGGGTCCCCGTGGGCGCGGCGAAGGTAGTCAACCAGATGCCACTACGGTGGCTCCGGGACAGCCTGCGCGCGCGAGGGCGACACGCTGGGCACCCGTTCTGGTATGTCCAAGCCACCTCGCACCACAGTGACACCCTAGTAGGTAGGTAGGTAGGTAGGTGCACTCGGTCGTGGAGAGGCGCCCCTTGGTTCCCCCTGGCGTCGCCCCTGTGACGACCAAGAAGAGGCTCCGCGCGTGAAGAGGGGAGGCGGCTTACATCCCGCTAGACCTGACTGTTGGCCCCCAACAAAGCGGCCCCGGGCAACACCGGGAGGGCTGATCGCCGCCAGCGTGACGTGCTTGTCTCGCCGGGAGGGTGTGCCCCCGTGCTTGCGCACGTCCCCTCCTTTGGGCGGAACCCTAGAGGTTCACCGGACTTCCTGGCGTATCCCGTTCCCAAGGCATGCATGCATGTTCTTGGTACTAGGGTTCTGAGGCGCTTGGGTGTCGCACGCTCCGCCTCGAGTCCCAAAGCAGCGCAGGCCTTAGGATGCAGCCTTACCCCCGGTCTCCGGATCTCGTTTGGCCGGGTCACCTGCATGGCACGGGCTGCCTCAGTGCCCGGGCTGTGGGCACTCGGTTTCCTACTGTTGTGCGGCGTTTGTGTTTGGCTCCGGTTTGCGATTGGGTGTGGGTTTTGTTAACCCCGCCAGTCCTGGCTGGGGTCTTGGGTGGGTGTGTTTGGACACGGTTTGTGGTGTTGTCCCTCTAGTGTCGGCTGTTTGTGGTATTCGTGGTTGGGGTTCCGTTTCGGCCTGCTTATGGGACGTGTGTGGTTTCGTGCGCACCCCGCTTGCCCCCCGCCGTTTCCTGTTCCGGCTCGCGGTGTGGGCGTGTGTGCTGGGCCCGGGTCTCGGCTGTGCCCCGCCCTTCTTGGCTGGGTTGTCGGGGTGTGTTTTTTGCGCTTTTTTTTTGTATTGGTTGCTGGGTGTCCCTGTCCCGGGCCTTGTGGTCCCTGTCCCCCCATCCCCTTTCTTTCGGGTTGGGCTGCTGGCTCTTTTTTTTTTTCGTGGCGTGTGTCTGCATGTTTCGGTGGTCCTTTTCCCGGTGGGCCGCTGTTCCTGGCTTTGTGTTGCCGGTTTTGGCTGGGTGGTCCCCCTGTGCCTCTTTGGGGGTCCTGTCTTCGGTGGCTTCTTGGGGGGGGGGCTTGGCCGCCTATGGTGGTGTTGGCGGGCGGTTTGGTGGTTGTGGGCTGTTTTCGCGCCCCCCCCCCCTCCCCCCTCTGTTGTTTTTTTGGGGGGGGGGGGGGGGCTGCCTGTTCCTCCCTCTGTCTTCCCTGGGCTGGCGCACGCACCGGCCCGCTTTCAGTGTTGTCTTCCGGGCTGCTGTTGGCGGTTGCGTTCTTTTTGGCCGTGTTCCGGCCCCATGGGTCGGGTGGGCTATGTACACATTGGGCTCGGCGCCCCTTCTTGCCGGGTTAGGTCCTGGCTCTGCCGGCTGGGCGGCTGCGCCAGGTGGCTGCGTGTGGCTCTTGGTTAGGGGGCTGGGGTTGTTTGTGTCCTTTCCCCTCTGCGGTGCCGGTTTTAACCTTCTGGGTGGTCCGCCACCATTGTTGCCGGGCGCGCTGTGGCCCCGTGTGTGGCCTGCGCTGCCGGCGTGTGGCGTGCTGGTGCGGCGCCTTCCGGGGTGTGCGGTGGCTCGCTTTGTTTAGTCCTTCAGGTTAGGGTCAGTCGTGCCGTGTTGTGCGCGCGCGAGGGCGACACGCTGGGCACCCGTTCTGGTATGTCCCATCCACCTCGCACCACAGTGACACCCTATTGCACAAGGCGGACTGGGCGGCGTCCCAGGACACCGTCCTGCAGAACACGCCCCCGGGCCCTAGCCACGCCCAACTCATTGTCGCCCGTCATGACGGCCACCTCGACCTACGGCCCCCCACGATACGGACGCTCGGCGAGGTCGCGCAGCGGGCACAGACGGACCATGCGCTGACGCACCGAGGACACACACCTCTGGGCGCGACCCACGCCACAGCCTATGTCCACGCCCGGGACCTTACCGCGACGGCCACCAACCACCGGGCGATGCGGGCCAGAGACGGCCACACACCGGTGCAGCGCAGGCTCCGCGTCCGTAAGGAGCGGCTCTCCGGCGTCGCCGTCCTCCCACAGCCGTGCCTCCTATGCGGCGGCCCGGAGGAGACCCCGGTGCACATGCACGTGGGGTGCGCCCACTCACGGCTCCTCTGGCCCCACTACCGCCAGGCGGTGCACGAGGCGGCCCGCCACCTCCCACCCGGGGACAAAGCCCTGTGGCTGGCCTCGTGGCGCTCCGCGGGCGCCGCATGGACGGAAGTCTTCTGCTCTGGGCTGCTGCCCGAGGAGGGAGAGGCACAGCTACGCGCCATAGCCCGCTACAACCCGCCGGGAGGGACCTCCGTGGACGATTTCCTCCACCACATGCTGCGGCTAGGAGACTTCGCATGGGAGCTTCGCAACCACCGGCTGGAGCAACTCCTCCGCGAACCCCTAAGCGCGGCGGCCCGGGTACAGCGATGGCTCACCGCGGCAGAGGGCAACTGCCCCCCCCCCTCCCCGGCGCCCTGGCAAGGACTTCGTAGCCTCCCTCCGTGTCCTGAATGGCACTCTGGAGTGCCCGCCACAAGAGGACCCCCACCCGTACCGGGACCTGCCAGGGGTTTCTCGAGGCACCTGCAAGACGCTCTCTTCCCACCGTGGATCATCGGGCGCGGCTCCATGACCGCGTGGGAGGCGCGCATAGTGGGTGAGGATTGGGCGCGTGAGTGGGGCCGGTGGTGCGCCGCCACGCGCGCCCCGGAGACCCCTGCGCAACGATACGCCGCCATCCCGCTCGAGGGGTGGGGGCCGCACACCCGGCCGAGACCACCATACTCACCAACCACACGTGCCCAGAGGAAGGGCCTCTAGCGGTCCTCTGCGGGGACCTCCACCATCACCCCAAGGGGGCCATCCACACCATAGACGTTGTCGGGGCCTCCATCACCGTAGTATATGTCACCCTCCCCCAAATGCGGGTCCTGCACCACAGCGGGGCACACCACACCCCCTTTCTACAGCTTCCCGAATGGCGTCAATACCGCCTCTTCCACCAGTACCTCACGCAGACGGCACGAGCAGCAGGACACACTCTGCCGGGAAGCAAAGACATGCGAGCAGCCTACCGAGATTTCAAAAAGCAACACCCCCAACCCATCCCAGGGACACCGCCCTACGCACCCACCGGCTCGAAACACGAACCCGTCCCCCCGGTGACGGGCCCAGTCCCACCACGAACCCTACTACTGGCCCCGAATGAAGCCAAACCCACGCAGACCACCGTCATCCACCACGGGGCAAAATGGCGCATACCGAAGCACCACATGACCGCCCGAGACCTACCACGTGTCCCCCATAACTCCCAGAGCCTGCCACGCACATGTTCGGCCTGTGACCCCGAGGCACCAACCACACCATGGCCCGTACTACACCTCAGAGCACGCCACCACACCCACCTGAAACCCACCTACCACCACAGGCCTACGCATGGGTAGCCCCATGGTTCCACCGCACTGGCACCAACCCCACGGTAGCGTGGAACCCCGACCACGCGCCCAAATGGCTCTTCACCACTACACCCACCTGGCCCCGCCCCGACCCGGCAGGGGTCGCCATCCGTTACAGCATGTACGAACCAGGCAGAACGGGCAAGCACGAGCACCCCTACTATCCGCTCCACCACTCCTGCCACACACTGGAGCACCGAACACAAACCCTCACATGCCACGACCTAAACCCAGACACAGCCTACATCCTCCACTACATCTACTCCTACCTCACACAAGGACAGCCGGAACAGGGACTCATAGCCATGTCCCCCCAAGCGAAACACATCATCTCCAAAGGAATAGGGGAGTACGCCACCCCCGTCCTGCAGCCCACAACCCCAGTAGCCCACCTCACCATGCGCCTCGCCATATACGCCTACCTGCCCATGAACCCATGCCGCCTCCCACAACCATCACTGGCGGACCGGCTCTTCTTCACCAACGCCTCAGGCGAATCCGCCCTCACGCCCATCACCGGGGGGGCCACCCTGCAGCTAACCCACACCGGGGGACACTACCACATGGACCACCACACGGGCCACACCACCTACGGGGCCTCCTCCCACGGGGAGCTAGGGGCCATGGCTGACGCCATCGCCGAGATCGCGGCCCACCTACCCGCCCACCTCCCGCACATCGTCCGGGTCTGGTTCGTGGTAGACGCCACTGTCGACACACACCTGCTCCTCCGCATAGCAAGGCAACCACTTCACAAAGCCATCGCGACGAGCCTCGGCACCCAGGCACTGCTGCTCTGGAAAGCCCTTGGCAGCCTTCCCCCCTACGTCCAACTCCACATCGTGAAACAAGAGTCCCACAGACACCAATACGGAAATGGTAAGGTCGACAACCAGGCAGTACACCAGCGCAAAACGCACCTACCAACCCTCCAGATCCCTGACCTCGGCCCGAACCACACACACCTCCAACACATACCCCCCATACCCGCGCCCCATCAGACGCCGGACTGGGTACCAGAGGACGCCCCCTATTCCTCCCACGACAGAGCATACCACTACCCCAACCCCATCCAACATCTGGCCCGCGTGCTCGGCGACGCAGACAGCCGGGCGCACATCCAGGAGCTCCAGGACAGACTGCAAATCCCCCTCTACCACTCAGCACTGCGCCCAGCAAACGTCCCAGCCCACCTCCAAAAACGACGCATCCAGCTCCTCAGGGAGCAACTACCATTCCTCACCAGGGTCGCCAGATGGCCCGCCCGCAAGCACATTCACGTCCCCGAAGAACACACCCGTTGCCTGTGCGACCACACCACCCCGGAGGACTGGGAACACTTCAAGAAATGCCCCCTCCATACAGGCAGGGACACGCTAGTGGGCTGGTCCCAGGCGGAAACCCTACGACAACACGAAGGATGGCCTACCCACAGCCACGCACACCAGGCCACTGAACACCTCTTCAGGGATCCCCTGGTCAAAGAAGCCACCATGAGAGGGGCGGTGACACAGGCCCTGCACCGACACCTCACCAAACACACGGAAAGCCCCATGGAGGCAGCAGCGCACCTCCAGCTAGAAGCAGTCCGCAGAGCAGCGGCCCACATGGTACATCGCAAACACCTCCTGTTAACACACGCGGAGCAACTCACCGACCCCACCGCCAGGGAACACATGCAGCGTCTCATCCATTACCATGCCGTGCATGACCCAGACGTCCGCTAACCCACTCCGCGCCCCGCACGCGCCCCCCATCTCCATCCGCAGGCCTCCAAGACACCACCACAGCGCCCCGAAGCCCATCTCTCACCCAAGAAGCCACCTGGCACCACCCAGCCCGGCCGAGCCCAACCAGGGCCAACCATACGTCAACGTAGACGCGCAAGACCCCGGCAACCCATCCAGCCCACCCCCCCGGACCCGGGGCACCCCCCCCTCACACCGGCTACCATCCGCGACCCCGACCTCCTCCGAGCAACCCTCCAAGGCAGGGCCCTGACCAGCCCCCTGGGCTGGTACCGCCTACAAGAGGACTGGACCAAGCTCACCGTCAAAGCCCTCTGGAACCTGACCACCCCAGGTAACGGCCCGCAAACACACCCAGGGCCAGCACGTCTGGATCCCCCGCATCGAGTGGGGCCAGGCCCTGACACACGACATCGACATCAACGTCACACGTCGAGGGACCGTACGTTTACGACGGGCCCCAGCGGAGAAGGACCACCCAGCGAACCCGAACCGCCCAGAGCAGTGGGAACGGGCCACCGCACCAACCCGCGACACTGCCCTGCGCGCCGCCGGCCTCCGCACCCCAGAGGACGACCCCCCCCCCCCACCTACAGACAGTGACCACCCACCGCCGGAGGTCTGGGTTACAGTCCTCGAGCGCGGGCACTACTACGTGATAGCCGCTACAGCTACGTCCCCCGGCCCGCAATGGCTCGTCAAAGGGACAGACACCATGCTCGCCCCAGGGGCCGCCCCACCAGGGGCAGTAGGGGACCCCACCACCCAGCACATAGGGTCCTCAGGGGCGTCCTCCAGCCTGGGGACAAGCCCCCAGCCCGCGCCCTGGCCCAAATCACCTCAGGGAAGGCGGGCTACCACCTGGGACTGGCCATGCTCTGCCTGACCCACTGGATCCAGCGCCGCTGGCCACCCACGGGGACCTTGCCCTGGATTTGGGCTATCCCCACCACCCACACACAAATCGAGGCGGGCCCGGACACTCGGCCAAACCCCCCCCCCCAGACCACAGCACTCCCTCACCTGCGGGTACCACGCCATCCACAGGGTCCTCGGCCGCGTGGGTCTTAGCACAGAGCTAGCATACCCCCTTCCCACCACTGACCAAGAGGTCCACCAGATACGCAAGCTCGTCTGCGAAATCCTTGCCGCGGCAGCAGAAGACGGCAAGCTTCTGCTCCAAACCGTCCGACCTACAACTGACCACGCAAGCGCGCCGCGGCGAGCGGACACATACACCGACACAACACACCCCACTGCACAATCCCCGCCGATGCACCTCCCCTCTCGCTGCTCACCCGGAGACCCACACACGCCCACCATTGCGCGCACCCCCGGGCCCCGCGACACGGGCCTCCCCCACCCGCCAGAACACCAGTACACGCCCGCCACACACCCACCCGCCGGACACCCCTCACCACCCCCCACACTCGACAACCCGCACACACCTGCCGAGAGGAGCCCCGCGCCCCACGGCACGCCCACCCCACCCAGTGGCCCGCACACGCCCCCCGCGCACACCCCAGAAGACCCAGGCCCACCCCCCCCGGCCCCTGAATGCAGCCCACGCGAACTGTTTCCCCCCGCGGATGCCAACCCACACAACCTCACACATTGCAGGACCCCGGCCCAGCCAAGCCCGGAAGGAGAAGGCCACAGCCCAGCGCCTCCCTCCCCCGCCGCTGCTGACCAGATCTGCCCGCCGGGCCGCCAGGTCACGACCGGGCCCCCCCAGCCGCCCGCCCCCAACCTACAGCCCGAGGAAATGCCCTCCATCCTCCCCGCCGTGGCCGCAGCAGAAGCCGCCGCCCACAAGCCCGCCCGCATCACAGCCCAATCCGCCTCCACCACCTCCTCCTCATCCTCAGCCTCATCCACCTCCTCCACCTCATCCTCCGACCCCCCCCTCCCCGCCGCCCTCATCCTCAAGGCCACGGCAAAAGCCAAAGCCGCGGCCGCCCGCACCGACCTCCCAATTCCCATACAGGCAACTCACGCACCCCGGCAACGCACCCGGAAGACCCCCGACCCGACATCGGCGCCCTCACACCTCCGGACAGAGGTCCTCCTCAACCTGGAACCGGACCCGAACCCCAAACCCGACCCCAAACCGGAACCGGCGCCCAAGCGAGCACGCACAACACCACAAACACAATGACACAAAGCCAACCGACACCGCCCTAACCCAAACCCTAACCCAAGCCAGGACCCCCCACCCACCACAACCCACGCCCCCCTCCCACCAGCAGCCACCGCCACCGCAGAGGCGGCCACCCAACACGACCCCGTCCAAACCCTCGTCAACATCCCCGTCACCAAGCGCCCCGTCATCCATCCCCCACAAACCACCACCACCGCCGGCCAAACCGACCCAGGGACGTGGGACCCCTCGACCACCGTCACCGTCAAGCCCGGCCCCCGACCCGCCCCCCCTGCCCACCACATACTACAGCCCCAGGGGCTGCGCACGATGCCCAACCCCCCACGCCCACAAGGGGGACCAGAATACCAACAAGGGGTCCAAGGGCCATACCCGCAACACCAACCCCACCACTACCAACGCCACCAGCACCAGCGGCCCCACCACCACCACCACCAACACCACCCCCACCACTACCACTGCCCACCACCCTAC
This sequence comes from Eutreptiella sp. 'Long Island Sound 2002', assembly GCA_964036045.1. Taxonomy (NCBI): domain Eukaryota; phylum Euglenozoa; class Euglenophyceae; order Eutreptiales; family Eutreptiaceae; genus Eutreptiella; species Eutreptiella sp. 'Long Island Sound 2002'. The sequence continues at coordinate 133,215,506 of OZ038383.1, forward strand.
CCCACTGGGCCACAACCCCCCGTGCACGAACAGCACCAGCGAATGGGATGGCAGCCACCGAGCGCTCCACTCGCATACCCCACCTACCACCAGGGGCCACCCCCCCCCGGTACCAGCCACCCACCCCGTACCAGGAAACGTATCCCCCCGGCCACCACGTCCACGCCAAGGGGCCCCCCGAGCCCAACCCCGCCAGGGACAGTCACTCGACCCATACCACCAGCCGCTGCCGCCACCACAACCCTACGTGGCGGATCCATGGACGACGGGGGACCTCCCCCCCCCCCCCACCCAGTACCAGGCGGCACCACGCGAGGCCCCCCAGGACCATCCGACACCTCCTGACTGGCCCGACTCGAGCGATGAGGCCCGGTCCCGCAAACGGCGGCGCTCCCGCCCCCCCCCCGCACGGCACACTTGCCCCCGGCGCCAACACTCCCCACACCGCCACCGCGCCTCAACCACCCACTCGCGCCGCTCCCGCTCCTCCAGGCGCCTCCACGACCCCCCCGGACCCCGCTCCCGCCACTCCCGCTCCCCCGGGCGCCACCACGAGCGCCACCGCCGCCCCATGTCCACCTCCCCCTCCCCCCTCCGGCCGTACACGACCCCCACCCCCAGCCCCCGGCACCACCGCTCCCGCTCTCCCCGGCGCCGCCAGGCACGCCACCGCCGCCCCACGTCCACCTCCCCCTCCCCCCACAGGCCCCGCCAGGCTCCCCGTTCCCCCCGCCGCCCATACCCATCCACCACCCCCAGCCCCCGCCACCACCACTCCCGCTCCCCGAGGCGCCACCAAGCGCGCCACCGCCGCCCCATGTCCACCTCCCCCTCCCGTTCCCCCCTCCGCCCGTACCCGTCCTCCACCCCCAGCCCCCGCCACCGTCGCTCCCGCTCCCCCAGGCACCGCCACCCCCACCACCACCGCAGGTCCCTGTCCTCCCCCCGGCGCTCCAGGACCCTGAGCATGAACCCCTCCCCCCCCCGGGCCCCCGCCCACCTCGCCTGGTGGTCTGCCCCCGCTTTGCAGGAGCTCCGCCGCTGGGTGAAGTGGGCCGGGGGAGTGAAAAGGCGAGAAGGGGTGCACATGGTGCACAGCTTCGAGGAGGCCAGCACCAGCACCCCCGCAGACCCCAACGAGGCCGCCCCGGAGGCCATCATGCCCCAAGCGGCATGGGAGACCCTCCTCCGCGATGCGGTCCAGGGCCTCCGCCCCCGCTACACCCCCCAAGCCCTCCACCAATGGCTCCAGACCACCCACCCCCAGGGCCTGGGCCATCGGCGCCCCCTCCCCACCCCACCACCACCACACCAATAAAGGGGAAGGACAAGGGCAAGGGGAGGGCAAGGGACAGCAAGGGGCACTCAGGCAAGAGGGCACGGAGGGGCCCCAAGTGAGGGCAGGCACCCATAGGGACAGGGCGCAGGAAGAGACACAACATGGGGGCAGGAAACCACCCAAGAACCAGGAAGGGGCAGGAGCGGGGACCGAGGCACAGAGGAAAAGGGCACCACGGCAAACGCAACGACCCACACCCAGGAAGGGCATACCACGACGGGGGGACCAGCGCCGCCCCACCCCCACCGAACGCCGCACGACTCCCGGGGGCGGACCCCTGAAAGTGCTGCCCTGGGTCGTTGTGGGTGCCGGAGGGCTCGGGGCCGGCAAGACCAGTGGGGCAGGCACGCGAGGAGTCTCCCTGGATGTTGTTATTCGGGGTAGAACCGGATACTCGGACACCAACAGAGGCGAGAGCAGCGACAACAGAAGCAAGGTCCATGCTGATTGTTATCCGGCAGAAAATCCCAGTCTATGAAGAAAATTGAGGGGAATTATTCTAAATACATCTGAGTGTCCAAAACTGTCTGAAAGAATTTAAATAATCCATTTATGTAAAAATGTTTGGCCGATCTGGCCCGCGAGCGCGCGTCAGCGGCAAATGGTGATTCCAGCTAAAATAGCGAAACGCGGTGGATTTACGGGGAATGGACCGCGGAATCAAATCCGGCATATCAGAAATATATAGGAAATATCCTGTGACTGAGCTGCGAGGCGGCGAATCCGCCGAAGCAAAGAAAATGACCAAAATGTAGCCAATCTGGACAGAATGTCTGAAAATCTGAGCAGATGGGGCTAGCCGCACTTACACTCCCCCTCCAAAAACACACTGGGGTGTGTCGCTACGTCAACGAAGAACGTAGTGCGGGTAAGTCCCAGAAAAACATAGAAATGTAGCCTCGATGGGGCGAAATCTGCTTGATCTGACCTGATTTGGGCTGAATTGGCACTGAATCAGGGTGGATGAACCTGAAATGAGACAGAATGAGAAGTGACGAACAGTCCTCCGTGCAGTAAAACATTAGGTCACGGGCTAAAAAGCATGTAAACGTATCGAGAATCGATACCAAACCATGCATTGGTTGAGAATGAGGTAGATTATTGATGGATTGAGTGGGGGGATCAAGAATTGGAGTGACATCTCAGTGCTCTGGCACAGTTTCGCTGTCGCGGGCACGCTACGGTGTCCTCGCCGAACTCTACATCGTGTTATCCCGCTTTTGTCGTTCTGAAAAGTACAGCATGTGGCTCAGATTTGGCGCATCTGGTGGATGATCACAAGATTCAGCAAAATTGAGAATGAATTTGGGCAGAGATTGAGGGGATTAAGCAATCACCGAGAGGTTAAACAAATACACATGTAGTCTACAGACCCTAAGTGAACGACCGAAGGTAGAGATGTTCTTCTGTTCACTTACATCCAAACAGATCTTCGAGGAATTATGGGAGATGACAAGGTAATCAATCTAAATTGTCCTAACATGAGTAAATTCCCTGAGATGAAGGTGAAATGAAGCGGAATGTGTACAACTGAAACTACCAACACCTTCGTTTAGACTAAAGTTAATATATATTGTCGTTTATTCAGCTCAATTGTGCTTTCCGGCACGTTGGTTCGCGAGCATCCAACAGTTTCAATCAAAATGTGGATCATGTGATGATGCATCATGATGGGACATGCTGACCCTGGATCCTTGGCATGTAACGCGCCGAAGGTTCACTGAAGGCGCTTTACTGACAGTATATAACTGAGAGACACCGAATTTACAGTGGCGGCGGTGTCAATCGACTTGGACAAGGCCAATCTTTCGAATGAGTCCCACAAGACACTTGGATTCACCAATTTCGACATTTTCAGGTCGGATTGAGCTCACATTGGCGTGTGCCAAAAATACAACGAAGCTTACGGACTTCAGAGGTTGCTTTTAGAAGTCCCTAGAGCTCCTATCTGAAGGTTGTCTGAACAATTGACGTCTGGGTTTCGTACAACAGTGGCAGAATGATGGACAAACTTGAGAAATTCAAGGTAAATTTGAGGATCCTGGATCTGAATCTGGACTTTGGCGTCAGCATCACAGCAAATGAAGGTGAGATCTGAGTTCCTGGCGTCGCATCTGGTGCAGCCAGTACTACAGGGGTTGCCTGTAGGGGTGAATGTCGCCGGCCGGCGTTGACACTATGTACATTTGCTTCCATCTGCACGAGTAGCCAAATTCCAAAGATGCACAGACCAACAGAGACAAGATTACCCCGAATCTGCCTGAATTAAGCCTGAGTTTGGTTTTTTCTGAACACGGCAGCACACTCCGTCAGCGTATCTACGCCTTGTCTGCCGAACGGAGACCAAAGAAAAGTTGATTGACGTCAAATTATCAAACATTCGCAGTTCTCCACATCATGACATAAACAGAAAGAATGAACAGTGGATTGAGCAGAATGTGGTAGGATGGCTTCCTCAATTCGGCCAAGCACGAATACATGTGACCACCAACCTGTCTGGCCTGGCCCTCGTACGGCTTGGGCGCTGCAAATCAGCGGCCGAACTTGAAGCTTGGTCCTCATTTGGCTCCTGGGCTGGCCTGACCGCAGGAGGGGGGATCGACGGATCAGCCCTGGAATGTGGCTGCTGAGGGCCGTAAAAGGCTGGATCTCGATTCACCACAGGTCGTTTTCCGTCGCTCTCCACTTGTCTGTCTGGTTTCGACAAACAATCTGTCAGGAGTACGCCAATTTCGGGGTGCTTCTTGAGGAAGTCAATGAACCCCTTGGTGTACCCATGGACAAATGATTGGGCTGGTTCCCAGTTGTTGTGACTGGAATCAAAGCCCCTCCACTCACACAGAAATTCCCATTCGCCCTTGGCGTCACGTCTTGCTTCAACAATCCTCTTGAGTTCGTACTTTCCCCCTTCAATGACCCGATCAGACAAGTGTTTCGCAGTCCAAAAAAGGGGTTTAACCCGATCCTTGGGAGAGGGGATCTCTCTCTTGAGGCGATCGCCCGAAACGTCAATTTCCCTGCTGACATCCACACGAATCCTCCACCTGTTCTCACCAAGACGCGCTGTAACAGCGAATGGCCCCTCCCACAAGGGAAGAAGCTTGTCATCTCCGTATAGGGTGGTTTCGGATTTTCGAAGCCAAACTCGATCATCGACTTCAAAATTGTGGGGGTTTTTTCGACCTTGATTTTGAACCCAAAGCCAGTCAGCTTGATGCTTCTCGATTAATTTCGACACAGATTTATCTGCTCGTTGGACTTCGTCCAAAAACAGCGAAGCATCTTTACAGGGGCGAGGATTATTCAACGGCATGTTCCACCAACACTTCTTTCGTCCAAAGACAATTTCATTTGGAGAAAGGCCATGATACAAAGGCGTGTTGTGGTAACGGCGAAGCAATGCGAAGAGAACTTCCATCCAATGGAAATCCTTTTCACTCGCGAGCTCCTTACGAAGCATATTAATTATAGAGCGGCCGGCTCTTTCGCCAGGCAGCGCTCGATGCGAGTGGATTTCACATCGGAGGTGGTGGATTCCAAGGCGAGCACACAATTCTCTCCACCATTCGGAGGTGTACTCTTTGCCTGAATCCGTCACCACCTCGGATGGGACGTCCCAGCCTCTCATCCAGGTCTGCGCGCACCATTTGGCGGCAGCCTTGCCAGTCATCGACTCAATGTTGCAAGGCAACACTTGAATGTAGCCGGAATGGCGGCACTGAATAAGGAGCACTCCATTGACCTTTTTGTTGGTCCAATGGCACTCTTCGTCATCGAGTTCACCGAGATAGAAAAAATCACTCGTGACTCTGTTGAAGAGCCGCTCCGGAATAGGATGAGGCCTCAGATGGCCGTGCTTCTTCGCGCTGGGAGGCGTCGAGACAGCACATTGGGCACATCCGGCGGCTACTTTCATGCAATGAGTGTAAAGCCTCGATCCAAACAACCTATGCTTAATCATCGACCACAGTCGACGGCCATGTGCGTGGGGGGACTCCCATTTATGCCACCAGTTTAACACTCGGGGGGCTAGGGCGTCTGGCACACACAATTTACCCTCCATCCACAGCTTCCCCCCATCCAACGAGTACTCCGCAAAAATCCCATCCCTGTGAGCATCTTTGGATTTGAGATTTCCAAAGACCTCTTTAAACATGGGATCCTGCAGGTAATCGGACGTCCAGTCACGGATGATCAGGGAATCCTTAGGCAGGGGTGGAGTTTTGGCCGCATCTCGACGCTTAATGCCCTGGATCAACCGAAATCTACTTACTCGTCGGGTATAGTCAAACCGTTTCACACTCCCTGAAGAGGGATCGGTGACGTTTTCCACGACTTTCAGCGTTTTGGTGCAGATCTCATGAGCATGCGCCGGATCTGTGATGGCCGTGATGTCGTGACACGGCAATGCGTGCTGTTTAACAGCGCACTGCATGCATGCAGGTCGAATGAGTTTCTTTTCTTCCTGATCCCATTCGATGATGACATGGCGGTCCTGCTCCGTACCATGGATGTTGGTACTTTGCAGCCCCTCTGAGGCGGGGTAAGCCCATCGGCTCAGAGCATCCGCTACCGTGTTATGTTTTCCAGGCAAATACGACACATGGAGGTCAAATAGAGAGAGAAATTCGTGCCATCTGGCCCGTCGACCAGCTGGGCTCGCGACAGTATCAATGTGTTCAGTGGCCCAATACTCCAGAGATCGATGATCCGTCAGGACCTCGACTCGATTGGTGCCAACCCACGATTGGTACTTTTTTAGAGCGCAAATTATGGCATACGTTTCTTGCTCACGCGGCGACCATTGCATTTGGCGTGGGGCTAGCTTCCGAGACCAAAATGCAAGAGGGTAATGATCGCCGGTGGCCTCATCAACCTGTTCAAGAACAGCTCCGATCGCGTACCTAGAAGCGTCGGTTCTAATGTAGAAGGGTCAGTCAAATTGGGGCACATGCAACGTGGCGACTTCACAGAGGGCTGCCTTCAAGTGATGGAAGGCCTCCTCGCACTCGTCAGTCCACTTGACACGAACCTTTGAACCTGCCTTGCCCGCATCTCTCCCTACCTTCAATAATTCAGTGAGGGGGGCAGCAAATTTGGCATAATTCGGCACAAAAGTGTGGTAAAAATTGCAACAACCCAGGAATCCTCTCAACTCCGTGATCGTCTCAGGGCGCTTCCACTTCTGAATAGCGACGAGCTTCCCTGGACTGGGTCGTCGGGTGCCATTCTCTAGGAGAGAACCACAAAATTCGACTGATTTTAAAAATAATTTTGCCTTCTTTGGCCCACAAATCAGCTGATTGGCGTCAAGAATGTCCAAAACTTGGTTCAGCTGCTTCTCATGTAGGGCCACCAGCTCGGCTTCGGTCAGTCCCTCCCCTTCCGTCGCGATGATTATGTCATCTATGTACACACTCACGAAGGCACGAAGCTCAGGATGGGTTGTGAACAGCACATCCTCCATCATTCTTTGAAAAAATGAGGGGGCGTTCTTCAGCCCCATGGGCATGACGGTCCATTGGACTGGGCCACATGGCGTGCACATACAGGTGAGAGGTCGGCTGTCCTTCCTCAACGGCATTTGGTGTCCAGCACAGAGAACAAACGACCTCTCGCCCTCTTGGCGATTTCCTCCTCAATGAGGGGCAGGGGGTGTGAATCCGCCTTGGTTTCGGCGTTGAGATTGCGAGAATCAACAACCATTCGCCAACCATCAATGGTGTTCTGGTCTGCAGGCGGTGGCTTCGGGACTGTGAAGGGTGAACAGCACCATTCGCTGGTCATACAACCCTCAAGCCAACCAAATTCCCTGAGATTTCTCTCGATGATTTTTCTGAGGATCTCATGTTTATGTCCATGATTTTCATAAGGGCGCTGTTTTTTTGCCTTGTACCCTTCACGAAGCTCGATGAAGGCTTCACCGAACTGTCCACGGACAGGGGGGTCTTTGATCAACTTCCCTGAAAGGGTTGTGTCCTTCCGTTCCTCAAAAATCTTTTCTCTTGATCTGGAACACAATTCGGTGTCCACCTGATCGCCAGGAATTACTGTCGAAAAAACTTTGGCGACTTCTTCGGCTTTGGCAGGAAGAATCTTCTTACGGATGTCCCTAAACAGGTCCGTATCAACTGCCTCTTGAAGATAGGTGGGTCGTGTGTCGAAATCCCAGAGATTCTCTTCGTGAACCAGCTCCTCGAAAGGATCCATGAAAGCTTCCACAGGGGGTTTTTCATAAAAAACTCTGAATTTGCGGCGTGATTGGAGATTTTTCCTCGCCCGTGCACTGAAGATTCTTTTCGATGTCGACCGTATTGGGGAAGAGGGAGACGAGGCGGATCCATTGGACGTTGAATCACCTTGGGTATCTGACGGACAAAAATCAGAAAAAATAGATTCATCATCAGTACCACGCTCAACCTCAGATTCTGACCCAACACAAGAATCAGTACCAGAATCAGCAGAATTAGAAAGCTTTCCATCCACCAGGAATGCAAGCGAACTCCAGGACCGCTGTGGCAGGGGACCTGTGTCGTCCCTGGCATACAGCTTAATCTTCCTGGGAAGTTCGATGTAATCTACACAAATGTCTTGTAATTCCTGAAACCAAAGCTTGTCGTCCCACAAGGGCACAACCAAAATTGCCTGGGTTTTATCTTGCTTGATTTTGTGGATGACCTGCTGGATTAAGTGAAACGGAGGATTAATCCACAACTTCTTGTCCCATTTGTGGGTCCAAGCGTCGCTGAAGTGCTTGTCAAAGCGCTTGTTCATACGGTTAGCAAAAGCATCATACTGTGGCCAAAAGGAATGATGTTCATGAAAGTATTCACAAATTGCATCGCGCCATTTGTCGACAACTCTGTAGGATGAAGAGTGCCAGCGCGAAGGGCGTCGTGGCTGGGAGTCCCTACGAAGACATTCTAACTCTTGGGAGTAATCGGCACTCCCATTCACCTCTGCAATGGTGACATCTTCACCAAATTTTGGTGTCACCTTTTGCTTCAAAAATTCTTCTGCACTTTTAAACCCTGCGTGCAAAAAACGAAATTCAGGACGCTCCAAGGGTCCTGACTCCAGCAAAAAACAACGACGATGACCTACGGGCGCTACCCTGTTCTTGCGAAGCCAAGGATGGCCCAAGTAAAGGTCATACTTTATGTCAGCACGATAGAAGTAGTCATCCTTAAGGACAACTTCTTCCACATTTTGCTCTTCCCAAAGGTCTTGAGCGACCAAATGAGTTGATATATAACAACCGCGTTGCCCACCTGCGAGAGAATGTCCAGAAACTCCCTCGAGGGTAACAGGATGAGGCGATTCAAACACGCAGTCGTCGGGTAAGAATGAATTGGATTGGAGATTTACCTCTGATCCATTGTCACACAAACAAGTGGCGAGGTGGAAATTTCCCTTGCAATCAGAGACCCACAGCTTTGTGACAAACTGACGAGCCCTGTGCTTGGACTGTACACCAACCTCGTCCACTACAACAGAAGGATCCGCTGCCGGATCCAGGGGAGAGGAGACAAGCGACCCTACATCAAGTAATGGTAGATCAGGAATTTGGGGATCATGCCTGAAATCGCCTGGGGAGGGGCGATTTTCGTGGCTCCCCTAGGCGTTCTGACCTCCAGCGGCTGCGTTAACATTGTGAACACAGCCTGATTCGTCGATCCACTCATCTTGGAACGGATCATCCGCTGGATTCAGGGCATTTTCGACATAATCTCGATCCGCATCGGACACCTGATCTGCACCTGAGACCTGATCCACACGATGATTTCCCTTTCCACGTCCACGGCCACGGCCGCCGGATGATGGACCACCACCGTCGCCACGCCCTCTGCCCTTACCAGAGAAGGGGGTTCCTGAAGGATTTCCCTTACCCTTACCCTGTGATCCTGGAGCATTTCCTTTGTTTGTACCGGATTGAGGGGTTTGGCCTGGATTTCGATTTCCGCCTCCGGCGTTGCCATTAGGACTTGTCTGGCCGTTCGGCTGTCCACCGGAACCGGATGGAGTCCGATTTCCTTTGCCTTGGGACCCGCCAGGGCCTCCGGTATTTTTGTTTCCACCGGAGGGGGTCGGATTACCCTTTCCCCCCTTAGCACCATGCACCTGTCTGTCATTCCTGTCTGAATTCTGCGAATTACTGACATTTTCACCAATCACCTTGTGATCGTAAGCAGACCATCGGTGATTAGCAGTAGAATGCGTCTTAGCTCGGTTCGTAGAACCTAAAAGAAGACAGATGCTACAATGATCCTGAACATTCCGGGTGTCATTCACCTTTTTGTTGCCCTTTTGGGCCCCATTTTGGGTGTTTTGTTGGGTATTCTTGTTTCCCCCAAGACCCTCATGGAAATTTTGATTGGCGGCGTCAGCGAGCCGCTCAACCTCTTCCCACAGTTCCTGCGGGGTGAACGAGAACACCCAGTTCCTGGCCTTCAGGCGATTGCCATGGAAACTTACTCCCCTATTGAGAACTTGGACAAACAAGTCCCGATCCTCGTGTTCATTAAACTTGATTTTCCACGTGTTTTCAGTGAATTTCACCTTGGTAAACGACGTGGGGGAGCACTTTTGAAGTGCCTCCCTGACTGTAAACCGGTTGGCCGAGGCGTCAAAGCCATCGACTTCCGCCCACCAGGTCTTGACCTTTTCTTCGGACTGTTTATTCCGAAGGGTGGCGGCGGTTTCTGAGGGGATCTTGTCAAAAATCAGATTTTTCAGCTCGGCACTAGAAAATTTTTCGCCTGAATGTTCAGATTCTTCTACGAGATTCCAGAAGCGCTGTCTCTTGTCTTGCACTTCGTGCAAGATTAATCGCGAGAACGAAGGAAAATTCTTCAACATCTGGTGGTAATGGTCCTCTGGCAGTCGGGATCCTCGTACCTCCAACTGTTCCCACACCTCATCAAAGGTAAGGGGGGAACATGAATCCTCACGATCACTCCAGGTCCTGAGCCAAGTGTTGGCCGGCGCTCCCTCAAGGCAGTCCAAGAGCGCCATCAGGAACTGATCATCCTGGAGTTTTGAGTCTTAACCCACAGTTTAAATTCCCGTTGGAACTGAGGCCAACGTCTGGGGTTCCCATTATACTTCGGCTGCTTGGCAACCTGACGAAGTCGCAATGAAGTAGGATTTAGAAGTGAATCCAGCCCAACACCGGCCGTAATGGCAGACACCTTGGCGGCATCATTAGCCACACCAGCTCCGGCGAGGGTCTGGGCGAGCAACATCTGGGCTATTGCATTGGAATCAACAGCAGGAAGGGTAGTACGGGAGGCAGTTCGTTTGGCATTCTGAACCTCATTCCTAGCCTTCGCCGATCTACTCTGAGATCGAGAGATTGTAACCCTTTCCTTTAGCTTAGTCCTGCTGATCCTTGCGTCGGTGGTCTTAGAGTCCACCGAAGGAGCAATCGAAAAAATTTCTGTCGCCTCCTCCGACGGTTCTGTTGTTTGTTCCACCGATGATGCGCCCTCAGACCTCATGTGGGTCTTGAAAAGATCTTTAATTCCCAGCGTCTGAATGATGAGTTGCATTTGATCTTTGAGCAATTGGAGCTCAGTATCTCGCTGTAATCTGCAAGAACAGTCGGCAGGACAGTACATACCGTGTCCTGAAGGGCCTGAGCAGGCTGTCGGACCGCTAATCTCAGTGGTTCGCAGCCAGGAGTCCACTTGGGGAGCTCCTTCAGTCCTAATTTCCAGACTTGCCTGCCTAGCTGCCTCTAAAATTCCTTCCTCAACCGCGGCGGCTAGATCGTCGCGGATGGAAACAGAGGGATGAGGGGCGGAGGGCCCGGCAACCGGTGCCTTGGTCTTCTCCTTCGGGAAGGGGCTTGCCTCCCAGATCTGCACAAAAATGGCAAAAGATTCATCCTCTTGAGAACACCACCACATCCTGGTCTTAATTTCTTCTTGAAGGAGGAAAAAATATTCGAATAAAAAATCAGAGGCGATTCTTTCTTGTCCTATCAGCTTAGACGTGGCTAATAGACACAGGGCCTCAAGCGCCTCAAGGTTACGGGTCACTTCGGAAGACAAATGGTTGTCCCATTGTGCCCATGAGGCTGGTCGATTATAGGCAGGTACCTCACCTGGACCACCCATCTCAATGTCGTCAATGTCGGCGTCGATGGTCTCAAAATGTGGACATTGGTAAGGAGAATTAGTACCTGCCAGGTCCGTAAGCTCCACCGGAGCGTTGCCATTAGCGTAGGCTGGGAGATTCCAGCTGCTGGATGGCCAATTTCGACTGGGATCTTGATTGTAATCTGGGCCTCCACAGCTGCTGATTTGTACCCTTCTTGGGCAATTTGGGCTTGCGCAAGGCAGTCCTCTCAAGGCCTCGTTCGCACAACACCACGGCAGCGTAATTGTTGCGTCTCCGGAGGTGGCGGAGTCTACGGGGCCGTACTGAGGGGCTAGCTGTGGTTGGGACACCAAAGGAACAACATTCAGGTAGCCTCTGCTACCATGAAAGTGCTGCCCTGGGTCGTTGTGGGTGCCGGAGGGCTGGGGGCCGGCAAGACCAGTGGGGCAGGCACGCGAGGAGTCTCCCTGGATGTTGTTATTGGGGGTAAAACCGGATACTCGGACACCAACAGAGGCGAGAGCAGCGACAACAGAAGCAAGGTCCATGCTGATTGTTATCCGGCAGAAAATCCCAGTCTATGAAGAAAATTGAGGGGAATTATTCTAAATACATCTGAGTGTCCAAAACTGTCTGAAAGAATTTAAATAATCCATTTATGTAAAAATGTTTGGCCGATCTGGCCCGCGAGCGCGCGTCAGCGGCAAATGGCGATTCCAGCTAAAATAGCGAAACGCGGTGGATTTTTGGGGAATGGACCGCGGAATCAAATCCGGCATATCAGAAATATATAGGAAATATCCTGTGACTGAGCTGCGAGGCGGCGAATCCGCCGAAGCAAAGAAAATGACCAAAATGTAGCCAATCTGGACAGAATGTCTGAAAATCTGAGCAGATGGGGCTAGCCGCACTTACAACCCCCCAACACGCACCGCCGAAGCAAGCATCGGACGCCGTACAGATCACACCAGCGCACACCCACCAGCCACCGGAAATCACACGGGGGATGGAGGGCACAGCTACACGGGGAGAGCGGGCCACACCCACAGAGGAAGCCGCAGGGAACGCCGCCGCGCGGCGCACCACCACGCCCTCACCGCCAGGCGACGACCCCGGCCGCCACAAGGGCCACCTCACAGGCACCGGAAGAGGACGAAGGCACGGCCACAGCGACGAGGGCTAGGGACCGGAACCCCCAGAGGACACGGGACCAAGGCACAGGCCCCCAGGGAGGGCAACCCCACGGACGCCTACCCGACCCACCAGCCAGAGCGGCACGCCCAGGCCCCCACAGCACGGACCCAGCGAGACAACTACACCTAACCGCACCCCCCAGCCACCAGCCAGCCACACTCTGGCCCACACTCCGCACCACGACGCAGGCCAGGCTGACCTCCACTGACCCACCACGGCACAACGCGAGACAGCACGGCAAACCGCACCACAGCGCGCCACAGAGCAACGCGCCACAGCACGACGCGACGCGACGCGGCACAGAGCGGCACAACACGGCACGACTGACCCTAACCTGAATGACTAACCAAAACAAGCCACCGCACACCCCGGAAGGCGCCGCACCAGCACGCCACACACCGGCACCGCAGGCCACACACGGGGCCACCGCGCGCCCGGCAACAACGGTGGCGGACCACCCAGAAGGTTAAAACCGGCACCGCAGAGGAGAATGGACACAAACAACCCTAGCCCCCTAACCCAGAGCCACACGCAGCCGCCTGGCGCAGCCGCCCAGCCGGCAGAGCCAGGACCTAACCCGGCAGGAAGGGGCGCCGAGCCCAACGTGTACATAGCCCACCCGACCCAGGGGGCCGGAACACAGCCAAACAGAACGCAACCGCCAACAGCAGCCCGGAAGACCACACTGAATGCGGGCCAGTGCTTGCGCCAGCCCAGGGAAGGCAGAGGGAGGAACAGGCCGCCCCCCCCCCCAGAAAGAAAAACAGGGGGGGGAGGGGGGGGGGCGAGAGAACAGCCCACAGCCACCAAACCGCCCGCCAACACCAAAAGAGGCGGCCAAACCCCCCATCCAGAAGGCACCGAAGACAGGACCCCCAAAGAGGCACAGGGGGACCACCCAGCCAAAACCGGCAACACCAAGCCAGGAACAGCGGCCCACCAGGAAAAGGGACACCGAAACATGCAGACACACACCACGCTGCAAAAAAAAAAGATCCAGCAGCCCAGCCCAAAAGAAAGGGGATGGGGGGACAGGGACCACGAAGCCCGGGACAGGGACAGCCAGCAGTCGACACCACAAAGCCAAACCAAGACACGCCCAAAAGAAAAAGCGCAAAAAACACATCCCGACAACCCAACCAAGAAGGGCGGGGCACAGCCGAGACCCGGGCCCAGCACGCACGCCCACACACCGCACCCCAGCCAGGAAAGGCGGGGAAGAAGCGGGGCGCGCGCACAAACACGCACCCCCGCACAGCAACCCCAACCAGGAGTTGCAGGAGACCACGCGGGACGGGCGCACGAGCACACACACACCCCAACACCCCCCCAAGGAGAGGCGGGGCGCAGCTGAAACCCAAACCCCAGCAAGCACGCCCACACCGCACACTGGAGGTAGGTAGGTAGGTGCACTCGGTCGTGGAGAGGCGCCCCATGGTTCCCCCTGGCGTCGCCCCTGTGACGAACAGGAAGAGGCTCCGCGCGTGAAGAGGGGAGGCGGCTTACATCCCACTAGACCTGACTGTTGGCCCCGAACAAAGCGGCCCCGGGCAACACCGGGAGGGCTGATCGCCGCCAGCGTGACGTGCTTGTCTCGCTGGGAGGGTGTGCCCCCGTGCTTGCGCATGTCCCCTCCTTTGGGCGGAACCCTAGAGGTTCACCGGACTTCCTGGCGTATCCCATTCCCAAGGCATGCATGCACGTTCTTGGTACTAGGGTTCCGAGGTGCTTGGGTGTCGCACGCTCCGCCTCGAGTCCCAAAGCAGCGAAGGCCTTAGGATGCAGCCTTACCCCCGGTCTCCGGATCTCGTTTGGCCGGGTCACCTGCATGGCACGGGCTGCCTCAGTGCCCGGGCTGTGGGCACTGGGTTTCCTACTGTTGTGCGGGTTGCGGTTGGGTGTGGGTTTTGTTAACCCCGCCAGTCCTGGCTGGGGTCTTGGGTGGGTGTGTTTGGGCACGGTTTGTGGTGTTGTCCCTCTTTTGCCGGCTGTTTGTGGTGTTCGTGGCTGGACTTAGGCTTTGGCCTGCATGTGGGACGTGTGTGGTTGCGTGCGCGCTCCGCTTGCCCCCCGCCATTTCCGGTTCCGGTGTGGGGTGTGGGCGTGCGTGCTGGGCCCGGGTCTCGGCTGTGCCCCGCCCTTCTTGGCTCGGTTGTCGCGGCGTGTTTTTTGCGCTTTTTTTTTTGTGTCTTGGTTTGGCTTTGTGGTGTTGGTTGCTGGGTGTCCCTGTCCCGGGCCTTGTGGCCCCTGTCCCCCCATCCCCCTTCATTCGGGCTGGGCTGCTGGCTCTTTTCTTTTTTTTTTCGTCGTGTGTGTCTGCATGTTTCGGTGTCCCTTTTCCCGGTGGGCCGCTGTTCCTGGCTTGCTGTTGCCGGTTTTGGCTGGGTGGTCCCCCTGTGCCTCTTTGGGGGTCCTGTCTTCCGTGCCTTCTGGGTGGGGGGTTCGGCCGCCTCTTGTGGTGCTGGCGGGCAGTTTGGTTGCTGTGGGCTGTCTTCGCGCCCCCCCCCCCCTTTTTTTTGGGGGGGGGGGGGGGAGCTGCCTGTTCCTCCCTCTGCCTTCCCTGGGCTGGCGCAAGCACTGGCCCGCATTCAGTGTGGTCTTCCGGGCTGCTGTTGGCGGTTGCGTTCTGTTTGGCCGTGTTCCGGCCCCATGGGTCGGCTGGGCTATGTACACGTTGGCCTCGGCGCCCCTTCCTGCCGGGTTAGGTCCTGGCTCTGCCGGCTGGGCGGCTGCGCCAGGCGGCTGCGTGTGGCTCTGGGTTAGGGGGCTGGGGTTGTTCGTGTCCTTTCTCCTGTGCGGTGCCGGTTTTAACCTTCTGGGTGGTCCGCCACCGTTGTTGCCGGGCGCGCGGTGGCCCCGTGTGTGGCCTGCGGTGACGGTGTGTGGCGTGCTGGTGCGGCGCCTTCCGGGGTGTGCGGCGGCTTGCTTCGTTTAGTCCTTCAGGTTAGGGTCAGTCCTGCCGTGTTGTGCCGCTCTGTGCCGCGTCGCGTCGCGTTGTGCTGTGGCGCGTTGCTCTGTGGCGCGCTGTGGTGCGGTGTGCCGTGGTCTCGCGTTGTGCCGTGGTGGGTCAGTGGAGGTCAGCCTGGCCTGTGTCGTGGTGCGGAGTGCGGGCCAGAGTGTGGCTGGCTGGTGGCTGGGGGGTGGGGTTAGGTGTGGGTGTCTCGCTGGCTCCGTGCTGTGGGGGCCTGGGCGTGCCGCTCGGGCTGGTGGGTCGGGTAGGCGTCCGTGGGGCTGCCCTCGCTGGGGGCCTGTGCCTTGGTCCCGTGTCCTCTGGGGGTCCCGGTCCGTAGCCCTGGTCGCTGGCCGTGCCTTCGTCCTCTTCCGGTGCCTGTGAGGTGGCCCTTGTGGCGGCCTGGGTCGTCGCCTGGCGGTTAGGGGGTGGTGGTTTTGCCGTGCGGCGGCGTTCCCTGCGGCTTCCTCTGTGGGTGTGGCCCGCTCTCCCCGTGTAGGTGTGCCCTCCATCCCCCGTGTGGTTTCCGTGTGGCTGGTGGGTGTGCGCTGGTGTGCTCCGTACGGCGTCCGATGCTTGCTTCGGCGGTGCGTGTTGGGGGGTGCGCCCCCGGGAGTCGTGCGGCGTTCGGTGAGGGTGGGGCGGCGCTGGTCCCCCCGTCGTGGTATGCCCTTCCTGGGTGTGGGTGCTGGCGTTTGCCGTGGTGCCCTTTTCCTCTGTGCCTCGGTCCCCGCTCCTGGCCCCTTCCTGGTTCTTTGGTGGTTTTCTGCCCCCATGTGGTGTCTCTTCCGGCGCCCTGTCCCTATGGGTGCCTGCCCTCACTTGGGGCCCCTCCGTGCCCTCTTGCCTCAGTGCCCCTTGCTGTCCCTTGCCCTCCCCTTGCCCTTGTCCTTCCCCTTTATTGGTGTGGTGGTGGCGGGGTGGGGAGGGGGCGCCGATGGCCCAGGCCCTGGGGGTGGGTGGCCTGGAGCCATTGCTGGAGGGCTGGGGGGGTGTAGGGGGGGCGGAGACCCTGGACCGCATCGCGGAGGAGGGCCTCCCATGCCGCTTGGAGCATGATGGCCTCCGGGGCGGCCTCGTTGGGGTCCGCGGGGGTGCGGGTGCGGACCTCCTCGAAGGTGTGCACCATGTGCACCCCATCTCGCCTTCCCGCTCCCCCGGCCCACTTCACCCAGCGGCGGAGCTCCTGCAAAGCGGGGGCAGACCACCAGGCGACGTGGGCGGGGGCCTGGGGGGGGGAGGGGTCCGTGCCGTGGGTCCTGGAGCGGCGGGGGGAGGACGTGGACCTGCAGTGGTGGTGGGGGTGGCGGTGCCTGGGGGAGCGGGAGCGGCGGTGGCGGGGGCTGGGGGTTGAGGACGGGTACGGGCGGAGGGGGGAAAGGGAGGGGGAGGTGGACATGGGGCGGCGGTGGCGCGCTTGGTGGCGCCTGGGGGAGCGGGAGTGGTGGTGGCGGGGGCTGGGGGTGGTGGATGGGTATGGGTGGCGGGGGGAACGGGGAGCCCGGCGGGGCCTGTGGGGGGAGGGGGAGGTGGACGTGATGCGGCGGCGGCGTGCCTGGCGGCGCCGGAGGGAGCGGGAGCGGTGGTGGCGGGGGCTGGGGGTGGGGGTTGTGTACGGCCGGAGAAGGGAGGGGGAGGTGGACATGGGGCGGCGGTGGCGCTCGTGGTGGCGCCCGGGGGAGCGGGAGCGGCGAGAGCGGGGTCCCAGGGTGTCGTGGTGGCACCTCGGGGAGCGGGAGCGGCGCGAGTGGGTGGTTGAGGCGCGGTGGCGGTGTGGGGAGTGTGGGCGCCGGGGGCGAGTGTGCCGTGGGGGGGGGAGCGGGAGCGCCGCTGTTTGCGGGACCGGGCCTCATCGCTCGAGTCGGGCCAGTCAGGAGGCGTCGGCGGGTCCTGGGGGGCCTCACGTGGTGCCGCCTGGTACTGGTTGGGAGGGGGGGGGGCGCCCTCGTCCATGGATCCGCCACGTAGGGGTGTGGTGGCGGCAGCGGCTGGTGGTATGGTTCGAGTGACTGTCCCTGGCGGGGTTGGGCCCGGGGGGCCCCTTCGGCCTGGACGTGGTGGCCGGGGGGATACGGTTCCTGGTACGGGGGGGGTCGCTGGTACGGGGGGGTGGCCCCTGGTGGTAGGACGCCCCCAAGCCACCAGCCAGCCACACTCCGGCCCACACCCCGCACCACGACACAGGCCAGGCTGACCTCCACTGACCCACCACGGCACGACCCGAGACAGCACGGCACACCGCACCACAGCGCGCCACAGAGCAACGCGCCACAGCACGACGCGACGCGACGCGGCACAGAGCGGCACAACAAGGCACGACTGACCCTAACCTGAAGGACTAGCCGAAACAAGCCGCCGCACACCCCGGAAGGCGCCGCACCAGCACGCCACACACCGTCACCGCAGGCCACACACGGGGCCACCGCGCGCCCGGCAACAACGGTGGCGGACCACCCAGAAGGTTAAAACCGGCACCGCAGAGGAGAAAGGACACGAACAACCCCAGCCCCCTAACCCAGAGCCACACGCAGGCGCCTGGCGCAGCCGCCCAGCCGGCAGAGCCAGGACCTAACCCGGCAGGAAGGGGCGCCAAGCCCAACGTGTACATAGCCCACCCGACCCATGGGGCCGGAACACAGCCAAACAGAACACAACCGCCAACAGCAGCCCGGAAGACCACACTGAATGCGGGCCAGTGCTTGCGCCAGCCCAGGGAAGGCAGAGGGAGGAACAGGCAGGCCCCCCCCCAGAAAGAAAAAACAGGGGGGGGAGGGGGGGGGGCGAGAGAACAGCCCACAGCCACCAAACCGCCCGCCAACACCAAAAGAGGCGGCCAAACCCCCCACCCAGAAGGCACCGAAGACAGGACCCCCAAAGAGGCACAGGGGGACCACCCAGCCAAAACCGGCAACAGCAAGCCAGGAACAGCGGCCCAGGGGGAAAAGGGACACCGAAACATGCGGACACACACCACGCTGAAAAAAAAAAAAAAGAGCCAGCAGCCCAGCCCGAAAGAGAGGGGATGGGGGGACAGGGACCACAAGGCCCCAGACAGGGACAGCCAGCAGTCGACACCACAAAGCCAAACCAAGACACGCCCAAAAAAAAAAGCGCAAAAAACACACCCCGGCAACCCAACCAAGAAGGGCGGGGCACAGCCGAGACCGGGGCCCAGCACGCACGCCCACACACCGCACCCCAGCCAGGAAAGGCGAAGAACAAGCGGGGCGCGCGCACAAACACGTACCCACGCACAGCAACCCCAACTAGGAGGTGCAGGAGACCACGCGGGACGGGCGCACGAGCACAAGAAAAGTTTATAGTGGTTTCAGCACTGTGTTTTGCCTCTCCTGCTGCTTGCTGTTGGTGTAGGGTTTCCTGCTGCTTGTTTTTGGAGATGAAAAGCTTTCGTTTGCTGAAATACAGTCAATCCAGGATAGCCCAAGCCAATAGTATGCAAGGAGAAGAGAATCAGGATCAAAGCATGAAGGGCTGCAGTGTAAACAGTGAAAGATGATTGGATATTCACAGAAACTGCAACCCAGGTCAAATCGGAATGCATATTTACAAAGATAGCTGAAATGTTTTGGAAAAGAGTTGGAAAACTGCCCCATGGTCACTCTATCTCCATAGTGCCATCTCAGGAGATGTGCACTCTTTGTTTTGGGTCCCATATGTGCTGAGGTGGCAGGGCATGTGGCGATGAGGTCACTGCCATGTCACATGGGATCTTCCTACTTAGCTAGGCTGACCAGGAATTGAACCCAGGACCTCTCAAAAAGAGGTGCCAAGCCCCCTAGGGTGCATACCACTAGGATAGCTAAGAATTCATGGAAAAACATAGATAAATTCATAGGCTCTGCCTTGGATATGTCAGTTCTCAGTCAACTCAGGAAAAGATGATTTGCCTCACATTGAAAGGGGATTAAGGGGTCCACTCCATATCCTGATTGGGTGTTTGGTTCCATAGGTCAAAATGTGTTATCACCACTTTTGGTAGGACCAATACTAAGATAAAAATGCATGGATGCTCAGTGCATCTCTGATACAACTAGAGTATGCCTCGAAGCATTGGAAAAGCACTTTTTCTTACTCCCCCCTTGTGCTGTGGTGGCCACCACCGTCGCATTTTAGGAAAAAGGGAATTTTTCTTGGCCTTTCCTTGGTTTCCACATCTACTTTAAAATACCTATAGTTTCCCTAACACAGAAAAATGGGCGCTCACCATGGCTGTTGCTCTTTTGCTGCTTCGTTGGTGACATTTCCTACAGAAGACTCAGCGCTCATGGCGCTGCCGGGGCTCCTGTGGCTTGGTTGGGTTAGTTTGGGAGCATGCCAAAACATGTGCATGTTCATCCCTCCCTCCAAGACGCAGCGCGACACAAACCCAACGCAAGACACAATATACACACTCGCATGGGTTCTCGTAAACCTGCTGGCGATCTCTGACCTGTCTTAGGGCGAAGGGTGTCGTAAAAAAAATTAAATTGCCCCTTGGTGGGGTCTTGGGTTCTGCTCAGTCTCTGCAGGCTGCTGCGTTTTGGCCAGAACACGGCCTACTCAGCGAGGCTGCGCGTGGGTATCTGCAGAGGCAGGAATGGGAGAATTATGGACGAATCCACGCAAAAACGAAGCGACGACATCAAAATCCGTCAAATGACGGCCTAGAATTTTTCTGAAACAACACACCTGAGCAGAATCCAATTGTGCATCAGAAGCACATTTTTATAAAAATTATAGTCATCTCTAGATTTTTTAAATCAAGAAATTCCTACGCATAAAAAGGCGGCGCGCAGGAGCAGCTCCTAGCGAAGCGCCGGAAAATGGGGAAAAAACGGAATTATAAACGTATGTCTCACGTAGTCTTGAAAATGACGAGACACACATTAATAAATAAACATACAGATTCCACCTACACTAATAGAAGTATCAAAAATTCAAGAATTCGAAAATGAACGAAAAGACTTCAATGAATCAGGTATAAAGTACAGGTATGCTCGTCTCGTATGCCGCATACACATTGCTCGTCTCGTGTCTCCGTGAACGAGTCTTGTAGCAGCGCTAACAACGATAGAACGCGATAGAGGGATTGATTAGAAAGATTGCAGATGATTAGAGGTCAGATCAGGGTGATTAGACATACACACAAGTGCATAGCAACGTTCTTCGCGTGCGCCCCTCACTTGCTCTCTCTCTCCAGCGGTAGGTAAGGTGAGTAAGCCCAGGTGGGGCCACCCCCTGGTGGAGTTCGTGATTGTGGCTGAGATGGGCAGGTTTAGTCACGCTACACGTGCATGCTCGCGCATTCACACACGCATTAAAGGGTAGGCCACGCGAAGTGCGCACGGTAAACCTTGTTTAGGCTACCCAGGGGCTCCTCGGTACGTTCTTTAAGAGAACGTGAGGAGTCCCTTAACGCTTGCTTGCTTGACAGGGGTAGCTGATTCTTCAGCGTGTTTGCGGACAGTGTATTATAGGTCACTCTGAGAAGCGTATAATACGTGGAGAGTGGCTTTGTTCCTCCGCCGCAAAGCCCCTTCATTTGCCTTTGCTTTACAGGTGGGCAGGTAGGGTGATTGGTGCAGCAGCATACCATTTTTTTCATGCCCTGCTAAACAAGGGCGCATATCACACAAACAAGGAACTCCCCTCTGCCTGTGGCAGAGCAGGGAGTCCGACTCCATCGACATCTGCGCCGTGCACGCAAGAGCACCTCTTCCCTCCAAGCCCTAGCAGGGGAAACACGTTGTGGCGTCCCCTGTTAGGCCACAGTTGCTTAGCAGCACTGTGTTCTCTTGTCTTCTTCACAGGAGGGTCGCTAGGACCCACGACATGTTCTTCAACAACACCCAGTAGAGTGTGCGTGTAGGAGTGGTAGTCCTGAGTGGGGGCTTGAGCCAGTTGCACAGTGCTCGCCCACCAGGATGGTGCCACTGTAGGGTGTGTAGGACCTGTAGTGCGTGTGTCACTGTCCCACCCGTTTCCTGCAATTTTAGCAGGGTTGGTGGGCTGTGGCAGTGGTTAGGTCAGTGTTTTGGCCACTTAGCAAAACGGCGTTTTCATGCCTTCATAGCTTTTGGCCACCCCTCCGTGTAGTAGACAGATAGGTAGGGAAAACAATACCTGGATTAGTACGCTGGGTATTCCCCAAAGGTTTTGCGCCAGCACAGAAACTGGGCGCTTAGGGGAGGGGAGACCCGGGGCGTACCCCGTGGCATCAATAAGCCAACCCTCCAGGTTTAGCAAGTGTGCAGACTTGGGTATAATTAGGACACCACTTCTGCGGCTTGCTCTCAGGACCTTAGGAATAGCACACTCACACATACGCTTTGGCAGGTAAGGGTAAGGTTCAGTCCCTAGCTTTAGTCTTGGAGGCAAGCGTCTCAGCGAGCCTCAGCAACTCACCAAGGTTGTTCTGGGACAAGTGGTCAACCAGAACTGAGTTTAGGCGTCCCTCAGGTAGAACAAATGCAGAGAAGGGCTCCCAGGTGGCCTCTTCGACTCCAAACCCTTCCCAGAGGGTGAGGAAGCGCCAACCCTGGCGATAGCGGTGGCGTAGGACAGACTTCACCAGGTAGAAGCCCTCCTTAGCCATCTCCTCGGCGTTCATGTCGGGGAGTTTACCCTCAACTTCCATAGGGCTGGCAGCCCCTTGTAGGTCCAGAGCGGCGATTTCCTCGTCTTTCAGCTCCCACTCCTCCCCACAGAGGTCTTCAGGATCATAGTAGCGCTTCAGGTGTTGAGCAGCGCACACCAGGGTCCCCCCTAGACGGGGAGAACACCGCACGGTGATACGGTGTCCATCCACTGATAGTATCTTGTACGGCCCGAAGTATGGGTCATCGCTGGTAGAGCGTGGTCAGGCGGGTAGTCGACTGTGGTGCACCAGCACCCAGTCCCCCTCTTGGTAGGTGGCCGGTACTCGGTGCTTGTTCTTCTTGTTCCACTGACGCTCCCTCACTCTCTGGAGCATAGCCTTGGCCTTGTCCACCTTCGCTTGTTGCTCTTGGACCCAGTCACCCACAGAAGAATGGGTGTCCTCTGGATAGGGGGCATGTAGGAACCATGCCGGGCGCCCTAGGAATAGCTCATGGGGCGAGTAGCCAGTAGCTGAACTCTCTTGGGAGTTCATCATCAAGGATATGACAGGGAGTAGTCTCACCCAGTCTCTGGTGCGTTCAGTTTTGCACCATATCCTTACGTTCTCCTTGAGGACACGGATCTGTCGCTCACATAGGGGGTTGCTCGTGTGAGAGTAGGGAATCCCCGTAGACACCTGGACATTGAGGGATCTCAGGACCCTCTTGTACCAGCCAGTATCTGAGCGTACTCGTACGTCCTCATCGGAGTTGATCTCCTTGGGCGCCCCATAGACACAAAACCACTCCTCCAGGAGTATCTTGATAGTCTCCTCCCCGGTAATGTGCTTGGTACATGGGAACACCCTGGTAAACCTGGTCAACCCACAGGTTACCACGAGGGCGAAGTCATAGCCCCCGAACTTCGGCATCTCCGTGTAGTCCACGTATAGAACACTGTTAGCACAGTGAGGGAAGGGCAGGGTCGAGTAGAGACCTCTGTCCCTGATATCCCCAGGTTTACAGGACCTGCATGGGCACTTGTCCACGATAGGCTGGAGGGTTTTCCGCAGTTGGTCGTCAGTCCACGTAGTGTGGAACCACTGCTTGAACAGCCTCAGGGTACGGTCAGCACCCACATGACCGCTGGACTCATGGGTCCACTTCAGCAGCGCTGGGACTCGGTCACTAGGCACCACGATGCGGTCCTCGTGCCAGTGGTAGCTCTTGTCCCTCTTCCACTGGTCTTGGTTGACCAGGAGGGGTTCAAGGCGTTTCTCCAGGCGCTTGTAGATATCTCCAAACTCCTTCAGGTACTCCGATTGTTGGAGTCCATCCAGGGGGCGTATCATCGTCATGTTGAGGTCCAAGTGGACGTCCATACGGCTGAACGCCTCCTTAGCCAGCGCTTCAGACCGGGCACCAATCAGGGCGTCGAAGTTGTTGCGGCTGATGTAGTCGGCACACTCGTTCTTCACTCCCTGGATATGGTGTACCGTCAGCCGTAGTTGACTGAGGTAGGTCCACCAGCGCCGTAGCTTGGCCTTCTCAGGTGGGGGACCCTTCTGGAAACTGCGGACCGGTTCTTGGTCGCACAGCCAGACCACAGGGTTACTCCCCAACAGTTGTGCTTGTGAGGATAGCACCAGCATACCTGCGAGCAATTCCTGCTCATAGGTGGAGTAGTTCCCCCTGGCCTGGTTCCACTTCCAGTTCCAGTGGCCCAGAGGTACTAGGACCCAGTTGTCGTCAGGGTAGCTGTGCTTGAGGGTTCCATCTCGGTTGAGACCTTCCGTCCCCCACTGGGAAATGGCCGAGTCGAACTCCTCCTTCTCTAGTGCTTGCCATTGGAACAACGTTCCACCACCGCCCACATTGCTGGCGTCGGTCACCAGGATAATCTCCCCTTGTGCCCTAGGCACGCCCAAGCACTTAGCGTTGGCTACCTTGTCTTTGAGCTCGTCAAACGCTTGTTGCTCTTGTGGGCCCCAGCGCCAAGTAGTACTCTTCTTGATCAAGTCCGTCAGGACGGCGCTGGTGTAGGTGAAGTTCTTGATGTGGCGGCGATAGAAGTTGCACGCCTGAATGAAACTGCGTACATCATGAAGTCCTTTCTTGGGGTCTTCGTGTCGTACCTTGGCATCCATCAGGGGTTTGGCCTTAGAGGCCGCTGGGGTCCACCACCCATAGCCAACGTCAAACCCCAGGTACTGCATGGTCTCCAGCATGAACTCACACTTCTCCAGCTACAGTCGTGTGTGGTTCTGCTGGCAGACCGCAAAGAACTCACCCAAGAGGATTGGGTGATCCTCCTGGGTATTGGTCCCGAGGCATACATCGTCGATGTGAGCCTCCATCTGGGCACCACGGGATATGAGCTCCTGCACCTTAGGTCTCCTTCGTAAGATGGTCAAGATCTTGTTCATCAGCTCTTGGAATTAAGCGGGTGCGTTAGCCACGCCAAACAGCATGACCTTCCACTTGAACACCCTCCCCTGAGGGGTGATGAAGGCCAGTAGTTCCTGTGCGTTGGGCGTCAGGTCCACTTGCCAGAATCCGCTCCTCTTGTCCATTTTGGTCTTGTAGCCGCAGGAGGCTATCTTCTCCAGGGTAGACTCCATATTGGGAATGGACCCTGAGTGGTTCAGCGTCTTCTTGTTCAGCTCTCCGTAGTCCACTACCAGCCGTTTGGCTGTAGACCCAGGTTTAGCCACCAGGAAACAGGGGCTGCAGTGTAGGGGGTAGTCCCCGTCCTTGTACTCCAGGACTAGGCCAGCGTCGATACATTCTTGTATCTGTCGCTCAATCTCGTCGGCCTGCTCTTTAGGAGCTGGATAGGGTCTCCTTCGGATCTTGTGACCCACGAACTCGGGTTTCAGCTTGAGGTCCATCTGTACCAGCTTGTCACATGAGGCTGGTGGGGGTAGTTCTCCGAACACCTCCAGATAGGTCCTTATAAGCTTCTGTACCCGCGGGTCCAATACCTTGATCTTGTCCTCCATGTCCCCGTCAGAGTGTAAGTTGCTTGCCCCCTGAGTAATAGACGTCGGGAGGTGGTCCCCCACCGACTCTTCGCCCGTGGTAGTGTCCTTCAGCCCTTGGTAGGCATATAGAAGGTCTTGTTCAACCATCTCCGGTGGACGATGGCAGCATAGGCACGCTCGAGGGGGTTCACATACACATTCCTCCGAGAGGTCGTCCTCTTCTGGGGTCCTCACATGGGCGCCCCACACGCTCTTCATGAGCTTAAGATCTACCTCCCTTTGCCAGGTGGTGATCTTCTGTTCGAGGTCCTCCTTCAATTGGGATAGGTCTCCCATACGTCCTTGCTTCAGTGGCCATGAGCTGCGGGTAGGCTTCGCGTAGCATAGCTTTTTCGCCACCAACTTCCTCTTGGAATCCACATACTCCCTGAGCCTGGATCGAGGGTCCAGCTCCTCGTCCACGGGGTCTTCCACCCTCATGGAGAGTAGGGGTTTCAGTGGGGCAACGTACTCGGCGTTCTCCACTTCCTCCACACAGGTCTGCACGAAGTAGGCGTCGTGCTCAGTTTCGTCATCTGAGTGGATAGAGCTAGGTAGCTCAGATAGTCCACACTCAGAGACTCCATCAGGGACAGGTACATGACAGGGAGAGTTGGGGGCGTTGGTGTCAGTCACGACGTACTCCTCTCCTCCGGGTGTAGTTTCAACAGCATCTTGAGGTCGTAGGCGATCCTTCAAGTCACCCAAGGCGAGTCCATCGCTTTCTGGTTGTATAGCCTGGACCAGAGTCGGGTCCAGATCCTCCCAGGGAATGGAGGTAAGACCTCCGTCCACCACGCTGAGCATACTCCCCAATCCGGGCTTCCCAATAGGCGTCTTGCGTCCCAGAGGCACGTAGATGGCCTCATCAGGCAAACGAACAGAGCTGATAGTCAGCCTGTCCAGGAGGTTTCGCCAGTATTCGTTGCCCCCATGGGCTCCCCAATCGGGGGAACACAGGACCATACGGGAACGTTCCAAGGCCACCTTGGTCAGCACCTTCCCCAGTTCACTGAACCTGGGGTTCCCGTAGGCCATCCTGAAAGAGAGCCAGTAAACTTTGTAGCTGCAGTTCTTCCCCTTGCTGCAGTAAAGGTCCAGTACATGCTGCTTGTCGCTGGTGAACAACTCCACACTCAGGTCTTCTCGAGAGTAACCCAACTCCTTCAGACCTTGGTCTAGGACTTCCCCCAATAGTTGATAGTCCTCAGTTTTGGAGGCCGCCATCATGTTCGAGGGCTCCTTCTTCGATAGCGTCGGGTAACTCGAGGTATGTTCCGACTGCTCCAGTGGAACAGACTCTCTGCCACTGCCGTGGTCCACGTATAGGAGGTAGGGCGCTTGCAGCGTCAGGGATTGTCTGTGGGAGTGCTGTACGAAGAAGTCAGTCCCCAGTACAAAGTCGAAGGGCTCAGTGTCCATCACATAGAACCGATGGGCGATAGTCTGGGAGCCCATAGGTACCTCCACTTCACAGTCCCCGCAGCTGTGCACCACATGTCCATCCCCCATGCGTATAGCGGCGGTGGTCATGGTGTTCTTCAGGCTCCCACAAGGTAAAAGTTTCTTGGCCATCATAGATATGGTGGCGCCAGTGTCCAATACCCCCAGGTATTCGCGTCCCCCTAGTCGGATACGCACGCAAAACACCAGGTCTTGGGTGCCACCAGAGCGTCCCCGTCAGAACTCCGCGGGACAGGTCACCTCGAACCCCTTGTTCCGCAATTTGCGGGCCATCCTCATGAAACGGCTCCTCTTCTTAGCGTTGCCGTCATCACCACCTTCATGCTCACGCTTGGCTCCTTGTTCTTGCTGGGCCTGCGTTTGTGAGCGTGTGGTAGGACCAGACTGCCCTCCAGAGGGCTCGGAGTTCCCCCCTGGATTAGGGTTGGGGTTGCCTCCGTTCTTGTCCTTGTTCTTGTTGTTGGGCTGGCGGTTAGCGCCTCCTCCTCGTCCACCTTGACCCTTGTCTTGCCCTTGACCACGTCCTTTCGACTTGCCCTTGCCTGAGTCGTTGCCTTTGCCTTTGCCTCCACCTTTGCCTGAGCCTTTGCCAGGATCTTCACCTTTAAGCTTCGCCGATAGGCGTTGCTTATGGTAGCACTCATCCTCATAGTGCTTCCGCTTCCCGCAGAATGCACACGTGATGGTGCACCTGTAATGATCCGGCAGCTTCGCTTTGGCGCCGGTGTCCTTCTCCTGCTGCTTCCCCTGGACTACGAAGCAGTCTCGCTGCTCGCAGTCAGGGGCGTGCTGCAGGTCGCCCTGCTCGTCTCTGGCGTCACACCAGAATAGCTCCTTCACGTTCTCCATGATACGGGCGTGGGCGTGTTTGGGGGTAGTCCCCTGCCCAGGTCGGGAACCTTGGTACCCTTTGCCATGGCCTCCGGAACCTCCGCCACCCGGACGGTAGTTGTTCAAGTGCTGGTCGCTCTCCTTCTCCAGCGCCAGCTCCAGGAGTAGCACGCATAGATCCTCGTAGCGGAGGGATCTAGCCTTGCGCTCCGCCGTCGAACGGCACTCGTCCCATAGCTCTCGAGGGAGCTTGGAGAACGCGGGAAGGAGGCCACGTGCCACCGAGGTGAAGCACAACAGACAAAAAAAAAAAACACAAACAAAAACTAAACATACACACGTGACTAGTCGGGTCCAAGTATGCCACGTGCATGCCACGCTACGCTACGCAACGAACACGAGACGAGAACGGCATCCACGCCAACAAAAGTAAAAGGTGACCACGAGACGTAACCGAGACGTGCCCACCGCCCACCCGCACGCCCGCTTATGTAGGAGGCGAAAGGGAGCGAAAGGGGACAAAAGGTATGCCGCCGCATGCAAACAAATAGTAGGCAAGCCACACACCGCCACCAAGAACGCAAGTATGTTAACATGTCGTGCCACGTCGCCAACCGCCCGGCCCGCGCCACCAACCGAGAGGGGGACAAAAGAAAGGGCCTTCGGCCAAGGAGTGGTTGTCACGGGGGGCTAACGGTCCTGCCCTGCGGTGCAATGCGGGGCAACCGTGACAACTGCTCTTACAGCACAACCACCTTTTTTGTTGCGCTGATTAGAACACGCAAATAGCCAGGGAGGGGGACACGGGGAGCATACACACAAATAGCATAGCGCCGACGTGTGCCGGGTCCCGACAAACACACGTGCATGCACCCACGTTCTCTTCCCCTCACAGGTCCCAAAGAGAAGCGTATGCTCGCGTTTGCGTCGTCCAGGCGTTAAAGTAGGGTTGTCTTAGACGCTTAGGCAAGTATTGCGTCGTGCCGTCGTCTCACATTAGCGAACGCCCGGCAAGGCGGGAGGACTAGGACACGTAAAGGTAGTGGGGAAAGAAACAGGTTTGTTGCATGCCACGCCGCGCACGCGGAACGGGCAACGAGTAAAGGTAGCGGCCAAAGGGGTGTGGAGTCAAGACGGGAGCAAGTGGGGCAATAAACCAACGCACATGCCGGTCGCACACGCATGTCGCATGACGTACCAGCCAGCTCGGGGTGCCGTGTCGCGACAAAACCGCCGCCGCCGCACGCCCGTTTACGCCCTCTCCTCTCTCTACGCAGGTTCAAAGGAGGAGGCCCGGGCCGACAAAGAAAAAGACAGAGACACACAACAAAGCGGAGGCAGGGAAAAAGTGCATGCCAGGGAGAAGGGTAGAGGAAAGGGTAAAGAGCAACGAAGCCGCGAAAGGAACAAGGGGTAGCCAGCGAACGAGCAAGGGGCGCGCACAGGGGAGGGGACACGGCGGGCACACGGCGAGCACAACACCGCACCGAGACACCGGAGAGGGGAGCACCGGAGGACCAAGGGAAGAGCGGCACCACGCACCACGACACGCACGGCACACACACCACACACACCGCACACACCCAACGAACCCCGGCAACCCACTCAGCAGTGGGCGGGCAGTCGGGAGAGGGACAGCGCCTGACCCCAGGCGCCCCTCACAATGGTGGAAGGCACCCCCCCCGGGGACGCCCTTCCGCCACCCCCACAGTGAGCAACGCCGGCCCGCAAGGGCGCACGCTGTGGGGCCGGTGCTGGGTCCCCACGCCCGCAGCAACCGCGCCCGGGACACGCGGGTCGCGGAACCCTGGCTGCCCGCTCCAGAGGACGGGCGGCCGGGGGAGGGACAGCGCCTGACACCAGGCGCCCCTCACAACGGTGGAAGGCACCCCCCCCGGGGACGCCCTTCCGCCACCCCCACAGCGAGCAACGCCGGCCCGCAAGGGCGCACGCTGTGGGGCCGGTGCTGGGTTCACACGCCCGCATCGACCGCACTCTGGACACACGGGTCGCGGAACCCTGGCTGCCCGCTCCAGAGGACGGACAGCCGGGGGAGGGACAGCGCCTGACACCAGGCGCCCCTCACAACGGTGGAAGGCACCCCCCCCGGGGACGCCTTTCCGCCACCCCCACAGCGAGCAACGCCGGCCCGCAAGGGCGCACGCTGTGGGGCCGGTGCTGGGTCCACACGCCCGCATCGACCGCACCCGGGACACGCTGGTCGCGGAACCCTGGCTGCCCGCTCCAGAGGACGGGCGGTCGGGGGAGGGACAGCGCCTGACACCAGGCGCCCCTCACAACGGTGGAAGGCACCCCCCCCGGGGACGCCCTTCCGCCCCTCCCACAGCGAGCAACGCCGGCCCGCAAGGGCGCACGCTGTGGGGCCGGTGCTGGGTCCACACGCGTGCATCGACCGCACCCGGGACACACGGGACGCGGAACCCTGGCTGCCCGCTCCAGAGGACGGGCGGCCGGGGGAGGGACAGCGCCTGACACCAGGCGCCCCTCACAACGGTGGAAGGCACCCCCTCCGGAAACGCCCTTCCGCCACCCCCACAGCGAGCAACGCCAGCCCGCAAGGGCGCACGCTGGGGGGCCGGTGCTGGGTTCACACGCCCGCATCGACCGCACCCGGGACACACGGGTCGCGGAACCCTGGCTGCCCGCTCCAGAGGACGGGCGGCCGGGGGAGGGACAGCGCCTGACACCAGGCGCCCCTCACAACGGTGGAAGGCACGCCCCCCGGGGACGCCCTTCCGCCACCCCCACAGCGAGCAACGCCGGCCCGCAAGGGCGCACGCTGTGTGGCTGGTGCTGGGTCCACACGCCCGCATCGACCGCACCCGGGACACACGGGTCGCGGAACCCTGGCTGCCCGCTCCAGAGGACGGGCGGCCGGGGGAGGGACAGCGCCTGACACCAGACGCCCCTCACAATGGTGGAAGGCACCCCCCAGGGGACGCCCTTCCGCCACCACCACAGCGAGCAACGCCGGCCCGCAGGGGCGCACGCTGTGGGGCCGGTGCTGGGTCCCCACGCCCGCAGCGACCGCGCCCGGGACACGCGGGTCGCGGAACCCTGGCTGCCCGCTCCAGAGGACGGGCGGTCGGGGGAGGGACAGCGCCTGACACCAGGCGCCCCTCACAACGGCGGAAGGCACCCCCCCCGGGGACGCCCTTCCGCCCCTCCCACAGCGAGCAACGCCGGCCCGCAAGGGCGCACGCTGTGGGGCCATTGCTGGGTCCACACGCCCGCATCGACCGCACCCGGGACACACGGGTCGCGGAACCCTGGCCGCCCGCTCCAGAGGACGGGCGGCCGGGGGAGGGACAGCGCCTGACACCAGGCGCCCCTCACAACAGTGGAAGGCACCCCCCCGGGGACGCCCTTCCGCCACCCCAACAGCGAGCAACGCCGGCCCGCAAGGGCGCACGCTGGGGGGCCGGTGCTGGGTTCACAGGCCCGTATCGACCGCATCCGGGACACACGGGTCGCGGAACCCTGGCTGCCCGCTCCAGAGGACGGGCGGTCGGGGGAGGGACAGCGCCTGACACCAGGCGCCCCTCACAACGGCGGAAGGCACCCCCCCCGGGGACGCCCTTCCGCCCCTCCCACAGCGAGCAACGCCGGCCCGCAAGGGCGCACGCTGTGGGGCCGGTGCTGGGTCCACACGCCCGCATCGACCGCACCCGGGACACACGGGTTGCGGAACCCCGGCCGCCCGCTCCAGAGGACGGGCGGCCGGGGGAGGGACAGCGCCTGACACCAGGCGCCCCTCACAACAGTGGAAGGCACCCCCCCGGGGACGCCCTTCCGCCACCCCCACAGCGAGCAACGCCGGCCCGCAAGGGCGCACGCTGGGGGGCCGGTGCTGGGTTCACAGGCCCGTATCGACCGCACCCGGGACACACGGGTCGCGGAACCCTGGCTGCCCGCTCCAGAGGACGGGCGGCCGTGGGAGGGACAGCGCCTGACACCAGGCGCCCCTCACAACGGTGGAAAGCACCCCCCCCGGGGCCTTCGACGCCTCGCGGGACAGCCTGCAGGATGACCGGACACTGGGGCTCACACGGGTGCCCACGCGGTGCCAGCAGGCAGCGGTGGCCCTCGTGGGTACACTCGTCCACCACCGCGCAACCTCCGTGCGCGCCGAGGTCACCAAGATGTTCTGGGAGATAGCCGGCGCGCACGGAATATGTCCCGAGGTGCACTACCCCGTCCCGGAGTTCGCAACTCTGGCGGGAGGCGACTGGGTCCACCGCATACCCCGGGCCCTGGCCGCCCTGGGAGTGGGGATGTACAACCCCATCGCGTGCCCCAAGGCGGCTCATGTCCAACTACAGTCCCCGCCGGGCAAAATCGTCACGCTGCGCACCGCCAAGCTGCGACACCGCGACACGTGCCGCCTGACGGTGCCACACACAACGCCGTGGCACGGGCACCACGGGCCACGCCACCCCTTCCCCGACAACGACGATCCGTGGCCGACGGCGGTGCGGGAGTGCCTCAACCAATGCGCCGATGAACACCTCCATTATTGCCGCCGTGAGCAGGAGCCCACCAACCACCCCGGGTGGCGCGACGCCCTGGCCCACCTCTTCCACACCACCGGCACACGGGACCCCCGCCTGAGACTCGTCCACCCCACGAGGGCTAAGCAGGACGCCCACACCGGCCCACGGGTGACCCCGGACGGCCTGCACCTCCACGTCGGGGGCTACCGCCGCCGGGACGGCCTGTCCCCCCCCACGCGGGGGGCGGCGTACCACCCGCCAGCGGCCCTCATGTACATCCTCCGCGACGTACTCGCGGAAAGCGAGCACCAAGAGCCTAACGCGGACGTGGCGTGGCCAGAGCCCTTACGCCCCCGGCCCCACGCGCCGACGCCGTTGTGGCTGGTGACCACGGACGACCAATGCACCCAAGCGACGGGACAAGCGCAGCTCCGGGCCGAGTGGGTAATAGTGCAAGTGGGGGCAGGCCAGCCCGAATTCCGTGGGCTCCCCCGTGGCACCGCCCTACTGGTGGCTACGGGGGTGCCGCACGACCCACACATGGCGGTGCACGCGCTGGAGGACCGTCCGGAGGACACGGGACACCTGGTGGTGCACCGGCGCGGGGGCCCGGCGTGGCTCAAGGAACATGTGACGGCGCTACGGTCCTGGGCGAGCACGGTCGCCGGAGCGGAGATCCGGCTGCACGACCACCCGGCGATCAGCCCAGGCGACACCAGGGCGCTGAGCGTGGACCAACTGACCCCCAGCCACCCCGACGTCCGGTGGCACTCCGCCGACCTCAACGCGGGGTGGCTCAGCCCCACCGGATACTACTGGATCCCGGAGGCCTGGGGACACACCTCCTCTGACGCGTCCGGGGGCGGACCCTGCAAACACGCCACCAGCGTCGCTCTCGCCGCCGACCTCACCCGCACGTGGGCGGTGGCCATCTCGGGCACGGTGCCCGACGGGGAGGGGGTGGCCGCCTCCCTCCGCCTACATTACGGTGCACACAGACCATGGGTCCACACGGTGGACGCCGAAGTCATCCTCCACCTCCTGCGGCACGCAGATCGCGAGCGAACCACGGGGGTCCCCGCGGGCGCAGCGAAGGTGGTCAACCAGATGCCCCTGAGGTGGCTCCGGGACGGCCTGTGCGCGCGGGGGCAACACGCCGGGCACCCGTTCTGGTACGTCCGAGCCACCTCGCACCACAGTGACGCCCTACTGAACAAGGCGGACTGGGCGGCGTCCCAGGACACCGTCTTGCAGAATACGCCCCCGGACCCTGGCCACGCCCAACTCATTGTCGCCGGCCGTGAAGGCCATCTCGATCTACGGCCCCCCACGATGCGGGTGCTCGGCGAGGTCGCGCAACGGGCGCAGACGGACCATGCGCTGACGCACCGGGGACACACACCTTTGGGCGCGGCCCACGCCACGGCCTACGTCCACGCCCGGGACCTCACCGCGGCGGCCACCAACCGCCGGGCGCTGCGGGCCCGAGACGGCCACACGCCGGTGCAGCGCAGGCTCCGCGTCCGGAAGGAGCGGCTCTCCGGTGTCGCCATCGTCCCACAACCGTGCCTTTTCTGCGGCGGCCCGGAAGAGACCCCGGTGCACATGCACGTGGGTTGCACCCACTCACGGCTCCTCTGGCCCCACTACCGCCAGGCGGTACACGAGGCGGCCCGCCACCTCCCACCTGGGGACAAGGCCCTGTGGGTGGCTTCGTGGCGCTCCGCAGGCGCCACGTGGACGGAGGTGTTCTGCTCCGGACTGGTGCCCGAGGAAGGGGAGGCGCAGCTCCGCGCCATAACCCGATACGACCCGCCGGGAGGGACCTCAGTGGACGATTTCCTCCACCACATGCTCCGGCTGGGGGACTTCGCGTGGGAGCTTTGCAACCACCGGCTGGAGCAACTCCTCCACGAGCCCCTAAGCGCGGCGGCCCGGGCGCACCGGTGGCTCACTGCGGCGGAGGGCGACCACCCTCCCCCTCCCCCGCGCCCTGACAAGGACTTCGTAGCCTCCCTCCGTGTTGTGAATGGCACTCTGGAGTGCCCGCCCCAAGAGAGCCCCCACCCGTACCAGGACCTGCCGGGGGGGTTCTCGAGGCACCTACAAGACGCCCTCTTCCCACCGTGGATCATCGGGCGCGGCTCCATGACCGCATGGGAGGCGCGCATCGTGGGGGAGGAGTGGGCGCAGGAGTGGGGCCGGTGGTGCGCCGCCACGCGCGCCCCGGAGACCCCTGCGCAACGATACGCCGCCATCCCGCTCCGGTGGTGGGGGCCGGACACCCGGCCGAGACCCACCATGATCCGCGGGGCGGGGCCTGACCACCCGTGGGACGCGGCGACGGGGGAATGGCTGCAGGCGGCCCCGGGGCCGCAAACGGGATGGACTGGGGACGTATCCTCACTCGTCAGGACGCCCGTCCCGCCCCGCATCGTCCTTCACGCCGCCAACGTGCTCCGGGCCACGGAGATACGCACGTGGGGACACGCTGCGGCCACCGTCCGGTGGCACCCCCCAGAGGACGGGGCCACCCAACTCACCGTGGCGCACTTCAAAGCTGGGGGGCCGGTATACGACGACGCCCTGTCCCGGCTGGGCGACACCCAGGGGCCCTTGCTCCTCATGCTCCCCACCGGCATTGCAGCCGCGCTGCGCCAGGAGCTAGACGGCTGCGAAGGGCTGCGAGTGGGGTGGGAGGCAGTCGCGGACGGCACCCTGCTGGCCCTCCTCCACAGGGACACCGCGAACCGGTGCCAATGGGACGCGCTGACGCTCCACCTCACCGGGCGCCACGTGTACATGGCGAGCCCCCCCAGGGGCACCCCCGCCTGACGTGGGACGACCTCATCGCCGCCTTCCACGACCACGGAATCCTCCCCGGCGACACGTGGCAGGAGGTCCAGCGGAAGACGCTTGGCAAGGACTACCGGCGCCGCGTCCACGCCCGCCTGCTGGAGATCCGGGACCCCCTCCGACAGAGGTGGGACGACCTCTGGCTCCGCCATCTCGACCCTTGGTCGCCGCCCTCCCACCTCCCACACACCTGCCGACTCTGCGGAGAATGTGACACGGTGTCCTCCGCAGCGTCGACACGCGCCAACAGGTGCGCGCGGTGCACCCAGGTAGCCGCGTGCTCCTGGCCCGAACCTCCCGCAGGCCCGCGCAGGCGCACAGAGGAGGAGGCCTTGCGCCGGCGCATCGAGGGGGCACACACCCCCTCGCACGAACAAGCGGGCCCCGCGGGCGCTGCCCTTCTGTGGATCCACGTGCACCTGCGGGACCCCACATCCGTTGCGCACCTGTCGCACGTGTTCGCCCCCTAACCCCCACCCGCCGCGGCCCTTTGCAGAGCCCGCAGCACCATGCCACGCCGACGGGGGGATGGGCCGGGGCACACCAGGGCCCGCCGCAGAGCGCAAGAGGCGGCCGTCCGGGGCCTGGTGGCGGACGCGGTGGCAGAGGCAAAAGAAGCGCACGCTGCCGCACGGTGCGACCTGGAGGGCAGTGCGAGGGCTTTCCTCAACGAGACCGCCCTCCCGGCCGTCCGCGCCCTGAACGGAGCGGGGGCCCCTACGCTGCTCCCGGCAATGCACCGGATCGTGAACGCCATCCGGCCGGGGCTCATCAGCCCGGAAGCGGCCCTCTACGGGCACTGGATGGAGTGGCGCGAGTCCAATCGGTCGGGCCGGCCCCGGTCCATGGGAGACACCCTCCGGCGGACGGGAGCGGGGTCTGCCATGTCCCTCCGCAGTAGCGCCCCAGCCCTGCTGCACGCCCTCAGGACGCGCTACCCCGGGGACACGGCCCCGTACCTGAACCAGGCGCGGGCCACGTACCCGGGGGGAGTGTCCGAGCTGGATGCGGCGCTCCACCTTCTACACCCGCCGGACGAGGACCTGGAGGTGGGCGAGGTCACGGTGTTCGTGGAAGGCGCGGACGAGGCGTCTGCCCGCCCCCGGCCGACCAACCCGGTGTATGACGGCACCGGGCCTACCCCCCCGTACGCCGTCGTCTACGAGGCGTTCCCCAGGGAGCCCACTTGGTGCCCCGCCCTCCCACCGGCGACGCACGCGCCCCGCGGCTGGGCTAACCCAGACCTGTCCCCCCCCCTCTCCAGGACCAGGGGTGCCCACCACAGGGGGCAGGTCCTCTGGCAAGAGTGCCCTGGCAGCCCCCTCCTCCTCCTCGTCGTCGCGACCCGCGGGGGCCCGGGGCGGATCCTGGGGATCACCCCCACCCACCTCTATGGGGCCACATCCGTACCCCGCCCCCCCCCTCCCGGCGCCCGCGGCGCGGGACGGAGTACACACCTTCCTGCGCACACAGGAGGTCACCGCCGTTACGGGGGTCCACCTGGTGCGGCTGCCCCCGACACCGCTCGACGACCCCCGGGGGCCGAGGGCCCTGGGCCCCGCCCCAGACTGGGAGCTGTGGCGCGACGCGTGGGCCGCGTGGCTCCCCCGCCTCCCCCCCCAATGCCGGTGGATGGCCGCGGGCCCCCGGCCGTGCGGGGCTGACGCCACAGCCGGCCCCCCACCCCCTCCCCCCCTCCCCCCCGCAGAGCACCACACGGCACTGCCCACGGCACGGCACTGATGCACCAGGAGGTAGTGGGAAGGGCGCGCCTGCCACCACGCATGCCTACCTAGGTAACAGTGATGGCAGACTCCGATGGGTCCCTCCAGCGGGACGACCGCCACCACCGCCGGTCCCGCTCCCGCTCCCCCGTCTCCTCCCCGGAGTGGACGGGGGAGACCCTCGCGGAGCGCGAGGAGCGGAGGCTGGCGGAGGCGGCGGTGGTCGGGCCGCCGCCGCCGGCCAGGGAACCTGGGCCAGCCGAGACGGCCGCCCCCCCCGCCGCTCAAGCGGCCAGCCCTGCCGCCCCGCCCCGCCCAGACGCGCAGGAGGCGGAGACCGCGGCGAGCCACGCCGCGGCCCCGGCCGCGGCCCCCGGCACGCCGCCGACAAGGGGGGCAGCCCCGGCGCAGGAGCCGGACGCATCGCCGAGGGCTGCCGCAGCCGCACAGGAGAGCAAGAAGGGCGCGCGAGGGGTTGCGACGGACCCCGCACGGGCCGTGGGCGCCTCGCCGGCGGCCGCCGCGGCAGCAGAGGAGAACGAGGAGGGCGTGCGAGGGCTTGCGACCGCTGCCACGGGCGCCTTGTCGGCGGCCGCCACGGCAGCGAAGGAGAGTGAGGGGGGCGCGCGAGGGGCTGCGGCCGCGACCCTGGCGGGCCGCGACGCCGCCTCGGCCGGCCATGCCGCGGCCCCCAGCACGCCGCGCAAGCGGGGGAAGAACCCCGCACGGGCCGCGGACGCCTCGCCGGCGGCCGCCGCAGCAGCAGCAGTGGGCAGGGAGAGCGCGAAGTACCGCGCCCAGGCCAACCCCGCCCACACCTACACCAGCCCCCCCAAGCCGTACCCCCCCAAGCCCTTCCCCCCGGGGCGGGAGCGGCACGTCCGCCCCCCGGCGCGCGAGCGCTCGCCGCCGGGCGTCACGCTGCCGCAACTGCAAAGGCAGCGGGACGCCCGGCGAGTGGTCCAGGAAGGGCGCAGCGGCGGGGGGGAGGGGAGCAGCGGACGGCGCGACAGGCAGGGGGCAGGGGAGGGGTTAGGGCACGGGAAGGGCGCGCAGGGGTGCGGGCAGGGAGCCCAGGTGCAGGGGGCGGGGCGAGGGGAGGTGGGAGAGCGAGCGGGCCAGGGCGTGGTGGACGGGAGGCGGAACCCGCGACATGGGCAGGGGGCCGGGGAGGGGCCAGGGCACGGAAAGGGTGCTCAGGGGCGCGGGAAGGGTACCCAGGCGCAGGGGGCAGGACGAGGGGGGATGGGAGAGCGAGCGGGCCAGGGCGTGGGGGACGAGAGGCGGGACCCGCGACACGGGCATGGGACTGGAAAGGGGCCCAAGGGCAAGGGCAAGGGCGCCGCGGGCCCCGAGGGACAGGCGGGACGGGGCGTGGCAGCCCAGGGAGGAGGGCGAGGCGAAGGGAGGGGGGCAGAGGGCGGAGCGCCCCCGCAGCCGGACGTGCAGCCGCTGAGGTGCATCCCCCCCGGCATCCAACAGATGCCGGCACACCACACCCACCACCACCACCACCACCACCACCACCACCTCTACAACATCGACCCTGACGCCGGCGAGCTCGTCCCCCCCCAACCCCCACGACACCAGTACCAGCAAGCCCCCCCCGCGCCGAGAGCGGAGCCGGCGCGGATGGCCTCGGCGGAGGGGGGGCGGGGCGCGGCATCGGCGCCGCAGGCGCAGGGGCAGCGAGGGGGGCCGGCACGGGGGGCGGAGGAGGGCTGGCCATGGGACCGGGACTGGGGCGCGGTCCCGGACCCGCCTGGGGGGGGAGACCCTCCCCCTGGTGGGGGAAGTGTACGGGTGGTTGTGCTGGGCCAACCAGGGGACCTCCAGGAGGTTGCGGAACCGGCCCTTCAATGCCGTGCTCCTCCGGAGGGACGGAGGAAACCGAGAGGCACCCCTGGGGGGGTGGGCGGCCCCAGAGGACCACGAGAGGGTCCTCAGGTCAGTGATCCGGGCGGCGTGGCCCGACAGGGAGCCGACGTGGCCGGCCTTCCTGGAAGGGGGAGCGGTGCTCCGCATCACGGATGCGGACGCCAACAACTGGCTCCCCCGGGCTTTGAGTAGCGCCCTCGCCCACTGGCGCTACCGCCGGCACAACCCGCCGCCGCCGCAGTCCCAGCCCCCACACAAGCGGCGGCGCAGGTGAAGGCCCAGACGGCGGGTACGGGAGGTTTGGGGGGGGGGGATGGGCCCCCCGTCCCACGCCCCCCCCACCGTATGGCACGACGTACGAGGGCGCGCCACCTCCCGCGGGAGGGAGTGCGGAGACAACGAGCGCGGGGAGGAGCCTGCTGCCCCGCAACCCGCTAACCACTGACCGCTAACCCTCACGGCCACCCCCGGCCGGCCAGTGAGGGCCTGCGCGAGCATCCGGCTCTCGATAGGGGGGGCGGGAGAAGGGCGCGACCCCCTGGCCGATGGCTGGCCCCCGGGACCAGGACCGCCATGCCGCCCCCGCCCCTCCTCCCCGGCTGACGAGAGGCATCGCCAGGGGGCCAAAGGGCCCCCCCCAACCCACCCCCCCCCCCGCACAGACCCGAGGGCGGGCGGGGGGGCGCCCCCCCCCCCCCCCCGCACCCACCACAGCAGGGGAGCCACAGGCGCGGCCCTCCGCCCCCCTAGGGCCGGGGGGGCGCCCCCCCCTCAGGAGGAACGGCGGCGCGATAAGAGCAACGGCGGCTGGACCTGCTCCCGCGAACCCACACCGGCGTGCCGGAGCAACGCGCACAACGGAACAGGAAGGAGGCCGCGCCCCACATGACCCTCCTGTAACCACAGCCCACTCCGAGGTGACAGAGGGGGGGTTTCAAGTCAGATGGGGCCCCCAAGGGGGCGGTCCCCGGGCCGCCCCTCACCCCCCCCACCCCGGGGCGGCACTTCAGCCCCGACCGCACGCGCGCGCCGGAAGGGAGCGCGCCGGTGACACGGAGAGAGCCAGAAAGGAGTACCGCAGGCCGCCGCCCGGAACGAGAGCAGGGAGGCCGCGGCGCGACACCTACCCCCCCCCCCCGCCGCCCCACCGGCCCGCCAGCCGCGGGGGCCCCGGCCCCCACCCCCCGAGGCAGGGGGGATGGACCCCCCCCGCCCGAGAGGGGAGCCGGAGTGTGACCCGCCCCCCCACCCGGGCCGCCGGCTCAAATGGGGGCCGCGAAGAACAAGTGGGCCCACGCCTGCGCACCGGGACACCGCGCAGATCGTGCCCAGAGAAGCCGGCTGGGCGCGAACCGGAATGGTATGGGGGGCCACGCCCCCCAGGGACAACACGACGCCAGTGACGCCCGCTTTGTTGCCTACCCAGGGAAAGCGGCGCGCCACCTCCCGCGGGAGGGAGTGCGGAGACAACAAGCGCGGGGGGAAACCTGCTGCCCCGCAACCCGCTAACCACTGACCGCTAACCCTCACGGCCACCCCCGGCCGGCCAGCGCCGCGCGACAACGGCCGGGGGATGAGGGGCCCCAGAGAGGGACTGCGTGAGAATCCGGCTCTCGGTAGAGGGGGGCGGGGGAAGGGCGCGACCCCCCTGGCCGATGGCTGGCCCCCGGGACCAGGAATGCCAAGCCCCCCCCCCCCTTGACCGACAGGAGG
Organism: Eutreptiella sp. 'Long Island Sound 2002'; assembly: GCA_964036045.1. NCBI lineage: Eukaryota > Euglenozoa > Euglenophyceae > Eutreptiales > Eutreptiaceae > Eutreptiella > Eutreptiella sp. 'Long Island Sound 2002'. Next base: position 133,255,674 of record OZ038383.1, read on the forward strand.
CATCGCCAGGGGACCAAAGGCCCCCCCCCCACTCCCCCCCCCCCCCCCTCCCACACAGGCCCGAGAGCGGGCGGGGGGGCGGCCCCCCCACACCCCCCCCCCCGCACCCACCCCAGCTGGGGAGCCACAGGCGCGGCCCTCCGCCCCCCCAGGGCCGGGGGGGCGCCCCCACCCACAGGAGGAACGGAGACACGGTAAGGGCAACGGCGGCTGGACCTGCTCCCGCGAACCCACACAGGCGTGCCGGAGCAACGCGCACAACGGAACACCAAGGAGGCCGCGCCCCGCATGACCCTCCCGTAACCACAGCCCACTCTGAGGGGACAGAGGGGGGGTTTGCAGGTCAGCTGGGGCCCCCAGGGGAGCGGTCCAGGGCCGCCCCTCACCCCCCCCCACCCCGGGGCGGCACTTCAGCCCCGACCGCACGCGCGCGCCGGAAGGGAGCGCGCCAGCGACACGGAGAGAGCCAGAAAGGGGTACCGCAGGCCGCCGCCCGGAACGAGAGCACGGAGGCCGCGGCGCGACAGTCCCCTTGAGGCAGGGGGGATGGGCCCCCCGCCACCCGAGAGGGGAGCCGGAGTGTGACCCGCCCCCCCGCTCCAGCCGCCGGCTCACATGGGGGCCGCGAAGAACAAGCGGGCCCACGCCTGCGCACCGGGACGCCGCACAGATCGTACCCAGAGAAGCCGGGTGAGCACGAACCGGAGTGGTATGGGGGGCCACGCCCCCCATGGACAGCACAACGCCAGTGACGCCCGCTTTGTTGCCTGCCCAGGGAAGGCAGAGGGACGGAAAGAGGCAGAGAGACCCCCCGCCCTACAGTCAGTCGGCGATCCGGCGGTGCTACTGTCCGCCTCTTACCCCTGTGCACGTCAGTCGGCGATCCGACGGTGCCGCACCCCACCCAGCCCCCTCCCCCCCTGTCCTGACCCCGTGCACGTGGACTGGGGCCTCCCGGCACGCGCAACACGCTTCACAACGCACAGCCCCACCCTCAGGACTGGATTCATAGCTGACGACACCCCTAAGTCGCGTAAGAGACTCCCGCGGCCCAGTAGTGAGAGCGTAGGTCTTCAATCGTCCAGTGCGGGGGTTCGATCCCAGGCGTTGGTGCTCCTGGGATCCCTGCACGTAGAGCTCTCTAGTTGGCGACGTGGGAACCACCCCCCCCTCCAGCAACTCGCGCCACCACCGATACCGGTGGATCGGGTGGAGGTCTCGTTCGTTTTACCCCCCACCCTAGAAAAACAAAACACATGGGAGCCACCCACCCCTGCAGCAGTGCGCACCGTCACCTGTACTCGAACAGGTCGACGGGAGGCCTCGTCCGGTATTCGAGGGGATCAGTGGGAGACCACCGATCACGGGGTTCGAACCAGCTCCTTCGCGGCGTGCGCCTGGTGCGCTACCTCCGGGGCGGCTGCCTTCTGAGATACACTGGCACCCGGGTCACAGAACAAACACGCCCGCAACCCCCTCCCCTCTGTGCTAAGAGTAAGCCCGCGGTAGGGGTGCTCTGCTGGGCCAAGAGCCGGAACATTGGTGCACCACTCCAGCCACGGTCACCCCAACCCCCCCAACGCATCCCGCAGGGCGAAGCTCCGTGCGCATCGGGCTCGTCATGGGAATCCGGCGGACCGGCGCCTGGACACCAAGTCGACACCTCTCTCCCCCCCCACAGGAACAGAGCGGGGCCCCCACAACCGCACGCCCGCGCCCACAACGCAACGGTCGAAGGCACCCCCCCGGGGACGCCCTGCCGCCGCCCCCACAACCCCAAGCCAAGTAGGGGGGAACCAGGACCGGACCGCCCCCCCCCAAGCACGCCAGACGGAGCACGGGACCGGGGCAGGACACGCGGAGGGGCACGGACCACATGGAGCGGCCCTACCAGCGCCCAGTGCCGGGACCACGCGAGATGCGCGCGCCACACCACCCAGCGGGGAGCGGACACCGCGAGAGCGCGAGCGCACACACACGAAAAGGACACGCGGGGACCACCAGAAGGGCAACTGGACCGAGCGCGCGGAACGCACAGACCGCATGGAATGGCGTACCAGTGAGCGAGGATAAGGGACACCCGGACGGGACGGCCCGCCACACGCAGCGCGGAACACGCGGGGCGGGAAGGGGGAAGAAGGGGAGACACAACACCAGGTACCGGCCCGAACCCCCCCGAACCGGCCGCGAGCGCCGCGCACACACAGACGGGACACTGCACCCGCCAAGGCAGTAGTGGCGCACAGCGCCACGCCCCAACCCCTAGGCTAGGCAGCCTCCGCGCCAGCCCAAGGGGGTCCCACTGGCGACAAGCCAGTAGCACGGGCCCGGCGGCGCCGGCGCCCCGGGCGACCACGCATTAGGGGGGCGACGCAGTGGGTAAGCGCCCGCAGCCACGGCTGCGAATTGATGCACTGACCGGGGAGTGGCGAAACGGGGACGCCGGGGAAGGACGGGGCTCCGAGCTCTGTGAACCCGGGGAACTCCGCCACCAGGCAGGAGGTGCGTCTTGGAGGGCCCCCCACTAGGGCCCGGTGGGGAGGATATCACCTGGCCCGACCAGGTGGCCCCCCGGGGCCGAAGGGCGTCCAGTACCCGCAAAATCAAACCTCAAACCTCAAACCCCCCCCGGGGACGCCCTTCCGCCACCCTCACAGCGAGCAACGCCAGCCCGCAAGGGCGCACGCTGTGGGGCCGGTGATGGGTCCCCACGCCTGCACCGACCGCACCCGGGACACACGGGACGCGGAACCCTGGCTGCCCGCTCCAGAGGACGGGCGGCCGAGGGAGGGACAGCGCCTGACACCATGCGCCCCTCACAACGGTGGAAAGCACCCCCCCCCGGGGACGCCCCTCCGCCACCCCCGCAGCGAGCAACGCCGGCCCGCAAGGGCGCACGCTGCGGGGCCGGTGCTGGATCCCCACACCAGCACCGACCGCCTCCGGGACACGCCGGACGCGGAACCCTGGCTGCCCGCTCCAGAGGACGGGCGGCCAGGGGAGGGACAGCGCCTGACACCGGGCGCCCCTCACAAGGGTGGAAAGCACCCCCCCCGGGGACGCCCTTCCGCCACCCCCACGGCGAGCAACGCCGGCCCGCAAGGGCGCACGCGCTGTGGGACCGGTGCTGGGTCCCCACGCCCGCACCGACCGCACCCGGGACACCCGGGACGCGGAACCCTGACTGCCCGCTCCAGAGGACGGATGGCCGGGGGAGGGACAGCGCCTTACACCAGACGCCCCTCACAATGGTGGAAGGCGGCCCCCCCGGGGACGTTCTTCCGCCACCCCCACAGCGGGCAACGCCGGCCCGCAAGGGCGCACGCTGTGGGGCCGGTGCCGAGTCCCCACGCCCGCACCGACCGCACCCGGGACACACGGGACGCGGAACCCTGGCTGCCCGCTCCAGAGGACGGACGGCCAGAAGAGGGACATCGCCTGACACCGGGCGCCCCTCACAACGTTGGAAAGCACCCCCCCCGGGGACGCCCTTCCGCCACACCCACAGCGAGCAACGCCGGCCCGCAAGGGCGCACGCTGTGGGGCCGGTGCTGAGTCCCCACGCCCGCACCGACCGCACCCGGGACAGACGGGACGCGGAACCCTGGCTGCCCGCTCCAGAGGACGGGCGGCCAGGGGAGGGACAGCGCCTGACACCAGGCGCCCCTCTTAACGGTGGAAGGCGCCCCCCGGGGACGCCCTTCCGCCACCCCCACGGCGAGCGACGCCAGCCCGCAAGGGCGCACGCCGTGGGGCCGGTGCTGGGTCCCCACGCCCGCAGCGACCGCACCCGGGACACACGGGACGCGGAACCCTGGCTGCCCGCTCCAGAGGACGGGCGGCTGGGGGAGGGACAGCGCCTGACACCAGGCGCCCCTCACAATGATGGAAGGCACCCCCCCCGGGGACGCCCTTCCGCCACCCCCAAAGAGAGCAACGCCGGCCCGCAAGAGCGCGCGCTGCGGGGCCAGTGCTGGGTCCCCACGCCCGCACCGACCGCACCCGGGACACACGGGACGCGGAACCCTGACTGCCCGCTCCAGAGGACGGATGGCCGGGGGAGGGACAGCGCCTGACACCGGGCGCCCCTCACAACGGTGGAAGACACCCCCCCCCCGGGGACGCCCTTCCGCCACCCCCACAGCGAGCAACGCCGGCCCGCAAGGGCGCACGCTGTGGGGCCGGTGCTGGGTCCACACGCCCGCATCGACCGCACCCGGGACACACGGGTCGCGGAACCCTGGCTGCCCGCTCCAGAGGACGGGCGGTCGGGGAAGGGACAGCGCCTGACACCAGGCGCCCCTCAGAACGGTGGAAGGCACCCCCCCCGGGGACGCCCTTCCGCCACCCCCACAGCGAGCAACGCCGGCCCGCAAGGGCGCACGCTGTGGGGCCGGTGCTGGGCCCACACGCCCGCATCGACCGCACCCGGGACACACGGGTCACGGAACCCTGGCTGCCCGCACCGGAGGACGGGCGACCGGGAGAGGGACAGCGCCTAACACCAGACGCCCCTCGCAACGCTGCATGGAAAGCGCCCCCCCGGGGATGCCCATCCACCACTGCCACACCGAGCAACGCACCAGCGCACCACCGCACCAGCCATGGGACATCCGCACCCCACCCCCTGCTCTTAGACACGGCGACACAGCAATGGCGGAACCCGCGGCAACACGCAAGACACGCTCCCGATTACCGACGCTGGACTAAGCACACGAGGTCATCAGGGCGCTGGGACTCAGAGACGGCGAAGGAGACCCCCCACAAGGGGACGCGGGCACGGACTCCGACCCGGAGGCATTGCTGGAGCCCCCCACGGGGGGCGCGCCCGCGGAACCTGCGCCGCCGGCGGGCAGCGTACCCGCGATCTGCCCCGCGTGGAAATGGGGCCACTGCACGGGCGAAGTCTGGTGCCTCAAACAGCACCCCCAGCCCGGCCCCGATGACGGAGCGTTGCCCGAGGTGAAACCCGCGGCCGCACGCGCCGCCCTACGCTACGGGGTGGCGCAGGGCTGGATCCTGGATGAGACCGCGCGCGGCAGCGTGAACATCCAGGAGGCCGTCGACCGAGTCACCCACGCGGGACAGGCGGCAGTGGCCTTGCACACCCGGGGCCGCCACGGTGGACCCGCAGAGGGGATCATTGTGGAACCCTCGGGAATGGTGCTGGTCCTGGCGGCGGACATGGTCCGAGGGGTGCTCCACGCGTCCCGCGTGCGGCGGGCGTGCCCACAGTGGACCATCCAGGTGTACACCCCCCCGCGGGCGTGGCCCTTTTCCACATGGGCCGTGCTCGCCGTCATGTGGCACCTGGCACCAGAGGACGCCCCCACAGGGACCGCGGAGGACATCGCCCGGGACCTCCACACCTGGCCGGCCGACCAGGATTACCCCTGGCGCAGGCCCCGGGGCGGCCTCCCGGTGGCACCAGCGGCAGAGGGGCTCAGCCTCGCGGCAACCCTCCAACGGCACCCCGACAAGCAGGCACGCCACTTCCTGCAGACGGGCACGGTCCCGGCCACCCCGCCAGACTCCGAGTGGCGATGGGACGCAGGGGTGGCGCAACCGCTGCCGGGCCCCTGGACCCTCCCGTTGTGGTACTTGCCCATGGGCACCTTGGCCCACGCCACCCAGGCCGTCAAGGGGGCTTTCTGGCAGCCGCTCCTCCCCGGCGTGGCCCTGCTCCGCAGCCTGCAGGCGGGGGCCGCCTGAGTACGGTGGAAGGAAGGAAAGGGGCGCTCGAGCCCCTATTTCCCCATGGTCCAGGGCCAGGCGCTGATCCACGCCGAGGGCATGGGGACCGTGGAGTGGGGGGCGATCGTGCCCGGCACGGCGTGCAGGTGGATCACGGCGGCCGCCCCACAGCCCATGCGATCGCCGCCGGCGTGCCACCGCCTCCTCACGGATGGTCCCCTCTTTGGCCCCCCAGCACGCCTTTACAAGGGACGTGTGGAAGGCCGTACTGAGCCACACCAGGGAGTGGCTAACGAACCCGGGTGCGCGGTACCCGCCGGGACCGGTGCTCGAACAGCTCACGGCCCCCACACCCGGGGTCTTCCACGCCCTACACAGGGCGTCGGCCCTCACGAAGCAGCTCAACGACGAAGTGCTGGACCTGGCGCTGGAGCCGCTGCGGGTGCTCTACCCGCAAGCCCACATCCCACCCGCGGGCACGTCCAACCGCCTAGGCCGCCTGGGGTTGCAGCGCCGCGTCGAGGCCGCGCACCCAGGAGGCGTGGTGGAACAGTGGCCAACGCTCCGCAACCCGTCCACCGCGGAGGGCCACTGGTACCTGCACCAACTCCTCTTCCAACCACGGGCAGCCCCGGAACACCGCCGGCAAAACCCGTACCACACGCACCCGGAGCGCAGAGGCGCGCAAAACTACCCGCAGCCAGTCCCGCCCGCCCTCCCGCCGGGGCAGGGCCCGGAGGCGCTACAGCGGGGCCCCCCGCTCGACTCCGCCACCACGGTACAGCAAAGGGGAAGCGACGACGCGGGTGGTGCCGAACCGGACTGCACGAACTGCGGAGCGGTGGCCTGGATGGCAGCCTGCAGGCACCTCGCCCGAGATACCACGGGGCTCCGGCAGTACAGACCCACGGACCGCACGGCGCTGGCGTCCGCGGTCGCGGCCGTCACCATGGGTCCCGTGGCGGCGTGGCCGGCGCAACTGCTGCCCCACGTCCCCTGCCGCGACACGCGGCCCCGACGGCCGGCCGCGACGCACGCGCCGACGGCACCCCTCACGGCGCAGCAACTATACGTCGTCGCGGCGGCGTTGCTAGCAGACGGCGGGGAGAGCTTCGTCCACCACCACGGCCCGGCGCAAATTGCGGGATGCATACAAGGGCCTCAGCGCGATGCACCAGACCCGTGGCATGCCACACTCCGCGGGCGCACCCGCGTCTGGGGTGCGGGCGATGGCACACCCCCGCCCGGGCCTAAGCAGGGAGAGGCACTGGTACTGCAGACGGCAGGCTACCAGGCCATCATACACGGCCACGCCGGAGGGTACCGGTCGCACGTCCTGGCCGGAGGCCGATGGACGGTCTGGCACAGCACCGCCAGGCAAGGGGCTTTCCCGCCCCTGCCCCACATCGACTGGCGACAGGGGCCCACCAAGGCCTACTATATGTCGGCGGACCCCTGGCCGCTGGCGGTCCTGCTACAAACTGTCAGCGCCCCCAACAAGAGGCAGGAACCGGGGTGGGTCAACCCCCCCACACTGGTGTGGAGCCCCGACCAGGAGGAGCATCTACGGGCCGCGTGGCAGGGAGACGCCATCAGGGCCACGGACGTCCCGACCTCCACGCGGGGCCAATCACGCACGCCCGCCCAGCGGCTACCCTGGCGGTGGCCCAACGGGGACAGCAGAACCCACAGTGGGTGGTCTGCATGTTCAGCCCGGCGGACGCGCACATCGTCGTCTGCGACCCCGAACGCCTGCCGGGGCCCGAAGCCGTGATCCGCGTGGCAGACTGCACCCGCATGATCATCAAGGCGCTGCGGGAGGGCGAACACCACACCCTCCTGCTCCAGGTCAGGCTGAAGGACAACGCCCGGGCGGCGAGGCCGGGAGTGTGGCCGGCAGCGGCGCACCCCGCCGACCTGGAGCTCCAGCTGGCGGTCCCGACCGCGGTGTACCACTGGCTACAGGCCTTCCACGACCTGCGATGGAGGGGCAAACCCGACCGCCAAATCGGCTCCACGCACTGGCAAACGTGGCTGCAAGCAGACGAGCAGCGGGATGCCATCCGAGGTCTCGGGCCCGCGCCCGCAACGCGAGCCCTCGATGCGGCGGCCCCGGGCCGCACGCTGGCACCACACACGGTGCCGCTGGCCAACCTGCCCTTCGAACCAGCGGCAGAGGGCGCCATTCGGAAGTCGGTGCCGCTCCCCCCGGCGCAAGGGGCCACGGAGCCGACGAAATGCCCCCTGTGTGCAGACAAGTACTACACCAGCGGGGCAATGCTGGAACACCTGGCGTGGCACGCGGTGCACGCTGCGGCCCCGGCGGACGACAAGGAGGCGGCCGCCAACATCCTGCAGGGGAGAGCACGGAGGTCCCCGTGTCACGCCCCGTACACCCGGCGCCCCCCGCCCCAGGCAGCCTACCACGCAGATGGAGGTGAGGAGGCACCCGGAGCGGCCCCGGGGGCCGGCGGTGCGGCCCCACCAGGGTTCATGTCCATCCCCGCGGGGCTGGCCCCCCTGGCCCCCCTGGCTCCCCCGGTCCCCCGGGCCCCCCTGTGGGCCCCGCTGGGAACGGGCTCAGCGGATGCGGCGCACCCAGATGCCCTGGCGGCGCCGGCGAACCCGGCGGCGATGCCGATGCGGGATAGCTGACTCCAGGAGGACACGACGGGCGACGCCCTGTGGCTCCTCTCGTGGAACCTGCGCAACGGCCTCGTGCCGCCAGACCGGTCCCTCCGGGACACACTCCGGCGGCGCCGGGGGCCGGCGGCCTGCACCGACAAGGAGCACCTCATCACCGGCATGCTGCCCCAGGAGGGGGGCTTTGCCATCATGCTCCAGGAAACTGGGATCGCCACCAGGACGCAGGAGATGCACGTGGCCGCGGCGCTCCGGGACAAGGGGTACACCGCCTTCTTCAGCAGCCGGCTGGCGGAGACGGGAGCCACCTCCATTTCGAGAGGGGGGGGCCTCCTCACCGCGGTCAGCAGCAAGTACGTGGCGGAGCACGAGGTGCTCAGCTTCACGGAAATTGTCCCCGGGAAGGCCGCGGCCCTGGAGATCAGCACGGACGGTGGAGGCCTCACCCGCATCAATGTCGACGGGCCGCAAGCAGGCTGCTCCCCGTGGGCGGGACGGGCGGCGTTCTGGGCCGACATACAAATGTATGCCACGGCACGCAGCCTCGGCGGGAGGCACCCGGTGGTCATCGCCGGCGACACCAACATCTACATGGATGTCCCCGCCAACCCGGCCACGGAGCATTTCTGAGCGGGCTGGGAGGCCTGCGGCTTCCGAAGGGCCGCGGCAGGCGGCGAGGAGGACATGACCCCCACGCTCCACCCGTCCCAGCACAGGGTGGACAGGTTCCTGGTCAACGAGCCCCTCCTGTCGTGGTCCCTGCGGGAAAGCGTCTGGGCTCGCGGCATGGCACACCCCCAGGTGGTCGGCTCGGACCACCTCCCGGTCCGCCTGGCCCTACCGGGTCTCCTCAGCGCAGCAGGGCGCGCGGCGATGCCCACCCCCTACAGCCACACGGAGGGCCGCCTCCTCCCGTACGACGCCGAGGCCGCGCCCGTCCAACACTGCCTGTGGGCGGCGGTCACCGCCGCGCAGGATGAACCCTCCCTGGCGCCCTGGCTGGGTCCCGCAGAGCAGCACGACTACGGGTCCATGCCCGCGGCCGCGGTGGACAAGGTGTTCGAACACCTCCACGCGACGCATGACGCCCTGGCGCGCGTGGTGGGACGCCGGCAGCCGTCTCCGGCGGGAACGGACCCCGCGGAGGGGGACCTCCCGGAGAGCGGAAAGCAGCTCCAGGCAGCGGTCCTCCGCTATGACACCCTGGCAGCGCGCGCGCCGGCAGCGTACCAGGCGGACGCGGCCAGGCATGGCATCCGGTCCGAGGCGGCGCTCCGGCTCACGGAGGAGCTGCAGGGTGTGTCGCCCGGGTTCCGCCCGACCACGCAGGGCCAACTACAGGAGGAGCTGGAGAGGCAAGCAGCCGCCCTCGAGGAGGACATTCGCCAGCTCCGCGCCCTCCTGGCGGCAAACCGCAAGCGCGCCATCAAGGACTTCTGGCGCCGCCACGCCCCCGACATCGCCCAGCGATGGAAAGCCGTGCGGGGAGCCATTGAGGTAGAGGCCCCAGGCCCGTCAGGCCTCTGGAACGTGCGGGTTCCCAACACCCAAACGCTCCTCGCGGAGGCCCACGACGTGATGTTCGCAGTTCGCGCCTTCTGGCGGGAACTGTATGACAAACGCCCGGTGGACCTCCCGGGTTTCCAGGCGGTCCTCGGCCGCCACGTCCCCCGGGTCCCTGAGGGGGCCTGGACACAGGTCCAGCAGTACTCCATGCAGGACCTGAAGTCCGCCCTGGACAAGGCCGATGGCAAGGCCCCAGGTCCTAATCACGTGGAGGCCCGTTTCATCAAGGCCCTCCCGGCACCCGTCCAGTGGCTCCTGGTCCATTCCTACCGGGCCATCCTCCGCGGCGCCCCGCCGCCGATGCACTGGAGGGACGCGCACATCTGGCTCAGCCCCAAGGTACCGGGCTCTGCCAGACCGGACGACTACAGGCCCATAGCCCTGGGCCAGCTGGACATGAAGCTGCTCACGGGCCCCCTCACCCAGCGCATCACGGAAGTGCTCACACGGCACGGAGTGGTCAGCGACTGGCAGCAGGGGGCCCTCCCTGGCTCCAACACAGGCCCCCCGCTGTTCATGGCGCAGCGGCAGCTCCAGCGGGGAAGGCCCAACTACGTCTTCTCCTTTGACGCCCGCAAGGCCTTCGACACCGCCCCACACGGCGCCCTCCACCTCATCCTGCGCCACCTCTCCGTGCCGCCGGACGTCATTGACCTCCTGCTCTTCCTCCACACGTGCGCCAGGCTGCGCATCGTCACAGCACACGGGCTAACGCAGCCCGTCTACATGCTACGCGGCGTCCGGCAGGGCAACCCCGAGAGCCCCCTGCTGTACGCGCTCCTCCTGGAGCCCCTGCTCAGGGCACAGGGGCACCGCCTGCGCCCGCCGGGAGGGGCCGAGCACGGCCTCATCCAGGCCTATATCGACGACCTGCTGGTGGTGGCCCACACGCTGCAGCACTTCGTCGAGGGCGTGGAGGCGGTGGCCGCGTACCTGGGGATGATGGGCATGGAGCTCAACCCCCGCAAGTGCGCCATGGCCACCACGGAGGGGGTCCCGGGCCTGCAGCTGCGCCTCTGCCCCCACCTGGAAAACCCGTGGTACTGGGTACCAGCGGCGGGCTCCGTCACCCACCTGGGACTCCAGCTGCAGCCGGACGGGGAGTTCTCCCTGCAGCGCAAGCACCGGCTACGCCTGGCGGCGGTGCACCACTGGTGCCTTAACACCCTCGCGCCACCGAAAGTGGTGCAGGACGTCATCCTGGCGATCCTCGGGGGGGTGACGCAGTACGTCGCCCCTTTCATCGCCGACGACTCCGACACTGCACGCCACCTGGACCACATCACGGTCCAGGTCGCGAAGGACAGGGCGCGGTACGCCTTCGACGCCTCGCGGGACAGCCTGCAGGATGACCGGACCCTGGGGCTCACACGGGTGCCCACGCGGTGCCAGCAGGCAGCGGTGGCCCTCGTGGGTACACTCGTCCACCACCGCGCAACCTCCGTGCGCGCCGAGGTCACCAAGATGTTCTGGGAGATAGCCGGCGCGCACGGAATATGTCCCGAGGTGCACTACCCCGTCCCGGAGTTCGCAACTCTGGCGGGAGGCGACTGGGTCCACCGCATACCCCGGGCCCTGGCCGCCCTGGGAGTGGGGATGTACAACCCCATCGCGTGCCCCAGGGCGGCCCATGTCCAACTACAGTCCGCGCCGGGCAAAATCGTCACGCTGCGCACCGCCAAGCTGCGACACCGCGACACGTGCCGCCTGACGGTGCCACACACAACGCCGTGGCATGGGCCCCACGGGCCACGCCACCCCTTCCCCGATAACGACGATCCATGGCCGACGGCGGTGCGGGAGTGCCTCAACCAATGCGCCGATGAACACCTCCATTATTGCCGCCGTGAGCAGGAGCCCACCAACCACCCAGGGTGGCGCGACGCCCTGGCCCACCTCTTCCACACCACCGGCACACGGCACCCCCGCCTGAGACTCGTCCACCCCACGAGGGCTAAGCAGGACGCCCACACCGGCCCACGGGTGACCCCGGACGGCCTGCACCTCCACGTCGGGGGCTACCGCCGCTGGGACGGCCTATCCCCCCCCACGCGGGGGGCGGCGTACCACCCGCCAGCGGCCCTCATGTACATCCTCCGCGACGTACTCGCGGAAAGCGAGCACCAAGAGCCTAACGCGGACGTGGCGTGGCCAGAGCCCTTACGCCCCCGGCCCCATGCGCCGACGCCGTTGTGGTTGGTGACCACGGACGACCAATGCACCCAAGCGACGGGACAAGCGCAGCTCCGGGCCGAGTGGGTAATAGTGCAAGTGGGGGCAGGCCAGCCCGAATCCCGTGGGCTCCCCCGTGGCACCGCCCTACTGCTGGCTACGGGGGTGCCGCACGACCCACACATGGCGGTACACGCGCTGGAGGACCAGCCGGAGGACACGGGACACCTGGTGGTCCACCAGCGCGGGGGCCCGGCGTGGCTCAAGGAACATGTGACGGCGCTACGGTTCTGGGCAAGCACGGTCGCCGGAGCGGAGATCCGGCTGCACGACCGTCCGGCGATCAGCCCAGGCGACACCAGGGCGCTGAGCGTGGACCAACTGACCCCCAGCCACCCCGACGTCCGGTGGCACTCCGCCGACCTCAACGCGGGGTGGCTCAGCCCCACCGGATACTACTGGATCCCGGAGGCCTGGGGACACACCTCCTCTGACGCGTCCGGGGGCGGACCCTGCAAACACGCCACCAGCGTCGCTCTCGCCGCCGACCTCACCCGCACGTGGGCGGTGGCCATCTCGGGCACGGTGCCCGACGGGGAGGGGGTGGCCCCCCTCCCCCTACATTACGGTGCCCACAGACCATGGGTCCACACGGTGGACGCCGAAGTCATCCTCCACCTCCTGCGGCACGCAGATCGCGAACGAACCACGGGGGTCCCCGCGGGCGCAGTGAAGGTGGTCAACCAGATGCCCCTGAGGTGGCTCCGGGACGGCCTGTGCGCGCGGGGGCAACACGCCAGGCACCCGTTCTGGTACGTCCGAGCCACCTCGCACCACAGTGACGCCCTACTGCACAAGGCGGACTGGGCGGCGTCCCAGGACACCGTCTTGCAGAACACGCCCCCGGACCCTGGCCACGCCCAACTCATTGTCGCCGGCCGTGACGGCCATCTCGATCTACGGCCCCCCACGATGCGGGTGCTCGGCGAGGTCGCGCAACGGGCGCAGACGGACCATGCGCTGACGCACCGGGGACACACACCTTTGGGCGCGGCCCACGCCACGGCCTACGTCCACGCCCGGGACCTCACCGCGGCGGCCACCAACCGCCGGGCGCTGCGGGCCCGAGACGGCCACACGCCGGTGCAGCGCAGGCTCCGCGTCCGGAAGGAGCGGCTCTCCGGCGTCGCCATCGTCCCACAACCGTGCCTTTTCTGCGGCGGCCCGGAGGAGACCCCGGTGCACATGCACGTGGGTTGCACCCACTCACGGCTCCTCTGGCCCCACTACCGCCAGGCGGTACACGAGGCGGCCCGCCACCTCCCGCCTGGGGACAAGGCCCTGTGGGTGGCCTCGTGGCGCTCCGCAGGCGCCACGTGGACGGAGGTGTTCTGCTCCGGACTGGTGCCCGAGGAAGGGGAGGCGCAGCTCCGCGCCATAACCCGATACGACCCGCCGGGAGGGACCTCGGTGGACGATTTCCTCCACCACATGCTCCGGTTGGGAAATTCGCGTGGGAGCTTCGCAACCACCGGCTGGAGCCACTCTTCCGCGAGCCCCAGAGCGCGGCGGCCCGGGCGCACCGGTGGCTCACTGCGGCGGAGGGCGACCACCCTCCCCCCCCCCCCGCGCCCTGACAAGGACTTCGTAGCCTCCCTCCGTGTTGTGAATGGCACTCTGGAGTGCCCGCCCCAAGAGAGCCCCCACCCGTACCAGGACCTGCCGGGGGGGTTCCCGAGGCACCTACAAGACGCCCTCTTCCCACCGTGGATCATCGGGCGCGGCTCCATGACCGCATGGGAGGCGCGCATCGTGGGGGAGGAGTGGGCGCGGGAGTGGAGCCGGTGGTGCGCCGCCACGCGCGCCCCGGAGACCCCTGCGCAACGATACGCCGCCATCCCGCTCCGGTGGTGGGGGCCGGACACCCGGCCGAGACCCACCATGATCCGCGGGGCGGGGCCTGACCACCCGTGGGACGCGGCGACGGGGGAATGGCTGCAGGCGGCCCCGGGGCCGCAAACGGGATGGACTGGGGGCGTGTCCTCACTCGTCAGGACACCCGTCCCGCCCCGCATCGTCCTTCACGCCGCCAACGTGCTCCGGGCTACGGAGATACGCACGTGCGGACACGCTGCGGCCACCGTCCGGTGGCACCCCCCAGAGGACGGGGCCACCCAACTCACCGTGGCGCACTTCAAAGCTGGGGGGCCGGTATACGACGACGCCCTGTCCCGGCTGGGCGACACCCAGGGGCCCTTGCTCCTCATGCTCCCCACCGGCATTGCAGCCGCGCTGCGCCAGGAGCTAGACGGCTGCGAAGGGCTGCGAGTGGGGTGGGAGGCAGTCGCGGACGGCACCCTGCTGGCCCTCCTCCACAGAGACACCGCGAACGGGTGCCAATGGGATGCGCTGACGCCCCACCTCACCGGGCGCCACGTGTACATGGCGAGCCCCCCCCAGGAACACCCCCGCCCGGCGTGGGACGACCTCATCGCCGCCTTCCACGACCACGGGATCCTCCCCGATGACACGTGGCAGGAGGTCCAGCGGAAGACGCTTGGCAAGGACTACCGGCGCCGCGTCCACGCCCGCCTGCTGGAGATCCGGGACCCCCTCCGACAGAGGTGGGACGACCTTCGGCTCCGCCATCTCGACCCTTGGTCGCCGCCCTCCCACCTCCCACACACCTGCCGACTCTGCGGAGAATGTGACACGGTGTCCTCCGCAGCGTCGACACGCGCCAACAGGTGCGCGCGGTGCACCCAGGTAGCCGCGTGCCCCTGGCCCGAACCTCCCGCAGGCCCGCGCAGGCGCACAGAGGAGGAGGCCTTGCGCCGGCGCATCGAGGGGGCACACACCCCCTCGCACGAACAAGCGGGCCCCGCGGGCGCTGCCCTTCTGTGGATCCACGTGCACCTGCGGGACCCCACATCCGTTGCGCACCTGTCGCACGTGTTCGCCCCCTAACCCCCGCCCGCCGCCGCCCTTTGCAGAGCCCGCAGCACCATGCCACGCCGACGGGGGGATGGGCCGGGGCACACCAGGGCCCGCCGCAGAGCGCAGGAGGCGGCCGTCCGGGGCCTGGTGGCGGACGCGGTGGCGGAGGCACACGAAGCGCACGCTGCCGCACGGTGTGACCTGGAGGGCAGTGCGAGGGCTTTCCTCAACGAGACCGCCCTCCCGGCCGTCCGCGCCCTGAACGGAGCGGGGGCCCCTACGCTGCTCCCGGCAATGCACCGGATCGTGAACGCCATCCGGCCGGGGCTCATCAGCCCGGAGGCGGCCCTCTACGGGCACTGGATGGAGTGGCGCGAGTCCAATTGGTCGGGCCGGCCCCTGTCCATGGGGGACACCCTGCGGCTGACGGGAGCGGGGTCTGCCATGTCCCTCCGCAGTAGCGCCCCGGCCCTGCTGCACGCCCTTAGGACGCGCTACCCCGGGGACGCGGCCCCGTACCTGAACCAGGCGCGGGCCACGTACCCGGGAGGAGTGTCCGAGCTGGATGCGGCGCTCCACCTTCTACACCCGCTGGACGAGGACCTGCAGGTGGGCGAGGTCACGGTGTTCGTGGAAGGCGCGGACGAGGCGTCCGCCCGCCCCCGCCCGACCAACCCGGTGTACGACGGCACCGGGCCTACCCCCCCGTACGCCGTCGTCTACGAGGCGTTCCCCAGGGAGCCCACTTGGTGCCCCGCCCTCCCGCCGGCGACGCACGCGCCCCGCGGCTGGGCTAACCCAGACCTGTCCCCCCCCCTCTCCAGGACCAGGGGTGCCCACCACAGGGGGCAGGTCCTCTGGCAGGAGTGCCCTGGCACCCCCCTCCTCCTCCTCGTCGTCGCGACCCGCGGGGACCCGGGGCGGATCCTGGGGATCACCCCCACCCGCCTCTATGGGGCAACACCCGTACCCCGCCCCCCCCTCCCGGCGCCCGCGGCGCGGGACGGAGTACACACCTTCCTGCGCACACAGGAGGTCACCGCCGTTACGGGGGTCCACCTGGTGCGGCTGCCCCCGACACCGCTCGACGACCCCCGGGGGCCCAGGGCCCTGGGCCCCGCCCCAGACTGGGAGCTGTGGCGCGACGCGTGGGCCGCGTGGCTCCCCCGCCTCCCCTTCCAATGCCGGTGGATGGCCGCAGGCCCCCGGCCGTGCGGGGCTGACGCCACAGCCGGCCCCCCACCCCCTCCCCCCCTTCCCCCCGCAGAGCACCACACGGCACTGCCCACCGCACGGCACTGATGCACCAGGAGGTAGTGGGAAGGGCGCGCCTGCCACCACGCATGCCTACCGGGGTAACAGTGATGGCAGACTCCGATGGGTCCCCCCAGCGGGACGACCGCCACCACCGCCGGTCCCGCTCCCGCTCCCCCGTCTCCTCCCCGGAGTGGACGGGGGAGACCCTCGCGGAGCGCAAGGAGCGGAGGCTGGCGGAGGCGGCGGTGCTGGTCGGGCCGCCGCCGCCGGCACGGGAGCCTGGGCCAGCCGAGGCGACCGCCCCCGCCGCCCAAGCAGTCAGCCCCGCCGCCCCGCCCCGCCCAGACACGCAGGAGGCGGAGACCGCAGCGAGGCACGCCGCGGCCCCGACCGCGGCCCCCGGCACGCCGCCGACACGGGGGGCAGCCCCGGCGCAGGAACCGGGCGCATCGCCGAGGGCTGCCGCAGCCGCAGAGGAGAGCAAGAAGGGCGCGCGAGGGGTTGCGACCGCGCGGGCCACGGGCGCCTCGTCGGCGGCCGCCAGGGCAGCGGAGGAGAGCGGGGAGGGCGCGCGGGGGACTGCGGCCGCGACCCCGGCGGGCCGCGACACCACCTCGGCCGGCCGCGCCGCGACCTCCAGCGCGCCGCGAACGCGGGGGACGGACCCCGCACGGGCCGCGGGCGCCCTGCCGGCGGCCGCCGCGGCAGCAGAGGAGAACGAGGAGGGCGTGCGAGGGGTTGCGACCGCGGCCACGGGTGCCTCGTCGGCGGCCGCCACGGCGGCGAAGGAGAGCGAGGAGGACGCGCGAGGGGCTGCGGCCGCGACCCCGGCGGGCCGCGACACCGCCTCGGCCGGCCACGCCGCGGCCCCCAGCACGCCGCGCAAGCGGGGGAAGAACCCCGCACGGGCCGCGGACGCCTCGCCGGCGGCCGCCGCAGCAGCAGCAGTGGGCAGGGAGAGCGCGAAGTACCGCGCCCACGCCAACCCCACCCACACCCACACCAGCCCCCCCAAGCCGTTCCCCCCCAAGCCCTTCCCCCCGGGGCGGGAGCGGCACGTCCGCCCCCCGACGCGCGAGCGCTCGCCGCCGGGCGTCACGCTGCCGCAGCTGCAAAGGCAGCGGGACGCCCGGCGAGTGGTCCAGGAAGGGCGCAGCAGCGGGGGGGAGCAGAGCGGACGGCGCGACTCGGGGCAGGGGTTAGGGAAGGGGCCAGGGCACGGGAAGGGCGCGCAGGGGCGCGGGCAGGGAGCCCAGGTGCAGGGGGCAGGGCGAGGGGAGGTGGGAGAGCGAGCGGGCCAGGGCATGGGGGACGGGAGGCGGGACCCGCGACACGGGCAGGGGGCTGGAAAGGGGCCCAAGGGCAAGGGCAAGGGCGCCGCGGGCCCCAAGGGACAGGCGGGACGGGGAATGGGAGCCCAGGGGGGAGGACGGGGCGAAGGGAGGCAGGCAGAGGGCGGGGCGCCCCCGCAGCCGGGCGTGCAGCCGGTGAGGTGCATCCCCCCCGGCATCCAACAGATGCCGGCACACCACACCCACCACCACCACCACCACCAGCACCACCACCACCTCTACAACATCGACCCTGACGCCGGCGAGCTCATCCCCCCCCAACCCCCACGACACCAGCACCATTAAGCCCCCCCCGCGCCGAGGGCGGAGCCGGCGCGGATGGCCTCGGCGGAGGAGGGACGGGGCGCGGCATCGGCGCCGCAGGCGCAGGGGCAGCGAGGGCAGCCGGCACGGGGGGCAGAGGAGGGCCGGCCATGGGACCGGGACTGGGGCGCGGTCCCGGACCCTCTGGGGGAGGAGACCCTCCCCCTGGTGGGGGAGGTGTACGGATGGTTGTGCTGGGCCAACCAGGGGACCTCCAGGAGGTCGAGGAACCGGCCCTTCGATGCCGTGCTCCTCCGGAGGGACGGAGGAAACCGAGAGGTACCCCCAGGGGGCTGGGCAGCCCCAGAGGACCATGAGAGGGTCCTCAGGTCAGTGATCCGGGCGGCGTGGCCCGACAGGGAGCCGACGTGGCCGGCCTTCCTGGAAGGGGGAGCGGTGCTCCGCATCACGGATGCGGACGCCAACAACTGGCTCCCCCGGGCTTTGCGCAGCGCCCTCGCCCACTGGCGCTACCGCCGGCACAACCCGCCGCCGCCGCAGCCCCAGCCCCCACACAAGCGGCGGCGCAGGTGAAGGCGCAGACGGCGGGTACGGGAGAGTTGAGGGGGGGGGCTGGCCCCCCCGGCCCACGCCCCTCCCACGGTACGGCACGACGCAAGAAGGCGCGCCACCTCCCGCGGGAGGGTGTGCGGAGACAACGAGCGCGGGGGGGAACCTGCTGCCCCGCAGCCCGCTAACCACTGACCGCTAACCTTCACGGCCACCCCCGGCCGGCCGGCGCCGCGCGACAACGGCCGGGGGATGAGGGGCCCCAGCGAGGGCCTGCGCGAGAATCCGACTATCGGTAGAGGGGGGCGGGGGAAGGGCGCGACCCCCCAGCCGATGGCTGGCCCCCGGGGCCAGGACTGCCATGCCGCCCCCCCCCCCCGGCCGACAGGAGGCATCACCAGGGGACCAAAGGGCCCCCCCCACTCCCCCCCCCCCCTCCCACACAGGCCCGAGAGCGGGCGGGGGGGCGGCCCCCCCACCCCCCCCCCCGCACCCACCTCAGCTGGGGAGCCACAGGCGCGGCCCTCCGCCCCCCCAGGGCCGGGGGGGCGCCCCCCCCCTCAGGAGGAACGGCGACGCGGTAAGGGCAACGGCGGCTGGACCTGCTCCCGCGAACCCACACTGGCGTGCAGGAGCAACGCGCACAACGGAACAGGAAGGAGGCCGCGCCCCACATGACCCTCCCGTAACCACAGCCCACTCCGAGGTGACAGAGGGGGGGTTCAGGTCAGCTGGGGCCCCCGGGGGAGCGGTCCACGGGCCGCCCCTCACCCCCCCCCACCCCGGGGCGGCACTTCAGCCCCGACCGCACGCGCGCGCCGAAAGGGAGCGCGCCGGCGACACGGAGAGGGCCGGAAAGGAGTACCGCAGGCCGCCGCCCGGAGCGGGAACAGGGAGGCCACGGCGCGACACCCCCCCCCCCCCCACCAGCCCGCCAGCCGCGGGGGCCCCGGCCCCCACCCCCCGAGGCAGGGGGGATGGCCCCCCCCCACCCGAGAGGGGAGCCAAAGTGTGACCCGCCCCCCCGCCCCAGCCGCCGGCTCACATGGGGGCCGCGAAGAACAAGCGGGCCCACGCCTGCGCACCGGGAGGCCGCACAGATCGTACCCAGAGAAGCCGGGTGGGCACGAACCGGAGTGGTATGGGGGGCCACGCCCCCCATGGACAGCACACAAGCGGCGGCGCAGGTGATGGCCCAGACGGCGGATGCGCGAGAGTGGGGGGAGGAGCCGGGCCCCCCGACCCACGCCCCCCCCATGGTACGGCACGACGCATGAGAGCGTGCCACCTCCCGCGGGAGGGAGTACGGAGACAACGAGCGCGGGAGGGAACCTGCTGCCCCGCAGCCCGCTAACCACTGACCGCTAACCCTCACGGCCGCCCCCGGCCTGCCAGCGCCTCGCGACAACGGCCAGGGGGATGAGGGACCCCAGCAAGGGCCTGCACGAGGATCCGACTCTAGGTAGAGGGGGGCGGGGGAAGGGCGCGACCCCCCAGCCGATGGCTGGCCCCCGGGGCCAGGACTGCCATGCCGCCCCCCCCCCCCGGCCGTCAGGAGGCATCGCCAGGGGACCAGAGGGCCCCCCACACTCCCTTCCCCCCCCCCCGCACCCCCCCCAGCTGGTGAGCCACGGGAGCGGCCCTCCGCCCCCCCGGAGCCGGGGGGGCGACGCGGTGGGGGGAGCGGCCGCTGGACCTGCTCCCGCGAGCCCACACTGGCGTGCCGGGGCGACGCGCACAACGGAACAGTATGGAGGCCGCGCCCCACATGACCCTCCCGTGACCACAGCTCACTCAGGGAGGGCAGGGGGGGGGTTCAGGTCTGCAAGGGCCCCCGGGGGAGCGGTCCGCGGACCGCCCCTCACCCCCCCCACCCCGGGGCAGCACTTCGGCCCCGACCGCATGCACACGCCAGAAGGGAGCGCGCCGGCGACACGAAGGGGGCCAGGATTGAGTACCGCAGGCCGCCGCCCAGAAGGGGAGCAGGGAGGCCGCGGCGCGACACCCCCCCCCCCCCCCGCCCCCCCACCGGCCCGCGGGCCGCTGGGGCCCCGGCCCCCACCCCCCGAGGCAGGGGGGATGGTCCCCCCCCGCCCGAGAGAGGAGCCGGAGCGCAACCCACCCCCCCGCCCCAGCCGCCGGCCCCCATGGGGGCCGCGAAGAACAAGCGAGCCCGCGCCTACGCGCCAGGACGCCGAACAGATCGTACCCAGAGAAGCCTGCTGAGCACGAACCGGAGTGGTATGGGGTGCCACGCCCCCCATGGACAGCGCAACGCCAGTGACACCCGCTTTGTTGCCTGCCCAGGGAAGGCAGAGGGACGGAATGAGGCAGAGCGACCCCCCGCCCTACAGGCCCCCCCCCGGCCGCACAACTGGGGGGTACGGCGCACGCCCCCCCCCCCCCCAGCCCGCCCCCAAGCACATGAACGCCACGGACCCGCCCCGCGGCGCGCAGCCCCCACAGGGCGTGCCGGCCGAGGGGACAGAGCAGGGCCCCCACACCCGCAAGCCCGCGCTCACAACACGTGGATCGCGGGCCCCGGCAGCCCACCCAGTGGGCGGGCAGTCGGGGGAGGGGGAGCGCAAGACCCCAGACGCCCCTCGCAACGGTAGAAGGCAACCCCCCGGGGACGCCCTGCCGCCACCCCCACAACCCCAAGCCAAGTAGGGGGGAACCGGGACCGGACCGCCCCCCCCCAAGCACGCCAGACGGAGCACGGGACCGGAACTGGACACGCGGAGGGGCACGGACCACGTGGAACGGCCCTACCAGCGCCCGGTGCCGGGACCACGCGAGGTGCGCACGCCACACCACCCAGGGGGGGGGGGAGCGGACACCGCGAGAGCGCGAGCGCACACACACGAAAGGGACACGCGGGGACTACCAGAAGGGCAACCGGACCGAGCGCGCGGAACGCACAGACCTCGTGGAATGGCGTACCAGCGAGCGAGGGTAAGGGACACACGGACGGGACGGCCCGCCACACGCAGCGCCGAAGACGCGGGGCGGGGAGGGGGAAAAGAGAGAGACACAACACCAGGTACCGGCCCGAACCCCCCGAACCGGCCGCGAGCGCCGCGCACACACAGACGGGGCACTGCACCCGCCAAGGCAGTAGTGGCGCACAGCGCCACGCCCCAACCCCTAGGCTAGGCAGCCTCCGCGCCAGCCCAAGGGGGTCCCACTGGCGACAAGCCAGTAGCACGGGCCCGGCGGCGCCGGCGCCCTGGGCGACCACGCATTAGGGGGGCGACGCAGTGGGTAAGCGCCCGCAGCCACGAACGCGAATTGATGCACTGACCGGGGAGTGGCGAAACGGGGAAGCTGGGGAAGGACAGGGCTCTGAGCTCTGTGAACCCGGGGGACTCCGCCACCAGGCAGGAGGTGCGTCTTGGAGGGCCCCCCACTAGGACCCGCTGGGGAGGATATCACCTGGCCCGACCAGGTGGCCCCCCGGGGCCGAAAGGCGTCTAGTACCCGCAAAATCAAACCTCAAACCTCAAACATCTCGAGGGAGCTTGGCCACCAACCAGAACAGCAGGTTGTCGCTGCTGTAGGAACCGGGCGTCAGTGGTCCAGCCCAGTGATCCAGGTCAGCCAACAGCTCAGAGACCCTGCCAGGTTTGGGGTTGTTGGGCAGCACGGGCAGGTTCTGGATCTCGGCCCTGATGGAGAGGTCGGTTTCGTAGGTCGGGTACTGCCTCTCCAGGGCAACCAACACATCGGCAAAGGTGGCGGAGTTAGTCACGATCTGCCTGACCTGCTTCTCCAGGTACTTGGTCTTGCAGCACTGCAGGAGCAGATCGCACTTGACTCTCCCACTAGCGTGGGTTTGGCCGGTCAATCGGAGAAACCGGCCAAAATTCTCAGCGAACTCGCTGAGGTCCTTGCCTGTGAACTCAGGCAGGTTCACCACGATCTTGGAGGTGGCAATAGCCTTCGCCTCCTGAGACCTGCGTCCCTCAGGGCGTCGGGTCTTCTTCTTCTTCTTCTTCTTCTTCTTCCCCCTTGGGTCCTCGGGGTCCTCCGGGTCATCGTCCTCCGAGGGCGAAGTTGAAGTCATCGACGGCGGCTCATCATCGGAGGGGTCTCCGCCTAGATCACTAGAGCCATAAGGCTCTACGTCCACCATAGCCCTCAAGGCTGTTAGCCCCAGCCGGTCCAGCTCGGCCCTCGTCGAGTTCGTCACGTGGCTGTAGGGCGGCTGGGCCGTTCTCGGTACGAAAGGACTTCTCGGTATAGCTGCAGGAGTCGGCATCGGTCGGCTCCTTAGGCTCCCCAGGGTGTTTGTCAACCCTGCCGCCAGGTGGTTGGCCTGTACCCGGTGGGGTGACATTCCCACCGTGGTAGGTGACGCTTGGGGCGGAATCATCAGGGGCTCCAGTTTCTCACGGATCTGTTGAGTGAGGTCGCCCACGATTTTTGAAGTGGCTCCTCGGAGCACCTCGTTGATCTCCAACCGCGTCAGGGACCTGTTGGAGGATCTCCCCGATCCCCTACTCCTGCCACCAAGAGACTCTGGTCCTCTCCTCAACCCACTCAAGGCTGCATACCCAGGTGCATACTCAGGAACATCCACATAGGTTCCAGTAGCGGGTAGTGGATGGGGATATTCAGCCGCATACCATCGCGGCGCAGAGCTGGAAGCCACCGGCTCACTGGCAGTAGTTGCCTCAAGGAGCGCAGTGGTAGGTGGGCCCATACCATAGGCGGGGTAGGGAGGCATGCCAGTAAAGCCTGTGCCCTCTGCCATAGGGGGGCTGGTTATGGGAGTGGATGTTGCAGCGGCTGGGAGTGTGGTGGTCATAGGAGAGGGTGATGCGTGGAGGCCAGAAGCGCTTGGTGCGCCTTCGAAGGTAGGGTCATTCGTCAGGTCTTGCCCTTGTTCCTCTCCTTTGTCTGCTTCGTCTCCCGCATCCTTCTCGCTCTCTCTCTTCCTCTTCACAGGCTGCGCCACCACCTCTTCGACGGACAGGGCCCCGAAGGCCGTCTGGAGTCCATCCAGGGAGTTCTCAGCCGCATCCACTGGCCCATGTAAGGGCTCCGCCGAAGGTACAGCGCCAGGTGCTGGCCTTGCCGGTGCCTCAGGCGCTGGCGCTGTCTTCACGTCGGCGTCCTCCTTCCTTGTGTCCATCTTCAGTCACCCTTCTGCTTATATGTGCCTGTACTCGGCGCACTGGATGTACGGCGCGGGGTTGCTGCTGGTGCGCAGAGACAGACTGCCTCTGCTACCAGAA
Source organism: Eutreptiella sp. 'Long Island Sound 2002' (assembly GCA_964036045.1). Lineage (NCBI taxonomy): Eukaryota > Euglenozoa > Euglenophyceae > Eutreptiales > Eutreptiaceae > Eutreptiella > Eutreptiella sp. 'Long Island Sound 2002'. Next base: position 133,279,348 of record OZ038383.1, read on the forward strand.
AAGTTTATAGTGGTTTCAGCACTGTGTTTTGCCTCTCCTGCTGCTTGCTGTTGGTGTAGGGTTTCCTGCTGCTTGTTTTTGGAGATGAAAAGCTTTTGTTTGCTGAAGTACAGTCAATCCAGGATAGCCCAAGCCAATATTATGCAAGGAGAAGAGAATCAGGATCAAAGCATGAAGGGCTGCAGTGTAAACAGTGAAAGATGATTGGATATTCACAGAAACTGCAACTCAGGTCAAATCGGAATGCATATTCACAAAGATAGCTGAAATGCTTTGGAAAAGAGTTGGAAAACTGCCCCATGGTCACTCTATCTCCATAGTGCCATCTCAGGAGATGTGCACTCTTTGTTTTGGGTCCCATATGTGCTGAGGTGGCAGGGCATGTGGCGATGAGGTCACTGCCATGTCACATGGGATCTTCCTACTTAGCTAGGCTGACCAGGAATTGAACCCAGGACCTCTCAAAAAGAGGTGCCCAGCCCCCTAGGGTGCATACCACTAGGATAGCTAAGAATTCATGGAAAAAAATAGATAAATTCATAGGCTCTGCCTTGGATATGTCAGTTCTCAGTCAACTCAGGAAAAGATGATTTGCCTCACATTGAAAGGGGATTAAGGGGTCCACTCCATATCCTGATTGGGTGTTTGGTTCCATAGGTCAAAATGTGTTATCACCATTTTTGGTAGGACCAATACTAAGATAAAAATGCATGGATGCTCAGTGCATCTCTAATACAACTAGAGTATGCCTCAAAGCATTGGAAAAGCACTTTTTCTTACTGCACACACACAGTCCAACACCCTCCCAAGGAGAGGCGGGGCGCAGCCGAAACCCAAACCCCAGCACGCACGCCCACACCGCACACCGGAACCCGAAACGGCGGGGGGCAAGCGGAGCGCGCACGCAACCACACACGTCCCATAAGCAGGCCCGAACCTAAGCCCAACCACGAAGATCACAAACAGCCGGGAAAAGAGGGACAACACCACAAACCGTACCCAAACACACCCGCCCAAGACCCCAGCCAGGACTGGCGGGGCTAACGAAACCCACACCCAACCGCAATCCGGACCCAAACACAAACGCCGCACAACAGTAGGAAACCCAGTGTCCACAGCCCGGGCACTGAGGCAGCCCGTGCCATGCAGCTGACCCGGCCAAACGAGATCCGGAGACCGGGGGTAAGCCTGCATCCTAAGGCCTGCGCTGCTTTGGGACTCGAGGCGGAGCGTGCGACACCCAAGCGCCTCGGAACCCTAGTACCAAGAACGTGCGGGATACGCCAGGAAGTCCGGTGAACCTCTAGGGTTCCGCCCAAAGGAGGGGACGCGCGCAAGCACGGGGGCACACCCTCCCGGCGAGACAAGCACGTCACGCTGGCGGCGATCAGCCCTCCCGGTGTTGCCCGGGGCCGCTTTGTTGGGGGCCAACAGTCAGGTCTAGCGGGATGTAAGCCGCCTCCCCTCTTCACGCGCGGAGCCTCTTCCTGTTCGTCACAGGGGCGACGCCAGGGGGAACCATGGGGCGCCTCTCCGGGACCGAGTGCACCTACCTACCTAAAGACCTCCCCGACAACGACGACCCGTGGCCGACGGCGGTGCGGGAATGCCTCAACCAGTGCGCCGATGAACACCTCCACTATTGCCGCCGCGAGCAGGAGCCCACCAACCACCCTGGGTGGCGCGACGCCTTGGTCCACCTCTTCCACACCACCGGCACGCGGGACCCCCGCCTGAGACTCGTCCACACGACGAGGGCTAAGCAGGACACCCACACTGGCCCACGGCTGACCCCGGCTGCGCTGCACCTTCACGTCGGGGGCTACCGCCGCCGGGGCGGCCTATTCCCCCCCACGCGGGGGGCGGCGTACCGGCCGCCGGCGGCTCTCATGTACATCATCCACGACGTACTCGCGGAAAGCAAGCACCGAGAACCTAACGCGGATGTGCCGTGGCCCGAACCCCTGCGCCCCCGGCCCCACGCGCCGACGCCGGTGTGGTTGGTGACCACGGACGACCAATGCACCCGAGCGGACGAGCAAGCGCAGCTCTAGGCCGAATGGGTGGTAGTGCAGGTGGGGGCAGGCCAGCCCAGGCCCCCTGGACTCCCCCGCGGCACCGCCCTGCTGGTAGCTACGGAGGTGCCGCACGACCCACACAGGTAGTGCATGCGCTGGAGGACCAGCCGGAGGGCACGGGACACCTGGTGGTGCACCAGCGCTAAGGCCCGGCGTGGCTCAAGGAACATGTGACGGCACTCCGGTCCTGGGCAAGCACGATCGCCGGAGCGGAAATCCGGCTGCACGACCACCCGGCGATCCGCCCCGGCGACACCAAGGCGCTGAGCGTGGACCAACTGACCCCCAGCCACCCCGACGTCCGGTGGCACTCCGCCGACCTCAACGCGGGGTGGCTCAGCCCTACCGGGTACTACTGGATCCCAGAGGCCTGGGGCCACACCTCTTCCGATGCGTCCGGGGGCGGACCCTGCAAACACGCCACCAGCGTCGCTCTCGCCGCCGACCTCAGCCGCACGTGAACGGTGGCCATCTCGGGCACGGTGCCCGACGGGGAGGGGGTGGCCGCCTCCCTCCCCCTGCAATACGGCGCCCACCGACCGTGGGTCCATACGGTGGACGCCGAAGTCGTCCTCCACCTCCTGCGACATGCGGATCGCGAGCAGACTACGGGGGTCCCCGCGGGCTCGGCGAAGGTAGTCAACCAGATGCCCCTACAGTGGCTCCGGCACAGCCTGCCCGCGCGAGGGCGACACGCTGGGCACCCGTTCTGGTATGTCCGAGCCACCTCGCACCACAGTTACACCCTATTGCACAAGGCGGACTGGGCGGCGTCCCAGGACACCGTCCTGCAGAACACGCCCCCGGGCCCTAGCCACGCCCAACTCATTGTCGCCGGTCATGACGGCCACCTCGACCTACGGCCCCCCACGATGCGGACGCTCGGCGAGGTCGCGCAGCGGGCGCAGACAGACCATGCGCTGACGCACCGAGGACACAGACCTCCCGGCGCGGCCCACGCCACAGCCTATGTCCACGCCCGGGACCTTACCGCGACAGCCACCAACCACCGGGCGATGCGGGCCAGGGACGGCCACACGCCGGTGCAGCGCAGGCTCCACGTCCGTAAGGAGCGGCTCTCCGGCGTCGCCGTCCTCCCACAGCCGTGCCTCCTATGCGGCGGCCCGGAGGAGACCCCGGTGCACATGCACGTGGGCTGCGCCCTTCAAAGGCTCCTCTGGCCCCACTACCGCCAGGCGGTGCACGAGGCGGCCCGCCACCTCCCACCCGGGGACAAAGCCCTGTTGGTGGCCTCGTGGCGCTCCGCGGGCGCCGCATGGACGGAAGTCTTCTGCTCTGGGCTGGTGCCTGAGGAGGCAGAGGCGCAGCTCCGCGCCATAGCCCGCTACAACCCGCCGGGAGGGACCTCCGTGGACGATTCCCTCCACCACATGCTCCGGCTAGGAGACTTCGCATGGGAGCTTCGCAACCACCGGCTGGAGCAACTCCTCCGCTAGCCCCTAAGCGCGGCGACCCGGGTACACCGATGGCTCACCGCGGCAGAGGGCAACTGCCCCCCCCCCTCCCCCGCGCCCTGGCAAGGACTTCGTAGCCTCCCTCCGTGTCGTGAATGGCACTCTGGAGTGCCCGCCCCAAGAGGATTCCCACCCGTACCGGGACCTGCCGGGTGGTTTCTCGAGGCACCTGCAAGACGCTCTCTTCCCACCGTGGATCATCGGGCGCGGCTCCATGACCGCGTGGGAGGCGCGCATAGTGGGTGAGGAGTGGGCGCGTGAGTGGGGCCGGTGGTGTGCCGCCACGCGCACCCCAGAGACCCCTGCGCAACGATACGCCGCCATCCCGCTCGAGGGGTTGGGGCCGCACACGCGGCCGAGACCCACCATGATCCGCGGGGCGGGACCTGACCACCCGTGGGACGTGGCGAGGAAGGAATGGCTGCAAGCGGCCCCGGGGCCACAAACAGGATGGACTGGGGACGTGTCCTCGCAAGTCAGGGCGCCCGTCCCCCCCTGCATGGTCCTTTACGCCGCAAACGTGCTCGGGGCTACGAAGATACACACATGGGGACACGGCACGGCCACCATCCGATGGCACCCCCCGGAGGACGGGGCCACCCGGCTCGCCGTGGCGCACTTCAAAACCGGGGGGCCGGTATACGACGACGCCCTGTCCCGGCTGGGTGACACCCGGGGATCCTTACTCCTCATGCTCCCCACCGGCCTTGCAGCCGCGCTGCGCCAGGAGCTGGACAGCTGCGACGAGCTGCGAGTGGAGTGGGAGAAAGTCGCGGACGGCAACCTACTGGCCCTCCTCCACCGGGATGCCGCGGACGGGTCGCAGTGGGATATGCTGGCGCCCCACCTCACCGGGCGCCACGTGTATATGGTGACGCGTTCCCGTGGGGGGCCTGGCCACGGGACGCTGCGGTGACACGCACAAGCAAGCAGGCAGGCAAAGCACTGCGCTCACAGGGGCATCAATTACGCTCGTGTCATGTGACAAAGGGTTTCAGGATCCTTGCCACTCTGAAACAAGGGAACAAGAGTATGTACAGCAACACATCAGGATATGTACACATGGGGTTAAGATTGGACTGGGGTAAGGGCATCACAGGACAATAGACACTCAGTCCCAACTTATATCCCAATCCCAGGTCCGACCCTCCCAGTGGCTGGTGGGGTCGGGGGCTCAAACACAACCCATGCCCTGCTCAGTCCGGACCCTGAAACCCTGCCAATAGGGGAGGTGTCCTGCCCAGCCACAGGCGAGTTCCTGGGAACCAAGGGGCTCCAAGGCCAACCGTGAATGGCTCCCTACGCTCCCTGAACCGCAGGTCACAACTCCTCTCTAAGTCAGAGATATGGCCCCGCCATTATCCCCTAGGAGTTGGTAGCTGAAAATGGGCTCTTTCAGCCCAAACTGATATTAGCTCAAAAATCTCCAGGAACGACCCCTCGTCCGGACCCGCCAGAGGTAGGGACGAGGCAACTGACCCTATGCCCTTGGAATACAAACTCCCTGGAGCCCTCACCCAACCTGGTTCCCTCTGAGATACCGGCATCAGGGCACCACGGGTTCGTCAAGTGGGGTCATGTTGCCAAAATCACCAAAATTGGCATCATTTTCACGCGTGGCTCGCCCAGCTAGGGCAAGGCCAATGGCTCACAGGATAGGAGACAGGACCTAGGACTTCTATCTGAGTGTACAACCTGAAATTAGGTCCGGGCTTCTCATGGGCATAGAGATATGGGGCCGCCAATTGACCACACGGGGGGGGTGAAATTGGGGTCCCAAAAGGGGGTCATTTTGGCTGCTCGAAATGAGCCAAAATTCGGGGTGCTCCCAATAGTATATCTCCACGCCGGCTTGGAGATCCAATCCGCCATTCCATACGCGATCCACCGGGAGTCGAACAAAGACTCCCATGCATTGGCTCTCAAAGATCTCAATGCCACTCGGCGTGGTGACAATCCCAATTGGGTCCACAAATGCCAAAATGGCAAAATTGTCCACACTCACTTTGGGCTAGCACCCTAACGAAGGTTGCTCCGCTTCGCCCACGTGGTGTGTGAACCATGGGGACCAATATACATAACACCCATGTCATATATGGTCCATTGGTCCATGCGTCCGGCGTGCACGGGGGGCTGAACATAGTGCACGGCGGGCAGAAAATGTGGAAAATTGCTCAAAATGGCTGAAAATGCGCACACTCATGGTTGGGGCAAATGAGGCACATGCCCGACTTGGACCGGAGTGTGCCATGGGATTGGTATCAAGTCATATGTGTCCAACATATCTTTTGGGCGTCGCCCAACTCCTCTGGTTTTGGGAATGGCAGGGTCGCCAAGTGAGCCCATGATTTGGGATAGTCTCAAATCGCCAACATGGCGGCCACGGTATGCCAAGCCCAAGAGGAGTTATTCGCCGGGTCCAAGATATGTTCGGCACCGAAGTATGTACCCCCATAACATACTTGGGTCATGATGTCAATTGGGCGCAACGTTGAGATATACGGTCGCCACTTGACATCATGACGGGCAAAAAACAGCAATATTGGCGAAAAAACACCCAAAGGTGCCTTGAAAGGCGCACAAATATATTATAATATCTTCGGCTTGGATTGAGTAATCGACCAATCCTTCTAAACACAATGACTTGACACCAATGACCTCCGATTCCACATATGTGCTCCACTTGGGGCGCTTTGGAAGGTCGCGCGCGCTGCCTCCCAAGTGGGCACATGCAAAAATGGAATATTGCAAAAAACACACCTTGCTCGCAACGCATCGCTTCGGGAGCGCTCCACAAGCGTCCCTTCACGAAGGTTAGGCTTGATAGTGTTGGTTCGGAGTACAACGAAGGGCCTCGTGCGATATGGGGTCCATTGGCGGGTTAGTCTTGGAATGGTGCACCCGCCAAATGGGCACGCGATTTGACACCAAATATGGCATACAACCCTACCCATGCCTTCTACACCCAACCTAGTGGCCTAGAACCAAAGTATGCCTATATTCGAATGTAACTTTGGTCCCTTAACACGCATGCAAGTGCTTTGGTCGAAAATCGACCTCCTTTCGGAAAGCCGATTTTTGCATGCAGGCAAAATATGTTGCCTATATATATATGGAGATCATATATGCACTATCCGGGGAAGACAAGTGATATGCCCCGGATGTAGAGGCAAGCAAGGGTGGGGCAAACGCCAACTCAACATATTTCTACACGTACTTGGACGCCAAGTACGTGAAAAAGTGCACTTCTTGGAGAGCACTCAAAGTAAATAACCCTTTGGGCCTATTGAGTTGGGATCCTTTGGCCTCATCCTATGCCTATGGGGGGCAAAACCTCATACACAGTGCCTATGAGGCACGTTAGTTCGTCCTTGGGCGCTTGAACGCTCCTAACCCTGGTTATATCACTTGGTGGTTCGAAGCGCCTTCGGCTGCCCAGATCTTCTGGGAAAAATGTGGGACGCGATCCGTTATATCAAGGAAAAAATTGCGGACCACTCGAAGACCGTTTCAGTCTTAACTTCAAGAGAAATCGTATTACAGAATAATCTAATGCACTTCCACGGAACAGGCGACGACAGGCGGCGCGACTGCGGCGATTTCACGACAATTGGAAATCGCGGTAGAAATCGGGTGTTTCCCCGATTTCCGACCGAGAATCGCCTAAGACAATAAAGTTATGGTAAATCTACATTGATTCAATGGTTAAGGATCGGATTCCAGATCCCGCGGATTAGAAAACAGGGATATCCCGCTGACAGCCGGTGTCAACGGCTTCCGCACGGGTGTGACGGCTCACAGGCCTCCGGGCCATGGGCCATGGGTTCTGGGTACCGCTTCATCCCCCTCCTTAGAGCAAACCCTGGGGGGGGCTCGATAACACCCAAGCATGGCAGCGGGTACCCAGGACCATTTCCTGAAGGGGGGGGGGGGTGTCACATCCTCACTTCAGGCTGATTCGCAGGTTAGGCTGCCCAAATCCCACAGTAAGACAGGTAAGGCGCTGTAGCTGTTAGTAACTGCAAGTATAGTATCAAGTATCAAGTCCCGGGTCCTGGCGGCGATTGTTCGGCATCCAAAGGACCCGTTAACCCATACCAGACGCACCGGGTGCCGGCTGCTACGGTCACTACCACAGTGGCAGTGGCATACACGGCCAACATAGGCGTCACACGACGACCGAGGTGGTCCCACAGGTCGAGAGCGACCACAAAGATCCATCAGGCTACCCCAAGCTTCCCAAGGCCCGCCGGCTGGGGGAGAGTCCCCACGGGTCCTTCCTCGGGCGCACCATGTCCATATCCACGACGCGAGTCCAGAGTGGTACAGCCGAACGAGCTCCTCCTTAAGGGATCGGGTATCAAGGCCGTCTTTTCTCTCGCCCTATTACCACGAAGGCCATACATGAGGGAGTCCTCATGCAGTGTGGGCGGAGGCATCGACTCCTCAAACCACTAGTTTCCCAGGCAGACTGACGGAGGTCAGGAGCACCGGAGGCCGCCACCCGACTGCAAGTGCGTTTGCGAGTCGGTAGGCTCACACTGGGACTGACAGTGGCGGACCGCTGGGAGTGCAATCAGGCAACTGGGCTTCCCGCCTGGCGCCATCAGGATCTCCACATCACAGCCACTAGGACACACGGTATCACAGGCACTCAAACAGAAGAATCTGTACTTAGGTACTGGTTCAGGCTGGACCTTACGTAAGAGCATGTAAACGGCGACTCAGGGCGCCTTCGTAGTCGATTCGCATCCCGTCAGGGGGAAAAAACAGTCCATAACTCGATGATGGGCTGACAACAGCTAACATACAGATGCACATATCCTGGGGGACAGAAAGATAAGCAAAAAGCGGGGTAATAGGCGTGTAAACACACTCTGGACAGAGCGCCAAACCACGCCCTGGTTAGGATAAGGCATATGCAGGAGGGTGGACAGGAAAGCGCCTGAGTTCAGGCCATATATAGTCTGCAGACACACGTCGACTGGTCTCGATCCCGCAAGTGCCATGGGACCAGACCACACACCAAAAAAAATCGCAATGCCGATGACAGCGGCATCCGTTGCGCAACGACGCATGGGCTTCAAGGCCCCAAGAGCTCAGAAAATAGGTCAGTCGCCCTACCTGGTTTCCCAAGGATTCAGCACGGGGGGAGTGACGAATAGAAGTTGAAGAGAGGGGCCATCCTCCTCTGCATTCAGCAGGGGGGGGTATATGGCCACTCTGATGGCAGGTCACCGGAAGATGTAAGAGAGCAAGCAAGTAAGGGACGATCCGTGGACCTCACAAGCGCTCAAAATGCATCAGGGGAGAGCTCAGGGCGCTGATCAGGCACCCCTGGCTGCGATCGCCCGGGTGAGTGTTGCCAAGTCCGAGACATGGATCTTGGTCTTGTGCTTGCGGATGTACTCCATGAAGGGAGTATTAACCCGCGGCACGAACGAGGAGACGGGTTCCCAGGTGTCGTGGGACGGCCCATAGCCTCGCCAATGAACCTTGAACTCCAGGCCTCCGGGTGCCGAGGCTTTCGGACGCTGGGCCAGGATCTTCTCGACTGTATAGTCGTCTTGCTCAGCATAGTCGTCGTCCGAATCAGCCTCATGTGCGGCATAGCTCAGGGACACATGTTGCCCACGGAGGTCAGGTTCCCGCACACGGAGTTGACTCTCGTGGCGCTCCCGGAACTGTCCGTGACCCACCTTGATGCGGTAGGTGTCCTCACCAATCCTGCGGACCACCTCTCCGGGTGTGAACCAGGTTTTGGTGCCGTGGGTGCCCATAGGGCGGGGTCCGATCACCCACACCGGGTCTCCCACCCTGAACTTCTGCGCTGTCGAGCTTGGGGCGGACTTCTGACGCTCAGCATGCTCCTTCTCCAGCTGCTGGCGGATGTCACGCGCAGTTGCCTCTTGCCGCGCGAAGAATTCCTTGGAGTCCATAGCCATGCCAACACCAGACAAGGGAAGTCCCCGACCCAGGAGGTCCCTGCCGAACAGAATCTGGTGAGGGGACAAACCACCCGGGGTGGGGGTGTCATGATGGGCCTTCAGAGCATGCCACATCTCCTCAAACCAGTTCCGACGTGGATTGGTGATGTGAATCTTGCGCAGCTTCTCAAACAGCTGCCGTCCAGCCACTTCAGCTCGGCCGTTAGACCGGCTGAGATAGGCGACGCTCTTGGCGTGACGTATTCCCATTAGGGAACACATGGCCTTGAACCAGCCACCAGTAAACTGGGGCCCTCGGTCACTGCAAATGGTGCGGGGGATGTCAAAGACGGTCAGCCAATGACGAATCATCATGACTGCCACTTCCTTGGCAAGCAACCCCTTTTTGCGTGCCGGAACGGCTACTACGTAGCCACTGTGGCGATCCACACAAAGAACCACACAGTCGAAGGTCTCCTTGCCAATGTGCACTTCGGGCATGCAGAAGACGTCCATGGCCACGCTCTCCATGGGCTGGTCAGGAACCGGGGTCCATTGGGCTTCCCCCTTGAAGTTCCGGTTATCGGGATTGCAGGCCTGACAGACCGAGCAACCCTTCCTGACCTTCTTGATGGCGGTGTAGAGACCGATATGGTCGATCTCGAACCGGCGCTGCATGTCAAGGGCTTGCTTCTTGACCCCTGGATGCAACATGTGGTGGTGCCAAGCTTCACAAAGCTCGAGCACCCGGGACTCCGGTACTAGCAGCTTACCATTCCGGTAGAGCTTGCCAATTTTCCTCAGTCAGCCCCTTTGGCCACTTCTGCCCGTCGTCAGGGCCGGTCACAGCCCTATACTCGGCCGCAAAGGCCTCAGACTTGGCGTAGTTGTCGGTCCAGTGGTCCTGGAGGCAGGATTCAGGGAAGAGGTGCTTGTCGGACTCAGCTCCATCAGGGGCGAGTACTCTGACCGCTCTGCCCATCCTCATTCAAAGGGGGGCATCCGCAGCCATGACGACGAAGCATTTGACACCCTCCTCCTCCATCAGGCGCTCCATTTCAATGATCCTCTTGGCTTCAGCGGTCTCAGCCTCATCGCCATGGGCAGAGATATCCGTCATGCCCTTGCTGGCGGGATAGGCCCACCTACTGAGACAGTCCGCCACGCTGTTATCCTTACCAGGAATATACACAACCGTGAGGTCGAACTTGGCCAAGGTCTAATGCCATCTTGCCCGTCGGGAGGCGGGACCAGAGGGGGTGTCCACGTGCTCCTTGTGCCACGACTGCAGACTCTGATGGTCGGTGCAGACGGTGACGGGATGGAGGGCTATGTACCCAGCCCATTTCCTGAGAGCCATGACGATGGCATACGCCTCCTTTTCTCGGGGCGTCCACGTCCGTCTCTGGCCTTCCGCCAGGACTCGGCTCGACAAGGCCACGGGCACGTGCCTCCCATCGTCAAGCACTTGTTCCAACACAGCGCCAACGGCGTAGTCGGAAGCGTCGATGCGCAGGACGAACCCTCGGTCGGGATCCACGAGGTGCAGACCCACTGCGGATAGCAGCGCCTGCTTCATCCCCTCAAAGGCACGGTCGGACTCAGCAGTCCAGACCAGAGCCTTCTTGGACCCCTTTTTGGTCTCCTCTCGGTTGCCTGTGAGCATGGTCGTCATGGGGGCTGCATACTCGGCATACATCTTGATATACCCCGAGTAGTAGTTGCAGAACTCCAGATACGCCCGTAGCTCAGAGACCGTTTTGGGCTTTTCCCAGTGCTCGATCGCAGCCACCTTGCCAGGTATGGGCATTCGCTGCCCGTTCCCGACTACGTGGCCAGCGAAGACCACCTCGCTTACCGCAATGGTGGCCTTGTCACTGCTGCCCGTGAGTTTGTGCCGAACCAGAAGGTCCAGCACTCGAGTGACGTCCCTCTCGTGTGCCTCCAGGAGCTCCTCGTAGCTCATACTGTGGTCCCCGGACGCGATGATCACGTCGTCCACGAAGGGGTCCGCACAGTCGCGCACCGGCTCAAGGAGGTTCTCCAGCATTCGCTGAAAAGCCGCATTGCCGTTGGTAACGCCCATGGGCATCACCTTCCACTGGAGAGGTCCAAGTGGAGTGCTCATGGCTGTGCAGGCACGGGACTCCTCGGCGAGAGGCATCTGATGATAACCATGTTTCAGGTCGATCACCATGAAGATCCTCCGCCGGTGTTGTTTTTGCAGCATGTCCTCAATGAGGGGCAGCGTATAGCTGTCATGCTGCGTTTGGGCGTTTAGGCCGCGGTAGTCGACCACGAGCCGCCATTCACCGGCCACCTTCTTGGGGACGACGAAGCACGGAGAGGCCCATTTGGAGTGGCACGGCTCCAGCCAGCCTCTCTCGATGAAGTCACGGAGGATCTTCTCCATGGCTTCCTTCCTCTCGCCCCTCAGGGCAAACTCCCGGTGTCGATGCACACGGGGGTCCTGCTTCAGTCGTATCTTGGCCTCGCCATACGGTCCACGCACCGGTGGGGGAAACACAGGCTTTCCGCTGAAGAAGGTGTCCCCATACTTCTGCTTCAGCCTGGCCCTCAATGCCTGGATCTTGGGGCAATCGTCGGACACCGCCTTGGCTTTTCTGGGCACCTGGACCACTGAGCTTACTTGAGGGGTAGCGACCCCGCTCGTCTTCGGCTCAGGCGGTCTTCCCAGGTGGCCGAATGGGCCATCTCTGGTCTTGCCTCGGAATAGGTCGCCGTAGGTGGGTGGGTTACCCCCGATTGGCTCGTCCTGGCTGGACAGGTGGTCCAGCACACTCTGAACGAAGGTGTTCCCATCATAGGAACCAGAGACGATCGAGTCCACTTCCCACCAGGCTTTATCCTGGCCCTTGCCCTCACGCTGCCTTCCCCAGTCGTGAAAGGGCTGATCCATATACCCCTGAACCAGATCCAACTCCTCTTGTGTGAGGGGGTCTTCCGATTCTCCGATGCCAACAGGGGGAACCGCAAAGCATTGCCTCCATGGCTCCGCTACGAACAGGTTGACACACACGAAATTCGTGGCGTCGGCCTGATCAAGGCCCCGATCCACATAGTGGAATTCCGTTGGCCATCTCTGGGGTGGCATGGGCTGTCCCTTAGTGTCCTGATAGACACTCTCCCCAGCCGGTAGGACGACCTTGTTTAAGGTCATGTTGGTCAATGAGACTACCCAATGTCGGGTACTTTCCTCCTCGGTGCATTCCATAGGAACAACCAGCACTGCCTTGGAGCGGTCCTTGCGAATCTTCGCTATCGCTCTTGGAATGTCCCAACGGGGGCAATGGATCCACATCAATCCCTGATGCGGACCCCAGTGCTTCTTCCACGCGGAGGTCCTGTGCGCTCGAGTACTTCTCACAAACCCGCAGATTGGCGGAGGTTCCTGAAGAGAACGCATCCAGGGCCAGATCCAAAGCCCCCAGGTCCGCGACCACTCGGCTCGCCAGTTCCGGCATTACGCCGTACTCCTGGTTTGCTGGCCCAGTTGGCTCAGTGCCCAGCGCGGCTACCTCGAGCTGATTGCGTTCGGGGTGGATCCATTGGCATTCCACATGGTGCTCAGGTGACGAAAGCCACGAGAGCTGGTCGTCCTGGTACAGGGTCATGGAGGCCTGGGCCAGGAGGACGCCGGAGTCCGTCTCCATCATGAGGTCGTACCCAACGATCATGTCCCAGTCCATCTCGGCCTCGTAGAAGCGACCGTGCAGGAGGATTTCCTTGCCGAGGTCTGGGCGGCTCAGCTCACGGTGGTTCACGAACTGCAGCCCAATGGCCGCTTCCTTCGTGCCTCCCACCATGTACTGGCCGTTCGCCACCTTCAGCCTGACAGGTTTCCGACTGTCGGTCAAACACTCTGGCGGAAGTAGGCCAGCCTTGACCAAGCTGACCTTTTTTTTTTCCCACGGCGTTGGCCGCCACCCATAACGTCATCATCATTGTTCCATTGTGCATGTCACACCGTCATTACCGTATGTACATTTAAGTATGTACAGTAACCCCACTTGGAGGTGGTTCTGGTGGTGGCCTGAGCTGAAAAAAATCCCAGAGGGAAGGAGAGAAGAATGGTTGAGGTGGTGGCAATGATTGTGGGCGCATGGCAGGCTGAATTAGTGGCCTGTGTGGTGTTTTTTTGCCCCTCTTTGGTGTCCTGGTAGCTGCTTTATGTGTGACCTTCGAGGGCAGGGGTTCAGGTTCATGGTACTGTGGCTTTCGCTTTGGGGCGGAAGAAAAGGATGTGCCCATTGGTGAACCTTTCATACTCCATAAACTCAGGCTGACTGCAGGAGAGAGTGGGAAGCATAATGGGTTTTCAATCAGCCAATCCTTGGCTGCTTTGACTGCCTTTGTTGTCTTGTCTCTCCTTTCTTTCAAAGCTGCCCTCAACTGGCTGTTGAATGATTTTTTTGTTAGGCCCATGCGGGAAAATAGATGATTATATAGTGGGATTGGAAGAAGTGTTCTGATGAAATTGCGTTTGTGTCTGGCTGAGGGGGCCGTATGCCACCATTCTGACACCAAGGCCTGGAATGGTGCTGGCCATGCGTGAATAAATTCATGCTGGAGGTGAGCTGCCTTAGTGCACAGAGCTGTGACAGATATTGGGTCCATGGGGTGAGGGTGTGTGCAGGCTGGACAGGGGTGTTTTTCCATTCTGAAATGTGGGTTGTATCCCTTAGTGCAGAATATACCCGCAGACCATTTGAATGGCAAACTCCAGAACCAGGAAGTAGATTGAAACCAGTAATAGCTCTCGGGCAGCTTGATGTCTGTGTGCATGTGCTTGGGGAGGAGATGACTGTATGATTTTTGTGTACGTTTACCAAGGACAGGCATGCCTTGCCATGTGATGCTTCCTTTTTTGGGGTGGTGGAAGGATCAGTGAGGTTGGTAAAATTGCAAAACTCGCCCATTTGGCAGAAGCGTCCGCAATTTCATTTCCTTTGAATCCTGTATGGGCCTTGATCCATCTTACCTCTACTCGCACACCCTGAGCAGAAAGCTGCACAATGGCTGACCTGAATAACTTGGTCCAGTGTCCTGAAGGATGCTTGTGAAATAAATTGAAGTCTGGGTGTTTGGCAAGCCTGTAGCAATCTACCACATTCGCATTGTCGCAGAGGACAAATTGCAGTGGGTTAGAATTTGGGTGTGTTTGCAGATGATGTAATTTCAAGTGTAAGGCCCAGAATTCTGAGCCCCCTGATGACTGTAGAGGTGAAACTGATGCAGTGACGTTGCAAGAATGCGCATTCAAACCTTCAAAAACAGCAAACGCTGACCCGAAGTGAGGGAAGGATGCAGAACCATCGAGATATGTCCAGGCAGCTGATGAGCTGAGGGGGTCCTGAAGTAGTTCCAGCGCCCCTGTGCAGTTCCAGCTCAGGAGATCTGATGGTAGGAGGACGTGATGTGTTGCAGGCAGGTGAACTGTGGCTCCCAGGCTGGACATGTCTGAAATTGCTGTGCTGAATGGTGGTGCGGGTGCAGAGGTAGAGAGGGATTGGTTGGCATTGGGAGTAGGCGAGAGTTCAGAGAGGGAGAAGTGTGAGATGGGTTTTCGGTTGCTGTGGGGGTATGAGAAGGAGAAATTGTGTTTGTCTGCAATTTCTGCTGAGTAGCCTGAGAAGTCAACCTTCGCTTTTTTCCCCTGGATTTCTGAAGCCGTGCCCAAGCATGGGCCCACCACTTGGAAATCGACATATATGTTGGCCCCTGGTGATAATGCAGACACGGGGCAGGGATTCCAGGGACCGAATCCATGGATCAGGAGGTTGAGTGCATAGCATGAATCAACCAAGGCTTCCTGAAGGAAATTAGTTTTGGGACTGAGTAGTGTGCTGCAAATTGTCTGTGTAGAACTCGCTGGTCCTTCACCGCTCAGAAAACGTGTAGCCTGATTGACATTCTGGACATGATATGCATACAGAAAGTGCTTCAGGCCGAGACCACCCAGTGGCCTTCGCTGGTATATATCTTTTGGTGACGTCACTGACGACAAGTGTCCCAGTTGGCACAGGCGACGCCAGATCAGGGATTGGATGGAATGCAGCTGTGTGATATGTATGTTGTGTGCCAAGAGCCTGTATTGTAATGTAGGTATTAACACAGTGTTGATCAGAGATATGTATTCGGAGTGTGTGAGGGGAAGTGACTGGAGGTTGTTGAAGTAGCTGTTTGTTTCATTGATGAGAAGTGTGTGTAGCAGTCTTGGTGAGTCTTCTGTGAATAGGTGTATGCCCAGATATTTGTAATGTGTGTGTGGTTTACCGTTTGTGTCTTTCGTTGACAGTGTTGTTGTTCGGTCTATGCGCAGTTCTATGTGTGGTATGTTATTCATGGCGTGTAGTTCTGTTTTGTCTGTGTTCATGTCTAGACCTAACTGTCTGGCTGTTGTGTGAAAAAATGTGTATGCTTTCTGGATTATGTGTGGGCTGTTTGATCGTATAAGTATGTCATCAATGTATGAATGGATGGTATCACTCTCTGTGAAGGCACAAACTTTCGGAAGGGTGTGTAATATGATATTGAAGAGCAATGGGGAGAGAGGACAGCCCTGTCTCACTCCTCTGATTTGTTTGTGTTCACCCATATGTTGGCCATTGATGAGTAGCCTCTCGTAGGGGTGTGTGTATAAATGTTTCAACGTGTCTATTAAGTCTGTTGGTAAGTTGTAGTATTGTAGTGTGTAGATGAGTGCCTGTTGTGGTATGCTATTGAAGGCCTTGTTGAAGTCGATGTATAGGTGATATGCTTGTTTGTTTTTGGTTTGTAGTGCTTTTATGTGATATATGTGGTCTGCCGTGCGATGTGCTGCCAGGCCTCCGTGTTGGCTGTGGTGCATGATTTTGTGCTTCTCCACGTGGTGTGATAGCTGTTCCCGTATATGTGTTGCTATTATTTTATATATGCTGTGGAGTAGTGATATTGGTCTGTAATTCCGTGGGTCTGTGACATCTTTTTTTTTGTACAGCAGGAAGACGAGGGCTGTTGTCCCGTGTCTGGGCAGTGGCGAGTGCAGAAACAGATTGCACACATTCCAGAGCCACTCCTGAATTTTCTGCGGACAGAGATGGAATATGTACAGATTGGACTTGTCCAGTCCTGCTGCCTTAGTAGGCTTTGCTGAGGAAAGTAGCTGTGTGAAGAATTGCCAACTCATGGGCTGGGGAGCTGAATGTTTTGTTTCACTGGGGCATTGGGGTGAGTTGAGCAGAAGAGTATCAAGCAGTTGTTTTGGTGGGGAAAAGTGTGGGTCACCACCGAGGTGTAATAATGTGTGGGACATAATTTCAGAGCATTTCTGTGGGACTGATGTTGCTGGCTCGGATGATGTGGGGTCTTTCAGTGCCATTGTTCCTTTTGACTGTGGGTTCAGTGCTTCATTCAGAGTCCTTTTGATTTGTGAACCTCTGACTAGTGCTCTGTGTAGCTTGGTTGTGTTGTTTTTGGAAATTTGTTTTTCCCATTGGGAGTATGTGTCATGCAGCTGTGATATCTTGTGCAGGAAATTGGGATCGTCTGGGGGGGGGAGTGAGTTGACGAGTTGTGCGAAGGTGTGTTCCAGTTTTGAGGGTTTGTGTGGAGAGGGGTTTGTAAAAGAGTAATATGCGGACGTGAGTTGGTGTATGAGTGTGTCAGTGTATTGTATGACTATGTCTGGTGACATGTTAGGCAGGAGTGACAGGTGCTCTGCGCACCAAGTGTTCAGTGGCTCCAATTTGTTTTTGAGTGCTTGTGCATCCTGTGAGTTCAGTTTTTTCAGTAGGTCTGGTTTTGGTGGGGTTACTTAGTGTGTTGGTAGTTCCGGAGAACGCATGATGAGGTTGACTGGGTGGTGATCTGTAGTTTTGTTCCAGCATTCGATCTCAGAGCTCAAAAGTGGAAAAACAGAAAGTGTGAGGGGGGATGCAAGGAAGAAATCAATACGTGACTGGCTTGTGCGGTATGCAGTTGAATATCTTGTGTAAGAGCGCTCCAGCGGATGTTTGGTGCGCCAGCAGTCAAGTAGTGTGCCTGTTGTTTCTGACAGGTGACCGTTGAGCCAGGGCCAGCAGGGGGGGGTGACCATGTCGACACTGTCAATCAACGATTGATGAACTGCATTGAAATCGCCTCCGAGGATGTGGAAGGGGTATTTGTCTAGCAGGGGTTGCAGTGTGGATTCAATGGTTGATCTGTAGGGGGGAGGTGCGTAGATAGATGCAATGAGAAGAGCCGGATGACCAGGAAAATGGAGTAGCGCAGCGGTGATCAAGCCTTCTGTGTCGGGGTTAGGCAGTGGCGTTGCATATGGTGCAATGCGTGCTGACAGAACGATTGCGGATCCACGTGCTTTGCAGTTAGACAGATTGAAGTGTAGTTTGGCTTTGTGTTGCCCGCTGCAATAGTAAGTGGGCAGGAGTGGTGTGTCTGGGACCTCTTGAAGAAGTAGTATGTCAGTTCCTGAGGTGAAGTGGGAGAAAATATGTTTGCGTGCTTGTTTTTTCTGTAAGTTGTGTGTTTTAAAGTTCAGGTGGGTGGGAACGAGTTTGGTGATCGTTGGAGGCGTACGTTTGATTCCTTTCCTGGGCCGTGGGATGATCGAGGGGGGAGGGGTATGTTGTATATCGTGTTCAGCTCTCTCACATAAGGGATCGCCTGTGGTATGCGCCTGTGTTGAGTGTCGGTCTAGCGAGTGTGCTGGTATAGGGAGGGGCTTGTGGGGCTGGCTGCGGCTTTTGGGAAACTAATATGATGTGATGTGAGGATATGATGTGATATGTGAAGTAAAGTGAAGAGCCTTGCTTGAGTTGCGTGTTTCCAGTACACGTGACCGCAAAGTGTGGTGTGAGTGAGTTACTGAAGCTGATGGAATGTGTCTCATGTGATGGGCTAGCGCTGAGGGGAAAGGGCTGT
Source organism: Eutreptiella sp. 'Long Island Sound 2002' (assembly GCA_964036045.1). Taxonomy (NCBI): domain Eukaryota; phylum Euglenozoa; class Euglenophyceae; order Eutreptiales; family Eutreptiaceae; genus Eutreptiella; species Eutreptiella sp. 'Long Island Sound 2002'. The sequence continues at coordinate 133,297,753 of OZ038383.1, forward strand.
CGCAGCACCAAAACTTGCTCAGAGTGATACAAGATGTGGTATTGGCGAGAAAAATAACAGGCAGCATTTGGTTGACTGGATCTCATGCGAGTAGCAAAGCAATTCAGAAAACGGCCAGGTGCTGTATCCGCTGTAGTCAAAACATCAATTTTTGATGCGCCAAGGTGAAGCAGTCCAAAGGCGTTGGTGTGAGAGCATATTCTGGTATCACTGTCACTTCTTCCAAGCAGTCTGGGAAGATGCGGCTGAGAAATCGCTGAAAATGAAAAGTTCAGATCACAGATGTCAGTGAACCACGGTGAGAAACCATGCAATGGCCGCAGCTCCAAGCACTTGCCAAAGTCACTGATACTTGCCCCAAGCAGTCTGGTGGAATGCAGCTGAGAAATCACTGGTAGGGAAGAATTCAAATGAACATGAAATGCAAACCTCAGACCGCATGTGTCAGTATGCCAAGGTGAGAAACCAAGCAATAGACGCAGCTTTAGGCGCTTGCCAGAATCACTGCCACTTACTCCACGTAGTCTGGAATAATGCGGCTGAGAAAGAATCGGCAGGGAGAAATTCAGATGAGCGTGAAATGCAAACTTCAGGCCGAATGTGTCAATGTGCCAAGGTGATAGTCCATGTAATAGCCGCAGCTTCAAGTACTTGCCAGAATCACTGTCACTTACCCCATACAGTCTTGTCAGATGCAACCGTGAGTTCACTGGTAATGAGAAATTCATATGAACGTGAGATGCAAACCTCAGGCCGCATGTGTTAGTATACCAGAGTGAGAATCTATGCAATAGCTGCACCTTCAAGCACTTGCCAAAGTGAGCATGCTGAATATGAGGTAATTCATGTGACAGGCGGTCCACAGCAAGGAGTGAACTCGAAATGACATCGTTCCTGTGGTTTGAGAGCCGTGGCAGCGCAAAAACGAGAGGGGGAGACCCCGAGCATGTTCCTGGATTCTGTGTAGAAATTGAAGAGACACAGGCCCTCCAATTATGACTCAATTCCATGAGTAAGAGCACTGGGTTAGGTGTGAGGTTGAGATACATGAATAGTGTTTGAACATACAGCGTGGCTGGCACAGCTGATGAGAGGGTTCGGTGCACAGGCACTTGTAGGGTGAAGTAGGCAGAGTGTGCTGAGAATTTGAGTTCAACATGTGCAGGCGGTGCTAGCTGAACTGCATGGGCAGCAAACTTAATTCTCGGAAGAAATTGAAATGTAGATAGTTGCGTCTGTGCGTTCGGGAAGTGACTGCATGCTTCATGTGAACTTATCAGAACATACGTCATTGCTGTTGCCTGTGAGGAGTATATTGCTGTAGGCGGTACAGTCAAATGGGACCCCTGCGTGAGCAAGAGATGCATCAGGTCTGAGAGTGCACAGAGTGTATGTGTCACTGCTGGCGATGCGGTGAACACATTTTCCTGTGTGAACCTGACTGCAAGTTCTTGGTGAAGTTTCATAGTGAGAAGTGCAGCATAGAGACGGTGAATTGATATAACATGCGGCAAATGTCGGGAATGTAGTTTGAGGGGGACTCTGGGAGAAAAAGATTCGTGGTGCAGAATCATTTCTACTTGGGTGCCTCCTTTTTCTTGTTAGGACTTGGTCCTGGAGGATTGGAGGAGGCATGTGGTGGTGTTTGTTTGAGTGGTTTGGATTTGGATTTTGTACGCTGTGCAATACCCGGAGATCCAAACTGTAGTGGTTTGGGATCGGGTGTCTTGGCAGAGTTTGCCATTTCTGGGTCCATGTCTTCATCATCCCAGAGAGTGAGAGAATCGTGGTCGGCCTCTGCTATCGTTTGAAGTTTCTGCAGCTTATTTTTGAAGTCACTTTTCGGAGAGGGTTTCGGTATCCTGGCGGAGGACGATGGTGTTTTTGGCGTGTGTGATGGTGCGGCAGTGAGTTGGGGGGAAGTCATGGAAGTGGATTTTGGAATGGATGGCGATTGCGTGTGTTTGGCCTCGTGTCGTGGGCCCTCTTCAGGGATCGGGTGTGAAAACAGGATCGCGAGTGAAGTTTTTGCAGCTTGTAGTGCTTTCAGGGCTCCCAGTGCACTCGTTTGCCTTAGAATGGAATCCCATCGAATGTGACCGTTATCCATACCTTCTTTGATCATGGTATTTTTTTTGAGGTCGTTTTGATTCAGACCAGCGCTGAAGTGTACTGAGCCCACCTTCTCACCGTGAGCTAGGACTGCTGATGATGGGTTGAGGTAGGTGGCTTTAAAGAGTTGGCGGTTAGGGATGGAATCACAATGCGGCTTGATTGCAAGAACTTGGCCAAACAGTGCGACAGTGCGCATGATTTCGCGAAAGGAGCATGACATGGGAGCGGCAATGTTAATCGAATTTCTCTCTGGCGTGGAGAGGGCTTGTAGTACCTTGCCGCAGGTGGCAATTGAAGTGTTTGTAGGGAGTGGGTTGGAGGAAGGGATCTTCATGTTTTTCGCATGAACAGTGAGGTACTTGTATTCCTTTAATTGCTGAGCAAACCATTCGAATGGATGTGGCGTAACTGCATCACGAGGTAAATTGGTGTGATCAACATAAAGAATGACGGAGTACGCATTACGCCAAAGTGCACATTTGATAGATTGTTTGATCAATGGGATTGACATGATTGTTGTAAACAAATCAAGCGGTGAAACATCGGTGCCTTTGAGTGCAAGTGATGGGCTCACAATTAGAGAGGCGAGTTGGAGCGTCCATTCAATAGGGAAAAGCAATACCAAGGGTTTGGTGTCTTGTAGCGGGAATTTCTTTCTCCAAGCTTCAAGAAAGGAGGCGAGTTCCGACGACAAAACTTCAACATCAAAGCGTGTGTAACCCTTGAGTGTGACCATGGAGCGCTTTTGAATTGCTCCTTTAGGGATGGCACAATGCTCCGTGTCAGTAGTTTGCCCTTCAGGGGGGGCGTATATGAAGGAGTTGACCAGCTTGTGAGCAAGTGTGATGATGTCACCTAGCAGTAGAGTGTCATGGATCTCCATTCGGATTACCGAAGGATTGTCGTCATGAGTTTCCATTCCATCGCCATCTCCGGATGCATCGGCGGCTTTTAGGAATTGTTTGAAAGCTTGCAAATTTGAGGTGTCAAGGATGGTTGTGGCACGTTCAATGTCATCGCCACCGGAATATTCCCATTCGCAATGAGAAGACAAGTAAAAAATTAGAAGGTCGTATGGAAGTTCATTGGGGAATTCAAGAATTGATGAGAGATCACTCGAAACTTGTGATTGATGACCTTTGGAATACTTGTGGATGCAAAATGTGTATTTGGCGAGGGATGTCATTATTTTTCGTGGGTCCCATACAAATGTGCAAGGAGTGGGCGCTTTGGGGTCAAGAGACGGAATGATCACGGCACATTTGAACGGTACAAGACCACCCGCATTTAATTGCAAAATGGATATGATGAGTTGCACTTGTGTGGTGAGGTTGACGAGTGTGGTGCGTGTGAAGTTCATGTGAGTAGGTGTGGCAATGAAGTGAGGCTTTGGGAGTGTTTTCAACTTTTCATACAGCGGTCTTGGCTCTTGTTTGTGGATTTGTGTAGTGTAAATGCAAAGAGATTCATCGATTGAGATGTGAGGAAATTTTTCCTTTGTTGGTGAGAGTAAGTGTTTGGAGAACACATGAGATTCATCATCCGTGAAAAGGTGACCGTATACTCCTTGTAAGACTTCAAATGCATCGAATATGCATTGCAAGGGAGGAATGGAGTTGTCCTTATCAATGACGGAGTTTTGGGGCGTGGCGGTGAACTTGAATCCCTTTTTATTTTGGAAGTCGGATAAATGTGTGAATGAATATGTTGGGCTTGTGTCATCATGCGCGCGTGGCGAGGCATAACTTGGGGAGAGAGAATTCGAAGGTTTCCCGGGGGAGTCCTCTGAGGAGTTCTTTGTAGATAATTTTGGTTCGTTCTTGGAAGCCTTCTTGTCTTCGGAGTTGGCTGCTTTGGCATTTGTCGTAGAGGGTTTGTGTGGGACGAAGTCCATCGGAAAGACGTTCTCTGAACCTTTGCGGCCCTGAATCTCTGTCATGGTGATGGTAAGCGTCGAAATGATGGTTGTGGTAGGCACGTAATGAATGGTGAGAAGCGAAGGGATTGAACTCGAGCTTTTTGTCAAAATTTGGTGTGTTTGGTGGTGTTCACCGATACGATCTCGGAAGTGTTTGATAGTCGATTGAGGTGAAGTTTTAGTCAATAATTGACGATGCGTTTCACGATAGGTTTTCAGGTTCGTGATGAAGGTGTTGTTCTTCAATGCAGGATTTTTCGATCCACTAGGGGACCTGCTGAACACCCTGTGGGAGCATCGATTCCATATTGCTGAAATCGAAAAAAAATAGACACTCAAAAAGTGATGACCAAGCTGACCTGAGCTCCCGTGTCGACCAACACGTCGAAGACCTTTTCCACTTCCCCGCATAAGGCACGGACCTTAAGGTGCAACTGCCGCTCACGCCCCACATTTGGAAAACTAGGTTCGTCGTGCGCGCTGGCGCCTGGCGCCAGAATGAAATGAAAAGATAAGTAAAACACGACGAAAAAACTTTCTAAATAGCTGAAATTAAAGGTAATTGAAATAAAAAACGCTTAGGCCGAAAAGCGCGCTGCGAAACGCGTAAAAACGCGACGAGAACTTTTTCGACGTGAAATAGGTGAATAGTTAGCGCCGTAACAACCGTAACGCTCGTAGGACCCTAACGCCGTCCCTCTCGTCGTCTAACTAGCCGTAGGCGCAAAGAAAAACGCGTCGCGAGCAGCGCGTAAAACTCGAAAAGTCTTTCTAAGCCGCCGCGTCCCTTCGCCCTGCTTCTCTTCCTTTTCTTTCCTTCTCCATGCACCTACCTCCCCTCCCTCCTGCCCCCCCCTCACCCCTTTTCATCAGCTTAGGCGACCGGCCCTGGGGGAAAGGCGGTCAACCCCTAGCAAGCAAGACCACCATCTTCGCGGTCGCGTGGCAACACGTAAGTCAGAAAATTCACCTTGGTATTGCTGCTTGCCTGCGTGCGTGGGTTGCGTAGAGTTTGATTTTCTAAAGAGAAACAGTTTAATTTTTGGTTTTCAGGAAGTTTTCAAAGGCACGGAAAAACGGCAGGGGTTTTTAGCAAAGGAAAAGAGGACAAAAGGAAAAACAAACACCAGCAGCGCAGAAAACCGCACAGCACAGCCAACCAGCACAGCACCGCAGGGCAGCACGGCACCGCAGGACACGGCACAGGGCGCAGGACACCACAGGACAACGCACAGCACAGCAAGACACCACCACACACCAGAGCAGCACCACCACACCGCAGAACGCCCAGGGAGACACCACAACGCACAGGGACACGCCACAGCACGAGGCACCAACAACAGCGCAGACGACACTGGCGCCGCACGACGGGCCGCAGGAGGGCAAAGCAAACACAAACAGCACCGCAAAACGACAGCAGAGCACGACAGCACAGCACCACACGACAGCACAGCGCCACAGCACACGACACAGGGAAGCAGGGCACGACAGCCAGCACAACAAGGCACCGCAGCGCACAGAGCGGAGAAGACAGGGAACGCACAGCACGAGGAAAAGAGCACCACAGCACGCAGGCACCACCACCGGGCAAAAAAAAGCACAGCCAACCAACAGCACAACACAGCACAGCACGACGGCCCACAGGAGGGCAAAGCAAGCCCCAACAGCACCGCAACACGACAGCAGAGCACAACAGCACAGCACCACGCGACAGCACAGCACCACAGAACACGACACAGGAAAGCAGGGCACCACAGCAAACCACACCAACCACAGGGAAACAGACCACGCGGCCAGACAGGGACACCGACACCGAAACACGCCACCAGCAGACAACCACGGGCCACCAGACCCAGCACCGCACCACGGCACACCACAGCACCAGGCGCCAGCAACAGCACGCACCACACGAACAGCACAACGCGAGCGCACCAGCACAGCGAAGCACAGCACCGCACAGAGCGGAGAGGACAGGGAACGCACAGCACAGCACCCCGGGACACACACAGCACAAAGCAGAGCGGCGAACAACAGCACGCACCACCACGCCACGACAAAACACACACAGCACAGAGCACAAAGCGCGGGGGAACACCGCAAAACACAGCGCCGCAGAGCACAGGGCCCCCGGGCGACGGGCAACGCCAGAGGGCACGGCGCAACAAGCAGCGGCACCCAACGAACGCAACACAGCACAGGACAGCACAACACCGGAGGACACAACGCACAGCAGCGCGGCGCAGCACCGCACCCAGGGACGCACAGCACAACACAGCACACGGCACACAGCACCGAGCGGCAGCGACGAAAACCGCGCGACAAAAACGGGGGGGGGGGGGGCAGTCACCACCGGGGAGCAACCAACAGCCAGGCGGAAAGCACGAAAGAGGGACAAGCGCACGGAGAGCCGAGAGGCGGAAGGCCAACAAAGCAAACAACGCACAGCGCCGAGGCCCAGGGCACCCGGGGCCGGAAACCAGAGCAAGCCGGAGACAACGGGGGCGCACGGGGGAAGAAGAAGAAGGGTGGCACAGTGCTCGGGTTGACGAGATGGCACGAGAGTCATAGCCATGTGAGGGCCTACGGGTGCTCACGGGTTGTAGGCTCTCCCATCTCCAACATCTAAGCCTGTTTCTCCCAAAAAAAAAACAAAAAACACCAAGGCACCAAGCAGGAGCGACGAAAACCGCGAGGCACAAAAGGGGAGGGGGGGGGGGGGAGAAACCACCAGAGAGCAGCCAACGGCCAAGCAGGAGACACAAACGAGGCGCGAGCGCACGCAGAGCCAGGCAACGGAAGGCCCAGAAAAACAACCAAAGCACAGCGCCAAGGCAACGAGGAACGGCAAGGGCAGCGAGAGAGAGGGGGGCAACCCCAGCCCGGAGGGGGCCAAGCAAAGCAGAAAGACAAAGCGGCCAAAGGAAAAGGTGAGGCGCACCACAACGCGCCCGGGAGGCCGGCCCGCCCGACCCGGCCACAAAGAGCAAGCACACGCACGCCAGCCGCCGTCCGGATGGACGAGTGCGCGACCGGAGGGTACCCAGCCCATGCCGGCTACGAACAGCCGCCGTCCGGATGGACGAGTGGGCGCCCGGAGGGTACCCATCCCCTGCCGGCTACGAACAGCCGCCGTCCGGATGGACGTGTGTGCCCCCGGAGGGTACCCAGCCCCTGCCGGCTACGATAGCCGCCGTCCGGATGGACGATTGAGCGCCCCGCAGCGACGCCCCGCACAGCAACACAACACACCGAGCGGGCACACCGGTGAACAGGAGCCAGGGGGCCCAGGACACCGCACACGCAAAACAACACACCGAGCGGGCGCACCGGTGAACAGGAGCCGGGAGGCCCAGGACACCGCACACGCAACACAACACACCGAGCGGGCACACCGGTGGAACCAGGAGGCCCAGGACACCGCACACGCAACACAACACACCGAGCGGGCGCACCGGTGAACAGGAGCCGGGAGGCCCAGGACACCGCACACGCAACACAACACACCGAGCGGGCACACCGGTGAACAGGAGCCGGGAGGCCCAGGACACCGCACACGCAAAACAACACACCGAGCGGGCACACCCGTGAACAGGAGCCAGGAGGCCCAGGACACCGCACACGCAACACAACACACCGAGCGGGCACACCGGTGAACAGGAGCCGGGAGGCCCAGGACACCGCACACGCAAAAAAACACACCGAGCGGGCGCACCGGTGAACAGGAGCCGGGAGGCCCAGGACACCGCACACGCAACACAACACACCGAGCGGGCACACCGGTGAACAGGAGCCAGGAGGCCCAGGACACCGCACACGCAACACAACACACCGAGCGGGCACACCGGTGAACAGGAGCCAGGAGGCCCAGGACACCGCACACGCAACACAACACACCGAGCGGGCACACCGGTGAACAGGAGCCGGGAGGCCCAGGACACCGCAGACGCAAAACAACACACCGAGCGGGCACACTGGTGAACAGGAGCCGGGAGGCCCAGGACACCGCACACGCAACACAACACACGGAGCGGGCACACCGGTGAACAGGAGCGGGGAGGCCCAGGACACCGCACACGCAAAACAACACACCGAGCGGGCGCACCGGTGAACAGGAGCCGGAAGGCCCAGGACACCGCACACGCAACACAACACACCGAGCGGGCACACCGGTGAACAGGAGCCAGGAGGCCCAGGACACCGCACACGCAACACAACACACCGAGCGGGCACACCGGTGAACAGGAGCCAGGAGGCCCAGGACACCGCACACGCAACCCAACACACCGAGCGGGCACACCGGTGAACAGGAGCCAGGAGGCCCAGGACGCCGCACACGCAACACAACACACCGAGCGGGCGCACCGGCGAACAGGAGCCGGGAGGCCTAGGACACCGCAGACGCAAAACAACACACCGAGCGGGCACACCGGTGAACAGGAGCCGGGAGGCCCAGGACACCGCACACGCAACAAAACACACCGAGCGGGCACACCGGTGAACAGGAGCCGGGAGGCCCAGGACACCGCAGACGCAAAACAACACACCGAGCGGGCACACCGGTGAACAGGAGCCAGGAGGCCCAGGACACCGCAGACGCAACACAACACACCGAGCGGGCACACCGGTGAACAGGAGCCGGGAGGCCCAGGACACCGCACACGCAACACAACACACCGAGCGGGCACACCGGTGAACAAGAGTCGGGAGGCCCAGGACACCGCACACGCAACACAACACACCGAGCAGGCACACTGGTGAACAGGAGCCAGGTGGCCCAGGACACCGAACAGGCAAAACAACACACCGAGCGGGCACACCGGTGAACAGGAGCCGGGAGGCCCAGGACACCGCACACGCAACACAACACACCGAGCGGGCACACCGGTGAACAGGAGCCAGGAGGCCTAGGACACCACACACGCAACACAACACACCGAGCGGGCGCACCGGTGAACAGGAGCCGGGAGGCCCAGGACACCGCACACGCAACACAACACACCGAGCGGGCACACCGGTGAACAGGAGCCAGGAGGCCGTGGACACCGCACACGCAACACAACACAGCGGGCACACCGGTGAACAGGAGCCGGGAGGCCCAGGACACCGCACACGCAACACAACACACCGAGCGGGCACACCGGTGAACAGGAGCCAGGAGGCCCAGGAAACCGCACACGCAACACGACACACCGAGCGGGCGCACCGGTGAACAGGAGCCAGGAGGCCCAGGACACCGCACACGCAACCCAACACACCGAGCGGGCACACCGGTGAACAGGAGCCGGGAGGCCCAGGACACCGCACACGCAACACAACACACCGAGCGGGCACACCGGTGAACAGGAGCCAGGAGGCCCAGGACACCGCACACGCAACACAACACACCGAGCGGGCACACCGGTGAACAGGAGCCAGGAGGCCCAGGACACCGCACACGCAACACAACACGCCGAGCGGGCACACCGGTGAACAGGAGCCAGGAGGCCCAGGACACCGCACACGCAACACAACACACCGAGCGGGCACACCGGTGAACAGGAGCCGGGAGGCCCAGGACACCGCACACGCAACACAACACGCCGAGCGGGCACACCGGTGAACAGGAGCCGGGAGGCCCAGGACACCGCAGACGCAAAACAACACACCGAGCGGGCACACTGGTGAACAGGGACCAGGAGGCCCAGGACACCGCACACGCAAAACAACACACCGAGCGGGCGCACCGGTGAACAGGAGCCGGGAGGCCCAGGACACCGCACACGCAACACAACACACCGAGCGGGCACACCGGTGAACAGGAGCCAGAAGGCCCAGCCACCGCACACGCAACACAACACACCGAGCAGGCACACCGGTGAACAGGAGCCAGGAGGCCCAGGACACCGCACACGCAACCCAACACACCGAGCGGGCACACCGGTGAACAGGAGCCGGGAGGCCCAGGACGCCGCACACGCAACACAACACACCGAGCGGGCGCACCGGCGAACAGGAGCCGGGAGGCCTAGGACACCGCAGACGCAAAACAACACACCGAGCGGGCACACCGGTGAACAGGAGCCGGGAGGCCCAGGACACCGCACACGCAACACAACACACCGAGCGGGCACACTGGTGAACAGGAGCTGGGAGGCCCAGGACACCGCAGATGCAAAACAACACACCGAGCGGGCACACCGGTGAACAGGAGCCAAAAGGTCCAGGACACCGCACACGCAACACAACACACCGAGCAGGCACACCGGTGAACAGGAGCCAGGAGGCCCAGGACACCGCACACGCAACCCAACACACCGAGCGGGCACACCGGTGAACAGGAGTCGGGAGGCCCAGGACACCGCACACGCAACACAACACACCGAGCAGGCACACCGGTGAACAGGAGCCAGCCGGCCCAGGACACCGAACAGGCAAAACAACACACCGAGCGGGCACACCGGTGAACAGGAGCCGGGAGGCCCAGGACACCGCACACGCAACACAACACACCGAGCGGGCACACCGGTGAACAGGAGCCAGGAGGCCCAGGACACCGCACACGCAACACAACACACCGAGCGGGCGCACCGGTGAACAGGAGCCGGGAGGCCCAGGACACCGCACACGCAACACAACACACCGAGCGGGCACACCGGTGAACAGGAGCCAGGAGGCCCAGGACACCGCACACGCAACCCAACACACCGAGCGGGCACACCGGTGAACAGGAGTCGGGAGGCCCAGGACACCGCACACGCAACACAACACACCGAGCAGGCACACCGGTGAACAGGAGCCAGGTGGCCCAGGACACCGAACAGGCAAAACAACACACCGAGCGGGCACACCGGTGAACAGGAGCCGGGAGGCCCAGGACACCGCACACGCAACACAACACACCGAGCGGGCACACCGGTGAACAGGAGCCAGGAGGCCCAGGACACCGCACACGCAACACAACACACCGAGCGGGCGCACCGGTGAACAGGAGCCGGGAGACCCAGGACACCGCACACGCAACACAACACACCGAGCGGGCACACCGGTGAACAGGAGCCAGGAGGCCGTGGACACCGCACACGCAACACAACATAGCGGGCACACCGGTGAACAGGAGCCGGGAGGCCCAAGACACCGCACACGCAACACAACACACCGAGCGGGCACACCGGTGAACAGGAGCCAGGAGGCCCTGGAAACGGCACACGCAACACGACACACCGAGCGGGCACACCGGTGAACAGGAGCCAGGAGGCCCAGGACACCGCGGACGCAACCCAACACACCGAGCGGGCACACCGGTGAACAGGAGCCGGGAGGCCCAGGACACCGCACACGCAACACAACACACCGAGCGGGCACACCGGTGAACAGGAGCCAGGAGGCCCAGGACACCGCACACGCAACACAACACACCGAGCGGGCACACGGGTGAACAGGAGCCAGGAGGCCCAGGACACTGCACACGCAACACAACACACCGAGCGGGCAGACCGGTGAACAGGAGCCGGGAGGCCCAGGACACCGCACACGCAACACAACACACCGAGCGGGCACACCGGTGAACAGGAGCCGGGAGGCCCAGGACACCGCAGGCGCAAAACAACACACCGAGCGGGCACACCGGTGAACAGGAGCCGGGAGGCCCAGGACACCGCACACGCAACACAACACACCGAGCGGGCACACCGGTGAACAGGAGCCAGGAGGCCCAGGAAACCGCACACGCAACACGACACACCGAACGGGCGCACCAGTGAACAGGAGCCAGGAGGCCCAGGACACCGCACACGCAACCCAACACACCGAGCGGGCACACCGGTGAACAGGAGCCAGGAGGCCCAGGACACCGCACACGCAACACAACACACCGAGCGGGCACACCGGTGAACAGGAGCCAGGAGGCCCAGGACACCGCACACGCAACACAACACGCCGAGCGGGCAAACCGGTGAACAGGAGCCAGGAGGCCCAGGACACCGCACACGCAACACAACACAACGAGCGGGCACACCGGTGAACAGGAGCCGGGAGGCCCAGGACACCGCACACGCAAAAAAACACGCCGAGCGGGCACACCGGTGAACAGGAGCCGGGAGGCCCAGGACACCGCAGACGCAAAACAACACACCGAGCGGGCACACTGGTGAACAGGAGCCGGGAGGCCCAGGACACCGCACACGCAACACAACACACCGAGCGGGCACACCGGTGAACAGGAGCCGGGAGGACCAGGACACCGCACACGCAAAACAACACACCGAGCGGGCGCACCGGTGAACAGGAGCCGGGAGGCCCAGGACACCGCACACGCAACACAACACACCGAGCGGGCACACCGGTGAACAGGAGCCAGAAGGCCCAGGACACCGCACACGCAACACAACACACCGAGCGGGCACACCGGTGAACAGGAGCCAGGAGGCCCAGGACACCGCACACGCAACCCAACACACCGAGCGGGCACACCGGTGAACAGGAGCCGGGAGGCCCAGGACGCCGCACACGCAACACAACACACCGAGGGGGCGCACCGGCGAACAGGAGCCGGGAGGCCTAGGACCTCGCAGACGCAAAACAACACACCGAGCGGGCACACCGGTGAACAGGAGCCGGGAGGCCCAGGACACCGCACACGCAACACAACACACCGAGCGGGCACACCGGTGAACAGGAGCCGGGAGGCCCAGGACACCGCAGACGCAAAACAACACACCGAGCGGGCACACTGGTGAACAGGAGCCAGGAGGCCCAGGACACCGCAGACGCAACACAACACACCGAGCGGGCACACCGGTGAACAGGAGCCGGGGAGCCCAGGACACCGCACACGCAACACAACACACGGAGCGGGCACACCGGTCAACAGGAGCCAGGAGGTCCAGGACACCGCACACACAAAACAACACACCGAGCGGGCACACCGGTGAACAGGAGTCGGGAGGCCCAGGACACCGCACACGCAACACAACACACCGAGCAGGCACACCGGTGAACAGGAGCCAGGTGGCCCAGGACACCGAACAGGCAAAACAACACACCGAGCGGGCACACCGGTGAACAGGAGCCGGGAGGCCCAGGACACCGCACACGCAACACAACACACCGAGCGGGCACACCGGTGAACAGGAGCCAGGAGGCCCAGGACACCGCACACGCAACACAACACACCGAGCGGGCGCACCGGTGAAAAGGAGCCGGGAGGCCCAGGACACCGCACACGCAACACAACACACCGAGCGGGCACACCGGTGAACAGGAGCCAGGAGGCCGTGGACACCGCACACGCAACACAACACAGCGGACACACCGGTGAACAGGAGCCGGGAGGCCCAGGACACCGCACACGCAACACAACACACCGAGCGGGCACACCGGTGAACAGGAGCCAGGAGGCCCAGGAAACCGCACACGCAACACGACACACCGAGCGGGCACACCGGTGAACAGGAGCCAGGAGGCCCAGGACACCGCGGACGCAACCCAACACACCGAGCGGGCATACCGGTGAACAGGAGCCGGGAGGCCCAGGACACCGCACACGCAACACAACACACCGAGCGGGCACACCGGTGAACAGGAGCCAGGAGGCCCAGGACACCGCACACGCAACACAACACACCGAGCGGGCACACCGGTGAACAGGAGCCAGGAGGCCCAGGACACCGCACACGCAACACAACACACCGAGCGGGCACACCGGTGAACAGGAGCCGGGAGGCCCAGGACACCGCACACGCAACACAACACACCGAGCGGGCACACCGGTGAACAGGAGCCGGGAGGCCCAGGACACCGCAGGCGCAAAACAAAACACCGAGCGGGCACACCGGTGAACAGGAGCTGGGAGGCCCAGGACACCGCACACGCAACACAACACACCGAGCGGGCACACCGGTGAACAGGAGCCAGGAGGCCCAGGGCACTGCACACGCAAAACAACACACCGAGCGGGCACACCGGTGAACAGGAGCCAGGTGGCCCAGGACACCGCACACGCAGGAAAGAACCAACACCCCATGGGTCGGACAGACTGGGGCGACCCAGCCGACCCACCGGGCCAGTGGCAGGAGCGGTACTCCAAGGCTGCTGGTCCGAGTCCGGCCAGGCTGCATTGGGGACCATGGCAAACGTCACCCGGAGCCATGGAAGCAACCGGTGACAGGCGAGCCGGTACACAGTCCAGGAGGGGGTCACCCGCCAAGCAGAGTGGCCCCGCAACTCAAGCCACAAGGGTGAGGCGGTCGTACCGTAGACAAGCGGGAGCAATACCCCTTGTGGTGAGAGATACTCCACACGGCTGGGCAGCCCCCAGAGCTGCCGCCCAAAGGAGGGGGCATGTGGCCCTACTCATGGACACATGTGGGGACACCCTCCCACCTGGGACACATGGACCGGGTGGCCGCGACAATGCCTTCCCAAGCACATGCGGGAGCGGCTCAAGAGGCACCTAACATAGGGCAGTAGGAGGGACAGGACGTCCCCTTGGTAAGACCTTCTCCCTGCACCGTCAAAGGAGGCATCCCGAGCTCCCGAAGATACCTACCTACCTACCTACCTTGGCCATCTCTGGGGTGGCATGGGCTGTCCCTTAGCGTCCTGATAGACACTCTCCCCAGCCGGTAGGACGACCTTGTTTAAGGTCATGTTGGTCAATGAGACTACCCAATGTCGGGTACTTTCCTCCTCGGTGCATCCCATAGGAACAACCAGCACTGCCTTGGAGCGGTCCTTGCGAATCTTCGCTATCGCTCTTGGAATGTCCCAACGGGGGCAATGGATCCACATCAATCCCTGATGCGGACCCCAGTGCTTCTTCCACGCGGAGTCCTGTGCGCTCCAGTACTTCTCACAAACCCGCAGATGGGCGGAGGTTCCTGAAGAGAACGCATCCAGGGCCAGATCCGAAGCCCCCAGGTCCGCGACCACTCGGCTCGCCAGTTCCGGCATTACGCCGTACTCCTGGTTTGCTGGCCCAGTTGGCTCAGTGCCCAGCGCGGCTACCTCGAGCTGATTGCGTTCGGGGTGGATCCATTGGCATTCCACATGGTGCTCAGGTGACGAAAGCCACGAGAGCTGGTCGTCCCGGTACAGGGTCATGGAGGCCTGGGCCGGGAGGACGCCGGAGTCCGTGTCCATCATGAAGTCGTACCCAACGATCATGTCCCAGGCCATCTCGGCCTCGTAGAAGCGACCGTGCAGGAGGATTTCCTTGCCGAGGTCTGGGCGGCTCAGCTCACGGTGGTTCACGAACTGCAGCCCAATGGCCGCTTCCTTCGTGCCTCCCACCATGTACTGGCCGTTCACCACCTTCGGCCTGACAGGTTTCCGACTGTCGGTCAAGCACTCTGGCGGAAGTAGGCCAGCCCTGACCAAGCTGACCTGAGCTCCCGTGTCGACCAACACGTCGAAGACCTTTTCCACTTCCCCGCATAAGGCACGGACCTTAAGGTGCAACTGCCGCTCACGCCCCACACGGCGCACGGCGTGCAAGCTCAGGATCTCCGGCCGTTCCAGAAGCTCAACAAGCGACTGGTGCAGGTCGTGGACAATGGGCTCAGGCTGCCCATCTGCAGCATCCAGCTGCGGTCCGGGTGATCCTCCGATACTCTCGGAAAGATCTTGAAGTACATCGAACACATTCTTGGTCGCGAAGGATGGACGGGTGCAAGGGTTCGTGCCTTCACTTGCCCTCACCCCGCCACCGCGACTGGGTGCCGGACCGGGCCTTCCGCCCGCGGCAGTCCCTTTGTGCTTACCGACTCCCGATTGGGATGGTGTGGCGCTTCCCACGACACCATCCTGCGACCGCCCTAGCTGGGGCCCTTGGCTGCAGGGGCTCCGCTAGGGGGCGTCGGTTGTGGAAGTAGGGGTATTCTCCTCCGCATCAACCTCGTTGACACCCTTCTTCCTCCTATTCCTAGGCTTCTTGTCCTTGTCCTTGTTCTGGTCGTTCTGGTTGTTCTCCTTGTTCTTGTTGTCCGACCTGGGGACCCAGTTCCTCTTGATCTCCTGGATCTCCTTGGCTAACTGGGTCCCCTGCGACATCAACTTGGAGAGCTCGTCCTTGTCCATCTCCTCTTTGGCCTCCCGGATACCCGCGGCTGCACGCTTCCTCGACCCGTGCGCCTTCTTGTAGGCCTCCGTGTCGGCTTGGTGGGTGGGGCATGTTCGGTGGTCATGGTTGAAGCCTTGCTTCCTCCCATAACACACGAAACAGCCCTGAGGGTGAGCTCGTATGAACTCCCCAAAGGACAGCGGAGGGCTGCCAATGCGGCGAGGGTCCCTCTTCTCCTTCTTCTTCAAACGCGGCTGCAGGGGCTTCCAGCTTCCCCGGTTGTTCCCCGCGCCGTTGTGGGCCACGAAGGCACAAACAGCCATCTCGGCGGGCTCATCGTCGTCGTCATCGTCAACGAGAGCTTCATCGCCATCGGCTCCCGCTGGGTCCATGGCAGCTTCCCCGCCATGTCCCTCGCCAACGTAGTTGACGTCGCGGTCGCCGGGCCTCAACCCGCGGGTGTGGTGGAGGTTCCGGTACTCCTTGAGCACCTCCTATCCAACCCACTCCAGGATCTCGTCGCAGCTCATCCGCGCCGGGATGGCCTGCAGACGGATGGTCTGGCCGCTCACGTCACACTCGTCAAGGCGCCACATCGCGGTCTTCTCGCGATCGCCCGAGACGGTGATGAGGAGAGCGTTCCGCAGGGAGTGCCGTTTGACATCCCGGGCCACGTTCTTCCTCGTCCAAGCCACCACGTTCGTATGATACTCCTTGGGGAGCATCATCTTGACCGTGTGGTTGGACTTGGCCCTCTTGGCTTCCTCCTTGGTGACCCTCTTGATCCATGCTTCCGGCAGCATGGAGAGCAGGCGAGCCTGCTCGTCACCCTCGTTCCAGTCCTCCACGTTGCGGCGGAAGAGGGTGTATTGCCCTCGGAAGTCTCGCCAATCCCGTTGGCGGATCTCCCGTCCATCATGCTGAAGCTTGATGGACTTCCACCGCTTGGCAGCCACCTGCGGAGCGTCCACCCGCTCCTGCTCGTTGAGCCACTTCTTGGCTTCCTTGAGGGTCTTGATTTTCCCCTCCTTGGTCGCCACGAAGTATAGCTCTTGGAGCACTTCCGGCAGGCGGTACCTGAACCGTCTGAAGACATATTTCTCCGCATCTGCGGGATCCATGTCTTCAGTGACGGTCACCCCCCAATCGTCCAGCCTCTCAAAGAAGCAGTCGAGGTTGAGGGGGTTGCCATCGTACATGGGGGGCTTGATGTCCTTCAAGTCTTCCCACACGGCGGCATCCGAGGCCTGAGAGACCATGAACGCCCGCCGCGAGGTCGACCGAGGTTCCCATCGGCCTCGCCCACGGACTCCCACGGCCGCCACGTCCATCTCCTCCATGGAATCCCTGTGGCTACGCCGCGGTTCCTCCATGTACGCTGAACCCAGATGTTCACGCCGTACCCCTTCCATGTATGCCTCCTCATCACGGCGCCGGCGGCTGCGTTCAGCGGCCTCCCGTCGTACACCACGCGGCGGGCTAATGTCGAACTCCTCCAGGTCCAGGTCCAGGTCCTCACCTTCACCGACATCCCACTCCACGTCTCCTCTGGGGACCTCGTCCCTGAGTCCACCATGACGTCCACCAGCCATGGGGATTGGCTCCGTGGCTGGTGCGGGGCATCGGGGGCGTACCGGTGTCCGCGGTGGAGCACGGCGGTTGTGGTACTCCGCGCTGAGCCACTCATCACGCCAATCCTCACTGCCACTGCCGGGCGGCACGCGCTCGTTGCGGCGGCCCGCGCTGTGGTGAGAGGGAGCGGTGAGAGAGGGGGCACTGGCGCTGGGGCGACTCCTGGGGGCTCCGCCGGGGGCGTGGGGTCTGCCTGGACCTGGTCCGGGTCCCCAGCCGTCATCCGACTAGCCAGACTCCAGGGGTGGGTGGTCGCTGCCGACGCTCCCACGGGCTTCCAGCGCGTCCAGCCTCTGCTGCAGGCCGCTGACGACCTTGTTCAGCAACCTGGTCTCGCCCCTGGCGATGTCCAGCAGCCTCTGGGTGGCGGTGGCGACGCTGGCGCTCTTGACCATCTCGATCTTGGCGATGTCCAGCTCTCTCTGCGCGCGCGCGGCAACCCTGGCGATGCGAGCCATCTCGCCCTTGCCCGTGTCTACCTTGCGCTCGAGGAACTGGACCCTCCTGCGGAGGTAGACAATCCACCGCCAGGTGGTATCCGGGTCGCCGTTCCCTGGTGGGTCTTCGGGGTCCCCAGGGGGTCCTCCAGGAGGGCCTCCGCCGGGTCCGCCCGGTCCAGGGGGTCCTCCCCCGCCCGGTGGTCCGCCTCCAGGGGGTCCACTTGGTGGGCGTCCTCCAGGGGGTCCTGATGGTCCTCCGCCAGGGGGTCCCGGTGGGTCTCCGCCGGGTCGCCTCGGTGGGTCCGAGGATGGGCGCCTCTTCGTCATGTCGAAGTCCATGTCGTCATCCTTGTCCATGTCACCCCACCTTGGCGTCTCGGTCTCGGAAGACTCCGAGCTCCGGTAGGGAGGAGGGGGATCCTCATCTTCACCTTCCGGCTCCATGGGGACGTCTCCGCCACCTCCGCCAGCCACTCCTCGGCGATGTCGGCGGCCTCGTTCACCCCCGTCGCTGGCGGTGAAGAAGGGGTCGCTGTCGTGGGGGTGTCCGCCCGCTGGCCTCCGTGGCCTCTCGGGGGTCTTCCCCTTACCCTTCCTCCGTCGGTAGGCAGTGGGGCCACTGATCCCACTGCTGCCCGTGTCGGCCTCGTCCAGCGTCATCTTGGAGGAGGCGTCCCCTTCGAAAAGCTTTCGAAGGGTCTCCACTCGTGATCCTCCCGGGGGAGTTTCGCGGCGGAGTTTGGCTTCTGCCTCCTCCATTGCGGCGGCGGTGGCTGCGGCAGCTCGCCCTTCGGCTTCCTCCGGAGCACGAGCCGCTTCGGCTTCCCGGGCCTGCTGCAGCCGAGCCTTCTCCGCTTCCAACGCCGCCAGCTCCGCCTCCGTCTTGGCCCTCTCCTCAGCGACCTTCCGTCGCGCGCCCTCGATGGCGTCCTTCTTGGCGGCGTCCGCCTGGGCCTTAGCCGTCGCTTCGGCGTGGGCCCTTTCCTCCGCCTCCTTCTTTGCCCTCTCTTGGGCCAGCGCCTCTTCCAGCGCCTTCACCTCGGCCTCCTTGCAGGCAATGGCCTCCTGCGTCAGGCGGGCTTCCTCGTCGGCTGCCGCCCACTCCCTCTTGACCTGGGCAATCGCTGCCTCACGGGCGGCTGCGGCCGTGAGTCCGGCCGCAATGGCCGCCACGGTTGAGGTGTGGATGGCCATGCCATGCGCCCACTCCGCAGCCTCCTGCTGGGCGATGCCCGCGGCGCCCTCCACGGCAGCGTTCTGCTGCGTGGCCCGTTGCCGGGCAACCCGAAGGTTGCAGGGCACCCCACAGGCGCGCTCACAGGCGCGCGCCACGTCCCTTTGGTCGGGAGCGACGCTGCTGCTGGAGCTGGCCTGGTCGGCCGGCATCCTCCCGCGGTGGGCCGACTCCACGTCGCTGCTGAGGCCTGACTTCCTCAGAAGCAGCGGACGGGGCTTGGCCTTGGCGTGCTTGGCGACTTGGAGGAAGTCGCCAAGGGTGGTGGGGCCGGGGTGGTGACCGCCATTGGCCCGTTGGGGACTGGGGGCTGGGGTTCCGCCCTTGGCGCCTTGGGCGGCTTCGGCGGCCAGGGACTCCTGGTACTCCCGCCACTTCCGGTCCCACTTCCTGTCCCCGGCGGACCGCTTGTCCTTCCCCGGAGACGCGCTGCTGCTGCTGCCCTGCAGCCTGCGCTCGCTCCCCGGTTCCGGGAAGTTCTTCTCGATCATGTCCCACATGGAGACGTTGATCGAGGCGCCCGACGGGTACTCGTTGGGCTTCTCGTCCTCCTCAATCCCGTCGGGGCGCAGCCCTTCGCCGGGCCTGTCCGGCCGGGTCCAGACCCTCCAGCGCCTCTGCTGGAAGCGGAAGGCAAACCCTTCCACCCGCAGCCAGTCCTCCACGGCCTGCAGGCGGTCAGGGCTCATGTCCGTGCGGAGCTCGAAGCTCCCGGGCATCCCGCCTTCGCACTTGGGGTGGCTGTGGCGGTAGTGCTGGTCCCAAACCAACCCACGCAGTAGGCGCACTGCATGGGGGTGGGGCCGCGGCCACATCTTACCCGCTTCTTGCCAGTTTACCATGGCAGCGGGGGGCGTACTTGGTCTTGAGGTCCTTGGTGTGCACTCGTTCCACTCAACGAACTGGTCTTGGTGGTGTTTGTTGAGGCGGGTGCTGCAGCACTGGACTGGGAGTGCGGCCGGTGCTGATCGGCCGGTGGTTGTGGAAGTGGTTGCTGTAGCTGGGAGTGCGGCCTTGCTGGTCGGCCGAGGGAACTCGTTGATGACGGAGTTCCGGTCCCTGCACTTCCTTCACGGTCTCGGCGCTGTCGCTGGGAGGCGCTGCGAGCCGTTGCGCTGCGCTGCGGGCTGCGAGCTGCGAGCTGCTGCGCCGCGCTGCTCGGGGTTGGTGGCCCCGAGTGGCACGCGAGGGATGGGTAACCCCGCGGCGGTGAAACGCTTTTGACGCGTTCCCGTGGGGGGCCTGGCCACGGGACGCTGCGGTGACACGCACAAGCAAGCAGGCAGGCAAAGCACTTCGCTCACAGGGGCATCAATTACGCTCGTGTCATGTGACAAAGCGTTTCAGGATCCTTGCCACTCTGAAACAAGGGAACAAGAGTATGTACAGCAACACATCAGGATATGTACACATGGGGTTAAGATTGGACTGGGGTAAGGGCATCACAGGACAATAGACATTCAGTCCCAACTTATATCCCAATCCCAGGTCCGACCCTCTCAGTGGCTGGTGGGGGCGGGGGCTCAAACACAATCCATGCCCTGCTCAGTCCGGACCCTGAAACCCTGCCAATAGATTCGGGCCACGCGAGGCAGGCGACGGTGAAATGCGGCAGGGAGCGACAGGAAGGCGACAGGGTGGCGACAGGAAGACGACAGGGTGGCGACAGGAAGACGACAGGAAAGCGGCAGGAAAGCGGCAGGAAAGCGACAGGAAGCGACAGGCAGGCGACAGGAAGGCGACAGGAGAGTTGCGACAGGAGGGCGACAGGAGGGCGACAGGGCGGCGACAGGGTGGCGACAGGGAGACGACAGGGCAGCGACAGGAAACAAGACATAGCGACAGGATAAGCGACAGGAAAGCGACAGGAAGACGACAGGAGGGCAACAGGGCTAGCGGCGACAGGGAAGCGACAGGGAAGCGACAGGAGAAAGCGACAGGAGAGCGACAGGAGAGCGACAGGAGAGCGGCAGGGTGTTTTTTTGCGACAGGAAGGCGACAGGAAGGCGACAGGAAGGCGACAGAAAGGCGACAGGAGAGCGACAAGCTTGTGGAGGACAACAAGTGAGACAAAATAGTACATGGATTTTTATACAGGTGGATATATGTAAAGAAAAAGAGAACCAATGTTTTACATTTATTTGGATTCTTATGAAGATGTCATTTCATTGTTAGATGGATAAACTTTTAGCGTTTGGTGAATTTTCATCTTTTATCGATTCATTCCGCAGGTAGATTTCGCCTGAAACTGAGAACTAAATGATAAAGATAAGTGTCAACTGCAAACTTTCCCGATCAGAAATGACCCCGACAGGTCCCGACAGCAAGAACTCGTCCCGACAGCAAGAACTTTTATTTATGCAAGCATTTCGTTGAGTTAATCCAAAAATTGTTTCTGATTGCGTTTTTGTCCTCTTCTTTTCACATTTTCTGTTTATAGTTTCTGTTATGAACATGCTCTCCGTTATCTCAGACAAGGCCGCAAGAAGAAGAAACAAGAAAGAAAAGGTACTTCTGTGTGTGTGTGTGTGTGTGTGTACAACGCCCGCACAGCAGAGCGCAGCACCATTCAGCACCGTACGGCACAGCACAGCACAATTCAGCACCGCACGGCACAGCACAGCACAACTCAGCACCCCACTAATCTTCAACCTGCAGCGACACGCTGAAGCAACTGACGGAGCAGTTTGAGAACACACAACTGGTTGATCAAGTCCAGGTAATTCACTTTGCCAAAGTGCACTGCTTTTTCAGTTTGCCGCTTCCTCTCTTTCAAACAATGAACCACTATCTCAGACTATTATGAACAGTCTGTTGACGCAGTTTGACGATCTGAAGACTTTAACGGCTGATGCTGTCGACGCTGCTTACGCAGAACTGAATGTATGTCGCAGAGGGTAGTAGCGTCGAGGGCTTACACGTGCTTCGCACTTGTGCATTTTCAGGATTTGCACAAGGAAAACGTTGAGAACGATTTGCAAGTTTGCCGCACACGAGAGGACACACGGGGCCTGCTCGACGCCATCGCCAACGGTTGAGACTCTTGCGCACCAGGTCTCTCTCTGAGCTCTCCCGCACAGCACAGCACAGCACCATTCAGCACCGCACGGCACAGCACAGCACAACTCAGCACCGCACGGCACAGCACAGCACAATGCAGCACCGCACGGCACAGCACAGCACAACTCAGCACCGCACGGCACAGCACAGCACAATTTAGCACCGCACGGCACAGCAGCACAATTTAGCACCGCACGGCACAGCACAGCACCATTTAGCACAGTACAGCACCATTCAGCACCGCACGGCACAGCTCAGCACCATTCAGCACCGCACGGCACAGCACAGCACCAATCAGCACCGCACGGCACAGCGCAGCACAACTCAGCACCGCACGGCACAGCACAGCACAATTTAGCACCGCACGGCACAGCACAGCACAACTCAGCACCGCACGGCACAGCACAGCACAATTGAGCACCGCACGGCACAGCACAGCACCAATCAGCACCGCATGGCACAGCAGCACAATTTAGCACCGCACGGCACAGCACAGCACCACTTAGCACAGTACAGCACCATTCAGCACCGCACGGCACAGCTCAGCACCATTCAGCACCGCACGGCACAGCACAGCACCAATCAGCACCGCACGGCACAGCGCAGCACAACTCAGCACCGCATGGCACAGCACAGCACAATTTAGCACCGCACGGCACAGCACAGCACAACTGTGCACACCAGCGAGGGCACACGCGGCAAGGAGCAGACCGCTCGCCTGTTGGACAGTAACCGACCCTGCTACACGCAACCTGTTACTTTGCAGGCACTGACCAACCCTTCGATCCTCATTGTCTTTTGGTCACTGAGAGTGGCAGAACATGGAGCCTGTGCAGTGAAGTGCCGTACCAGCTGCGTGTGGTGACGGCCATGCTGGCTGCAATGGGCCGCACTTGGACACGCGAGAAGGAAGTCATTTCGGGGTTTGTCCAACGATGGCTTCAAGAGCCTGAGGCAGTGCTATGGCTCGGCCGAAACGGGTCCGGCACTTCAGCGCGGCGGCACGCCGATAGTGGGACTCACTCATTGGGACTCACCATCATTGGGACTCACCATCATGGGGACCACCATCATTGGGACTCACCATCAGCAGCCGGTTAAGTACTAACATTTCATTTGCCAGATTGGATAATTGTGAGTCTGATATTGGTTCAGACCTACATTTGCTCTGTGCTTCCTTTTGAACAGTTGACTGATTGGTCGTGGCAACCTTGACTGACTCACCATCGTGGGGACGCACCATCATTGGGACTCACCATCGTGGGGACTCACCATCATTGGGACTCACGATCATTGGGACTCACCATCGTGGGGACTCACCATCATTGGGACTCACCATCATTGGGACTCACCATCATTGGGACTCACCATCGTGGGGACTCACCATCATTGGGACTCACCATCATGGGGACCACCATCATTGGGACTCACCATCAGCAGCCGGTTAAGTACTAACATTTCATTTGCCAGATTGGATAATTGTGAGTCTGATATTGGTTCGGACCTACATTTGCTCTGTGCTTCCTTTTGAACAGTTGACTGATTGGTCGTGGCAACCTTGACTGATTGGTTGTGGCAACCTGGGGGGGGGGGGGTTTGGGACCGCTTGGACACAACCAATTTATTTGCCGCGCCATTTGCGCGGCGTTGGGAATATGCAGACGGCGAACACCGATTGATGCGAAACATCTCTGCAATAGTGGACTCAACTCATGTGTTCATCGCCAAACCGCAAGATCGGGTTCTACGGCGGCTTCTTTGGTTCAATAAGGGAGAAAAGAAGGGTCATGCCATTATTTTCAACGTTTTTATCAATCCGGGCCGTGAAGTCATCGCTTGTTCGTGGTGGTATCCTCCTAAAGTATGGGACACCTGCGAATCGTCGCGTTTAAAGGTGGGGGCCATCCACCTTTGCATCAAATTGCCTATTTTCGTCTGTTTTAGGCCTACGACGCAGACATTACGAGAGATATGGATGCTGCTCTTCCGTGGGTGTGGGATGGGCCTCGCCCTGATATGCGCCTTGGTGACCTTCATTATCGGACATGTCCCAACATGGTTACTCGGCTGCCGAGGCCACGACCGGAGCCCGTTGTGCGCCAAGCCGGACGAGGTAGAGGCGGAGGTCGAGGTGGTGGTGGTAGAGGTCAAGCTCAGCGTGGTGGTGGCCGGGGCAATGGTCGAAGACGGCCTGGGCAACATGCACAACAAGTGGTAGCGGAAGTTTATGTTCGCCGGTTCAATCGAATGGTGTCCAAGGTATTTGTGCTAGTACGCAAAAGCCCAAAGCCAAATAAATGTATGTTTGATTCGTGTAGTACGTTGCTCTTTCATCATTGCACCTCAGGAGCGCATTGCTATTGAAAACGCATTCTCCAACATCAAGAAGTTTGGCCCTTTTCATCGAGTTAAGAGCCGAGGTGGATCGTACGAATATAATGAGTTGACCTACTTCTTCTTGGCGGCGTGTGTACTACATAATTGTGAGATTCAGTTTGATTTGCAAAATGGTTGCGAGCCTACAGCTGAGCGGCCATGCAAATGTGCATAGTAGATCACCAAGAGTGTTAGGAATTTAGGATTGTCAAACAATGCAAATGATTGAACCATCGATCTACGATTTGCATCATTGCTTTGCACACGTTTGGGGAGGTTTGCTAAGGTGAGATCTCACAATTTTGCATGAACAAAGAACATTTTTAGTACTATCGAACTGCCTGTTTGAGGTATCTATGGCTTTCCATCGATAGGGTAACACATTGGGCGACAGGGAGGCGACACGGAGGCAACAGGGAGGCGACAGGGAGGCGACAGGCAAGCGACAGGCAAGCGACAGGCAAGCGACAGGAGAGCGACAGGTTACCACGTTGGGCGACAGGGAGGCGACAGGGAGACGACAGGGAGGCGACAGGGAGGCGGCAGGAAGACGACAGGCAAGCGACAGGCAAGCGACAGGCAAGCGACAGGAGAGCGACAGGTTACCACGTTGGGCGACAGGGAGGCGACAGGGAGGCGACAGGGAGGCGACAGGGAGGCGGCAGGAAGACGACAGGCAAGCGACAGGAGGGCGACAGGGAGGCAACAGGAAATAGCGACAGGAGAGCGACAGGAGGGAACGACAAGAGAGCGACAGGAGAGCGACAGGAAGGCGCCAGGCAAAAAGTAGCATGGCGACAAGAAACGACAGGAAGCGACAGGAAGCGACAGGATAGCGACAGGAGGGCGGCAGGAAAGCGACAGGGAAGCGACAAGAGAGCGACAGGGTAGCGACAGGACAGCGACAGGGAAGCGACAGGCAAGCGACAGGGGAGCGACAGGGGGCCGAAAGTGCCAAAACAGCGACAGGGAGGCGACAGGGAGGCGACAGGATGGCGACAGGAGGGCGAGGTGGCCCGAATCTAATAGGGGAGGTGTCCCGCCCAGCCACAGGCGAGTTTCTGGCACTTAAGGGGCTCCAAGGCCAATCGACAGTCGCTCCCTACGCTACCTTAACGGCAGGTCCCAACTCCACTCTGAGTCAGATTGAGTCAGATGAGACCATTATCCCCTGTGAGTTGGTAGCTGAAAATGGGCTGTTTCAGCCCAAACTGATATTAGCTCACAAATCTCCGAAATTGACCCCTCGTTCGGACCCGCCAGAGGTAGGGACGAGGCAACTGACCCTATGCCCTTGGAATACGAACTCCCTGGAGCCCTCACCCAACCTTGTTCCCTCTGAGGTACCGGCATCAGGGCACCACGGGTTCGTCAAGTGGGGTCATGATGCCAAAATCACCAAAATTGGCATCATTCTCACGCGTGGCTCGCCCGACCAGGGAAAGGCCAATGACTCACAGGACAGGAGGCAGGACCTAGGACTCATATCTGAGTGTACAACTTGGATATAGGTCCGGGCTTTCCATGGGCATAGAGATATGGGGCCGCCAATTGACCACACGGGGGGGTGAAATTGGGGTCCCAAAAGGGGGTCATTTTGGCTGCTGGAAATGAGCCAAAATTCGGGGGTGCTCTCAATAGTATATCTCCACGCCGGCTTGGAGATCCAATCCGCCATTCCATACGCGATCCACCGGGAGTCCAACAAAGACTCCCATGCCTTTGGCTCTCAAAGATCTCAATGCCACTTGGCGTGGTGACAATCCCAATTGGGTCCACAAATGCCAAAATGGCAAAATTGTCCACACTCACTTTGGGCTAGCACCCTAACGAAGGTTGCTCCGCTTCGCCCACGTGGTGTGTGAACCATGGGGACCAATATACATAACACCCATGTCATATATGGTCCATTGGTCCATGCGTCCGGCGTGCACGGGGGGCTGAACATAGTGCACGGCGGGCAGAAAATGTGGAAAATTGCTCAAAATGGCTGAAATTGCGCACACTCATGGTTGGGGCAAATGAGGCACATGCCCGACTTGGACCGGAGTGTGCCATGGGATTGGTATCAAGTCATATGTGTCCAACATATCTTTTGGGCGTCGCCCAACTCCTCCGGTTTTGGGAATGGCAGGGTCGCCAAGTGAGCCCTTGATTTGGGATAGTCCCAAATCGCCAACATGGCGGCCACGGTATGCCAAGCCCAAGAGGAGTTATTCGCCGGGTTCAAGATATGTTGGGCACCGAAGTATGTACCCTCATAACATACTTGAGTCATGATGTCAATTGGGCGCAACGTTGAGATATAGGGTCGCCACTTGACATCATGACGGGCAAAAAACAGCAATATTGGCGAAAAAACACCCAAAAGTGCCTTGAAAGGTGCACCAATATATTATAATATCTTCGGCTTGGATTGAGTAATCGACCAATCCTTCTAAACACAATGACTTGACACCAATGACCTCCGATTCCGCATATGTGCTCCACTTGGGGCGCTTTGGAAGGTCGCGCGCGCTGCCTCCCAAGTGGGCACATGCAAAAATGGAATATTGCAAAAAACACACCTTGCTCGCAACGCATCGCTTCGGGAGCGCTCCACAAGCGTCCCTTCACAAAGGTTAGGCTCGCGAGTGTTGGTTCGGAGTACAACGAAGGGCCTCGTGCGATATGGGGTTCATTGGCGGGTTAGTCTTGGAATGGTGCACCCGCCAAATGGGCACGCGATTCGACACCAAATATGGCATACAACCCTACCCATGCCTTCTGAACCCAACCTAGTGGCCTAGAACCAAAGTATGCCTATATTCTAATGTAACTTTGGTCCCTTGACACGCATGCAAGTGCTTTGGTCGAAAATCGACCTCCTTTCGGAAAGCCGATTTTTGCATGCACGCAAAATATGTTGCCTATATATATATGGAGATCATATATGCACTATCCGGGGAAGACAAGTGATATGCCCCGGATGTAGAGGCAAGCAAGGGTGGGGCAAACGCCAACTCAACATACTTCTACACGTACTTGGACGCCAAGTACGTGAAAAAGTGCACTTCTTGGAGAGCACTCAAAGTAAATAACCCTTTGGGCCTATTGAGTTGGGATCCTTTGTCCTCATCCTATGCCTATGGGGGGCAAAACCTCATACACAGTGCCTATGAGGCACGTTAGTTCGTCCTTGGGCGCTTGAACGCTCGTAACCCTTGTTATATCACTTGGGGGTTCGAAGCGCCTTTGGCTGCCCAGATTTTCTGGGAAACATCTGGGACGCGATCCGTTATATCAAGGAAAAAATTGCGGATCACTCGAAGACCGTTTCAGTCTTAACTTCAAGAGAAATTACACGGAACAGGCGACGACAGGCGGCGCGACTGCAGCGATTTCACGACAATTGGAAATCGCGGTAGAAATCGGGTGTTTCCCCGATTTCCGACCGAGATTCGCCTAAGACAATAAAGTTATGGTAAATCTACATTGATTCAATGGTTAAGGATCGGATTCCAGATCCCGCGGATTAGAAAACAGGGATATCCCGCTGACAGCCGGTGTCAACGGCTTCCGCACGGGTGTGACGACTCACAGGCCTCCGGGCCATGGGCCATGGGTTCTGGGTACCGCTTCAATGGCAACCCCCCCCCAGGGGCACCCCCGCCCGGCGTGGGACGACCTCATCCCCGCCTTCCACGACCACGGGATTCTCCCCGACGACACGTGGCGCGAGGTCCAACGGAAGACGCTCGGCAGGGACTACCGGCGCCGCGTCCGCGCCCGCCTGCTGGAGATCCGGGACCCCCTCCGACAGAGGTGGGACGACCTCTGGCTCCGCCGTCTCGGCCCTTGGTCGCCGCCCTCCCACCTCCCACACACCTGCCGACTCTGCGGGGAATGCGACACGGTGTCCTCTGCAGCGCCGACAGGCGCCAGCACGTGCGCGCAGTGCTCCCAGGTGGCCGCGTGCCCCTGGCCTGAACCTCCCGCGGGCCCGCGCAGGCGCACAGAGGAGGAGGCCTTGCACCGGCGCATCGAGGGGGCACACGTCCCCTGACACGAACGCGCGGGCCCCGCGGGCGCCGCCCTCCTGTGGATCCACGTGCACCTGCGGGACCCCACGTCCGTTGCGCACCTGTCGCACGTGTTGGCGCCCTGACCCCCACCCGCCGCCACACTTTGCAGGGCCCGCAGTACCATGCCTCGCCGACGGGGGGATGGGCCGGGACACGCCAGGGCCCGCCGCCAAGCGTAGGAGGCGGCCGTTCCGGGCCTGGTAGCGGACGCCGTGACGGAGGCGCACGAGGCGCACCCTGCCGCAGGACGTGACCCGACGGGCAGTGCGAGGGCTTTCCTCACCGAGACCGCCCTCCCGGCCGTCCGCGCTATTCAGCGCCCTGAACGGAGCAGGGGCCCCTACGCTACTCCCGGCGATGCACTGGATCGTGAACGCCGTCCACCCTGGGCTCATCAGCCTGGAGGCGGCCCTCTACGGGCACTGGATAGAGTGGCGTGAGGCCAACGTGTCAGGCCGGCCCCTGTCCATGGGGGACACCCTGCGGCTGACGGGAGCGCGGTCTGCCATGTCCCTCCGCAGCAGCGCCCCAGCCCTGCTGCACGCCCTCAGGACGCGCTGCCCCGGGGACACGGCCCCGTACCTGAACCACGCGCGGGCCACATACCCGGGGGGATTCTCCGAGCTGGATGCGGCGCTCCACCTTCTACACCCAGCGGACGAGGACCTGGAGGTGGGCGAAATCACGGTGTTCGTGGAAGGCGCGGACGAGGCGCCCACCCGCCCCCAGCTGACCAACCCGGTATACGACGGCGCCAGGCCGACCCCCCCGTACGCCGTGATGTGCGAGGAGTTCCCCAGGGAGCCAAACCTGGTGCCCCGCGCTCCCGCCGGTGACGCACACGCCCCGCGGCTGGGCCAACCCAGACCTGTCCCCCCCCCTCTCCAGGACTAGGGGTGCCCACCACAGGGGGCACGTCCTCTGTCAAGAGTGCCCTGGCACTCCCCTGCTCCTCCTCGTTGTCGCGACCCGCGGGGACTCGGAACGGGTCCTGGGGATCACCCCCACCCACCTCTACGGGGCAGCACCCGTACCCCGCCCCCCCCTCCTGGCGCCCGCGCCGCGGGACGGGGTACACACCTTCCTGCGAACGCGGGTGGTCACCGCCGTTACGGGGGTCCATCTAGTGCGGCTCCCCCCAGCACCACCCGACGACCCCCGGGGGCCCAGGGCCCTGAGCCCCGCCCCAAACTGGGAGCTGTGGCGCGACGCGTGGGTTGCATGGCTCCCCCGCCTCCCCTCCTAATGCCGATGGATGGCCACCGGCCCCCGGCCGTACGGGACTGACGCCACCGCCGGCCCCCCAGCCCCTCCCCCCCTCCCCCCCACGGAGCACTGCACAGCACTGCCCACGGCATGACACTGATGCACCAGGAGGTAGTTGGAAGGGCACACCTGCCACCACGCATGCCTACCGAGATAACAGTGATGTCGGACTCTGATGGCTCCCCCCAGCGGGACGACCGCCACCACCGCCGGTCCCGCTCCCGCTCCCCCGTCTCCCCGGAGTGGGCGGGGGAGACCCCTGCGGAGCGCGAGGAGCGGAGGCTGGCGGAGGCGGCGGTGCCGGTCGGGTCGCCGGCTGGGCAGCCCCAGGCGGCCTCCGCCGACACCGGGCTGTCGACCCAGGAGCCTGAGCCAGCCGAGGTGACCGCCCCCGCCGCCCAAGCAGCAAGCCCTGCCGCCCCGCCCCGGGAGGGGACCCCAGGTTTGAGGTTTGAGGTTTGATTTTGCGGGTACTAGACGCCTTTCGGCCCCGGGGGGCCACCTGGTCGGGCCAGGTGATATCCTCCCCACCGGGCCCTAGTGGGGGGCCCTCCAAGACGCACCCCCTGCCTGGTGGCGGAGTCCCCCGGGTTCACAGAGCTCGGAGCCCCGTCCTTCCCCGGCGTCCCCGTTTCGCCACTCCCCGGTCAGTGCATCAATTCGCAGCCGTGGCCGCGGGCGCTTACCCACTGGGTCGCCCCCCTAATGCGTGGTCGCCCGGGGCGCCGGCACCGCCGGGCCCGTGCTACTGGCTTGTCGCCAGTGGGACCCCCTTGGGCTGGCGCGGAGGCTGCCTAGCCTAGGGGTTGGGGCGTGGCGCTGTGCGCCACTACTGCCTTGACGGGTGCAGTGTCCCGTCTGTGTGTGCGCGGCGCTCGCGGCCGGTTCGGGGGGGTTCGGGCCGGTACCTGGTGTTGTGTCTCCCCTTCTTCCCCCTTCCCGCCCCGCGTGTTCCGCGCTGCGTGTGGCGGGCCGTCCCGTCCGGGTGTCCCTTATCCTCGCTCGCTGGTACGCCATTCCATGCGGTCTGTGCGTTCCGCGCGCTCGGTCCGGTTGCCCTTCTGGTGGTCCCCGCGTGTCCTTTTCGTGTGTGTGCGCTCGCGCTCTCGCGGTGTCCGCTCCCCGCTGGGCGGTGTGGCGCGCGCATCTCTCGTGGTCCCGGCACTGGGCGCTGGTAGGGCCGTTCCATGTGGTCCGTGCCCCTCCGCGTGCCCTGCCCCGGTCCCGTGCTCCGTTTGGCGTGCTTGGGGGGGGGCGGTCCGGTCCTGGTTCCCCCCTACTTGGCTTGGGGTTGTGGGGGCGGCGGCAGGGCGTCCCCGGGGGGGTGCCTTCGACCGTTGCGTGGGGCGTTCGGGGTCTTGCGCTCCTCTTCCCCCGTCTGCCCGTCCACTGGGTGGGCTGTCGGGGTCCGCGTTGTGGGCGCGGGCGTGCGGTTGTGGGGGCCCCGCTCTGTTCCTGTGGGGGGGGAGAAGGGTGTCGACTTGGTGTCCAGGCGCCGGTCCGCCGGATTCCCATGACGAGCCCGATGCGCACGGAGCTTCGCCCTGCGGGATGCGTGGGGGGGTTGGGGTGACCGTGGCCGGAGTGGTGCACCAATGTTCCGGTTCATGGCCCAGCAGAGCACCCCTTCCGCGGGCTTACTCTTAGCACAGGGGGAGGGGGTTGCGGGCGCGTTTGTTCTGTGACCCGGGTGCCAGTGTATCTCAGAAGGCAGGCGCCCCGGAGGTAGCGCACCACGCGCGCGCCGCGAAGGAGCTGGTTCGAACCCCGGGATCGGTGGTCTCCCACCGATCCCTTCGAATACCGGACGAGGCCTCCCGTCGACCTGTTGGAGTACAGGTGACGGTGCGCACTGCTGCAGGGGTGCGTGGCTCCCATGTGTTTTGTTTTTCTAGGGTGAGGGGTAAAACGAACGAGACCTCCACCCGATCCACCGGTATCGGTGGTGGCGCGAGTTGCTGGAGGGGGGGGTGGTTCCCACGTCGCCAACTAGAGAGCTCTACGTGCAAGGATCCCAGGAGCACCAACGCCTGGGATCGAACCCCCGCACTGGACGATTGAAGACCGACGCTCTCACTACTGGGCCGCGGGAGTCTCTTACGCGACTTAGGGGTGTCGCCGGCTATGAATCCAGTCCTGAGGGTGGGGCTGTGCGCTGTGAAGCGTGTTGCGCGTGCCGGGAGGCCCCAGTCCACGTGCACGGGGTCGGGACAGGGGGGGAGGGGGCTGGGTGGGGTGCGGCACCGTCGGATCGCCGACTGACGTGCACAGGGGTAGGAGGCGGACAGTAGCACCGCCGGATCGCCGACTGACTGTAGGGCGGGGGGTCGCTCTGCCTCTTTCCGTCCCTCTGCCTTCCCTGGGCAGGCAACAAAGCGGGCGTCACTGGCGTTGTGCTGTCCATGGGGGGCGTGGCCCCCCATACCACTCCGGTTTGTGCTCACCCGGCTTCTCTGGGTACGATCTGTGCGGCGTCCCGTTGCGCAGGCGTGGGCCTGCTTGTTCTTCGCGGCCCCCATGTGGGCTGGCGGCTGGAGCGGGGGGGCGGGTCACACTCCGGCTCCCCTCTCGGGTGAGGGGGGCCCATCCCCCCTGCCTCGGGGGGGGGTGTCGCGCCGCGGCCTCCCTGCTCTCGTTCCGGGCGGCGGCCTGCGGTACCCCTTTCTGGCTCTCTCCGTGTCGCTGGCGCGCTCCCTTCCGGCGCACGTGTGCGGTCGGGGCTGAAGTGCCGCCCCGGGGTGGGGGGGGTGAGGGGCGGCCCGTGGACCGCTCCCCTGGGGGCCCCAGCTGACCTGCAAACCCCCCCTTCTGTCCCCTCGGAGTGGGCTGTGGTTACGGGAGGGTCATGCGGGGCGCGGCCTCCTTCGTGTTCCGTTGTGCGCGTTGCTCCGGCACGCCGGTGTGGGTTCGCGGGAGCAGGTCCAGCCGCCGTTGCCCTTACCGTGTCGCCGTTCCTCCTGTGGGTGGGGGCGCCCCCCCGGCCCTGGGGGGGCGGAGGGCCGCGCCTGTGGCTCCCCAGCTGGGGTGGGTGCGGGGGGGGGGGGGGGGGGGTGGGGGGGCCGCCCCCCCGCCCGCTCTCGGGCCTGTGTGGGAGGGGGGGGGGAGTGGGGGGGGGCTTTGGTCCCCTGGCGATGCCTCCTGTCGGCCAAGGGGGGGGGGGGGGCGGCTTGGCAGTCCTGGCCCCGGGGGTCAGCCATCGGCCAGGGGGGGTCGCGCCCTTCCCCCGCCCCCCTCTACCGAGAGCCGGATTCTCACGCAGTCCCTCTCTGGGGCCCCTCATCCCCCGGCCGTTGTCGCGCGGCGCTGGCCGGCCGGGGGTGGCCGTGAGGGTTAGCGGTCAGTGGTTAGCAGGTTGCGGGGCAGCAGGTTTCCCCCCGCGCTTGTTGTCTCCGCACTCCCTCCCGCGGGAGGTGGCGCGCCGCTTTCCCTGGGTAGGCAACAAAGCGGGCGTCACTGGCGTCGTGCTGTCCATGGGGGGCGTGGCCCCCCATACCATTCCGGTTCGCGCCCACCCGGCTTCTCTGGGCACGATCTGCGCGGCGTCCCGGTGCGCAGGCGTGGGCCCACTTGTTCTTCGCAGCCCCCATTTGAGCCGGCGGCTGGGGCGGGGGGGCGGGTCACACTTCGGCTCCCCTCTCGGGCGGGGGGGGGTCCATCCCCTCTGCCGCGGCTGGCGGGCCGGTGGGGGGGCGGGTGGGGGGGGGGTGTCGCGCCGCGGCCTCCCTGCTCCCGTTCCGGGCGGCGGCCTGTGGTACTCCTTTCTGGCTCTCTCCGTGTCGCCGGCGCGCTCCCTTCCGGCGCGCGCGTGCGGTCGGGGCTGAAGTGCCGCCCCGGGGTGGGAGGGGTGAGGGGCGGCCCGTGGACCGCCCCCCTGGGGGCCCCATCTGACTTGAAACCCCCCCTCTGTCACCTCGGAGTGGGCTGTGGTTACGGGAGGGTAATGTGGGGCGCGGCCTCCTTCCTGTTCCGTTGTGCGCGTTGCTCCGGCACGCCGGTGTGGGTTCGCGGGAACAGGTCCAGCCGCCGTTGCCCTTATCGCGCCGCCGTTCCTCCTGAGGGGGGGGCGCCCCCCCGGCCCTGGGGGGGCGGAGAGCCGCGCCTGTGGCTCCCCTGCTGTGGTGGGTGCGGGGGGGGGGGGGGGTAGGGGGGCCGCCCCCCCGCCCGCCCTCGGGTCTGTGCGGGGGGGGGGGGGTGGGTTGGGGGGGGCCCTTTGGCCCCCTGGCGATGCCTCTCGTCGGCCAGGGGGGAGGGGCGGGGGCGGCATGGCAGTCCTGGTCCCGGGGGCCAGCCATCGGCCCTTCTCCCGCCCCCCCTATCGAGAGCCGGATGCTCGCGCAGGCCCTCGCCGGGGCCCCTCACCCCCCGGCCGTTGTCGCGCGGCGCTGGCCGGCCGGGGGTGGCCGTGAGGGTTAGCGGTCAGTGGTTAGCGGGTTGCGGGGCAGCAGGTTCCTCCCCGCGCTCGTTGTCTGCGCACTCCCTCCCGCGGGAGGTGGCGCGCCCTCGTTCGTCGTGCCATACCGTGGGGGGGGCGTGGGTCGGGGGGCCCATCCCCCCCCCCCAACCCTCCCGCACCCGCCGTCTGGGCCTTCATGTGCGCCGCCGCTTGTTTGGGGGCTGGGGCTGCGGCGGCGGCGGGTTGTGCCGGCGGTAGCGCCAGTGGGCGAGGGCGCTACGCAAAGCCCGGGGGAGCCAGTTGTTGGCGTCCGCATCCGTGATGCGGAGCACCGCTCCCCCTTCCAGGAAGGCCGGCCACGTCGGCTCCCTGTCGGGCCACGCCGCCCGAACCACTGACCTGAGGACCCTCTCGTGGTCCTCTGGGGCCGCCCGACCCCCGGGGGTGCCTCTCGGTTTCCTCCGTCCCTCCGGAGGAGCACGGCATCGAAGGGCCGGTTCCGCGACCTCCTGGAGGTCCCCTTGGTTGGCCCAGCACAACCACCCGTACACTTCCCCCACCAGGGGGAGGGTCTCCCTCCCCAGCGGGTCCGGGACCGCGCCCCAGTCCCGGTCCCATGGCCGGCCCTCCTCCGCCCCCCGTGCCAGCCCCCCTCGCTGCCCCTGCGCCCGCGGCGCCGATGCCGCGCCCCGTCCCCCCTCCGCCGAGGCCATCCGCGCCGGCTCCGCCCTCGGCGCGGGGGGGGCTTGCTGGTGCTGGTGTCGTGGGGGTTGGGGGGGGACGAGCTCGCCGGCGTCAGGGTCGATGTTGTAGAGGTGGTGGTGGTGGTGGTGGTGGTGGTGGTGGGTGTGGTGCGCCGGCATCTGTTGGATGCCGGGGGGGATGCACCTCACCGGCTGCACGTCCGGCTGCGGGGGCGCTCCGCCCTCTGCCCCCCTCCCTTCGCCCCGCCCTCCTCCCTGGGCTCCCATGCCCCGTCCCGCCTGTCCCTTGGGGCCCGCGGCGCCCTTGCCCTTGCCCTTGGGCCCCTTTCCAGTCCCATGCCCGTGTCGCGGGTCCCGCCTCTCGTCCCCCACGCCCTGGCCCGCTCGCTCTCCCATCCCCCCTCGTCCTGCCCCCTGCACCTGGGTACCCTTCCCGCGCCCCTGAGCGCCCTTCCCGTGCCCTGGCCCCTCCCCGGCCCCCTGCCCGTGTCGCGGGTCCCGCCTCCCGTCCACCACGCCCTGGCCCGCTCGCTCTCCCCCCTCCCCTCGCCCCGCCCCCTGCACCTGGGCTCCCTGCCCGCGCCCCTGCGCGCCCTTCCCGTGCCCTGACCCCTCCCCTGCCCCCTGCCTGTCGCGCCGTCCGCTGCTCCCCTCCCCCCCGCCGCTGCGCCCTTCCTGGACCACTCACCGGGCGTCCCGCTGCCTTTGCAGTTGCGGCAGCGTGACGCCCGGCGGCGAGCGCTCGCGCGTCGGGGGGCGGACGTGCCGCTCCCACCCCGGGGGGAAGGGCTTGGGGGGGTACGGCTTGGGGGGGCTGGTGTGGGTGTGGGCGGGGTTGGCGTGGGCGCGGTACTTCGCGCTCTCCCTGCCCACTGCTGCTGCTGCGGCGGCCGCCGGCGAGGCGTCCGCGGCCCGTGCGGGGTTCTTCCCCCGCTTGCGCGGCGTGCTGGGGGCCGCGGCGTGGCCAGCCGAGGCGGCGTGGCGGCCCGCCGGGGTCGCGGCCGCAGCCCCTCGCGCGCCCTCCTCACTGTCTTTCGCTGCCGTGGCGGCCGCCGACGAGGCGCCCGTGGCCGCGGTCGCAAACCCTCGCACGCCCTCCTCGTTCTCCTCTGCTGCCGCGGCGGTCGCCGGCGAGGCGCCCACGGCCCGTGCGGGGTCCGTCGCAACCCCTCGCGCGTCCTTCTTGCTCTCCTGTGCGGCTGCGGCAGCCCTCGGCGATGCGTCCGGCTCCTGCGCCGGGGCTGCCCCCCTTGCCGGCGGCGTGCCGGGGGCCGCGGCCGGGGCCGCGGCGTGGCTCGCCGCGGTCTCCGCCTCCTGCGCGTCTGGGCGGGGCGGGGCGGCGGGGCTGGCCGCTTGGGCGGCGGGGGCGGCTGTCTCGGCTGGCCCAGGTTCCCGGGCCGGCGGCGGCGGCCCGACCACCGCCGCCTCCGCCAGCCTCCGCTCCTCGCGCTCCGCGAGGGTCTCCGCCGTCCACTCCGGGGAGGAGACGGGGGAGCGGGAGCGGGACCGGCGGTGGTGGCGGTCGTCCCACTGGAGGGACCCATCGGAGTCTGCCATCACTGTTACTCTGGTGGGCATGCGTGGTCGCAGGCGCGCCCTTCCCACTACCTCCTGGTGCATCAGTGCCGTGCCGTGGGCAGTGCCGTGTGGTGCTCTGCGGGGGGGAGGGGGGGAGGGGGTGGGGGGCCGGCTGTGGTGTCAGCCCCGCACGGCCGGGGGCCCGCGGCCATCCACCGGCATTGGGAGGGGAGGCGGGGGAGCCACGCGGCCCACGCGTCGCGCCACAGCTCCCAGTCTGGGGCGGGGCCCAGGGCCCTGGGCCCCCGGGGGTCGTCGAGCGGTGTCGGGGGCAGCCGCACCAGGTGGACCCCCGTAACGGCGGTGACCTCCTGTGTGCGCAGGAAGGTGTGTACTCCGTCCCGCGCCGCGGGCGCCGGGAGGGGGGGGCGGGGTACGGGTGTGGCCCCATAGAGGTGGGTGGGGGTGATCCCCAGGATCCGCCCCGGGCCCCCGCGGGTCGCGACGACGAGGAGGAGGAGGGGGGTGCCAGGGCACTCTTGCCAGAGGACCTGCCCCCTGTGGTGGGCACCCCTGGTCCTGGAGAGGGGGGGGGACAGGTCTGGGTTAGCCCAGCCGCGGGGCGCGTGCGTCGCCGGTGGGAGGGCGGGGCACCAAGTGGGCTCCCTGGGGAACGCCTCGTAGACGACAGCGTACGGGGGGGTAGGCCCGGTGCCGTCATACACCGGGTTGGTCGGCCGGGGGCGGGCGGACGCCTCGTCCGCGCCTTCCACGAACACCGTGACCTCGCCCACCTCCAGGTCCTCGTCCGGCGGGTGTAGAAGGTGGAGCGCCGCATCCAGCTCGGACACTCCCCCCGGGTACGTGGCCCGCGCCTGGTTCAGGTACGGGGCCGTGTCCCCGGGGTAGCGCGTCCTGAGGGCGTGCAGCAGGGCTGGGGCGCTACTGCGGAGGGACATGGCAGACCCCGCTCCCGTCAGCCGGAGGGTGTCCCCCATGGACAGGGGCCGACCCGACCGATCGGACTCGCGCCACTCCATCCAGTGCCCGTAGAGGGCCGCTTCCGGGCTGATGAGCCCCGGCCGGATGGCGTTCACGATCCGGTGCATTGCCGGGAGCAGCGTAGGGGCCCCCGCTCCGTTCAGAGCGCGGACGGCCGGGAGGGCGGTCTCGTTGAGGAAGGCCCTCGCACTGCCCTCCAGGTCGCACCGTGCGGCAGCGTGCGCTTCTTTTGCCTCCGCCACCGCGTCCGCCACCAGGCCCCGGACGGCCGCCTCCTGCGCTCTGCGGCGGGCCCTGGTGTGCCCCGGCCCATCCCCCCGTCGGCGTGGCATGGTGCTGCGGGCTCTGCAAAGGGTGGCGGCGGGTGGGGGTTAGGGGGCGAACACGTGCGACAGGTGCGCAACGGATGTTGGGTCCCGCAGGTGCACGTGGATCCACAGAAGGGCAGCGCCCGCGGGGCCCGCTTGTTCGTGCGAGGGGGTGTGTGCCCCCTCGATGCGCCGGCGCAAGGCCTCCTCCTCTGTGCGCCTGCGCGGGCCTGCGGGAGGTTCGGGCCAGGGGCACGCGGCTACCTGGGTGCACCGCGCACATCTGTTGGCGCCTGTCGATGCTGCGGAGGACACCGTGTCACATTCCCCGCAGAGTCGGCAGGTGTGTGGGAGGTGGGAGGGCGGCGACCAAGGGTCGAGATGGCGGAGCCAGAGGTCGTCCCACCTCTGTCGGAGGGGGTCCCGGATCTCCAGCAGGCGGGCGTGGACGCGGCGCCGGTAGTCCTTGCCAAGCGTCTTCCGCTGGACCTCCTGCCACGTGTCGCCGGGGTGGATTCCGTGGTCGTGGAAGGCGGCGATGAGGTCGTCCCACGTCGGGCGGGGGTGCCCCTGGGGGGGGCTCGCCATGTACACGTGGCGCCCGGTGAGGTGGAGCGTCAGCGCGTCTTATTGGCACCCGTTCGCGGTGTCCCTGTGGAGGAGGGCCAGCAGGGTGCCGTCCGCGACTGCCTCCCACCCCACTCGCAGCCCTTCGCAGCCGTCTAGCTCCTGGCGCAGCGCGGCTGCAATGCCGGTGGGGAGCATGAGGAGCAAGGGCCCCTGGGTGTCGCCCAGCCGGGACAGGGCGTCGTCGTATACCGGCCCCCCAGCTTTGAAGTGCGCCACGGTGAGTTGGGTGGCCCCGTCCTCTGGGGGGTGCCACCGGACGGTGGCCGCAGCGTGTCCCCACGTGCGTATCTCCGTGGCCCGGAGCACGTTGGCGGCGTGAAGGACGATGCGGGGCGGGACGGGCGTCCTGACGAGTGAGGATACGTCCCCAGTCCATCCCGTTTGCGGCCCCGGGGCCGCCTGCAGCCTTTCTCCCGTCGCCGCGTCCCACGGGTGGTCAGGCCCCGCCCCGCGGATCATGGTGGGTCTCGGCCGGGTGTCCGGCCCCCACCACCGGAGCGGGATGGCGGCGTATCGTTGCGCAGGGGTCTCCGGGGCGCGCGTGGTGGCGCACCACCGGCCCCACTCCCGCGCCCACTCCTCCCCCACGATGCGCGCCTCCCATGCGGTCATGGAGCCGCGCCCGATGATCCACGGTGGGAAGAGGGCGTCTTGTAGGTGCCTCGAGAACCCCCCCGGCAGGTCCTGGTACGGGTGGGGGCTCTCTTGGGGCGGGCACTCCAGAGTGCCATTCACAACACGGAGGAAGGCTACGAAGTCCTTGTCAGGGCGCGGGGGAGGGGGAGGGTGGTTGCCCTCCGCCGCAGTGAGCCACCGGTGCGCCCGGGCCGCCGCGCTTAGGGGCTCGTGGAGGAGTTGCTCCAGCCGGTGGTTGCGAAGCTCCCACACGAAGTCCCCCAGCCGGAGCATGTGGTGGAGGAAATCGTCCACTGAGGTCCCTCCCGGCGCGTCGTATCGGGTTATGGCGCGGAGCTGCGCCTCCGCTTCCTCGGGCACCAGTCCGGAGCAGAACACCTCCGTCCACGTGGCGCCTGCGGAGCGCCACGAGGCCACCCACAGGGCCTTGTCCCCAGGTGGGAGGTGGCGGGCCGCCTCGTGTACCGCCTGGCGGTAGTGGGGCCAGAGGCGTGAGTGGGTGCAACCCACGTGCATGTGCACCGGGGTCTCTTCCGGGCCGCCGCAGAAAAGGCACGGTTGTGGGACGATGGCGACGCCGGAGAGCCGCTCCTTCCGGACGCGGAGCCTGCGCTGCACCGGCGTGTGGCCGTCTCGGGCCCGCAGCGCCCGGCGGTTGGTGGCCGCCGCGGTGAGGTCCCGGGCGTGGACGTAGGCCGTGGCGTGGGCCGCGCCCAAAGGTGTGTGTCCCCGGTGCGTCAGCGCATGGTCCGTCTGCGCCCGTTGCGCGACCTCGCCGAGCACCCGCATCGTGGGGGGCCGTAGATCGAGATGGCCTTCACGGCCGGCGACAATGAGTTGGGCGTGGCCAGGGTCCGGGGGCGTATTCTGCAAGACGGTGTCCTGGGACGCCGCCCAGTCCGCCTTGTGCAGTAGGGCGTCACTGTGGTGCGAGGTGGCTCGGACGTACCAGAACGGGTGCCCGGCGTGTTGCCCCCGCGCGCACAGGCCGTCCCGGAGCCACCTCAGGGGCATCTGGTTGACCACCTTCGCTGCGCCCGCGGGGACCCCCGTGGTTCGCTCGCGATCTGCGTGCCGCAGGAGGTGGAGGATGACTTCGGCATCCACCGTGTGGACCCATGGTCTGTGTGCACCATAATGTAGGGGGAGGGAGGCGGCCACCCCCTCCCCGTCGGGCACCGTGCCCGAGATGGCCATCGCCCACGTGCGGGTGAGGTCGGCGGCGAGAGCGACGCTGGTGGCGTGTTTGCAGGGTCCGCCCCCGGACGCGTCAGAGGAGGTGTGTCCCCAGGCCTCCGGGATCCAGTAGTATCCGGTGGGGCTGAGCCACCCCGCGTTGAGGTCGGCGGAGTGCCACCGGACGTCGGGGTGGCTGGGGGTCAGTTGGTCCACGCTCAGCGCCCTGGTGTCGCCTGGGCTGATCGCCGGGTGGTCGTGCAGCCGGATCTCCGCTCCGGCGACCGTGCTTGCCCAGGACCGTAGCGCCGTCACATGTTCCTTGAGCCACGCCAGGCCCCCGCGCTGGTGCACCACCAGGTGTCCCGTGTCCTCCGGACGGTCCTCCAGCGCGTGCACCGCCATGTGTGGGTCGTGCGGCACCCCCGTAGCCACCAGTAGGGCGGTGCCACGGGGGAGCCCACGGGGTTCGGGCTGGCCTGCCCCCACGTGCACTATCACCCACTCGGCCCGGAGCTGCGCTTGTCCCGTCGCTTGGGTGCATTGGTCGTCCGTGGTCACCAGCCACAACGGCGTCGGCGCGTGGGGCCGGGGGCGTAAGGGCTCTGGCCACGCCACGTCCGCGTTAGGCTCTTGGTGCTCGCTTTCCGCGAGTACGTCGCGGAGGATGTACATGAGGGCCGCTGGCGGGTGGTACGCCGCCCCCCGCGTGGGGGGGGGACAGGCCGTCCCGGCGGCGGTAGCCCCCGACGTGGAGGTGCAGGCTGTCCGGGGTCACCCGTGGGCCGGTGTGGGCGTCCTGCTTAGCCCTCGTGGGGTGGACGAGTCTCAGGCGGGGGTCCCGTGTGCCGGTGGTGTGGAAGAGGTGGGCCAGGGCGTCGCGCCACCCGGGGTGGTTGGTGGGCTCCTGCTCACGGCGGCAATAATGGAGGTGTTCATCGGCGCATTGGTTGAGGCACTCCCGCACCGCCGTCGGCCACGGATCGTCGTTGTCGGGGAAGGGGTGGCGTGGCCCGTGGTGCCCATGCCACTACGTTGTGTGTGGCACCGTCAGGCGGCACGTGTCGCGGTGTCGCAGCTTGGCGGTGCGCATCGTGACGATTTTGCCCGGCGGGGACTGTAGTTGGACGTGAGCCGCCCTGGGGCACGCGATGGGGTTGTACATCCCCACTCCCAGAGCAGCCAGGGCCCGGGGTATGCGGTGGACCCAGTCGCCTCCCGCCAGAGTTGCGAACTCCGGGACGGGGTAGTGCACCTCGGGACATATTCCGTGCGCGCCGGCTATCTCCCAGAACATCTTGGTGACCTCGGCGCGCACGGAGGTTGCGCGGTGGTGGACGAGTGTACCCACGAGGGCCACCGCTGCCTGCTGGCACCGCGTGGGCACCCGTGTGAGCCCCAGGGTCCGGTCATCCTGCAGGCTGTCCCGCGAGGCGTCGAAGGCGTACCGCGCCCTGTCCTTCGCGACCTGGACCGTGATGTGGTCCAGGTGGCGTGCAGTGTCGGAGTCGTCGGCGATGAAAGGGGCGACGTACTGCGTCACCCCTCCGAGGATCGCCAGGATGACGTCCTGCACCACTTTCGGTGGCGCGAGGGTGTTAAGGCACCAGTGGTGCACTGCCGCCAGGCGTAGCCGGTGCTTGCGCTGCAGGGAGAACTCCCCGTCCGGCTGCAGCTGGAGTCCCAGGTAGGGGACGGAGTCCGCCGCTGGTACCCAGTACCACGGGTTTTCCAGGTGGGGGCAGAGGCGCAGCTGCAGGCCCGGGACCCCCTCCGTGGTGGCCATGGCGCACTTGCGGGGGTTGAGCTCCATGCCCAGCATCCCTAGGTACGCGGCCACCGCCTCCACGCCCTCGACGAAGTGCTGCAGCGTGTGGGCCACCACCAGCAGGTCGTCGATATAGGCCTGGATGAGGCCGTGCTCGGCCCCTCCCGGCGGGCGCAGGCGGTGCCCCTGTGCCCTGAGCAGGGGCTCCAGGAGGAGCGCGTACAGCAGGGGGCTCTCGGGGTTGCCCTGCCGGACGCCGCGTAGCATGTAGACGGGCTGCGTTAGCCCGTGTGCTGTGACGATGCGCAGCCTGGCGCACGTGTGGAGGAAGAGCAGGAGGTCAATGACGTCCGGCGGCACGGAGAGGTGGCGCAGGATGAGGTGGAGGGCGCCGTGTGGGGCGGTGTCGAAGGCCTTGCGGGCGTCGAAGGAGAAGACGTAGTTGGGCCTTCCCCGCTGGAGCCGCCGCTGCGCCATGAACAGCGGGGGGCCTGTGTTGGAGCCAGGGAGGGCCCCCTGCTGCCAGTCGCTGACCACTCCGTGCCGTGTGAGCACCTCCGTGATGCGCTGGGTGAGGGGGCCCGTGATCAGCTTCATGTCCAGCTGGCCCAGGGCTATGGGCCTGTAGTCGTCCAGTCTGGCAGAGCCCGGTACCTTGGGGCTGAGCCAGATGTGCGCGTCCCTCCAGTGCATCGGCGGCGGGGCGCCGCGGAGGATGGCCCGGTAGGAATGGACCAGGAGCCACTGGACGGGTGCCGGGAGGGCCTTGATGAAGCGGGCCTCCACGTGGTTAGGACCTGGGGCCTTGCCATCGGCCTTGTCCAGGGCGGACTTCAGGTCCTGCATGGAGTACTGCTGGACCTGTGTCCAGGCCCCCTCAGGGACCCCGGGGACGTGGCGGCCGAGGACCGCCTGGAAACCCGGGAGGTCCACCGGGCGTTTGTCATACAGTTCTCGCCAGAAGGCGCGAACTGCGAACATCACGTCGTGGGCCTCCGTGAGGAGCGTTTGGGT
Source organism: Eutreptiella sp. 'Long Island Sound 2002' (assembly GCA_964036045.1). Classification (NCBI taxonomy): domain Eukaryota; phylum Euglenozoa; class Euglenophyceae; order Eutreptiales; family Eutreptiaceae; genus Eutreptiella; species Eutreptiella sp. 'Long Island Sound 2002'. The sequence continues at coordinate 133,341,044 of OZ038383.1, forward strand.
GTTGGGAACCCGCACGTTCCAGAGGCCTGACGGGCCTGGGGCCTCTACCTCTATGGCTCCCCGCACAGCTTTCCATCGCTGGGCGATGTCGGGGGCGTGGCGGCGCCAGAAGTCCTTGATGGCGCGCTTGCGGTCTGCCGCCAGGAGGGCGCGGAGCTGGCGAATGTCCTCCTCGAGGGCGGCTGCTTGCCTCTCCAGCTCCTCCTGTAGCTGGCCCTGCGTGGTCGGGCGGAACCCGGGCGACACACCCTGCAGTTCCTCCGTGAGCCGGAGCGCCGCCTCGGACCGGATGCCATGCCTGGCCGCGTCCGCCTGGTACGCTGCCGGGGCGCGCGCTGCCAGGGTGTCATAGCGGAGGACCGCTGCCTGGAGCTGCTTTCTGCTCTCCGGGAGGTCCCCCTCCGCCGGGTCCGTTCCCGCCGGGGACGGCTGCCGGCGTCCCACCACGCGCGCCAGGGCGTCATGCGTCGCGTGGAGGTGTTCGAACACCTTGTCCACCGCGGCCGCGGGCATGGACCCGTAGTCGTGCTGCTCTGCGGGACCCAGCCAGGGCGCCAGGGAGGGTTCATCCTGCGCGGCGGTGACCGCCGCCCACAGGCAGTGTTGGACGGGCGCGGCCTCGGCGTCGTACGGGAGGAGGCGGCCCTCCGTGTGGCTGTAGGGGGTGGGCATCGCCGCGCGTCCCGCTGCGCTGAGGAGACCCGGCAGGGCCAGGCGGACCGGGAGGTGGTCCGAGCCGACCACCTGGGGGTGTGCCATGCCGCGAGCCCAGACGCTTTCCCGCAGGGACCACGGCAGGAGGGGCTCGTTGACCAGGAAGGTGTCCACCCTGTGCTGGGACGGGTAGAGCGTGGGGGTCATGTCCTCCTCGCCGCCTGCCGCGGCCCTTCGGAAGCCGCAGGCCTCCCAGCCCGCTCGGAAATGCTCCGTGGCCGGGTTGGCGGGGACATCCATGTAGATGTTGGTGTCGCCGGCGATGACCACCGGGTGCCTCCCGCCGAGGCTGCGTGCCGTGGCATACATTTGTATGTCGGCCCAGAACGCCGCCCGTCCCGCCCACGGGGAGCAGCCTGCTTGCGGCCCGTGGACGTTGATGAGGGTGAGGCCTCCCCCGTCCGTGCGGATCTCCAGGGCCGCGGCCTTCCCGGGGACAATTTCCGTGAAGCTGAGCACCTCGCGCTCCGCCACGTACTTGCTGCTGACCGCGGTGAGGAGGCCCCCCCCTCTCGAGGTGGAGGTGGCCCCCGTCTCCGCCAGCCGGCTGCTGAAGTAGGCGGTGTACCCCTTGTCCCGGAGCGCCGCGGCCACGTGCATCTCCTGCGCCCTGGTGGCGATCCCCGTTTCCTGGAGCATGATGGCAAAGCCCCCCTCCTGGGGCAGCATGCCGGTGATGAGGTGCTCCTTGTCGGGGCAGGCCGCCGGCCCCCGGCGCCGCCGGAGTGTGTCCCGGAGGGACCGGTCTGGCGGCACGAGGCCGTTGCGCAGGTTCCACGAGAGGAGCCACAGGGCGTCGCCCGTCGTGTCCTCCTGGAGTGAGCTATCCCGCATCGGCATCGCCGCCGGGTTCGCTGGTGCCGCCAGGGCATCTGGGTGCGCCGCATCCGCTGAGCCCGTTCCCAGCGGGGCCCACAGGGGGGCCCGGGGGACCGGGGGAGCCAGGGGGGCCAGGGGGGCCAGCCCCGCGGGGATGGACATGGACCCTGGTGGGGCCGCACCGCCGGCCCCCGGGGCCGCTCCGGGTGCCTCCTCACCTCCATCTGCGTGGTCGGCTGCCTGGGGCGGGGGGCGCCGGGTGTACGGGGCGTGCCACGGGGACCTCCGTGCTCTCCCCTGCAGGATGTTGTCAGCCGCCTCCTTGTCGTCCGCCGGGGCCGCAGCGTGCACCGCGTGCCACGCCAGGTGTTCCAGCATTGCCCCGCTGGTGTAGTACTTGTCCGCACACAGGGGGCATTTCGTCGGCTCTGTGGCCCCTCGCGCCGGGGGGAGCTGCACCGACTTCCGAATGGCGCCCTCCGCCGCTGGTTCGAAGGGCAGGTTGGCCAGCGGCACCGTGTGTGGTGCCAGCGTGCGGCCCGGGGCCGCCGCATCGAGGGCTCGCGTCGCGGGCGCGGGCCCGAGGCCTCGGGCGGCATCGCGCTGCGCGTCTGCTTGCCGCCACGTTTGCCAGTGCGTGGAGCCGATTTGGCGGTCGGGTTTGCCCCTCCATCGCAGGTCGTGGAAGGCCTGTAGCCAGTGGTACACCGCGGTCGGGACCGCCAGCTGGAGCTCCAGGTCGGCGGGGTGCGCCGCTGCCGGCCACACTCCCGGCCTCGCCGCCCGGGCGTTGTCCTTCAGCCTGACCTGGAGCAGGAGGGCGTGGTGTTCGCCCTCCCGCAGCGCCTTGATGATCATGCGGGTGCAGTCTGCCACGCGGATCACGGCTTCGGGCCCCGGCAGGCGTTCGGGGTCGCAGACGACGATGTGCGCGTCCGCCGGGCTGAACATGCAGACCACCCACTGTGGGTTCTGCTGTCCCCGCTGGGCCACCGCCAGGGTAGCCGCTGGGCGGGCGTGCGTGATTGGCCCCGCGTGGAGGTCCGGGACGTCCGTGGCCCTGATGGTGTCTCCCTGCCACGCGGCCCGTAGATGCTCCTCCTGGTCGGGGCTCCACACCAGTGTGGGGGGGTTGACCCACCCGGGTTCCTGCCTCTTGTTGGGGGCGCTGACAGTGTGTAGCAGGACCGCCAGCGGCCAGGGGTCCGCCGACATATAGTAGGCCTGGGTGGGCCCCTGTCGCCAGTCGACGTGGGGCAGGGGCGGGAAAGCCCCCTGCCTGGCGGTGCTGTGCCAGACCGTCCATCGGCCTCCGGCCAGGACGTGCGACCGGTACCCTCCGGCGTGGCCGTGTATGATGGCTTGGTAGCCTGCCGTCTGCAGTACCAGTGCCTCCCCCTGCTTAGGCCCGGGCGGGGGTGCGCCATCGCCCGCACCCCAGACGCGGGTGCGCCCGCGGAGTGTGGCATGCCACGGGTCTGGTGCATCGCGCTGAGGCCCTTGTATGCATCCCGCAATTTGCGCCGGGCCGTGGTGGTGGACGAAGCTCTCCCCGCCGTCTGCTAGCAACGCCGCCGCGACGACGTATAGTTGCTCCGCCGTGAGGGGTGCCGTCGGCTCGTGCGTCGCGGCCGGCCGTCGGGGCCGCGTGTCGCGGCAGGATACGTGGGGCAGCAGTTGCGCCGGCCACGCCGCCACTGGACCCATGGTGACGGCCGCGACCGCGGACGCCAGCGCCGTGCGGTCCGTGGGTCTGTACTGCCGGAGTCCCGTGGTATCTCGGGTGAGGTGCCTGCAGGCTGCCATCCAGGCCACCGCTCCGCAGTTCGTGCAGTCCGGTTCGGCACCACTCGCGTCGTCGCCTCCCCTTTGCTGTACCGTGGTGGCGGTGTCGAGCGGGGGGCCCCGCTGTAGCGCCTCCGGGCCCTGCCCCGGCGGGAGGGCGGGCGGGATTGGCTGCGGGTAGTTTTGCGCGCCTCGGCGCTCCGGGTGCGTGTGGTACGGGTTTTGCCGGCGGTGTTCCGGGGCTGCCCGTGGCTGGAAGAGGAGTTGGTGCAGGTACCAGTGGCCCTCCGCGGTGGACGGATTGCGGAGCGTTAGCCACTGTTCCACCACGCCTCCTGGGTGCGCGGCCTCGACGCGGCGCTGCAACCCCAGGCGGCCTAGGCGGTTGGACGTGCCCGCGGGTGGGATGTGTGCTTGCGGGTAGAGCACCCGCAGCGGCTCCAGCGCCAGGTCCAGCACTTCGTCGTTGAGCTGCTTCGTGAGGGCCAACGCCCTGTGTAGGGCGTGGAGGACCCCGGGTGTGGGGGCCGTGAGCTGTTCGAGCACCGGTCCCGGCGGGTACCGCGTACCCGGGTTCGTTAGCCACTCCCTGGTGTGGCTCAGTACGGCCTTCCACACGTCCCTTGTGAAGGCGTGCTGGGGGGCCAAAGAGGGGACCATCCGTAGGAGGCGGTGGCACGCCGGCGGCGATCGCATGGGCTGTGGGGCGGCCGCCGTGATCCACCTGCACGCCGTGCCGGGCACGATCGCCCCCCATTCCACGGTCCCCATGCCCTCGGCGTGGATCAGCGCCTGGCCTTGGACCATGGGGAAATAGGGGCTCGAGCGCCCCTTCCCTTCCTTCTACCGTACCCAGGCGGCCCCCGCCTGCAGGCTGCGGAGCAGGGCCACGCCGGGGAGGAGCGGCTGCGGGAAAGCCCCCTTGACGGCCTGGGTGGCGTGGGCCAAGGTGCCCATGGGCAAGTACCACAACGGGAGGGTCCAGGGGCCCGGCAGCGGTTGCGCCACCCCTGCGTCCCATCGCCACTCGGAGTCTGGCGGGGTGGCCGGGACCGTGCCCGTCTGCAGGAAGTGGCGTGCCTGCTTGTCGGGGTGCCGTTGGAGGGTTGCCGCGAGGCTGAGCCCTTCTGCCGCTGGTGCCACCGGGAGGCCGCCCCGGGGCCTGCGCCAGGGGTATTCCTGGTCGGCCGGCCAGGTGTGGAGGTCCCGGGCGATGTCCTCCGCGGTCCCTGTGGGGGCGTCCTCTGGTGCCAGGTGCCACATGACGGCGAGCACCGCCCATGTGGAAAAGGGCCACGCCCGCGGGGGGGTGTACACCTGGATGGTCCACTGTGGGCACGCCCGCCGCACGCGGGACGCGTGGAGCACCCCTCGGACCATGTCCGCCGCCAGGACCAGCACCATTCCCGAGGGATCCACAATGATCCCCTCTGCGGGTCCACCGTGGCGGCCCCGGGTGTGCAAGGCCACTGCCGCCTGTCCCGCGTGGGTGACTCGGTCGACGGCCTCCTGGATGTTCACGCTGCCGCGCGCGGTCTTATCCAGGATCCAGCCCTGCGCCACCCCGTAGCGTAGGGCGGCGCGTGCGGCCGCGGGTTTCACCTCGGGCAACGCTCCGTCATCGGGGCCGGGCTGGGGGTGCTGTTTGGGGCACCAGCCTTCGCCGGTGCAGTGGCCCCGTTTCCACGCGGGGCAGATCGCGGGTACGCTGCCCGCCGGCGGCGCAGGTTCCGCGGGCGCGCCCCCCGTGGGGGGCTCCAGCAATGCCTCCAGGTCGGAGTCGGTGCCCGCGTCCCCTTGTGGGGGGTCTCCTTAGCCGTCTCTGAGTCCCAGCGCCCTGATGACCTCGTGTGCTTCGTCCAGCGTCAGAGATCGGGGGCGTGTCTTGCGTGGTGCCGCGGGTTCCGCCATTGCTGTGTCGCTGTGTCTAAGAGCAGGGGGTGGGGTGCGGATGTCCCGTGGCTGGTGCGTTGGTGCGCTGGTGCGTTGCTCGGTGTGGGGGTGGTGGATGGGCATCCCCGGGGGGGCGCTTTCCAGCGTTGCGAGGGGCGTCCGGTGTCAGGCGCTGTCCCTCCCCCGGCCGCTCGTCCTCCGGAGCGGGCAGCCAGGGTTCCGCGACCCGTGTGTCCCGGGTGCGGTCGATGCGGGCGTGTGGACCCAGCACCGGCCCCACAGCGTGCGCCCTTGCGGGCCGGCGTTGCTCGCTGTGGGGGTGGCGGAAGGGCGTCCCCGGGGGGGGTGCCTTCCACCGTTGTGAGGGGCGCCTGGTGTCAGGCGCTGTCCCTTCCCCGGCCGCTCGTCCTCCGGAGCGTGCAGCCAGGGTTCCGCGACCCGTGTGTCCCGGGTGCGGTCGATGCGGGCATGTGGACCCAGCACCGGCCCCACAGCGTGCGCCCTTGCGGGCCGGCGTTGCTCGCTGTGGGGGTGGCGGAAGGGCGTCCCCGGGGGGGGTGCCTTCCACCGTTGTGAGGGGCGCCTGGTGTCAGGCGCTGTCCCTCCCCCGGCCGCTCGTCCTCCGTAGCGTGCAGCCAGGGTTCCGCGACCCGAGTGTCCCGGGCGCGGTCGATGCGGGCGTGTGGACCCAGCACCGGCCCCACAGCGTGCGCCCTTGCGGGCCGACACTGCTCGCTGTGGGGGTGGCGGAAGGGCGTCCCCGGGGGGGGTGCCTTCCACCGTTGTGAGGGGCGCCTGGTGTCAGGCGCTGTCCCTTCCCCGGCCGCTCGTCCTCCGGAGCGTGCAGCCAGGGTTCCGCGACCCGCGTGTCCCGGGCGCGGTCGATGCGGGCGTGTGGACCCAGCACCGGCCCCACAGCGTGCGCCATTGCGGGCCGGCGTTGCTCGCTGTGGGGGTGGCGGAAGGGCGTCCCCGGGGGGGGTGCCTTCCACCGTTGTGAGGGGCGCCTGGTGTCAGGCGCTGTCCCTTCCCCGGCCGCTCGTCCTCCGGAGCGTGCAGCCAGGGTTCCGCGACCCGCGTGTCCCGGGCGCGGTCGATGCGGGCGTGTGGACCCAGCACCGGCCCCACGGCGTGCGCCCTTGCGGGCCGACGCTGCTCGCTGTGGGGGTGGCGGAAGGGCGTCCCCGGGGGGGGTGCCTTCCACCGTTGTGAGGGGCGCCTGGTGTCAGGCGCTGTCCCTTCCCCGGCCGCTCGTCCTCCGGAGCGTGCAGCCAGGGTTCTGCGACCCGTGTGTCCCGGGTGCGGTCGATGCGGGCGTGTGGACCCAGGACCGGCCCCACAGCGTGCGCCCTTGCGGGCCGGCGTTGCTCGCTGTGGGGGTGGCGGAAGGGCGTCCCTGGGGGGGTGCCTTCCACCGTTGTGAGGGGCGCCTGGTGTCAGGCGCTGTCCCTCCCCCGGCCGCTCGTCCTCCGGAGCGTGCAGCCAGGGTTCTGCGACCCGTGTGTCCCGGGTGCGGTCGATGCGGGCGTGTGGACCTAGCACCGGCCCCACAGCGTGCGCCCTTGCGGGCCGGCGTTGCTCGCTGTGGGGGTGGCGGAAGGGCGTCCCCGGGGGGGGTGCCTTCCACCTTTGTGAGGGGCGCCTGGTGTCAGGCGCTGTCGCTCCCCCGGCCGCTCGTCCTCCGGAGCGTGCAGCTAGGGTTCCGCGACCCGCGTGTCCCGGGCGCGGTCGATGCGGGCGTGTGGACCCAGCATCGGCCCCACAGCGTGCGCCCTTGCGGGCCGGCGTTGCTCGCTGTGGGGGTGGCGGAAGGGCGTCCCCGGGGGGGGTGCCTTCCACCGTTGTGAGGGGCGCCTGGTGTCAGGCGCTGTCCCTCCCCCGGCCGCTCGTCCTCCGGAGCGTGCAGCCAGGGTTCTGCGACCCGCGTGTCCCGGGTGCGGTCGATGCGGGCGTGTGGACCCAGCACCGGCCCCACAGCGTGCGCCCTTGCGGGCCGGCGTTGCTCGCTGTGGGGGTGGCGGAAGGGCGTCCCCGGGGGGGGGTGCCTTCCACCGTTGTGAGGGGCGCCTGGTGTCAGGCGCTGTCCCTCCCCCGGCCGCTCGTCCTCCGGAGCGTGCAGCCAGGGTTCCGCGACCCGTGTGTCCCGGGTGCGGTCGATGCGGGCGTGTGGACCCAGCACCGGCCCCACAGCGTGCGCCCTTGCGGGCCGGCGTTGCCCGCTGTGGGGGTGGCGGAAGGGCGTCCCCGGGGGGGGTGCCTTCCACCGTTGTGAGGGGCGCCTGGTGTCAGGCGCTGTCCCTCCCCCGGCCGCTCGTCCTCCGGAGCGTGCAGCCAGGGTTCCGCAACCCGTGTGTCCCGGGTGCGGTCGATGCGGGCGTGTGGACCCAGCACCGGCCCCACAGCGTGCGCCCTTGCGGGCCGGCGTTGCTCGCTGTGGGGGTGGCGGAAGGGCGTCCCCGGGGGGGGTGCCTTCCACCGTTGTGAGGGGCGCCTGGTGTCAGGCGCTGTCCCTTCCCCGGCCGCTCGTCCTCCGGAGCGTGCAGCCAGGGTTCCGCGACCCGTGTGTCCCGGGTGCGGTCGATGCGGGCGTGTGGACCCAGCACCGGCCCCACAGCGTGCGCCCTTGCGGGCCGGCGTTGCTCGCTGTGGGGGTGGCGGAAGGGCGTCCCCGGGGGGGCCGCCTTCCACCGTTGTGAGGGGCGCCTGGTGTCAGGCGCTGTCCCTCCCCCGGCCGCTCGTCCTCCGGAGCGTGCAGCCAGGGTTCCGCGACCCGCGTGTTCCGGGCGCGGTCGATGCGGGCGTGTGGACCCAGCACCGGCCCCACAGCGTGCGCCCTTGCGGGCCGGCGTTGCTCGCTGTGGGGGTGGCGGAAGGGCGTCCCCGGGGGGGGTGCCTTCCACCGTTGTGAGGGGCGCCTGGTGTCAGGCGCTGTCCCTTCCCCGGCCGCTCGTCCTCCGGAGCGTGCAGCCAGGGTTCCGCGACCCGCGTGTCCCGGGTGCGGTCGATGCGGGGGTGTGGACCCACCACCGGCCCCACAGCGTGCGCCTTTGCGGGCCGGCGTTGCTCGCTGTGGGGGTGGCGGAAGGGCGTCCCCGGGGGGGGGTGCCTTCCACCGTTGTGAGGGGCGCCTGGTGTCAGGCGCTGTCCCTCCCCCGGCCGCTCGTCCTCCGGAGCGTGCAGCCAGGGTTCCGCGACCCGTGTGTCCCGGGTGCGGTCGATGCGGGCGTGTGGACCCAGCACCGGCCCCACAGCGTGCGCCCTTGCGGGCCGGCGTTGTTCGCTGTGGGGGTGGCGGAAGGGCGTCCCCGGGGGGGGTGCCTTCCACCGTTGTGAGGGGCGCCTGGTGTCAGGCGCTGTCCCTCCCCCGGCCGCTCGTCCTCCGGAGCGTGCAGCCAGGGTTCCGCGACCCGTGTGTCCCGGGTGCGGTCGATGCGGGCGTGTGGACCCAGCACCGGCCCCACAGCGTGCGCCCTTGCGGGCCGGCGTTGCTCGCTGTGGGGGTGGCGGAAGGGCGTCCCCGGGGGGGGTGCCTTCCACCGTTGTGAGGGGCGCCTGGTGTCAGGCGGTGTCCCTCCCCCGACCGCCCGTCCTCTGGAGCGGGGAGCCAGGGTTCCGCGACCCGCGTGTCCGGGGTGCGGTCGATGCGGGCGTGTGGACCAAGCACCGGCCCCACAGCGTGCGCCCTTGCGGGCCGGCGTTGCTCGCTGTGGGGGTGGCGGAAGGGCGTCCCCGGGGGGGGTGCCTTCCACCGTTGTGAGGGGCGCCTGGTGTCAGGCGCTGTCCCTCCCCCGGCTGCCCGTCCTTACCCATGGGACGCCCCCCCGGGCGGAGCCGGGCCCCCCAACCCACGCCCCCCCCACAATACGGCGCGACGGAGGGGCGCGCGCCACCTCCTGTGGGAGGGAGGGCGGAGACAACGAGCGCGGGGGGGAACCCACTGCCCCGCAGCCCACTAACCGCTGACCGCTGACCCTCACGGCTGCCCCCAACCAGCTGGTGCCACGCGACGACGGCGGGGGGAGCAGGGGACCCCAGTGAGGGCCCGCACGAGGGTCCGGCTCTCGCAAGGTAGAGAGGGGCGGGGGAAGAGTGCGACCCCCCGGGGCCGCAACCACCAGGCCGCCCCCCCGCGGCCGTCGGGGGGCGGCGCCAGGGGACCAGAGGGCCACCCCCTCCCCCCCCCCCTCAGGCCCAAGAGCGGACGGAGGCAGACCGGAGAGACAGCGGCCCCGCACCCCCCCGCGGAGGCCGCTGCGCCCGGGGGGGGGGGGGGCACCGTGGCCGCGGCAAGCGCCCCCGGTGAACCGCCCGCACGCTCCCGCCCTACCCGCTACCGACTGACGGCGGACCGGCGGCGCTCAGGATGGCGCAAACGGAGCGGCCCCTTCAGAGGCCGGCCTGGGGAAGGCGGGGGCACAAACCAGGGCGAGGAGATCACCCCCCCCCCCTCCCCCCCCCTCGCCGCACTGACCCATTGGCGGCCGACCGGGCCGCGCCTGACACCCACGGCCGCCCGGTAACCCCCACAGCACGAGTATACCCCCGGGGGGGCGCGCCGGAGACAAAGGATGGCAGGCCGACACCTGACGGGGCGGGGGGGCGGGGGACGGCGGAGCGGCCCCCCCTCCCAGCCCCCCGCCGCTCCCCCCCCGCTTGCCCCCCGGCTTGAGGGCCGCAGGAGCGCCGACCCCCCACCCCCCAGGAGCCGAGGGGACGCCCCCCCTCCCCCAGTAGGGACCGTGACGCGGGGGGGGGGGGGGGGGGCGCAGCTGGACCTACACACCGCGCGCCCCAGCGCCCCCAGCCGCCTGCTCCCGCGCGGGTCGCGGCCGATCGGCGAGCCCGCACCAGCGCGCCGGAGCGGCGCGCGGACCACGCCCGGGGGCGGCACGCGACGGCGCACCAGAACAGCATGGGGGCCGCGCCCCCCATGACCAGAGCATCGCAAGTGACAACCACAATGTAGCCCACTCGAGGAGGGCAGAGGGAGGTTTCGGGTCTGAAGGGACCCCCGGGGGAGCAGTCCACGGGCCGCCCCTCCTCCCCCCCCCCCCGCCAGGCAGGCCGCACCCGGTGCACGGGGCGGCCCCGCGACCCCGACCAAACGCGCACGCCGGGGGGAATGCGCCGACGACGAGAGGGGGGGCAGGGTAGGGAACCGCGGGCGACCCCCCCCCCCCCACCCCCCCGCCGGCCCGCAGGCCGCGGGGGCGCCGGCCCCCACCCCCCCGAGGCAGAGGCGATGATACCCCCTCCCCCCGGCGTGACCGCGGCGCCCGTGAGAGGGGCCGGAGCACGGCCCGTCCCCCCGCCCCAGCCGCCGGCTCCCACAGGAACCGCGGGGAGCCAGCGAACCCGCGCCAACGCGCCAGGACGCCGCACGGAACGCGCCCAGAGAAGGCAGGCGAGCACCAACCGGAGCGGTATTGGGGCCACGCCCTCCATGACCAGAACGACGCCAGTGACACCCGCTTTGTTGCCTGCCCAGGGAAGGCAGAGGGACGGAACGAGGCAGAGCGACCCCCCGCCCCACTGGCCCCCCCGGCCGCACAAACGGGGGGCGCGGCGCACGCCCCCCCCCCCCCACCCCACCCCCCGGCACAGGAGCGCCCCGGATGCGCAGACCCACCCCGCGGGGGGCGCACAACCCCGAGCCCGGTAGGGGGGCACCGGGACCGGGCCGCCCCCCCCCAAGCACGCCAAACGGTGCAAGGGACCGGGGCAGGACACGCGGAGGGGCATGGACCGCGTCGAACGATCCTACCAGCGCCCAGCGCCGAGACCGCGCGAGGTGCGCACGCCACACAACCCAGGGGGGGGGGGGGAAGCGGACGCCGCAGGAGCGCGAGCGCACACACACACAAAGGGCACGCGGGGACTACCAGAAGGGCAGCCGGACCGAGCTCGCGGAACGCACAGACCGCGTTGAATGGCGTATCAGCGAGCGAGGATAAGGGACACCCAGACGGGACGGCCCGCCACACACAGCGCGGGACACGCGGGGCGGGAAGGGGGAAAAGGGGGAGACACAACACCAGGTACCGGCGCGAGCCCCCCGAACCGGCCGCGAGCGCCGCGCACACACGGACGGGGCACTGCACCCGCCCAGGCAGTAGTGGCGCACTGCGCCACGCCCCAACCCCTAGGCTAGGCAGCCACCGCGCCAGCCCAAGGGGGTCCCACTGGCGACAAGCCAGTAGCCTGGCCCGGCAGCGCCGGACCCCAGGCGACCACGCATTAGGGGGGCGACGTGGTGGGTAAGCGCCCGCAGCCACGGCTGCGAATTGATGCACTGACCGGGGAGTGGCGAAAAGGGGAAGCCGGGGAGGGGTTCGGCTCCGAGCCCTGTGAACCCGGGGGACTCCGCCACCAGGCAGGAGGTGCGTCTTGGAGGGCCCCCCACTAGGACCCGGTGTGGAGGATATCACCTGGCCCGACCAGGTGGCCCCCCGGGGCCGAAAGGCGTCTAGTACCCCCAAAATCAAACCTCAAACCTCAAACCTAAATGGTCAATACATTCAGCTTCAACGGCATAGTAGTAAAGATTTGCTTGTTCTGCCGCACATTTGCCTCCCATGGGAAGGCCGCGCACCTGTCTGCGGGTTTGACCCTGGTTGTGCTGTTGGAAATATACCTCTCCGCAGACGTCGCATAACATGTTTGAAATCTCATTGAAAGAGAAGCCATCCCCAGCGAATTTGGCTATGGCTCGTCCATTGCTTGAGTAAGAGATGTCAACACGAAGTTGCTCAACAGGAACGCCGGTTTTTTTACAGTGCCATGTGAAAACTTCACACATGGCATGTTTGACTCTGGTCTGGAGTCGCTCCTGTGCAATACGGGTATACATGCGGGCAAAGTCACGTGTAAAGATCGACTGGCCTTTTAGTTTTTTCAAATAGTTTTTTATGTCGGCGGCAACCCTGTCGACATTCGTGACAAGCCAATACCTCTTGTATCCTTTCTGTCTTAATGAACGGTCTTTGCTTTCGAGATTGTGCATGCAATATCTCAAGATACTGCCCATGGCGGTTTTGACAAGGGATAAAGAACAGGCTGGCATTTTTTTGGGGCCCCCATGCTCAGGGGCGCCTTCCATTGCCTACAGGTAATTGCCTACAACCAATCTCATACCTACAGTTGCTTTTTGCATTTTGAGGATACCATAAAGATACCTGTTGGCCTGTACAGCTGGCCGCCCAATCTGGGTACTCAATGTTTGATGCTTGCTGTAAATTTCGTCACTGCTGCGTGCAGTGCTCTCGTAATGAGGACTGTTTCGCTCTGCCCAAAGTTTTTTGTTATACATGTGCTTGCAGAAGGTGACGGAATCATGGGCAGATTTGTCAGCATAGTTTACGACCATTTGTTCTTGGATAGCGGACAGCTCCTCAAGGCCTTTCTTTGAGAGAAAAGTGTGTTGGGGGGTATCGGCAACTTCAGGGAAGATTTGGTTCATCTTAACGTGGACAACAGCTAAAAGCTTGCTCTTTCAGGCTTCAAAAGCCTGCTTGTCCATTCGTTGGCGTTTAGAGGCACGATGTATGAAGGAATCAATATTCGCTTCAAGGGAGCTTTCTAAAACACCTGGATGAGCCTGTATGCGGAATTTGCGGCCCTTGAGCCAGTAAGACCGTAATCCCTCATCCGTAATGAAACCTGGATCTGTCATGGCCACATGGCCGTGAAAATCAATAGTGGAGTCAGTGCAAAAACGCTGGCACGGACACTTCATCGGCTCCGGTAATGCAGGAGCAACAGGAGCATCCAAATCCAATTCCTGGCAAACTTTGCCGTAGTTCTGAAGCCACACTCCGTTGGGGACGGCCAAGGAATAAGAAGTTTTGACGGTTTCATCGTCACCCTTGAGGAGGTTGGAATCTTTGATCTCATGATCATTAATCAGAGTTTGGATAGAAATTTGTTGCATTTCATTCCTTCTCCCGGGTATTTTCAACCAATGGACAGCGTCGGCATCAGTTTTATTGCACTGCTTTTTCTCTTGCTCAGCAGGGGCAGTGCTGTGGTATGACTGAAAAATCATGCCTCTGGCGGGAGGAATCACTTTTCCGATGATTGTCCACAGCCACGATCAGCTCTCTGGCGGCCGAAACAGGTACGCTTTTGTACCGCTCTTTTTTTAAAAACAAAACACCGACAAATGATGTGGGTTATTTCAGTGAATTACGCTCTTTTTTTCCCGCCCTGCTTTTTCTTGAATGTTTTTCCAGTATAAAAAGGTACCTTTTTCGTGACGTTGCAACAAATTGGGCTCCTTTGTACTACTGTGTACGATGCCATCTCAATATGGAAGGGCAACCTACTGTGCGTCGCACCACATGTAGGTTATTACGCCTTTTTCTGCAACCGATTGCGAGGCCTCGCAATACAATGATTGGATTTCATTTGTTTTACCAGAGTCGAACACATGCGGAGTTCGCATAAGGGTAATTACGACAAATAACATTCTTCTTCGAATGCGAGCCCACGCTTTCCGTTTCGAAATATTCGAAAAAGGTGTAGCTTCGCGGATCGAAATGCGAGGCCTCGCAATAATGGAGCAGGAAACAACAAAATGGACAGATCCACCGACTACACAGCATGTGCATTCCCTTTGATGCGGCGCTACTGTATGGGCGCCCATACAGGTCCCGCCGGCATCTGTAGTTTTCATACTGTGGTCACCGCTGGCTTCGCTGCCCAACAGCAATGGTCGCGGTTCACAACTGGGTACCGCAAGTGTGATAAACAAGAGAAATGTGGGACCATTTGAACATTACCAGTAACCGAGAATGCGCACGCGCGGCGGAGTTGCACGCAAAGATCAATATGCGCGTGTTGCGTGTGCAGCACTGTGCTGGCAAGAATTTTTATTTACCTGTAGCCTTAAAGGAGGCTGTTTTCTGTGGAATTGTATAATCGAAATGCACATTTTTAATTTTTGGAGATGATTGTTCATGCTGCGTAACATTGCGCATCGAGCGAAGAGGTAGCTGGAACGGACTGTGAGGCGAAGGCGAGCTTTCTGTGCAACAGAAGATGGATATACCACTGCTGAATCACTATGCGCTGCCGTTCAAAAGAACAAGAGCGGAGCTGGTTTCTTCTTTGATTTTGCGCGCTCGTTGCAACTAAACAGGAAGACACGGCACTCACTACTGAGGTTGAAAAGCAGACCAGAGAGCTGAGCGGCTAATCAATTCAAGGAGGAGTTCTTCAACTTATACAAAATATTGCGCTTGCGGTGGAAGCCCCAGCACCAGGACGAGGATGCCCCTGGTTTTGCCTCTATCGGTCGGCAGAACAGGCGCCGGTTGCGCAGGACAGCGGCTGCAAGAGGAAACTATGAAGGAACGGTCCGCGGGAAAGATGCTTGAGACAAAGCGATGGATGGAGAACCGGCAGTTTTGCGTCCGGATCAACAATTGTTACATTAAGCAGTATGGAACACATCCAACGATCCAGGATCAGTCGCTGAATTGCACAGCCCTTTGCGTTGTTGAGATTCCGTGCAGCTTGCCGTATTGCAGAGGACACCCCAACATAGATGTGCTCATCGGCAGCATCGGCAGTGTGGCTGCAGCGCTTGTGAGAATGAAACGGAGCTTTCATGGGATCGTGACAGATCTGGGCATGCTTGCAGACAGAGCTGCAGCAATACCGAGCATCAGGGCGCCCCTTGACATCGTGTGAGATCCAGTATCGAAACCTGGTTGGAAACCGCTGCTGCATAGTACGCATCAGGTATCCTCGGACAAGGGCCTGGTCGAGGTGTTGGACTACATTGCATCCCTGTCGAACCACACAAACCCCATTGTGCCCATCCTCGTTGATGAGAACATACACAAAAGATGCCTGAAGTTGCTCTACTCCGACAGAACGCAGCGGTGGAACTGGCACAAAAAACTGAAGAAGACTCCTGTCTTGTACGGCTGTTGGCATCCCTATAAACACCTTTAGACCAGAGTGTGGCGCCGCTTTCATTCGCTGTTCGTGTACTTCCGCTTTGGCCACTTAGGAGTGGGGAAAACAGTAGGGTCGTACCCGAAGCTCAGAGTCAGGGAGAGAACTATTGCCGGCATCCTCAAAGTAGCCCCGCCTTTCTTGCGGCAGTTGCGGTGGGAGTCGAACAGGTTACAGGCTGTTGGCGATCACGGTGGGACGGCGATTGATCGACTGAAGAGTGAAGTATGTAAAGCAATGGTGAACCTTCTGCAGAATTGGTGTCCCCTTGTCCTCTACTGTGGATTTCTCGTGAGACAATGCAACTGGTCTGCACGGCACCTAGGATCCGCCATTGACGCCCAAAATGTTTTGCGACTGGTGTTCGTGCTTTTGACAGAGCTCGGCAGGGCTGCCGCTGATCCTGTTGTGTATGTGAGGACCATCGTTGTTGCGTTGTTGCATTGGCAGGCGTTCAACAGCGGCCTGCTAGGATTGTGCTATGGTGAGGAGTTTGTCGAAGTCATGCTCAGTCCACTTGGGTCCATGAAGGATCGACACACTTGCGCTGTCACACCGAGCGACGTGGAAGATTTTTTTGTCCAGATCTGCCCTGCGAGAATTAATAGATGCCTGCTGGTTAGTGGTTTGTCCTCCGACGTTGAAACCGAGATCCGACAGCGCTTGCACTCGTATGTCACTGGCGACCGCCTCAGAGTTCGGTACTGTCCTTAGCAGTCGGGTACCTCGACCATGGAGAGGCACTGGGAGGCTGAACCAGATTTTCTGTCTCACCCTTACAGTGAGCCGGACGTGGACACATACAGGACTGTGTTGACCGATGTTTTGCGTACAGGTCTGCGGCAGCCCCAAAGTTTCTCACCTGCCGTAATACAATTGATGGACAACAAGGTTCCTCTGCGGTCTGATGCGCAGCGCACGAATATTCTGGACACAATCTGGGCCTTTACGGCTGCATAGCATCGGTTTTAGGTTGATTCCCCACTCCGTTGTTGTTGCTGCGCGCGCGCCGGTGGTTTTGCTCACTACTGCGTGTTCAAAAGCCCTCGCAATCGTCTTTTCAAAAAGTACGTTTTTGACTATATGTTGTTACCCTAATGCGAAGCCTCGCAATACGAAGTAGGTAATTGCCGACGAATACCTATAATGTCGATTGCGAGCCCTGGCAACCAAAGGATAAAGATGTACAGTTTTCTCCCTTTTTACAGGCCTATTTCAAAATGGCGGAGAGTTTCACGCCAACAAAAGTGGGCAGAGCATCACCAGACACATCACAGGTACCATCCACGCAGGAACCGTACGTCGTACCACGTACTGGGAACCACACCCACGGCCCTCAGCCAGGAGTGGCGAGGGACCAACCACCGCACCCGACGGCGAACCCCAGCCAGGAGTGGCGGGGCCCCGCAACCAAAACCCTCAGCCAGGAGTGGCAAGGGACCAACCACCACCACACAACAGCGAACCCCAGCCAGGAGCGGCGGGGCACAGCACCCAGGTCCCTCAGCCAGGAGTGGCGGGGGACCCACACCACACACCAACCACACCCACAGAAACACCAGCCGCAAGCCCCAACCAAAAGAGGCGAGGACAGCAAACCACGGACCGGTGGCACACCACACGCACGCAACCACGCACACCAGCGCACGCGGAGGACACACCCACGCCACACCACCACACCACACCACCAACAACGCGGACACCACAAACACGCAACACACAACACAGCACGGCCACCGCGGGCAGCCACACACACCACAAACACACACAACACCCCAGCACAACCGGCAGGCCCCAGCAAGGCGTGGCGGGGAGCCGCACACCACCACCGCCGGCGGACCCCAGCCAGGAGTGGCGGGGAACCGCACCCGGGGCCCTCAGCCAGGAGTGGCGAGGACCACCCACCACCACCGGAAGCGAAACGAAGCCAGGAGTGGCGGGGATTCGCACACAGGAACCTCCGCCAGGAGTGGCCAGGGACCAACCACAGCACACACCAGCCACACCCCCACCAACACCAGCAACAGCCGGAGGAAGCAAGGACCGGCAACCACACGCCACCAACACACCACACACATACACGCGGCCCCGTACCTGAACCAGGCGCGGGCCACGTACCCGGGGGGAGTGTCCGAGCTGGATGCGGCGCTCCACCTTCTACACCCACCGGACGGGGACCTGGAGGTGGGCAAGATCACGGTGTTCGTGGAAGGCGCGGACGAGGCGTCAGCCCGGCCCCGGCCGACCAACCCGGTGTACGACGGCACCAGGCCTACCCCCCCGTACGCCATCGTATGCGAGGCGTCCCCCAGGGAGCCCACTTGGTGCCCCGCCCTCCCGCCGGCGACACACGCGCCCCGCGGCTGGGCTAACCCAGACCTGTCCCCCCCCCTCTCCAGAACCAGGGGTGCCCACCACAGGGGACAGGTCCTCTGGCAAGAGTGCCCTGGCACCCCCCTGCTCCTCCTCGTCGTCGCGACCCGCGGGGACCCGGGGCTGATCCTTGGGATCACCCCCACCCACCTCTATGGGGCAACACCCGTACCCCGCCCCCCCCTCCCGGCGCCCGCGGCGCGGGACGGAGTACACACCTTCCTGCGAACACAGCAGGTCACCGCCGTTACGGGGGTCCACCTGGTGCGGCTCCCCCCAACACCACTCGACGACCCCCGGGGGCCGAGGGCCCTGGGGCCCGCCCCAGACTGGGAGCTGTGGCGCGACGCGTGGGCGGCGTGGCTCCCCCGCCTCCCCCCCCAATGCCGGTGGATGGCCGCCGGCCCCCGGCCGTGCGGGGCTGACGCCACAGCCGGCCCCCCACCCCCTCCCCCCCTCCCCCCCGCAGAGCACCACACGGCACTGCCCACGGCACGGCACTGATGCACCAGGAGGTAGTGGGAAGGGCGCGCCTGCCACCACGCATGCCTACCAGGATAACAGTGATGGCGGACTCCGATGGCTCCCCCCAGCGGGACGACCGCCACCACCGCCGGTCCCGCTCCCGCTCCCCCGCCTCCCCGGAGTGGACGGGGGAGACACTCGCGGAGCGCGAGGAGCGGAAGCTGGCGGAGGCGGCGGTGCTCGTGGGGCCGCCGCCCCCGGCCCGGGAGCCTGAGCCAGCCGAGATGACCGCTCCCGCCGCCCAAGCAGCAAGCCCCGCCGCCCCGCCCCGGGAGAGGGCCCCACACGCGCAGGAAGCGGAGACCGCAGCCCCAGCGAGCCACGCCGCGGCCCCGACCGCGGCCCCCCGGCACGCCGCCGACACGGGGGATAGCCCCGGCGCAGGAACCAGGCGCATCGCCGAGGGCTGCCGCAGCCGCAGAGAAGAGTGAGAAGGGCGCGCGAGGGGTTGCGACCACGGCCCCGGCGGGCCGCGCCACCGCCTCGGCCGACCACGCCGCGACCCCCAGCACGCCGCGAAAGCGGGGGGCGGACCCCGCACGGGCCACGGGCGCCTCGCCGGCGGCCGCCACAGCAGCGAAGGAGAGCGAGGAGGGCGCGCGAGGGGCTGCGGCCGCGACCCCGGCGGGCCGCGCCACCGCCTCGGCCGGCCACGCCGCGACCCCTAGCACGCCGCGCAAACGGGGGAGGAACCCCGCACGGGCCACGGGCGCCTCGCCGGCGGCCGCCGCAGCAGCGGCAGTGGGCAGGGAGAGCGCGAAGTACCGCGCCCACGCCAACCCCACCCACACCCACACCAGCCCCCCCAAGCAGTTCCCCCCCAAGCCCTTCCCCCCGGGGCGGGAGCGGCACGTCCGCCCCCCGGCGCCCGAGCGCTCGCCGCCGGGCGTCACGCTGCCGCAGCTGCAAAGACAGCGGGACGCCCGGCGCGTGATTCAGGAAGGGCGGGAGGGCGCGCAGGCAGAGCGGCGTGCCAGCCACGGGAGCGCGGAGCGGGGGGCAGGAGGCGACAGGGGAAGTGCCCAGGAGCGCGCGCAAGGAGCAGGCCAGGGCACGCGCGGCAGGGAGCAAGGGCGCAGCAGCGGGGGGGAGCAGAGCGCAGGCAGCGGACGGCGCGACTCAGGACAGGGGGCCGGGAAGGGGCCAGGGCACGGGAAGGGCGCGCAGGGGCACGGGCAGGGAGCCCAGGTGTAGGGGGCAGGGCGAGGGGAGGTGGGTGAGCGGGCGGGCCAGGGCGTGGGGGACGGGAGGCGGGACCCGCGACACGGGTAGGGGGCTGGAAAGGGGCCCAAGGGCAAGGGCAAGGGCGCCACGGGCCCCAAGGGACAGGCGAGACGGGGCATGGGAGCCCAGGGGGGAGGGCGGGACGAAGGGAGGGGGGCGGAGGGCGGGGCGCCCCCGCAGCCGGACGTGCAGCCGGTAGGTGCATCCCCCCCGGCATCCAACAGATGCCGGCGCACCACACCCACCACCACCACCACCACCACCACCACCACCTCTACAACATCGACCCTGACGCCGGCGAGCTCGTCCCCCCCTAACCCCCACGACCCCGGCACCAGCCAGCCCCCCCCGCGCAGAGGGCGGAGCCGGCGCGGATGGCCTCGGCGGAGGGGGGGCGGGGCGCGGCATCGGCGCCGGAGGCACAGGGGCAGCGGGGGGGGCCGGCGCGGGGGGCAGAGGGGGGGCGGCCATGGGACCGGGATTGGGGCGCGGTCCCGGACCCTCTGGGGGAGACCCTCCCACTGGTGGGGGAGGTGTACGGGTGGTTGTGCTGGGCCAACCAGGGGACCTCCAGGAGGTCAAGGAACCGGCCCTTCGATGCCGTGCTCCTCCGGAGAGACGAGGGAGACCGAAAGGTACCCCCGGGGGGGTGGGCAGCCCCAGAGGACCATGAGAGGGTCCTCAGGTCAGTGATCCGGGCGGCGTGGCCCGACAGGGAGCCGACGTGGCCGGCCTTCCTGGAAGGGGGAGCGGTGCTCCGCATCACGGATGCGGACGCCAACAACTGGCTCCCCCGGGCTTTGCGCAGCGCCCTCGCCCACTGGCGCTGCCGCCGGCACAACCCGCCGCCGCCACAGCCCCAGACCCCACACAAGTGGCGGCGCAGGTGATGGCCCAGACGGCGGATGCGAGAGAGTGGGGGGCGGAGCTGGGCCCCCCGACCCACGCCCCCCCCACGGTGCGGCACGACGCAGTAGGGCGTGCCACCTCCCGCCGGAGGGAGGGCGGAGACAACGAGCGCGGGGGGGAACCTGCTGCCCCCCAGCCCGCTAACCACTGACCGCTAACCCTCACGGCCGCCCCCGGCCGGCCAGCGCCGCGCGACAACGGCCGGGGGGATGAGGGGCCCCGGCGAGGGCCTGCACGAGGGTCCGGCTCTAGGTAGAGGGGGGCGAGGGAAGGGCGCGACCCCCCAGCCGATGGCTGGCCCCCGGGGCCGGGACTGCCGTGCCGCCCCCCCCCCCGGCCGTCAGGAGACGTCGCCAGGGGACCAGAGGGCCCCCCCCAATCCCCCCCCCCCCAGCCACTCAGGCCCGAGAGCGGGCGGGGGGGCGGCCCTCCCACCCCCCCCCCCCCCCCCCGCACCCCCCCCGGCTGGGGAGCCACAGGCGCGGCCCTTCGCCCCCCCGGAGCCGGGGGGGCGACACGGTTGGGGGAGCGGCGGCTGGACCTGCTCCCGCGAGCCCGCACTGGCGTGCCGGAGCAACGCGCACAACGGAACAGTATGGAGGCCGCGCCCCACATGACCCTCCCGTGACCACAGCCCACTGAGGGAGGGCAGAGGGGGGGTTCAGGTCTGCAAGGGCCCCCGGGGCAGCGGTCCACGGGCCGCCCCTCACCCCCCCCACCCCGGGGCGGCACTTCGGCCCCGACCGCACGCGCACGCCGGAAGGGAGCGCGCCGGCGACACGAAGGGGGCCAGGGTTGAGTACCGCAGGCCGCCGCCAGGAAGGGGAGCAGAGAGGCCGCGGCGCGACACCCCCCCCCCCCCGCCCCCCCAGCGGCCCTCACCCCCCGAGGCAGGGGGGATGGTCCCCCCCCCGCCTGAGAGAGGAGCCGGAGCGCGACCCACCCCCCCGCCCCAGCCGCCGGCTCCCACGGGGGCCGCGAAGAACAAGCGAGCCCGCGCCTACGCGCCAGGACGCCGCACAGATCGTACCCAGAGAAGCCTGGTGAGCAGGAACCGGAGTGGTATGGGGGGCCACGCCTTCCATGGACAGCACAACGCCAGTGACACCCGCTTTGTTGCCTGCCCTGGGAAGGCAGAGGGACGGAATGAGGCAGAGCGACCCCCCGCCCTACAGGCCCCCCCCCGGCCGCACAAACGGGGGGTACGGCGCACGCCCCCCCCCCCCCCAGCCCGCCCCCAGGGGGGGGGCGGCGGACACCGCGAGGACGCGAGCGCACACACACGAAAGGGACACGCGGGGACTACAAGAAGGGCAACCGGACCGAGCTCGCGGAACGCAAAGAACCGCGTGGAATGGCGTACCAGCGAGCGAGGGTAAGGGACACCCGGACGGGACGGCCCGCCACACGCAGCGCGGAACACGCGGGGCGGGGAGGGGGAAACGAGAGAGACACAGCACCAGGTACCGGCCCGAACCCCCCGAACCGGCCGCGAGCGCCGCGCACACACAGACGGGACACTGCACCCGTCAAGGCAGTAGTGGCGCACAGCGCCACGCCCCAACCCCTAGGCTAGGCAGCCTCCGCGCCAGCCCAAGGGGGTCCCACTGGCGACAAGCCAGTAGCACGGGCCCGGCGGCGCCGGCGCCCCGGGCGACCACGCATTAGGGGGGCGACGCAGTGGGTAAGCGCCCGCAGCCACGGCTGCGAATTGATGCACAGACCGGGGAGTGGCGAAACGGGGAAGCCGGGGAAGGACGGGGCTCCGAGCTCTGTGAACCCGGGGGACTCCGCCACCAGGCAGGAGGTGCGTCTTGGAGGGCCCCCCACTAGGACCAGGTGGGGAGGATATCACCTGGCCCGACCAGGTGGCCCCCCGGGGCCGAAAGGCGTCTAGTACCCGCAAAATCAAACCTCAAAACTCAAACCACACACGCAGACACACACACACACAAACGCACGCAGAAGGCACACCCACCCCCGCACCACCACCAACACAGAGACCACAAACACACACCACACACACCAGCACAGACACCACGCGCAAACGCCGCACCACGAGCACACACAACACGGGAAACCCCGACCCATGGAAATACCCACCGCCGCGGCTGGCGGACCCCAGCCAGGAGTGGCGGGGAACCGCAGCCGAGACCCTGAGCCAGGAGTGGCAGGGGCCCACCCACCACCGCCACCAGCGGACCCCCCAGCCAGGAGTGGCGGGGAACCGCAACCCGGACCCGCAGCCAGGAGTGGCAAGCGACCACACACCACCGCCGCCAGCGGACCCCAGCCAGGAGTGGCGAGGAACCGCACCCGGGGCCCTGAGCCAGGAGTGGCGAGGAGCACCTACCACCACCGGCGGCGAAACCCAGCCAGCAGTGGCGGGGAATCGCACCCAGGAACCTCCGCCAGAGGTGGCGAGGGACCAACCACGACACACACCAGCCATACCCACACCGACACCAGCGGCAAGCCCCAGCCGGGGAAACCAACCGCCACACACCACACACGCACACACACACACACACACACCAACACACACGGAAGACACACCCACACCGACGCCACCACCACAAATACACGACACACACACCAGCACAGACCCCACGCGCGCACGCGCCGCGCCACAAACACACACACCACGAGAAACTTCCGACCCAACCCCACGGAAACGGCCACTGCCGCGGCCGGCGGACCCCAGCCAGGAGTGGTGGGGAACCGCAACCAGGAACGCACCCAGGAGTGGCAAGCAACCACACACCACCGCCGCCAGTGGACCCCAGCTAGGGGTGGCGGGGAACCGCACCCGGGGCCCTCAGCCAGGAGTGGCGAGGAACACCCACCACCACCGGCAGCGAAGCCCAGCCAGGAGTGGCGGAAAAACGCACTCAGGAACCTCCGCCAGGAGTGGCGAGGGACCACCCACAACACACACCAGGCACAACCAAACCTACACCAGCAGCAAGCCCCAGCCAGGAAAACCAACCACCACACGCCACACACGCACCAACACACACGGCAGACACAGCCACACCCACACCACCACCACAAACACATCACGCATACACCAACACGCGCCGCGCTACAAACACACACAACACGGGAAACCCCCCACCCAAGCCCGCGGAAACGGCCACCACCACAGCCGACATACCCCAGCCAGGAGTGGTGGGAAACCGCGCCCAGGACCCTCAGCCAGGAATGGCGAGGGGCCACCCACCACCAACACCAGCGGGCCCCCCAGCCAGGAGTGGCGGGGGACCGCACATGGGGCCCTCAGCCAGGAGTGGCGAGGGAACGCCCACCACCAAGGACCCTCAGCCGGAAGCAAGGGACCACGCCCCACAAACCAGCGGACCTCAGCCAGGAGTGGCGAAGGCCCAGCCCCCACCAACACCAGAGGACCCCAGCCAGGAGTGGCTGGGAGCCACACCCAAGACCCTCAGCCAGGAGTGGCGAGGGACCACCCGCCGCCACCGGCGGTGAGCCTTAGCCAGGAGTGGCGGGGACACGCACACAAGCAACTCGGCCAGGAGTGGCGAGGAGCCGCCCCCCCACCACCACCACCCGACCCCAGCCAGGAGAGACGGGAAATCCACCACCACAAACCACACAGCGAAAGGGGGGGGGGGCGAAAGGGGCCCCCGGGAGACGCAGCCGAGGGACCCAACCTCAGGGGTTTGGGGCCCCCCCCGGTCACGGTATCGGCCCCACCTGAGCAGACGCAATAAGGTGGGATACGCCCGGGACCGTTGGTCAGCGGCCCGCGGTGGCACCGGCCTGGGGGGGTGACCAATGGGCCTGACCAAGAGCACTCCCCACGGCACGTACTGCGGTTTGGGCCAAGCGAGGGGCTGCGGGTAGGGCACACTGTCCATCGGGGCAGGCAGGAGACACGCCTGTCCCGCAAGGACTCCCCTGCGACCCACAGTGTACCCGACCCCGGTGTGGGGAACGGCTGGAGTACCTGGCTACGGAGCAGGTCCATTTGTACCGAGCGGATACAAATGGACGGCCCGTACAACAGAGATACACCCTGACGGGGAGTGCAAGCATCGGCCCCCCCCAAGGGGAAACACGAGGGGAAGGGACCCGAGCCAGCGTCAAGGACCCCTCCCCCCCCCCCCCCACCCACCACAGCCCGGGTAGGCCCGGGCAAGGCACCAGGGGAACAGCACCCGAAGCGACGCGGCAAAGAGAAAGAGGGGGGAGGGCACACAAAGGGGGTGGCGGGGAACCACACCCGGGCACCACAGGAAGGGCGGGAGAGGGGCCACGACACACAGCCCCGCGCCCACACAGAGCCGCCAAAACAAGCCCAGAGAGGCGAGGACAGGCACCCAAACGCACCACCAACACACCGCACACACGCCCACGCGCGCACACAACACACACCGCCACAGCCGCCACCAACACGAGCCCCACAAACGCGCACAACACACCAAAGCGCGAGCGCCGCCCGCACCACAAACGCACACAACACAGGAGAATCCAAAGAACAAGACCCCAGCAACCCTCCGCCAGGGGAGCGGCAGGGCCGCCAGAAACACCACTAGGACACAAGGGTAGACCAACCAGCAGCACCCACCAGGCCCTCAGCCAGGAGTGGCAAGCGCCCACACCCAGCAACACCCAACGACCAACCACGCCCAAACCCACACCCAAGACCAGTAACTGCGACACCCACACCAGCACCGCCACCAACACCCAAACCAAGACCACCCAAACCGAACGCCACAACACCCTCACCAGCGGAAACACCCGGAGCTAATGGAGACACCGGCGGCAAGGACACCCAGTACATCAACAACGGCACCCTCATCGTCCAGCGCAACGCCCTCACTGTCGGCAACACCAGCAGCCCCGGCACCCAGCAAAACACCTAAGACCTCCACGCCAGCATCAAATCAACACAAGAAGCCACCCAGCACCGGCCAACGACCACACCGGCGCCACCCACCGACCCGCACCCAGAGCCGCCACCGCCAGCATCCACACCATAGGAAACACCAACACCACCAACTATCATGCCAGCACATCACCCTCACCATCACCATCACCGGCGGCGCCGCCGTCCTCACCAACGCCTACGACAACTACGTACACCAACACCAGGTACAACACCTACACCACCAGGGTCGGAAAAGACGGCGTATATATACGCGTAACGTATATATACGCGTACCGTATCGCGAGAATACAATACAGTACGTGTGTGCTGGGGGGGCCACCGACTGGCGCCAGACGCGCGTGCCGCCGCAGAGAATGAGGTTAAAAACTAACAAAACGCAAGATTTTCATGTTTCTGCAGGCTGCCGACATTTTGGATGCACCAAAATTTTAACTGTTGATCCCCGACATATTGCTTTAAAGTAGTTGCGACATAAAAACCGAGTTCCAATTTAATACGTGTTTTTCCGAACCAATAGCACCGCTGTGTCCCCACTGCCATTGCGCATCATGCCGTATGCTTGTCGTCGTTTGAAAACACTTGCGCACCGAGAAAAAGCGGTCGCGAACTTTGCGTGCAGAGATGTAGAATGCCACAAACAACATCTGCGTGCAGTGAAGGAAACGCTACGAGCAGCATACAAGAGTCAGAAGGTATGCAAGCAAACGACACGAAAGCCAACTGTCTCGCTCAGAACGCCGACGCAGATGACACAGGTTCTGATGAGTGCGATGAATGGGATGAATGGGACCACGTGTTTGCAGAGCAATGGCAGGGACACCAGTACGAGTCGTATTGTTGGAGACAACAAAGAGGGAGCCGGCAGCCCATGTCCTACGCTGACTGGTCGCGACTGAAGACGCTCTGGGATAGCGAGCAGGACCTGAAGAACTGGTGGATCACAGAGCAGGAGAAACAGTGCGCCTGAACAGGTTTGAGTTCCTATTCCTCCTCCTCCTCATCTTCGTCAAACATATGGTCAGGCAACACACAGGGCTCTCTGAAAGCTGGGTCCCTAATCTTTCGCAGTAGCCTCATGTTCTGATAAATATAAACAAGCTTCTCCACCTTGTGGCCATACAGACGGTTCCTACTTTTTGAGTGCACAAAACCAAACACACTCCAGTTGCGCTCTGCAGCAGAGGCCACTGTAGGGGTTGAATGTACGCGCAGCGCAATGTTCCTCAGCACTGAATTTTCATAGCAGAAAGCTTGGAACCAATTGAGGCCGCCAAGGGCAAGACTTTCTTTGGTCCAAAGGCGTTCATCTGCGAACTCTCCACACCTCGTAAGGAACTGTTGCAGTTGCAGTTTGGCTGTTGGAGCATGCTCCTTGCCACCAAAGGATTCAAAAACCTGAGCAACATCATTCCTGATCTCACTGTCCTTCAGTGGGTCTTCCTCACGAGTCATCAAAGCAGGATTAAGCACATAGCGGGCTGAATGCACAGGGTGGTGCAAAAACTTCCACCTTTCGAGTACAAGAGTCTGTGCCTGTCTGTGTTCAGGTTTGGGAAGTCCCTGATGCTCAGCAACGTGCTGTTGGAACAAAAGCATCTCGTAGTACACCAGACTATTATAAGTGGACCCTTCTGTGTCAGCTTTCCTGATCATACGCGCCAGTGGCTGCAGCAATGTTCGACAACTCAACAACAGCTTCCAGAAGGTTGTGGAAGGGACGATCTCAGCGATGACTTCGGCTTTGGTGCTGTCGCTGGTGGCGTACCACCACTTGGTGTTGGACCAGTCCGGTGAGACAACCGAACTCTGAAGTGGCCCCTTGTTCTTCACCATGAACTTAAGACATGGGTAATTGGTTGCGAACCGTGTGTCGCCAGGCAGTGGAGGCTCCGTCATATCCTGCTGTGCATCTTTTTCCTTGTGTTTCTTCTGCTCGTCCTTCAGAATCCCAGAGGCTCTGAATCTGTTTCGGAAAAAACTGAGAACTGTCCGGCACTTGGTGATGACATCTTTCACAGTGGGGAGTGCACAGAGATCCTTGAACAGCAGATTGTAGCCATGAATGGTACATCCAATCTTTGTCAAAAAATGATCAACCTCAAATTTCTCAGACTGATCCAGCAGTTCAGGGCAGCCTGCATCACAGCTGCATTATCTGCCACCACTGTTGAGGTAGGGCAGGGCAGCCGCAACTGACGAACCACCTCCAAAGCATCGTAAATGCCCTGTGCGATGTGGTCTGCATTTTTCACTTGTTTGCCAGGGTAATCTGCCTTCACAAAAACTGAGCCACGGCGCCCAATCAGATTGTAATTGATGACAGATTGCCTGCGGATATTCGAGTACCCATCTGTTGCCAACCCTGTGTGATGATCTGCAGCAAACACAGGGCCAATCTCTTTTGAAATGCTGTCGTAAACAGTGTCCAGCAAACCATCAGCAAGCTTGTGCCTGTTGGGAGGATACAACTGAGAACCTGGTAGACCAGCCTTCACACATTTGATCAGTTTGTCAATGTAGCGACGCAGCATCACATCTTCAGAGATATGAAATGGTATACCAGCGTGGTACATGAACTCAGCAAAGGAAACATCAAGTTCCGTCTTCAGACCTTCCTGCAAGTTGTCTAGTGTTGCCTGCTTCTTTGGAGATGGTTCCGCAGCGGCATCAGGATTTTGTTGGCTCAGGAAAATCCTCTTTTTGTTTTGTTGATGTTCTTTTTGCTTCAGCTTTTCCTCAGCCTCCTTCAACAGTTTCTCTTTGACATCCTTCGGCACATTGGGGCAGGCAGCATCACCATGTCCCTTTTCCCCAGACAAATGGGCACGAGCTCTTGCAGGTCCTTGCCAGCCCTTGCCCAACAAACCACAATAATTGCAGTTGTAGTCATGCCCAGTTTTACTGGTTTTTGTAGCAAGGTTAAGTGTGAAATGCTGCTCAAGCAGGCCAGTGCCACGTGGTGCCATTTTTGAAATCTGCAAAAGTTCAGGAGGAGAATAACATCTGAGGGGTGTCTAGAAAACCCGACCGGACCTCCCCTGGTGGCATGCCACCTACAGGTGAGTTTGCTAAGCCACCGAGTGTGGACAGCAGTCTGGATCTGGGTGGCCTGGCCCTGAGGATGTGGATGTGACATGTTTGGTTTTGGTGCTGTGTGATGAGACACATCACTGATGACGTCGTGCATGAGGACATCATCAGTGATGTCACTGATGACATCATCATTGACATCACTGATGATGTCATCAACCAGGTTAAACAAATATAGATCACAAGGTATCCAGAAAAAGAACAAAAAATTAAGACAAAAAATTATTTTTGAAAACAATTGCAGGTTGTACACTAAAACAGAATAGCTACAAGTTCTAGGAACATAACTTCTGTGACCAAACAATACTTTGTCAGGAAACGATACGATACGTTACATTACAGTACTGTATCGGAACGATACGATACATTACACGTACTGTATTGTACCAACCCTGTACACCACCCAAGCCAGCGGCATCAACAACACCATCGCCAGCACCACCCCGCCATCAGCGTCACGACCGGCAACCTCCGGCACCAGAAGCAACCAACGCCACCACAACCGGTAAACCAACAAACCACCAAGCCTCCGCCAGAGGAGACAAGGGCACACGCCCGGAACATCAACAACAACACCCTGGCCACCAAAGCATCGCACAAGACGCCATCCACCACACCGTCACCAGCGGCACCCACACCACCAGCGCCACCAACACCACCCTCACCGACGACATCACCCGGGGCATCGCCTGCAACACCCTCACCAACGGCATCACCAGCGGCCCACACCACCTACTGCACACCCTCCCTGTCAGAGCCAATGAAACCAGCCGGCGCCCGCCCGGGAACAAAGGCAGCCCACCCGCGAACACAGGCCACTGACCGCCCACACATTGACCCACACCAACCACCACCAGCATAAGCAACATCAGAGACGGCGTAAACCGTGGCAACGCCCGCAACAGCCTCGCCACCGGCATCAACAACAACGCGACCTCAGCGACAGCAACCCGGAGCATCAACGACAGCCACCACGGCGACACCCCCCGGTACAACGCCTGCAACACCATCGGCATCAACGACACCAAGGAGGGCCCCAACACGAGGCACGGCCAACACCGCCAGGGCCAACACACCGGCCAGCAATGCCCACGTGAACTTCTGCCAGGAGTGGCGAGGTCCCACCCCCACGGCACCGTCAGAACACCACCATCCACCAACGCATCACCTACAACGCCCTCGCCATCGGCGTCACCGGCGGCACCAACATCCGTAGCTCCGCCGGCTGCGCCTCCACCAACAACGTCACCAGCACCACCGACACGGGCAACACAGCAACACCACCACCCACCCACGGCATCGACACCCTCGACCACAACCGGTGCAACCACTACAACTACAACCCCAAAGACAGTCGAAGGAACTACCCCAACACCAGAGACAACCGGCACAACCAGGACCGCAAGCCAGCCGACCACCAGCCAACCACCAGAGCACGCCGGGCCCCCCGCCAGGAGTGGCGCGCCCGGAACCGCCGACCACCCAAGCGCAGGCCGCGCCAAGCACCAACGCCAACAACACCCACGCCATCAGACCACCACGAGACACGCCAACCACCACGTATCACCGGTGACACCCTCACCGTCGGCAACACCAGCGACGCCAACACCCACATCACTATCCACACCACCACCAACCCCACCAACGACGTGCCAAGGTACGTCACCTACAATACCCTTATCATCACCACCACGACCCCGGCACAGAAAAAAACCTACGGTGCCCCCACCGTCGGCGTCACCAAGGACGCCAGCAGAACTGGCGAACAAACGCCACCAGCGCCACCCACCGGCCGCCAGCCAGGGGTAGCAACAGCACACACCAAACCCACCATCATCAACGCCAGCGGCACCACAGGGCGACACACCGCCTACCTACAACACGCTCACCATTCGCATCACCGCCCGCAGCATCGACATCACCCAGAGCATCATCAACAACCACCCCGGGCAGCAGCAACAACCACAACAACACCATCACATCCACCACCCTCACCAGCAGAGACACCAGCGGCACCGTCCGCCAGCAGTGGCAAAAAGATAACCCGACAACGCGGAGCCGCACCCAACGCCCCCGGCACCCTCACCATCCGAGCACCACCACCAGTACCAACCGCCAACACACCACCATCAACGTCACCAACGCCACCAACGCCTGACACGACAACCACACAGCCCGCACCAACGGCATCAGCCGAACCGTCACCGACACCACCTGCACCAACCTCACCGGCGGCATAGCCCGTTTAACCACCTGCGACCGCGAACCGCAGGCACTAACAACCAGGACATCGCCGACAACACTCGCACCGCCCTCAGCAACACCACCGAAAGCAGCACCATCGACCGATGCCCACATCACCCTCACAAACCGTGCCAGCGGCGACGCCACCACCTGGATACGGGTCCCCCATCCCATCCCCCCTCCCGAGAACAACACCGGCATCACCTACACCCCCCCACCATCTGCACAACCAGCGACACCATCACCAGCACCAACCGAAACACCGGCAATAGCAGCCTCACCAACAACCGGCACCCCCACTACCACTTTGGCCAGCACCACCACCACCAGTCACACCACCCACCGTCGGCGCCAGCCACCAACGACGCCAACGCCGCACCCTAAACCACACCTACACCCAAAACCTGCAGCAACACCCCCGGTAACCCCACCAGCGACATCACCCTCCACCAGGATCGGCCACCCAACAGCGACAGGGCCAGAAGACGATGATCAGCACCAGCAGGAAAGCCAGCCCTTAGCGCCCACAACAGCCCAAAGATCTCCCGCACCCGGGCCCACACCCGGTAGCAGCACCTACGCCGACCCACCATCGGTGTCACCGATACCCGGGAAGACACCAACAGTGCCCCCGCCGTTACCGCCACCAACCTCGACGAACTAACGTCCACATCACTGCCGCCACCGCACCCACGCCGTCGGCATCACTACCAGCACACCCGCCCGGACCGTCACTGGCACTGGCGCCCATGGCACCACCTGCACTCACCAGCGCCGCCACCACCCCACGCAACGCCAGGAGCCTGGCATCACCAACGGCCTCAACGAACGTCGACACCACCAACACCACCACCACCGGACGGGGTCTACCCACAGACCAAGTACAGCTCCACCACCATCAACCAGTACACCACCCGCGGCACCCCACCGTCGCCGACACCACCCTCACCACCACAGCAGCTAACACACCTCCACCGCCGGCGGCGACATGGGCCACACCACCCGTCATCTACAGCGCCCTCGCCACCACCGCCACGTCTGGCCCAGATACATTACACCCCCAATGGCCGGAGACAACACCCTCACCATTGACGCCACTGGCAACACCACCGTCCCATACGTCACCCTCATCATCACCATCCGAACCACCACCCTCACCATCAGCGTCCACGACACCACCAGCGGCACCAACACCACCAGCGACAGGGACAGCGACAGCAGTGACTGGCTGACCCACCCATCTCACCATCAACTAACGCGATCCCTGCACCAACCTCACCTACACTAGGCCTATACCGCCCTCACCAACGGCACCGCCAGCGGCACCATCACCCACTCCAACACCCGCACCACCCTCACCACCAACATCACCACCACCCCCCAAGGCTCAGGGCTCACGGGGAACGGAATAGCAGAGCGAGCACGCCACCACCCGCACGCGTCGCCCACCCTATCGTACACCGCTCCGCAACACCGCAGCCACACCGCCCCCCCGCTTCCCCCGACAGGACGTGCGCTGCAGCCCACTGCTGGGACGACAACTACGACGTCCTCCAGGCCATCCGACACCTACTGGCAGCCACGGCCCTGCGCCCACAAGCCCACCAGCAATGCACGGAACCGCAGGAGCCCAACCACCCCATGCCACCACGCTCCATATCCCCCGCGTCCACCGCAGACCAGAACGCAGAACACCAGCGGAAGGAGCCCGACCACGCCGCCACGCCCCCGCCGCCCCCCCCCCCCCAAAGGACATCTACGCCACACTGGCCGGCACCCTAGCCCCCATGGACGCCGAGCAGTACTACCAGTCCATCCAACGAGACCTCCCTGAGGACCACGCGACCCTCCAGGGGTGGAAGCAGGAGAAAAGGAACGACAATGAGTGGGGCACGGAGGAAGACCTTCTCTGGGAAGACACCAGGAAAGGCACCATGGACGCCTTCCTGGAAGCGGCAGCCGAAACCTACCCCTTTCACCTCGTCTCTGAGTCAGGACTCGGCTTTTCCCTTGTCTATCCGGTAATAGAAGCTGGTAAGGTTTCACTGAAGGCACACTGATTTATGTGACCGGGTTAGTGCTGGTGAATATGAAGCTGAGCTTTACGTGTGTGTCCGGGGTTGCGCTAAGAACAGGAAAAGTGTAAACAGGCGATTGTTGACCGAGTTACACATCAAAAAAGACTGCTAAAGTGGGCACTGGGCCTAAGGTACCCCTGGCACACAAAGCAACAGGACATAGAGGACTGTGTCACGTAAAACTATTGTTTCAGGACGTCAGGTCCCTTGTCTCCTACTGCCGGAGCATGTTGCAGGGTGCATTAGACATATATACCATATATATATCTGCAGATAATAGGAAAAATGTAAACAGGCAAGTGTTGGTCGTCACGTGTGAGGTGAGGCCTAAAATTCGCTCATTGACGCTGAGATTGCTTCCCAGCGTCGTCGGTCGAAATCAATGAAGTCACTGAGCAGTACTTGCAAATGATTGAGGGCAGGCATGCTGATATCGTCAGAGAGACAGGTGGCGAGGTCACATTGGCCTTCAAGAGTTATCTTAGCTCGCATAACAGTGGTGAAAGGCTCTCTCTAATTTCCGGTTGTTTCTTATTCTACATTCAACCAAACGTCCTATTGTTCATACAACCAAACGTCAGAACTGCTTAGTTTTCTGAGTGGTATGACAAGCATAACCCTGAAATCACTAACGGAATGAAGCCCGCTGTGAAGGCTTACACAGCCTCTAGCACCCCGGGGATTGAGGGGATGCACAGTGCAAAAAAAGCTGAAACCTACCCCCACCCGCCCGGGGACACCAGGCACGGCCTCCACGCCCTCCTAGCATTCCACAGCTGGAAACACCGCCACACCATCACCCTCCACCCCCTCCACGACAATCAACACCGATGGACATCTGAAGACGATGCCACCGCCGCCATCACCATACTGCAAAACCCCGAGAACCCAGAGGAGTACCACATCACCTGGAGCGATCCGGCACCCCAGCCCCCGCCTCCCCCACCCTCCCGGACGTCTTCGCCACCATCAGCGCAGAACTGCAGGAACCGAAGGCCCCACAACAAACGGACGAAGAGATGCCCCAGGCACCATCCCCACCAACCACACAGAAAAGCCCCAGCACAGAGCCCCTCACCCACCCCATCACCACAATGGAGCTCCCCCCAAAGCACCCCGTCACCCCGGACCGCAACGGGTTTCGGAACCTGCTACGGGAATCGGCGGTCCACAACGGCAGACTCCGATGGGACGAAATCACACCGGGGCTCCAGGCCATCCGCCTCCACTCGATCACCGAACCCACCATCACCTGGACACTACCAACGGACCGCCACCACCTCCTCCTCACCGTCCAAGGGAATGGCACCATCACACCAACGGAGGGAGACCCCATAACAGCAGCCCCCAGCCACGCCGTTGACATACCCCCGCAACCATCATCGGCACCTATGACGGTACATCCGGGCCCCACCCCATGGCGAGCCATCGTCATCACCTACCCCACCCCCAACGACCACACACACACCTGGCAGTAACGGTGGGAGGACATCCGGGGGAACCTCCTCCAGGAGCACCTAGGGCTCACGCGCACCCACCACACCCTCCACCCGGTACCAGGAGTAGGCCAAGCACCACACGGCATACACACCCCGGGGTTATGGGAGTACGCCACACCCATAAACCAACAAGCAGCAGAGGACATCAAGACCGCGCTATCCATCCAGCAAGCCCAGACCCAGTCACCGCACCGCAACACCCAACGAGGCTACACCATTTGGTTGGCATACCAAGATCACGACACCCTCACCCCCCAACCAGGCCCCCCCCCCCTAGACACCAACACAACCGCCCTCCTCCAGGCCGCAGCATGAGCAGCCACCAAAGTAGGGGCTCGGAAACCTGGAGCCCGCAGTACCTGGTCGAAACCCAGTTAGATTTGGCACCCTCCTCAACAACAGCAAAGTAATGGGCTCATAGAATTGTAGTCTTCCAGCTTAGTCCATAGCAAAAAGGGACTATGAAACACAATCATTATTTACACTCATGTTCACTCCTTACTTCTCTTCCACTCTCACCATACAAATATCCCTCTTGTAGTAAAATACACCTAGTTAGGACTTACCTAGGAAGCACCACGTGCTCCCTGGTGTCGCTGCCAGGCGCCTCTCCTCTATGTATCTCTCTTCTCTCCTCTTGTGTTTGGGGCTTGGCTTAGGCCTAGGTATACTCTTGGGATCCCCCAATACATGAAACATGCTTGGGACCCACCAAATAGGCATTAAAATACATGTAGAAGTAGGGACAACCATGGAAAAGGGTTGTAGAGTAAATAGAGGTCCCTTAGGGGCCTTAGACTCCTTCAAAGGTAGTATGTGTGGTATCACTCACAAAATGAGTCGATCATGCATGACATGCATGACAATCCATGATGTCAAAAATGTGATCATCCAAATTCAAAGAGTTATGAAAAATGAATAGTATAACCTTCTTAGGAACCAATAAGAGTGGGGTTGTGGTTGTGTTAGTTCTGAGCGAAAGTGAAGTTTTTGGTTGGAATGTGAAAAACACATGCTAGGGCGCCAGCATGTCATGACACATGATGCATGACACATGCCACATGATGCATGATGCATGATGATGATGAAGAATGATGATGAATGATCTGAATCTGCTCTGAGTTCAAATAAAGTACACTCTGAGTTCAAAATATATACTCCAGGGGGCTCAATCTCACTCCCCCCCCAACTGAAGCCCTGGAATTGAGGAGTAAATACTCAGAAAAATAGGCTGAAAAAGCATATTGTGGCCATAGTCATATGCAGCCCTGTGAAATCTCTTAGCATTTACTACTCAGTCCAGAACTGGACTACCTTCAATACCAAGTATGATCACTGCACCTCAGTACCACAGTAAAGAATGAGTGGATTGACTTCGGAAAGCATACATGTGAGTTACCTTTCTTACTATACCACTCCTACCACTGCGCAATCGGTGATTAGTTTGGAGCTAAAAATGCAAAAACCAGAAGTTCCAGAAAGATTGTGCTCAAAGTGATATATAAAGCATGGACAAGGCGTAGGAATCCTTAGGGAAGCCTTACATAACAAATGCAGATACCGATTTTTTGAAAATCAAAGTGAAATCGGCAATGAATAACGCTTGAAATGCACTTCAAAATGAACCGTAGCTGAGCTCCCAACCCGCCAGGAACCAAAACTTGAAAACAATATTTGGACACCTGAAAGCCGCAAAGTGTAGCGCTGGGAGTTCTGGCGACTCCCGTAACAGCGCGCGTCCGCCGTGCGGGGCCGGGGGCGAAGCCTCCAAAGTCCAAAAACTTTTGAACTTTTGTAAAAAGCGCTTCTGAAGCTGCAAAAGACGCAGTTTTGTAAAACAAAGAATTTGGAAAACAACGAGCAGCGAAAAACGCGATTTTATAAAGTGAGGCTTACAGACGGGCAAAAATTTTTGCGCGGGGAGGGTGCACAGTACAGCCATAGGGTAACTGTACGTTTTGCGCGCATCAATTCACCACTGTGCGTTTAATAGGCGAGTTTGAACATCAGCCACACATAGCACAACAGAAATCAAACATACGTGTTGGTTAGAGCATGAACAACATGCGTAGCGTGTTCTTACCTTGCTTTGCAGTCTTTTGCACGCTCTTGGTGCCTCGCGAGGTCTGGTTTGGGCTGGCATTCAGGCAGGATTCAGGAGGGAAACAGGCCGTCACGCATGCAAAATAGCAGCGTACGCCGCGTCGTGCACACAAAAAAACTCCGATGCCAAGTAGGATACAGGGTAAAACCTTCATAAGGGAAACATTCAAGGTTTGGGAGGTAGGGAGAACCTTCCTTGCTCGCTCTGTAGGACAGCATGCATGCATGGCGGAGGCGCCGCTATATGCGTCAGTGTCCCCTGTTGAGTGGTTTTGGTGGAACGCCTCGTGAGACGTCTTGTGCATGCATATGTTCACGTGCAGGCACTTAAAACACTCATATGTTTCACCGTGCCGCTCACACATGCAGCGTGTGTTAGAGAGTGTAGGACCGTTGCAACTCAAAAAGTCCAATGAAACTCTGGGGTGAAATTCCTCACTTGAAAGTTGTCCGGTTTGAGTTGCACGAGTGTGGGAGGAGTGTGGAGTGGAGAGTTCGATGTGGGTTGGAAGCGTTGGCAAGGGGCGCTCCTGCAAAGGGCTACTCCTTTGTAGAGCGTTAGGATCAGCGAGTGGGAGACTGGGAAGGCAGGGGATTGGAATGGGCAAGGGCGTTCGCGTTGGTCAGCGTACGCTGGCCCTTGTTCCCATGCCCATCTGATCCCTGACGGTTTTTTCCTGGTCTCCCCGTGTGTGACCCTCTCTCTTTTTTTCTTTGGGTAGCCCCAAGGTAGAGACCCTGAGGTAGATTCACACACATGCTCGCCCTGCAGCGCACATCCACGCACAGCACTGCACACAAATACTCAACACAACACACTTTTGCGCGCCATTCACTCGCTCTGCACGGATCACGTTGAGCTTCGGTTCCGTGTCCACACTTGCACGGGTGTCTTCGGACCGGAGGCGAGATGCACCCAAAGCGTTCACTGTTTGTTCAGGGATGCTTGGTGTTAGCTACAACTTGACTTGCCTTGGCGTGGGCGTGTGTGTGGAAAGTTGTAGGATCAGGGTGTCTTGCGGTGTAGGATCAGGCGTTAGCGTCTTTGACGGTTGGTGCCCAAGGCGGGGAGGTTTGCAACCAAGGGGGTAGCCCTAGTTATGGTTGGGCGGCCCATGCAAACTCTGCTCGTCCTGCAGCCCACAGAGTTCTTGGGGGAGGTCCCATCCCTGGGGAACACCAACCCTGCCCCTCCAGTGGTGGATGCTTGACTGTTCCAAAATGGAACCAGGTGTTCACCACCCGTAAGAATCGGCTTGCTTAGCAGTAGTGTTTCACTTCTCTCCTAGGCAACACACTTCAGTTGGGGCTGTTGACACTCACACGCGCGCCAGTTACACACCGCTCATCTCTCTCCCTCCCTAGATTGGTGAAACCTGTCCCCCAGCCTGGGAGTTCCCTTGGAAATCCACGAAAACTCCCAGGCTAGTGACTGTGAACTCACTGCTCAGTGAAATAGGGCCTTAGGACCATAGATGCACCGTTTTCACAGGTGCTATGAAACAGGAGGGCGTAGTCTCACCTCCCAGCACGCTTGCGGGCCTGATTTTGGGCTGACTGTAGAATGTCACGCAAATCCTGAGATTTGCAGTACTCAGCAGAAACCTCGTTGACGTTACCGTCATCGAGTATGAAAGCCGTCATTGGCTCCCAGGTACAGTCAGAGATAGAATAGCCAGACCACTTTGTATAGAATCTCCAACCACGTTTGTAGGTGTGGCGGAGGATTCTTTCAACAAAGTAGTAGTCTTGCTTTTTCATCTCTGATTCAGTAAAATTAACGCGTTCACTAGCGCTTATTCTTTTGGGTCTAGCCTCTATGGCCGTAGGTGTAGGTACAGTAGGTCTAGAGAGAGAGATGTCCCTTTCGGGCATCTGTGGTGAACCGTATTCATCCAAAGGCGGCAGTTCTTCATCTTCATCCATAGGATCCGCGGCCAAATCTTCGGCTGCAGCTTGCAGGCTTTCTTTTAGATCTTCTTCCCAGTCGTAGAGGTCGTCTAGCACGTTATAGTGCTTAAGCTGTGGGTAACCCACTTCAACCATACCTCCGTACTTAGGATGAGTTTTGATCCACACAGATCCTTCAGCTACATCCGTGACCAGAAATGGTCCGAAGTAAGGGCTGTCCAGCGTGTTACGACGCCATGCCTTGAATCTTGTGTGATGTACCAGAACCCAGTCACCAATTTGGTAGATAGCTTCTTTTCTTTTGCGGTTCTTGGTACGATTCTCCTTACTTCTCTTCTTTTCCAGTAGTGATCGGCATGGATCGGCGATCCGTTTTTGCTCGGTGAGCCATTCGTCAACTTTAGGATTTCCTTCGCTCGCGCAGGGGAATTGGAAGTTGAAACCTGGCCTCACTAGGAACAGTTCCGTAGGGGTGAAACCAGTCCTGCTACTCACTTGATTATTCATCAAGTAGATAGCATATGGGACTAGTTTTAGCCAGTTTTGGCTCTTCTCGTTCAGCATCAGAATCCTCATGACTGTTTTGAAACAGCCAATTTGGCGTTCGCACAGAGGATTCTTCGTTCGTAGGTAAGGAGTTCCGAACTGGACTTGTGTACCCATAGCTCTCATGACGCTTCCGTACCAACCAGTAGGGCTGGTGAACCGGATGTCTTGATCGCTGTGGATAATCTTGGGTAATCCGTAGACTTGTACTAATCCTTCGAAAATCTCTTTCAATACTCCTTCACCATCTACCTTCTTAGTAAGGGGAGACACTCGGCTGTAGCGACTGAGTCCATCCGTCACCAGGAGTGCAAAGTCATGGCCAGCGAATTTAGGTAACTCCATAAAATCCACTTAGAGGATGGAGT
Organism: Eutreptiella sp. 'Long Island Sound 2002'; assembly: GCA_964036045.1. Taxonomy (NCBI): domain Eukaryota; phylum Euglenozoa; class Euglenophyceae; order Eutreptiales; family Eutreptiaceae; genus Eutreptiella; species Eutreptiella sp. 'Long Island Sound 2002'. The sequence continues at coordinate 133,380,003 of OZ038383.1, forward strand.
TCATTTGGTTCGGAATCGGGAGATTCCTTACCTCACCACGATCCGCTGCAGTGTTAGCTTTAGCCTTAGTGCAGGGACACTCAGCAATGATCTTAGATCAAATCTTCTTGAGAGATGCATCGCTACTCTTAGCGAAGAAATACTTCTGGAAGAACCAAAGAGTTCTCTCCAACCCAGGGTGACCATCCGTTTTGTGTGCCCATTCCAACATAGTTTCTTCATAGTCTTTGGGGACACAAATGAGGTCTTCCCTGTATAGGTGAGTTGACGTGCGGGACCATTGTACTCCATCCAGGATCTTTGAGCTCCCAATCGTCAACTGGTCCAAGATGTCCGAGTAATCGGCCGTCAGGTCTTTCATACTCCAGGACATGAGTTTTTCTTTCCTGGTAAAGGGATCGAGATGTTGATCCATCTTGGCGAAAGCTTCTTGGGCCATCATCTCGGTGTCTGCCCCAACCAGGGAATCAAAACAATTCCGTGATAGATAATCACAGAGTTCGTTTTTAATTCCCCGGATGTGGAATGTAGCGACTCATAGTTGGCTCAGGTAGACCAACCATCGTCGTAGACGTTTTCCATCTGGCGGTGGTCTTTCCATAAAGTACTTCACGGAATCCTGATCACATAGCCACGTGATGCGATTGGTACCCAGAATCCTGTGTTGACTAGCCAACACTAGAACTCCAGCTAACAGCTCCTGCTCGTAGGTGTGATAGTGTGAGCGGGCTGCATTCCACTTCCAATTCCAGTGGCCAAGTGGAGGTTTGAGGTTTGAGGTTTGATTTTGCGGGTACTGGACGCCTTTCGGCACCGGGGGGCCACCTGGTCGGGCCAGGTGATATCCTCCCCACCGGGTCCTAGTGAGGGGCCACCTGAGACGCACCTCCTGCCTGGTGGTGGAGTGCCCCGGGCTCACAGAGCTCGGAGTTCCGTCCCTCCCCGGCTTCCCCGTTTCGCCACTCCCCGGTCAGTGCATCAATTCGCAGCCGTGGCTGCGGGCGCTTACCCACTGCGTCGCCCCCCTAATGCGTGGTCGCCCGGGGCGCCGGGGCTGCCGGGCCCGTGCTACTGGCTTGTCGCCAGTGGGACCCCCTTGGGCTGGCGCGGAGGCTGCCTAGCCTAGGGGTTGGGGCGTGGCGCAGTGCACCACTACTGCCTTGGCTGGTGCAGTGCCCCGTCAGTGTGTGTGCGGCGCTCGCGGCCGGTTCGGGAGGCTCGGGCCGGTACCTGGTGTTGTGTCTCTCCCGTTTCCCCCTTCCTGCCTCGTGTGTCCCGCGCTGCTTGTGGCGGGCCGTCCTGTCGGGGTGTCCCTTACCCTCGCTCGCTGGTACGCCATTCCACGCGGTCTGTGCGTTCCGCGAGCTCGGTCCGGTTGCCCTTCTGGTAGTCCCCGCGTGCCCTTTGCGTGTGTGTGCGCTCGCGCTCCCGCGGCGTCCGCTCCCCCCCCCGCCCCTGGGTGGTGTGGCGTGCGCACTTCGCGCGGTCCCGGCACTGGGCGCTGGTAGGGCCGTTCCACGTGGTCCGTGCCCCTCCGCGTGTCCTGCCCTGGTCCCTTGCTCCGTCTGGCGTGCTTGGGGGGGGGGGGTGGTCCGGTCCCGGCTCCCCCCCACCTGGCGTGGCCTGCACACCCTGTGGGAGCTGCGTGCCGCGGGGGTGATGGGGGGCCGTCCCTGGGGCAGGTGGCCTGCCACTGTTGTGAGGGGCGTCTGGTGTCAGGCGCCGTCCCTCCCCCGACCGCCCGTCCTCTGGAGCGGGCAGCCGGGGTACCGCGACCCGTGTGTTCCGGGTGCGGTCGGTGTGGGCGTGGAGACCCAGTACCGGTTCCACAGCGTGCGCCCTTGCGGGCCGGCGTTCCTCGCTGTGGGGGTGGCGGAAAGGCTTCCTCGCGGGGGGTGCCTTCTCCCGCTGTGAGGGGCGTCTGAGGTCAGGCGCTCACCCTCCCTCGACTGCCCGCGCACTGGGCGGGCTGTTGGGGTCCGCCACCCACGTGCTGTGGGCGCGGGTGTGGTTTGAGGTTTGAGGTTTGATTTTGCGGGTACTAGACGCCTTTCGGCCCCGGGGGGCCACCTGGTCGGGCCAGGTGATATCCTCCCCACCGGGTCCTAGTGGGGGGCCCTCCAAGACGCACCTCCTGCCTGGTGGCGGAGTCCCCCGGGTTCACAGGTCTCCGAGCCCCGTCCTTCCCCGGCTTCCCCGTTTCGCCACTCCCCGGTCAGTGCATCAATTCGCAGCCGTGGCTGCGGGCGCTTACTCACTGCGTCGCCCCCCTAATGCGTGGTCGCCCGGGGCGCCGGCGCCGCCGGGCCCGTGCTACTGGCTTGTCGCCAGTGGGACCCCCTTGGGCTGGCGCGGAGGCTGCCTAGCCTAGGGGTTGGGGCGTGGCGCTGTGCGCCACTACTGCCTTGGCGGATGCAGGTAGGTAGGTAGGTAGGTGCACTCCGTCGTGGAGAGGCGCCCCATGGTTCCCCCTGGCGTCGCCCCTGTGACGAACAGGAAGATGCTTCGCGCGTGAAGAGGGGAGGCGGCTTACTTCCCGCTAGACCTGACTGTTGGCCCCCAACAAAGCGGCCCCGGGCTACGCCGGGAGGGCTGATCGCCGCCAGCGTGACATGCTTGTCTCGCCGGGAGGGTGTGCCCCCGTGCTTGCGCACGTCCCCTCCTTTGGGCGGAACCCTAGGGGTTCACCGGACTTCCTGGCGTATCCCGTTCCCAAGGCGTGCATGCACGTTCCTGGTACTAGGGTTCCGAGGCGCTTGGGTGTCGCACGCTCCGCCTCGAGTCCCAAAGCAGCGCAGGCCTTAGGATGCAGCCTTACCCCCGGGCTCCGGATCTCGTTTGGCCGGGTCACCTGCATGGCACGGGCTGCCTCAGTGCCCGGGCTGTGGGCACTGGGTTTCCTACTGTTGTGTGGTGTTTGTGTTTGGGTCCGGTTGGCGGTTGGGTGCGGGTTTTGTTAACCCCGTCTGTCCTGGCTGGGGTTTAGGGTGGGTGTTTTTGGGCTCGATTTGTGGTGTTGTCCCCCTAGTGTCGGCTATTTGTGGTGTTCGTGGTTGGGCTTCGGTTTCGGTCTGCTTTTGGGACGTGTGTGGTTTCGTGGGCGCCCCGCTTGCCCCCCGCCGTTTCCGGTTCTGGCGCGCGGTGTGGGCGTGTGTGCCGGGTCCGGGTCTCGCCTGTGCCCAGTCCGTCTTGGCTGGGTTGTCGGGGTGTGTTTTTTTTTTTTTTTGCTTTGGTTTTTTCTTTTCTTTTTTTTTTTTTTTTTTTGTTTTTTTTTTTTTTTCTGGGCTTTGTGGTCCCTGTCCCTCCATCACTTTCTTTCGGGCTGGGCTGGTGGCTCTCTTTTTTTTTTTTTTTTTTTTTTTTTTTTCTGTCCCTTTTCCCCGTGGTCCGCTGTTAATGGCTTGGTGTTGCCGGTTTTGGGTGGGTGGTTCGCCTGTGCCTCTGCGGGGGTCCCCCCCTTTTTTTTTTTTTTTTTTTCTTCTGGGGGGGGGGCCTGGCCGCCTGTGCAGGTGTTGGCGGGTGGTTGGGCGGCTGTGGGCTGTTTTCGTGCCTTTTCCCCTTCCCCCCTCCTTTTTTTTTTTTTTGGGGGGGGGGCTTGCCTGTTCCTCCCTCTGCCTTCCCTGGGCTGGCGCACGCACTGGCCTGTATTCAGTGTTGTCTTCCGGGCTGCTGTTTTCAGTTGCGTTCTGTGTGGCCATGTTCCGGCCCCATGGGTCGGGTGGGCTCTGTACACTGTGGGCTCGGCGCCCCTTCTTGCTGGGTTAGGTCCTGGCTCTGCCGGCTGGGCGGCTGCGCCAGGCGGCTGCTTGTGGTTTTGGGTTAGGGGGCTGGGGTTGCTCGTGTCCTTACCCCTCCGCGGTGCCGGCTGTAATCTTCTGGGTGGTCCGTCACCGTTGTCGCCTGGCGCTCTGTGGTCCCGTGTGTGGCCTGTGGTGCCGGTGTGTGGCGTGGTGGCGCGGCGCCTTCCCGGGTGTGCGGTGGCTGGCTTCGGTTAGTCCCTCAGGTTAGGGTCAGTTGTGTCGTGTTGTGCCGCTCTGTGCCGCGTCGCGTCGCGTCGTGCTGTGGTGCGTTGCTCTGTGGCGCGCTGTGGTGTGGTGTGCCGTGGTCTCGCGTGGTGCCGCGGTGGGTCACTGGAGGTCAGCCTGGCCTGTGTGGGTCGGTTAGGTCTTCGGGAAATTCTGCTGAATGATCACGGTGTCCTTGGGGCGTGCACACTGACTCTCACCCTTGGACTCAATCTTCACCGGGCCTCGCAGACAGGCAGGTGTACTCGGGGTGTAGGAAAAGCGTTCCTTCTCCAAGGCAGACAAACAGACATCAGGAGTCGGACGGTGGAGGTGGCTTCCGAACGCTGTTTGAGTGGCGAATGGCTTTCACTGCAGCTCGGCTGCGCTGGCAGGGTCCGGGTCGGTGCCGCCGGCAGGGATGAGCTCACACTGTAGGGTCAGGGGGATGTCCATATCTCCGGTGCTGGACTGCTGGGGTCCGGGGCATCGGTAGTATTCTTGGTACTTCCAGTCTTCACGGCGCTCGGAGATGGCGTTGAAGGGGGGCACCGTCCAGCAGCACCAAAGCCTTCGCGATCGATCACAGCGTTTCGTTTCCCCTTGCGATGCTCGATATTCATCATGGACGGGATCGGTGCGCCGCCGCAGTGCCATTCCTCCACTGGACGCAACAGGTTGGTGACGGACGCCCTCACGGACGTGAGACCAGCCGAGATCAAGCCCCCGTAGCAATACTCTGCGTCAAACCGCGACGGTAGCGCAGCCCGGCCCTTATAGCCCATGGTGTGGTCGCGTGACGGTCCGTGGGGTTGCCCTCCCTGGGGGCCTGTGCCTTGGTCTCGTGTCCTCTGGGGCTGTCGTGGTGCCCTTTTCCTCCGTGTCTTGGTCCCCGTTCCCGTTCCTTCCTGGTTCTTGGGTGGTGTCCTGACCCCACGTGGTGTCGCTTCCGGCGCCCTGTCCCTGCGTGTGCCTGCCCTCACTTGGGGCCCTTCCGTGCCCTCTTGCCTGTGTGGTCCTTGGTGTCCCTTGCCCTTCCCTTGCCCTTGTCCTGCCCCTTCCTGGTGTGGTGGTGGTGGGAGGGGCGGGGTGGGGAGGGGGCGCCGGTGGTCCAGGCTTGGGGGTGGGTGGCCTGGAGCCACCGGCGGAGGGCTTGGGGGGTGTAGGGGGGGCGGAGGCCCTGGACCGCATCGCGGAGGAGGGCCTCCCATGCCGCTTGCGGCATGATGGCCTCCGGGGCGGCCTCATTGGGGTTTGCGGGGGTGCGGGTGCGCACCTCCTCGAAGGTATGCACCGTGTGCACCCCTCTGTGCCTTCCCGCTCCCCCGGCCCATTTCACCCAGCGGCGGAGCTCCTGCAGAGCGGAGGGAGACCACCAGGCGAGGTAGGCGGGGGCCCGGGGGGGGGAGGGGTCCGTGCCTGGGGTCCTGGAGCGGCGGGGGGAAGATGTGGACCTGCGGTGGTGGCGGGGGTGGCGGTGGCTGGGGGAGCGGGAGCGGCGGCGGCGGGGGCTGGGGGTGGAGGACGGGTACGGGCGGAGGGGGGAGCGGGAGGGGGAGGTGGACATGGGGCGGCGGTGGCGCGCTCGGTGGCGTCCGGGGGAGCGGGAGTGGTGGTGGCGGGGGCTGGGGGTGGTGGATGGGTACGGGTGGCGGGGGGAACGGGGAGCCCGGCGGGGCGTGTGGGGGGAGGGGGAGGTGGATGTGGGGCGGCGGCGGCGTGCCTGGCTGCGTCGGGGGGAGCGGGAGTGGTGGTGGCGGGGGCTGGGTGGCCGGTGGGGGGAGGGGGAGGGGGACATGGGGCGGCGGTGGCGCTCGTGGTGGTGCCCGGGGGAGCGGGAGCGACGGGAGCGGGGTCCCTGGGGGTCGTGGTGGTACCTGGGGGAGCGGGAGCGGCGCGAGTGGGTGGTTGAGGCGCGGTGGGAGTGTGGGCGCCGTGGGCGAGTGTGCCGTGCGGGGGGGGAGCGGGAGCGCCGCCGCTTGCGGGACCGGCCCTCGTCGCTCGAGTCGGGCCAGTCCGGAAGCGTCGGCGGCCTCTGGGGGGGCTCGCGCGGCGCCGCTTGGGGGGGGAGGTCCCCCGTCGTCCTTGGGGCCCCTTCGGCCATCGGATGGTGGCCGGGGGGGTACGGGGCGTCACGCGGTGCTGGTTGGGGGGGGAGATCCCCCGTCGTCCATGGGGCCCCCTCGGCCATCGGATGGTGGCCGCGGGGGTACGGCTGGTACGGGGGTGGTGGCTGGTACGGGGGGGGTGGGTATGCGGGCGGGGCGTTCGGCGGCTGCCATCCCGTCCGCTGGTGCTGTTGGTGTACGGGGGGTTGTGGCCCGGTGGGGTAGGGCGGTGGGCAGTGGTAGTGGTGGGGGTGGTGTTGGTAGTGGTGGTGGTGGGGCCGCTGGTGGTGGTGGTGTGTGTAGTGGTGGGGTTGGTGTTGCGGGTATGGCCCATGGAGTCCTTGTGGGTTTTCCGGTCCCCCTTGTGGGGGTGGGGGGTTGGGCATCGTGGGCAGTCCCCGGGGCTGCACTATGTGGTGGGCATGGAGGAAGGGTTGGGGGGCGGGCTTGACGGTGACGATGGTTGAGGGGTCCCACGTCCCTGGGTCGGTTTGGCCGGCGGTGGTGGTGGTTTGTGGGGGATGGATGACGGGGCGTTTGATGACGGGGATTTTGACGAGGGTTTGGAGGGGGTCGTGCTGGGTGGCCGTCTCCGCGGTGGTGGTGGGTGCCGGCGGGAGGGGGGCGCGGGTCGTGGTGGGTGGGGGGTCCTGGCTTGGGCGAGGGCCTGGGCGGGGGTGGTATCGGGTGGTTTTGTGTCGTTGCGTATGCGGTGTTGTGTGTGGTCGCGTGGGCGCCGGCTTGGGTTTGGGGTTGGGTTTGGGGTTGGGGTCCGGTTTGGGTTTGGGGTCGGGTTTGGGGTTGGGGTCCGGTTCCAGGTTGAGGAGTACCTCTGTCCGGAGGTGTGAGGGCGTCGATGCCGGGTCGGGGGTCGTCCCGGTGGGTTGCCGGGGTGCCTGAGTCGCCTGTGTGGGGGTTGGGGGGTTGGTGCGTGCGGCCGCGGCTTTGGCTTTCGCCGTGGCCTTGAGGATGAGTTTGGCGGGGAGGGGGGAGTCGGAGGATGAGGTGGAGGAGGTGGACGAGGCTGAGGACGAGGAGGAGGTGGTGGACGCGGGTTGGGCTGTGATGCGGGCGGGCTTGCGGGCGGCGGCTTCTGCCGCGGCCACGGCGGGGAGGATGGAGGGCATGTCCCCGGGTTGTAGGTTGGGGGCGGGCGGCTGGGGGGGCCCGGTCGTGACCTGGCGGCCCGGCGGGCCGATCTGGTCGGCTGCGGCGGGGGAGGGAGGCGCGGGGCTGCGGCCTTCTCTTTCTGGGCTCGGCTGGGCCCGGGTCCTGCAATGTGCGAGGTCGTGTGGGTTTGTGTCAGCGGGGGGTAACAGTTCGCGTGGGCTGCATTCAGGGGCCGGGGGGGGTGGGCCTGGGTCCTCTGGGGTGTGTGTGGGGGGCGTGGGCGGGCCACTGGGTGGGGTGGGCGTGCCGCGGGGTGTGGGGCTCCCCTTGGCGGGTGTGTGTGGGTTGTCGAGTGTGGGGGGCGGTGAAGGGTGGCCGGTGGGTGGGTGTGTGGCGGGCGTGTGCTGGTGTTCGGGCGGGTGGGGGAGGCCCGTGTCGCGGGGCCCGGGGGTGCGCGCGATAGTGGGCGTGTGTGGGTCTCCGGTTGAGCAGCGAGAGGGGGGGGGCATGGGCGGGGATTGTGCGGGGGGTTGTGCTGCGCCGGTGTATGTGTCCGCTTGCTGCGCGCTTGCGTGGGCAGTTGTAGGCCGGGCGGTTTGGAGGAGAAGCTTGCCGTCTTCTGCTGCCGCGGCAAGGATTTCGCAGACGAGCGTTCGTATCTGGTGGACCTCTTGGTCAGTGGTGGGAAGGGGGCATGCTAGCTTTGGGCTAAGACCCGCGCGGTTGAGGACCCTGTGGATGGCGTGGTACCCGCAGGTGAGGGACTGCTGCGGCCTGGGGGGGGGGTTTGGTCGTGTGTCCGGGCCTGCTTCGACTTGTGTGTGGGCGGTGGGGATGGCCCAAACCCAGGGCACGGTCCCCGTGGGTGGCCAGTGGCGCTGGATCCAGTGGGTTAGGCAGAGCATGGACAATCCCAGGTGGTAGCCCGCCTTCCCTGAGGTGATTTGGGCCAGGGCGCGGGCTGGGGGCGTGTCCCCTGGCTGGAGGAGACCCCTGAGGATCCTGTGCTGGGTGGTGGGGTCCCCCACTGCCCCTGGTGGGGCGGTCTCCGGGGCGAACATGGTGTCTGTCCCCTGGATGATCCATTGCGGGCCGTGGGACGTAGCCATAGCGGCTATCACGTAGTAGTGGCCGCGCTCGAGGACTGTAACCCAGACCTCCGGCGGGGGGTGGTCACTGTCTGTAGGTGGGGGGGGGAGGTCGTCGTCCGGGGTGCGGAGGCCGGCGGCGCGGAGGGCGGTGTCGCGGTTGGGCGCGGTGGCCTGTTCCCACTGCTCCGGGTGGTTCGGGTCCGCTGGGTGGTCCGTCTCCGCTTGGGCCCGCCGTAGGCGTACGGTCCCTCGACGCGTGACGTTGCTGCCGGTGTCGTGCGTCAGGGCCTGGCCCCACTCGATGGGGGGGATCCAGATGGGCTGGCCCCGGGTGTGTTTGCGGGCTCGCCAGAGCACGAGGTCAACTATGGTCTCGTGGAGGCCGCTGCCTGGGGTGGTCAGGTCCCGGAGGGCTTTGACGGTGAGCTTGGTCCAGTCCTCTTGTAGGCGGTACCAGCCCAGGGGGGTGGTCGGGGCCCTGTCTTGGAGGGTCGCTCGGAGGAGGTCGGGGTCGCGGATGGTGGCCGGTGTGAGGGGAGGGTGTCCCGGGTCCGGGGGGGGTGGGCTGGATGGGCTGCCGGGGTCTTGCGCGTCTACGTCGATGGATGGTTGGCCCTGGCTGGGTTTGGCCGGACTGGGCGGTGCCGGGTGGCTTCTTGGGTGCGAGACGGGTCTCGGGGCGCTGTGGTGGTGCCTTGGAGACCTGTGGATGGAGACGGGGGGCGCGTGCGGGGCGCGGAGCGGGTTAGTGGACGTCTGGGTCATGCACGGCATGGTAACGGATGAGACGCTGCATGTGTTCCCTGGCGGTGGGGTCGGTGAGTTGTTCCGCGTGTGTTAGCAGGAGGTGTTTGCGGTGTACCATTTGGGCTGCTGCTCTGCGGACCGCTTCTAGCTGGAGGTGTGCTGCTGCTTCCATGGGGCTTTCCGTGTGTTTGGTGAGGTGTCGGTGCAGGGCCTGTGTCACTGCCCCTCTCATGGTGGCTTCTTTGATCAGGGGGTCCCGGAAGAGGTGTTCGGTGGCCTGGTGTGCGTGGCTGTGGGCTGGCCATCCTTCGTGTTGCCGCAGGGTTTCCGCCGGGGACCAGCCCACTAGGGTGTCCCTGTCTGTATGGAGGGGGCATTTCTTGAAGTGTTCCCAGTCCTCCGGGGTGGTGTGGTCGCATGGGCAACGGGTGTGTTCGTCGGGGACGTGGATGTGCTTGCGGGCGAGCCATCTGGCGACCCTGGTGAGGAAAGGCAGTTGCTCCCTGAGGAGCTGGATGCGTCGTTTCTGGAGGTGGGCTGGGACGTTTGCTGGGCGGAGCGCTGAGTGGTAGAGGGGGACTTGCAGTCTGTCCTGGAGCTCCTGGATGTGCGCCCGGCTGTCTGCGTCGCCGAGCACGCGGGCGAGATGTTGGACGGGGTTGGGGTAGTGGTACGCTCTGTCGTGGGAGGAATAGGGGGCGTCCTCTGGTACCCAGTCCGGGGTCTGATGGGGCTCGGGTACAGGGGGCACGTGTTGGAGGTGTGTGTGGTTGCGGCCGAGGTCAGGGATCTGGAGGGCTGGTAGGTGTGTTGTGCGCTGGTGTACTGCCTGGTTGTCGACCTTACCATTTCCGTATTGGTGCCTGTGGGACTCTTGTTTCACGATGTGGAGTTGGACGTAGGGGGGAAGGCTGCGTAGGGCTTTCCAGAGTAGCAGTGCCTGGGTGCCGAGGCTCGTCGCGGTTGCTTTGTGAAGTGGTTGCCTTGCTATGCGGAGGAGCAGGTGCGTGTCGACAGTGGCGTCTACCACGAACCAGACCCGGACGATGTGCGGGGAGTGGGCGGGTAGGTGGGCCGCGACCTCGGTGATGGCGTCGGCCATGGCCCCTAGCTCCCCGTGGGAAGAGGCCCCATAGGTGGTGTGGCCCGTGTGGTGGTCCATGTGGTAGTGTTCCCCGGTGTGGGTTAGTTGCAGGGTGGCCCCCCCGGTGATGGGCGTGAGGGCGGATTCGCCTGAGGCGTCGGTGAAGAAGAGCCGGTCCGCCGGTGATGGTTGTGGGAGGCGGCATGGGTTCATGGGCAGGTAGGCGTATATGGCAAGGCCCGTGGCGAGGTGGGCTACTGGGGTTGTGGGCTGTAGGATGGGGGTGGCGTACACCCCTATTCCTTTGGAGATGATGTGCTTTGCTTGGGGGGACAGGGCTATGAGTCCCTGCTCCGGCTGTCCTTGTGTGAGGTAGGAGTAGATGTAGTGGAGCATGTAGGCTGTGTCGGGGTTTAGGTCGTGGCATGTGAGGGTTTGTGTTCGGTGCTCCGGTGTGTGGCAGGAGTGGTGGAGTGGATAGTAGGGGTGCTCGTGTTTGCCCGTTCTGCCTGGCTCGTACATGCTGTAACGGATGGCGACCCCTGCCGGGTCGGGGCGGGGGCATGTGGGTGTAGTGGTGAAGAGCCATTTGGGCGCGTGGTCGGGGTTCCATGCTACCGTGGGGTTAGTGTCGGTGCGGTGGAACCATGGGGCTATGCATGCGTAGGCCTGTGGTGGTAGGTGGGTCGTGGGGTGGGTTTGGTGGCGTGCTATGAGGTGTAGCACGGGCCATGGTGCGGTTGGTGCCTCGGGGTCACAGGCCCAACATGTGCGTGGCATGCTCTGGGAATCTTGGGGGACCTTTGGTAGGTCTCGGGCGGTCATGTGGTGTTTCGGTATGCGCCATTTTGCCCCGTGGTGGATGACGGTGGTCTGCGTGGGTTTGGCTTCATTCGGGGCCAGTAGTAGGGTTAGTGGTGGGACTGGGCCCGTTACTGGGGGGACGGGTTCGTGTTTCGATCCGGTGGGTGCGTAGGGCGGTGTCTCTGGGATGGGTCGCGGGTGTTGTCTTGTGAATTCTCGGTAGGCTTTGCGCATGTCTTTGCTGCCCGGTAGAGTGTGTCCCGCTGTTCGTGCCGTCTGTGTGAGGTAGTGGTGGAAGAGGCGGTATTGTGGCCATTCGGGAAGCTGTAGAAAGGGGGTGTGGTGTGCCCCGCTGTGGTGCAGGACCCGCATTTGGGCGAGGGTGACGTATACTACGGTGATGGAGGCCCCGACAAGGTCTATGGTGTGGATGGTGCCCTTGGGGTGGTGGTGGAGGTCCCCGCAGAGGACCGCTAGTGGCCCTTTCTCCGGGCACGTGTGGTTGGTGAGTATGGCGTGGTGTGGGGATGGGAGCAGAAGCTGCAGGTGGTTCCACAGGCGGGTGTTCATGTTGGTGGGCATGCCCGTCTGGTGGAGTACCCAGCGCGGGCATGTGTTGCGGGCCCGTTGTGCGGCTTGGAGGCGGATGGCGGTGACCTCGCGGACCTCCGGTGAGTGGTTGTGGGTCATGCGGTGAAGGAGGAGGGCGGTGTGTCTGGTATAGGCCGCTTTCACCTCGTCCCCTATGGCGTCTCCATAGTGGGGCCATGCCGCTCGGATGGCGCGGGTGGGTATGGAGGTGGGCCAGCCCCCGTGTGCTGCCCATGCCTTGGTCACGGCGCGTGTGGCCGGCTGGAGGGCGGTGGTGGGGTGTGTTAGGTGGAGTGCTTGGAAGCCTATGGAGGCGTTCAAGACCCCGGTGAGGTAGTACGCCAGGCTCTGGTGGGACAGGGAGAGGGCCTTTGTGGTCGGGGACGCATATCTGGGGAGATGGGCGAGGTGTGACTGCAACTTGGGAGGGAGGGTGGCGTCCTCAGGGTTGGCGGCCTGGACTACCCCCAGGTGGGTGGTGGTCGTCACGACTTGCATGGGGGGCCCTTGTGGCCCCAGGGTGGGAGGTGTGGCAGACCCCTTGATCATGGCCACTGACTTTGTGGGGTGGACGATGAGGTTGTTGTGGGAGAGGTAGGAGACGGTCACGTCCAGTAAGTCGTTGGCCTGTTGGGTGACCGTTGGTCCGGGGTCCGGGGCATGGGGGTCGTGTGGGGTGTGCGCGACGGTGAGGTTGGTGTCGTCCGCGAAGCCGACCAGGGGGGAGAGGAGGGGGTAGGGTGCGTAGGCCGGGTAATCCTGCTCGATTGCGAGGGCCAGGGGGAGCGTCACTAGAAGGTACAGGAAGGGGCCCTCTGCTCCCCCTTGGGGGACCCCGCTGCCTGGCTCCAGGAAGGGGGTGAGGCCTGCTCCTGTGCGGACCGTGTATTTGCGGGTGCCGATGTAGTCGGAGGTGAAGTTGTAGAAGGGGAGGCCTAGGCGTTTCCACACCGCTTCTAGAAGGAGCCAGGGGGTGTTCGGGAAGGCTCCCTTGACGTCGAGGGAGGCGATGATGAGGTCCACCGGGTCCATGTCCGCGATGGTGTCCTGGAGGAAGATAGCCTCGTGTGGGGAGCGGCCTGGGATGGCCCCCCAGAGGCTCGCTGGTATGTGGGGGTCCAGGTGGGGGCGGATGCGGCGCAGGAGGATGGTCCAGACGATTTTGACCTCCGTGACCGCACAGACTATGGGGCGCCAGTTGTCCGGGTTCGCCCAGTCCCCTTTTTTGTAGAGGGGGCGGACAACGTTTGCCCAGTCTGGTGGCAGGGGGGTCCGCCCCGTGACGATGTCCCAGAGGCGGTGGGCGAAGACGCGGAGGAGGTGGGCGGGGAGGTGGTAGTATGCCTCTGCAGGGAGGCCGTCGTAGCCTGGGGTTTTGTGTTGCCGGAGACTGTGGATGGCCTTCCGGACTTCGTGGATGGTGAAGGGGCGTTTTTCCAGGTGCCTCCTCTGGGCGTGGTTGAAGACCCGAGGGAGGCGGTCGATTTTGGCCTGGGTGTCCGGGTCCAGTGTGTCTTGGGTGGGGGTGTGTTGCCGGAGGAAGCTGTCTTGGGTGGCTTGGAGCACTGTGGCTGGGTCGTTGGTGAGGGAGCCGTCCTCCTGCCGGACCGTGGTGATGGTGCGGTGGCCGGTATCGGTCATGGCGTCGTTGAGGTGGCGGATGGCCTTGTAGGGGAGTTCGTGTTGCGCATACCGTTCGTGTTCCTGGGCGATGCGCTGTTGCCTGTGGATGTGCCACCGCTGCAGGTCCGCCCTGATTTGGGCTATGTGTGCCCTGCAGTGGTGTATCTGGCGGCAGGTTTGGGGGGTGTCGGTGTGGAGGAGGGTCGCCAGTTGTTGCTTCGCATGCCAGAGGTCATGGAGCATGTCCCCCAGGGCCGTGGGTGGTTGGTCGTCGTCTGTGTGGGGGTGTTGCTGGAAGCCGCAGGCGACGGCGGCCGTGCGCATGGCTGTGAGTAGGTCGGTGGGGTCTGGTTGGATGCGCCGGGCGCGGTCTATGGCCCTGTGATATTGGGACCAAGCATGCTTGTCATGCAGCGGGGGCATCTTCAGGGGGGGTGGTAGGCCTTGGTCCGCATCTTCTGGGGGGCTGGGGGGAAGGTTGGGGATGGTGACGCGGATGTGCAGGGGGCTATGGCCTGTGGGTCCCAGCGGGAGGGGTCCATATCGGGCCTCCGCTCGGATGATGGTGGTGGGGTCGCCATAGCATACGTCGATGCGGGATGGGGCGGCATCCGTTTGGTGGGGGAAGTGGGATGGTTGGCCTTCGAGGCTGGCTGTTAGGTCCACGAGCCCCAGCATTTCGATGGTGTCGCGGACTGCTTGGTCCTGGGGCGTGGCCTGTCCTCCTCGGTCCGCTGGGGTGGGGGCGGCGTTCATGTCGCCGATGATGACTGTGGGGGCGAGCATGGCCATTTGGCGGTACGCCTCGGCCAGGGCCTGGAGGAAGGGTTCCGTGGCTTCGCCGAAGGGGACGTGGGTGTTGATGACGTTGAGTTGCCATCCGTCCCCGACGACCTCATAGACACCTAGCCTCCCTGGGACGCTGAGGTGGTCAACGAGGTGGACGTGGATGCCGGTTTGGGCGTATAGGGGGGTCCCCTTGTGCCAGTAGCATTTGTACGCTTTCTGGTCCGGGGTATACATGGGGGTGGTTTCCGGGGGGTCGTCGCGCTGTAGGCCTTGTTCCTGGAAGGTGAGGAGGTGGGGGACCCACCCCGGCCCCTGTGCCATCGGGAGCTCTTGGAGGGCGGTTGTGGCGTCCTTGGAGTATGTGACGGCCGGGTGGTTGAGGTCGAGGAGGTTGACGGTGGCCTCGGTGGGGGCGGGCCGGGGCTGTGGAGGCTTGTGCCCTCGGCCCTTGCCCCGTCAGGGAGGGGGACTGGGGGTTGGGGACTTTTTGCCGGTTTGTGGGCGTTTGGGTAGGCGCGGCGGGGGGAGGCCTTGGCTCCACTCCGGGGGGAGCTCCCCAGTGTATTTGGTGCCTGTGTGGGCCTTGTTCTCTTCGGTGCGGAGCCGGATGGGGTGGGCGCTGGTGAGTTCCAGGGTGTCGCCGAGTGGTTTGTCCGGGGCGCTGTTGCCCTGGTCTAGCTCCTTTTGGCGGTGCCAGATTACCCGGATCTGTGGCCCCCCGTTGTCCCCTTGTCCCTTGAGGCGGTACTGGATCGTGCCCTCACACCAGATCCAGTCGCCTGTGTGGTCGTTGCGGAAGGGCTGTTGGACCTTCGCACCTTTTTCGAACCCTGGGTACGCTTTGGGCGGGGCCTGTGCTGGTGGCGGGAGGGAGGATGATGAGGATGCCTGGTCCGGGTTGGGCGGTGGTAGTGGTGGGAGGGAGGATGACGAGGATGCTTGGTCTGGGTTCGTCGGGTGGGTCGGGTGGGATGCGGGGGGTCGGGAGGTTGCTGCTTTTCCGGCTTGGCTGGGGGCGGGTGCGCCCTTTTGTCGTCTCGTTCGCTTGGGTGGGACTGGAGGTGGCGGGGCTGGGGGGGCATGGGGTTGGAAGAAGGGGTGCGTTGCTTGCTGGTCTGGATCCCTCAGTGGGGGTTCTGCCGGTGTTTGCATTTTCGCTTTCGCGTGGCTGCGTACGATATCGGCGAGCTTGCGTACGGTCTCCGGGGGATCTGTTGGCCATGGCAGTGCGGCGGGGCTGTCGTCGAAGGGGTGGTGTAGGTGGTAGTTCCTCATGGCCTTGGCTTGCCTGACCCAGGCCTCTGTGGGTTCCGGTGTGTCCGGGCCTTTGGGGGAGCCTTGAGCCCAGTAGAGTGCTGTGTGGAGGGCTTCCCAGGGGGCGCCTTCGCGGCCTGTGAGGGTGGTGGCTTGGAGGAGTCGCTGCTGGCCCCGTGGGGGGTCTTCCGGGTCCATTTCCGGGGTATAGGCCTGGGCCGCCATGAGGACTCCGTGTGCCCAGTGGAGGACCCACCATTGGGTGTCCGCTTTGAGGATGTGGATGGCGGGTTGTTGGGGGGGGGTGTCCAGGGTGTCCCACGATGTAATGGCTAGTGGTATCCTGGAGGGATGGAGGTGTGGGGGGGCCTTGCGGCTTAGGAGTTGATCGATGTGGAAGGGGGTGACGGGATCGTTGGGGCCTTGGGGCGGTGGGGGCATTGCTGGGATGGTTGTGGGGTCCCAGTGGCGTTCGTGGGCGGCGAGGGTGTACAGGGCGGCGGTGATGATGTGGTGGGCTTGGCCCTCCAGGACGATGTGGCGCTCCGTGCCGAAGTCCTTTGGTAGGTGGGCTGCGGGGTGGAGGGTGATGTGGGCCAGGGCGCGTTGGTGGGCCTTTTTTTCCCCGTCTGGGGCCTGTGTCCGTTTGTCCCCCGGGATGTGTTGGTGTTGGTGTTTTGGTGGGGGTGGTCCCAGGGCGAGGGATTCCACACAGTGGAGGGGGATGGCGTGTTCCCTGGACCTGTTGGGCAGGATGTATATGCCCGGGTCTCCCGGTACGGTGCCCAGGTACATGTTGCCCGTGATGGTGGGGGCCGGCAGCGGTTGGCGGAGGGGCGAGGTGCATGGGGTGGAGCAGGGCGGGTCATGGTGCTCACACCGGGGGTGGTCGATGCCGTACGGGGTGACGTGTACGGCGAAGGGTCCAACGGCGCGCTGGAGTTTGTGGGGTTGGATGTTGTGGAGGCGCGCCACCGCCCGTGTGTGGGAGCGCCCTTCGCTGATCCATACGGCGTCTGCCCGCGATGCCGCTGGGTTCAGGCAGTCCGTGGTGATGCCTGTGATCGTGCGGTTGTGGGTGGTATCTGATACCCTGGCGGGGGGGGCGCCGATGCGGGGGATGGTGTGGTCGTCGTGGAGGGTGCGGGCCTTGCGCTTCGCTTCGTGTCGGTGCTGGGCCTCCTGGGCGTGGGTGTTCACACCCGTGTGTTTGGGCTTCTTGTTGGGGCGGTCCGCTGTGTGGAAGGGGGTGGGCCAGGAGGGGGCGTGGTGGAGGGTGGGGTGTGGGAGGTCCCCCCGTGTTGCCCATGTGTACAGGGTGGTCGCGGCGACCCCTTCCGCCTGTATGGTGTATCGCTCGTCGTGTCGGCGACGGGTGACGAGGACGTTGGGGGCCGTCAGCTCATACACCTGTGTGGTGTGGGGGAGGTGGCGGGTGACGGTGATCTTGGCGACGTCGTTCTTGCGGGTGGTGGTGTGGGGGATGATGTAGTGGGTCGCCCATTCATCCTGGGGGGTGTGCTCCGTCGGGTCTAGCTTGAGCGGGGGGTGGAGCGGCTTCGGTGTTGGGGGCTTGTCTTGGCCCTTCGCGTGGGGGGCCACTTTGGTTTCGACCAGGTATTGTGGGCCCCAGGTTTCCGGGGCCCCTACCTGTGTGGCTGCCGCTGTTGCGGCTTGGAGGAGGGCGGTGGTGTTGGTGTCTAGAGGGGGGGCCCCCGGTTGGGGGGTGAGGGTGTCATGGTCTTGGTACGCCCACCAAATTGTGTAGCCTTGTTGGGTGTTGCGGTGCGGGGTTTGGGTCTGGGCTTGCTGGATGGATAGGGCGGTCTTGATGTCCTCCGCTGCTTGTGGGTTTATGGGTGTGGCGTAGGCCCATACTCCCGGGGCGTGTATGCCGTGTGACGCTTGGCCTACTCCTCGTATCGGTTGTAGGGTGTGGGGGGTGCGTGTGAGCCCTAGGTGTTCTTGGAGGAGGTCCCCTCGGATGTCCTCCCATCGTTGCTGCCAGGTATGTGTGTGGTCATTGGGGGCGGGGTAGGTGACGACGATGGCCTGCCAAGGGGTGGGGCCTGGATGCACCGTCATAGGTGCCGACGATGCTTGCGGGGGTATGTGGACGGCGTGGGCGGCGGCTGCTGTTACGGGGTCTCCTTCCGTGGGTGTGATCGTGGCATCGCCTTGGACGGTGAGGAGGAGGTGGTGGCGGTCCGTCGGTAGTGCCCAGGTGGTGGTGGGCTCTGCGATTGAGTGGAGGCGGATGGCCTGGAGGCCCGGTGTGATTTCGTCCCATCGGAGTGTGCCGTTGTGGACCGCCCATTCCCGCGGCAGGTCTCGAAACCCGTTTCGGTCTGGGGTGGTGCGGTGTTGTGGGGGGAGCTCCATTGTGGTGATGGGGTGGGTGAGGGGCTCTGTGCGGGGTTGGTCTTGTGTGGTTGATGGTGATGGTGCCTGGGGCATGTCTTCGTCCAGTTGGTGGGGGGCTTTGGCCTCCTGGAGCTCTGCACTGATGGCGGCGAAGACATCTGGGAGGGTGGGGGAGGCGGGGGGGTGGGGTGCCGGTTCGTCCCAGGTGATGTGTTATTCCTCCGGGTTCTCGGGGCTTTGCTGTACGGTGATGGTGGCTGTGGCGTCGTCTTCAGGTGTCCATCGGTGCGGATTGTGGTCGAGGGGGTGGAGGGTGACGGTGTGGCGGTGCTTCCAGCTGTGGAACGCTAGGAGGGCGTGGAGGCCGTGTCTGGTGTCCCCGGGCGGGCGGGGGTAGGTTTCGGCTGCTGCCTCCAGGAAGGTGTCCGCGGTGCCTTTCCAGGTGTCGTCCCAGAGAAGGTCTTCATCTGTGCCCCACTCGTTGTCGTACCTTTTCTCCTGCTTCCACCCCTGGAGGGTCGCGTGGTCCTCAGGGAGGTCTCGTTGGACGGACTGGTAGTACTGCTCGGCGTCCATGGGGGCTAGGGTGGTGGCCAGCGTGGCGTAGATGTCCTTTGGGGGGGGGGGCGGTGGGGGCGTGGCGGCGCGGCCGGGGTCGGGCTCCTCTCGCTGGTGTTCCGCGTTCCGGTCTGCGGTGGACGCGGGGGATATGGAGCGTGGTGGCATGGGGTGGTCGGGCTCTTGCGGTTCCGTGGGTTGCTGGTGGGCTTGTGGGCGCGGGGCCGTGGCTGCCAGTAGGTGTCGGATGGCCGGGAGGATGTCGAAGTCGTCTTCCCAGCAGTGGGCTGGAGCGCACGCCCTGTCAGGGGAAGCGGGGGGGGGCGTGTTGCGGAGCGGTGTACGATAGGGTGGGCGACGCGTGCGGGTGGTGGCGTGCTCGCTCTGCCGTTCTTTTTCTCGCGGGCCCTGACCTTGGGGGTGGTGGTGTTGGTGATGTTGGTGGTGAGGGTGGTGTGGGCGCCGGAGTGGATGATTGTGTCGGTGGCGGCGCTGTTGGCGAGGGTGGTATGGGCGTTAGAGTAGATGAAGCTGGTGCTGGGCTATGGTTGATGGTGGTTAGCTGGTGGGTCAGCTGTTGTCGCTGTCGTCGTCGCCGGTGGTGTTGGTGTCTCTGATGACGAGGTGATGGTCGGTGAGCATGGCGTGGGTGACGTATGGGCGTATGTGGTGTTGTCGGCGGTAACGTTCGTGGGCCGGATGTGGCGGTGGTGGCGAGGGTGCTGTAGTTGACGGGTGGTGTGGCCCACGTCGCCTCCGGTGGTGGAGGTGTGATGGGTGCCGTGGTGGTGTCGGCGATGGTGGGGTGCCGCGGGTGGTGTATTGGTTGTTGGTGGTGGAGATGTTCCTGGTTTGTGGGTAGTCCCTGTCCGGCGGTGGTGGTGTTGGTGGTGTCGGTGCTCGTTGAGGCCGTTGGCGACGGCGGGGGTTCCTGGTCTCGCGTGGGGTGGTGGTGGCGGTGGTGAGCGTAGGCGGTGCCATGGCGGTGGTGCCATTGACGGTTTGGCCGGGCGTGCTGGTGCCGGTTTCGGGTGTAAGTGTGGTTCGGGGTGCGGCATTGGTGGGTGGCTTTGACGGCGGGTGGCGTGACTGGTGGGTGGCAGCGGTAGGGGGGTGTCGGTTGTTGGTGAGGCTGTCGTTGTCGGTGTTCCGGTTGGTGCCGGTGACGGCGTCGCTGGCCGTGCAGATGGTGGGGGGGACTCGTACCCTGGGGTCGCCGTGGTGTTCGGTCGACGGTGGTGCTTCCGGTGGTGTTCGTGTGAGTTGGCCGGGAGTGGTGTCGGCGTTGCTCTGGCTGGTGCCGTGTGTGCGGGCTGTGTGATTTTTGCGTCCGGGGTCGGTGGCGTTGGTGACGGTGGTGTGTTGGGGGTCGGCGCCGGTGGTGACGGTCCGATGGTGAGGGTGCCGGGGACGTTGGGTGGGTCCGCGCTGTTGGGCCTTCTCCTCGCCATTCCTGGCGGAGGGTGCTGGCGGTGGTGTCGCTGGTGCTGAGGGTGTGGTGGTGTTGCTGTGGTGTTTTGTGCTGCTTGGGTGGGTGGTGGGGACCCCTGGTTGATGTTGACGTTGCTCCGGGTGATTTCGATGCGGTGGGTGCGATGGCTTGTGGCGTTGTTGTTTCTACCCTCCGTTGGGGGCCTGGTGGGCGGCGCTGGTGGCGTTTGTTCGCCAGCCGTGGTGGCGTCCTGGGTGGTGTCGTCGATGGGGGCGCCCTAGGTGTTACTCTGTGCCGGGGTCGTGGTGGTGGTGGTAGGGGTGTTAGGGGCGGTGGTGTGTCTCGCGGTGGTCCGGTGGCCTGTGTGCTGGTGTTCGGTGGTTTCGGGCGTGCCATTCGTGGCTGGTGTTTGGCCGGTCTGTGGTCCTGGTGGTGTCGGCTGTCCGTGGGTCCGTAGTGACAGGTGTTGCTGCGGTTGCGGTTTAGGGTGACCTTGCTGCGGTTGGGTGGTGGTGTCGCCGTGTTGCCGCTGTCGGTGGTGCCGGTGTTGGCGTTGGTGGGGGTGCTGCCGGGGGAGCTGTGTGTGTTGGCGTTGTAGGGTGTTGTAAGTGCTGCCCTGGCGGTGTTCTGACGGCGGAGGGGGGACCTCGCCACTCCTGGCGGAGGTTCCCACGTGCGTCGTTGGCTGGTGGGTTGGCCTTGGCCCCCTCGGTGTCCTTGCTGCCGATGGTGTCTCACCGGGACGCGGGATGGGGGATGCTCCGGGTTGCTGTCGGTGAGGTCGCACTGCCGGTGGCGCCGTCGGTGGTGCCGGTGGTGAGGTCGTTGCGGGCGCTGCTATGGTTCACGGTGTCGCTGATGTTGTTGATGCTGCTGGTGGTTGGTGTGGGTCTGTGTGTGGGTTGTCAGTGGCTGTTGCTGGTGCTGGTGGTGGTTCTGGGTGCGGGCCGGTGGGTGGCGCGGTTGGAACGCCTTGGGTGTAACTTGGCCGCTGTTGGTCCGTTGTTGGTTCCGGGCGTCCCCGTTGGTGAGGGTGTTGTGGTGTTCGGTTTGGGTGCTGGCGCGGAGGGTGTCGCAGTTCCTGGCCCTGGGTCTGGGCGTGGCCGTTCGGGTGTTGCTGGGTGTGGGCGTTCGCCTCTCCTGGCTGAGGGCTCGGTGGCGTTCGTTCGCTAGCCGTGCTGGCGTCCTTGGTGGGGTTGCCCTAGGTGGCGGGGCCGTGGTGGTGGTGTTGGGGGCGTTGTAGGTGACGGCACCTCGGCCCGTCGTTGGTGGGGTTGGTGGTGGTGTGGATAGTGCCGTGGGTGTTGGTGGCGTTGGTGTTGCCGAAGGCGAGGGTGCCTTATGTGTTACTTGGTGGTTGGCGTGTGTTGTGGTGGTCTGTTGGCGTCGGCGTTGTTGGTGTTGGTGCTGGGCGCGGCCTGTGTTTGGGTGGTCGGCGGTTCCGGGCGTGCCACTCGTGGCTGGCCGTCGCGGTGTTGGTGACGGTGTTGGCGAGGGCGCCGCCGGTGGAGCTGCGGCCGATGTGGGCGCTGCGGGTGTTGCCCTGGTGGATGGTGGTGTTCTGACGGCGGGGGTGGGACCTCGCCACTCCTGGTGGAGGTACCCATGGGTGTCGCTGGCCTGTGTGTTGGCTCCCTTGGTGTTGTTGATGCCGATGGTGTCGTACCGGGCGGTGTTGCCGTGGCGATTGCCGTTGACGCTCTGGTTTGTCGGTGCTGAGGCCGTACTGCCGGTGTCGGTGTCGGTGATGCCGGTGGTGAGGTCGTTGTGGGTGTCGCTATGGTTCTCGGCGTCTCGGACGCTGTCGATGCTGGTGGTGGTTGGCGTGGGTCTGTGTGTGGGTGGTCCGTGGCTTGCGTTCAGGGCGGTGGTCGGTTTCTGTGGCTCTGTCTGGGGGGGTGTGCAGTAGGTGGTGTGGTCTGCTGGTGCTGCTGTTGGTGTAGGTGGCGTAGGTGTTGCTCCGGGTGGTGTCGTGGGTGAGGGTGGTGTTGGCGGCGCCGGTGGTGTGGGTGTCGCCGGGGATTGCATGGTGGTTCCGGGCGCGTGCCCTCGCTTTCCCTGGCCGGGGCTTGGTGGTTTGTTGGCTCACCGGCTGTGGCGGTTTCGGTGTCCTCCGGTGGCAGAGGTTGCTGGTGGCGACGCTGATGGTGGGGTGTTGCCGGCGATGGTGTGCTTGATGCCGTTGGCTTGGGTGATGTAGGTGCTGGAACCGGCGGTGGCATGCGTAGGTGTCGTAGGCGTTGGTGCCGGTGGTGACGGTGTTGGTGAGGGTGTTGTGCTGGTTTGATTTTTGGCGGTGTTGGTGTTTCTGATGGCGTGGATGTCGGTGGCGGTGGTTCTGGGTGCGAGCCGGTGGGGGACCGGATCGGTTGGGTGCGGTCGTTGGGCAGTGTTGGGTGGCTTTTTGTGTTGGTTTGTTGTTGGTGGGTGCTGGGGTCGCTGGTGTTGCCGATGGTGCTTCCGCTGGTTTCGGGTGTGTCCGCTGGTGAGGGTGTCGTGGCGTCCGGTTTGGGCGTTGGTGGCGGTGCTGGTGTGGGTGTCGTAGTGCCCGGTCCTGGTGTTGGGCGTGGCCGTTCGGGTGTTACTGGGTGTGGCCGTTCGCCACTCCTGGCTGCGGGCTTGGTGGGTCCTCCTTTGCGTCCTAGCGGCTTCTGGCGGCCCTGCAGTCCCCCTGGCGGGTTGCTGGGTTCCTGTTGTTTGGGTTTGTGTGTGTTGCGTGTGTGGTGCGGGCGGCGCCTGTGCTTTGGTGTGTGGTGTGCGCTTGTGGGGCTCGTGTCGGTGGCGGTTGTGGGGGTGTGTGTTGTGTGCACGCTCGGGCGTGTGTGCGGTGTGTTGGTGGTGCGTTGGGGCGCCTGCCCTCGCCTTTGCGGGCGTGGTTTGGCGGCCCTGTTTGGTGTGGGGGCTGTGTGTCGTGCCCCCCCCCCTGTCTCGGCTGTGTGGTTCCCCGCCCTACTTGGCTGGGGTCTGTTGGTGGTGCGTCCCCTTGCTGTCCCCTTTGCGTGTGCCCTCCTCTTTTCCGTGTCGCTTGGAACGGTGTCGTGCCCGGGCCTTCCCGGCTGTGGTGTGTGGGGGGGGGTCCTTGTCGCCGGCTCGGGTCCCTTTCCCTGGTGTTTCCCCGTGGGGGAGCCGGTGCTTGCACTCCCCGTCAGGGTGTAACTCTGTTGTACGGATGCCGTCCATGGACCTGTTCCGTAGCCAGGTACTCCAGCCGTTCCCCACACCGGGGTCGGGTACACTGTGGGTCGCTGGGGAGTCCTCGCGGGACAGGCGCGTCTCTTGCCTGCCCCGATGGACGGTGTGCCCTACCCGCAGCCCCTCGCTGGGCCCGAACCGCAGTACGTGCCGTGGGGAGTGCTCTTGGTCAGGCCCATTGGTCACCCCCCCAGGCCGGTGCCACCGCGGGCCGCTGACCAACGGTCCCGGGCGTATCCCACCTTATTGCGTGTGCTCAGGTGGGGCCGATACGGTCACCGGGGGGGCCCCCAAACCCCTGAGGTTGGGTCCCTCGCCGGCGCCCCCCGTGGGCCCTTTTCGTCCCGCCCCCCTTTTCGCTGTGCGGTTTGCGGTGGTTGGTGTCCCGTCTCTCCGGGGTGGGGTGGTGGGGGCCGGGGGGGGGGGGTGTTCGCTGTTCCTGGCTGTGTTGCTTGCGGGCGTGTCGCCCCCTCCTCTGGTCGCGGTTCGCCGCCGGTGTGTGTGTTTGTGGCGCGGTGCGTGCGCGCGTGGTGTCTGTGTTGGTGTGTGGTGCGTGGTTTGTGGTGTGTGGTGTGCGGTGGTGGTGTGTTGGTGGGGTTGTGGCGGGTGTGTGGTGTGGTTGGTCCCTCGCCACTCCTGGCGGAAGTTTCTGTGTGCTACTCCCCGCCACTCCTGGCTGGGTTTCGCTGCCGGTGGTGTTGTGCGGCTCCCCGCCACTCCTGGCTGGGGTTCCGCCGCCGGCAGTGGCGTGTGGTGTGTGGTGTGTGGTGTGTGGTGTGTGGTGAGCGGCGGTGGTGTGTGGTGGGTTTGTGGCTGGTGTGGTTGGTCCCTCGCCACTCCTGGCGGAGGTTCCTGTGTTCTACTCCCCGCCACTCCTGGCTGGGTTTCGATGCCGGTGGCGGTGGGCGGTCCTCGCCACTCCTGGCTGAGGGCCCCGGGCGCGGTTCCCCGCCACTCCTGGCTGGGGTTCGCTGGCGGCGGCGGTGTGTGGTGGGGTTGTGGTTGGTGTGTGGTGTGGTTGGTCCCTCGCCTCCCCTGGCGGAGCTTCCTGTGTGCTACTCCCCGCCACTCCTGGCTGGGTTTCGCTGCCGGTGGTGGTGGGCGGTCCCCGCCACTCCTGGCTGGGGCCTGCTGGCGGTGGTGGTGCGTGGTGTGTGGTGTGTGGTGTGCGGCGGTGGTGTGTTGGCGGGGTTGTGGGTGGTGTGTGGTGTGGTTGATCCCTCGCCACTCCTGGCGGAGGTTCCTGTGTGCTACTCCCCGCCACTCCTGGCTGGGTTTCGCTGCCGGTGGTGGTGGGCGGTCCCCGCCACTCCTGGCTGGGGTCCGCTGGCGGCGGTGGTGTGTGGTGTGTGGCGGTGGTGTGTTGGTTGTTGGTCCCTCGCCACTCCTGGCGGAGGTTCCTGTGTGCTACTCCCCGCCACTCCTGGCTGGGTTTCGCTGCCGGCGGTGGTGGGTGGTGTGCGGTGTGTGGTGTTCGGCGTGTGGCGTGCGGCGGTGGCGTGTGTGGTGGGTTTGTGGCCGGTGTGGTTGGTCCCTCGCCACTCCTGGCGGAGGTTCCTGTGTGCTACTCCCCGCCACTCCTGGCTGGGTTTCGCTGCCGGTGGTGGTGGGCGGTCCCCGCCACTCCTGGCTGGGGTCCGCTGGCGGCGGTGGTGTGTGGTGTGTGGCGGTGGTGTGTTGGTTGTTGGTCCCTCGCCACTCCTGGCGGAGGTTCCTGTGTGCTACTCCCCGCCACTCCTGGCTGGGTTTCGCTGCCGGTGGTGGTGGGCGGTCCCCGCCACTCCTGGCTGGGGTCCGCTGGCGGCAGTGGTGTGTGGTGTGTGGCGGTGGTGTGTTGGTTGTTGGTCCCTCGCCACTCCTGGCGGAGGTTCCTGTGTGCTACTCTCCGCCACTCCTGGCTGGGTTTCGCTGCCGGCGGTGGTGGGTGGTGTGCGGTGTGTGGTGTGCGGCGTGTGGCGTGCGGTGGTGGCGTGTGTGGTGGGTTTGTGGCTGGTGTGGTTGGTCCCTCGCCACTCCTGGCGGAGGTTCCTGTGTGCTACTCCCCGCCACTCCTGGCTGGGTTTCGCTGCCGGTGGTGGTGGGCGGTCCCCGCCACTCCTGGCTGGGGTCCGCTGGCGGCGGTGGTGTGTGGTGTGTGGCGGTGGTGTGTGGTGTGGTTGGTCCCTCGCCACTCCTGGCGGAGGTTCCTGTGTGCTACTCCCCGCCACTCCTGGCTGGGTTTCGCTGCCGGTGGTGGTGGGCGGTCCCCGCCACTCCTGGCTGGGGTCCGCTGGCGGCGGTGGTGTGTGGTGTGTGGCGGTGGTGTGTTGGTTGTTGGTCCCTCGCCACTCCTGGCGGAGGTTCCTGTGTGCTACTCCCCGCCACTCCTGGCTGGGTTTCGCTGCCGGCGGTGGTGGGTGGTGTGCGGTGTGTGGTGTGCGGCGTGTGGCGTGCGGCGGTGGCGTGTGTGGTGGGTTTGTGGCTGGTGTGGTTGGTCCCTCGCCACTCCTGGCGGAGGTTCCTGTGTGCTACTCCCCGCCACTCCTGGCTGGGTTTCGCTGCCGGTGGTGGTGGGCGGTCCCCGCCACTCCTGGCTGGGGTCCGCTGGCGGCGGTGGTGTGTGGTGTGTGGCGGTGGTGTGTTGGTTGTTGGTCCCTCGCCACTCCTGGCGGAGGTTCCTGTGTGCTACTCCCCGCCACTCCTGGCTGGGTTTCGCTGCCGGTGGTGGTGTGGTGTGGTGTTGCGGTGGGTGTGTCTTCCGGGTGCCCTTCCCCTTGGCCCTGGTGTGTGTGTGTGCGCTGTGTGGCCCTTCGTGTTGGTGTGGGTGGCGTGGGGGGGGGGGGGTCGCGCTCGGTGTGGCTGTCGTGCGTGCGCGTGCGTGTGCTCGCGGTGTGTGGTTGGTGGGGTGGGGTGTGTCATACCTTGGCTGGTTCTCGTCGTCGGTCGTCGGCATGTTTCAAAAGGCAGAAGAAGAGGTCCTGTAGATGCGTAGCAGAGATGCGTGGCATGTGTGATGCGTAGCACGTACCTGTCCTTTCGTCCCATCATGTTTTCTTCCCCTGTTGAGAAAGAGCGCGCGCAGGTCCTTTTTTTTTTTTTTCGTGTTGTGGTTTGTGTCTCCTCCCTCGTGTTTTTTTTTTTTTCTCGCTGCGTCTTCGATAACATACCTCTCCGCATTGCGTTTCCCCTATAGAGAGGGCGTGGAAGGCGGTTTCGTGTTTTTTTTTTTTCTCAACATACTTGTTGTACCTTGTGCCGCTTCTTGTTGCCGTCGCCTATAGAGAAAGCGTGTGTTTGTTTGTGGGTGGGGCGGGGATGGGGTTGCATACCATGACTTTCTTTTGTCTCGTCTCCGTCTTCGTGCATCTTGCGGCTTTGTGTGCGTTTGTGTTTTCGTCCCCTTGGCGCCTTCCCTCGCATTTTTAACATACTTGTTCGTCATACCTCCATACCATTGTTTCCCCGTGGTACGTGGTCATTCCCTATAGCGAGAGCGTGTGTGTGTTTGCGGGCGGGGCGGTGTGGGGTTCATACCTTGTTTTTCCTTGCTCTTGTCTCCGTCTTCTCGCTCCTTGCGGTCTTGTTTATGTGTGTGCGTGTGTGCGTGGTCCGTCCCTTTGGCGCCCTCCCTCGTATCGTTAACATACTTGCTCGCCGTACCGTTGTTTCCTCGTGGTTGGTGAACGTTCGCTTGTTCGCCTTTTCATTGTTTCCCCTTTGTCCGTGGCCGCCCCATACCTTTTGCGCTTTTGTGGAATTTTTTTTTTTTTTCTCGCGGCGGTCGGGGCCTATGGAGGAAAAAATATGGGAGATATATGGTTGTGGTTTGTGTTTGCGGGCGTGCCTTTTGACGTGCGTGGCGGTTCGTCGTTCTTTTTTTTTTTTTTTTTTGCGTGCGGTGTTGTCCCTTGGGCGCCCTCCTTCGCAACATACTTGGTTTTCTCATCCACGTATATGTAGCGGTGGATACGATATGTATGACGCATGGGGCTGTAACATACTTGGTTGCCATACCTCGTTTTCCAGTGGTCCGTGGTCGCGTCTTTTTTGTTTGTGGTTTGGTGTTTCCCTTTTTGTTGCGTTTCCTTCTCTCTTTTTTTTTTTTTTTTTTTGACGCGCACATGTCGCCTAGCTCCTATGGCACGCACTTTGCTAGGTGGCTCGGCGCTCGCTTTGTTCTTGTCTTCGTCGTCGTGGCTTGCTGGTTTTTGGTGTTCGCCTCTTTTCTTCTTCTTTGTTTGTGGAGCGCGCACAAGTCCCTAGCGTCTAGGACACGCACTTTGCTAGGTGTTTTGGAGCATGCAACGCTCAGGTTCTTCGCCGTCGCGACTCTATTGTTCGTCTTTGTTTTGTGAGTGTCCTAAATTTTGCGACCTCGCCAAACAGCGGCGTAAAATTTTTTGGGGGGTTTCTGAGGTCGGAAAAAACGATTTTTCGCTTTATTTTTGCTGGCGGTGCGTCGTTTTCTTAGTTTTGTATTATTTTTCTGCTGCGATCGCGCGACGGGCACGTGACCATTTCTAACGCCGTCCACTCCTTCGCTCATTTCTGCAGCAACGCGGCGATGCAACGGGAGATTTCCGCACAAGAGGTGTTTACTAAACCGAGTACAGAGAGTACTGAAGAAGAGAAGGCTACACAATCAGGGCGCGACGACGACATTGCTGCATATGATGCGTGGTCGCCCGGGGCGCAGGCGCCGCCGGGCCCGTGCTACTGGCTTGTCGCCAGTGGGACCCCCTTGGGCTGGCGCGGAGGCTGCCTAGCCTAGGGGTTGGGGCGTGGCGCTGTGCGCCACTACTGCCTTGGCGGATGCAGTGCCCCGTCTGTGTGCGCGCGGCGCTCGCGGCCGGTTCGGGGGGTTCGGGCCGGTACCTGGTGTTGTGTCTCTCTCGTTTCCCCCTTCCCGCCCCGCGTGTTCCGCGCTGCGTGTGGCGGGCCGTCCCGTCCGGGTGCCCCTTACCCTTGGCGCGGGTGTGTGAATGTGGGGGCCCAACACTGTCCCCTTGGCCTGCATGCCCTGTGGGGGCTGCGTGCCGCGGGGCTGGTTGGGGGCCGTCCCCGGGGGGGGCTGGCCTGCCACTGTTGTGAGAGGCGTCTGGTGTCAGGCGCTGTCCCTCCCCCGGCCGCCCGTCCTCTGGGGCGGGCAGCCGGGGTTCCGCGACCCGTGTGTTCCGGGTGCGGTCGGTGCGGGCGTGGGGACCCAGCACCGGCCCCACAGCGTGCGCCCTTGCGGGCTGGCGTTGCTCGCTGTGGGGCTGGCGGAAGGGCGTCCCCGGGGGGGGTGCCTTCCACCATTGTGAGGGGCGTCTGGTGTCAGGCGCTGTCCCTCCCCCGGCCGCCCGTCCTCTGGAGCGGGCAGCCAGGGTTCCGCGACCCGTGTGTCCCGGATGCGGTCGGTGCAGGCGTGGGGACCCAGCACCAACCCCACAGCGTGCGCCCTTGCGGGCCGGCGTTGTTCGCTTGGGCGTGGCGGAAGGGCGTCCCCGGGGGAGGTGCCTTCCACCATTGTGAGGGGCGTCTGAGGTCAGGCGCTGTCCCTCCCCCGACTGCCCGCCCACTGGGCGGGCTGTTGGGGTCCGCCACCCACATGCTGTGGGCGCGGGTGTGTGGGTGTGGGGGCCCAACACTGTCCCCTTGGCCTGCATGCCCTGTGGGGGCTGCGTGCCGCGGGGCTGGTGGGGGGGCCGTCCCCGGGGGGGGTTGCCTGTCACAATTGTGAGGGGCGTCTGGTGTCAGGCGCTGTCCCTCCCCCGGCCGCCCGTCCTCTGGAGCGGGCAGCCAGGGTTCCGCGACCCGTGTGTTCCGACTGCGGTCGGTGCGGGCGTGGGGACCAAGCACCGGCCCCACAGCGTGCGCCCTTGCGGGCCGGCGTTGCTCGCTGTTGGGGTGGCGGAAGGGCGTCCCCGGGGAGGGTGCCTTCTACCATTGTGAGGGGCGTCTGAGGTCAGGCGCTGTCCCTACCCCGACTGCCCGCCCACTGGGCGGGCTGTTGGGGTCCGCCACCCACGTGCTGTGGGCGCGGGTGTGTGGGTGTGGGGGCCCAACACTGTCCCCTTGGCTTGCATGCCCTGTGGGGGCTGCGCGCCGCGGGGGTGGTGGGGGGGCCGTCCCCGGGGGGTCGGCCTGCCACCGTTGCGAGGGGCGTCTGGTGTCAGGCGCCGTCCCTCCCCTGGCCGCCCCTCCTCTGGAGCAGGCAGCCGGGGCTCCGCGACCCGTGTGCCCCGGGTGCGGTCGGTGCAGGCGTGGGGACCCAGCACCGGCTCCACAGCGTGCGCCCTTGCGGGCCGGCGTCGCTCGCCCTGGGGGTGGCGGAAGGGCGACCCCGGAGGGGGTGCCTTCCATCATTGTGAGGCGCGTCTGGTGTCAGGCGCTGTCCTTCTCCCAGCCGCCCGTCCTCTGGAGCGGGCAGCCAGGTTTCCGCGACCCGTGTGTTCCGGGTGCGGGCGGTGCGGGCGTGGGGACCCAGCACCGGCCCATCAGCCTGCGCCCTTCCGGGCCGTTGTTGCTCGCTGTGGGAGTGGCAGAAGGGCGTCCCCGGGGGGGGTGCCTTCCACCATTGTGAGGGGCATCTGAGGTCAGGTGCTGTCCCTACCCCGACTGCCCGCCCACTGGGCGGGCTGATGGGGTCCGCCACCCACGTGCTGTGGGCGCGGGTGTGTGGGTGTGCGGGCCCAACACTGTTCCCTTGGCCTGCATGCCCTGTGGGGGCTGCGCGCCGCGGGGGTGTTGGGGGGGCCGTCCCCGGGGGGTCGGCCTGCCACCGTTGCGAGGGGCGTCTGGTGTCAGGCGCCGTCCCTCCCCTGGCCGCCCCTCCTCTGGAGCAGGCAGCCGGGGCTCCGCGACCCGTGTGCCCCGGGTGCGGTCGGTGCAGGCGTGGGGACCCAGCACCGGCTCCACAGCGTGCGCCCTTGCGGGCCGGCGTCGCTCGCTGTGGGGGTGGCGGAAGGGCGACCCCGGAGGGGGTGCCTTCCATCATTGTGAGGCGCGTCTGGTGTCAGGCGCTGTCCTTCTCCCAGCCGCCCGTCCTCTGGAGCGGGCAGCCAGGTTTCCGCGACCCGTGTGTTCCGGGTGCGGGCGGTGCGGGCGTGGGGACCCAGCACCGGCCCCACAGCCTGCGCCCTTCCGGGCTGTCGTTGCTCGCTGTGGGCGTGGCAGAAGGGCGTCCCCGGGGAGGGTGCCTTCTACCATTGTGAGGGGCATCTGAGGTCAGGTGCTGTCCCTCCCCCGACTGCCCGCCCACTGGGCGGGCTGATGGGGTCCGCCACCCACGTGCTGTGGGCGCGGGTGTGTGGGTGTGCGGGCCCAACACTGTTCCCTTGGCCTGCATGCCCCTTGGGGGCTGCGTGCCGCGGGGGTGGTGGGGGGCCGTCCCCGGGGGGGGTGGCCTGCCACGGTTGTGAGGGGCGTCTGGTGTCAGGCGCTGTCCCTCCCCCGGCCGCCCGTCCTCTGGAGCGGGCAGCCAGGGTTCCGCGACCCGTGTGTCCCGGGTGTTCGGTGCGGGCGTGGGGACCCAGCACCGGCCCCACAGCGTGCGCCCTTGCGGGCCGGCGTTGCTCGCTGTGGGGGTGGCGGAAGGGCGTCCCCGGGGGGGGTGCCTTCCACCATTGTGAGGAGCGTCTGAGGTCAGGCGCTGTCCCTCCCCCGACTGCCCGCCCACTGGGCGGGCTGTTGGGGTCCCCCACCCACGTGCTGTGGGCGCGGGTGTGTGGGTGTGGGGGCCCAACACTGTCCCCTTGGCCTGCATGCCCTGTGGGGGCTGCGTGCCGCGGGGGTGGTGGGGGGGCGTCCCCGGGGGGGGTTGCCTGTCACCGTTGTGAGGGGCGTCTGGTGTCAGGCGCTGTCCCTTCCCCGGCCGCCTGTCCTCTGGAGCAGGCATCCAGGGTTCCGCGACCCGTGCGTCCCGGGTGTGGTCGGTGCGGGCGTGGGGACCCAGCACCAACCCCACAGCGTGCGCCCTTGCGGGCCGGCGTTGCTCGCTGTGGGGGTGGCGGAAGGGCGTCCCCGGGGGGGGTGCCTTCCACCATTGTGAGGGGCGTCTGAGGTCAGGCGCTGTCCCTACCCCGGCTGCCCGCCCACTGGGCGGGCTGTTGGGGTCTGCCACCCACGTGCTGTGGGCGCGGGTGTGTGGGTGTGGGGGCCCAACACTGTCCCCTTGGCTTGCATGCCCTGTGGGGGCTGCGTGCCGCGGGGGTGGTGGGGGGCCATCCCCGGGGGGGGTGGCCTGCCACCGTTGCGAGTGGCGTCTGGTGTCAGGCGCTGTCCCTCCCCCGGCCGCCCGTCCTCTGGAGCGCGCAGCCGGGGCTCCGCGACCCGTATGTCCCGGGTGCGGTCGGTGCGGGCGTGGGGACCCAGCACGGGCCCCACAGCGTGCGCCCTTGCGGGCCGGCGTTGCTCGCTGTGGGGGTGGCGGAAGGGCGTCCCCGGGGGGGGTGCCTTCCGCCGTTGTGAGGGGCGTCTGTGGTCAGGCGCTCCCCCTCCCCCGACTGCCCGCCCTCTGGGCGTGCTGTTGGGGTCCGTCACCCACATGCCGTGGGCGCGGGTGTGTGGGTGTGGGGTCCTAATGACCCTCCTGTGCAGAAGACAAGAGAACACAGCGCTGCTAAGCAACTGTGGCCTAACAGGGACGCCACGACACGTTTCCCTGCTAGGGCTTGGAGGGGAAGGGCGCACAGGTGGCGTGCACAGCGCGGATGTTGATGGAGTCGAACTGCCCTCTCCACTCCTACCTGAGGCGCAGTGAATTGATTGTGTGATCAGCGCCGTATATTTTAGCACGGCTCCAGGGACTGCACCAGCTCACCCTGACCGTCCCACCTGTACAACAGAGGCCAATGGACTGGGTTCAAGACGGAGGAACCAAGACACACTCCACGTGTTATACGCTTCTTAGTGTGCCCTATAATACACTGTTCCTGAACCCAGTTGCAAGCAAGCAAGCTTAAGGACTTCGCCTGTTCCCTTATGGAACGTAGGGCGAGGCCCTGGGTAACCTGGCAAGGGTTCATACCGCGTGCACAGCGCGTGGCCTACTGTCAGTGGCCAAGTGGAACTAGGCGCCATTCTTGGGAGTCATAGTCAGACTTCATGAATCCTTCTCTTGTGACACCTTGAACTCTTAGGCGATAATCAATGTCTTTACATTGATCCATTGTTAGCTTTTGCCACTGTAATAATGTCCCTCCTCCTCCAACATTACTGGCATCCGTGATCAGAATCATCTCGCGGTAGCGTTGGGGTAGTCCAAGTACTAGGCATTCTCGGATTTTCTTCTTGACATCTTCGATTGCTTGCTTTTCCATAGGTCCCCAGCGCCATGGAGTCTCCTTCTTGATGAGATCCGTTAGTGGTGCGCTGGCTTCCGTGAAATTTCGGAGATGCCGCCTGGATCATTACAGGATCCGATGAATTGTCGGATTTTCTGAACTCCTTCAGCTTTAGACATAGAATCTGTTAGGTCGAAGTCCATCAAGGGCTTCATCTTTTGATCCTGCGGTTTCGACCATCCATCTCCGATGTGGAATCTGAGGTAGTCTGTTTCCGTCCTGAGAAATTCGCATTTTTCCAGCTTGATGCGGAGGGGATTTTCTTGACCGACGGTGTAGAATTCTCGGAGTAGTAGGAGATGGTCATCGATGGTGTTCGTCCCTAGGATGACATCGTCGATGTGAGCCTCCAGGACAGCACCACGCAGTAGGAGCTCTTGGACGGCCGGTCGTCGTTTACACAGGGCGATGCTTTGATTCATCAGCTCCTCGAACGACGCCAGGGCGTTAGCAATACCAAATGGCATTACCCGCCATTTGTAGACCCGTCCATCGGGAGCAATGAATGCCGTTAGGTCTTGGGCACGCTCCGTTAGGTCAATTTGCCAGAAACCGGACCGCTTGTCCATTTTAGTTTTGTATATGCATCCAGCACCGGTTTCCACGGTGTTCTCAGTCAGGGGCAGCGAACCGCTGTGCAGTTTTATTTTCTGGTTGACCTTTTTGTAGTCGACCACCAATCTTTTTGTAGTGCTCCCTGGTTTAGCTACCAGGAAGCATGGACTGCAATGCTTAGGATAGTCCGTCTTTTTGTACTCGTAAACCAAACCGGCCTCCACACATTCTTTGATTTGGCGAGTAATCTCAGCCATGTCATCTTTTGATGCTGGGTACGGTCAACATCGAACTCGATCTTTGAGAAATTCTTCTCTTAGTTCTAGGTCCATGGTCACGAGTTTCTTCACCGATCCGGCTGGAGGTAACAGACCAAAGTTGTCAGAGAAATGCAGGATGATTTTCTTGATCCTCTCATCAACATCCATTTTGTCGAGCGAAATGTTGAGGTCTTCAGATGCGTGTAGATTGGACGCACCTAATTCTTGCTTTTTAGATTTTTCATCTTGCTCCGTCAATTTCTTGAGGGCTAGGACTTGTTCGGGGTCCAAAATCATCTGATTCTCCTGGTGATCAATTTTCTTCTTTTCTTTGTTTTTCTTTCTTAGCCTCTTGATGTCTCTACGGCGTAATCGGTCTTTTCTTTCTTCGTTCTTTTCTTCTTCTCCTTCAATTTCTTGTTCCAATGCTTCGTGTAGTTCGTGAAGCATGACCAATTCTTCGCCGACATCAAAATGCGTCCCATCTTCTCCGTCGTACTCGTCTAGGTAGACCATGCTCTTCCATTTTTCTTTTACCTCCAGTTTTTGGAGTCTGTCAATTTGATTTAGTAGAAGGAGACGAGTTTCTTCCAAATCTTCTTTTGAAGAAGGGAACGAATTTTTACTCGGGCGTGCGTATAGGAGACGGAGTTCACGTTCGTCTCCTTCGCTCGTCATCGTTTCAAGTGGGACTGAAACGTGTGAAAGAAGTTTTTCGGGGTTAGGAGTTTCGGAAGGGGTCGAAGGAGCCTCTAGAGGTTCTACTTCTTCCAAGAACAGGTTGGCGACCAAGTCGTCGTAGTCCATAGTGGTGTAGGAGTCGTTCGAAAAGGGTATAGTCGACTCGGAAGGAGCTTCGGATTTACTTCCGCCTTCGTCGGAGGTTTCTTCGCTCTCTTCTTGAGTTTCTCTTGCCTCTTTCGGACTTTCTTGAACCACTTCTTCGACTTGAAACTTAGGCGTCTCGAACTTGTACTCTTCCTTGCTCTCGTCCACGTCCAGAAACCTTTTCATCATCTCTTCTTTTCCGTACCCAGGGTGGTGCTTTAGCACGAACTTCTTTATCTCCTCAGACACATTTTCCATGGGGTTAGAGGACACGTTCTTCCCGGAGACTAGGTACATAGCGGTTCGCCAACGGGGCTTTGGCAAGACCTCTTCTTTTGGGTTAAGTCGGTAAAGAGGAACGTCAGGTAAGAGCAACTTTGTCTACGTCAACGTTTCGAGTATAGGCCCCCATAGCTTTTCTTTTTCTTCCCACTTCTTCCCTTGGGGAGTAACCACCGCGACCGTAGCTTGGTCCACATAAACTTTTACCAACGTGTTCCTGCTCCAGCCACTACCCCTGCCCCTGCCCCTGCCCCTGCCCCTGCCACAGCCACTGCCTCTGCCCCTGCCCCTGCCAATGCCCTTGCCCCAGCCACTGCCCATGCTCCTGCCACTGCCCCTGCCCCTGCCCCTGCCACTGCCCCTGCCCCTGCCCCTGCCCCCCCTGCCCCAGCCTCTGCCCCTACCCGTGCACCTGTCACTGCCACTGACCATGCCTAAGCCCCTGCCCCAGCCCCTGCCCCAGCAACTGACCCTGCCCCTGCCCCTGCCACTGCCCCTGCACCTCCCAATGCCCGTGCCCCTGCCCCAGCCCCTGCCCCTGCCCCTGCCATGTCCCTGCCCCTCCCAAGGCCCCTGCTCCTGACACTGCCCCTGCCCCTCCCCCTGCTCCTGCCCCTGCCCCTGCCCCTGCCACTGCCCCTGCCCCTGCCACAACCCCAGCTCCTACCTCTGCCCCTGCTCCTGCCCCGGCCCTGCTCCTGCCCCTGCCCCTGCCCCCCCTGCCCCTGCCTCTGCCCCTGCCCGTGCCCCTGCCACCGCCACTGCCCCTGCCCCTGCCACTGCCCCTGCACCTCCCAATGCCCCTGCCCCTGTCCCTGCCCCTGCCCCAGCCCCTGCCCCTGCCCCTGCCCCTACCCCTGCCCCTGCCCCTGCCCCTGCCCCTGCCCTTGCCCCCCCTGCCCTCGCCCCTGCCACTGCCCCTGCCCCTGGCCCTGCCTCTGCCCCTACCCCTGCCGCTGCCCCTGCCACTGCCTCTGCCCCAGCCCCTGCCCCTGCCCCGGACCCTGCCCCTGCCACTGCCCCTGCTCCTGCCACTGCCCATGCCCCTGCCCCTACCCCTGCCCCTGCCCCTGCTCCTGCCACTGCCCCTGCCACTGCCCCTGCTCCTGCCACTGCCCCTGCCCCTGCCCCTGCCCCTGCCGCGGCCCCTGCCCCTGCCCCTGCCACTGCCCCTGCCCCTCCTACGGCCCCTGCTCCTGCCACTGCCCCGGCCCCTGCCCCTGCCACTGCCCCTGCTACTGCCGCTGCCCCTACCCCTGCCCCTGCCTCTGCCCCTGCTACTGCCCCTGCCCGAGCCCCTGCCCCTGCCCCTGCCCCTGGCCCTGCCCCTGCCCCTGCCCCTGCCCCTGCCACTTCCCCTGCCCCTGCCCCTGCTCCCCCTGCCCAAGCCTCTGCCCCTGCCCCTGCTCCTGCCACTGCCCCTGCCCCTGCCCCTGCTACTGCCGCTGCCCCTGCCCCTGCCCCTGCCCCTGCAACTGCCACTGCCCCGGCCCCTGCCCCTGCCAGTGCCACTGCCCCTGCCGCTGCCCCTGCCCCTGCCCCTGCTACTGCCCCTGCCCCTGCCCCTGCCCTGCAACTGCCACTGCCCCGGATCCTGCCCCTGCCAGTGCCACTGCCCCTGCCACTGCCCCTGCCCCTGCCCCTGCCCCTGCCCCTGCAACTGCCCCTACCCCTGCCCCTGCCACTGCCCTTGCACCTCCCACGGCCCCTGCCCATGCCCCTGCCCCTACCCCTGCCCCTGCCCCTGCCCCTGCCCCTGCCCCTGCCCCCCCTGCCCCTGCCCCTGCCACTGCCCCTGCCCCTGGCCCTGCCTCTACCCCTACCCCTGCCGCCGCCCCTGTCACTGCCTCTGCCCCAGCTCCTGCCCCTGCCCCGGCCCCTGCCCCTGCCACTGCCCCTGCTCCTGCCACTGCCCATGCCCCTGCCCCTACCCCTGCCCCTGCCCCTGCTCCTGCCACTGCCCCTGCCACTGCCCCTGCCCCTGCCCCTGCCCCTGCCCCTGCAACTGCCCCTACCCCTGCCCCTGCCACTGCCCTTGCACCTCCCACGGCCCCTGCCCATGCCCCTGCCCCTACCCCTGCCCCTGCCCCTGCCCCTGCCCCTGCCCCTGCCCCCCCTGCCCCTGCCCCTGCCACTGCCCCTGCCCCTGGCCCTGCCTCTACCCCTGCCCCTGCCGCCGCCCCTGTCACTGCCTCTGCCCCAGCTCCTGCCCCTGCCCCGGCCCCTGCCCCTGCCACTGCCCCTGCTCCTGCCACTGCCCATGCCCCTGCCCCTACCCCTGCCCCTGCCCCTGCTCCTGCCACTGCCCCTGCCACTGCCCCTGCTCCTGCCACTGCCCCTGCCCCTGCCCCTGCCCCTGCCGCGGCCCCGGCCCCTGCCCCTGCCACTGCGCCTGCCCCTCCTACGGCCCCTGCTCCTGCCACTGCCCCGGCCCCTGCCCCTGCCACTGCCCCTGCTACTGCCCCTGCCCCTACTCCTACCCCTGCCTCTGCCCCTGCTACTGCCCCTGCCCCAGCCCCTGCCCCTGCCCCTGCCCCTGCCCCTGCCCCTGCCCCTGCCCCTGCCCCTGCCACTTCCCCTGCCCCTGCCCCTGCTCCCCCTGCCTAAGCCTCTGCCCCTGCCCCTGCCCCTGCCACTGCCCCTGCCCCTGCCCCTGCTACTGCCGCTGCCCCTGCCCCTGCCCCTGCCCCTGCAACTGCCACTGCCCCGGCCCCTGCCCCTGCCAGTGCCACTGCCCCTGCCGCTGCCCCTGCCCCTGCCCCTGCTACTGCCGCTGCCCCTGCCCGTGCCCTGCAACTGCCACTGCCCCGGATCCTGCCCCTGCCAGTGCCACTGCCCCTGCCACTGCCCCTGCCCCTGACCCTGCCCCTGCCCCTGCAACTGCCCCTACCCCTGCCCCTGCCACTGCCCTTGCACCTCCCACGGCCCCTGCCCATGCCCCTGCCCCTGCCCCTGCCCCTGCCACTGCCCCTGCCCCTCCCACTGCCCCTGCTCCTGCCCCTGCCCCTGCCCCAGCCCCTGCCCCTGCTCCTGCCACTGCCCCTGCCCCTGCCCCCCCTGCCCCTGCCTCTGCCCCTGCTCCTGCCCCTGCCACTGCCACGGCCCCTGCCCCTGCCCCTGCCACTGCCCCTGCTACTGCCACTGCCCCTGCCCCTGCCCCTGCTACTGCTACTGCCACTGCCCCTGCCCCTGCCCCTACCACTGCCACTGCCCCTGCCACTGGCTCAGCCCCTGCCCCTGCCACTGCCGTTGCCCCTGCCCCTGCCCCTGCTCCTGCCACTGCCCCTGCCCCTGCCCCTGCTACTGCCGCTGCCCCTGCCCCTGCCCCTGCCCCTGCAACTGCCACTGCCCCGGCCCCTGCCCCTGCCAGTGCCACTGCCCCTGCCGCTGCCCCTGCCCCTGCCCCTGCTACTGCCCCTGCCCCTGCCCCTGCCCTGCAACTGCCACTGCCCTGGATCCTGCCCCTGCCAGTGCCACTGCCCCTGCCACTGCCCCTGCCCCTGCCCCTGCCCCTGCAACTGCCCCTACCCCTGCCCCTGCCACTGCCCTTGCACCTCCCACGGCCCCTGCCCATGCCCCTGCCCCTACCCCTGCCCCTGCCCCCGAGTCAGCCCAGGGCCCATCCCTGCCACCCCCCGAGGGTGCCCCCCGAGGGAGAACGGTGCTGTGCTGTGAGGGACAGGCACCCTCCCCTGTCGTGCACCCGGGCCACCCAGCCTCACCCGCGCTCTCCCTTCCCAGGGTTCGCGCCCCTGCCGCACCGCCATATCCCCCGCGCGTACTCGTGGCCGTGCCGATGTGCGAAGGGACGAGCAGTGGCCTCCGTCTCGACGCAGGGGACGCCGCGTGTGGGGGGCCCTGAGTGCTGCTGATGGCAATCTATTGGTGCAGACCAGGAGTTGGACCCCGTGCCCCGTGCGACTGCTGTGGGGCTGGGCCCCAAAAGCCAAGAGGGGCAGGGCCCCGTGCGATCACCGAGGGGCTGGGCCCCAGAAGCCGAGTGGGGCAGGGCCCCGTGCGATCACCGAGGGGCTGGGCCCCAGAAGCCGAGTGGGGCAGGGCCCCGTGCGACCGCCGTGGGGCTGGGCCCCAGAAGCCGAGTGGGGCAGGGCCCCGTGCGACCGCCGTGGGGCTGGGCCCCAGAAGCCGAGTGGGGCAGGGCCCCGTGCGACCGCCGAGGGGCTGGGCCCCAGAAGCCGAGTGGGGCAGGGCCCCGTGCGACCGCCGAGGGGCTGGGCCCCAGAAGCCGAGTGGGGCAAGGCCCCGTGCGAACGCCGAGGGGCTGGGCCCCAGAAGCCGAGTGGGGCAGGGCCCCGTGCGACCGCCGAGGGGCTGGGCCCCAGAAGCCGAGTGGGGCAGGGCCCCGTGCGACCGCCGAGGGGCTGGGCCCCAGAAGCCGAGTGGGGCAGGGCCCCGTGCGACCGCCTTGGGGCTGGGCCCCAGAAGCCGAGTGGGGCAGGGCCCCGTGCGACCGCCGAGGGGCTGGGCCCCAGAAGCCGAGTGGGGCAAGGCCCCGTGCGACCGCCGAGGGGCTGGGCCCCAGAAGCCGAGTGGGGCAGGGCCCCGTGCGACCGCCGAGGGGCTGGGCCCCAGAAGCCGAGTGGGGCAGGGCCCCGTGCGATCACCGAGGGGCTGGGCCCCAGAAGCCGAGTGGGGCAGGGCCCCGTGCGATCACCGAGGGGCTGGGCCCCAGAAGCCGAGTGGGGCAGGGCCCTGTGCGACCGCCGTGGGGCTGGGCCCCAGAAGCCGAGTGGGGCAGGGCCCCGTGCGACCGCCGTGGGGCTGGGCCCCAGAAGCCGAGTGGGGCAGGGCCCCGTGCGACCGCCGAGGGGCTGGGCCCCAGAAGCCGAGTGGGGCAGGGCCCCGTGCGACCGCCGAGGGGCTGGGCCCCAGAAGCCGAGTGGGGCAGGGCCCCGTGCGACCGCCGAGGGGCTGGGCCCCAGAAGCCGAGTGGGGCAAGGCCCCGTGCGAACGCCGAGGGGCTGGGCCCCAGAAGCCGAGTGGGGCAGGGCCCCGTGCGACCGCCGAGGGGCTGGGCCCCAGAAGCCGAGTGGGGCAGGGCCCCGTGCGACCGCCGAGGGGCTGGGCCCCAGAAGCCGAGAGGGGCAGGGCCCCGTGCGACCGCCTTGGGGCTGGGCCCCAGAAGCCGAGTGGGGCAGGGCCCCGTGCGACCGCCGAGGGGCTGGGCCCCAGAAGCCGAGTGGGGCAAGGCCCCGTGCGAACGCCGAGGGGCTGGGCCCCAGAAGCCAAGTGGGGCAGGGCCCCGTGCGACCGCCGAGGGGCTGGGCCCCAGAAGCCGAGTGGGGCAGGGCCCCGTGCGATCACCGAGGGGCTGGGCCCCAGAAGCCGAGTGGGGCAGGGCCCCGTGCGATCACCGAGGGGCTGGGCCCCAGAAGCCGAGTGGGGCAGGGCCCCGTGCGATCACCGAGGGGCTGGGCCCCAGAAGCCGAGTGGGGCAGGGCCCCGTGCGATCACCGAGGGGCTGGGCCCCAGAAGCCGAGTGGGGCAGGGCCCCGTGCGACCGCCTTGGGGCTGGGCCCCAGAAGCCGAGTGGGGCAGGGCCCCGTGCGAACGCCGTGGGGCTGGGCCCCAGAAGCCGAGTGGGGCAGGGCCCCGTGCGACCGCCGTGAGGCTGGGCCCCAGAAGCCGAGTGGGGCAGGGCCCCGTGCGACCGCCGAAGGGCTGGGCCCCAGAAGCCGAGTGGGGCAGGGCCCCGTGCGACCGCCGAGGGGCTGGGCCCCAGAAGCCGAGTGGGGCAGGGCCCCGTGCGACCGCCGAGGGGCTGGGCCCCAGAAGCCGAGTGGGGCAGGGCCCCGTGCGACCGCCGTGGGGCTGGGCCCCAGAAGCCGAGTGGGGCAGGGCCCCGTGCGACCGCCGTGGGGCTGGGCCCCAGAAGCCGAGTGGGGCAGGGCCCCGTGCGACCGCCGTGGGGCTGGGCCCCAGAAGCCGAGTGGGGCAGGGCCCCTCGCCACCGCCGAGGAGCTGGGCCCCAGAAGCCGAGTGGGGCAGGGCCCCGTGCGACCGCCGAGGGGCTGGGCCCCAGAAGCCGAGTGGGGCAGGGCCCCGTGCGATCACCGACCGCCGTGGGGCTGGGCCCCAGAAGCCGAGTGGGGCAGGGCCCCGTGCGACCGCCGAGGGGCTGGGCCCCAGAAGCCGAGTGGGGCAGGGCCCCGTGCGACCGCCGAGGGGCTGGGCCCCAGAAGCCGAGTGGGGCAGGGCCCCGTGCGACCGCCGAGGGGCTGGGCCCCAGAAGCCGAGTGGGGCAAGGCCCCGTGCGAACGCCGAGGGGCTGGGCCCCAGAAGCCGAGTGGGGCAGGGCCCCGTGCGACCGCCGAGTGGCTGGGCCCCAGAAGCCGAGTGGGGCAGGGCCCCGTGCGATCACCGAGGGGCTGGGCCCCAGAAGCCGAGTGGGGCAGGGCCCCGTGCGATCACCGAGGGGCTGGGCCCCAGAAGCCGAGTGGGGCAGGGCCCCGTGCGATCACCGAGGGGCTGGGCCCAAGAAGCCGAGTGGGGCAGGGCCCCGTGCGACCGCCTTGGGGCTGGGCCCCAGAAGCCGAGTGGGGCAGGGCCCCGTGCGAACGCCGTGGGGCTGGGCCCCAGAATCCGAGAGGGGCAGGGCCCCGTGCGACCGCCGAGGTGCTGGGCCCCAGAAGCCGAGTGGGGCAGGGCCCCGTGCGACCGCCGTGGGGCTGGGCCCCAGAAGCCGAGTGGGGCAGGGCCCCGTGCGACCGCCGTGGGGCTGGGCCCCAGAAGCCGAGTGGGGCAGGGCCCCGTGCGACCGCCGAGGGGCTGGGCCCCAGAAGCCGAGTGGGGCAGGGCCCCGTGCGACCGCCGTGGGGCTGGGCCCCAGAAGCCGAGTGGGGCAGGGCCCCGTGCGACCGCCGAGGGGCTGGGCCCCAGAAGCCGAGTGGGGCAGGGCCCCGTGCGATCACCGAGGGGCTGGGCCCCAGAAGCCGAGTGGGGCAGGGCCCCGTGCGACCGCCTTGGGGCTGGGCCCCAGAAGCCGAGTGGGGCAGGGCCCCGTGCGAACGCCGTGGGGCTGGGCCCCAAAAGCCGAGTGGGGCAGGGCCCCTCGCGACCGCCGTGGGGCTGGGCCCCAGAAGCCGAGTGGGGCAGGGCCCCGTGCGACCGCCGTGGGGCTGGGCCCCAGAAGCCGAGTGGGGCAGGGCCCCGTGCGACCGCCGTGGGGCTGGGCCCCAGAAGCCGAGTGGGGCAGGGCCCCGTGCGATCACCGTGGGGCTGGGCCCCAGAAGCCGAGTGGGGCAGGGCCCCGTGCGACCGCCGAGGGGCTGGGCCCCAGAAGCCGAGTGGGGCAGGGCCCCGTGCGACCGCCGAGGGGCTGGGCCCCAGAAGCGGAGTGGGGCAGGGCCCCGTGCGATCACCGAGGGGCTGGGCCCCAGAAGCCGAGTGGGGCAGGGCCCCGTGCGATCACCGAGGGGCTGGGCCCCAGAAGCCGAGTGGGGCAGGGCCCCGTGCGATCACCGAGGGGCTGGGCCCCAGAAGCCGAGTGGGGCAGGGCCCCGTGCGATCACCGAGGGGCTGGGCCCCAGAAGCCGAGTGGGGCAGGGCCCCGTGCGACCGCCTTGGGGCTGGGCCCCAGAAGCCGAGTGGGGCAGGGCCCCGTGCGAACGCCGTGGGGCTGGGCCCCAGAAGCCGAGAGGGGCAGGGCCCCGTGCGACCGCCGTGGGGCTGGGCCCCAGAAGCCGAGTGGGGCAGGGCCCCGTGCGACCGCCGAGGGGCTGGGCCCCAGAAGCCGAGTGGGGCAGGGCCCCGTGCGACCGCCGAGGGGCTGGGCCCCAGAAGCCGAGTGGGGCAGGGCCCCGTGCGATCACCGACCGCCGTGGGGCTGGGCCCCAGAAGCCGAGTGGGGCAGGGCCCCGTGCGACCGCCGAGGGGCTGGGCCCCAGAAGCCGAGTGGGGCAGGGCCCCGTGCGACCGCCGAGGGGCTGGGCCCCAGAAGCCGAGTGGGGCAGGGCCCCGTGCGACCGCCGAGGGGCTGGGCCCCA
Source organism: Eutreptiella sp. 'Long Island Sound 2002' (assembly GCA_964036045.1). Classification (NCBI taxonomy): domain Eukaryota; phylum Euglenozoa; class Euglenophyceae; order Eutreptiales; family Eutreptiaceae; genus Eutreptiella; species Eutreptiella sp. 'Long Island Sound 2002'. The sequence continues at coordinate 133,421,990 of OZ038383.1, forward strand.
GAAGCCGAGTGGGGCAGGGCCCCGTGCGACCGCCGAGGGGCTGGGCCCCAGAAGCCGAATGGGGCAGGGCCCCGTGCGACCGCCGTGGGGCTGGGCCCCAGAAGCCGAGTGGGGCAGGGCCACGTGCGACCGCCGAGGGGCTGGGCCCCAGAAGCCGAGTGGGGCAGGGCCCCGTGCGACCGCCGTGGGGCTGGGCCCCAGAAGCCGAGTGGGGCAGGGCCCCGTGCGACCGCCGAGGGGCTGGGCCCCAGAAGCCGAGTGGGGCAGGGCCCCGTGCGACCGCCGTGGGGCTGGGCCCCAGAAGCCGAGTGGGGCAGGGCCCCGTGCGACCGCCGAGGGGCTGGGCCCCAGAAGCCGAGTGGGGCAGGGCCCCGTGCGATCACCGAGGGGCTGGGCCCCAGAAGCCGAGTGGGGCAGGGCCCCGTGCGATCACCGAGGGGCTGGGCCCCAGAAGCCGAGTGGGGCAGGGCCCCGTGCGACCGCCTTGGGGCTGGGCCCCAGAAGCCGAGTGGGGCAGGGCCCCGTGCGACCGCCGTGGGGCTGGGCCCCAGAAGCCGAGTGGGGCAGGGCCCCGTGCGACCGCCGAGGGGCTGGGCCCCAGAAGCCGAGTGGGGCAGGGCCCCGTGCGACCGCCGTGGGGCTGGGCCCCAGAAGCCGAGAGGGGCAGGGCCCCGTGCGATCACCGAGGGGCTGGGCCCCAGAAGCCGAGTGGGGCAGGGCCCCGTGCGACCGCCGTGGGGCTGGGCCCCAGAAGCCGAGTGGGGCAAGGCCCTGTGCGACCGCCGTGGGGCTGGGCCCCAGAAGCAGTTCCAAGTGCGGTGCAGTGGTCCTCGGAGGCGGAGTGTGCTGTGACTACTCCGATGACTGCGCCGCTCCCGGGGGACCCAAATTTTCTACCTAGACGGGTCCGTCGCATTTTTCAAGTCGGGAGAGTCCAACCCAACCCAACCCAACCCTGCCCCTGCCCCTGCCCCTGCCCCTGCCCCTGCCCCCCCTCTCTGTCGGCCCAAATTTCAGCCACTACAAAGCGAGGGTGCAGGCCGTGGGCTGGTTCCTCTTGGGGACCAGGAAACAGGGGAGCAGACCTTTTGCTGCCCCCACCCCCCCCAACAGAAATGGGGCCGGACCGAAAGCAGGCCCAGCACCCCCCCCCCCCCCCCCGCATGCCCTCGCACCCTCACTGCAGGCCGTCACATGGTGATCGAGGTCCCTCAGGGAGCGGACTCCGAGCGACAAGTATGTTGGGATCTGGGACCCGCATGGTAACCCAGCAGGTGGTCCTCCTCTCCCACAGAAGTGAACAGGTAGACCCATCCACCACCCTACCCCCCCCCCCCCAGCCTGCGCCCCCGACGGGAGGGGTGCACGGAGTCGGCGCCCTCAGGGCCTAAAAGTGGAGGCTGTGAAGGGCTCACAGCTTGACCGCTGTGGGTATCCCTTGAGCGGCCTGCCCAGGGAACCTCCAGGTGTGCACGTGCCCCTCCAACTTCATCACAGACGCCTAGGCCAGCACAGCCCCGTGCACTCCAGTGCAGTTGTGGGTGACCCCTGGAGGCCAGACAGCCACCAGCCGACCCCTGCCCCCCCCCCCCCCCCCTTCCTCAACGGAGAGGCCATTCGGGTGTGGTGCCCTCTGGGCCCCCTCGTCTACGCGGGCTGTAGCGCCGCAGCCAGTGCAGCCAGCACTGGTGGCACCCAGGGCAGGGAAGCACACTCTGTGCCCTGGTGCCCCTCCATCTGCCCAGGGTACGCCCTCGGCCGTGGGAGCCGGACCCAGCCCGCGAGGCAGCACCACCTGTGCCTAAGGCAGTCAAGGAGTGCGGGTCTGACCCCAGTCGTGCCACGTACCACCGCCTTCCCGTGCCAATAGGCAGTCGTGGAGTGGTTGGGTAGCATGTCCTTGTGACGTGGAGGTTGCGAGCCCAGGCCCACATCTCCCCCGGCGGGCTCAGCGTCAGGCTCTCCAGCCTCCCTGCCGGGGCCTGGAGCACCAGGCACACACTTCCCCGCGCCAACGCCGAACAACAATGGAGCAAGCAGGTGTGCCACAGCCCTCCCCCCCCCCCCTCAGACACACAAGGGCACATACACACAGGCACGGCGGCATCTCCCGCCCGCGAGCGCCACCGCGGGGTCTGGGGGCGGTCAACAGTCCGGTAGGCCTTGTGACCGGACACCCGGGTACGGCCGCCCAGTCGGGTCCCGCAGGGAAGGCGGCGCGGACCGTGGGTAGGCGACCAGGCGAGGCCTTGACCCAACCCAACCCAACCCAACCCCTGCCCCCCCTGCCCCTGCCCCTGCCACTGCCCCTGCCCCTGGCCCTGCCTCTACCCCTACCCCTGCCGCTGCCCCTGTCACTGCCTCTGCCCCAGCTCCTGCCCCTGCCCCGGCCCCTGCCCCTGCCACTGCCCCTGCTCCTGCCACTGCCCATGCCCCTGCCCCTACCCCTGCCCCTGCCCCTGCTCCTGCCACTGCCCCTGCCACTGCCCCTGCTCCTGCCACTGCCCCTGCCCCTGCCCCTGCCCCTGCCGCGGCCCCGGCCCCTGCCCCTGCCACTGCGCCTGCCCCTCCTACGGCCCCTGCTCCTGCCACTGCCCCGGCCCCTGCCCCTGCCACTGCCCCTGCTACTGCCCCTGCCCCTACCCCTACCCCTGCCTCTGCCCCTGCTACTGCCCCTGCCCCAGCCCCTGCCCCTGCCCCTGCCCCTGCCCCTGCCCCTGCCCCTGCCCCTGCCCCTGCCACTTCCCCTGCCCCTGCCCCTGCTCCCCCTGCCTAAGCCTCTGCCCCTGCCCCTGCCCCTGCCACTGCCCCTGCCCCTGCCCCTGCTACTGCCGCTGCCCCTGCCCCTGCCCCTGCAACTGCAACTGCCACTGCCCCGGCCCCTGCCCCTGCCAGTGCCACTGCCCCTGCCGCTGCCGCTGCCCCTGCCCCTGCTACTGCCGCTGCCCCTGCCCCTGCCCTGCAACTGCCACTGCCCCGGATCCTGCCCCTGCCAGTGCCACTGCCCCTGCCACTGCCCCTGCCCCCGCAACTGCCCCTACCCCTGCCCCTGCCACTGCCCTTGCACCTCCCACGGCCCCTGCCCATGCCCCTGCCCCTGCCCCTGCCCCTGCCACTGCCCCTGCCCCTCCCACTGCCCCTGCTCCTGCCCCTGCCCCTGCCCCTGCCCCAGCCCCTGCCCCTGCTCCTGCCACTGCCCCTGCCCCTGCCCCCCCTGCCCCTGCCTCTGCCCCTGCTCCTGCCCCTGCCACTGCCACGGCTCCTGCCCCTGCCCCTGCCACTGCCCCTGCTACTGCCACTGCCCCTGCCCCTGCCCCTGCCCCTGCTACTGCTACTGCCACTGCCCCTGCCCCTGCCCCTACCACTGCCACTGCCCCTGCCACTGGCTTAGCCCCTGCCCCTGCCACTGCCGTTGCCCCTGCCCCTGCCCCTTCCCTTGCCCCTGCCTCTGCCCCTGCCCCTGCCCCTGCACCTGCCCCTGCCCCTGCCCCTACCCCTGCCCCTGCCCCTGCCCCTGCCACTGCCGTTGCCCCTGCCCCTGCCCCTTCCCTTGCCCCTGCCTCTGCCCCTGCCCCTGCCCCTGCACCTGCCCCTGCCCCTGCCCCTACCCCTGCCCCTGCCCCTGCCCCTGCTACTGCCACTGCCCCTGCGCCGGCCCCTGCCCCTGCCCCTGCCCTTGCCCCTCCCACTGCCCCGGCTTCTGCCACTGCCCCTGCTGCTGCCCCTGCCCCAGCCTCTGCCCCTGCCCCTGCCCCTCCTGCCCCTCCTTCTGCCCCTGCCCCTGCCACTGCCCCTGCCCCTGCCCCTGCCCCTGCCCCTGCTACTGCCACTGCCCCTGCCCCTGCCCATGCCCCTGCTACTGCAACTGCCACTGCCCCTGCCCCTGCCACTGCCACTGCCCCTGCCACTGCCCCTGCCCCTGCTGCTGCCCCTGCTACTGCCCCTGCCCATGCCCCTGCCCCTGCCCCTACCACGGCCCCTGACCCTGCCCCTGCCCCTGCAACTGCCCCTGCTCCTGCCACTTCCCCTGCCCCTGCCCCTCCCCCTGCCCCTGCCACCGCCACGGCCCCAGCCCCTGCCCCTGCCACTGCCCCTGCTACTGCCACTGCCCCTGCCCCTGCCCCTGCTACTGCTACTGCCACTGCGCCTGCCCCTGCCCCTGCCGCTGCCGTTGCCACTGCCCCTGCCCCAGCCCCTGCCCTTGCCCCTGCCACTGCCCCTGCCCCTGCACCTGCACCTGCCCCTGCCCCAGCCCCTACCCCTGCCCCTGCCCCTGCCCCTGCCACTGCCCCTGCACCGGCCCATGCCCCTGCCCCTGCCGCTGCCCCTCCCACTGCCCCGGCTCCTGCCACTGCCCCTGCCCCCGCCTCTGCCCCTGCCCCTGCCCCTGCCCCTGCCCCTGCCCCTGCCACTGCCACTGCCCCTGCCCCTGCCCCTGCTACTGCCCCTGCTACTGCCACTGCCCCTGCCCCAGCCACTGCCCCTGCTGCTGCCCCTGCTACTGCCACTGCCAGTGCCCCTGCCCCTGCCACTGCCACTGCCCCTGCCACTGCCCCTGACCCTGCCCCTGCCCCTGCAATTGCCCCTGCTCCTGCCACTGCCCCTGCCCCTGCCCCTGCCCTTGCCCCTGCCCCTGCCACTGCCCCTGCCCCAGCCACTGCCCCTGCCCTTGCCCCTGTCCCTGCCCCTGCCCCTACCACTGCCCTTGCCCCTCCCACTGCCTCTGCTCCTGCCCCTGCCACTGCCACTGCCCCTGCCACTGCCCATGCTCCTGCCACTGCCCCTGCCCCTGCCACTGCCTCTACCCCTGCCCCTGCCCCTGCCCCGGCCCCTGCCCATGCCCCTGCCCCTGCCCCTACCACGGCCCCTAACCCTACCCCGGCCCCTGCAACTGCCCCTGCTCCTGCCACTGCCCTAGCCCCTGCCCCTGCCCCTGCCACTGCCCCTGCCCCAGCCACTGCCCCGCCCCTGCCCCTGTCCCTGCCCTTGCCCCTACCACTGCCCTTCCCCCTCCCACTGCCCCTGCTCCTGCCCCTGCAACTGCCCGTGCCCCTGCCGCTGGCCCTAGGACTGCCCCTGCCCCTGCCCCTGCCCCTGCCACTGCCCCTGCCCCTGTCCCTGCCCCCCTGCCCCTGCCCCTGCCCCTGTTACTGCCACTGCCCCTGGCTCTGCCCCTACCCCAGCCCCTGCCCCTGCCCCTGCCCCTGCAACTGCCCGTGCCCCTGCCCCTGCTACTGCCCCTGATCCTCCCACTGCCCGTGCCCCTGCCCCTGCCACAGCCCCTGCCACTGCCCCTGCCCCGCCCACTGCCCCTGCTCCTGCCGCAGCCCCTGCTCCAGCCCCTGCCCCTGCCCCTGCCCCTGCCACTGCCCCTGCCCCTGCCCCTGCCCCCCCTGCCCCTGCCTCTGCCCCTGCCACAGCCACGGCCCCTGCCCCTGCCCCTGCCCCTGCCCCAGCAACTGTGACTGCCCCTGCCCCTGCCCCTGCCCCTGCTCCTGCCACTGCCCCTGCCCCCCCTGCCACTGCCCTTGCCCCTCCCACTGCCCCTGCTCCGGCCACTGCCCCGGCCCCTGCCCCTGCCCCTGCCCCTGCCCCTGCCCCCCCTGCCCCTGCCTCTGCCCCTGCCTTTGCCCCCGCCACTGCCCCTGCCCCATCCACTGCCCCTGCCCCTGCCCCTGCTACTGCCACCGCCCATGCCCCTGCCCCTGCCCCTGCCCCTGCTACAGCCACTGCCCCTGCCCCTGCCCCTGCCCCTGCCATTGCCCCTGCCATGCCCCTACCCCTGCCCCTGCCCCTATTCTGCCCCTGCCTCTGCCCCTACTACTGCCCCTGCCCCTGCCTCTGCCACTGTCCCTGCCCCTCCACTGCCCCCGCCCGTGCCCTTGCCTCTGCCCCTGCCCCAGACCCTGCTCCAGCTCCTGCCCTAGCATGTGCCCCTGCGCCTGCCCGTGCGACTGCCCCTGCACCACCCAGAGCCCCGACCCCTGCCCCTGCCCCTGTCCCTGCCCATACCCCTGCCCCTGCCCCTGCCACTGCCCCTGCCCCACCCACTGCCCCTGCCCCTGCCCTTGCCCCTGCCCCTGCCCCTGCCCCTGCCCCTGCCCCTGCCCCTGCCCCTGCCCCTGCCACATCCCCTGCCCCTGCCCCTGCCCCCCTGCCCATGCCTCTGCCCCTGCCCCTGCCACAGCCACTGCCCCTGCCCCTGCCCCTGCTACTGCCACTGCCCCTGCCCCTGCTACTGCCACTGCCCCTGCCACTGCCCCTGCCCCTGCCCCTGCCACTGCCCCTGCCAATGCCTCTGCCCTTGCCCCTGCCCCTGCCCCTGCCTTTGCCTGTGCCCCTGCTACTGCCCTGCCCCTGCCCCTGCCCCTGCCCCTACCCCTGCCCCTGCCACTGCCCCTGCTCCAGCCACTGGCCCTGTCCCTGCCCCTGCCCCTGCCCCAGCCCCTGCCCCTGCCACTGCCCCTGCCCCTGCCCCTGCCCCTGCCCCTGCCACTGCCCTTACCCCTCCCACTGCCCCGGCTCCTGCCACTGCCCCTGCCCCTGCCCCTGCCCCTGCCACTGCCTCTGCCCCTGCCCCTGCCCCCCCTGCCCCTACGTGTGCCCCTGCCCCTGCCCCTGCCACTGCCCCTGCCTCTGCCCCTGCCCAAGCCCCTGCCCCTGCAACTGCCCCTGCCCCTGCCCCTGCCACTGCCCTAACACCAACCACTGTCACTGCCCATGCCCCTGCCCCTGCCACTGCCCCTGCCACTGCCCCTGCCCCTCCCGCGGCCCCTGCTCCTGCCACTGCCCCTGCCCCTGCCCCTGCCCCTGCCCCTGCCCTTGCCGCCCCAGCTCCTGCCTCTGCCCCTGCCCCTGCCCCTGCCGCGACAAGAAGACGTCAAGGACGGCAAGACAGCAGGCGGTGCAAGCATACAGAACACAGAACACAACTCCCCTCCAAGCCCTAGTGGGGGTCCGTGTGGTGGCGTCCCTGCTAGGCCACAGCCGCCTGGTCACGCTGTGTTCTCGTGCCAAAGCATAGGTGGGCCAAAGGTGCCATGAAATAGGAACAGTGGCCAGACGACCCGGACAGGAACGTGCGGAGAGGAGCGCGCCGAGTGCGCGGAAGCAGGGGAGAGGATAGGAGCGACCCGTGCAAGGAGCACGAAACGGTCCCCGGATGGATGAGGATCCTGTGGGCCCACGCCACGGGGTTGCTGGCGGCCCGGTGGGATATAAACACGGGATGAGGGGTGGGATGGGGGCACGGGGCTAGGACAGGGGTGTGGCACAGGCCCCACAGCGGCCCCAAGGCATCGGAAAACCATGGGAAGCGGGCAATGGGCCGGTGACGGTATGTGGCGAAGGGAAACGGGACATGGGATGGGAAGGGAGGCCGAAAGCGCCAAGCAACAGCCCCGTGGGATTGGGAAACCAGTCGCCATGGAGTGGTAAACCATGGGCCAACCATGGGGAGCCTGGCCACGGGAAGTCGGGAAAATGCCCTGAACTCCGGGACAACCGTGAGGTGTCGGCAGGGGTGAGGGTTGACCCTGAGGTCCTCGGGTCAATGGCCTAAGTACACGTAGGTTCACGCGTGAGCGGGACCTGGGGGAACGTGGAAAGGGTCGCCCCCTGGCCTCCAGCCGCGGATGGACGACACCCAAGTGCATCCGGGAGCCGAGTGGGTACTCCAGCCCGTGAGGGACGGGGAGTGGTGGAATGTGGTTGACAGAGAGAAATGCTCCGCTGTCGGCGAGGGCTATCCACAGGAAACCCGCCTGCAGGCGCCCGAAAGGCTGTGCTAGGGGGAAGGCCGGAGGGTCCTTCGATGGGTGACCGGAAGGAGCTGAAACCGTGAGGGCAGCGACTGAAGGGAGCCTACCACCGGTCATGCCCCAAGGGAACCTGGTTGAAGTTCTCGGCCGTGAGGTGAGAAAGGGGTCGCCAGGGGAACTGATGGTGGAGAGCTCTCCTTCCCGCCAGAGGCGGCCACCATGTAAAACAAGCAAGGAGATGTCAGATGAGGCTGCGGACGCGGCCGCCCTTACTTACTTACTTACTTACTTACTTCCCTTCGGGAATAACCAACGCGACCGTAGCTTGGTCCACATAAACTTTTACCAACGTGTGGAGTATTTTTGAGAAAGGGGGGTTGGCGTAGAGCATCTTCCAAGCTCCCAACTTTCCCCAGTCATACCACCACGTGTTGTTGGTTTTGGGAGTACAAAAGTACTCCGTGTCGGCGTTCTCTTTTGACGCAAAGAGTTCGACAAAGTCGCCGTTACACGTGTTCGGGTTAAGGCCAAGTTTCTCGAAACGCCACGCTTGGCGGCGGAGTCGAGAGTGTAGTTCTCTGTTCGGTGTAGGCTCAAGGTAGCGAGGATACTCTCTTGCTTCACCTCGCTATTGAGTGCCAACAGAAAACTCTTGAGAGTCTTGAGCGCAGGTCTTGGACACTTCGTCTCCTTGAGGGGTATTGCTTCCCATTCTTGCTCTTCGTTCACCACCAACAAGTAAGTGGGCTCTTGAAGGGATAAATATTTCATCCACTCGTTTTGCGCAAAGAAGTCCGTCCCCAATACGGCTTCAAAGGCGTCGGTGTCGAACGCTTGAAACTTTTGGAGTACCTTTCGGTCCCCCACTTGTACTTCTCTTTCTATCTCGCCTTCGGTGAGAGTGACTCCCCCTTCTCCCGTTTTTACCCCACAAATATTTTTGGGAACTAGGTCCTCGTAGTGTACGAACCTAGAGGAGACTAGGGAGATTGTGGCGCCGGTATCAAGGTATGCGTCCACCCATACACCATTGATAGCGACCCTCAAAAGGTAGCAATACCTCGGTGCGTCGTCTCGGTGTCCACCTAGGCTTCCCACGGCGTTTGACCCGCGAGAAAGTCCTTGAGGTTGTTAGCTTGCCTTTCCAGCTTGAGAACCCTTTTTAGCTTCTTTTCTCGCTCTCCTTCCGTCAACTCTTCCAAGCGTTTGTTCTCTTGAGGCTTTCTCTTGTCGTCGTCTTTTCCTTTGCCTCCTTTTCCTTCGTTCGCCTTTCCTCCGTTCGCTTTTCCTCCACTTCCTTTTTCTCCTCCTTTCGCTTGGTCCTTTCCCCCTTTGCCTTGACCTTTCTTCGTTTGCTTTTGCTCTTCTTTCCTCGTGTCAAGGCTGTCTTGCCACGCCTTGTCTCTTACGTTGTGTTTTGTCCCACAATTGGGGCAAAACACGGTGGCGAAGAACTTGGGCGCGGTGGAGTTGGCCTCCTCGACTTCCCTTCGCCAATACCACTGCCCTTGGCCTTGTCCTTTGCCTCGTCCACCTTTTCCACGGCCACAACCGCCACCACAACGGTTGCCGTTTGCTTGTCCTCGTGCTTGTTGGAAAGACACGAAGCACTCCTCACATAGCGAGTGGGCAAAGGCTTCTTCTTGGTTCATAGGGGCGTTGGAGTCGGCGTTAGTGTTGCCGTCTAGCCACTTGAGTTGAGCCATCGAGTGCAAGTTCTTCAAAGTAGCGTCGGACTTTCTCTGGAGGGCCAACTCGTAGAGGAGGTCAAGGAGACAGTTGAAAGTGTGTATTCTAGACAACCTCTCGGGAGTAGCACGTATTTCGTCCATGGTTTTTGGCGGAACACGAGGTAGGAGGTGTAGGAGGGCTTTGGAGTTGTCGTAGTAGGACGTAGCCAATTGGTCCGTAGGCGTAGTAAACTCTTGGACGTATTGGGCTATGTCCGCGGTTGTAGGGTATTCCTTCAACCGAGGGATACGCTCTATCTCTTGAATAAGCTCTAGGTCGGTAACGTAAGTAGGGTAGAGCTTTTCGAGCGTAATAAGGAACCTTACCCAAGAGTCACTTTTCTTGAGTGCCCCCGAAACCACTTCTTTTACGTCCTTGTTATCACAACCGTTGATAACAAGGTCCGCTTTGGCTCTTTCGTTGAGGTCTTCTTGTCCCGTCGACCTCAAGAACCTCAAAAAATCTTCGGCGTAAACGTCGAGGTCTCCACCCGTAAACTTGGGTGGTTTGGTTTCGATTTGGGGTTTGAAAAAAGCTTTGGTTCCTCTACCGGTATGTGGCACCGGTTGTGTGGGGTCAGGGAGTAGCGCCATAGGCGCTAGTGGACCGAGTCCTAGGGCGAGGGCTTGGTCGAGGGTGTATACTTCGTAGGTAGTGGTAAAGCACGCCACGGGTTTGGGTGCCTTGGTACGGGGTACAAAGGGCGACTTGACTCCAGGAGGCACACCGGCAAGCCCGGTGCAAACTCGGGTTAGAGGCGAGGGGTTGTAAGGTACGCAAGGGTTAGTGGTTAAGTTAGCACTAGTCCTTTTTTCTAAGTTTTCAAGACGACCCTTGAGTTGTTGCAAGGTCGACAAAAGGATAGTGCTCTCTTCCGAAGAAGGAGAGGCTTCGAAAACATGAGTTCTTTTGGGAGCTTGAGGCTCAGAGAAAAGCTTAGGCTCAGGAACTCCGGTAGGCACTCCATGAACAATAGGTTCTCCACGGATAGGGGGTTGAGGCATAGTGGCGTAAGTCACAGTACAACGCCATGGCACAGATTGGAAAGGATTAGTCGAAGACGATGTGGTCCCCGACTCATGAGTCTGTGGGGCATTAGTGAATGAAGCTTCATGGTGTTCGATTTGTTGAACCATTTGTTGCAACCGACCACTCTGGTTGAGCAACGATAGGACCTCCATAGCATTCGCTAGCTCAGCTGTTGTCATGTTACTCGCTGAAGGCACTGGGCGTGGAGCTACAGCTTCAGCATACTCAGGACATATAGGCGCAGGAAAACGATAGGCTTCGAATCGGGATCCGTCTAGAGGTACTTCTGGGGTTTCAAACCCGGCCATGGTAGGCGCGACTAGTTCCTCATCGGAGACCGGTATCATGACTTGCACGTCGTTTTCAGAAGCGCCCGTAGCTTCTAGGCTGCTTGGAGTTCTCACAGGGTCCATCTCAATTTTTCAGACTCGATTTTCTGAGTTCAGGAATTCTTCTCCGTCCCTTACTAAATTTCCAGGCTGGAATTGAATCGAAATTAAATGCAAGGGATACTGGATTTAGGCAGAGCAGGTTTTTCTCTGCTACCAGTTAGATTTGGCACCCTCCTCAGCAACAGCAAGGTAATGGGCTCATAGAATTGTAGTCTTCCAGCTTAGTCCATAGCAAAAAGGGACTATGAAACACAATCATTATTTACACTCATGTTCACTCCTTACCTCTCTTCCACTCTCAGCATACAAAGATCCCTCTTGTAGTAAAATACACCTAGCTAGGACTTACCTAGGAAGCACCACGTGCTCCCTGGTGTCGCTGCCAGGCGCCTATCCTCTATGTATCTCTCATCTCTCCTCTTGTGTTTGGGGCTTGGCTTAGGCCTAGGTATACTCTTGGGATCCCCCAATACATGAAACATGCTTGGGACCCACCAAATAGGCATTAAAATACATGTAGAATTAGGGACAACCATAGAAAAGGGTTGTAGAGTAAATAGAGGTCCCTTAGGGGCCTTAGACTCCTTCGAAGGTAGAATGTGTGGTATCACTCACAAAATGAGTCGATCATGCATGACATGCATGACAATCCATGATGTCAAAAATGTGATCATCCAAATTCAAAGAGTTATGAAAAATGATTAGTATAACCTTCTTAGGAACCCATAAGATTGGGGTTGTGGTTGTGTTAGTTCTGAGCGAAAGTGAAGTTTTGGGTTGGAATGTGAAAAACACATGCTAGGGCGCCGGCATGTCATGACACATGATGCATGACACATGCCACATGATGCATGATGAATGATGATGATGATGAATGATGATGAAGGATCTGAATCTGCTCTGAGTTCAAATAAAGTACACTCTGGGTTCAAAATATATACTCCATGGGGCTCAATCTCAATAACCAAACTGGCGCCCCACGCGAAAGCCCAAGACAAGCCCCCATCGCCGAAACGGCTCCACCCCCCACTCAAGCTGGACACGATAGAGCACACCCCCCACGACAAATGGGCGACCCACTACATCATCCCCCACCCCACCACCCGCAAGAACGACGCCGCCAAGATCACCATCACCCGCCACCTCCCCCACACCACACAGGTGTATGAGCTGACGGCCCCCAACGTCCTCGTCACCCATCGCCGACACCACGAGCGATACACCATACAGGCGGAGGGGGCCGCCGCGACCACCCTGTACACATGGACAACACGGGCGTACCTCCCAAACCCCACCCTCCATCACGCCCCCTCCTGGCCCACCCCCTTCAACACGGCAGACCGCCCCAATAAGAAGCCCAAACACACAGGCGTACACACCCCCGCCCAGGAGGCCCAGCAATGACACGATGTAAGGCGCAAGGCCCGCACCCTGCACGACGACCACACCATCCCCCGCATCAGCGCCCCCCCTGCCAGAGTGTCTTTTGCCGCCCACAAGCGCACCATCACAGGCATCATCACGGACTGCCTGACCCCAGCGGCGTCACGGGCAGACGCCGTGTGGATCAGCGAAGGGCGCTCCCACACACAGGGGGTGGCGCGCCTCAACAACATCCAACCCCTCAAACTCCAGCGCGCCGTCGGACCCTTCGCCGTGCACATCACCCCGTACGGCATCAATCAACCCCGGTGTGAGCACCATGACCCGCCCTGCTCCACCCCATGCACCTCGCCCCTGCGCCAACCGCTCCCGGCCCCCACCATCACGGGCAACATGTACCTGGGCACCGTACCGGGGGACCCGGGCATATACATCCTGCCCAACAGGTCCAGGGAACACGCCATCCCCCTCCACGGAGTAGAGTCCCTCGCCCTGGGACCGCCCCCACCAAAACACCAACACCAGCACATCCGGGGGACAAACGGACGCAGGCGCCAGACGGGGGAAAAAAGGCCCACCAACGCGCCCTGGCCCACAGCACCATCCACCCCACAGCCCACCTACCAAAGGACTTCGGCGCGGAGCGCCACATCGTCCAGGAGGGGCAAGCCCACCACATCATCACCGCCACCCTATACACCCTTGCCGCCCACGAACACCACTGGGACCCCACAGCCATCCCAGCGATGCCCCCACCACCGGAAGGCCGCAACAATCCCGTCACCCCATTCCACATCGATCAACTCCTAAGCCGCAGGGCCACCCCACACCTCCACCCCTCCAGGATAGAACTAGCCATCACATCGTGGGACACCCTGGACACCCCCCGCCAACAACCCGCCATCCACATCCTCAAAGCGGACGCCCAGTGGTGGGTCCTCCACTGGGCACACGGAGTCCTCATGGCGGCCCAGGCCTACACCCCAGAGATAGACCCGGAAGACCCCCCACGAGGCCGGCAGCGACTCCTCCAGGCCACCACCCTCACAGACCGCGAAGGCACCCCGTGGGAAGCCCTCCACACAGCACTGTACTTGGCTCAAGGGTCCCCCAACGGCCCAGACAAACCGTAACCCACGGAGGCCTGGGTCAAACAGGCCAAGGCCATGAGGAACTACCACCTCCACCACCCTTTCGACAACAGCCCGGCCGCACTGCCATGGCCAACCGAGCCCCCGGAGACCGTGCGCAAGCTTGCCGACCTCACGCGTAGCCACGCGAAAGCGACCATCTAAACGCCGGCAGAACCCCCGCTAAGGAATCCGAGCCAGCAGGTTAGGCACCCCTTCTTCCAACCCCACGCCCCCCCAAGCCCCACCACCTCCGGTCCCACCCAAGCGAGCGAGACGGAAAAGGGGTGCACCCGCCCCCAACCAGGCCAGGAAAGCAGCAACCTCCCAACCCCCCGCAGCCCCCCCGACCCACCCGGCAAACCCGGACAGAGCATCCTCGTCATCCTCCCTCCCATCATTACCACCACCCCACCCGGACCAGGCATCCTCATCATCCTCCCTCCCGCCACCAGCACCGCCCCCAACCCGAGGCGTACCCAGGATTCGAAAAAGGCGCGAAGGTCCAGCAGCCCTTCCGCAACGACCACACGGCTGACTGGATCTGGTGTGAGGGCACAATCCAGTACCGCCTCCGCGACCTGAGGGACAACGGGGGGCCACAGATCCGGGTGATCCCGCACCGCCAAAAGGAGCTAGACCAAGGCAGCAGCGCCCCCGACAAGCCAGAAGGCCACACCCTGCAGCTCAACGGCGCCCACCCCATCCGGCTCCGCACCGACGAGAACAAGGCCCACAGAGGCACCAAATACATTGGGGAACTCCCCCCAGAGTGGAGCCAAGGCCTCCCCCAACCGCGCCTACCCAAGCGCCCACCACAAGGCAAAAAGTCCCCGGGCCCCATTCCCCCTCCCTGACGGGGCAAGGGCCGAGGGCACAAGCCTCCACAGCCCCGGCCCGCCCCCGCCGAGGCCATCGTCAACCTCCTCGAGCTCAACCACCCGGCCGTCACATACTCCAAGTACGCCACAACCGCCCTCCAGGAGCTCCCGATGGCACAGGGGCCGGAGTTGGTTCCCCACCTCCTCGCTTTCCAGGAACAAGGCCTACAACGCGACGACCCCCCAGAAGCCACCCCCATATATACTCCGGACCAGAAAGCGTACAAATGCTACTGGCACACGGGGCCCTCCCTGTACGCCCGCACCGGCATCCACGTCCACCTCGTCCACCACCTCAGCATCCCAGGGAGGCTAGGCGTCTACGAGGTCGTCGGGGACGGATGGCAACTCAACGTCATCAACGCCCACGTCCCCTTCGGCAACGCCACGGAACCCTTCCTCCAAGCCCTGGCCGAGTCATACCGCCAGATGGCCATGCTCGCCCCCACAATCATCATCGGCGACATGAACACCGCCCCCATCCCGGCGGACCGAGGGGGACAGGCCACACCCCAGGACCATGCAGTCCGCGACACCATCAAAATGCTGGGGCTCGTGGACCTGACGGCCAACCTCGAAGGCCAACCATCCCACTTCCCCCACCAAGCAGATGCCGCCCCCTCCCGCATCGACGTATGCTATGGCGACCCCACCACCATCATCCGGGCGGAGGCCCGATATGGGCCCCTCCCGCTGGGACCCACAGGCCATAGCCCCCTGCACATCCGCCTCACCATCCCAAACCTTCCCCCCAGCTCCCCAGAGGATGCGGACCAAGGCCTACTGCCCCCCCTGAGGATGCCCCCACTGGAAGACAAACAGGCCTGGTCCCAATATCACAGGGCCATAGACCGCGCCCGGCGCATCCAACCGGACCCCACCGACCTACTCACAGGCATGCGCACGGCCGCCGTCGCCTGCGGCTTCCAGCAACACGCCCACACTGACAACGACCGACCACCCACGGCCGTAGGGGACATGCTCCATGACCTCTGGCATGCGAAGCAACAACTGGCGACCTTCCTCCACACCGACACCCCCCAAACTCGCCGCCAGATACACCACTGCAGGACGCAGATAGCCCACATCAGGGCAGACCTGCAGCAGTGGCACATCCACAGGCAACAGCGCATTGCGCAAGAACATGAACGGTATGCGCAACATGAACTTCCCTACAAGGCAATCCGCCACCTCAATGACGCCATGACCGACACCGGCCACCGCACCATCACCACGGTCAGACAAGAGGACGGCTCCCTCACCAACAACCCAGCCAACGTGCTCCTAGCCACCCGAGACAGCTTCCTCCAACAACACACGCCCACCCAAGACACACTGGACACGGACACCCAGACCAAAATCGACCGCCTCCCTCAGGTCTTCAACCACGCCCAGAGGAGGCAACTGGAAAAGCGCCCCTTCACCATCCACGAAGTCCGGAAGGCCATCCACAGTCTCCGGCAACACAAAACCCCAGGCTACGACGGCCTCCCTGCGGAGGCATACTACCACCTCCCCGCCCACCTCCTCCACATCCTCGCCCACCGCCTCTGGGACATCGTCACGGGGCAAACCCACGTACCACCAGACTGGGCAAACATTGTCCGCCCCATCTACAAAAAGGGGGACTGGGCCAACCCGGACAACTGGCGCCCCATAGTCTGTGCAGTCACGGAGGTCAAAATCATCTGGACCAACCTCCTACGCCGCATCCGCCCCCACCTGTACCCCCACATACCCGCCAGCCTCTGGGGGGCCATCCCAGGCCGGTCCCCACACGAGGCCATCTTCCTCCAGGACACCATCGCCGACATGGACCCGGTAGACCTCATCATCGCCTCCCTCGACGTCAAAGGAGCCTTCCCAAACACCCCCTGGCTCCTTCTCGAGGCGGTGTGGTAACGCCTGGGCCTCCCCTTCTACAACTTCGCCTCCGGCTACATCCGCACCCGCAAATACACGGTCCGCACTGGAGCAGGCCTCACCCTCTTCCTGGAGCCAGGCAGCGGGGTCCCCCAAGGAGGCGCAGAAGGCCCCTTCCTGTACCTCCTCGTGACGCTCCCCCTGGCCCTCACAATCGAGCAGGATTACCCGGCCTACGCACCCTACCCCCTCCTCTCCCCCCTGGTGGGCTTCGCGGACGACACCAACCTCACGGTCGCACACACCCCACACGAACCCCACACCCCAGAACCCGGGCCAACGGTCACCAAGCAGGCCAATGACTTACTGGATGTGACCATCTCCTACCTCTCCCGCAACAACCTCATCGTCCACCCCACAAAGTCAGTGGCCATAATCAAGGGGCCCCCGCCCTAGGGCTACAAGGACCCCCCATGCAAGTTGTGACAACCACCACCCACCTGGGGGTAATCCAGGCCACCATAATCCAGACCCCCACGCTGTAGCTCAAAAGGCAGGATCCTCCTCGCGATTACTCCCTGAGGTGATGACACTGGACACTCCAACTCCCTCTTCCAGTCTTAGTAAAAAAACCTCAAGCCTGGTGCGCCGAGGCCGCCATAGCAAAAGCACACCTCCATCCACGGCCGCCACGCCATCGCCCCAAGAACCTGGGGACGAACCACAACAATCGCTTCCTACCGACGCAGCAAAATCTCTCCAAATGGATCTGGACCAAGCCTCTCACCTCCCTGTGCAAGCAGCGGGGACGTCCACATACTCTTGCCAACAGCAATCACAACCAGTGCTCGTGGACGATCCCGTTAATCTCCAGATTCCAGAAACACCGCTAGCGCCTCCTCAGAACACCAACGTGCGTGCTATACTTCACAATGAGGTCACCTCAATCCCAGAATCCCCCGTCCCTAGCAGTCTTCCAGACCCTGACCCAACCCACTCTCCTCGCTCACTCCCTACAAGTCCTCGCGGAGCCCCCTCTGCGCACCGCACACGTGCCCACTCTTCGCCTCCTCAAAACAAGCAAAAAAGAAACAAAGCAACCGCAAACAAAGAAACAAAGCAAACCAAATTGGTACTCTCGCCCAATGCCAACGTTTACAGCTCCATTGTGCAACACGTGGCATCTTCCATCTCAATCGAACCGTCAAAAGAATCGTCAGGCATACCCAAAAAGCGACACGGGAAAAAAGCCAATTCATAGAACCTTGTCTTGCACCGCAGGGGGTCTTTCCCCCGCCACTTACGACCACAGTACCATCTTTGCGGCTCACTGGGCTTGCATTTTTTTATCTCCCATCACTGAGGTGCCTGACACCTGGTCCTAACCCTGTCTACAGTGTAAGCTATCAACCTTGGTTAGCAACCAACCGCGAATATGTCATGTGCTTTCACACAAATTTCACCCGCCTGCATAAAAACCCTGTTTGGCTGCTTGGATCTCTTTCGTGCACGTCAGTGGATCTTCAAAAATGGGGTCTCTGCTACTCCCAGTCTACAGACCCATGCCAAATCCCAGACGTGTCCCGACACGCCACCACCGCGAAAGGGTTCACGTTTCGCCGCTGCGCCGAACTCTGACCAGCTCCATTGACATGTGCCAATTTGCTGTTTGCGGCAACCACCACTTGCAGCTCTC
Organism: Eutreptiella sp. 'Long Island Sound 2002'; assembly: GCA_964036045.1. Taxonomy (NCBI): domain Eukaryota; phylum Euglenozoa; class Euglenophyceae; order Eutreptiales; family Eutreptiaceae; genus Eutreptiella; species Eutreptiella sp. 'Long Island Sound 2002'. Next base: position 133,439,855 of record OZ038383.1, read on the forward strand.
TTACGGTGCGCTCGAGGATGTATCAGCGACAGCCTATCTCTGCGTCATCGTTCTTTCACACAAATTTCACCCGCCTGCATGAAAAACCCTGCATGGCTGCTTGGATCTCTTTCGCGCACGTCAGTGGACTTTCAAAAATGGGGTCTATGCTGCTCCCAATCCGCAGGCCCATGCCAAATCCCGACCACGCGGCCATGTGCCCCAAGCCGGACGCCTAGTGGCTGGAGTGCCAGTGGCGAGTTGACTGCGGCGCCCCCCACGGGGTCTGTGCTTAGGGGTATCGTGACAGCGCGGGGTGCTATAGACGTGCCCTGACACGCCGCCACCGCGAAAGAGTCCACGTTGTGCCGCTGCGTCGAGCTCCGACCAGTTCCATTGACATGTGCCAACTTGCTGTTTGCGGCAACCACAACTTGCAGCTTTCTTACGGTGCGCTCAAGGCTGTACCAGCGACAGCCTCTTTCTGCGTCATCGCAACCCTCAGCTACCCGGGCTCTGGTCATCTGGTTGCAATCATTTACCATGGACAAATGCCTCATTCCACAGCCTCGCCACTGCGCAATGCGTTTGTGGCATAGACTTATTAATGATTCTCAGCTCTTGGACATGGAAGACCTACCTGCGCAAACCTATTTGGAGCACCGCTACCTCCGTGAAACTCCGACGCCCGTCCGGGTCTTGGGCACAACCACGATGGCCTTCGGCCAGGGGACTGATGTCACGGGGGGCTACCGGGTTAGGGGGGGGCGCTCAACTGGCCAACTGAGGCTGTTTCTAGCGGGGCCATGTCAGTTCATGGCCCGGAGAGCACGGGGATGAGTCCCGACTCTCGCCCCCGGTGGTTCTTGGTTGTGCTGTGGGGGGGGGGCGGGGTTGCGGAGCTGTTTTGTGGGAAAGGGGGGCGTTCCGAGGTGGGTGAGCAGTCCACCTGTGGCAAAACCCAGCGCGCCTCTACGCTGGGGAACCACCGCGAGGGCAGTGGCTGGGGCAGGGGCCGGGGCAGGGGCAGGGGCAGGAACAGAGGCAGTGGCTGGGGCAGTGGCAGGGGCAGTGGCAGGGGCAGGTTCATGGGCAGGGACAGTGGTTGGTGCAAGGGCAGGGGCAGGGGCAGTAGCAGGGGCACACGCAAAGGCAGGGGCAGGGGCAGGGGCAGGGGCAGAGGCAGTGGCAGGGGCAGTGGCAGGGGCAGGGGCACGGGCAGTGGCAGGGGCAGTGGCAGTAGCAGGGGCAGGGGCAGGGGCAGTGGCAGTAGCAGGGGCAGGGGCAGGGGCAGTGGCCGTGGCAGGGGCAGGGGCAGAGGCATGGGCAGGGGGGCAGGGGCTGGGGCAGGGGATGTGGCAGGGGCAGGGGCAGGGGCAGGGGCAGGGGCAGGGGCAGGGGCAGGGGCAGGGGCAGTGGGTGGGGCAGGGGCAGTGGCAGGGGCAGAGGCAGGGGCATGGGCAGGGACAGGGGCAGGGACAGGGGCCGGGGCTGTGGGAGGTGCTGGGGCAGTGGCACGGGCAGGGGCAGGGGCAGATGCTAGGGCAGGGGCAGGAGCAGGGACTGGGGCAGGGGCACAGGCAGGGGCACGGGCGGGGGCAGGGGCAGGGGAAGGGACAGTGGCAGAGGCAGGGGCAGGGGCAGTAGCAGGGGCAGAGGCAGGGGCAGAACAGGGGCAGGGGCAGGGGCAGGGGAATGGCAGGGGCAATGGCAGTGGCAGGGGCAGGGGCAGGGGCAGTGGCTGTAGCAGGGGCAGGGGCAGGGGCAGGGGCATGGGCGGTGGCAGTAGTGGGGGCAGGGGCAGGGGCAGTGGCTGGGGCAGGGGCAGTGGCAGGGGCAAAGGCAGGGGCAGAGGCAGTGGCTGGGGCAGGGACAGGGGCCGGGGCCAAACAGGGGCAGAGGCAGGGGCAGGGGGCAGGGGCAGGGGCAGGGGCAGTGGCAGGAGCAGGGGCAGGGGCAGGGGCAGGGGCAGGGGCCGGGGCAGTGGCAGGAGCATGGGCAGTGGGAGGGGCAAGGGCAGTGGCAGCCCCACCCACTGCCCATGCTCCTGCCACTGCCCCTGCCCCTGCCCCTGCCACTGCCCCTGCCCCTGCCCCTGCCCCCCCTGCCCCAGCCTCTGCCCCTTCCCGTGCACCTGCCACTGCCACTGACCATGCCTCTGCCTCTGCCTCTGCCCCTGCCAATGCCCTTGCCCCACCCACTGCCCATGCTCCTGCCACTGCCCCTGCCCCTGCCCCTGCCACTGCCCCTGCCCCTGCCCCTGCCCCCCCTGCCCCAGCCTCTGCCCCTGCCCGTGCACTTGCCACTGCCACTGACCCTGCCCCTGCCCCTGCCACTGCCCCTGCACCTCCCAAAGCCCGTGCCCCTGCCCCAGCCCCTGCCCCTGCCCCCGGCCCACGACATACGAGCCACGGTACACCCCCATGGACCCGCAAGGAGCCGCGCACGCACACCGGCAACACCAGGACCGAGTAGGAGCGCCCCACCACCACCAACAGCCCCCCCACCCACACCCCATACCAGCGAGCACCATCCACCAGCAGCCACCCATCACATACGGACCACAGCCCCACCCGGGGGCTCATGCGGTCGCCTCCCACCCGCACCCCGGCACCGCAACCAGTCAAGAACCGCAAGGGCCACACGGCGCACACACGCAACACCCACACGACCCACAGGGACGCCCGGACCCCCAGCCGGCACAACACCCACCCCCGCCCCCCCCACCCCACCACCACCAGCAGCCCCCCCACCCACACCCCATACCAGCGAGCACCATCCACCAGCAGCCACCCATTACATACGGACCACAGCCCCACCCGGACGCTCATGCAGCCGCCTCCCACCCACACCCCGGCACCACAACCAGTCAAGAACCGCAAGGGCCACACGGCGCACACACGCAACACCCACACGACCCACAGGGACGCCTAGACCCCCAGCCAGCACAACACCCACCCCCGCCCCCCCCACCACCAACAGCGCCACCCCCACACCACCCCCCCCCGCCCCCCCCCCGAGATTAGGCCACGGACACAACACGCGGCAGCCAGCACCAGCCAATCGATGTCGATACCCCCGCCGACACATGCCACCGCGAATCCCCCCTCCCGCGACCGCCACAAGAGACCCCATCACCGGACCCCACGCGCGACAACGATGACCACCCCCCCCAACCCACACCACCCCCCCCATCACACCCCGCACCACCAGTCGCCGCACCGGCCGAACCCTACGCCCTGCACAACCCCGCAGCGGTACGGCAGCACCTCCGGGGGGTCGGGGAACAGGACGTCGTGCTGTACCTCCGCACCTCCGGCACCAGCACCCCCATCCGGGCGGCCACCCTGGTCCAGGCGGCCACCCTGGGGGAAGGCGTCAGAGACTTCCTCTTCGACGCCTTCCTCCACGTCGCCCGACACGAGCGCCCCCCACGCGCCACCCCAGACGGCGAGAGCCCGCCCCCCACGGGGAGCCGGATCTGGGTACCCCCCATCGACTGGGGGCGACACCTGGTCGGACACCCCGTGCCGGAGCGGGACAGCACCCAGGGCCGCACCCGCTACCGCGAGCCCAACATGGCCCACCCCCCACCCGACGCCACCCCCGACAGCACCAAAAAGTGGGAGCGGGAAACATGGGTGGCCCGGATGGCCTCCCTAAGCAACTTCCGGCACCACGTCCCGGGGGACATCCCCACCCCCGACGAGCAGCAGCCAGCCCCCTCCACGTACATGACCCTCATGTACAATCTGCACTACACCCTCTCCACCACCACCTACGACGCACCCACAGACCACTGGGTGGTACACGGCACCGACTCCCTCCTCCCCGCCGACTACACCCCCCCCACACACAACCCAGGCCCCGACACGTACGCCAGGGGGGACGACCCGGACGACCCCCACATCTGGGGCACGTGGGAACCCGAATCCCTGGACGCGCTGCTCTCCATCCGCAGCAGCTACCAGGGCCTTGGTAGGGCGATGTATTGCCTCGCCAAGTGGACCCAACGGACCTGGGGGATCCCCACGGACCGATGGGTGTGGGTGGTCACGCTGCGCCCCCAGCAGATGGAAGCCCCCCCAAACCGCGGGGGACCCACCCCCCCACGCCCCACCACCCCACAACTATGCCCGTACATGGTGGCAGCCCGCCTCATGGCGCTGCTATGGCCGGGCCCCCACACCCCCACCCAAAACTACCCCCACCTCACAGAGGAGGACATGCCCGGCATCCAGCGATGCTTCTTCCTCAGCCTCGACTACCTCCAGCGAACACACCCGGGTCCCGGGCCTCGGGGGCGGGCGTATGATGCTGGGTCCTGTAAGTAGCGAGAACGCGGGTGCAGGTTCGGGCATCGGGCGTGTGCGCGCGTTTTCCCTGGTGATCCGTGCGTGCTGGTGCTGGCGTGGCGGTGTTGTCTCGGCTGTGCGGGCACGTGGGTTACCCGCGGCCCTCTCCTCCGCCTCCGACTCCACAACCTCCACCACCACGACCACCTCATCCACCACCACCACCACCACGTCCTCATCCAGCACTCCACCCCCCAGGCCGCGGGGGGCACCTCCCAAACGGGCCTCCAAACCCGCCCCCACCGCGAGCAGCCCCGCCGCCACCAAAGCCCACGCCCCGGCGAAGCCCACGCCCACGACCCAGCCGAAGCCCAAGGCCGCCGCCAAACGGCGGCCCGCAGCCAAGCCCAAGCCCAAGCCCAAACCCGGCGCCACGACGGCAGCTCGGGCCCGGCCCCCCCAGGATGTCCTCTACGACATCCAGCCCCAGCCGTCCCAGGCCCGAAGGCAGCAGCGCCCAGCGCGGCGCCCCCCCACCGTCACCGACGCCACCGCCACCACCTTCATGGCGGAGCGCGCCGCAGCCGAAGCGCGACGCGCCTCGTCCCACCACCTCCCAAAGCCCGCACCCCAGGCCCACGGACCGCTCCAGGGTCCACCAGCAGCGCCCCCGCCCCCCCACCGGCCCCCGATGACAGCCCACATGCAACGCATGCCCCACTACCGCCGCCGCCGCGAATCCCCGCCCAACCCGGAGGCGGAGACCGTACGCGCACACCCGCGGGTCCACATCCGCGTGCACCCCCACTCCCCACGCACCCCCACGGAACAGGACTACGAGGAATCCCCCAGGCCCGCCACCGCCGCCGGCCCCCACGACCCCGTCACACCCACCCACGCCCACTCCTCCGCCCAAGACCGCAGGCCCGCCCAGGAACAGTGGTGGCAGCGCTGGACCCACACGCAGCTCTGGGAGCTGCGGAAGTGGGCCCGGGGAGAGCCCTCCCTCGAGGGCCTGGTCCATCGGCCCCGCAAGGGGTCGGTGGAGAACTGCCGCCTCCGGCCGGCGGGGGGGTGGATGCCGCAGGCCGCATGGGAAGCCATGCTGGCCGATGCGCTCCACCCCCTGGGAGTCCACCCCCGCAACCTCCCCGCGCTCCAGGACCACCCGTACGTCCTCAGGCGCCTGCGGGAGACCCTCCAGGAAGCGCGGCGAGACGGCATCCGCCTGTGGGACATCACCCAAAGCCCAGCCCCGCACGCACACACCCCCTCACCACCCCACAAGCGTCGGCGCACCGACACCGGCGACACCCACAACACCCCAGGAGCCCTGCGCGCCACACAACACGACGCGCCTGACCCCCCGGCCAGCGGCGCCGCCATCTAACCCCGTTATCCAGCACAGCACCACCACGGGGCGCCACGCCAGGCCCCGCCCAGAAGTCACCAAACAAACCGGACGCCGAAGGAAGCCAACGCACACGACAACCAGCACCACTACGCCCAAAGGCGCCGAACCCGGGCCCGATACCGTGGGCTCCTCCACCCTCAGCACGACACACACGTCACTGACGTCACTCCTCCGCCGTGCCCCCTCCCACGCCACCGCCCCGCCCCCCCCCCCTCCCGCCGCACGTCCCCACGCCGCCCAGCACCCAGCCCCACACACTGCGCCACAGCATCGCCCTAGTCCGGCTCCTCCACCATCGCGGCACTTGGCACCTCACAGTAGACCGCCGTCCTGTGGTCCCGCTCCCCCTAGCACCACTCCCGGGGCCGCACCCGACCCACGCCGTGTTCGCCCCCACGTCGCGGGCCGCGGACATCCTCCCGCTCCTCGCCACCACCCCTCCCGGGCATCGCATACTACTTGCCGCCAACCCCTCGGTCCTCAGTGAGGTCCCCATCGGGCACGCCGACGCCCTGCACGTGCGCCCGCAGCTGCCCAACCTGCACGCTGCGTACGCCCCCGGCACGCCCGTCGACCCCTCCGTGTGGGACTCCCAGTGAGGCCACCGGCCAACGGCCGGCCCGCACGCACCACCCCGCACCCGCCTCGGGCGCACGACTCCGTGGACGCCGCTACCCACACGCCCGGCCCCGCGCAACCGCCTAACCGAGCCAGAACTCAAGCACAAATCAAACCCGAGCCACACCCCGAAACCGCTAACCCTTGACTCCTAACCAAACCCGCCGAGGGAACAACGCAACCACAGCCCACACCCACAGCCCACACAGCCGCCTAACCAGCCAGCTCCAGCAGCAAAGAGACACCTCACCAAACCCACCCTGACCCAAGCCTAACCGGGCCGAAGCCCCAACACAAATCAAACCCGAGCCACATCCCGAAACCGTCAACCCTTGACTCCAAACCAGGCCCGCTGAGGGAAAAGCGTAGACACAGCCCACAGCCACAGCCCACACAGCCGCCTAACCAGCCAGCACCAGAAGCAAAGAGACACCTAACCAAACCCACCCTGACCCATACCCATGTACATCAGGACACGCGAGCCGCACCCCTGGGGCGCGACCGCCGCCACAGCACCGGCGACACACGCCAGAGGACACAACGCTATAGCACCGCCGCACCAGCTGCCCATGCCTGTGCCTGCAGTGTACGCGCGCCTCTGGTTTCCTCTTTTTTGTTTTTTCTTTTTCTTTTTTCAAAAAAAAAAAAAAAAAAAAAACAGGAAAAAAAAAAACGAAAATTAGGGGGGGAGGAAGAGGGACACAACCACCCATGGCACACGCGCACCGCACACAGCACGCACACCGGTAAACAGGAGCCCAGGGGCCCAGGACACCGCACATGCGACACAACACACCGAGCGGGCACACCGGTGAACAAGAGCCAGCTGGCCCAGGACACCGCAGACGCACCACAGCAAACCGCGCGGGCACACCGGTGAACAGGAGCCCCACGGCCCAGGACGCTGCACACACGTAGGGCAGCCGAGGGACAGGAAAGAACCAATACCCCATGGGTCGGACGCACTGGGGCGACCCAGCCGACCCACCGGGCCAGTGGCAGGAGCGGTACTCCAAAGCCACTGGTCCGAGCCCGGCCAGGCTGCATCGAGGACCATGGCAAACGTCACCCGGAGCCATGGAAGCAACCGGTGACAGGCGAGCCGGTACACAGTCCAGGAGGGGGTCACCTGCCAAGCAGAGTGGCCCCGCAACTCAAACCACAAGGGTGAGGCGGTCGTACCGTAGACAAGCGGGAGCAATACCCCTTGTGGTGAGAGATACTCCACACGGCTGGGCAGCCCCCCAGAGCTGCCGCCCAAAGGAGGGGGCATGTGGCCCTACCCATGGACACATGTGGGGACACCCTCCCACCTGGGACACATGGACCGGGTGGCCGCGACAATGCCTTCCCAAGCACATGCGGGAGCGGCTCAAGAGGCACCTGACATAGGGCAGTGGGAGGGACAGGACGTCCCCTTGGTAAGACCTTCTTCCTGCAATGTCAAAGGAGGCATCCCGAGCTCCCGAGGATACCTACCTACCTACCTGTTTCTAGCGGGGCCATGTCAGTTCATGGCCCGGAGAGCACGGGGATGAGTCCCGACTCTCGCCCCCGGTGGTTCTTGGTTGTGCTGTGGGGGGGGGGCGGGGTTGCGGAGCTGTTTTGTGGGAAAGGGGGGCGTTCCGAGGTGGGTGAGCAGTCCACCTGTGGCAAAACCCAGCGCGCCTCTACGCTGGGGAACCACCGCGAGGGCAGTGGCTGGGGCAGGGGCCGGGGCAGGGGCAGGGGCAGGAACAGAGGCAGTGGCTGGGGCAGTGGCAGGGGCAGTGGCAGGGGCAGGTTCATGGGCAGGGACAGTGGTTGGTGCAAGGGCAGGGGCAGGGGCAGTAGCAGGGGCACAGGCAAAGGCAGGGGCAGGGGCAGGGGCAGGGGCAGAGGCAGTGGCAGGGGCAGTGGCAGGGGCAGGGGCAGGGGCAGTGGCAGGGGCAGTGGCAGGGGCAGGGGCAGGGGCAGGGGCAGTGGCAGTAGCAGGGGCAAGGGCAGGGGCAGTGGCCGTGGCAGGGGCAGGGGCAGAGGCATGGGCAGGGGGGCAGGGGCTGGGGCAGGGGATGTGGCAGGGGCAGGGGCAGGGGCAGGGGCAGGGGCAGGGGCAGGGGCAGGGGCAGGGGCAGTGGGTGGGGCAGGGGCAGTGGCAGGGGCAGAGGCAGGGGCATGGGCAGGGACAGGGGCAGGGACAGGGGCCGGGGCTGTGGGAGGTGCTGGGGCAGTGGCACGGGCAGGGGCAGGGGCAGATGCTAGGGCAGGGGCAGGAGCAGGGACTGGGGCAGGGGCACAGGCAGGGGCACGGGCGGGGGCAGGGGCAGGGGAAGGGGCAGGGGCAGAGGCGGGGGCAGGGGCAGTAGCAGGGGCAGAGGCAGGGGCAGAACAGGGGCAGGGGCAGGGGCAGGGGAATGGCAGGGGCAATGGCAGTGGCAGGGGCAGGGGCAGGGGCAGTGGCTGTAGCAGGGGCAGGGGCAGGGGCAGGGGCATGGGCGGTGGCAGTAGTGGGGGCAGGGGCAGGGGCAGTGGCTGGGGCAGGGGCAGTGGCAGGGGCAAAGGCAGGGGCAGAGGCAGTGGCTGGGGCAGGGACAGGGGCCGGGGCCAAACAGGGGCAGAGGCAGGGGCAGGGGGCAGGGGCAGGGGCAGGGGCAGTGGCAGGAGCAGGGGCAGGGGCAGGGGCAGGGGCAGGGGCCGGGGCAGTGGCAGGAGCATGGGCAGTGGGAGGGGCAAGGGCAGTGGCAGCCCCACCCACTGCCCATGCTCCTGCCACTGCCCCTGCCCCTGCCCCTGCCACTGCCCCTGCCCCTGCCCCTGCCCCCCCTGCCCCAGCCTCTGCCCCTTCCCGTGCACCTGCCACTGCCACTGACCATGCCTCTGCCTCTGCCTCTGCCCCTGCCAATGCCCTTGCCCCACCCACTGCCCATGCTCCTGCCACTGCCCCTGCCCCTGCCCCTGCCACTGCCCCTGCCCCTGCCCCTGCCCCCCCTGCCCCAGCCTCTGCCCCTGCCCGTGCACCTGCCACTGCCACTGACCCTGCCCCTGCCCCTGCCACTGCCCCTGCACCTCCCAAAGCCCGTGCCCCTGCCCCAGCCCCTGCCCCTGCCCCTGCCCCTGCCCCCCCTGCCCCTCCCTAGGCCCCTGCTCCTGACAGTGCCCCTGCCCCTCCCCCTGCCCCTGCCCCTACCCCTGCCCCTGCCACTGCCCCTGCCCCTGCCACAACCCCAGCTCCCTCCCCCTGCCCCTGCTCCTGCCCCGGCCCCTGCCCCTGCCCCTGCCCCTGCCCATCCTGCCACTGCCTCTGCCCCTGCCCCTGCCCCTGCCACTGCCACTGCCCCTGCCTCTGTCCCTGCCCCAGAGCCCGCCCCTTCCCTTGCCCCTGCAACTGCCCCTGCCCCTGCCCCTGCCACTGCCCCTGCACCTCCCAATGCCCCTGCCCCTGCCCCTGCCCCTGCCCCTGCCCCTGCCCCCCCTGCCCCTGCCCCTGCCCCTGCCACTGCCCCTGCCCCTGGCCCTGCCCCTGCCCCTACCCCTGCCGCTGCCCCAGCCACTGCCTCTGTTCCTGCCCCTGCCCCTGCCCCGGCCCCTGCCCCAGCCACTGCCCTCGCGGCGGTTCCCCAGTGTAGAGGCGCGCTGGGTTTTGCCACAGGTGGACTGCTCACCCACCTCGGAACGCCCCCCTTTCCCACAAAACAGCTCCGCAACCCCGCCCCCCCCCACAGCACAACCAAGAACCACCGGGGGCGAGAGTCGGGACTCATCCCCGTGCTCTCCGGGCCATGAACTGACATGGCCCCGCTAGAAACAGCCTCAGTTGGCCAGTTGAGCGCCCCCCCCTAACCCCCTGGCCTGGCCGGCGCCCTGGCCCCGCGTCGGCTTCGGTGGCGTTCACCAGGCCAGCAGCCCCCCTGATACCAAGCGGAGACCGCGCGTGAGTTACCGCCGGCTCCCTGACCTGACCTCTTGGCCAACAACCTGTGGTGAGGCCGCCCCCCCCGCCCCCCCGCAGCCCAGCCGCCAACAACCTCCTGGTGAGGCGCCGCCGGCATGCAGGGGACGCCAAGAACCTGTGGTGCGCCCCCCCCCCCCCCCTCCCTGCAGCCAACAAACTGTGGTGAGGCCGCCCCCCCCCCCCCCCCCCCCGCTGCCCAGCCGCCAACAACCTCCTGGTGAGGCGCTGCCCGCATGCAGGGGACGCCAAGAACCTGTGGTGCGGCGTCCCCCCCCCCTCCCTGCAGCCTGCAGCCAGCAGGGCCCCAACCACGCGGATGGGATGCCAAGAACCTGTGGTGCGGCGTCCCCCCCCCAGGGTCGGCGGGTTGGGGGTGCCAGCAGCCGGTGGTTGAGCGCCCCTGTGACCCAGGGCCCTGCACCTGCACCCCTGCGCCCCTGCCATCCCCTGTGCCCCGCCCCATGTGCTCGCCCCAGTGCAGGGTTGCCAGCCGGAAGCAAGGCGCGACTTCGCGTGGGGTCGGGCCTCTGAACTCATGGCGCGCCTCCGAAGGAGCCGTTGCTGAACGTGCGCGCCCCCTGCATCGTCACGCCCGCTCGCCACCGCCTCTCGTCCCTCCAGCCCGCGCCGCCACCTCTACTCACAGACCACATGGCGCACCCTTTCACCCAGCTTTCCCAAGACGAGCAGCGCGACCAGCTCAGCTGTGCTGACGCCTGGCCCCTGCTGTCCTTGTCGTACAACCCGGCCGCCAAGCAGCTCTTGGTGGCAGCTCGCCATCACGCCGGCCGCAGCGACGTCTTCGACATCGACCTGAGCGTATCCGCCCTTTCCGCCTCAGTAATGCTGTGGTGGTGGAGTTTGACTCGCCAGCTCCTACCGACGGAGCAAGGCCTACTTGAAGAGCACCTGCCTGGCTCGTGGCTCTCTTATCGCGCAGCCCTCGAGCTCCTCATCGACTGGGCCGCCGGTGCCACAGAGACACAACGTCACGAGCAGGTCAGGGCCGCAGCACAGCAGTGCACCCCGTTCGGTGACAACCCGGTACGCGGCACGGACTTCCGCACCCTACTCGAGACCCTGGCCCACACACGCCAAATCAAGCCCGTGATTCTCCGCGTCCCCCATCTACACTGGCTCTCCCAGTGGGCAGCAGCGCACACTGGCAGCCCACTTCGATGCCCCCAGATCCAGGCCATCAGTGACCAGGCAGGTGGGCCAGGTGGCTCCCCGGTCGTGCGCCCGTCCCCGTGCCCAGTCTCCGCCCAGACCTGGTACCGGGAGCTGCGAGCTCGCGAGCGCGACGGCTCCATCACCTTCCCCACAGCGCTCACCGTCCTGGCCGCCGCCGAGTCCAAGGCCCGTGCTGCCCCCGAATCCGCTGCAGCCGCCCACTCGCAGCGCGCTCCTCCCCTGGCCCCAGCCCTGGCAGCCCCCGGCAGCTCTCTCCCCACGTGGGAACAGTTTTTGGAACAAGCCCCTCACACCAGCGCTCAGGACATCCTCTCGCTCCTGGACGGTCTAGCATCAGTCCCCGATGCCTCGGCGTCACATGTGGCTGGTGCAGTGCTCATCATCATCAAAGACCTTCACCTGCCCCCCAAGGCCTCCCAGCTCCTTGACCTTGCGACAACGGCGGCTCTGCTGGTGCCTGCAGCGAAGAACGCCTGGCTTCTGTGCCCTGAGGCAAACAAGCACCGCCTACGACCGGAACTCGAAGGTCTGTGCTCCACGGTAGCGACGAAATTTGGCTCCACCCTGAGCGGGGCGGCCAAGATCTCGGCCCTCCAGGCCATCCAGCCACACATCACCGCCAATGCGACTCGTCCGGGAGTCAACTGGTCGTCCGTGGCCGTCCAGCTGGCGTCCACCCCTTCTTTTCCCCTCACTGCCTACAGCGCGCTGCATAACGTCGTCGACGCCACCACCTTTCGACACGGCATCCACCAGCTCTGCCAGCCGACCTGCCTCAGCACGGCCACCGAGTACCAGCACCTCCAGGAAAGGGTCAAACAGTTGCTCCCCCTGGTCCAAGAGGTACAGAGCAGCGACTGGTTCTTGGCTAGCTTATCTGCTCCCCCCACCGGCCCCGCCGCCGCCCTACCCTACCCTGCGGCCCCACTCCCAGCGCCCGGCACCCAGACCCTTCCCACCCTGACAGCTCCCCAGCCGAGCGTGTCCCTCCTGCCCCCTGCCCAACCCCTGCCTCCCCCCGTGGCCACACCCCCCACCGTCCGCGTCACTGGCCTTCACAGCGGCCGTCAAGAGGCCATGACCGCCGCGCTCACGCTCACACTCGGGACCCCAGTCTACGTCACGTCGCAAGAAATCCGGCGCGGCTGGGGCATCGCTGTGGTGCCTCCCACGATACACGCCTCTTTGTTCTCAGCACACCATACGCGGCTTCTTCAGCATCCTGACGGCTGGGAACTGACTCTGTTGTGCCGAAATGCGACCACGGGCGAACCGTGGAAAGTGGGCAACGGCACGCTGACCGACCCCCCGTCACAGCGCCCGGATCCACCCAGGGGCTCGAAGCGAGTCCGCCTGGAGCCCCCCCCGTCCCCGCGCCGACGCTCCCCCCGACTGCAGGAGCAAGCCCGCCACGTGCACCAGGGCTCACGCCCGGGCCGCGCCGTACGCGGCTCCCTCTGGTCAAGCCACCAAGAGCGCCAGTGACTCACATTCCCCGACTTCCTCCCGGCTGCGGCTCGTCCCGACAGCGCAGCCTTCGCCAGAGCGCAGGCCATCGCTGCAGACCACTCGCCCGCACAGGCAGTTACCCTCGCCGAACGCCTCCGAGCCCTTGCAGGCGCTGAGCCCCCCACCTCCAGCAAGACCCCCCCGCACACCAATTTCGTCCCGCTCCCGCCCGACGACGCGTCGCCCCTTGCGTGCCTGCACTGCGGCTCCTTGGTCCCGCGCACCTGCCAGCCCTCTTGCCCGGTGTGCCGCCACTCCGGTTACCTGAAGCTACAACGGATACCGGCCCTCCCCCTCCCCCCTGACCTGCACCTGCTCCTCCCCTCTCTCCCGTCAGTCGCCGAGCATGTTCCCGCAGCGACGATTCTCGCTGCACTCCCCCTAGTCGCCAACTGGCTCGAGCAATTCCCCTCCGCCATCCCCCCGTCAGCTTTCCGGATCACGCCGCCTTTCCCAGTGGGCGACCTTTGGACCTGCTTCTGGTCCTGCGACTACAGCTCGTGCTGGACCGACAGCCCCCCTCCCGGCAGCCAACCCCCCCTCTACTACTGGCGTCATCCGAGCAAAGGCAGCCCGTGGACAGTCGGCCCTGACCTCAGGGCTGTACCCACTGTCTGCTCCGCGTCCTGCCCTGCATGCGGCCGCCCTGCGCCCCACGCTGCCGCAGTGCACATGCCGGTCGGCACCGTACAGTGCCTCCCCCATTTCTTCTGCGTGCACCCCCGGAGGCATCCGCCTTTCTGCACACGAACCTTGGCCCAGCGCTGCACCCTGGCCTTCCATGGGTTACGTGTGGACGGCGCAGTGCCTGTACACGTCCTCCCCTGGTCCTCCCTCTGCACTCCGCAGCTGCCCCAAATCCTGCTGCCCCCCCCTCCGTACCTCCGCGCTCTCCCCCCCCCCCCGCCCCGTCCGAGGCAGACCTCGTCCAGCACACAGCGCTGACGTTCATGACCCCCAATTGGGGGGGCATCGTCTTGCAGACGGGTCTTGCGCGCCTTTGGGTTGACGCCCTTTGCCCTGACGTCCTCTGCTGGCAAGAGCTCTGGGACATCGGGTCCGCCCGCGCAGCCATCCCTCCCTCGTACGAAGCCCTATGGGGCACGGCCGACGGAGCAGGGACTCATTTCGTTATAGCATGGAAGAAGAGTCTCCGCCGACGCCCTGACGACGCCACGCTTGCCTTCGACGGCGACCACTGGATTGCTGCCCTTCTCCCGCTTTGGCATGTCGGTTCCCTGCTCGTTCTCAACGTCCACCTTCACCCGAAGATTACTTACCGTGAGTGGATGCAGCAGGTCCGCCGCATGGAGCAGCTCCGCCGTGACCTGCAGCCGGACTACAGCTTCCTCTCGGGCGACTTCAACGCCACGGACGCCCCCGGCACACCCCTCGCGTCCGCCCTCTCCCCGTCGGGTGCCCTGCACAACTACCTCCGCGTCCTCCCCACTGGCACCCCCACCAACCACACCATCGTCAAGGGCGCCCGCCGAGCGACGGCCATCGACCACGTCTTCATCCACGGTCCCGTAGCTGAGGCCCGTCACCAGCGTCTACCGTCCCACAGCTCCCACGCCGTCATAGTGGTCACTGTCACCCTGCTGACCGCGTCAGCGGACGCGTGGGCCTGGCGACGTTTCCGGTGGCGCAGGGCCAGCCCTTTGGAGCTGGACATCCTGGGAGCAGCCCCTGATCTGGTATGGGGATGGCTCTCGCTCACTCCGGCGCTCCCCGACGACTACGTGGCGCCCCACCACGAGATCGCCGCGCAACTTGTCCCACGACCCCCAGACACGCGCCAGCTCATTCACCGCCTCGCCCAGCGCAGTTTCCCCCTGAGCCCCGAGCAGCTGGACCTGCAGATCACAGACCTTCGGGAGGCGGCAGAGGCTCGCGGGGCCCAGAACCGGCAGGACGTCCTCCGCTCGTCCTCCATCACGTCCGCCACGCGCACCGCCCTGCAGCTCCCCTCCCCCCCCTTGGAACCCTTCAGCGGCATACTACCCCGCCCGGGGGCCACTCTCCCCACACGCGACGCACGCCTCCACGAGGCTCACAGCCAGTCCTCAGCACAAACATGCAACCGCCACCTACAGCTCGACCACGAGTTCTTCAGCTCCAGGTGTGACGCTACCGCCTGGGCCCCCATGCGCCGCCCCTCCTTGGAGCTGCCCACCGTTCACCTTCTGGCCCTCTTTCGGGCTGGCCACCCCCCCGACCAGCCCGACACGCCCCGGACTTACCTCCAGCAACTCAACTCCCAGCCCCTGCTGACACCGGCATCCCTCGCACAGCGGCGCCTCGGCAAGCGCCCCCTTGCCGTGTCCTCCGACAACGTCACAAGGTCTGTCCTCTTCCGGGCAGGAGGCGGGGTGCAGCTGGGCCTGCACCACCCCCTACTTCAGGCCAAGGCAGGCACCCCCACCGTCCTCAACGAGACGATGCGATATGGCATCTACTAAGGCAAGGCCAGCAAACCCCTCCCTCGACACCTGGCGCGCTCTTTCCCTCCAGTGGATGTGGAGTCGGCGGCGTCGGGGACGCTCTCAGGTATAGCTTCTGACCGCCTGGCCGCCAACCTGGAAGTATCAGGGGCGTACACCCCCGCCGTGTTCTCCTACCGTACCGGCCTGAGCTCCTCCTTCATGGTGTTGGTGGGGCGCGCGGCCGCTTACAGTAGCCTACTGGAGCACGACTCATGCGCAATCTGCGACTGGGACGAGTCAGACGCGTACTTACGAGTCGTCAGGGAGTTCACTCACCACCTCCTCCGCTGTCTCCCCGGCGTCTGGGACTACTCCCGGTGGGCTAGCAATTTCTATGGCCGACTAGTCATCCGGGTGATCACTCGCGAGGGTTTCGCCCCTCCTTTCTCCAGGGGCGAAGGTGGCAACCAGGGTGACGCCTTCGCAGCCCTCCACTATCAGGCCCCCAGCCACGTCCTCACCCTCTCCCTCGACACTGACAGGTCCGTGACTCTCCCCCTCCGCCTGCCAGGCCTTCGCGTCCCCTTGCCGGCAACCCTGCTCGTCTACAGCGATGACCGGCGTTTTCTGGCCCCCACGCTCCGCGGGGCAGTCGCTCTGGCCGACGCAAGCAGAGACGCCTCCCGACAGGCCGGCAGAATCGTCCACCCCGACAAGGTCGAGTATTTCCTGGTCCGGTTAGTGCGCCACGGCATCATTCAGGAACGCTGCCCCATCCCCGACACGGAACAGCACACAGCCTCGTCGCCCCCAGAGCTAGTGGGAATTCCGCTGCTGCCTGAGCTCCCGCTTCTCCGAGCCGCCAACAAGTCCCTTGCCGCCTTGCGGTCAGTACACAAATCCACAGCCCGCGGCCCCGCATCCCCGGTCCTGCGACTACGGGCCCTGCACTCCTTTGGGCTGTCGGTGCTGGACTACATCGCTGGAGGCGTCCTGCTCACCGCCAACGAACTGCGCCCCCACCAGCGCATCACGGATGACGTCCACTCGGCCGCTTTTCGCCTCCCTCCCTGGGTCCATCGCTCCCTCCTCCGCCTGCCGATCTCCTCAGGCGGGTTTGGCGCCCCCGACCTGGTCCTGCGCTCCCAACTGCACCTCCTCATCTCCTACCTGCGCGCGTCCTGGAGCACCAACCTCCTCGCAGTTGCAGCGTCGCACCATCTGCTTTCACCCCCCCCCCGCGCGGACTGGCACCCCAAGGAGTCGCGCCTTCGCCGCGACCTTCTTCCCCACGGGGTCGAAGTACACCCCTGCCCCACCCCCGTACTACGAGAGGTCCCTTTCCACAGCTCAGCTGACATCACACAGCTACGCTCCTTCCGTTTCGCAGTGGCAGCCACCGACGGCAGCCAGGCGGGCCGCCGACTCGGGGCAGGGGTCGTCCTGTGGAACCCCACCACCAGGATTTTCTACCGCCTATGGTTCGGAGTGCTGTCCTGCGCTGGCCACTCCACCGATGCTGAATGGATGGCCAAGATTGCGCTGCTCTTCGCCCTGGGCGACTGGCCAGGCGAACTGCTTCTGGCCACAGACTCCACGGCGGCGCTCACCGCCAACCTCACGCGCGCTCCGCGCAACGGCACCCTCCTACAGCTCCCGTTTCGCTCAGCGGGCGTTCCGTTTCGTGCCCAGGTCTTTGAGGCCTGGCTATCGGCCCAGCACGACTCTGGGTCGTCCACCCTGCTCGCCACGCTCAATGCTGCTGCCGATCAGCTCGCTGCCCTTGGTGCAGACGCGGCGCTACCCAACGCCGTGCCCTGGCTACACCGCTTTTCAGGCAGGGTCTTGTGTACCCACCAGGGAGGCCTCCTCCTCAACCCCAAGGGGGCCGCAAACGACATCTCGTCCCAAAGCAGCATCGCAGAGTACAGTCGGCATTTTCCACCCCTGGACCCCACCTGCTCCTCCTCCCACCTCATCGAGGCCATCGACAACGCCTCCTTGGAGCCGCGGGCAGTCCACGTCATCATGCTGCACCGTCTACTATCGTCTCAGCGCCACCCCACTGGGTACGGCGGCGTGGTTTGCCCGTATTGCCACCTGGCCCAGACGGACGTCGCCGACCACCTGCTCCGTCGCTGCCCGCCTTTTTTCCTCCAGTACCTCACCCTGGCCTGGCGGGTGCTGCGACACCCATCTGTCTTCCCCCTCGTGGCAGCATCCTCAGGGACCTCCAGACTGCTCCATGGAACCTTCCTGAGTACCCCGACTTTGTTGGTAGGCCTCACTTGGGAAGTCCTCCCCGCTCCCCTTGCACCCAGCCCCGACTCGCTGCCTAGCCAGCTCCTCCTCAGCCTCAGCGGCTCTTGGTGAGTCGCAAGCCCCGACCCCCAACGCCCCCCCCTGCTCTCCGCCCAGCGCGCCTTGGTGACAGCGGATCACCACGTCGCCCTCGCACAGCCTCCCCCCGCACTGCGGCATGCCCTCGAAGCAGTTCCCACTCTCTGAGTACCTGCCCCAGCCCCGCTCCCAGCGCTCTTCCGCGTCCAGCATACGTCCTCCACCCTCAGTCTGCACGACAGTGTCGTACTCGGCTGGCTGCTACGTCGATGCCGCTCATGGCGGCTTTGCACCGGCGCGACCCCCTGCATCCCCCTGCCCCCTGCGTCGCCCCCACAGTCCACAACCGCATGGGTCGTCAGCGCCCTCGGCTGCACCCAGCAGGAATGCATCCAGATGGCATCCCTGGCCCCTGACGACAGCCACCTGGTACTACTGACCAGGACCGCGGACCTTCCGGACCTCCAAGCGCGCATACAAGAACCACTGATGCGACACGATCTGCCTAATGGACTTTCTGTAGGACGTGCCAGCGGCGCGCCACTGAACGTGCACGACTGGCCCAAGTGACTGATTTTTCACCGCTCACTGCTTGCACGTGCACGTTGCGATGCCCTGCCCCCCGCACCGCCCAGCGCAGCTGCCACCCTGGCCTGCAGCGACACCGCCCTCGCGGACTGGTCCTCAGCCGACTACCCACTCCCTGTGGCAGACTTGCAGCGGAAGCAAAGCTCCGCAGGTACGCGTCCTCTGGACCGACCTGAGGCAGAACCGCCCCTTGGGCTCCCACACAGCCACGAAATTCCCCCTCGGAAACCGACCCGCCACCAGCAAGGAATTTTCAGGCGCAGAATTTTGGGGAAACATGTTGGGGCAAGGCGTGGAGCTGTGGCACTCCATGGACCCCGTTGTGCCTTGCCAGGCGCACCCGAGACGGAGGCCGCCCACGGAGCCTCCGGGCACCCAGCACAGCCCCCGAACCAGCGGAGCCCCCCCCCTCCCCACCCAGAAACTACGGCAGGTGTCAGCCCCTGGTGGCGCAGGGTGCTGGCATGGGCCGCCCGCTTCGACCCACCCTGGCGGGACCGAGTAAGCCGCCGCGTGGCGGTTGGGAGTCCCGCATTTTCAGGGACCCCCTCCGACTGTGTCGGAGCCTCGGGCGGGTCAAACAGATACCAGATACCAGATATCCAGCCACTGCCCCTGCTCCTGCCACTGCCCATGCCCCTGCCCCTACCCCTGCCCCTGCCCATGCTCCTGCCACTGCCCCTGCCCCTGCCCCTGCCCCTGCCGCGGCCCCGGCCCCTGCCCCTGCCACTGCCCCTGCCCCTCCAACGGCCCCTGCTCCTGCCATGCCCCGGCCCCTGCCCCAGCCCCTGCCCCTGCCCCTGCTCCTGCCACTGCCCCTGCCCCTGCCCATGCCCCCCATGCCCCTGCCTCTACCCCTGCCCCTGCCCCTACCACTGCCACTGCCCCTGCCCCTGCCCCTTGCCCCAGCGACCGCCACTGCCCCTGCCCCTGCCCCTGCTACAGCCACTGCCCCTGCCCCTGCCCCTGCCCCTGCCACTGCCCCAGCCACTCCCCCGGCCCCTGCCCCTGCCACTGCCCCTGCTACTGCCCCTGCCCCTACCACTGCCCCTGCCTCTGCCCCTGCTACTGCCCCTGCCCGAGCCCCTGCCCCTGCCCCTGCCCAAGCCGCAGCCCCTGCCCCTGCCACTGCCCCTGCCACTGCCCCTGCCCCACCCCCTGCCCCTGCCCCTGCCCCTGCCCCTGCCCCTGCCCCTGCCCCTGCCACATCCCCTGCCCCTGCCCCTGCTCCCCCTGCCCAAGCCTCTGCCCCTGCCCCTGCCCCTGCCACTGCCCCTGCCCCTGCCCCTGCTACTGCCGCTGCCCCTGCCCCTGCCCCTGCCCCTGCAACTGCCACTGCCCCGGCCCCTGCAACTGCAAGTGCCACTGCCCCTGCCACTGCCCCTGCCCCTGCCCCTGCCACTGCCCCTGCCACTGCCCCTGCGCCTGCACCTGCCCCTGCCTCTGCCCCTGCCCCTGCCCCTGCCACTGCCACTGCTCCTGCCTCTGCCCCCGCCCAAGCGCCTGCCCCTGCCCCTGTAACTGCCCCTACCCCTGCCCCTGCCACTGCCCTTGCACCTCCCACGGCCCCTGCCCATGCCTCAGCCCCTGCCCCTGCCCCTGCCAGTGCCCCTGCCCCTCCCACTGCCCCTGCTCCTGCCCCTGCCCCTGCCCCTGCCCCAGCCCCTGCCCCTGCCCCTGCTCCTGCCACTGCCCCTGCCCCTGCCCCCCCTGCCCCTGCCCCTACCCCTGCCCCTGCCCCTTCGCCGGCCCCTGCCCCTGCCCCTGCCCTTGCCCCTCCCACCGCCCCGGCTCCTGCCACTGCCCCTGCCCCTGCCCCTGCCCCAGCCTCTGCCCCTGCCCCTGCCCACCCTGCCCCTCCTTCTGCCCCTGCCCCTGCCACTGCCACTGCCCCTGCCCCTGCCCCTGCCCCTGCCCCTGCTACTGCCACTGCCCCTGCCCCTGCCCATGCCCCTGCTACTGCCACTGCCACTGCCCCTGCCCCTGCCACTGCCACTGCCCCTGCCACTGCCCCTGCCCCTGCTCCTGCCACTGCCTCTTCCCCCGCCCCTGTCCCCGCCCCGGCCCCTGCCTCTGCCCCTGCTACTGCCCCTGCCCAAGCCCCTGCCCCTGCCCCTACCACGGCCCCAGACCCTGCCCCTGCCCCTGCAACTGCCCCTGCTCCTGCCACTTCCCCTGCCCCCGCCCCTGCCCCTGCCCCTGCCTCCGCCACGGCCCCTGCCCCTGCCCCTGCCACTGCCCCTGCTACTGCCACTGCCCCTGCTGCTCCCCCTGCTACTGCTACTGCCACTGCCCCTGCCCCTGCCCCTGCCACTGCCACTGCCCCTGCCACTGGCCCAGCCCCTGCCCCTGCCCCTGCCGTTGCCACTGCCCCTGCCCCAGCACCTGCCCTTGCCCCTGCCACTGCCCCTGCCCCTGCCCCTGCACCTGTTCCTGCCCCAGCCCCTACCACTGCCCCTGCCCCTGCCCCTGCCACTGCCCCTGCACCGGCCCCTGCCCCTGCCCCTGCCCTTGCCCCTCCCACTGCCCCGGCTCCTGCCACTGCCCCTGCCCCTGCCCCTGCCCCTGCCTCTGCCCCTGCCCCTGCCCCCCCTGCCCCTGCTTCTACCCCTGCCCCTGCCCCAGCCACTGCCACGGCCCCTGCCCCTGCCCCTGCTACTGCCCCTGCTACTGCCACTGCCCCTGCCCCAGCCACTGCCCCTGCCCCTGCCCCTGCTACTGCCACTGCCACTGCCCCTGCCCCTGCCACTGCCACTGCCCCTGCCACTGCCCCTGACCCTGCCCCTGCCCCTGCAACTGCCCCTGCTCCTGCCACTGCCCCTGCCCCTGCCCCTGCCCTTGCCCCTGCCACTGCCCCTGCCACTGCCCCTGCCCCAGCCACTGCCCCTGCCCTTGCCCCTGTCCCTGCCCCTGCCCCAACCACTGCCCTTGCCCCTCCCACTGCCCCTGCTCCTGCCCCTGCCACTGCCACTGCCCCTGCCCCTGCCATTGCCACGGCCCCTGCCCATGCCTCAGCCCCTGCCCCTGCCCCTGCCAGTGCCCCTGCCCCTCCCACTGCCCCTGCTCCTGCCCCTGCCCCTGCCACTGCCCCAGCCCCTGCCCCTGCCCCTGCTCCTGCCACTGCTCCTGCCATTGCCATCCCTGCCCCTGCCTCTGCCCCTGCTCCTGGCCCTGCCACTGCCACGTCCCCTGCCCCTGCTCCTGCCACTGCCCCAGCTACTGCCACTGCCCTTGCCCCTGCCCCTGCCCCTGCTACTGGTACTGCCACTGCCCCTGCCCCTGCCCCTGCGAATACCACTGCCCCTGCCACTGGCTCAGCCCCTGCCCCTGCCACTGCCCCTGCCACTGCCCCTGCCCCTGCCCTTGCCCCTATCTCTGCCCCTGCCCCTGCACCTGCCCCTGCCCCTGCCCCTACCCCTGCCCCTGCCCCTGCGCCGGCCCCTGCCCCTGCCCCTGCCCTTGTGCCTTCCACTGCCCCGGCTCCTGCCACTGCCCCTGCCCCTGCCCCTGCCCCAGCCTCTGCCCCTGCCCCTGCCCACCCTGCCCCTCTTTCTGCCCCTGCAGAAACGTTTATAGTGTTTTCAGCACTGTGTTTTGTCTCTCCTGCTGCTTGCTGTTGGTGTAGGGTTTCCTGCTGCTTGTTTTTGGAGATGAAAAGCTTTTGTTTGATGAAATACAGTCAATCCAAGTCAATCCAGGAAGGCCCAAGCCAATAGTATGCAAAGAGAAGAGAATCAGGATCAAAGCATGAAGGGCTGCAGTGTAAACAGTGAAAGATGATAGGATATTCACAGAAACTGCAACTCAGGTCAATTAGGAATGCATATTCACAAAGATAGCTGAAATGTTTTTGGAAAAGAGTTGGAAAACTGCCCCAAGGTCACTCTATCTCCATAGTGCCATCTCAGGAGATGTGCAATCTTTGTTTGGGGTCCCATATGTGCTGAGGTGGCAGGGCATGTGGCGATGAGGTCACTGCCATGTCACATGGGATCTTCCTACTTAGCTAGGCTGACCAGGAATTGAATCCAGGACCTCTCAAAAAGAGGTGCCCAGCCCCCTAGGGTGCATACCACTAGGATAGCTAAGAATTCATGGAAAAACATAGATAAATTCATAGGCTCTGCCTTGGATATGTCAGTTCTCAGTTAACTCAGGAAAAGATGATCTGCTTCACATTGAAAGGGGATTAAGGGGTCCACTCCATATCCTGATTGGGTGTTTGGTTCCATAGGTCAAAATGTGTTATCACCACTTTTGGTGGGACCAATACTAAGATAAAAATGCATGGATGCTCAGTGCATCTCTAATGCAACTAGAGTATGCCTCAAAGCAATGGAAAAGCACTTTTTCTTACTCCCCCCTTGTGCTGTGGTGGCCACCACTGTCGCATTTTAGCTAAAAGGGAATTTTTCTTGGCCTTTCCTTGGTTTACACATCTACTTTAAAATACCTATAGTTTCCCTCACACAGAAAAATGGGCGCTCACCATGGCTGGCGCTCTTTTGCTGCTCTGTTTGTAACATTTCCTACAGAAGACTCAGCGCTCCTGGCGCTGCCGGGGCTCCTGTGGCTTGGTTGGGTTAGTATGGGAGCATGCCAAACATGTGCATTTGCATCCCTCCCTCCAAGACGCAGCGTCGACACAAACCCAACGCAAGACACATTATACACACTCGCATGGGTTCTCGTAAACCTGTTGGCGACCTGTGACCTGTCTTAGCGCGAAGGGAGTCGTCAAAAAAAATTAAATTGCCCCTTGGTGGGGTCTTGGGTTCTGCTCAGTCTCTCCAGGCGCCTGTGTTTCGGCCCGAACACGGCCTACTCAGCGAGGCTGCGCGTGGGTATCTGCAGAGGCAGGAATGGGAGAATTATGGACGAATCCACGCAAAAACGAAGCGACGACACCAAAATCCGTCAAATGACGGCCTAGAATTTTTCTGAAACGACACACCTGAGCAGAATCCAATTGTGCATCAGAAGCACATTTTTATAGAAATTATAGTCATCTCTGGATTTTTTAAATCCAGAAATTCATACGCATAAAATGGCGGCGCGCAGGAGCGGCTCCTAGCGAAGCGCCGGAAAATGGAGAAATAATGGAATTATAAACGTATGTCTCACGTAGTCTTGAAAATGACGAGACACACATTAATAAATAAACATACAGATTCCACCCACACTATTAGAAGAATCAAAAATTCAAGAATTCGAAAATGAACGAAAAGACTTCAATGAATCAGGTATAAAGTACAGGTATGCTCGTCTCGTATGCCGCATACACATTGCTCGTCTCGTGTCTCCGTGAACGAGTCTTGTAGCAGCGCTAACAACGATAGGACGCGATAGAGGGATTGATTAGAAAGATTGCAGATGATTAGCGGTCAGATCAGGGTGATTAGACATACACACAAGTGCATAGCAACGTTCTTCGCGTGCGCCCCTCACTTGCTCTCTCTCCCAGCGGTAGGTAAGGTGAGTAAGCCCAGGCGGGGCCACCCCCTGGTGGAGTTCGTGATCGCGGTTGAGATGGGCAGGTTTGCCCAAAGGACTCGTGCATGCTCGCGCATTCACACACGCATTAAAGGGTAGGCCACGCGAAGTGCGCACGGTAAACCTTGTTTAGGCTACCCAGGGGCTCCTTGGTACGTTCTTTAAGAGAACCTGAGGAGTCCCTTAACGCTTGCTTGCTTGACAAGGGTAGCTGATTCGTCAGCGTGTTTGCGGACAGTGTATTATAGGTCACACTGAGAACCGTATAATACGGGGAGTGTGGCTTGGTTCCTCCGCCGCAAACGCCATTTCATTTGCCTTTGCTTTACAGGTGGGCAGGTAGGGTGATTGGTGCAGCAGCATACCATTTTTTTCATGCCCTGCTAAACAAGGGCGCAGATCACACAAACAAGTAACTCCCCTCTGCCTGTGGCAGAGCAGGGAGTCCGACTCCATCGACATCTGCGCCGTGCACGCAAGAGCACCTCTTCCCTCCAAGCCCTAGCAGGGGAAGCGCGTTGTGGCGTCCCCTGTTAGGCCACAGTTGCTTAGCAGCGCTGTGTTCTCTTGTCACTTCACAGGAGGGTCGCTAGGACCCATGAGACCTTTGCCTTCGCAACGCCTAGTAGAGTGTGCGTGTAGGAGTGGTAGTCCTGAGTGGGGGCTTGAGCCAGTTGCACAGTGCTCGCCCACCAGGATGGTGCCACTGTAGGGTGTGTAGGACCTGTAGTGCGTGTGTCACTGTCCCACCCGTTTCCTGCAATTTTAGCAGGGTTGGTGGGCGGTGGCAGTGGTTAGGTCAGTGTTTTGGCCACATAGCAAAACGGCGTTTTCATGCCTTCATAGCTTTTGGCCACCCCTCCCTGTGGTAGACAGATAGGTAGGGAAAACAATACCTGGATTAGTACGCTGGGTATTCCCCGAAGGTTTTGCGCCAGCACAGAAATTGGGCGCTTAGGGGAGGCGAGACCCGGGGCGTACCCCGTGGCATCAATAAGCCAACCCTCCAGGTTTAGCAAGCATGCAGACTTGGGTATAATTAGGACACCACTTCTGCGGCTTGCTCTCAGGACCTTAGGAATAGCACACTCACACATACGCTTTGGCAGGTAAGGGTAAGGTTCAGTCCCTAGCTTTAGTCTTGGAGGCAAGCGTCTCAGCGAGCCTCAGCAACTCACCAAGGTTGTTCTGGGACAAGTAGTCAACCAGAACTGAGTTTAGGCGTCCCTCAGGTAGAACAAATGCAGAGAAGGGCTCCCCGGTGGCCTCTTCGACTCCAAACCCTTCCCAGAGGGTGAGGAAGCGCCAACCCTCGCGATAGCGGTGGCGTAGGACAGACTTCACCAGGTAGAAGCCCTCCTTAGCCATCTCCTCGGCGTTCATGTCAGGGAGTTCACCCTCAACTTCCATAGGGCTGGCAGCCCCTTGTAGGTCCAGAGCGGCGATTTACTCGTCGTTCAGCTCCCACTCCTCCCCACAGAGGTCTTCAGGATCATAGTAGCGCTTCAGGTGTTGAGCAGCGCACACCAGGGTCCCCCCTAGACGGGGAGAACACCGCACGGTGATACGGTGTCCATCCACTGATAGAATCTTGTACGGCCCGAAGTATGGGTCATCGCTGGTAGAGCGTGGCCAGGCGGGTAGACGACTGTGGTGCACCAGCACCCAGTCCCCCTCTTGGTAGGTGGCCGGTACTCGGTGCTTGTTCTTCTTGTTCCACTGACGCTCCCTCACTCTCTGGAGCATAGCCTTGGCCTTGTCCACCTTCGCTTGTTGCTCTTGGACCCATTCACCCACAGAAGAATTGGTGTCCTCTGGATAGGGGGCATGTAGGAACCATGCCGGGCGCCCCATGAATAGCTCATGTGGCGAGTAGCCAGTAGCTGAACTCTCTTGGGAGTTCATCATCAAGGATATGACGGGGAGTAGTCTCACCCAGTCTCTGGTGCGTTCAGTTTTGCACCATATCCTTATATTCTCCTTGAGGACACGAATCTGTCGCTCACATAGGGGGTTGCTCGTGTGAGAGTAGGGAATCCCCGTAGACACCTGGACATTGAGGGATCTCAGGACCCTCTTGTACCAGCCAGTATCTGAGCGTACTCGCACGTCCTCATCGGAGTTGATCTCCTTGGGCGCCCCATAGACACAAAACCACTCCTCCAGGAGTATCTTGATAGTCTCCTCCCCGGTAATGTGCTTGGTACATGGGAACACCCTGGTAAACCTGGTCAACCCACAGGTCACCACGAGGGCGAAGTCATAGCCCCCGAACTTCGGCATCTCCGTGTAGGTCACGTATAGAACACTGTTAGCACAGTGTGGGATGGGCAGGGTCGAGTAGAGACCTCTGTCCCTGATATCCCCTGGTTTACAGGACCTGCAGGGGCACTTGTCCACGATAGGCTGGAGGGTTTTCCGCAGTTGGTCGTCAGTCCACGTAGTGTGGAACCACTGCTTGAACAGCCTCACGGTGCGGTCAGCACCCACATGACCACTGGACTCATGGGTCCACTTCAGCAGCGCTGGGACTCGGTCACTAGGCACCACGATGCGGTCCTCGTGCCAGAGGTAGCTCTTGTCCCTCTTCCACTGGTCCTGGTTGACCAGGAGGGGTTCAAGGCGTTTCTCCAGGCGCTTGTAGATATCCCCGAACTCCTTCAGGTACTCCGATTGTTGGAGTCCATCCAGGGGGCGTATCATCGTCATGTTGAGGTCCAAGTGGACGTCCATACGGCTGAACGCCTCCTTAGCCAGCGCTTCAGACCGGGCACCAATCAGGGTGTCGAAGTTGTTGCGGCTGATGTAGTCGGCACACTCGTTCTTCACTCCCTGGATATGGTGTACTGTCAGCCGTAGTTGACTGAGGTAGGTCCACCAGCGTCGTAGCTTGGCCTTCTCAGGTGGGGGACCCTTCTGGAAACTGCGGACCGGTTCTTGGTCGCACAGCCAGACCACAGGGTTACTCCCCAACAGTCGTTCTTCTGAGGATAGCACCAGCATACCCGCGAGCAATTCCTGCTCATAGGTGGAGTAGTTCCCCCTGGCCTGGTTCCACTTCCAGTTCCAGTGGCCCAGAGGTACTAGGACCCACTTGTCGTCAGGGTAGCTGTGCTTGAGGGTTCCATCTCGGTTGAGACCTTCCGTCCCCCATTGGGAAATGGCCGAGTCGAACTCCTCCTTCTCTAGTGCTTGCCATTGGAACAACGTTCCACCACCGCCCACATTGCTGGCGTCGGTCACCAGGATAATCTCCCCTTGTGCCCTAGGCACGCCCAAGCACTTAGCGTTGGCTACCTTGTCCTTGAGCTCGTCAAACGCTTGTTGCTCTTGTGGGCCCCAGCGCCAAGTAGTACTCTTCTTGATCAAGTCCGTCAGAACGGCGCTGGTATAGGTGAAGTTCTTGATGTGGCGGCGATAGAAGTTGCACGCCCCAAGGAAACTGCGTACATCATGAAGTCCTTTCTTGGGATCTTGATGTCGTACCTTAGCATCCATCAGGGGTTTGGCCTTAGAGGCCACTGGGGTCCACCACCCATAGCCAACGTCAAACCCCAGGTACTGCATGGTCTCCTGCATGAACTCACACTTCTCCAGCTTGAGTCGTGTGTGGTTCTCCTGGCAGACCGCAAAGAACTCACCCAAGAGGATTAGGTGATCCTCCTGGGTATTGGTCCCGAGGCATACATCGTCGATGTGAGCCTCCATTTGGGCACCACGGGATATGAGCTCCTGCACCTTAGGTCTCCTTCGTAGGATGGACAAGATCTTGTTCATCAGCTCTTGGAATAGAGCGGGTGCGTTAGCCACGCCAAACGGCATGACCTTCCACTTGAACACCCTCCCCTGAGGGGTGATGAAGGCCAGTAGCTCCTGTGCGTTGGGCGTCAGGTCCACTTGCCAGAATCCGCTTCGCTTGTCCATCTTGGTCTTGTAGCGGCAGGAGGCTATCTTCTCCAGGGTAGACTCCATATTGGGAATGGACCCTGAGTGGTTCAACGTCTTCTTGTTCAGCTCTCCGTAGTCCACTACCAGCCGCTTGGCTGTAGACCCAGGTTTAGCCACCAGGAAACAGGGGCTGCAGTGTAGGGGGTAGTCCCCGTCCTTGTACTCCAGGACTAGGCCAGCGTCGATACATTCTTGTATCTGTCGCTCAATCTCGTCGGCCTGCCCTTTAGGAGCTGGATAGGGTCTCCTCCGGATCTTGTGACCCACGAACTCGGGTTTCAGCTTGAGGTCCATCTGTACCAGCTTGTCACATGAGGCTGGAGGGGGTAGTTCTCCGAACACCTCCAGATAGGTCCTTATAAGCTTCTGTACCCGCGGGTCCAATATCTTAATCTTGTCCTCCATGTCCTCGTCAGAGTGTAAGTTGCTTGCCCCCTGAGTAATAGACGTCGGGAGGTGGTCCTCCACCGACTCTTCGCCTGTGGTAGTATCCTTCAGCCCTTGGTAGGCATATAGAAGGTCTTCTTCAACCATCTCCGGTGGACGATGGCAACATAGGCACGCTCGTGGGGGTTCACATACACATTCCTCCGAGAGGTCGTCCTCCTCTGGGGTCCTCACATGGGCGCCCCACACGCTCTTCATGAGCTTGAGATCTACCTCCCTTTGCCAGGTGGTGATCTTCTGTTCGAGGTCCTCCTTCAATTGGGATAGGTCTCCCATACGTCCTTGCTTCAGTGGCCATGAGCTGCGGGTAGGCTTCGCGTAGCATAGCTTTTTCGCCACCATCTTCCTCTTGGAATCCACATACTCCCTGAGCCTGGATCGAGGGTCCAGCTCCTCGTCCATGTAAGTGCGGCTAACCCCCATCTGCTCAGATTTTCACTGATCTGCCCCAGATTGGCTACATTTTGGTCATTTTCTCTGCTTCGGCGGAATCGCCGCCCCGCAGCTCAGTCTCAGGATCAGACCTATATATTTCTGATGTGCCGGATCTGATTCCGCGGTCCATTCATCGTAAATCCGCCGCGTTCCGATCATTTACCCGGAATCGCCATTTGCCGCTGACGCGCGTGCGCGAGCCAGATCGGCCAAATATTTTTTCACAATCGGATTTATATAAATCTTTTCAGATAGATATGGACACTCAGATGTACTTAGGAATTTCCGCATCAATTTTCTTCATAGACTGGGAATTTTTGCCGGATAACAATCAGCATGGATCTTGCCTCCGTTGTCGCCGCTCTTGCCTCCGTTGGTGTCCGTGTATCCGGTTCTGCCCCCAACAGCAGCGTTCAGGTCGACTCCTCGCGTGCCTGCCCCCCTGGTCTTGCCGGCCCTGAGCCCTCCGGCACCATCCACGACCTAGGGCAGCACTTTCATGGTAGCAGAGGCTACCTGAATGTTGCTTCAGTGGCATCCCATCCACAGCCCGCTCCCCAGTACGGCCCCGTAGACCCCGCCGCTTCTGGAGAAGTAACGATTACACTGCCTTGGTGCTGTGCGAACGAGGCCTTGAGAGGAATGCCTTGCGCAAGTCCAAGCTGCCCAAGAAGGGCGCACATCAGCAGCTGTGGGGACCCAGATTACCATCATCCCAGTCGAAACTGGCCATCGAGCAGCTGGAATCCGCCGGCCTACGACGATGGCAATGCTCCGGTGGAGCTTACGCAGCTGGCAGGTACCAACATTTCTTACGGAGGTCGAACATTTGAGACCATTGACGCCGATCTGAACGACATTGAGATGGGCGGTCCAGGTGAGGTACTTAGCTATAATCGACCAGCCTCTTGGGCACACTGGGACGACCATTTGTCCTCAGAAGTGACCCGTAACCTTGAGGCCCTTGAGGCCCTTTGTTACTTAGCCTCGTCTAAGCTGATCGAACAAGAAAGAATCGCCTCTGATTTTTTAACGGAATATTTTTTCCTCCTTCAGGACGAAATTAATACCAGCATGTGGTGGCGTTCTCAAGAAGATGACTCTTTTGCCATTTTTTTGCAGATCTGGGAGGCAAGCCCCTTCCCGAAGGAGAAGGTCCGGGCACCTGTTCCCGGGCCCTCCGCCCCTCATCCCCCTGTTTCTATCCGCGACGATCTAGCCGCCGCGGTTGAGGAGGGAATTTTAGAGGCGGCCAGGCAGGCAAGCCTGGAAATCAGGGCTGAAGGAGCTCCCCAAGTGGACTCCTGGCTGCGGACCACCGAGATCAGCGGTCCGACAGCCTGCTCAGGCCCTTCAGGACACGGCATGTACTGTCCTGCCGACTGCTCCTGCAGATTCCAGCGAGATGCTGAGCTCCAACAGCTCAAAGATCAAATGCACCTCATCATTCAAACGCTGGGAATAAAAAATCTTTTCAAGACGCACATGCGGTCTGAGGGCGCCTCATCGGTGGAACAAGCAACAGAGCCATCGGGGGAGGCGACAGAAATTTTTTCAATTGCTCCTTCGGTGGACTCCAGGACCACCGATGCAAGGATCAGCAGGATCAAGTTAAAGGAAAGGGTTAAAATCTCTCGTTCTGAGAGTAGGACGGCGAAGGCTAGGACTGAGGCTCAGAATGCCAAGCGAACTGCCTCCCGTACTGCCCCTCCTGCTGCTGATTCCAATACCTTAGCCCAGCTGTTGCTCGCCCAGACCCTCGCCGGAGCTGGTGTGGCGAATGATGCCGCCAAGGTGTCTGCCATTACGGCCGGTGTTGAGCTGGATTCGCTTCTTAACCCTACTTCCTTGCGACTTCGTCAGGTTGCCAAGCAACCGAAGTATAATGGGAACCCCCGACGTTGGCCTCAGTTCCAACGGGAATTTAAACTGTGGGTTAAGACTCAAAAACTCCAAGATGATCAGTTCCTGATGGCCCTCTTGGATTGCCTTGAGGGAGCGCCGGCCAACACTTGGCTCAGGACTTGGAGTGATCGCGAGGATACAAGTTCCCCCCTTACCTTTGATGAGGTGTGGGAACAGTTGGAGGTACGTGGATCCCGGCTGCCAGAGGACCACTACCACCAAATGTTGAAGAATTTTCCTTCATTCTCGCGATTAATCTTGCACGAAGTGCAAGGCAAAAAACAGCGCTTCTGGAATTTAGTGGAAGAAGCTGAACATTCAGGCGAAACATTTTCTAGTGCCGAGCTAAAAAGTCTGATTTTTGACAAGATCCCCTCAGAAACTGCCGCCACCCTTCGGAACAAACAGTCCGAAGAAAAGGTCAAGACCTGGTGGGCGGAGGTGGAAGGCTTCGATGCCTCTGCCAACAAGTTTTCCGTCAGGGAGGCACTTCAAAAGTGCTCCCCCACGTCCTTCTCCAAGGTGAAATTCACCGAAGAGACGTGGAAAATAAAGTTTCATGAGCACGACGATCGGGACTTGTTTGTCCAAGTCCTCAACAGGGGAGTCAGCTTCCATGGCCATCGCCTGAAAGCCAAAAACTGGGTGTTTTCGTACACCCCGAAGGAACTATGGGAGGAGGTTGAGCGGCTCGCCGACGCCGCCAACCAGAATTTCCATGAGGGTCTTGGGGGAAACAAGAATACCTAGCAAAACACCCAAAATGGGGCCCAAAAGGGCAACAAAAAGGTGAATGACACCCGGAATGTTCAGCAGCACTGTAGCATCTGCCTTCTTTTAGGTTCTACGAACCGAGCTAAGACGCATTCTACTGATAATCACCGATGGTCTCCTTACGATCACAAGGTGATTGGTGAAAATATCAGTAATTCGCAGAATTCAGACAGGAATGACAGACAGGTGCACGGTGGGAAGGCTGGAAAAGGGAATCCGACCCCCTCCGGTGGAAACAAAAATCCTGGAGGCCCTGGCGGGTCCCAAGGCACAGGAAATCGGACTCCATCCGGCTCCGGTGGGCAGCCGAACGGCCAGAAAAATCCCAATAGCAACGCCGGAGGCGGAAATCGAAATCCAGGCCAAACCCCTCAATCCGGTGCAAACAAGGGAAATGCTCCAGGATTCCAGGGTAAAGGTAAGGGAAATCCTTCGGGAACCCCTTTCTCTGGTAAGGGCAGAGGGCGTGGCGAAGGTGGAGGTCCATCATCCGGCGGCCGTGGCCGTGGACGTGGAAAGGGCAACCATCGTGTGGATCAGGTCTCAGGTGCAGATCAGGTGTCCGATGCGGACCTAGATTATGAATTAAATGCCTTGAATCCAGCAGATGATCCGCTCCAAGATGAGTGGGTCGACGAATCAGGGTGTGTCCACAATGTTAACGCAGCCACTGGAGATCAGAACGCCTAGGGGAGCCACGAAAATCGCCCCTCCCCAGGCGATTTCAGGCATGATCCCCAGATTCCTTCTCGACCACTACTTGATGTAGGGTCGCTTGTCTCCTCTCCCCTGGATCCGGCAGCGGATTCTTCTGTTGTAGTGGACGAGGTTGGTGTACAGTCCAAGCACAGGGCCCGTCAGTTTGTCACAAAGCTGTGGGTCTCTGATTGCAAGGGCAATTTCCACCTCGCCACTTGTTTGTGTGACAATGGATCGGAGGTAAATCTCCAATCCAATTCTTTCTTGCCTGACGACTGCGTGTTTGATTCGCCTCATCCTGTTACCCTCGAGGGAGTTTCTGGACATTCTCTCGCAGGTGGGCAACGCGGTTGTTATATATCAACTCATTTGGTCGCTCAAGACCTTTGGGAAGAAGGCAATGTGGAGGAAGTTATCCTTAAGGATGACTACTTCTATCGTGCCGACATAAAGTATGACCTTTACTTGGGCCATCCTTGGCTTCGCAAGAACAGGGTGGCGCCCGTAGGTCGTCGGCGTTGTTTTTTGCTGGAGTCAGGTCCCTTGGAGCGTCCTGAATTCCGTTTTTTGCACGCAGGGTTTAAAAGTGCAGAAGAATTTTTGAAGCAAAAGGTTACACCAAAGTTTGGCGAAGATGTCACCATTGCAGAGGTGAACGGGAGTGCCGATTACTCCCGAGAGTTAGAATGTCTTCGTAGGGACTCCCAGCCACGACGCCCTTCGCGCTGGCACTCTTCATCCTACAGAGTTGTCGACAAATGGCGCGATACAATTTGTGAATATTTTTATGAACACCATTCCTTTTGGCCACAGTATGATGCCTTTGCTAACCGCGAGAACAAGCGCTTTGACAAGCACTTTCGCGACGCTTGGACCCATAAATGGGACAAGAAGTTATGGATTAATCCTCCGTTTCACTTAATCCAGCAGGTCATCCACAAAATCAAGCAAGATAAAACCCACGCGATTTTGGTTGTGCCCTTGTGGGACGACAAGCCTTGGTTTCAGGAATTGCAAGACATTTGTGTAGATTACATCGAACTTCCCAGGAAGATTAAGCTGTATGCCAGAGACGACACAGGTCCCCTGCCACAGCGGCCCTGGAGTTCGCTTGCATTCCTGGTGGATGGAAAGCTTTCTGACTCTGATTCTGCTGATTCTAGTACTGATTCCTGTGTTGGGTCTGAATCTGAGGTTGAGCGTGGTACTGATGATGAATCTACTTTTTTCTGATTTTTGTCCGTCAGATGCCCAAGGTGATCCAACGTCAAATGGATCCGCCTCGTCTCCCTCTTCCCCAATACGATCTACATCCAAAAGAATCTACAGCGCACGGACGACAAAAAAATTTTCTTCGCGCCGCAAATTCAGAGTTTTTTATGAAAAACCCCGTGTGGAAGCTTTCATAGATCCTTTCGAGGAGCTGGATCACGAAGATAATCTCTGGAATGTCGACACTCGACCCACCTATCTTCAAGAGGCAGTTGATACGGACCTTTTTAGGGACATCCGTAAGAAGATTCTTCCTGCCAAGGCCGAAGAAATCGCCAAAGTTTTTTCGACAGTAATTCCTGGCGATCAGGTGGACACTGAGTTGTGTTCCAAGAAAAGAGACAAGATTTTTGAGGAACGGAAGGACACAACCCTTTCGGGGAAGTTGATCAAAAACCCCCCTGTCCGTGGGCAGTTCGGTGAAGCCTTCATCGAGCTTCGTGAAGGGTACAAGGCGAAGAAACAGCGTCCTTATGAGAACCATGGACAGAAACATGAGATACTCAGAAAAATAATCGAGAGAAATCTCAGGGAATTTGGTTGGCTTGAGGGTTGTATGACCAGCGAGTGGTGCTGTGCACCCTTCACAGTCCCGAAGCCGCCGCCTGCAGACCAGAACACTATTGATGGTTGGCGAATGGTTGTTGATTTTCGCAACCTCAACGCCGAAACCAAGGCGGATTCACACCCCCTGCCCCTCATTGAGGAGGAAATCGCCAAGAGGGCAAGAGGTCGTTTGTTTTCTGTGCTGGATCTCCGTCACGGCTTTCACCAAATGCCATTGAGGAAGGACAGCCGACCTCTCACCTGTATGTGCACGCCATGTGGCCCAGTCCAGTGGACGGTCATGCCCATGGGCCTGAAGAACGCCCCTTCGTTTTTTCAAAGAATGATGGAGGATGTGCTTTTTACAGCTCATCCTGAGCTTCGTGCCTTCGTGAGTGTGTACATAGATGACATAATCATCGCGACAGAGGGGGAGGGACTGACCGAAGCCGAGCTGGTGGCCCTACATGAAAAGCAGCTGAACCAGGTTTTGGACATTCTTGATGCCAATCAGCTGATTTGTGGGCCAAAGAAGGGAAAACTATTTTTAAAATCAGTCGAATTTTGTGGTTCTCTCCTTGAGAATGGCACCCGACGACCCAGTCCAGGGAAGCTCGTCGCTATTCAGAAGTGGAAGCGCCCTGAGACGATCACGGAATTGAGAGGATTCCTGGGTTGTTGCAATTTTTACCACACTTTTGTGCCGAATTATGCCAAATTTGCTGCCCCCCTCACTGAACTATTGAAGGTAGGGAGAGATGCGGGCAAGGCAGGTTCAAAGGTTCGTGTCAAGTGGACTGACGAGTGCGAGGAGGCCTTCCATCACTTGAAGGCGGCCCTCTGCGAAGTCGCCACGTTGCATGTGCCGAAATTCAACCGACCCTTCTACATAAGAACCGACGCTTCTAGGTACGCGATCGGAGCTGTCCTTGAACAGGTTGATGAAGCCACAGGTGATCATTACCCTCTTGCATTTTGGTCTCGGAAGCTAGCTCCACGCCAGATGCAATGGTCACCGCGTGAGCAAGAGACTTATGCCATAATCTGCGCTCTGAAGAAGTACCAATCGTGGGTTGGCACCAATCGAGTCGAGGTCCTGACGGATCATCGATCTCTGGAGTATTGGGCCACCGAACACATTGATACTGTCGCGAGCCCAGCTGGTCGACGGGCCAGATGGCATGAATTTCTCAGTCTGTTTGACCTCCATGTGTCGTATTTGCCTGGAAAACACAACACGGTAGCGGATGCTCTGAGCCGATGGGCTTACCCCGCTTCAGAGGGGCTGCAAAGTACCAACATCCATGGTACGGAGCAGGACCGCCACGTCGTAATCGAGTGGGATCAGGAAGAAAAAAAGCTCATTCGACGTGAATGCATGCAATGTTCTGTTAAACGGCATGCATTACCGTGTCATGACATCACGGCCTTCTCAGATCCGGCGCATGCTCGTGAAATTATAACCAAATCACTGAAAGTCGTGGAGAAAGTCACCGATCCCTCCTCAGGGAGTGTGAAACGGTTCGAGTATACCCGACCTGTAAGTGGATTTCGGTTGATTCAGGGCATTAAGCGTCGAGATCCGGCCAAAACTCCACCCCTGCCAAAAGATTCCCTTATCATCCGTGACTGGACGAACGATTATCTGCATGATTCCATGTTTAAAGAGGTCTTTGAGAATCTCAAATCCAAAGATGCTCACAAGGATGGAATTTATGCTGAATATTCGTTGGATGGGGGGAAGCTGTGGATGGAGGGTAAATTGTGCGTACCAGACGCCCTGGCCCCCCGAGTGTTAAACTGGTGGCACAAATGGGAGTCCCCCCACGCACATGGCCGTAGATTATGGTCGATGATTAAACATAGGTTGTTCGGCTCAAGGCTATATACTCATTGTATGAAAGTAGCCGCCGGATGTGCCCAATGTGCTGTCTCGACGCCCCCCAGCGCGAAGAAGCACGGCCATCTGAGGCCACATCCTATTCCGGAGCGCCTCTTTAACAGAGTCACCAGTGATTTTTTCCATCTTGGTGAACTCGACGACGAAGAGTGCCATTGGACCAACAAAAAGGTCAATGGAGTGCTCCTTATACAATGCCGTCATTCTGGCTACATTCAGGTGTTGCCTTGCAACGTCGAGTCAATGACTGGCAAGGCTGCCGCCAAATGGTGCGCGCAGACCTGGATGGGAGGTTGGGACGTCCCATCCGAGGTGGTTACGGACTCAGGCAAAGAGTACACCTCCGAATGGTGGAAGGAATTATGTGCTCGCCTTGGAATCCACCACCTCAGATGTGAAATCCACTCACATCGAGCGCTGCCTGGCGAAAGAGCCGGCCGCTCTGTTATAAATATGCTTCGTAAGGAGCTCGCCAGTGAGAAAGACTTCCATTGGCTTGAAGTTCTCTTCGCATTGCTTCGCCGTTACCACAACACGCCATTGTACCATGGCCTTTCTCCAAATGAAATTGTCTTTGGACGAAAGAAGTGTTGGTGGAACATGCCGTTGAATAATCCTCGCCCTTGTAAAGATGCTTCGTTGTTTTTGGACGAAATCCAACGAGCAGAAAAAACTGTCTCGAAGTTAATCGATAAGCATCAAGCTGACTGGCTTTGGGTCCAGAATCAAGGCCGAAAAAACCCCCACAATTTTGAAGTCGATGATCGAGTTTGGCTTCGAAAATCCGAAACCACCCTGGACGGAGATGATAAGCTTCTTCCCTTGTGGGAGGGGCCATTCGCTGTTACAGCGCGTCTAGGTGAGAACAGGTGGAGGATTCGTGTGGATGTCAGCAGGGAAATTGAAGTTTCGGGCGATCGCCTCAAGAGAGAGATCCCCTCCCCCAAGGATCGGGTTAAACCCCTTTTTTGGACTTCGAAATTTTTGTCCGATCGGGTCATCGAAGGGGGGAAGTACGAACTCAAGAGGATTTTAGAGGCAAGACGTGACGAAAAGGGCGAATGGGAATTTCTATGTGAGTGGAGGGGCTTTGATTCCAGTCACAACAACTGGGAACCAGCCCATTCTTTTGTCCATGGGTACACCAAGGGGTTCATCGACTTCCTCAAGAAGCACCCCGAAATTGGCGTACTCCTGACAGACTGTCTGTCGAAACCCGACAGACAGGTGGAGAGCGACGGAAAAAGACCTGTGGTGAATCGAGATCCAGCCTTTTACGGCCCTCAGCAGCCACGTTCCAGGGCTGATCCGTCGATCCCCCCTCCTGCGGTCAAGCCAGCCCAGGAGCCAAATGAGGACCAAGCTTCGAGTTCGGCCGCTGATCTACAGCGCCCAAGCCGTACGAGGGCCCCAGCAGACAGGTTGGTGGTCACATGTATTCGTGCTTGGCCGAATTGAGGGAGACTCGTCATGACTTGAGTCGCCGACGCCATAATCTGGGTAACAGTCGTCTAGTCCAGGGCGTCATGGCACTCGTCGCTAGGGCTCAAGGGTGTAGGTTCGAAACCCTTGCATGTCCAACTCCTACAAAAGCTCCAGCCTCGCCCCGTCGACCACTTATTCCAATGTGAGTGTTCTGACGACTTGAAAAAACCACATTCTGCTCAATCCACTGTTCATTCTTCCTGATTACGACATGATGTGGAGAACTGCGAATGTTTGATAATTTGACGTCAATCAACTTTTCTTTGGTCTCCGTTCGGCAGACAAGGCGTAGATACGCTGCCGAAAGCCACGGAGTGTGCTGCCGTGTCCAGAAAAAACCAAACTCAGGCTTAATTCAGGCAGATCCGGGGTAATCTTGTCTCTGTTGGTCTGTGCATCTTTGGAATTTGGCTACTCGTGCAGATGGAAGCAAATGTACATAGTAAAAACGCTGGCCAGCGACATTCACCCCTACAGGCACCCCCTGTAGTACTGGCGGCACTAGATGCGACGCCAGGAACTCAGATCTTACCTTCATTTGCCGTGATGCTGAAGCCAAAGTCCAGATTCAGATCCAGATTCCTTGAATTTACCTTGAATTCCTCAGGTTTGTCCATCATTCTGCGCAACAGTGTAGCAAAACCCCGACGTCAATTGTTCAGACAGCCTTCATATGGGAGCTCCAGGGACTTCTAACAGCAACCTCTCGGACCTCAGAGCTTCCGTAAGCTTCGGTGTATTTTTGGCACACGCCAATGTGAGCTCAATCCGACCTGAAACTGTCGAAAATGGTGAATCCAAGTGTCTTGTGGGACTCAATCGAAAGATGGGCCTTGTCCAAGTCGATTGACACCGCCGCCACTGTAAATAAAGGACTATTCGGTGTCTCTCAGTTATATACTGTCAGTAAAGCGCCTTCAGCGAACCTTCGGCGCGTTACATGCCAAGGATCCAGGGCCATCATGTCCCATCATGATGCATCATCACATGATCCACATTTTCATGGAATCTGTTGGATGCTCGCAAACCAACGTGCCGGAAAGCACAATTCAGCTGAATAAACGACAATATATATTAACTCTAGTCTAAACGAAGATGTTAGTAGTTTCAGTTCTAGACATTCCGCTTCATTTCACCTTCATCTTAGGGAATTTGCTCATGAATTTCCTCATTTTAGGACAGTTTAGGTTGATTTCCTTGTCATCTCCTCTCATTCCTCGAAGATCTGTTTACGGCTTTGCCTAACTTCGTTGACGCTGATGTTTTTCTGTTCACTTAGGGCCTGCAGACTACGTTTGTATTTGTTTTCCCTCTCTGTGGTTGTTTCATCTCCTTCATCTCTGCTCAAATTGATTCTCAATCTTGCTGAATCTTGTGATCATCCACCAGATGCGCCGAATCTGAAGCACATGCTGCACTTTTCAGAACGAGAAAAGCGGGAGTAACACGATGTAGAGTACGTGGAGGACACCGTAGCGTGCCCGCGACAGCTAAACTGTGCCAGAGCGCCGAGATGTCACTCCATTTCTTGATTCTCCCACTCAATCCACCAATAATTTACCTCATTCTCAACCAGGGCATGGTTTGGTATCGATTCTCGATACGTTTACATGCTTTTTAGCCCTTAACCTAATGTTTTACTGCACGGAGGACTGTTCGTCACTCCTCATTCTGTCTCATTTCAGGTTCATCCATCCTGATTCAGTGCCAATTCAGCCCAAATCAGGTCAGATCAAGCAGATTTCGCCCCATCGAGGCTACATTTCTATTTTTTTCTGGGACTTACCCGCACTACGTTCTTCGTTGACGTAGCGACACACCCCAGTGTGTTTTTGGAGGGGGAGTGTAAGTGCGGCTAACCCCCATCTGCTCAGATTTTCACTGATCTGCCCCAGATTGGCTACATTTTGGTCATTTTCTCTGCTTCGGCGGAATCGCCGCCCCGCAGCTCAGTCTCAGGATCAGACATATACATTTCTGATGTGCCGGATCTGATTCCGCGGTCCATTCATCGTAAATCCGCCGCGTTCCGATCATTTACCCGGAATCGCCATTTGCCGCTGACGCGCGTGCGCGAGCCAGATCGGCCAAATATTTTTTCACAATCGGATTTATATAAATCTTTTCAGATGAATATGTACACTCAGATGTACTTAGGAATTTCCGCATCAATTTTCTTCATAGACTGGGATTTTTTGCGGGATAACAATCAGCATGGATCTTGCCTCCGTTGTCGCCGCTCTTGCCTCCGTTGGTGTCCGTGTATCTGATTCTGCCCCCAACAGCAGCGTTCAGGTCGACTCCTCGCGTGCCTGCCCCCCTGGTCTTGCAGGCCCTGAGCCCTCCGGCACCATCCACGACCTAGGGCAGCACTTTCAGTCCACGGGGTCTTCCACCCTCATGGAGAGTAGGAGTTTCAGTGGGGCGACGTACTCGGCGTTCTCCACTTCCTCCACACAGGTCTGCACAAAGAAGGCGTCGTGCTCAGTTTCGTCTTCTGAGTGGATAGAGCTAGGTAGCTCAGATAGTCCACACTCAGAGACTCCATCAGGAACAGGTACATGACAGGGAGAGTTGGGGGCGTTGGTGTCAGTCACGACGTACTCATCACCTCCGGGTGTAGTCTCAACAGCATCTTGAGGTCGTAGGCGATCCTTCAAGTCACCCAAGGCGAGTCCATGGCTTTCTCGTTGTATAGCCTGGACCAGAGTCGGGTCCAGATCCTCCCAGGGAATGGAGGTAAGACCTCCGTCCACCACGCTAAGCATACTCCCCCATCCGGGCTTCCCAATAGGCGTCTTGCGTCCCAGAGGCACGTAGATGGCCTCATCAGGCAAACGAACAGAGCTGATAGTCAGCCTGTCCAGGAGGTTTCGCCAGTACTCGTTGCCCCCATGGGCTCCCCAATCGGGGGAACACAGGACCATACGGGAACGTTCCAAGGCCACCTTGGTCAGCACCTTCCCCAGTTCACTGAACCTTGGGTTCCCGTAGGCCATCCCGAAAGAGGGCCAGTAAAATTTGTAGCTGCAGTTCTTCCCCTTGCTGCAGTAAAGGTCCAGTACATGCTGCTTGTCGCTGGCGAACAACTCAACACTCAGGTCTTCTCGAGAGTAACCCAACTCCTTCAGACCTTGGTCTAGGACTTCCCCCAATAGTTGATAGTCCTCAGTTTTGGAGGCCGCCATCATGTTCCAGGGCTCCTCCTTCGATAGTCTCAGGTAACTCGAGGTATGTTCCGACTGCTCCAGTGGCACAGACTCTCTGCCACTGCCGTTGTCCACGTAGAGGAGGTAGGGCGCTTGCAGCGTCAGGGATTGTATCTGGGAGTGCTGTACGAAGAAGTCAGTCCCCAGTACAAAGTCGAAGGCATCAGTGTCCATCACATAGAACCGATGGGCGATAGTCCGCGAGCCCATAGGTACCTCCACTTCACAGTCCCCGCAGCTGTGCACCACATGTCCATCCCCCATACGTATAGCGGCGGTGGTCATGGTGTTCTTCAGGCTCCCACAAGGTAAAATTTTCTTGGCCACTATAGATATTGTGGCGCCAGTATCCAGTACCCCCAGGTATTCACGTCCCCCTAGTCGGATACGTACCCAAAACCCCAGGTCTTGGGTGCCACCAGAGCGTCCCCGTCAGAACTCCGCGGGACAGGTCACCTCGAACCCCTTGTTCCGCAATTTGCGGGCCATCCTCATGAAACGGCTCCTCTTCTTAGTGTTGCCGTCATCACCACCTTCATGCTCACGCTTGGCTCCTTGTTCTTGCTAGGCCTGCGTTTGTGAGCGTGTGGTAGGTCCAGACTGCCCTCCAGAGGGCTCGGAGTTCCCCCCTGGATTAGGGTTGGGGTTGCCTCCGTTCTTGTCCTTGTTCTTGTTGTCGGGCTGGCGGTTAGCGCCTCCTCCTCGTCCACCTTGACCCTTGTCTTGTCCTTGACCACGTCCTTTCGACTTGCCCTTGCCGGAGTCGTTGCCTTTGCCTTTGCCTCCACCTCTGCCTGAGCTCTTGCCAGGATCTTCACCCTTAAGCTTCGCCGATAGGCGTTGCTTATGGTAGCACTCATCCTCGTAGTGCTTCCGCTTCCCGCAGAATGCACACGTGATGGTGCACCTGTAATGATCCGGCAGCTTAGCTTTGGCGCCGGTGTTCTTTTCCTGCTGCTTCCCCTGGACTACGAAGCAGTCTCGCTGCTCGCAGTCAGGGGCGTGCTGCAGGTGGCCCTGCTCGTCTCTGGCATCACACCAGAATAGCTCCTTCACGTTCTCCATGATACGGGCGTGGGCGTGTTTGGGGGTAGTCCCCTGCTCAGGTCGGGACCCTTGGTACCCTTTGCCATGGCCTCCAGAACCTCCACCACCAGGACGGTAGTTGTTCAAGTGCTGGTCGCTCTCCTTCTCCAGCGCCAGCTCCAGGAGTAGCACGCATAGATCCTCGTAGCGGAGGGATCTAGCCTTGCGCTCTGCCGTCGAACGGCACTCGTCCCATAGTTCTCGAGGGAGCTTGGCCACCAACCAGAACAGCAGGTCGTCGCTGCTGTAGGAACCAGGCGTCAGTCGTCCAGCCCAGTGATCCAGGTCAGCCAACAGCTCGGAGGCTCCCCAGGGTATTTGTCAACCCTGCCGCCAGGTGGCTAGCCTGTACTCGGTGGGGTGACATTCCCACCGAGATAGGTGACGCTTGGGGCGGGATCATCAGCGGCTCCAGCTTCTCTCTGATCTCTTGAGTGAGGTCGCCCACGATTTTTGAGGTGGCTCCTCGGAGCACCTCGTTGATCTCCGACCGCGTCAGGGACCTGTTGGAGGATCTTTCCG
Organism: Eutreptiella sp. 'Long Island Sound 2002'; assembly: GCA_964036045.1. Taxonomy (NCBI): domain Eukaryota; phylum Euglenozoa; class Euglenophyceae; order Eutreptiales; family Eutreptiaceae; genus Eutreptiella; species Eutreptiella sp. 'Long Island Sound 2002'. Next base: position 133,481,870 of record OZ038383.1, read on the forward strand.
ATCCTCTACTCCTGCCACCAAGAGATTCAGGTCCTCTCCTCAACCCACTGAAGGTTGCATACCCAGGTGCATACCCAAGAACATCCACATAGGTTCCAGTAGCGGGTAGTGGATGGGGATATTCAGCCGCATACCATCGCGGCGCAGAGCTGGTAGCCACCGGCTCACTGGCAGTAGTTGCCTCATGGAGCGCAGTGGTAGGTGGGCCCATACCATAGGCGGGGTAGGGAGGCATGCCAGTAAAGCCTGTGCCCTCTGCCATAGGCGGGTTGGTTGTGGAAGTGGATGTTGCAGCGGCTGGGAGTGTGGTGGTTATAGGAGAGGGTGATGCGTGGAGGCCAGAAGCGCTTGGTGCGCCTTCGAAGGTAGGGTCATGCGTCAGGTCTTGCCCTTGTTCCTCTCCCTTGTCTGCTTCTTCTCCAGCATCCTTCTCGCTCTCTCTCTCTTCCTCTTCACAGGCTGCGCCACCACCTCTTCGACGGACAGGGCCCCGAAGGCCCTGTGGAGTCCATCCAGGGAGTCCTCAGCCGCATCCACTGGCCCATGTAAGGGCTCCGCCGAAGGTACAGCGCCAGGTGCTGGCCTTGCCGGTGCCTCAGGCGCTGGCGCTGTCTTCACGTCGGCGTCCTCCTTTCTTGGGTCCATCTTCTTCCACCCTTCAGCTTATATGTGCCTGTACTCGGCGCACTGGATGTACGGCGCGGGGTTGCTGCCGGTGCGCAGAGACAGATTGCCTCTTGCTACCAGAAAAGTTTATAGTGTTTTCAGCACTGTGTTTTGTCTCTCCTGCTGCTTGCTGTTGGTGTAGGGTTTCCTGCTGCTTGTTTTTGGAGATGAAAAGCTTTTGTTTGATGAAATACAGTCAATCCAAGTCAATCCAGGATAGCCCAAGCCAATAGTATGCAAAGAGAAGAGAATCAGGATCAAAGCATGAAGGGCTGCAGTGTAAACAGTGAAAGATGATAGGATATTCACAGAAACTGCAACTCAGGTCAATTAGGAATGCATATTCACAAAGATAGCTGAAATGTTTTTGGAAAAGAGTTGGAAAACTGCCTCAGGGTCACTCTATCTCCATAGTGCCATCTCAGGAGATGTGCACTCTTTGTTTTGGGTCCCATATGTGCTGAGGTGGCAGGGCATGTGGCGATGAGGTCACTGCCATGTCACATGGGATCTTCCTACTTAGCTAGGCTGACCAGGAATTGAACCCAGGACCTCTCAAAAAGAGGTGCCCAGCCCCCTAGGGTGCATACCACTAGGATAGCTAAGAATTCATGAAAAAACATAGATAAATTCATAGGCTCTGCCTTGGATATGTCAGTTCTCAGTTAACTCAGGAAAAGATGATTTGCTTCACATTGAAAGCGGATTAAGGGGTCCACTCCATATCCTGATTGGGTGTTTGGTTCCATAGGTCAAAATGTGTTATCACCACTTTTGGTGGGACCAATACTAAGATAAAAATGCATGGATGCTCAGTGCATCTCTAATACAACTAGAGTATGCCTCAAAGCAATGGAAAAGCACTTTTTCTTACTCCTGCCCCTGCCACTGCCACTGCCCCTGCCCCTGCCCCTGCCCCTGCCCCTGCTACTGCCACTGCCCCTGCCCCTGCTCACGCCCCTGCTACTGCCACTGCCACTGCCCCTGCCCCTGCCACTGCCACTGCCCCTGCCACTGCCCCTGCCCCTGCTCCTGCCACTGCCTCTACCCCTGCCCCTGTCCCCGCCCCGGCCCCTGCCTCTGCCCCTGCTACTGCCCCTGCCCAAGCCCCTGCCCCTGCCCCTACCACAGCCCCAGACCCTGCCCCTGCCCCTGCAACTGCCCCTGCTTCTGCCACTTCCCCTGCCCCCGCCCCTACCCCTGCCCCTGCCGCCGCCACGGCCCCTGCCCCTGCCCCTGCCACTGCCCCTGCTACTGCCACTGCCCCTGCTGCTCCCCCTGCTACTGCTACTGCCACTGCCCCTGCCCCTGCCCCTGCCACTGCCACTGCCCCTGCCACTGGCCCAGCCCCTGCCCCTGCCGCTGCCGTTGCCACTGCCCCTGCCCCACCACCTGCCCTTGCCCCTGCCACTGCCCCTGCCCCTGCCCCTGCACCTGCCCCTGCCCCAGCCCCTACCACTGCCCCTGCCCCTGCCCCTGCCACTGCCCCTGCACAAGCCCCTGCCCCTGCCCCTGCCCTTGCCCCTCCCACTGCCCCGGCTCCTGCCACTGCCCCTGCCCCTGCCCCTGCCCCTGCCTCTGCCCCTGCCCCTGCCCCCCCTGCCCCTGCTTCTACCCCTGCCCCTGCCCCAGGCACTGCCACTGCCCCTGCCCCTGCCCCTGCTACTGCCCCTGCTACTGCCACTGCCCCTGCCCCAGCCAGTGCCCCTGCCCCTGCCCCTGCTACTGCCACTGCCACTGCCCTGCCCCTGCCACTGCCACTGCCCCTGCCACTGCCCCTGACCCTGCCCCTGCAACTGCAACTGCCCCTGCCCCTGCCACTGCCCCTGCCACTGCCCCTGCCCCAGCCACTGCCCCTGCCCTTGCCCCTTTCCCTGCCCCTGCCCCAACCACTGCCCTTGCCCCTCCCACTGCCCCTGCTCCTGCCCCTGGCACTGCCACTGCCCCTGCCACTGCCCATGCCCCTGCCCCTACCCCTGCCCCTGCCAGTGCCTCTACCCCTGCCCCTACCCCTGCCCCGGCCCCTGCCCATGCCCCTGCCCCTGTCCCTACCACGGCCCCTAACCGTGCCCCGGCCCCTGCAACCGCCCCTGCTCCTGCCACTGCCCTAGCCCCTGCCCCTGCCCCTGCCCCTGCCACTGCCCCCGCCACTGCCCCTGCCCCAGCCACTGCCCCGCCCCTGCCCCTGTCCCTGCCCTCGCCCCTACCACTGCCCTTGCCCCTCCCACTGCCCCTGCTCCTGCCCCTGCAACTGCCCGTGCCCCTGTCGCTGCCCCTACGACTGCCCCTGCCCCTGCCCCTGCCCCTGCCACTGCCCCTGCCCCTGTCCCCGCCCCCCTGCCCCTGCCTCTGCCCCTGCCCCTGCCCCTGTCACTGCCACTGCCCCTGGCTCTGCCCCTGCCCCAGCCCCTGCCCCTGCCCCTGCAACTGCCCGTGCCCCTGCCCCTGCCACTGCCCCTGTTCCCCCGACTGCCCCTGCCCCTGCCCCTGCCACAGCCCCTGCCTGCGTGCCAACCCGTACGTTCCCAGTACCTACCTACGGTGCCAACAGAAGAGTTCTGGAGTTCTACAAGTAGCCTTTGCAGATGGAGGTGGACGTCTGGAGCCTTTCGATCGACAAGAAGAAGAAGTACGGCCAGATCCGGAAGTATCAACAGAAGCGAATGGACGAGGTTAAGAGAAGTCTTATGGCCAACCCAACTCGGGAGCCCGTGACCGTGAGTGCATGGCAATCACCAGGTACGTAACCTGGTCGCAGCGGTGATGTTTCATGTGCATACCCTTGAAACCCTTTTTTCGTCTCCAGCCGACGATTGGATCGTCATTGCAAAGCAGCACTGCGTCTGTGCGATGAAAGAGCTCCGAGACGAACGTTTTGAGAAGGGCCTCGACCCACCGCAGTGGATGCAAGTGGTTAAGGTCAACTTGCTGAAGACGGAGACCAAATGGGCTACCTGAGTATCAATCGCCGGTCAGAAGCAGGCCATCGATCTAGACATCTCCGCTGTGCCACCGTCGGAAGCAACTGACAACTTCCTTATGCATTTGCGAGATTCGCTGGCTGGGCATGACGAGACTGCCAGAGAACACATTCACCGAACCATCGCGAAAGCCGCGAGCGGAAGTGCTTGGATTCCACCACAGGTTTCCGATGATGAACCCCAAGGATAATCCATTGTCGAATGCGAGGCCTCCCAATGCAAATATGGCTACTCATCCTCCCCCTATCCAGACTTATTTAGTTAAGGCGTTTGACCCGTTCTTCACGTAAGTGTGTCATGCGGAGGACGCAGCTGTGACGTCGCTCAATAGTTTCGAGAAGATGGACACGCCAGTGACAATGAACCAGCTGAAGTTTCTGCAGGGTCTGTACGAGCCATCGCTCCTACAACGGGACGCCGCCGACATGTCGCGACCAAAGATGAACATCAAGGAAATCCAGGACCGAGCCTCTGCTTACCAGAAGCAGCAGTGGATCAATTGGCATTGGGGAGCCGCTCCGGACAGCGGCATCTATCCCTCCCGAAGTATGTTCCCCTGACAAGCAAGTAGGCAAACACGCAAACACGGTCAGTGGAAAGGTGGTCAAAATGCTGTGCGCCCCCTACAAAGATCCGCAAGATCCCCTGAAGTTTTTGGAGGCTCTGGACACCGACAGGATCATTCTGAATGCGAATTTGGCGGACGGTGCTGATCTTGTGAGTCCCGTTGTGATGGCCAAGCTGATTGACAACCCTGAAACTGTGCTTGTGATCTACGGCGAGGTGGAGCCTGTTTGGGACGCCCTGCAAACAGTTTTGGAGACGCCTGGGATTGCGGAGAACGATTACTGGTATGAAAAAGTGCAAGTGTGTTACTCGCTACTTGGCGCAGGCAAGACAAGAAAAGGCGGAATTCAAGTAAAAGCACTAGTTCTGCTGGCCGGTGTGAAGATCAAGAAAAAGGTGTGTACAACGCTTTGAGATTGCGAGGCCTCGCAATGCCTTTGCCATCTCGCTACTCCTCACTACAGAGCCCACCATACATCGGTTTGGGTCGCCGCGAACGTAATGAACCAGGGTTCATGCCCCTTGTGCTTTATATGTGGATGGCAACGCTGATGCGGACCAAAGACCGCACGGAGAACGTCATGATCTTTGATCGCGACGTGCAGATGGCGGCGAACGTGGCAGGCAGGTAGGTAGGTAGATAGGTAGGTAGGTAGGTAGGTGCCCTCCGTCGTGGAGAGGCGCCCCATGGTTCCCGCTGGTGTTGCCGCTGTGACGAGCAGGAAGAGGCTCCGCGCGTGAACAGGGGAGGCGGCTTACATCCCGCTAGACCTGACTGGTGGCCCCCAACAAAGCGGCCCCGGGCAACACCGGGAGGGCTGATCGCCGCCAGCGTGACATGCTTATCTCGCCCGGAGGGTGTGCCCCCGTGCTTGCGCACGTCCCCTCCTTTGGGCGGAACCCTAGAGGTTCACCGGACTTCCTGGCGTATCCCGTTCCCAAGGCATGCATGCATGTTCTTGGTACTGGGGTTCCGAGGCGCTTGCGTGTCGCACGCTCCGTCTCGAGTCCCAAAGCAGCGCAGGCCTTAGGATGCAGCCTTACCCCCGGGCTCCGGATCTCGTTTGGCCGGGTCACCTGCATGGCTCGGGCTGCCTCCGTGCCCGGGCTATGGACACTGGGTTTCCTACTGTTGTATGGTGTTTGTGTCTTGGTCCGGGTTGTGTTTGGGTCCGGGTTTCGGCTGCGCCCCGCCACTCCTGGCTAGGGTGTTGGGGTGTGTGTGTGTTCGTGTGACCGCTCCGCTTGTACCCTGCCACTCCTGGCTGGGGTGTGCAGCGGGGTTGTGTGTGCTTCAGCTCGGGTTTCGGCTGCGCCCCGCCACGCTCTGGCTGGGGTGTTGGGTATGTGTGGTTTCCTGTGCCCGCTCCGCTTGTACCCCGCCACTCCCGGCTGGGGTGTGCGGCGTGGGTGTGTGTGCTTAGGCTCGGGTTTTGGCTGCGCCCCGCCACTCCTGGCTGGGGTGTTGGGGTGTGTGTGTGTTCGTGTGCGCGCTCCGCTTGTACCCCGCCACTCCTGGAAGGGGTGTGTGGTGTGGGTGTGTGTGCTCGGGCTCGGGTTTTGGCTGCGCCCCCCCACTTCTGGCTGGGGTGTTGGGGTGTGTGTGTGTTCGTGTGCCCGCTCTGCTTGTACCCCGCCAGTCCTGGCTGGGGTGTGTTGTGTGGGTGTGTGTTTGGGGTCCGGTTTCGGCTGCGCCCCGCCACTTGTGGTTGGGGTGTTGGGGTGTGTGTGTGTTCGTGTGCCCACTCCGCTTGTACCCCGCCACTCCTGGCTGGGGTGTCCGGCGTGGGTGTGTGTGCTTGGGCTTGGGTTTCCGCTGCGCCCCGCCACTCCTGGCTAGGGTGTTGAGGTGTTTGTGTGTTCGTGTGCGCGCTCCGCTTGTACCCCGCCACTCCTAGCTGGGGTGTGTGGTGTGGGTGTGTGTGCTCGGGCTCGGGTTTCGGCTGCGCCCCGCCATTCTTGGCTGGGGGGTTGGGGTGTGTGTGTGTGTTCGTGTGCCCGCTCCGCTTGTACCCAGCCACTCCTGGCTGGGGTGTGTGGTGTGGGTGTGTGTTTGAACTCGGGTTTCGGCTACGCCCCGCCACTCCTGGTTTGGGTGTTGCGATGTGTGTGTGTTTGTGTGCCCACTCCGCTTGTTCCCCACCACCCCTGGCTGGGGTGTGTGGTGTGTGTCTGTGTGTGCTTGGGCTCGGGTCTGGGCTGCTCCCCGCCACCCCTGGCTGGGGTGTTGGGGTGCGTGTGTGTTCGTGTGCCCACTCCGCTTGTAGCCCGCCACTCCTGGCTGGGGTGTCCGGCGTGGGTGTGTGTGCTTGGACTTGGGTTTCGGCTGCGCCCCGCCACTCCTGGCTGGGGTGTTGGGGTGTATGTGTGCTAGTGTGCGCGCTCCGCTTGTACCCCGCCACTCCTGGTTGGGCTGTGTGGTGTGGCTTTGTGTGCTCGGGCTCGGGTTTCGGCTGCGCCCCGCCACTCCTGGCTGGGGTGTTAGGGTGTGTGTGTGTGTTCGTGTGCCCGCTCCGCTTGCACCCCGCCACTCCTAGCTGGGCTGTGTGGTGTGGGTGTGTTTGCTCGGGCTCGGGTTTCGGCTGCGCCCCGCCACTCCTGGCTGCGGTGTTGGGGTGTGTGTGTGTTTGTGTGCCCACTCCGCTTGTCTCCCGCCACTCTTGGCTGGGGTGTGTGGTGTGTGTGTGTGTATTTGGGCTCGGGTTTCGGCTGCGCCCCACCACTCCTGGCTGGGGTGTTGGGGTGTGTGTGTGTTCGTGTGCCCGCTCCGCTTGTACCCCGCCACTCCTAGCTGGGCTGTGTGGTGTGGGTGTGTTTGCTCGGGCTCGGGCTTCGGCTGCGCCCCGCCACTCCTGGCTGCGGTGTTGGGGTGTGTGTGTGTTTGTGTGCCCACTCCGCTTGTCTCCCGCCACTCTTGGCTGGGGTGTGTGGTGTGTGTGTGTATATTTGGGCTCCGGTTTCGGCTGCGCCCCGCCACTTCTGGCTGGGGTGTTCGGGTGTGTGTGTGTTCGTGTGCCCGCTCCGCTTGTACCCCGCCACTCGTGGCTGGGGTGTTGGGGTGTGTGTGTGTGTGCTCGGGCTTGGGTTTTCGCTGCGCCCCGCCACCCCTGGTTGGGCCGTTAGGGTGTGTGTGTGTTCGTGTGCCCGCTCCGCTTGTACCCCGCCACTCCTGGCTGGGATGTGCGGTGTGGGTGTGTGTGCTTGGGCTCGGGTTTCGGCTGCGCTCCGCCACTCCTGGCTGGGGTGTTGGGGTGTGTGTATGTTTGTGTGCGCTTTGTGGTGTGGGTGTGTGTGCTTGGGCTCGGGTCTCGGCTGCGCCCCGCCACTCCTGGCTGAGGTGTTGGGGTGTGTGTGTGTTTGTGTGCGCGCTCCGCTTGTACCCCGCCACTCCTGGCTGGGCTGTGTGGTGTGGGTGTGTGTGCTTGGGCTGGGGTTTCGGCTGCGCCCCGCCACTCCTGGCTGGGGTGTTCGGGTGTGTGTGTGTTTGTGTGCCCGCTCCGCTTGTACCCCGCCACTCCTGGCCGGGGTGTGTGGTGCGGGTGTGTGTGCTTGGGCTTGGGTTTCGGCTACACCCCGCCACTTCTGGCTGGGGTGTTGGGGTGTCTGTGTGTTTGTGTGCGCGCTCCGCCTGTACCCCGCCACTCCTGGCTGGGATGTGTGGTCTGGGTGTGTGTGCTTGGGCTTGGGTTTTGGCTGCGCCCCGCCACTCCTGGCTGGGGTGTTCGGGTGTGTGTGTGTTTGTGTGCGCAGTCCGCTTGTACCCCGCCACTCCTGGTTGGGGTGTGTGGTGTGGGTGTGTGTGCTTGGGCTCGGGTTTCGGCTGCGCCCCGCCACTTCTGGCTGGGCTGTTGGGGTGTGTGTGTGTTTGTGTGCGCGCTCCGCTTGTACCCTGCCACTCCTGGCTGGGGCTTGTGGTGTGTGGGTTGGCTGTTGCCCGGCACCTGTTCCTGTGCCGTGGTCCCTTGCGTGTTGTGCGCGCTGCCCGGGTTTGCGGCACCCGCTGGCCGTTTTTGCTTGGCAGTTGTCCGTGTGCCGTGGTTGTGGCCGGCGGCGTGCCTCTCTGGCGTGCCTTGTGGCCCCGCGTTGGTGCGCCGCGCCTCGTCCGGTTCAGTCGCTCTCCGTGCTCCGGTCGGTTTTACCGACGCCGTGGTGCCTTTCCCCATCACGGGGGCGTGCGCCCCCGGATTTACTGGGCGGCTGCGCGGGGCACGTGGAGGCCGGCCGAGAACCGGGGTCTTTGTACCTGCCGCTGGCCCCCGCAGAGGCTCGGGATCTGGGCTCGCTCCGGTTGTACCCGTTTGGGGCCCCGCGATGGGGTTGTCCCTGGCGGGTCCCTCCGGCGTCGGTCTTGGGCTCCGTGCGCTGCGGTGGTTGGCGTGTGTGGACCTGGTCACTGACGCGTCCGGTTTCCCGTACCGCCCATCTTTCGACAGGGGACTCGGCTGGTGCACCAGGGCTGTTTCGTGTGGACGCCGACACCGCCCCTTTCGGGTCGGAGGACGCCAAGCCCGGGTCCCGCGCGTGTGTGCGTGTGCGTGCTCTGCTTGGCCAGCTTGGGCAGGCCGGCCCCCCAGGCGCGTTCTGGTGCGCCTCACCTTTTCCTGTGGCCGCTTTGTCCTTCTTCTTTGTTCGGCCCCCTTCTAGATTGGGTCGCCCTGTTAGCTGTGGTGTTTTTTTTTTCGTTTGTTGCTCCCGTTGTGTCCGGCGTTCGTGTTTTCCGGCCCGGGGTGCCTTGGGCCTTGGCGTCTTGTTTGCCCCCCCCCCCCCCTTTTTTCTTTGTTTTTTTTGCTGCCCCCCGCCTTGTTTTTTTAATTTTTGCTCATCCATTGTGCTTTGCTCGTGGCGTTTTTCTGTGTTTTTTTTTCCGCCGCCCGGTTTGCTGTTTTTTTTTTTTCTGCTGCCCTGTTTGTTGTTGTTTTTTTTTTGTGGCTGTTGTGCGGTGTGGGGTCCGTTTGTGTGTTTGTGGCTGTGGGGTGTGCTGGTGTGTGGTGCTGTTGGCGCTGCGGTCTGTGGTGCGTTGTGTGTTTCACCTGCTGCTGTGTGGCGTGCTTGTGCTTGGCTGGGTTCTTGCGCCTTGCTGTCCGGCGCGGTGTTGCGCTTGGTCTTGTTGGGCTGTTTTTGTTGTTCTCTGCTGTCGTGTGCTGCTGTGTTCTCTGCTGGTTGTTTTTTTTGCGTTCTTCTGTGCGTTTCCGTGGTGGTCTGTGTTGTTTTGGTCTGTGTGGTGCTGGGCCGTGGTGCGGCTTGCTGTGTGGCGTGGGCCTGTCGCGTTGTTCTTGTGCTGGCTTCTGTTGCGCTGTGCCGTTTGGTGCTCTGCCGTGCCGTGGTGCGTCTCTTGGTTCTGTGCTGTGTTGTTTGTTTCGTTGCGGTGCTTCGGTCGGGTCTTGCCTCGTCCGCTGCTGTGGCGTGTTGTTGTGCTCTGTCTGTCCTTGGGCGCGGTGCTGTGTCGTCCTGCTGTGCTGCCTGTGGTCCGTGTGCTGTCGTTCCTTGTGCCGTGTTTTTTGGCGCCTCCATTTTTGTGGCGCCTCTTGTGTGGTGCTGTGTTGGTGTGCCGGTGTCGTTGCTCTTTGTGCGGTGCTCTCTCGCCCCTCTGGCGCTGGCTGCTGTTTTGTGTTGTGGCCTGTTGTGTTCGGGTGTTTGCTGTTGGGCTTGGCTGTCCTCTGTTGTCTCCTAGTGGCTCCCGGTGTCGTGTTTCGGTGGTGCTGTCCCTGTCTGACCGTGTGGCTGGCCGCCCTGTGGTTTGGTGTGGTGTGTCTTGGCGCTCCGCTCCCCTGTGTTGTGTTCTGTGGTGCTGTGCTGTCGGGTGGTGGTGTGCTGTCGTGCTCTGCTGTCTGTTTGCGTCGTTGCCTGTGCTTGTTGTTTGTTTCCTGCCGCTGCGCTTTCTGCTGTGTGTGTCCTGGTGTGCTTCCCTGTGGTTGGTCGGCTTGTTGTGGCGCCCTGCTCCCCTGTGTTGTGTCCTGTGATGCTGTGCTGTTGTGTGGTGCTGTGCTGTCGTATTCTGGTGTCTTTTTGGGTTTTGTGTGTGATTGCTGTCGCTTTTTTCCTTTAAAACCACTGCAAAACCCATTTTGAAAAAAAAATTTGTTTTTGTTTTTTTGAAATAAAAAAAAATCATACACTACCCAACACACCCGCGAGCAAAAAGACCATGTACTTTGTGCTGACTTACGTGTCACCTGTCGTTGGCGGCGTTGGCGGCGATGCTCTGCGGTTTGTGGGCTCGTACTTGAGTTGGTCGTTGTCAAAGTTGTTGGCGTTCATTGCTAGGGGTTTACCGCTTTCCCCAAAGGCCGCCGCCTGAGCTGCAGTGCAAGGGGAGTGATGGGTACAAGGGTAGGGAGGGAGGTACATGGAGAAGAATTCAAAAAAGGCGACAAGGTGGAACGCGAGGGTTCGTGGCGAGCTACGAAAATTTTTCGAGTTTTACGCACTGCTAGCGACGCGTTTTTCTTCGCGCCTATGGCTAGTTAGACTACGAGAGGGTGGGCGTTATGCTCCTACGAGGGTTACAGTGCTTACAGCTTTAACTATTCACTTATTTAAGGTCGAGAAATTTTTCGTCGCGTTTTTACGAGTTTCGCAGCGCGCTTTTTGGCCTAAGCGTTTTTTATGCTATTTAGCTTTTTTTTCAGCTATTCAGAAGGTTTTTTCGTGTTGTTTTACCCTACTTTACTTCTTCATTCTGGCAAGACGCCAGCGCGCGCGACGAGACACACAATAAATTATATGCGTGGGAATATGCGCGGCGAAAGTGGCAGCGTTAGATGATCCTCCGCCAGTTTGTTCTCTGCAATTGACCAAACATGAGCGATCGGCTTGGGCACGGAGCTACCATAACGAGGTGACACAGCGTGTGTAGGCGGGAATTGACCAGACCAGGTTGGAGCAGTGCGAGCTCTGGATTCAGTTCCGCATGCCAATGTGGGTTGAGGACGAGAATGTGGGGTATGCGCGTCTCGTGGTGTGGACGGCAGAGGAACCAAGTCACCATGCCCATGAAGAAGTTGCAGACAAAGACTTGGAGGATCTTGGGGACGATGACGATGACCCGCCGCTGAAAGGATCTTATCGGCAATCTCCTCGGAAGTCAACGCAAGCTCGGATGTTCCAGGCTGGCGATGCAGATGATGACGAACCGGAGGCGAGCCACGCGCCGAAGCCTAAAAAGCCGAAGACCAAAGCGGCAGCTGAGCAGAAGCAGACGACACTGACACAGCCCCAAGGAGTGAAGAGGACGCTGAGCCTTCCGGATCCCGGAACAGCAATGGGATCCACGTCGAGGACTAAGATTTCGGCAGCGGGATTGAAGGAGAAGAAGAAGCCCTAAAGGGCGTTGCAGCCTTGTTGTTCGTGATATGTCGTGTCGCATTGCGGGGCCTCGCAGTCCAAGTTAGGCAATTCCCCATTTCAGCTCTGTTTTCCGAAGCGTCATCTGGAAATGACGGTTCTACTGACCCTAAGGCAGCAGTCAGTATTGCAAGGCCTCGCATTCCTAAAGCCTCACGTGTCGACGCACAAAATGTATTGGTACCCTGCATTCTGTTTTTGCTTGTTTCTGAATGATCTGGAGCTGTGTGTAATTGCAATGAATTACATTGTTTCATGTCTCGTACTGTGAGGCCTCGCAATAAGAATAGAAAAATGGTACCCTTTTACAGCATTTTGGAAACCACCGGCGTAAAAAGTGCATTTTTAAGGTGGGAAAAAAAAGCATGGAGAGGAGAACAACAAAAAGCAAGGTTTTCTAGTTCAAAAACCCCCAAAATATGGTGCATTTTACAGAAAGGTGCGTAACATAGCAAAAATTGTCCGACCTTTTTGGGAGGAAAATGATGCATTTTTGTGGGTGATTGGGCCAAAAAACTGAGTAGTCAAATTTTGTGGTAGAAAAAAGTAGGTAAATTGGGCAAATTACCTATACCAAATTTGCAGACACCCCGGTACTTAGGCGGCTCAAGTTGCATGGTATAAAACGACAGAAAGTGCCCAAAATACAGGGCCTCAAAAAACATCAAAAGAACCATTCTTTGGCTTGCAAAAAATCAAGCCGTTTTTGAAACACCAAAAGAACTCTTATGTAAGGAATTTAGGCCTTTTCTTGGTCCTGATGGGTCCAAAATGCCTTTTTTGGGGCAATGGACTGTTCCTTGCGCGAGGCCTCGCGCAAGGAGCAGTCCATTGCCCCTTCAAAGTCAGGTAATGATGGTAGAATTGAGGAATCAAGCAGGCGCCTACACTGGAGTGACATTACAGGCACCCTTGACTTGATCACATTGTACAATTTGTTGAGGCGGGCGGACATTCAGCGCTCTAAACAAGCCTTGCAAATCTCATTGATGACTCAAGAAATCATTTCTAATATTGTTGCATTCCTAACAAAACGAGCACATACGTTGAAGGTGTTGCACAGGGTCCATCCTTCAGCATTGCTCATGATGCACACCTGCCACAAGTTATGGGGAGTGTCAAGCAAAAAAAAGAGTATCACTGGTAACACATGAAGCATGTCCACTCAACAGATGACGCTGAGCTGGACAGGGACCCCCCTTGTAGCTTTGGCTCAAGAAAAATTGATCCTTCCGTGGTTGACTATAGATCAAAGTAAAATGTGCAAAGAAAATATCAATTTGCCATGCGTGGCACTTTTTTGAGCGTTTGTTTGGGCCAAAAAAACTGTTTTTTTGGAGAGTAAAATGCAATGTAGTGCAAACGACACCAATTCTCAAGATGATGTTGGATACCTGGAGAAAGAAGGTGCCCTCGGGGAACCAGTCTGCCAAGCGCAGGGGCTGACCAAGCCCAAAAACAGTTTTTCCGCCTCCGGGGGGGGCAAGCTTCTGGTAAATTTCAATGACTCAACGACAATTTAGGTACTCGTTGCTTCAGTGAACGTTGTGCACAAGCGCTATCAGATGAGAACCCCTCACAATGGTACAAAGAATATATTTTCTGGGCCTTTTTTTGCGCGAGGCCTCGCGCAATGAGGAATGTAATGCAGTCCCAGAACTTGAAAGTCACAACCTATACCTCTTTTTTCAGGCAGTGCAAATCAAAAATCAAACCGTGGGCCGGGTAGTAAGACCACTCGACCCTGAAGCCGTCTTTCCAAAGGAAAATGAATCGGGTGAAGTTTTTGGTTTAGTAAGTTATGCGCGAGGCCTCGCGCATGGGGCAGCCCTTGAACCACATGTTGCATATGCTCTGCATTGATATTTAATCCGCCATGCTTCTGTTTTAATGATCCTTGGTCTTGATTGCGCGAGGCCTCGCGCATAGAATTCGATCAATAAATCATTTTTCCAGGTATGCAATAAACATGCAGAACAGAAAATGATCTTGCAATCATTTTTTCTGCAGACCATGTTCATCCAAAAAACAAGGGGAACGCAAAATGTATTTATTGGCCAATTTCCGCTAAAAGCACATCATTTTCCACTGAAATCATAAGATGTATTTGTTTTTTTATAGTTTTTTTTTGTTTTCGGCGGTCCGAAAAAAGGCACAAAATGGCACAAATGGTAAGAAAGATACTTTCTTTGGACTAATATTCTGTTTTCAAAAAACCGAGCCTGTGAAAAACTATTTTTTTTGCATGGTCCAAATTGGGTGCATTTGGTGTGATTTTGACCATCAACTTGAGCCGCCTAAGCGGTACAAAAGTGTACCTGATTCGGCCGCCTAAGCAGCTGCTGGAAAAGGTTCTGGACAGTACAGTCCTCCGGGAGTTGATTGACAGTCAGCCAATTCTAACGTCGGCGTATTTTGCTTCTAGAAAGGGTATCCAGGAATTCGTTGCGCTCGGCGGGGTTATTATCCGTTTGGACGAATCGCGCCACGTCTCTGCGAATCGAAGCAGAATGACGGGCCTCGGTACTGAAACTGAAGACGCCAGTGTTGGGGTTAAAAGAATAGTCCGGCTCAGTACGCAGAAGGTCGTGGACAGCGATCCCTCTTTCTGGGATAACTCTCCAACCGCTGCGGGAGCATTTCATTTTGGGTTTCCCACTGTGTTATCTCTGCTGGTATCGCTCCTCGGTTTTGTCCCTGGTTGTAGCCGTGAGGAGGGCCGGGGGGGTATGACCTAGATTGTGAGAGAGATTTGTTGAACTAAAAACAGATAGAGTCACAAACAGAGCAGCAAACAGACAGAGGTAATGCACTCCAGGATGGCATAAGTGCATCTTTATTCTCTATGCCATGCCTGGTTGAACCTCAGCAGAGCAGTCAGTACAGGCATCAGACCAGGCGTCCCTAGTCGTCACAATAACTGACCTGTGCATTCAGCAAAATGCTGCAAATGATGAAAGACAGCAGGAAACAGAGAGATACACAGGGGTACACAGGGGTAGCATGAATTCGTTCAAATCTTCCGCCCCGCTGGTCTCCCCCAAAGCGCGCAGAGGGCACCTCCGGGTAAGACCCGGCGCATCCGTTCCTCTCGGCTACGGCGGAATGCCCCCCGGTGTGTTTATTTCGTTTGCCGCCAAGGAACTTCCGCGCCCCCTGCCCCTGCCCTTTGGTTTCCCGTACCGCCCGGGGGCCCATCAGAGAGATGAGAGAGGTAATGAAAATATCAGCATGAATTCGTTCAAATCCTCAACAACAACAAGGGAATCATCATTCGGAGCTTTCAAAATCGGGATACTAGAGGTGATGGGAAGCTTTTTGGAGAGAAGGTCTGTTGTTTCATGTGGCTCTGTAGGTCCTGTAGCGATTCCTCCTATCATAGGGGGTGTGTTTCTTTTTGCGTGGTGTGCGTTGGTAGGCTCTACGGCGCTTCTCTTTTTCTTTATGGGCTTCTTCGGAACTCTGGTACAAATAGGTACGTGCAGTGTTCCTACAAGGGCGCTGGGGAGTAGGGCTATCCATATGGTCTGTAGCTGGCTCCGTTGTGTTTCCTTCACTTCTCCGACTGTACGAGGAGGAGGCTTGGGACACTCTGGAGTTGGACCTGGAAGGAGTACAGAGCACATCAGCACTTTCCTGGCTTTGTGAGGGTGTACGAGACAAAGTCAGGGTGGCGTTGATGCTGGAAAAAACATCACTGAGGTTTCTGGGCCTGGCAGGGTGAATTTCTGCACTTGATTTGGCATGACTTTCCGGGGTGAAGTTGTCAATCAAAGCGCCGAGCATGTCCCGGGAAGGAGCTTCTGCTGCGGCTTGAGATCCAAGCCTGTTCTGATTGTTGAATCGCAAGACAAGGTAACAACGGTGGCGGACCACCCAGAAGGTTAAAACCGGTACCGCAGAGGGGAAACGACACGAACAACCCCAGCCCCCTAACCCAGAGCCACAAGCAGCCGCCTGGCGCAGCCGCCCAGCCGGCAGAGCCAGGACCTAACCCGGCAAGAAGGGGCGCCGAGCCCACCGTGTACATAGCCCACCCGACCCATGGGGCCGGAACACGGCCAAACAGAACGCAACTGACAACAGCAGCCCGGAAGACAACACTGAATGCGGGCCAGTGCGTGCGCCAGCCCAGGGAAGGCAGAGGGAGGAACAGGCAGCCCCCCCCCCCCCGAAAAAAAAAACAACAGAGGGGGGAGGGGGGGGGCGCAAAAACAGCCCACAGCCACCAAACCGCCCGCCAACACCACCAGAGGCGGCCAAACCCCCCCCTAGAAAGCACCGAAGACAGGACCCCAAAAGGGGCACAGGGGGACCACCCAGCCAAAACCGGCAACACCAAGCCAGGAAAAGCGGCCCACCGGGAAAAGGGACACCGAAACAAGCAGACACACACCACGAAAAAAAAAAGAGCCAACAGCCCAGCCCAAAAGAAAGGGGATGGGGGGACAGGGACCACAAGGCCCGGGACACGGACACCCAGCAAAAAAAAAAAGCGCAAAAAACACACCCCAACAACCCAGCCAAGAAGGGCTGGGCACAGCCGAGACCCGGGCCCAGCACACACGCCCACACCGCACGCCAGAACCGGAAAAGGCGGGGGGCAAGCGGGGCGCCCACCAAACCACACACGTCCCATATGCAGGCGGAAACCGAACCCGAACCACGAACACCACAAACAGCCGACACTAGAGGGACAACACCACAAACCGTGCCAAAACACACCCACCCAAGACCCCAGCCAGGACTGGGGGGGTTAACAAAACCCACACCCAACCGCAAACCGGACCCAAACACAAACGCCGCACAACAGTAGGAAACCCGGTGCCCACAGCCCGGGCACTGAGGCAGCCCGAGCCATGCAGGTGACCCGGCCAAACGAGATCCGGAGCCCGGGGGTAAGGCTGCATCCTAAGGCCTGCGCTGCTTTGGGACTCGAGGCGGAGCGTGCGACACCCAAGCACCTCGGAACCCTAGTACCAAGAACATGCATGCATGCCTTGGGAACGGGATACGCCAGGAAGTCCGGTGAACCCCTAGGGTTCCGCCCAAAGGAGGGGACATGCGCAAGCACGGGGGCACACCCTCCCGGCGAGACAAGCATGTCACGCTGGCAGCGATCAGCCCTCCCGTAGTTGCCCGGGGCCGCTTTGTTGGGGGCCAACAGTCAGGTCTAGCGGGATGTAAGCCGCCTCCCCTCTTCACGCGCGGAGCCTCTTCCTGTTCGTCACAGGGGCAACGCCAGGGGGAACCATAGGGCGCCTCTGCACGACCGAGTGCACCTACCTACCTACTCGCAAGACAAGGTTTCGCTTGAAAGACGCCGGTATGGCAAACTCTCCATGTGGACGTGCTGGGTGACTGCTTGCGGTGTTAGGATGTACAGCTTTGCCAGTGCTGGCAAACTGAATAATTGGAGTTCGAAACGGACGTACATAATGTGATGCAATTCATTCACCGCGAGGGTTCAAAATCCTGCGTTTGTTTTCGTGTAGTGGAGTGGCCAGTCCTGCGTTGGACGGGATAAAAGAACCACCTGGGACTGGCTGAACATCATCTGGCTGTCTGCCTTTTTTGTCAGGGTCTTCCATTTTCCAGGATTCAACAGTAGAAACTGTGCCCTGCTTGGTCTCATGAGTCAAAAAATGGATGATGTTTTGGATGGGGAAGCGTGCTCGCCTGTCGAATTCTGACCAGTACTGCTGCTTGTCCTGCAGCACTGCAGTCCGGGCTTTGCCAGTGGCAATAAGCAGGATTTCAGCCTGGAGGGGCGCCGTTTCGTCCCATTTTTGTACCAGGAGGTTGTCCTGGTTGCGCACGACATTCAGCCGTATGTCAGCACCGTAAATGTTTTTGTGCTGAAGACTCAGAACATGGCAGGCATCGAAGCAGCAGCAGCAGCAGCAGCACAGCAGCAGAACAGCAGCAGTGGGCAGGGGGGGCGCGAAGTACCGCGCCCACGCCAACCCCACCCACACCCACACTAGCCCCCCCAAGCTGTTCCCCCCCAAGCCCTTCCCCCCGGGGCGGACACGGCACGTCCGCCCCCCGGCGCCCGAGCGCTCGCCGCCGGGCGTCACGCTGCCGCAGCTGCAAAGGCAGCGGGACGCCCGGCGCGTGATCCAGGAAGGAGGGGACGGCGCGCAGGCGGAGCTGCGTGCCAGCCACGGGAGCGCGGAGCGGGGGACAGGAGGCGACAGGGGAAGTGCCCAGGGGCAGGCGCAGGGAGCGGGCCAGGGCACACGCGGCAAGGAGCAAGGGCGCAAACACGGACGGGGCACCGAGGCCAGCAGCAGCAGAGGGGGACAGAGCGCGGGCAGCGGACGGCGCGACACAGGGCAGGGAGCCGGGAAGGGGCCAGGGCATGGGAAGGGCGCGCAGGGGCGCGGGCAGGGCGCCCAGGTGCATGGAGCGGAGCGAGGGACGGTGGGCGAGCAGGCAGGCCAGGGCGTGGGTGACAGGGGGCGGGACCCACGGCACGGGCAGGGGGACAGAGGCGTGGGGGCCGGACGGGGGCCCAAGGGCAAGGGCAAGGGCGCCACAGGCCCCCAGGGACAGGCGGGACGGGGCATGGGAGCCCGGGGGGGAGGGCGGGTCAAAGGGAGGGGGGCGGGGGGCGGGGCACCCCTGCAACCGGACGTGCAGCCGGTGAGGTGCATCCCCCCCGGCATCCAACAGATGCCGGCGCACCACACCAACCAACACCACCACCACCAGCACCACCTCTACAACATCGACCACGACGCCGGAGAGCTCATCCCCCCCCAACCCCCACGACCCCAGCACCAGCCAGCCCCCCCCTGCGCCGAGAGCGGAGCCGGCGCGGATGGCCTCGGCGGGGGGGGGGCGGGGCGCGGCACCGGCGCCACAGGCACAGGGGCCGCAGGGGGAGCCGGCGCGAGGGGCAGAGGGGGCCCGGCCCTGGGACCGGGACTGGGGCACGGTCCCGGACCCTCTGGGGATGAGGCCCTCCCCCTGGTTGGGGAGGTGTACGGGTGGTTGAGCTGGGCCAACCAGGAAAGCACCAGGGGGCTGAGGAACCGGCCTTTCGATGCCGTGCTCCTCCACAGGGACGGAGGAAACCGAGACGTACCCCCGGGGGGGTAGTCAGCCCCAGGGGACCACGAGAGGATCCTCAGGTCAGTGATCCGGGCGGCGTGGCCCGACAGGGGGCCGACGTGGCCGGCCTTCCTGGAAGGGGGGGCGGTGCTCGGCATCAGGGACGCGGACGCCAACAACTGGCTCCCCCGGGCCTTGCGCAGCGCCCTCGCCCACTGGCGCTACCGCTGGCGCAACCCGCCACCGCCACAGCCCCAGCCCCGACACAAGCGGCGGCGCAGGTGACGGCCCAGACGGCGGACGCGAGAGAGTGGGGGGGGGAGCTGGGCCCCCCAACCCACGCCCCCCCCACGATGCGGCGTGACGGAGGAGCGCGCGCCACCTCCCGCGTGAGGGAGGGCGGAGGCAACAAGCGCGGGGGGGAACCTACTGCCCTGCAGACCGCTAACTGCTGACCGCTTACCCTCACGGCCGCCCCCGGCCGGCCAGCGCCGCGCGGCGACGGCGGGGGGGACAAGGGACCCCAGGGAGGGCCTGCACGAGGGTCCGGCTCTAGGTAGTGGGGGGCGGGGGAAGAGTGCAACCCCCCAGCCGACGGCTGGCCCCCGGGGCCGGGACCGCCAGGCCGCCCCCCCTCGGCCGTCAGGGGGCGGCACCAGGGGACCAGAGGGCCCTGTAAAACGCAAGCACCCAAAATTTTCAAGACCTCAGAGTCTTGTTTCGGCCAGTACTTTCCCATGACTTCAGAATTTTCAAATTTCTCATTTTGAATCTCCTGCAGTCCCATTTTGAAAACCTTGAAACGACGCCCTTCTTGTAATTGCCGCACGCAATGAATCAAATCAGTTGATCAATCTTGACTTGGTGATACGGAGTGATTCAACAGATAAGCCGTTTCATGGCCTAAACAATAATGGACGCTCAGCACAATACATACACTGTAAACATGCTAAAATCCTACAAGGTCAGATCACTTTAAAATAAAAACAAAGCTTTTCAAAAGCTGCTTCTATGCACAAATCTGTGCGCGCGCGTGTTCTGCAGTGCCCAAAAAGGCGGCATCTGCGACGCACCACAGCAAATAACTTATATGGGGCTATGTCATGCACAACAAACAAAAATTAGACATAATTGCTGTAATCCTGACCCTGCCAAATGCAGAGGTCCACAGAAGAAATCAACCTTGTTCTGTCCTGTCCTGAGCTTCCCTTTACACTCCCCCCCCAAGCCCACACATACCCTGATGTGTGGCTGAGACCCCAAAACAAAAGGGTGCGAAGGGTTTTACCATAGGGCTGGGAAAAGCTCAGACAGAGCTGGGTGGGTGTAAAACGCAAGCACCCAAAAGGCTGCCTTGCATGTTTACACTCCCCCCCCAGGCTCAGCACTCCCCAAATGAGTTGCTGACCCGAGAAAAAAAAAGCAAAACATGCAGGCTTTAACCTACAATAATATACAGATATTATTGTCTGTGATCTGGCTATTTCTACCCATTCCAGGTAAAAAAAGCTACTATCTATGTGCAGATCATGCTAGTGGAATACCACTGGTACCATAGATAGTTTTACCCTCCTGAAAGGGATTTCTGTCACAAGACAGTGCCCTAGGGGACTGGTTAGGTGGTGTTTCAACCTATACCCAGTCAAACTCCTCAAAGGGTGTAAAAACCTGATAAGTGCTCATGGCACACAGCCTGGAGTGCTCATGGCACAGGAAAAACATAGTATTTTTATACTAAAATAAAACCTCTGCTTTTTCCAACTAAAAGCAGGCATACAAAAAGAAAAGACACTCTGCTCACAAGCAGGCAGGTGCAAATCAAAACAAATGAAAAACCGAGTAAACAAGAGTTCACTCAAAGTACAGAGCAGGATGTACCCCACCACTGCTCAGTAAAGTACAAAAAAAAGTATCAACAAAGAAAAAGAAGGCAAAGGCACATGTCAGTGCCTGCACACAAGGCGCTTGGCGCCACTTGTAGGCCAAAAAAAGGCTTCGTTGACAAAGTCAACTTTTGGATGCATTGTAATTTACATCACATTCTGCCATCTGTGGCAGATATATACCACAAGGCGCTCACAGCGCCAAAAGCTGACAAAGAAAGCGCTGCAAGCGCTCGCAAATTGAACAACGCTCACGGCTGCAAACATACTGCGCTTTTGTAGCGCACAAAACTGCAATGGGATCGTTTGATCTACTCTCAAAACAAATCCTTGTTTTGATTTTCGTATGCTTGTTGATGTCGAAATTGAGTTGGTGATGGTCTCCATTTGTTTGTCTACATTGCCTGCTAATTCCTCAAGTCTGTCGTATGATTGCTTCAATGAAGTATGAAACCCCATGAGGTCTTGGTGAAGTTTCCGAAATTGTTGATCATTTTGTTGATGGTTATGATCCACTATTTTCCGGAGGCCTCTCCCTTCGTTGAGCACACCAAAGGCATTGCGCTTCAGCCAGCGCGCCAACGGCAAAAGCAGCGCGCTTTAAAGAGCACTGCTCAGTCCAAGAAGGGATTCCCTTGGTTCTCCTTGAAGTTCACCACAGACTGCCCCCACATGTCTCGCGTAGGGCACTCGGTCTTCTTCTCACTTGTACCTCGGCATGCGCGACCTTGGATTGAGTTTAATACCTCAAAGAACTTGGCTATAGCGCGGCGACGCTGCACAGCTCGTCCTGCTCGCTGTCCCCTTTGTTTGGGCCTCGCGACGTTCGACGACTCATTTGTGGAGCTCCTTCGCTGCTGAACTCCACCAGGATCTCCCGAAGTTACTGTCCACGCGTCAAAATCATCCAAACTCGCTTGTAACTCGTCCGTTCGGCACTCAGTCACTTGGGATTCGTTCTGCCGGCGCTTCGTCAAACTTGAAACGGGCCTTGGTTCTTGCTTCTCAACGAACTTGTTCCATTTGTTCGTTCTGACGGACACAGAGGGCGAACAGTTACCCAACAGTTCCACAACTTGTCGGAGGTCACTTAAGGATCGCTTCAAGGAATTTTCCAACGAGGTCTCCAACTTCGCCAACACACCTGAGTACTCAGACGCTTTGTTCTTGTTCGGCGGCGCATTCGATTTTGCGGTGTTCTTCTTTGGCATTGCCTTGCTGGAATCCGCCAGCTCCTTCAATGAGCGCTCCCCTGGTTCCTTCAGTTCGTTCGGCGGCGTACTTGTCTGCCCCGAATTCAACGAAGGCTGGAACAACCGGCAATAGAGCTTTTGAAAAACGTGGCCAAAGTTCGCGTACCTCTTCGCGCAGATGACTTGTTGCTCATACCTGAGACTTTGCCTTATTCGTTCTTCCTCTGCGACGAGTCGTTGCACTGCTGTGATGGCGGCGGCTTCAGTACATCGTGGCACTTCTGTTACTCCACCTTAAAGGCGCTGCGGCGGCGGTGTTGTCCTGGGCGGGGCTGGCGCTGGTCTGGACGGCGCCTTGATGGTATCTTGATTGACGGCTCGGCCGGGCCGTAGACTCCTGTGATTGCACTCCTCACTCTTGTTGATCTCATCTGCAGCTACAGGCAAAGGCAAAGAAACGTCGTGTTTATCTGTTGAATATTTCAAGACCTCAGAGTCTTGTTTCGGCCAGTACTTTCCCATGACTTCAGAATTTTCAAACCTCTCATTTTGAATCTCCTGCAGTCCCATTTTGAAAACCTTGAAACGACGCCCTTCTTGTAATTGCCGCACGCAATGAATCAAATCAGTTGATCAATCTTGACTTGGTGATACGGAGTGATTCAACAGATAAGCCGTTTCATGGCCTAAACAATAATGGACGCTCAGCACAATACATACACTGTAAACATGCTAAAATCCTACAAGGTCAGATCACTTTAAAATAAAAACAAAGCTTTTCAAAAGCTGCTTCTATGCACAAATCTGTGCGCGCGCGTGTTCTGCAGTGCCCAAAAAGGCGGCATCTGCGACGCACCACAGCAAATAACTTATATGGGGCTATGTCATGCACAACAAACAAAAATTAGACATAATTGCTGTAATCCTGACCCTGCCAAATGCAGAGGTCCACAGAAGAAATCAACCTTGTTCTGTCCTGTCCTGAGCTTCCCTTTACACTCCCCCCCCAAGCCCACACATACCCTGATGTGTGGCTGAGACCCCAAAACAAAAGGGTGCAAAGGGTTTTACCATAGGGCTGGGAAAAGCTCAGACAGAGCTGGGTGGGTGTAAAACGCAAGCACCCAAAAGGCTGCCTTGCATGTTTACACTCCCCCCCCAGGCTCAGCACTCCCCAAATGAGTTGCTGACCCGAGAAAAAAAAAGCAAAACATGCAGGCTTTAACCTACAATAATATACAGATATTATTGTCTGTGATCTGGCTATTTCTACCCATTCCAGGTAAAAAAAGCTACTATCTATGTGCAGATCATGCTAGTGGAATACCACTGGTACCATAGATAGTTTTACCCTCCTGAAAGGGATTTCTGTCACAAGACAGTGCCCTAGGGGACTGGTTAGGTGGTGTTTCAACCTATACCCAGTCAAACTCCTCAAAGGGTGTAAAAACCTGATAAGTGCTCATGGCACACAGCCTGGAGTGCTCATGGCACAGGAAAAACATAGTATTTTTATACTAAAATAAAACCTCTGCTTTTTCCAACTAAAAGCAGGCATACAAAAAGAAAAGACACTCTGCTCACAAGCAGGCAGGTGCAAATCAAAACAAATGAAAAACCGAGTAAACAAGAGTTCACTCAAAGTACAGAGCAGGATGTACCCCACCACTGCTCAGTAAAGTACAAAAAAAAGTATCAACAAAGAAAAAGAAGGCAAAGGCACATGTCAGTGCCTGCACACAAGGCGCTTGGCGCCACTTGTAGGCCAAAAAAAGGCTTCGTTGACAAAGTCAACTTTTGGATGCATTGTAATTTACATCACATTCTGCCATCTGTGGCAGATATATACCACAAGGCGCTCACAGCGCCAAAAGCTGACAAAGAAAGCGCTGCAAGCGCTCGCAAATTGAACAACGCTCACGGCTGCAAACATACTGCGCTTTTGTAGCGCACAAAACTGCAATGGGATCGTTTGATCTACTCTCAAAACAAATCCTTGTTTTGATTTTCGTATGCTTGTTGATGTCGAAATTGAGTTGGTGATGGTCTCCATTTGTTTGTCTACATTGCCTGCAAATTCCTCAAGTCTGTCGTATGATTGCTTCAATGAAGTATGAAACCCCATGAGGTCTTGGTGAAGTTTCCGAAATTGTTGATCATTTTGTTGATGGTTATGATCCACTATTTTCCGGAGGCCTCTCCCTTCGTTGAGCACACCAAAGGCATTGCGCTTCAGCCAGCGCGCCAACGGCAAAAGCAGCGCGCTTTAAAGAGCACTGCTCAGTCCAAGAAGGGATTCCCTTGGTTCTCCTTGGAGTTCACCACAGACTGCCCCCACATGTCTCGCGTAGGGCACTCGGTCTTCTTCTCACTTGTACCTCGGCATGCGCGACCTTGGATTGAGTTTAATAACTCAAAGAACTTGGCTATAGCGCGGCGACGCTGCACAGCTCGTCCTGCTCGCTGTCCCCTTTGTTTGGGCCTCGCGACGTTCGACGACTCATTTGTGGAGCTCCTTCGCTGCTGAACTCCACCAGGATCTCCCGAAGTTACTGTCCACGCGTCAAAATCATCCAAACTCGCTTGTAACTCGTCCGTTCGGCACTCAGTCACTTGGGATTCGTTCTGCCGGCGCTTCGTCAAACTTGAAACGGGCCTTGGTTCTTGCTTCTCGACGAACTTGTTCCATTTGTTCGTTCTGACGGACACAGAGGGCGAACAGTTACCCAACAGTTCCACAACTTGTCGGAGGTCACTTAAGGATCGCTTCAAGGAATTTTCCAACGAGGTCTCCAACTTCGCCAACACACCTGAGTACTCAGACGCTTTGTTCTTGTTCGGCGGCGCATTCGATTTTGCGGTGTTCTTCTTTGGCATTGCCTTGCTGGAATCCGCCAGCTCCTTCAATGAGCGCTCCCCTGGTTCCTTCAGTTCGTTCGGCGGCGTACTTGTCTGCCCCGAATTCAACGAAGGCTGGAACAACCGGCAATAGAGCTTTTGAAAAACGTGGCCAAAGTTCGCGTACCTCTTCGCGCAGATGACTTGTTGCTCATACCTGAGACTTTGCCTTATTAGTTCTTCCTCTGCGACGAGTCGTTGCACTGCTGTGATGGCGGCGGCTTCAGTACATCGTGGCACTTCTGTTACTCCATTTGAAAGGCGCTGCGGCGGCGGTGTTGTCCTGGGCGGGGCTGGCGCTGGTCTGGACGGCGCCTTGATGGTATCTTGATTGACGGCTCGGCCGGGCCGTAGACTCCTGTGATTGCACTCCTCACTCTTGTTGATCTCATCTGCAGCTACAGGCAAAGGCAAAGAAACGTCGTGTTTATCTGTTGAATATTTCAAGACCTCAGAGTCTTAATTCGGCCAGTACTTTCCCATGACTTCAGAATTTTCAAACCTCTCATTTTGAATCTCCTGCAGTCCCATTTTGAAAACCTTGAAACGACGCCCTTCTTGTAATTGCCGCACGCAATGAATCAAATCAGTTGATCAATCTTGACTTGGTGATACGGAGTGATTCAACAGATAAGCCGTTTCATGGCCTAAACAATAATGGACGCTCAGCACAATACATACACTGTAAACATGCTAAAATCCTACAAGGTCAGATCACTTTAAAATAAAAACAAAGCTTTTCAACAGCTGCTTCTATGCACAAATCTGTGCGCGCGCGTGTTCTGCAGTGCCCAAAAAGGCGGCATCTGCGACGCACCACAGCAAATAACTTATATGAGGCTATGTCATGCACAACAAACAAAAATTAGACATAATTGCTGTAATCCTGACCCTGCCAAATGCGGAGGTCCACAGAAGAAATCAACCTTGTTCTGTCCTGTCCTGAGCTTCCCTTTACAGGCCCCCCCCACTCCCCCCCCCCTCCCCCTCAGGCCCGAAGAGCGGACGGAGGCAGACCGAAGAGGCGGCGGCCCCGCACCCCCCCCGAAGAGGCCGCTACACCCGGGGTGAGGGGGCACCGCGGCCGCGGCAAGCGCCCCCGTTGAACCGCCCGCACGCTCCCGCGCTGCCCGCTGCCGACCGACGGCGGACTCGCGGCGCCCAGGACGGCGCAGACGGAGCGGCCCCTTCAAAGGCTGGCCTGGGGAAGGCGGGGGCGCGAACCAGGGCGGGGGGGTTCCCCCCCCTCCCTCCCCCCCCCCCCGCACTGACCCTGACCCATTGGCGGCCGACCGGACCGCGCCCGACGCCCGCGGCCGCCCGGCAACCCCCACGGCACAAGTATACCCCGGGGGGGTGCGCCAGAGACAACGGATGGCAGGCTGACGCCTGACGGGGCGGGGCTGCGGGGGGCGGCGGAGCGGCCCCCCCATCCCCCCCCCCCCCGCTCCCCCCCCCGCAGCTTAAGGGCCACAAGGGCGACCCTCCGCCCCCCTGGAGCCCAGGGGACGCCCCCCCTCCCCCAGAAGGGACCGCGACGCCGGGGGGGGGGGATGCTGCTGGACCTGCACACCGCGTGCCCCAGCGCCCCGAGCCGCCTGCTCCCGACCCACACCAGCGCGCCGGAGCGGCGCGCGGACCAAGCCTGGGGCCGGCGCACGGCGGCGCACCAGAACAGTATGGGGGCCGCGCCCCCCATGACCCCCCCCATGACCATTGCCCACTCGGGGAGGGCAGAGGGGGGGTTCAGGTCAGAAGGGGCGCCCGGGGGAGCGGTCCACGGGCCGCCCCTCATCCCCCCCCGCCCCCGGGGCGGCCCCGCGACCCCGACCGAACGCGCTCGCCGGGGGGGAGTGCGCCGACGACAAGAGGGGGGCCAGGGTAGGGACTCGCGGGCCGCCCCCCAGAGGGGGAGCAGGGAGGCCGCGACGCGACCCCCCCCCCACCCCCCCCACCGGCCCGCAAGCCGCGGGGGCGCCGGCCCCCACCCCCCGAGGCAGGGGGGATGGTCCCCCCTCCCCCCGCCCGAGAGAGGAGCCGGAACACGGCCCGCCCCCCCGCCCCAGCCGCCGGCTCCCACAGGAACCGCGGGGAGCAAGCGAGCCCGCGCCAACGCGCCAGGACGCCGCACAGATCGCGCCCAGAGAAGGCGGGTGAGCACGAACCGGGGTGGTATGGGGACCACGCCTCCCGTGACCAGAACGACGCCAGTGACACCTGCTTTGCTGCCTGCCCAGGGAAGGCAGAGGGACGGAACGAGGCAGAGCGACCCCCCGCCCTACTGGCCCCCCCGGCCGCACAAACAGGGGGCACGGCGCACGGGCCCCCCCCCCCCCCCCCCAAAGCCGCCCCCCGGCACAGAAGCGCCACGGACCCAACCCACGGGGGGCGCACAGCCCAAAGCCAGGTAAGGGGGAACCGGGACCAGACCGCCCCCCCCCCAAGCACGCCAGACAGAGCAAGGGACCGGGGCAGGACACGCGGAGGGGCACGGACCACGTGGAACGGCCCTACCAGCGCCCAGTGCCGGGACCGCGCGAGGTGCGCACGCCACACCACCCAGGGGGGGGGGGGGGGGCCGCAGGAGCGCGAGCGCACACACACGCAATAGGGAACGCGCGGACTACCAGAAGGGCAACCGGACCGAGCTCGCGGAACGCACAGACCGCGTGGAATGGCGTACCAGCGAGCGAGGGTAAGGGACACCTGGACGGGACGGCGCGCCACACGCAGCGCGGGACACGCGGGGCGGGAAGGGGGAAACAGGAGAGGCACAACACCAGGTACCGGCCCGAGCCCCCCGAACCGGCCGCGAGCGCCGCGCACACACGGACGGGGCACTGCACCCGCCAAGGCAGTAGTGGCGCACTGCGCCACGCCCCAACCCCTAGGCTAGGCAGCCTCCGCACCAGCCCAAGGGGGTCCCACTGGCGACAAGCCAGTAGCACGGGCCCAGCAGCGCCGGCGCGCCGGGCGACCACGCATTAGGGGGGCGACGTGGTGGGTAAGCGCCCGCAGCCATGGCTGCGAATTCATGCACTGACCGGGGAGTGGCGAAACGGGGAAGCCGGGGAGAGAAGGGGCTCCGAGCCCTGTGAACCCGGGGGACTCCGCCAGCAGGCAGGAGGTGCGTCTAGGAGGGCCCCCGACTAGGATCCGGTGGGGAGGATATCACCTGGCCCGACCAGGTGGCCCCCTGGGGCCGAAAGGCGTCTAGTACCCGTAAAATCAAACCTCAAACCTCAAACCTGAAGGGGCAATGGACTGCTCCTTGCGCGAGGCCTCGCGCAAGGAACATTCCATTGCCCCAAAAAAAGCATTTTTTGGACCCATCAGGACCAAGAAAAGGCCAAAATTCCTTACATAAGAGTTCTTTTGGTGTTTCAAAAACGGCTTGATTTTTTTGCAAGCCAAAGAATGGTTCTTTTGATGTTTTTTGAGGCCCTGTATTTTGGGCACTTTCTGTCGTTTTATACCATGCAACTTGAGCCGCCTAAGTACCGGGGTGTCTGCAAATTTGGTATAGGTAATTTGCCCGATTTACCTACTTTTTTCTACCACAAAATTTGACAACTCAGTTTTTTGGCCTAATCACCCACAAAAATGCATCATTTTCCTCCCAAAAAGGTCGGACAATTTTTGCTATGTTACCCACTTTTCTGTAAAATGCACCATATTTTGGGGGTTTTTGAACTAGAAAACCTTGCTTTTTGTTGTTCTCCTCTCCATGCTTTTTTCTCCTACCTTAAAAATGCACTTTTTACGCCGGTGGTTTCCAAAATGCTGTAAAAGGGTACCATTTTTCTATTCTTATTGCGAGGCCTCACAATACGAGACATGAAACAATGTAATTCATTGCAATTACACACAGCTCCAGATCATTCAGAAACAAGCAAAAACAGAATGCAGAGTACCAATACATTTTGTGCATCGACACGTGAGGCTTTTGGAATGCGAGGCCTCGCAATACTGACTGCTGCCTTAGGGTCAGTATAGCCATCATTTCCAGATGACGCTTCGGAAAACAGAGCTGAAATGGGGAATCGCCTAACTTGGACTGCGAGGCCCCGCAATGCGACACGACATATCACGAACAACAAGGCTGCAACGCCCTTTAGGGCTTCTTCTTCTTCTTCAATCCCGCTGCCGAAATCTTAGTCCTCGACGTCGATCCCATTGCTGTTCCGGGATCCGGAAGGCTCAGCGTCCTCTTCACTCCTTGGGGCTGCGTCAGTGTCGTCTGCTTCTGCTCAGCTGCCGCTTTGGTCTTCGGCTTTTTCGGCTTCGGCGCGTGGCTCGCCTCCGGTTCGTCATCATCTGCATCGCCAGCCTGGAACATCCGAACTTGCGTTGACTTCCGAGGAGATTGCCGATAAGATCCTTTCAGCGGCGGGTCATCGTCATCGTCCCCAAGATCCTCCAAGTCTTTGTCTGCAACTTCTTCATGGGCATGGTGACTTGGTTCCTCTGCCGTCCACACCTCGAGACGCGCATACCCCACATTCTCGTCCTCAACCCACATTGGCATGCGGAACTGAATCCAGAGCTCGCACTGCTCCAACCTGGTCTGGTCAATTCCCGCCTGCACACGCTGCGTCACCTCGTGATGGTAGCTCCGTGCCCAAGCCGATCGCTCATGTTTGGTCAATTGCAGAGAACAAACTGGCGGAGGATCATCCAACACTGCCACTTTCGCCGCGCATATTCCCACGCATATAATTTATTGTGTGTCTCGTCGCGCGCGCTGGCGTCTCGCCAGAATGAAAATGTAAAGTCGGGTAAAACAACAGGAAAACATTTTCTGAATAGCTGAAAATAAAGCTAAATAGCATAAAAAATGCTTAGGCCAAAAAGCGCGCTGCGAAACGCGTAAAAACGCGACAAAAAATTTCGCGACCGTAAACAGGTGAATAGTGAAAGCTGTAAGCACTGTAACCCTCGTAGGAGCATAACGCCGTCCGTCTCGTAATCTAACTAGCCTAGGCGCAAAGAAAAACGCGTCGCGAGCAGCGCGTAAAACTCGAAAAATTTTCGTAGCTCGCCACGAACCCTCGCGTCCCACCTTGTCGCCTTTTTTTAATTCTTCTCCATGTACCTCCCTCCCCACCCTTGTACCCATCACTCCCCTTGCACTGCAGCTCAGGCGGCGGCCTTGGGGGAAAGCGGTAAACCCCTAGCAATGAACGCCAACAACTTTGACAACGACCAACTCAAGTACGAGCCCACGAACAGCAGAGCATCGCCGCCAACGCCGCCAACGACAGGTGACACGTAAGTCGGCACAAAGTACATGGTCTTTTTGCTCGCGGGTGTGTTGGGTAGTGTATGATTTTTATTTTATTTCAAAAAAACAAAAACAAATTTTTTTTTCAAAATGGGTTTTGCAGTGGTTTTAAAGGAAAAAAGCGACAGCAATCACACACAAAACGCAAAAAGACACCAGAACATGACAGCACAGCACCACACGACAGCACAGCATCACAGGACACAACACAGGGGAGCAGGGCGCCACAACAAGCCGACCAACCACAGGGAAGCACACCAGGACACACACAGCAGAAAGCGCAGCGGCAGGAAACAAACAACAAGCACAGGCAACGACGCAAACAGACAGCAGAGCACGACAGCACACCACCACACGAAAGCACAGCACCACAGAACACAACACAGGGGAGCGGAGCGCCAAGACACACCACACCAAACCACAGGGCGGCGAGCCACACATTAAGACAGGGACAGCACCACCGAAACACGACACCGAGAGCCACCAGGAGACAACAGAGGACAGCCAAGCCCAACAGCAAACACCCGAACACAACAGGCAACAACACACAACACCAGCCAGCGCCAGACGGGCGAGAGAGCACCGCACAAAGAGCAACGACACCGGCACACCAACACAGCACCACACAAGAGGCGCCATGAAAAGGGAGGCGCCCAGAAACACGGCACAAGGAACGACAGCACACGGACCACAGGCAGCACAGCAGGATGACACAGCACCGCGCCCAAGGACAGACAGAGCACAACAACACGCCACAGCAGCGGACGACGCAAGACCCGACCCAAGCACCGCAACGAATCAAACAACACAGCACAGAACCAAGAGACGCACCACGGCACGGCAGAGCACCAAACGGCACAGCGCAACAGAAGCCAGCACAAGAACAACGCGACAGGCCCACGCCACACAGCAAGCCGCACCACGGCCGAGCACCACACAGACCAAAACAACACAGACCACCACGGAAACGCACGGAAGAACGCAAAAAAAAACCAGCAGAGAACACAGCAGCACGCGACAGCAGAGAACAACAAAAACAGCCCAACAAGACCAAGCGCAACACCGCGCCGGACAGCAAGGCACGAGAACCCAGCCAAGCACAAGCACGCCACACAGCAGCAGGCGAAACACACAACGCACCACAGACTGCAGCGCCAACAGCACCACACACCAGCACACCCCACAGCCACAAACACACAAACGGACCCCGCACCGCACAACAGGCACAAAAAAAAAACGACAAACAGGGCAGAAGAAAAAAAAAACAGCAAACCGGGCGGCGGAAAAAAAAACACAGAAAAACGCCACGAGCAAAGCACAATGGAGGAGCAAAAATAAAAAAAAAACAAGGCGGGGGGCAGCAAAAAAAAAGAAAGAAAAAAGGGGGGGGGGCAAACAAGACGCCAAGTCCCAAGGCACCCTGGGCCGGAAAACACGAAACGCCGGACACAACGGGGGCGCACAAACGAAAAAAAAAAAACACCACAGCAAACAGGGCGACCAAATCTAGAAGGGGGCATAACAAAGAAGAAGGACAAAGCGGCCACAGGAAAAAGTGAGGCGCACCAGAACGCGCCTGGGAGGCCGGCCCGCCCGACTCGGCCAAGCAGAGCACGCACACGCACACATGCGCGGGACCCGGGCGTGGCGTCCTCCGAACCCGAAAGGGGCAGTGTCGGCGTCCACACGAAACAGCCCCGGTGCACCAGCCGAGTCCCCTGTCGAAAGATGGGCGGTACGGGAAACCGGACGCGTCAGTGACCAGGTCCACACACGCCAACCACCGCAGCGCACGGAGCCCAAGACCGACGCCGGAGGGACCCGCCAGGGACAACCCCATCGCGGGGCCCCAAACGGGTACGACCGGAGCGAGCCCAGATCCCCAGCCTCGGCCGGGGCCAGCGGCAGGTACAAAGAGCCCGGTTCTCGGCCGGCCTCCACGTGCCCCGCGCAGCCGCCCCGTAAATCCGGGGGCGCAAGCCCCCGTGATGGGGAAAGGCACCACGGCGTCGGTAAAGCCGACCGGAGCACCGAGAGCGACTGAAGCGGACGAGGCGCGGCGCATCAACGAGGGGCCACAAGGCACGCCAGAGAGGCACGCTGCCGGCCACAACCACGGCACACGGACAACTGCCAAGCAACAACGGCCACCGGGTGCCGCAAACCCAGGCAGCGCGCACAACAGGCAAGGAACCACGGCACAGGAACAGGTGCCGGGCAACAGCCAACCCACACACCACAAACCCCAGCCAGGAGTGGCGCGGTACCAGCGGAGCGCGAACACAAACACACACACACCCCAACACCCCAGCCAGAAGTGGCGGGGCGCAGCCGAAACCCGAGCCCAAGCACACACACCCACACCCCACACCCCAACCAGGAGTGGCGGGCTACAAGCGGAGTGCGCACACAAACACACACACACCCGAACACCGCAGCAAGGAGTGGCACGGCGCAGCCGAAATCCGAACCCAAGCACACACACCCACACCGGACACCTCAGCCAGGAGTGGCGGGGCACAAGCGGAGCGCGCACACAAACACACAGACACCCCAACACCCCAGCCAGGAGTGGCGTGGCGCAGCCGAAACCCGAGCCCGAGCACCCACACCCACACCCCAACACCCCAGCCAGGAGTGGCGGGGGGCAGCCGAAACCCGAGCCCAAGCACACACACCCACGCCGCACACCTCAGCCAGGAGTGGCGGGGTACAAGCGGAGCGCGCACACAAACACACAGACACCCCAACGCCCCAGCCAGGAGTGGCGTGGCGCAGCCGAAATCCGAGCCCGAGCACCCACACCCACACCCCAACACCCGAGCCAGGAGTGGCGGGGCGCAGCCGAAACCCGAGCCCAAGCACACACAACCACGCTGCACACCCCAACCAGGAGTGGCGGGGTACACACGAACACACACACACCCCAACACCCTAGCCAGGAGTGGCGGGGCGCAGCCGAAACCCGGGCCCAAACACAACCCGGACTAAAACATAAACACCACACAACAGTAGGAAACCCGGTGTCCATAGCCCGGGCATAGAGGCAGCCCGTGCCATGCAGGTGACCCGGCCAAACGAGATCCGGAGCCCGGGGGTAAGGCTGCATTCTAAGGCCTGCGCTGCTTTGGGACTCGAGGCGGAGCGTGCGACACCCAAGCACCTCGAAACCCCAGTACCAAGAACATGCATGCATGCCTTGGGAACAGGATACGCCAGGAAGTCCGGTGAACCTCTAGGGTTCCGCCCAAAGGAGGGGACGTGCGCAAGCACGGGGGCACACCCTCCCGGCGAGACAAGCATGTCACGCTGGCGGCGATCAGCCCTCCCGGTGTTGCCCGGGGCCGCTTTGTTGGGGGCCACCAGTCAGGTCTAGCGGGATGTAAGCCGCCTCCCCTGTTCAAGCGGGGAGCCTCTTCTTGTTCGTCACAGCGGCAACGCCAGCGGGAACCATGGGGCGCCTCTCCACGACCGAGTGCACCTACCTACCTACCTACCTACCTACCTACCTACCTGCCTGCCACTTTCGCCGCCATCTGCACATCGCGATCAAAGATCATGACATTCTCCGTGCGGTCTTTGGTCCGCATCAGCGTTGCCATCCACGTATAAAGCACAAGGGGCATGAACCCTGGTTCATCACATTCGCGACGACCCAAACCGATGTATGGTGGGATCTGTAGTGAGGAGTAGCGAGATGGCAAAGGCATTGCGAGGCCTCGCAACCCCAAAGCGTTGTACATACCTTTTTCTTGATCTTCAAACCGGCCAGCAGAACTAGTGCTTTTACTTGAATTCCGCCTTTTCTTGTCTTGCCTGCGCCAGTTAGCCAGTAACACACTTGCACTTTTTCATACCAGTAATCGTTCTCCGCAATCCCAGGCGTCTCCAAAACTGTTTGCAGGGCGTCCCAAACAGGCTCCACCTCGCCGTAGATCACAAGCACAGTTTCAGGGTTGTCAATCAGCTTGGCCATCACAACGGGACTCACAAGATTAGCACCGTCCGCCAAATTCGCATTCAGAATGATCCTGTCGGTGTCCAGAGCCTCCAAAAACTTCAGGGGATCTTGCGGGTCTTTGTAGGGGGCGCAGAGGATTTTGACCACCTTTCCACTGACCGTGTTTGCGTGTTTGCCTACTTGCTTGTCAGGGGAACATACTTCGGGAGGGATAGATGCCGCTGGCCGGAGCGGCTCCCCAATGCCAATTGATCCACTGCTGCTTCTGGTAAGCAGAGGCCCGGTCCTGGATTTCCTTGATGTTCATCTTTGGTCGCAACGTGTCGGCGGCGTCCCGTTGTAGGAGCGATGGCTCGTACCGACCCTGCAGAAGCTTCAGCTGGTTCATTGTCACTGGCGTGTCCATCTTCTCGAAATTATTGAGCGACGTCACAGCTGCGTCCTCCGCATGGTACACCTACGTGAAGAACGGGTCAAACGCCTTAACTGAATAAGTCTGGATAGGAGGAGGATGAGTAGCCATATTCGCATTGGGAGGCCTCGCATTCGACAATGGATTATCCTTGGGGTTCATCATCGGAAACTTGTGCTGGAATCCAAGCACTTCCGCTTGCGGCTTTCGCGATGTTTCGGTGAATGTGTTCTCTGGCAGTCTCGTCATGCCCAGTCGGCGAATCTCGCAAATGCATAAGGAAGTTGTCAGTTGCTTCCGACAGTGGCACAGCGGAGATGTCTAGATCGATGGCCTGCTTCTGACCGGCGATTGATACTCAGGTAGCCCATTTGGTCTCCGTCTTCAGCAAGTTGACCTTAACCACTTGCATCCACTGCGGTGTGTCGAGGCCCTTTCCAAAACGTTCGTTTCGGAGCTCTTTCATCGCACAGACGCAGTGCTGCTTTGCAATGACGATCCACCGGGCCAGTGGCAGGAGCGGTACTCCAAGGCCACTGGTCCGAGCCCGGCCAGGCTGCATCGGGGACCATGGCAAACGTCACCCGGAGTAAGAAAAAGTGCTTTCCCATTGCTTTGAGGCATACTCTAGTTGTATTAGAGATGCACTGAGCATCCATGCATTTTTATCTTAGTATTGGTCCAACCAAAACTGGTGATAACACATTTTGACCTATGGAACCAAACACCCAATCAGGATATGGAGTGGACCCCTTAATCCCCTTTCAATGTGAAGTAAAACATCTTTTCCTGAGTTGACTGAGCACTGACATATCTAAAATAGAGCCTATGAATTTATGTATGTTTTTCCATGAATTCTTAGCTATCCTAGTTGTATGCACCCTAGGGGGCTGGGCACCTCTTTTTGAGAGGTCCTGGGTTCAATTCCCGGTCAGCCTAGCTAAGTAGGAAGATCCCATGTGACATGGCAGTGACCTCATCGCCACATACCATGCCAGCTCAGCACATATGGGACCCAAAACAAAGAGTGCACATCTCCTGAGATGGCACTATGGAGAGAGAGTGACCCTGAGGCAGTTTTCTAACTCTTTTCCAAAAACATTTCAGCTATCTTTGTGAATATGCATTCATTTGTGACCTGAGTTGCAGTTTCTGTAAACATCCAATCATCTTTCACTGTTTACACTGCAGCCCTTCATGCTTTGATCCTGAATCCTCTTCTCCTTGCATACTTCTGGCTTGGGTTATCCTGAATGGACTCTATTGACTCTATTTCTGCAAACAAAAGGTTTTCTTCATCCAAAACAAGCAGCAGGAAACCCGACAGCAACAGCAAGCAGCAGGAGAAGCAAAAACACAGTGCTGAAAACACTATAAACCTTTCTGGTAGCAGAGGCAGCCTGTCTCTGCGCACCGGCAGCAACCCCGTGCCGTACATCCAGTGCGCCGAGTACGGGCAAATATAAGCTGAAGGGTGAAAGAAGATGGATCCAGGAAAGGTGGACGCCGACGTGAAGACAGCGCCAGCGCCTGAGGCACCGGCAAGGCCGGCACCTGGCGCTGTACCTTCGGCGGAGCCCTTACATGGGCCAGTGGATACGGCTGAGAACTCCCTGGATGGACTCCAGACGGCCTTCGGGGCCCTGTCGGTCGAGGAAGTGGTCTCTCAGCCTCAGCCTGTGAAGAGGAAGAGAGATAACGAGAGCGAGAAGGATGCTGGAGGAGGAGCAGACGAAGGAGAGGAGCAAGGGCAAGACCCGACGGATGTCCCTACCTTCGAAGGCGCACCAAGCGCTTCTGGCCTCCACGCATCACCCTCTCCTATAACCACCACACTCCCAGCCGCTGCAACATCCACTTCCACAACCAACCCGCCTATGGCAGAGGGCACAGGCTTTACTGGCATGCCTCACTACCCCGCCTATGGTATGGGCCCACCTACCACTGCGCTCCATGAGGCAACTACTGCCAGTGAGCCGGTGGCTTCCAGCTCTGCGCCGCGATGGTATGCGGCTGACTATCCCCATCCACTACATGCTACTGGAACCTATGTGGATGTTCCTGGGTATGCTCCTGGGTATGCACCTGGGTATGCACCCTTGAGTGGGCTGAGGAGAGGACCCGAATCTCTTGGAGGCAGGAGTAGAGGATCGGGAAGATCCTCCAACAGGTCCCTGACGCGGTCGGAGATCAACGAGGTGCTCCGAGGAGCCACTTCAAAAATCGTGGGCGACCTCACGCAAGAGATCAGGGAGAAACTGGAGCCCCTGATAATCCCGTCCCATGCGTCACCTACGACGGTGGGAATGTCACCCCACCGAGTACAGGCTAACCACCTGGCGGCAGGGTTGACAAATACCCTGGGGAGCCTGAGGAGCCGACCGATGCCGACTCCTGCAGCAATACCGAGAAGTCCATTCGTCCCGAGAACGGCCCAGCCGCCCTACAGCCACGTGACGAACTCGACGAGGGCCGAGCTGGACCAGCTGGGGCTGACAGCCTTAAGGGCTATGGTGGACGTAGAGCCTTATGGCTCTAGTGATCTTGGCGGAGACCCCTCCGATGACGAGCCGCCGTCGATGGATTCTTCTTCGCCCTCAGATGACGATGACCCTGAGGACCCCGAGGACCCCAAGGGTAAGAAGAAGAAGAAGAAGAAGAAGAAGACCCGACGCCCTGAAGGACGCCGAGCTCAGGAGGCGAAGGCTATTGCCACCTCCAAGATAGTGGTGAACCTGCCTACGTTCACAGGCAAGGACCTCAGCGAGTTCGCTGAGAACTTTGGCCGGTTCCTACGACTGACCGGCCAAACCCACGCGAGTGGGCGAGTGAAGTGCGATCTGCTCCTGCAGTGCTGCAAGACCAAGTACCTGGAGAAGCAGGTCAGGCAGATCGTAACCAACTCCGCCACCTTTGCCGATGTGTTGGTTGCCCTGGAGAGGCAGTACCCAACCTACGAAACCGACCTCTCGATCAGGGCCGAGATCCAGAACCTGCCCGTGCTGCCCAACAACCCCAAACCTGGCAGGGTCTCCGAGCTGTTGGCTGATCTGGATCACTGGGCTGGACGACTGACGCCCGGTTCCTACAGCAGCGACGACCTGCTGTTCTGGTTGTGCGCCAAGCTCCCCCGAGAGGTATGGGACGAGTGCCGTTTGACGGCTGAGCGCAAGGCTAGATCCCTCCGCTACGAGGATCTATGCGTGCTGCTCCTGGAGATGGCGCTGGAGAAGGAGAGCGACCAGCACTTGAACAACTACCCTCCTGGTGGTGGAGGTTCTGGAGGCAAAGGGTACCAAGGGTCCCGACCTGGGCAGGGGACTACCCCCAAACACGCCAACGCCCGTCTAATGGAGAACGTGAAGGAGCTATTCTGGTGTGATGCCAGAGATGAGCAGGGCCACCTGCAGCACGCCTCTGACTGCGAGCAGCGAGACTGCTTCGTCGTCCAGGGGAAGCAGCAGGAGAAGAACACAGGCGCCAAAGCGAAGCTGCCGGATCATTACCGCTGCACCATCACGTGTGCATTCTGCGGTAAGCGGAAGCACTACGAGGATGAGTGCTACCATAAGCAACGCCTATCGGCGAAGCTTAAGGGGGAAGATCCTGGCAAAGGCTCAGGCAAAGGTGGAGGCAAGGCCAAAGGCAACGACTCCGGCAAGGGCAAGTCGAAAGGACGTGGTCAAGGTGCCCAAGACAAGGGTCAAGGTGGACGAGGAGGAGGCGCTAACCGCCAAACCGACAACAAGAACAAGGACAAGAACGGCGGCAACCCCAACCCTAATCCAGGGGGGAACTCCGAGCCCTCTGGAGGGCAGTCTGGACCTACCACACGCTCACAAACGCAGGCCCAGCAAGAACAAGGAGCCAAGCGTGAGCATGAAGGTGGTGATGACGGCAACGCTAAGAAGAGGAGCCGTTTCATGAGGATGGCCCGCAAATTGCGGAACAAGGGGTTCGAGGTGACCTGTCCCGCGGAGTTCTGACGGGGACGCTCTGGTGGCACCCAAGACCTGGTGTTTTGGGTACGTATCCGACTAGGGGGACGTGAATACCTGGGGGTACTGGATACTGGCGCCACAATATCGATAGTGGCCAAGAAAATTTTACCTTGTGGGAGCCTGAAGAACACCATGACCACCGCCGCTATACGCATGGGGGATGGACATGTGGTGCACAGCTGCGGGGACTGTGAAGTGGAGGTACCTATGGGCTCCAGGACTATCGCCCATCGGTTCTATGTGATGGACATTGATGCCTTCGACTTTGTATTGGGGACTGACTTCTTCGTGCAGCACTCCCAGATACAATCCCTGACGCTGCAAGCGCCCTACCTCCTCTACGTGGACCACGGCAGTGGCAGAGAGTCTGTGCCACTGGAGCAGTCGGAACATACCTCGAGTTACCTGAGGCTATCGAAGGAGGAGCCCTCTAACATGATGGCGGCCTCCAAAACTGAGGACTATCAACTATTGGGGGAAGTCCTAGACCAAGGTCTGAAGGAGTTGGGTTACTCTCGAGAAGACCTGAGTGTGGAGTTGTTCGCCAGCGACAAGCAGCATGTACTGGACCTTTACTGCAGCAAGGGGAAGAACTACAGCTACAAATTTTACTGGCCCTCTTTCGGGATGGCCTACGGGAACCCCAGGTTCAGTGAACTGGGGAAGGTGCTGACCAAGGTGGCCTTGGAACGTTCCCGTATGGTCCTGTGTTCCCCCGATTGGGGAGCCCATGGGGGCAACGAGTACTGGCGAACCCTCCTTGACAAGCTGACTATCAGCTCTGTGCGGTTACCTGATGAGGCCATCTACGTGCCTCTGGGACGCAAGACGCCTATTGGGAAGCCCGGATGGGGGAGTATGCTAAGCGTGGTGGACGGAGGTCTTACCTCCATTCCCTGGGAGGATCTGGACCCGAATCTGGTCCAGGCTATACAGCGAGAAAGCGACGGACTCGCCTTGGTTGACTTGAAGGATCGACTACGACCTCAAGATGCGGTTGAGACTACACCCGGAGGAGATGAGTACGTCGTGACTGACACTAACGCCCCCAACTCTCCCTATCATGTACCTGCTCCTGATGGAGTCTCTGAGTGTGGACTATCTGAGCTACCTAGCTCTATCCACTCAGATGACGAAACTGAGCACGACGCCTTCTTCGTGCAGACCTGTGTGGAGGAAGTGGAGAACGCCGAGTACGTCGCCCCACTAAAACCCCTACTCTCCATGAGGGTGGAAGACCCCGTGGATGAAGAGCTGGACCCTCGATCCAGGCTCAGGGAGTATGTGGATTCCAAGAGGGAGTTGGTGGCGAAAAAGCTATGCTACGCAAAGCCTACCCGCAGCTCATGACCACTGAAGCAAGGACGTACAAGGAAGGTATCGATCTCGGGGACACGCTCATGCCTTTACTTTGCTTCCAACTGCGAAAAAAAGTGGACTTTTTGGCGATTTTCTATTGCGCACGGCGGTCGGGAATCTGAAACTCGCGTACGCGGCAGTTGCTGACAGTTGATCTGCGGCTCCAGCTCCAGCGACAGCATAATTTGGTTAAAATTTTGAGAAAACACAAAAACAACAGTACTACTGTGTACACTTTGATATCGCCGTTCTGAAAATGCATGACTTTGAATTTTGGGAAAAAACAGCTGCTAAAATCATAGGTGTGGGAGACCTATCCCAACTGAAGGAGGACCTCGAACAGAAGATCACCACCTGGCAAAGGGACGTAGATCTCAAGCTCATGAAGAGCGTGTGGGGCGCCCATGTGAGGACCCCAGAGGAGGACGACCTCTCGGAGGAATGTGTATGTGAACCCCCTCGAGCGTGCCTATGTTGCCATCGTCCACCGGAGACGGTTGAACAGGACCTTCTATATGCCTACCAAGGGCTGAAGGATGCTACCGCAGGCGAAGAGTCGGTGGAGGACCACCTCCCGACGTCTATTCAAGGGGCAAGCAACTTACACTCCGACGAGGACATGGAGGACAAGATCAAGGTATTGGACCCGCGGGTACAGAAGCTTATAAAGACCTATCTGGAGGTGTTCGGAGAACTACCCCCTCCAGCCTCATGTGACAAGCTGGTACAGATGGACCTCAAGCTGAAACCCGAGTTCGTGGGTCAGAAGATCCGGAGGAGAGCCTATCCAACTCCTAAAGAGCAGGCCGACGAGATCGAGCGACAGATACAAGAATGTATCGACGCTGGCCTAGTCCTGGAGTACAAGGACGGGGACTACCCCCTACACTGCAGCCCCTGTTTCCTGGTGGCTAAACCTGGGTCTACAGCCAAACGGCTGGTAGTGGACTATGGAGAGCTGAACAAGAAGACGCTGAACCACTCAGGGTCCATTCCCCATATGGAGTCTACCCTGGAGAAGATAGCCTCCTGTCGCTACAAGACCAAGATGGACAAGCGAAGTGGATTCTGGCAAGTGGACCTGACGCCCAACGCGCAGGAACTACTGGCCTTCATCACCCCTCAGGGGAGGGTATTCAAGTGGAAGGTCATGCCATTTGGCGTGGCTAACGCACCCGCTCTGTTCCAAGAGCTGATGAACAAGATCTTGTCCATCCTACGAAGGAGACCTAAGGTGCAGGAGCTCATATCCCGTGGGGCCCAGATGGAGGCTCACATCGACGATGTATGCCTCGGGACCAATACCCAGGAGGATCACCTAATCCTCTTGGGTGAGTTCTTTGCTGTCTGCCAAGAGAACCACACACGACTCAAGCTGGAGAAGTGTGAGTTCATGCAGGAGACCATGCAGTACTTGGGGTTTGACGTTGGCTATGGGTGGTGGACCCCAGCGGCCTCTAAGGCCAAACCCCTGATGGATGCCAAGGTACGACACGAAGTCCCCAGGAAAGGACTTCATGATGTACGCAGTTTCATTGGGGCGTGCAACTTCTATCGCCGCCACATCAAGAACTTCACCTATACCAGCGCCGTTCTGACGGACTTGATCAAGAAGAGTACTACTTGGCGCTGGGGCCCACAAGAGCAACAAGCGTTTGACGAGCTCAAAGACAAGGTAGCCAACGCTAAGTGCTTGGGCGTGCCTAGGGCACAAGGGGAGATTATCCTGGTGACCGACGCCAGCAATGTGGGCGGTGGTGGAACGTTGTTCCAATGGCAAGCACTAGAGAAGGAGGAGTTCGACTCGGCCATTTCCCAATGGGGGACTGAAGGTCTCAACCGAGATGGAAGCCTCAAGCACAGCTACCCTGACGACAGGTGGGTCCTAGTACCTCTGGGCCACTGGAACTGGAAGTGGAACCAGGCCAGGGGGAACTACTCCACCTATGAGCAGGAATTGCTCGCGGGTATGCTGGTGCTATCCTCACAAGCACGACTGTTGGGGAGTAACCCTGTGGTCTGGCTATGCGACCAAGAACCGGTCCGCAGTTTCCAGAAGGGTCCCCCACCTGAGAAGGCCAAGCTACGTCGCTGGTGGACCTACCTCAGTCAACTACGGCTGACGGTACACCATATCCAGGGAGTGAAGAACGAGTGTGCCGACTACATCAGCCGCAACAACTTCGACGCCCTGATTGGTGCCCGGTCTGAAGCGCTGGCTAAGGAGGCGTTCAGCCGTATGGACGTACACCTGGACCTGAACATGACCATGATACGCCCCCTGGATGGACTCCAACAATCGGAGTACCTGAAGGAGTTTGGGGATATCTACAAGCGCCTGGAGAAACGCCTTGAACCCCTCCTGGTCAACCAGGACCAGTGGAAGAGGGACAAGAGCTACCTCTGGCACGAGGACCGCATTGTGGTGCCTAGTGACCGAGTCCCAGCGCTGCTCAAGTGGACCCATGAGTCCAGTGGTCATGTGGGTGCTGACCGCACCGTGAGGCTGTTCAAGCAGTGGTTCCACACTACGTGGACTGACGACCAACTGCGGATAACCCTCCAGCCTATCGTGGACAAGTGCCCGTGCAGGTCCTGTAAACCTGGGGATATCAGGGACAGAGGTCTCTACTCGACCCTGCCCATCCCTCACTGTGCTAACAGTGTTCTTTACGTGGACTACACGGAGATGCCGAAGTTCGGGGGCTATGACTTCGCCCTCGTGGTAACCTGTGGGTTGACCAGGTTTACCAGGGTGTTCCCATGTACCAAGCACATTACCGGGGAGGAGACTATCAAGATACTCCTGGAGGAGTGGTTTTGTGTCTATGGGGCGCCCAAGGAGATCAACTCCGATGAGGACGTACGAGTACGCTCAGATACTGGCTGGTACAAGAGGGTCCTGAGATCCCTCAATGTCCAGGTGTCTACGGGGATTCCCTACTCTCACACGAGCAACGCCCTATGTGAGCGACAGATCCGTGTCCTGAAGGAGAATGTAAGGATATGGTGCAAAACTGAACGCACCAGAGACTGGGTGAGACTACTCCCCGTCATATCCTTGATGATGAACTCCCAAGAGAGTTCAGCTACTGGCTACTCGCCACATGAGCTATTCATGGGGCGCCCGGCATGGTTCCTACATGCCCCCTATCCAGAGGACACCCATTCTTCTGTGGGTGAATGGGTCCAAGAGCAACAAGCGAAGGTGGACAAGGCCAAGGCTATGCTCCAGAGAGTGAGGGAGCGTCAGTGGAACAAGAAGAAGAAGCACCGAGTACCGGCCACCTACCAAGAGGGGGACTGGGTGCTGGTGCACCACAGTCGACTACCCGCCTGGCCACGCTCTACCACCTGAAGCGCTACCATGATCCTGAAGACCTCTGTGGGGAGGAGTGGGAGCTGAACGACGAGGAAATCGCCGCTCTGGACCTACAAGGGGCTGCCAGCCCTATGGAAGTTGAAGGTGAACTCCCCGACATGAACGCCGAGGAGATGGCTAAGGAGGGCTTCTACCTGGTGAAGTCTGTCCTACGCCACCGCTATCGCCAGGGTTGGCGCTTCCTCACCCTCTGGGAAGGGTTTGGAGTCGAAGAGGCCACCTGGGAGCCCTTCTCTGCATTTGTTCTACCGGAGGGACGCCTAAACTCAGTTCTGGTTGACTACTTGTCCCAGAACAACCTTGGTGAGTTGCTGAGGCTCGCTGAGACGCTTGCCTCCAAGACTAAAGCTAGGGACTGAACCTTACCCTTACCTGCCAAAGCGTATGTGTGAGTGTGCTAGTCTCAAGGTCCTGAGAGCAAGCCGCAGAAGTGGTGTCCTAATTATACCCAGGTCTGCGCCCTTGCTAAACCTGGAGGGTTGGCTTATTGATGCCACGGGGTACGCCCCGGGTCTCCCCTCCCCTATGCGCCCAATTTCTGTGCTGGCGCAAAACCCTTGGGGAATACCCAGCG
Source organism: Eutreptiella sp. 'Long Island Sound 2002' (assembly GCA_964036045.1). NCBI lineage: Eukaryota > Euglenozoa > Euglenophyceae > Eutreptiales > Eutreptiaceae > Eutreptiella > Eutreptiella sp. 'Long Island Sound 2002'. Next base: position 133,525,434 of record OZ038383.1, read on the forward strand.
TACTAATCCAGGTATTGTTTTCCCTACCTATCTGTCTACTACAGGGAGGGGTGGCCAAAAGCTATGAAGGCATGAAAACGCCGTTTTGCTATGTGGCCAAAACACTGACCTAACCACTGCCACAGCCCACCAACCCTGCTAAAATTGCAGGAAACGGGTGGGACAGTGACACACGCACTACAGGTCCTACACACCCTACAGTGGCACCATCCTGGTGGGCGAGCACTGGGGCAACTGGCTCAAGCCCCCACGCAGGACTACCACACCTACACGCACACTCTACTGGGCGTTGCGAAGGCAAAGATCTCGTGGGTCCTAGCGACCCTCCTGTGAAATGACAAGAGAACACAGCGCTGCTAAGCGACTGTGGCCTAACAGGGGACGCCACAACGCGTTTCCCCTGCTAGGGCTTGGAGGGAAGATGTGCTCTTGCGTGCACGGCGCAGATGTCGATGAAGTCGGACTCCCTGCTCTGCCACAGGCAGAGGCGGAGTTACTTGTTTGTGTGATCTGCGCCCTTGTTTAGCAGGGCATAAAAAAATGCTGCTGCACCAATCACCCTACCTGCCCACCTGTAAAACAAAGGCAAATGAAAGAGCGTTTGCGGCGGAGGAACCAAGCCACACTCCAGGTATTATACCCTTCTCAGTGTGACCTGTAGTACACTGTCCGCAAACACGCTGGAAGACCAGCTACCCTTGTCAAGCAAGCAAGCGTTAAGGGACTCCTCAGGTTCTCTTAAAGAACGTACCGAGGAGCCCCTGGGTAGCCTAAACAAGGTTTACCGTGCGCACTTCGCGTGGCCTACCCTTTAATGCGTGTGTGCATGCGCGAGTATGCACGATCTCCGTGGGCAAACCTGCCCATCTCAGCCACAATTCGAACTCCACCAGGGGGTGGCCTCGCCTGGGCTTACTCACCCTACCTACCGCTGGGAGAGAGAGCAAGTGAGGGGCGCACGCGAATAACGTTGCTATGCACTTGTGTGTATGTCTAATCACCCTGATCTGACCGCTAATCATCTGCAATCTTTCTAATCAATCCCTCTATCGCGTCCTATCGTTGTTAGCGCTGCTACAAGGCTCGTTCACGGAGACACGAGACGAGCAATGTGTATGCAGCATACGAGACGAGCATACCTGTAGTTTATACCTGATTCATTGAAGTCTTTTTCGTTGATTGTCGAATTCTTGAATTTTCGAATCTTCTATTAGTGTGGGTGGAATCTGTATGTTTATTTATTAATGTGTGTCTCGTCATTTTCAAGACTACGTGAGACATACGTTTATAATTCCATTATTTCTCCATTTTCCGGCGCTTCGCTAGGAGCCGCTCCTGCGCGCCGCCATTTTATGCGTATGAATTTCTGGATTTAAAAAATCCAGAGATGACTATAATTTCTATAAAAATGTGCTTCTGATGCACAATTGGATTCTGCTCAGGTGTGTCGTTTCAGAAAGATTCTAGGCCATCATTTGACGGATTTTGGTGTCGTCGCTTCGTTTTTGCGTGGATTCGTCCATAATTCTCCCATTCCTGCCTCTGCAGATACCCACGCGCAGCCTCGCTGAGTAGGCCGTGTTCGGGCCGAAACGCAGGTGCCTGGAGAGACTGAGCAGAACCAAGACCCCACCAAGGGGCAAATTAATTTCTTTTGAGACTCCCTTCGCGCTAAGACAGGTCACAGGTCGCCAACAGGTTTACGAGAACCCATGCGAGTGTGTATATTGTGTCTTGCGTTGGGTTTGTGTCGACGCTGCGTCTTGGAGGGAGGGATGCATATGCACATGTTGGGCATGCTCCCATACTAACCCAACCAAGCCACAGGAGCCCCGGCAGCGCCATGAGCGCTGAGTCTTCTGTAGGATATGATACAATCAGAGCAGCAAAAGGACGCCAGCCATGGTGAGCGCCCATTTTTCAGTGTGAGGGAAACTGTAGGTATTTTAAAGTAGATGTGGAAACCAAGGAAAGGCCAAGAAAAATTCCCTTTTTCCTAAAATGCGACAGTGGTGGCCACCACAGCACAAGGGGGGAGTAAGAAAAAGTGCTTTTCCATCGCTTTGAGGCATACTCTAGTTGTATTAGAGATGCACTGAGCATCCATGCATTTTTATCTTAGTATTGGTCCAACCAAAACTGGTGATAACACATTTTGACCTATGGAACCAAACACCCAATCAGGATATGGAGTGGACCCCTTAATCCCCTTTCAATGTGAAGTAAAACATCTTTTCCTGAGTTGACTGAGCACTGACATATCTAAAGTAGAGCCTATGAATTTATCTATGTTTTTCCATGAATTCTTAGCTATCCTAGTGGTATGCACCCTAGGGGGCTGCGCACCTCTTTTTGAGAGGTCCTGGGTTCAATTCCCGGTCAGCCTAGCTAAGTAGGAAGATCCCATGTGACATGGCAGTGACCTCATCGCCACATACCATGCCAGCTCAGCACATATGGGACCCAAAACAAAGATTGCACATCTCCTGAGATGGCACTATGGAGAGAGAGTGACCCTGAGGCAGTTTTCTAACTCTTTTCCAAAAAGATTTCAGCTATCTTTGTGAATATGCATTCATTTGTGACCTGAGTTGCAGTTTCTGTGAATATCCAATCATCTTTCACTGTTTACACTGCAGCCCTTCATGCTTTGATCCTGAATCCTCTTCTCCTTGCATACTTCTGGCTTGGGTTATCCTGGATTGACTCTATTGACTCTATTTCTGCAAACAAACGGTTTTCTTCATCCAAAACAAGCAGCAGGAAACCCTATAGCAACAGCAAGCAGCAGGAGAAGCAAAAACACAGTGCTGAAGACACTATAAACTTTTCTCCCGGAGCCATGGAAGCAACCGGTGACAGGCGAGCCGGTACACAGTCCAGGAGGGGGTCACCTGCCAAGCAGAGTGGCCCCGCAACTCAAGCCACAAGGGTGAGGCGGTCGTACCGTAGACAAGCGGGAGCAATACCCCTTGTGGTGAGAGATACTCCACACGGCTGGGCAGCCCCCCAGAGCTGCCGCCCAAAGGGGGGGACATGTGGCCCTACCCATGGACACATGTGGGGACACCCTCCCACCTGGGACACATGGACCGGGTGGCCGCGACAATGCCTTCCCAAGCACATGCGGGAGCGGCTCAAGAGGCACCTAACATAGGGCAGTGGGAGGGACAGGACGTCCCCTTGGTAAGACCTTCTTCCTGCAATGTCAAAGGAGGCATCCCGAGCTCCCGAAGATACCTACCTACCTGGGTCGAGGCCCTTCTCAAAATGTTCCTTTCGGAGCTCTTTCATCGCACAGACGCAGTGCTGCTTTGCAATGACGATCTAATCGTCGGCTGGAGACGAAAAAAGGGTTTCAAGAGTATGCACATGAAACATCACCGCTGCGACCAGGTTACGTACCTGGTGATTGCCATGCACTCACGGTCACGGGCTCCCGAGGTGAATTGGCCATAAGACTTCTCTTAACCTCGTCCACTCGCTTCTGTTGATACTTCCGGATCTGGCCGTACTTCTTCTTATTGTCGATCGAAAGGCTCCGGACGTCGGCCTCCATCTGCAAAGGCTTCTTGTAGAACTCCAGAACTCCTCTGTTGGCACCGTAGGTAGGTACTGGGAACGTACGGGCTGGCACGCAGGTAGGTAGGTAGGTAGGTGCACTCGGTTGTGGAAAGGCGCCCCATGGTTCCCGCTGGCGTTGCCGCTCTGACAAACAGGGAGAGGCTCCGCGCTTGAAGAGGGGAGGCGGCTTACATCCCGCTAGACCTGACTGGTGGCCCCCAACAAAGCGGCCCCGGGCAACACCGGGAGGGCTGATCGCCGCCAGCGTGACGTGTTTGTCTCGCCGGGAGGGTGTGCCCCCGTGCTTGCGCACGTCCCCTCCTTTGGGCGGAACCCTAGAGGTTCACCGGACTTCCTGGCGTATCCCGTTCCCAAGGTATGCATGCATGTTCTTGGTACTGGGGTTCCGAGGCGCTTGGGTGTCGCACACTCCGCCTCGAGTCCCAAAGCAGCGCAGGCCTTAGGATGCAGCCTTATCCCTGGGCTCCGGATCTCGTTTGGCCGGGTCACCTGCATGGCACGGGCTGCCTCCGTGCCCGGGCTATGGACACTGGGTTTCCTACTGTTGTATGGCGTTTGTGCTTGGGCCCGGGTTGTGCTTGGGTTTGGGTTTCGGTAACCCCGCCAGCCCTGGCTGGGGTCTTGGGTGGGTGTGTTTGGGTACGGTTTGTGGTTTCGCCCCTCTTTTCCCCGCTGGGGCTCGCGGTGTTTGCGGTTGGGCTTGGGTTTCGGCCTGCGGCCCTCCTGTCTTGGGTAGGGCTTTGGGACGTGCGTGGCCGTGTGCGCGCTCCTCCTGCTCCCCACCGTTCCCGGTTCTGGTGTGCGGTGTGGGCCTGTGTGTTGGGGTCCGGGTTTCGGCTGCGCCCCGCCTCTCCTTTGGGAGGTGTTGTTGAGGTGTGCGTGTGGTCGTGCGTGTGCCCCGCTTGCCCCCGCCCTTCCTGGGGGGCCGCCTGTGGCGCGGGGGTGTGCGGGTGTTGCTGTTGGTGGGGTGTGCCCCCCCCCCTCCCCTTTCGTTTTTTTTTTAGGCTTTGTGGTGTCGGTCGCTGGTTGTTCGGTCTTGGGTCTCGTGGTCTCTGTCCCCCCATCCCTTCTCTTCCGGGCCGCGTTGTTTGCTGTTTGTGTTTTTTTTTTCCAGCGTGGTGTGCATCCGCGTGTTTTGGGTGTCGCTTCTCCCGGTGGGCCGCTGCCCTCGGCTTGGTGTTGCCGGTTTTGGCTGGGCGGTCCCCCGGGGCCCCTTTGGGGGGTCCTGTCATGGGTGCCGTCTAGGTGGGGGGTTTGGCCGCCTCTTGTGGTGTTGGTGGGCGGCGTGGTGCCTGTGGGCCGTTCTCTGGCGCGCCCCCCCCTGTTTTTTTTTTTGGGGGGGGGTCTGCATGTTCCTCCCTCTGCCTTCCCTGGGCTGGCGCACGCACTGGTTGGCATTCTGTGTGGTTTTCCGGTTTGCTGTTGGTGGTTGAATTTTGCCAGGCCGTGCCCCAGCCCCATGGGTCGGGTGGGTTTTGTACACGTTGGGCTCGGCGCCCCTTCCTGCCGGGTTAGGTTCTGGCTCTACCGGGTGGGCGGTTGTGCCAGGCGGCTTCGTGTGGCCCTGGGGTAGCCGTGTCCCTTCGTCTCCGAGGTGCCGGTTTTAACTTTCCAGCGGCGGCTTGTGTGGGTGGACCGCCACTGTTGTTGCCGGGCGTGCGGTGGCCCTTTGCCGGTGTGTGGCGGGCTGGTGCGGTTCCTTCCAGAGTGTGCGTTGGCTTGATTTGGTTAGACTCTCCGTTAGCGTCCCTTGCTTGGTGTCGTGGTATCTTGTGGTGCGCCGTGCTGCGTCGTGTCGTATTTTAACGTGCTGCGTCGTGTTGGTCTGTGCCGTGTTGCGTTGCGCCCTGCTGGGCCGCGCCGTGTTGCGCCGTGTCGCGCCGTGGTGTGCCGCTCTGTGCAGCGTCACGTCGCGTCGTGCTGTGGCGTGTTGTGCTTTGGGGTGCCTTGTCGTGTTGCGTTGCACTGTGGTGCGCTGCGGTGCGGTGTGCCGTGCTACCTCGTGTTGTGCCGTGGTGGGTCGGTGGAGGTTAGTTTGGCCCACGTCGTGGTGCGGAGTGCGGGTCGGAGCGTGGCCGGTTGGTGGCTGGGGGGTGCGGTCAGGTGTGGGTGGCTCGCTGGGTCCGTGCTGTGGGGGTCTCGGTGTGCCGCTCGGGCCGGTGGGTCAGGTAGGTGTCCGTGGGGTTGCCCCCCCTGGGGGCCTGTGCCGTGGTCCCGTGTCCTGTGGCGGTCCCGGTCCCTAGCCCTGGGCGCTTTGGCCGTGCCTTAGTCCTCTTCCGGTGCCTGTGAGGTGGCCCTTGTGGTGGCCGGGGTCGTCGCCTGGCGGTGAGGGCGTGGTGGTGGGCTGCGCCGCGGAGTTCCCAGTGGCTTCCTCTGTGGGTGTACCTCGTTCTCCCCGTGCAGGTGTGCCCTCCCTCCCCTGTGTGGTTTCCGGTGGCTGGTGGGCGTGTGCCGGTGTGATCCGTATGGCGTCCGATTCACGCTTTGGCGCCGTGTGTTGGGGGTGTGCGTCCCCGGGGGTTGTGCACCGTCCGCTGGGGGTGGGGTGCGCTGATCTCTCCGTCGTGGCATGCCCTTCTTGCGTGTCGGTCCTGGTGCCCGCCGTGGTGTCCTCTTTCCCTGCGCCACGGTCCCTGTTCCCTCCCCTTCCTGGCCCTTGGGTGGTTTCCTGCTCCCACATTGTGTCGCTCCGGGTGCCCTGTCCCTATGGGCGCCTGCCTGTCACCTTGGGCGCTTCCGTGCCCCCTTGCCGGAGTGTCCCTCTCTCCCTCTTGCCCCTCCCTTGCCCGTGCCCTTTCCCTTCCCGGTGTGGTGGTGGTGGGGTGGGGGGGGGGGGGCGCCGCTGGCCGCGGCCTGGGGGTGGGTGGCCTGGAGCCATTGGCAGAGGGTTCGGGGGGTGTAGGGGGGGCGGAGGCCCTGGACCGCGTCCCGGAGGAGGGCCTCCCAAGGGCTCGCGCGGCGCCGCCTGGTACTGAGGGGGGGGGGGGGAAGTCCCCCGCCCTCCCTGGATCCGCCACGTAGGGCTGCGGCGGCGGCAGCGGCTGGTGGTACGGGTCGAGTGACTGTCCCTGGTGGGGTTGGGCCTGGGGGGCCCCTTCGGCGTGGACGTGGTGGCCGGGGGGATACAGTGCCTGGTACGGGGGGGGTGCCCGCTGGTGGTAGGTGGGGTATGGGGGTGGAGCGCCCGGTGGCTGCCATCCCATACGCTGGTGCTGCTCGTGCACGGGGGGTTGTGGCCCGGTGGGGTAGGGTGGTGGGCAGTGGTAGTGGTGGGGGTGGTGTTGGTGGTGGTGGTGGTGGGGCCGCTGGTGGTGGTGGCGCTGGTAGTGGTTGGGATGGTGCTGCGGGTATGGCCCTAGGACCTCTTGTGGATATTCCGGTTCCCCTGTTGGGGGTTGGGGGTCGGGCATCGTGTGTAGTGCCTGGGGCCGTACTGTTTGGTGGGCGGTGGGGGCTGGTCGGGGGCCGGGCTTGACGGTGTTTGTGGTCGAGGGGTCCCACGTCCCTGGGTCGGTTTGGCCGGCAGCGGTGGTGGTTTGTGGGGGATGGATGACGGGGCGCTTGGAGATGGGGATGTTGACGAGGGTTTGGACGGGGTCGTGTTGGGTGGCCGCATCTGTGGTGGCGGCGGCCGCTGGTGGGAGGGGGGCGTGGGTTGTGGTGGGTGGGGGGTCCTGGCTTGGGTTAGGGTTCCGGTTAGAGCAGTGTCGCTTGGGTTTGTGTCGTTGCGTTTGTGGTGTTGTGGACTGCGTGGGATGGTGTTGGTGGTGGTGCTGTTGCTGGTGGTGCGCTCGTTTGGGCGCCGGCTTGGGTTTGGGGTCGGGTTTTGGTTTGGGGTCCGGTTCGAGGTTGAGGAGGACCTCGGTCCGGAGGTGTGTGGGCGCCGGTGCCGGGTGGGGGGGTTTGCCGCTGTGCTGCCGGGGTGCCTGGGTCGCCTGTGTGGGGGTCAGAGGGTCCCCGGTAGTCTGGCGTGCGGCCGCAGCTTTGGCTTTTGCCGTTGCCTTGTGGATGAGGTCGGCGGGGAGGGGGGGGTCGGAGGATGAGGTGGAGGACGTCGATGAGGCTGAGGATGAGGAGGAAGTGGTCGTTTTGGGGGACGCGGGTTGCGCTGTGATGCGGGCGGTCACGGGTTTGTGGGCGGCGGCTTCTGCTGCTGCCACGGCGGGGAGGACGGAGGGCATGTCCTCAGGCTGTAGGTTGGGGTTGGCTGGCTGGGGGGGCCCGGCCTTGACCCGGCGGCTTGGCGGGCCAGTTTGGTCGGCAGCGGTGGGGGAGGGAGGCGCGGGGCTGTGGCCTTCTCCTTCTGGGCTTGGCTGCACCGGGGTCCCGCAATGTGTGAGGCTGTCCGGGTTGGCGTCCGCGGGGGGGAAGAGTTCGCGCGGGCTGCATTCGGGGGCCGGGGGGGGTGGGCCTGGGTTTTGTGGGGTGTGCGGGGGGCGTGTGCAGGCCATTGGGCGGGGTGGGCGTGCCGCGGGGCGTGGGGCTCCCCTCGTCGGGTGTGTGCGGGTTGTCGAGCGTGGGGGGTGGTGAGGGGTGTCCGGCGGGTAGGGATGCAGGTTCGAATTCGCACGAATTCGCTCGAATTCGAATTCGCCCCGAATTCGCACGAATTTGTGGACCCCTCCGAATTCGAATTCGCAACTTCAAATTCGAATTCCCCCTTGATTCGCTTGAATTCACCCGAGGCTGAGAATCCATAAACACCTACAATTTACCTTCCATTCCAAAAGCTTCCATAACCTTGCCATTTTTGTTGTTTGTTGTTGCTTGCATTCACCGTGCTCAAACTATTTGACAAAAATAAAGACAAATCAAAACCAAGAATTCCAAATATCGGGGTGTACACCCTTCCTTGATTCTTTCAAATACCTTTTCGAAAAAAAGCAACAAAGCATGCAAAATCACCAATCCACACACAAACCATCACATGTGAACCACTTCTTGCCCTTATTGGGCCTTCATTCATTGTATTCTTGCATTGAATCATGGGACTTGAATTCATCTAAGGGAGAGGATAAGAAATACAAGGGAAACATAAAGCAAACTAGCAATGGGCATTCAATTAACATTATTATTGTCATGATGCTCAATAATCATCACTATGTGACTGTCACAGTACACTGTCAAATCTGGACTTTTTCGAACCTCGTAACAAGGATTTCTGTGCGTGCACGGAGCCGACGAGGGCAAGGAGGGTACCAAAATGAAGGGTAGGCAAGGGGGAACACGTTTTGACTGTCCGAAGTCGAAAAAAAAAGTCGAAAATTCAAAGCTCGCGACGCTTTTTTCTCCGAACTGGTGCGGTTTTGGGAGGAACGGAGGGCACCGTCGTGTTCAGTGCAACGAGGCGGACACAGCGGTGCGTTCAAAACTGAAAAACAAATTTTTTTTGTCGAAAACGAGTACGCAGGCATCGCACAAGCAACTGAATGGGTTAATCAAAGCACAATGATCATGGTTTTCATTGTATAAAGTCAAAAAAATTATTGCATGGCACAATTCAAAGTTAGGTTTTCATCTGGAGAAAAGACGGTGCACGCGTGATCATTTTGCTGTCGCCTGCGGATTCGCAGCGCGAATTCGCCCCGAATTCGCAGTACTGTGAATTTCAGGCCAAATTCGCAGCGAATTCGCGCTGCGAACGAATTCGCAGCGAATTCGGCGAATTGAAATTAAATTCGCTGCGAATCTGCATTGCTACCGGCGGGTGGGTCCGTGGCGGGCGTGTGCTGTTGTTTGGGCGGGTGGGGGAGGCCCGTGTCGCGGGGGCCGGGGGTGCGCGCGATGCTGGGCGTGTGTGGGTCTCCGGGCGGGCAGCGAGAGGGGAGGGGCATGAGGGGTTTGTGCGGTGGGGTGTGTTGTGTCGGTGTATGTGTCCGCTCGCAGCGGCGCACTTGTGTGGTCAGTTGTAGGCCGGGCGGTTTGGAGGAGAAGCTTGCCGTCTTCTGCTGCCGCGGCAAGGATTTCGCAGACGAGCCTGCGTATGTGCTGGACCTCTTGGTCAGTGGTGGGAAGGGGGTATGCTAGCTCTTGGCTAAGACCCACGCGGCTGAGGACCCTGTGGATGGCGTGGTGCCCGCAGGTGAGGGAGTGCTGTGGTCTGGGGGGGGGGGGGGTTGTCGCGTGTCCCGGCCTGCCTCAATTTGTGTGTGGGCGGTGGGGATGGCCCAAATCCAGGGCACGGTCCTCGTGGATGGCCAGCGGCGCTGGATCCATTGGGTCAGGCAGAGCATGGCCAGTCCCAGGTGGTAGCCCGCTTTCCCTGAGGTGATTTGGGCCAGGGCGCGGGCTGGGGGCTTGTCCCCCGGCTGGAGGGCGCCCCTGAGGACCCTGTGCGGGGTGGTGGGGTCCCCTACTGCCCCTGGTGGGGCGGTCCCTGGGGTGAGCATGGTGTCTGTCCCTTTGACGAGCCATTGCGGGCCGGGGGACGTAGCTGTAGCGGCCACTACGTAGTAGTGCCCGCGCTCGAGGACTGTACACCAGACCTCCGGCGGGGGGTGGTCACTGTCTGTAGGTGGGGGAGGGAGGTCGTCGTCTGTGGTGCCGAGGCCGGCGGCGCGGAGGGCGGTGTCGCGGGTTGGTGCGGTGGCCTGTTCCCATTGCTTCGGGTGATTCGGGTCTGCTGGGTGGTCCTTCTCCGCTGGGGCTCGTCGTAAGCGTATGGTCGCTCGACCCGTGACGTTGGTGTGGGTGTCGTGTGTCAGGGCCTGGCTCCACTCGAGGGGGGGGATCCAGGCGTGCTGGCCCTTGGTGTGTTGGCGGGCTCGCCAGATCACGAGGTCTACGATGGCCTCGTGGAGGCCGTTGCCTGGGGTGGTCACGTCCCGGAGGGCTTTGACGGTGAGCTTGGTCCAGTCCTCTTGTAGGCGGTACCAGCCCAGGGGAGTGCTCAGGGCCCTGCCTTGGAGGGTTGCTCGGAGGAGGTCGGGGTCGCGGATGGTGGTCGGTGTGAGGGGGGGGTGCCCCGGGTTCGGGGGGGGCGGGCTAGGTGGGTTGCCGGGGTCCTGCGCGTCCACGTCAACGTATGGTTGGCCCTGGTTGGGCTCGGCCGGGCTGGGCGGTGCCGGGTGGCTTCGTGGGTCAGAGGTGGGCTTTGGGGTGCTTTGGTGGTGTCTTGGAGGCCTGCGGATGGAGATGGGGGGCGTGTGCGGGGCGCGGAGTGGGTTAGTGGACGTCTGGGTCATGCACGGCATGGTAATGGATGAGACGCTGCATGTGTTCCCTGGTGGTGGGGTCGGTGAGTTGTTCCGCGTGTGTTAACAGGAGGTGTTTGCGGTGTGCCATTTAGGCCGCTGCTCTGCGGACTGCTTCTAGCTGGAGGTGCGCTGCTGCCTCCATGGGGCTTTCCGTGTGTTTGGCGAGGTGTCGGTGTAGGGCCTGTGTCACCGCCCCTCTCATGGTGGCTTCCTTGACCAGGGGATCCCTGAAGAGGTGTACGGTGGCCTGGTGTGCGTGGCTGTGGGTTGCCCAGCCTTCGTGTTGTCGTAGGGTTTCTGCCGGGGACCAGCCCACTAGCGTGTCCCTGCCTGTATGGAGGGGGCACTTCTTGAAGTGTTCCCAGTCGTCCGGGGTGGTGTGGTCGCACGGGCAACGGGTGTGTTCTTCCGGGACGTGGATGTGCTTGCGGGCGAGCCATCTGGCGACCCTCGTGAGGAATGGTAGTTGCTCCCTGAGGAGCTGGATGCGTCGTTTTTGGAGGTGGGCTGGGACGTTTGCTGGGCGCAGTGCTGAGTGGTAGAGGGGGATTTGCAGTTTCTCCTGGAGCTCCTGGTGAAGCATTTTCGGGGGGTGATGTCCGTGCGTCCACAGAAAATGTTGAAGTTCCTTCAAACCATCACCCCAACCTCTCAAAGAAATGCAAGAACAACTCAGATTCCCATTCCATTGGAGTTGCGTAAATGGTCTTGGAATCCTTGCTCACCCCACGGGGAGCGTCCGCGGACACAATCTGGCGTCTATGGACATAGAGGAGGTATATGAAACAAGTAACAATGTATGCACACGTAACAAGTATATGTATCATCTCTAAACTATAAAATAGCCTAGAAAAAAGGACGAAACAATGGTGGCGGCGTCGCCGCCATCAGAAAAACTGACGGCTACCAGTCCTCGCCATCAGGATCTCCACTGAGATCCTGCCCAAACTGGACCAAACGGTGGTTTTTGGGCAAAAAACAGTGAAATATAGTTATTTTTGAGTCAAAAACACTCATTTCCCGGGTTTCTCCCCCAACGCGTCGTGTAGCCAACACGAGGCGTCTCTTCCCCAATTCATATCATATATGAAGAGGGCCACTTTTGGGCCACGTCTTGGGTGCCTGGCTGATTCATGGGATCGCCTCAGGATTTTCCGGAAAAATCTTGTACGTGACCAATGTCGTCAAAAATTGACCCTCGCGGAACGCCGCGAAAATGGTCACGGCTTATTCCTATATTTCTAAAACCGATAAATCAATAATAAAATTGATTATAATCCTCAGAAATCGAGAAATAAAACTTCGATCTGGGGCTGCGACGCGCAGGCGACGAAGGTCGGCGCCAGCCCAAAATGACGAAACATGACAATTTCTGGGGTATTTTCCACAGAGATCACGATGTCATAGGCTGAGATTCAGCCCAGGAAAAATCCTGATGAACAGAGCGCCACTGGCTGGGCAGCGGGTATGGGTGAAGCACCCCATACCGCTTCACCCCCCTCCTTAAAAGCCTTGCCTATATCCAAAGGAAGGCAAGGCCAAGGAGGCGCTCTGACCCCTGCACTGTTTGCAGATCCTTACGACCTGACTGATGGTGCTGAGGCGCACACATTGGCCCTTTTCTCCATCGGCATGGAAACATAATAATTCAAGAAATTCCAATGAAAGAAATTATTTAGGGTCATTTCCAAACCCAAGGCGACGAACTCCTCGCGCCTAATTCACAGGGCATATTCCACGCCCCCCAGGCGGCAGATCTCTGCCTCTGGCACTCCTTTCGATACTGTTGGATGCGGGGCGCCTTCCGCGCGGCCTGCTGTCTTTGCTCTTGGGTCTACCTATTACAGGAATCCACACCACTTGTCAAGCTGCTGCAGGGTCCAGACTTCCTCAGGACCTCTGTTGGGGTCGTTGTTGCCGCAGGGCTCCTGGAGCATGTCCACAGGGCTGTCGTCGTCGCTGCTGTCACCTTGGGGGCCAGTCTTGGCCGAGGCGTCCCTTCTTGCACTGTATTTCAAGCAGTGCAATACCTTAGGCTGCAGTCTGTTGCGCTGCAGGTGTTGTTGACAACCAAGCAGCAGACCGAACCTCGACGTCGTGGCAGCCATCGACAGGTCAACCATTGATCCACGCGGACAACGGCAAGACCATTTTGAAGCATTTTCGGGGGGTGATGTCCGTGCGTCCACAGAAAATGTTGAAATTCTTTCAAACCATCACCCCAACCTCTCCAAGAAATGCAAGAACAACTCAGATTCCCATTCCATTGGAGTTGCGTAAATGGTCTTGGAATCCTTGCTCACCCCACGGGGAGCGTCCGCGGACACAATCGGGCGTCTATGGACATGGAGAAGGTACATGAAACAAGTAACAATGTATGCACACGTAACAAGTATATGTATCATCTCTAAACTATAAAATAGCTTAGAAAAAAGGACGAAACGATGGTGGCGGCGTCGCCGCCATCAGAAAAACTGACGGCTACGAGTCGTCGCCATCAGGATCTCCACTGAGATCCTGCCTAAACTGGACCAAACAGTGGTTTTTGGGCAAAAAACAGTGAAATATAGTGATTTTTGAGTCAAAAACACTCATTTCCCGGGTTTCCCCCCCAACGCGTCGTGTAGCCAACACGAGGCGTCTCTTCCCCAATTCATATCATATATGAAGAGGGCCACTATTGGGCCACGTCTTGGGCACCTGGCTGATTCCTGGGATCGCCTCAGGATTTTCCGGAAAAATCTTGTACGTGACCAATTTCGTCAAAAATTGACCCTCGCGGAACGCCGCGAAAATGGTCACGGCTTATTCCTATATTTCTAAAACCGATAAATCAATAATAAAATTGATTATAATCCTCAGAAATCGAGAAATAAAACTTCGATCTGGGGCTGCGACGCGCAGGCGATGAAGGTCGGTGCCAGCCCAAAATGACGAAACATGACAATTTCTGGGGTATTTTCCACAGAGATCACAATGTCATAGGCTGAGAATCAGCCCAGGAAAAATCCTGATGAACAGAGCGCCACTGGCTGGGCAGCGGGTATGGGTGAAGCACCCCATACCGCTTCACTGGATGTGTGCCCGGCTGTCCGTGTCGCCGAGCACGCGGGCGAGATGTTGGATGGGGTTGGGGTAGTGGTATGCTCTGTCCTGGGAGGAATAGGGGGCGTCCTCTAGTACCCAGTCCGGGGTCTGATGGGGCTCCGGTTTGGGGGGTATGTGTTGGACGTGTGTGTGGTTTCGGCCGAGGTCGGGGATCTGGAGGGTTGGCAGGTGCGTTGTGCGCTGGTGTACTGCCTGGTTGTCGACCTTACCATTTCCGTATTGGTGCCTGTGGGACTCTTGTTTCACGGTGTTGAGTTGGACGTAGGGGGGAAGGCTGCGAAGGGCTTTCCAAAGCAGCAGTGCCTGGGTGCCGAGGCTCGTCGCGGTGGCTTTGTGGAGTGGTTGCCTTGCTATGCGGAGGAGCAGGTGTGTTCCGACAGTGGCGTCTACCACGAACCAGACCCGGACGATGTGCGGGAGGTGGGCGGGTAGGTGGGCCGCGATTTCGGCGATGGCGTCGGCCATGGCCCCCAGCTCCCCGTCGGAGGAGGCCCCGTAGGTGGTGTGGCCTGTGTGGTGGTCCATGTGGTAGTGTCCCCCGGTGTGGGTTAGCTGCAGGGTGGCCCCCCCGGTGATGCGCGTGAGGGCGGATTCGCCTGAGGCGTCGGTGAAGAAGAGCCGGTCTGTCGGTGATGGTTGTGGGAGGCGGCATGGGTTCATGGGCAGGTAGGCGTATATGGCGACGCCCGTGGTGAGGTGGGCCACCGGGGTTGTGGGCTGCATGTGTAAGTGCGGCTAGCCCCATCTGCTCAGATTTTCAGACATTCTGCCCAGATTGGCTACATTTTGGTCATTTTCTTTGTTTCGGCGGAATCGCCGCCTCGCAGCTCAGTCTCAGGATATTTCCTATATATTTCTGATATGCCGGATTTGATTCCGCGGTCCATTCCCCGTAAATCCGCCGCGTTCCGCTATTTTAGCTGGAATTGCCATTTGCCGCTGACGCGCGCTCGCGGGCCAGATCGGCCAAACATTTTTACATAATTGGATTATTTAGATCTTTTCAGACAGTTTTGGACACTCAGATGTATTTAGAATAATTCGCCGCAATTTTCTTCATAGACTGGGATTTTCTGCCGGACCACAATCAGCATGGACCTTGCTTCAGTTGTTGCTGCTCTCGCCTCCGTTGGTGTCCGTGTCTCCGGTTCTACCCCCAATAACAACATCCAGGGAGACTCCTCGCGTGCCTGCCCCACTGGTCTTGCCGGCCCCGAGCCCTCCGGCACCCTCAACGACCCAGGGCAGCACTTTCAGCATGATGGGGTTGGCGTACACCCTTATTCCTTTGGAGATGATGTGTTTCGCTTGGGGGGACATGGCTATGAGTCCCTGTTCCGGCTGTCTGTGTTTGAGTAGGTAGGTAGGTAGGTGCACTCGGTCGTGGAGAGGCGCCCCTTGGTTCCCCCTGGCGTCGCCCCTGTGACGAACAGGAAGAGGCTCCGCGCGTGAAGAGGGGAGGCGGCTTACATCCCGCTAGACCTGACTTTTGGCCCCCAACAAAGCGGCCCCGGGCTACACCGGGAGGGCTGATCGCCGCCAGCGTGACGTGCTTGTCTCGCCGGGAGGGTGGGCCCCCGTGCTTGCGCACGTCCCCTCCTTTGGGCGGAACCCTAGGGGTTCACCGGACTTCCTGGCGTATCCCGTTCCCAAGGCATGCATGCATGTTCTTGGTACTAGGGTTCCGAGGCGCTTGGGTGTCGCACGCTCCGCCTCGAGTCCCAAAGCAGCGCTGGCCTTAGGATGCAGCCTTACCCCCGGGCTCCGGATCTCGTTTGGCCGGGTCACCTGCATGGCACGGGCTGCCTCAGTGCCCGGGCTGTGGGCACTGGGTTTCCTACTGTTGGCTTGCGTTTGTGGTTGGGTCCGGGTTGCGTTTGGTGGTGGGTTTTGTTTACCCCTGCCCGTTGTGGCTGGGGTCTTGGGTGGGTGTGTTTGGGCTCGGTTTGTGGTGTTGTCCCTCTTTTGCCGGCTGTTTGTGGTGTTCGTGGTTGGGCTTTGGTGTCGGCCTGCTTTCGGGACCTGTGTGGTTTCGTGCGCGTTTCCCTTGCCCCCCGCCGTTTCCGGTTTCGGTGTGCGGTGTGGGCGTGCGTGCTGGGCCCGGGTCTCGGCTGTGCCCCGCCCTTCTTGGCTGGGTTGTCGGGTTGTGTTTTTTGCGCTTTTTTTTTTTTTTTCCGGTTGCTGGGTGTCCCCGTCCCGGCCTTGTGGTCTCTCCCCCCGTCTCCTTTCTTTCGGGCTGGGCTGCTGGCTTTTGTTTTTTTTTTTTTTTCTGCTTGTTTCGGTGCTCCTTTTCCCGCTGGGCCGCTGTTCCTGGCTTGGTGTTGCCGGTTTTGGCTGGCTGGTCCCCCTGTACCTGTTTGGGGGTCCTGTCTTCGGTGCCCTCTGGGTGGGGGGTTTGGCCCCCTTCTATGTTGTTGGCGGCGGTTTGGTGGCTGTGGGCTGTTTTCGCGCGCCCACCCCCCCCCCCTTTTTTTTTTTTTTTTTTGGGGGGGGGGGGGTCGCCTGGCTGTTCCTCCCTTTGCCTTTCCTCGGCTGGCGCTTGCTCTGTGGCTGGTGTGTGGTGTGGTTGGTCCCTCGCCACTCCTGGCGGAGGTTCCTGTGTGCTACTCCCCGCCACTCCTGGCTGGGTTTCGCTGCCGGTGGTGGTGGGCGGTCCCCGCCACTCCTGGCTGGGGTCTGCCGGCGGCGGTGGTGTGTGGCGGTGGTGTGTTGGTGGGGTTGTGGCTGGTGTGTGGTGTGGTTGGTCCCTCGCCACTCCTGGCGGAGGTTCCTGTGTGCTACTCCCCGCCACTCCTGGCTGGGTTTCGCTGCCGCTGGTGGTGGGCGGTCCCCGCCACTCCTGGCTGGGGTCTGCTTGCGGCGGTGGTGTGTGGTGTGTGGTGTGTGGCGGTGGTGTGTTGGTGGGGTTGTGGCGGGTGTGTGGTGTGGTTGGTCCCTCGCCACTCCTGGCGGTGGTTCCTGTGTGCTACTCCCCGCCACTCCTGGCTGGGTTTCGCTGCCGGTGGTGGTGGGCGGTCCCCGCCACTCCTGGCTGGGGTCCGCTTGCGGCGGTGGTGTGTGGTGTGTGGTGTGTGGTGTGTGGTGTGTGGTGTGTGGCGGTGGTGTGTTGGTGGGGTTGTTCTGGTGTGTGGTGTGGTTGGTCCCTCGCCACTCCTGGCGGAGGTTCCTGTGTGCTACTCCCCGCCACTCCTGGCTTGGTTTCGCTGCCGCTGGTGGTGGGCGGTCCCCGCCACTCCTGGCTGGGGTCCGCTTGCGGCGGTGGTGTGTGGTGTGTGGTGTGTGGCGGTGGTGTGTTGGTGGGGTTGTGGCTGGTGTGTGGTGTGGTTGGTCCCTCGCCACTCCTGGCGGTGGTTCCTGTGTGCTACTCCCCGCCACTCCTGGCTGGGTTTCGCTGCCGGTGGTGGTGGGCGGTCCCCGCCACTCCTGGCTGGGGTCCGCTGGCGGCGTCGGTGTGTGGTGTGTGGCGGTGGTGTGTTGTTGGGGTTGTGGTTGGTGTGTGGTGTGGTTGGTCCCTCGCCACTCCTGGCGGAGGTCCCTGTGTGCTACTCCCCGCCACTCCTGGCTGGGTTTCGCTGCCGGTGGTGGTGGGCGGTCCCCGCCACTCCTGGCTGGGGTCCGCTGGCGGCGCTGGTGTGTGGTGTGTGGTGTGGTGTGTGGTGTGTTGTTGGGGTTCCTCGCCACTCCTGGCGGAGGTTCCTGTGTGCTACTCCCCGCCACTCCTGGCTGGGTTTCGCTGCCGCTGGTGGTGGGCGGTCCCCGCCACTCCTGGCTGGGGTCCGCTGGCGGCGGTGGTGTGCGTGCTTTGCTTGGCCGGGTCGGGCGGGCCGGCCTCCCGGGCGCGTTCTGGTGCGCCTCACCCTTTCCTTTGGCCGCTTTGTCTTTCTGCTTTGCTTGGCCCCCTCCGGGCTGGGGTTGCCCCTCTCTCTTTCGCTGCTGTTGCCGTTCCTCGTTGGTTGTTTTTCTCGGCCTCCCGCTGCCTGGCTCGCGCCTCGTTTGTGTCTCCCGCTTGGCCGTTGGCTGCTCTTTGGTGGTTGCTCCCCCGCCCCCCCCCCACCTTTGTGTCTGGCGGTTTTCGTCGCTCCTGCTTGTGGCCTTTGTGTTTTTTTTGTTTTTTTTTCTCCCTCTTCTTCTTCCTCCGTGCGCCCCCGTTGTCTCCGGCTTTCTCTGGTTTCCGGCCCTGGGTGCCCTGGGCCTCGGCGCTTGCGTTGTTTGTTTTGTTGGCCTTCCGCTTCTCGGCTCTCCGTGCGCTTGTCCCTCTTTCGTGCTTTCCGCCTGGCTGTTGGCTGCTCCCGCGTGGTTGCTGCACCCCCCCCCCCCTTGTGTCGCGCGGTTTTCGTTCCTGCCGCTCGGTGCTGTGTGCCGTGTTGTGTTGTGCGTGCCCGGCTGCGGTGCTGCGCCGCGCTGCTGCGTGTTGTGTCGCCCGGTGTTGTGCTGTCGTGTGCTGTGTTGCGCTCGTTTGGTGCCGCTGCTTGTTGCGCCGTGCCCTCTGGCGCTGCCCGTCGCCCTGGGGCCCTTTGCTCTGCGGCGCTGTGTTTTGCGGTGTTCCCCCGCGCTGTGTGCTCTGTGCTGTGTGTGTTTTGTCGTGGCGTGGTGGTGCGTGCTGTTGTTCGCCGCTCTGCCTTGTGCTGTGTGTGTCTCGGGGTGCTGTGCTGTGCGTTCCCTGTGCTCTCCGTTCTGTGCGGTGCTGTGCTTCGCTGTGCTGGTGCGCTCGCGTTGTGCTGTTCGTGTGGTGCGTGCTGTTGCTGGCGCCTGGTGCTGTGGTGCGCTGCTGTGTGTTGTGCTGTTTCCTGTGGTGTGCCGTGGTGCGGTGCTGGGTCTGGTGGCCCGTGGTTGTCTGCTGGTGGCGTGTTTCGGTGTCGGTGTCCCTATCTGGCCGCGTGGTCCGCTTCCCTGTGGTTGGTGTGGTTTGCTGTGGTGCCCTGCTTTCCTGTGTTGTGTTCTGTGGTGCTGTGCTGTCGCGTGGTGCTGTGCTGTTGTGCTCTGCTGTCGTGTTGCGGTGCTGTTGGGGCTTGCTTTGCCCTCCTGTGGGCCGTCGTGCTGTGCTGTGTTGTGCTGTTGGTTGGCTGTGCTGTTTTTGGCCCGGTGGTGGTGTCGTCGTGCTGTGGTGCTCTTTTCCTCGCGCTGTGCGTTCCCTGTCTTCTCCGCTCTGTGCGCTGCGCTGCCTTGTTGTGCTGGCTGTGGTGCCCTGCTTCCCTGTGTCGTGTGCTGTGGCGCTGTGCTGTCGTGTGGTGCTGTGCTGTCGTGCTCTGCTGTCGTTTTGCGGTGCTGTTTGTGTTTGCTTTGCCCTCCTGCGGCCTGTTGTGCGGCGCCCGTGTGGTCTGCGCTGTTGTTGGTGCCTCGTGCTGTGGCGTGTCCCTGTGCGTTGTGGTGTCTCCCTGGGCGTTCTGCGGTGTGGTGGTGCTGCTCTGGTGTGTCGTGGTGTCTTGCTGTGCTGTGCGTTGTCCTGTGGTGTCCTGCGCTCTGTGCCGTGTCCTGCCGTGCCGTGCTGTCCTGCGGTGCTGTGCTGGTTGGCTGTGCTGTGCGGTTTTCTGCGCTGCTGGTGTTTGTTTTGTCCTCTTGTCTTTTGCTAAAAACCCCTGCCCTTTTTCCGTGCCTTTCAAAAAAAAAAATTTTTTTATTTATTTTTTTTTTTGAAAATAAAATGAAATTATACACGACCCAACACACTCGCGTGCAGCAAGACCATGTTCGCTGCTGTGCCTTACGTGTTACCCGTCGTTCGTGATGTTCTCGGTCTCGTTCTTGTGCGTGGCGGCGTGGAGCGTGTTGGTGTCCATTGCTAAGGGTTTACCGCGTTCCCCCAGGGCCGCCGCCTGAGCTGCAGGGCAAGGGGAGTGATGGGCACGAGGGTGGGGAGGGAGGTGCATGAAGAATAAGAAGAAAAAGGCGGCAGGGCGCGACGTGAGGGGTCGTGGCGAGTTATGAAAAATTTTTGAGTTTTACGCGCTGCTCGCGACGCGTTTTTCTTTGCGCCTATAGCGAGTTAGACGACGGCAAGGACGGCGTTGGGGTCCCACGAGCGTTACGGTGCTTACGGCGTTAACTATTCACCTATTTCACGTCGATAAAAATTTTGTCGCGTTTTTACGCATTTCGCAGCGCGCTTTTTGGCCTAAGCGTTTTTTATGCTAATTAGCTTTATTTTCAGCTATTCTGAAAAATTTTTCGTCGTGTTTTACTCGTCTTTTTATTTCGTTCTGGGACAGGGCCCCAGCGCGCGCGGAATACAGTCTGTGTTTGAGGTAGGAGTAGATGTAGTGGAGGATGTAGGCTGTGTCTGGGTTTAGGTCGTGGCATGTGAGGGTTTGTGTTCGGTGCTCCGGTGTGTGGCAGGAGTGGTGGAGCGGATAGTAGGGGTGCTCGTGCTTGCCCGTTCTGCCTGGTTCGTACATGCTGTAACGGATGGCGACCCCTGCCGGGTCGGGGCGGGGCCAGGTGGGCGTAGTGGTGAAGAGCCATTGGGGTGTGTGGTCGCGGTTCCACGCTACCGTGGGTTTCGCGTCGGTGCGGTGGAACCATGGGGCTACCCATGCGTAGGCTTGTGGTGGTAGGTGGGTTGTGGGGTCGGTGTGGTGGCGTGCTATGAGGTGCAATACGGGCCATGGCGTGGTGGGTGCGTCGGGGTCGCAGGCCCAACATGTGCGTGGCATGCTCTGGGAGTCATGGGGGACCTTTGGTAGGTCTCAGGCGGTCATGTGCGGCTTTGGTATGCGCCATTTTGCCCCGTGGTGGATGATGGTGGTCTGCGTGGGTTTGGCTTCATTCGGGGCCAGTAGTAGGGTTAGTGGTGGGACTGGGCCCGTCACCGGGGGGACGGGTTCGTGTTTCAAGCTGGTCGGTGCGTAGGGCGGTGTCGCTGGGATGGGTCGGGGGTGCTGCTTTTTGAAGTCTCGGTAGACTGCTTGCATGTCTGTGCTTCCTTGCAGAGTGTGGCCCACTGCTCGTGCCGTCTGCGTGTGGTACTGGTGGAAGAGGCGGTATTTCGGCCATTCGGGAAGTAGTAGGAAGGGGGTGTGGTGTGCTCCGCTGTGGTGAAGGACCCGCCTTTGTGAGAGGGTGATGTATACTACGGTGATGGAGGCCCCGACGAGGTCTATGGTGTTGATGGTGCCCTTGGGGTGATGGTGGACGTCCCCGCAGAGGACCGCCAGAGGCCCTTCCTCCGGGCACGTGTGGTTGGTGAGTATGGCGTGGTGTGGGGATGGGAGGAGGAGCTGCAAGTGGTTCCACAGGCGCGTGTTCATGTCGGTGGGTATGCCCGTCTCGTGGAGTATCCAGCGTGGGCATGTGTTGCGGGCCCGTTGTGCGGCTTGGAGGCGGACTGTGGCGACCTCGCGGACCTCCGGCGAGTGGTTGTGGGTCATGCGATGAAGGAGGAGGGCGGTGTGTCTGGTGTAGGCCGCTTTCACCTCGTCCCCTATGGCGTCCCCATAGTGGGGCCATGCCGCCCGGATGGCGCGGGTGGGTATGGAGGTTGGCCAGCCCCCGTGTGCTGCCCATGCCTTGGTCACGGCGCGTGTGGCCGGTTGGAGGGCGGTGGTGGGGTGTGTCAGGTGGCGTGCCTGGAAGCCTATGGAGGCGTTCTAGACCCCGGTGAGGTAGTACGCCAGACTCTTGTGGGACAGGGAGAGGGCCTTGGTGGTCGGGGACGCACATCTGGGGAGATGGGCGAGGTGTGACTGCAACTTCGGAGGGAGGGTGGCGTCCTCAGGGTTGGTGGCCTGGATTACCCCCAGGTGGGTGGTGGTTGTCACAACTTGCATGGGGGCTCCTTGTAGCCCTAGGGTGGGGGGTGTGGCAGACCCCTTGATCATGGCCACTGACTTTGTGGGGTCGACGATGAGGTTGTTGCGGGAGACGTAGGAGATGGTCACGTCCAGTAAGTCGTTGGCCTGCTAGGTGACCGCTCGCCCGGGTTCTGGGGTGTGGGGTTCGTGTGGGGTGTGTGCGACCGTGAGGTTGGTGTCGTCCGCGAAGCCCACCAGGGGGGAGAGGAGGGGGTAGGGTGCGTAGGCCGGGTAATCCTGCTCGATTGTGAGGGCCAGGGGGAGCGTCACGAGGAGGTACAGGAAGGGGCCTTCTGCGCCTCCTTGGGGGACCCCGCTGCCTGGCTCCAGGAAGAGGGTGAGGCCTGCTCCAGTGCGGACCGTGTATTTGCGGGTGCGGATGTAGCCGGAGGTGAAGTTGTAGAAGGGGAGGCCCAGGCGTTTCCACACCGCCTCCAGAAGGAGCCAGGGGGTGTTCAGGAAGGCTCCTTTGACGTCGAGGGAGGCGATGATGAGGTCTACCGGGTCCATGTCGGCGATGGTGTCCTGGAGGAAGATGGCCTCGTGTGGGGACCGGCCTCGGATGGCCCCCCAGAGGCTGGCGGGTATGTGGGGGTACAGGTAGGGGCGGATGCGGCGTAGGAGGATGGTCCAGATGATTTTGACCTCCGTGACTGCACAGACTATGGGGCGCCAGTTGTCCGGGTTTGCCCAGTCCCCCTTTTTGTAGAGGGGGCGGACAATGTTTGCCCAGTCTGGTGGTAGGTGGGTTCGCCGCGTGACGATGTCCCAGAGGCGGTGGGCGAGGATCCGGAGGAGGTGGGCGGGGAGGTGGTAGTATGCCTCCGCAGGGAGGCCGTTGTAGCCTGGGGTTTTGTGTTGCCGGAGACTGTGGATGGCCTTCCGGACTTCGTGGATGGTGAAGGGGCGCTTTTCCAGTTGCCTCCTCTGGGCGTGGTTGAAGACCTGAGGGAGGCGGTCGATTTTGGTCTGGGTGTCCGTGTCCAGTGTGTCTTGGGTGGGCGTGTGTTGTTGGAGGAAGCTGTCTCGGGTGGCTGGGAGCACGGTGGCTGGGTCGTTGGTGAGGGAGCCGTCCTCCCGTCTGACCGTGGTGATGGTGCGGTGGCCGGTGTCGGTTATGGCGTTATTGAGGTGGCGGATTGCCTTGTAGGGGAGTTCATGTTGCGCATACCGTTCGTGTTCTTGCGCGATGCGCTGTTGCCTGTGGATGTGCCACTGCTGCAGGTCGGCCCTGATGCGGGCTATCTGCGTCCTGCAGTGGTGTATCTGGCGGCGGGTTTGGGAGGTGTCGGTGCGGAGGAGGGTCGCCAGTTGTTGCTTTGCATGCCAGAGGTCATGGAGCATGTCCCCTAGGGCCGTGGGTGGTCGGTCGTCGTCACTCTGGGCGTGTAGCTGGAAGCCGCAGGCGACGGCGGCCGTGCGCATGGCTGTGAGTAGGTCGGTGGGGTCCGGTTGGATGCGCCGGGCGCGGTCTATGGCCCTGCGGTATTGGGACCAGGCATGTTTGTCTTCCACTTGGGGGCATCCTCAAGGGGGGCGGTAGGCCTTGGTCCGCATCCTCTGGGGAGCTTGGGGGAAGGTTTGGGATGGTGAGGCGGATGTGCAGGGGGCTATGGCCTGTGGGTCCCAGCGGCAGGGGCCCATATCGGGCCTCCGCCCGGATGATGGTGGTGGGGTCACCATAGCATACGTCGATGCGGGAGGGGGCGGCATCTGCTTGGTTGGGGAAGTGGGATGGTTGGCCTTCGAGGTTGGCCGTCAGGTCCACGAGCCCCAGCATTTCGATGGTGTCGCAGACTGCATGGTCCCGGGGTGTGGCCTGTCCCCCTCGGGCCGCCGGGGTGGGGGCAGCGTTCATGTCGCCGATGATGATTGTGGGGGCGAGCATGGCCATTTGGCGGTATGACTCGGCCAGGGCTTGGAGGAAGGGTTCCGTGGCGTTGCCGAAGGGGACGTGGGCGTTGATGACGTTGAGTTGCCATCCGTCCCCCACGACCTCGTAGACGCCTAGCCTCCCTGGGATGCTGAGGTGGTGGACGAGGTGGACGTGGATGCCGGTTCAGGCGTACAGGGGGGTCCCCTTGTGCAAATAGCATTTGTACGCTTTCTGGTCCGGAGTATATATGGGGGTGGCTTCTGGGGGGTCGTGGCGTTGTAGGCCTTGTTCCTGAAAGGCGAGGAGGTGGGGAACCCACTCCGGCCCCTCTGCCATCGGGAGCTCCTGGAGGGCGGTTGTGGCGTCCTTGGAGTATGTGACGGCCGGGTGGTTGAGGTCGAGGAGGTTGACGATGGCCTCGGCGGGGGCGGGCCGGGGCTGTGGAGGCTTGTGCCCTCGGCCCTTGCCCCGTCAGGGAGGGGGAATGGGGCCCGCGGACTTTTTGTGTGGTGGTTGGCGTTGGGGTAGGCGCGGTGGGGGGAGGCCTTGGCTCCACTCTGGGAGGAGTTCCCCAGTGTATTTGGTGCCTCTGTGGGCCTTGTTCTCGTCGGTGCGGAGCCGGATGGGGTGGGCGCTGTTGAGCTCTAGGGTGTGGCCTTCTGGCTTGTCGGGGGCGCTGCTGCCTTGGTCTAGCTCCTTTTGGCGGTGCCAGATCACCCGGATCTGTGGCCCCCCGTTGTCCCTCAGGTCGCGGAGGCGGTACTGGATTGTGCCCTCACACCAGATCCAGTCGGCCGTGTGGTCGTTGCGGAAGGGCTGCTGGACCTTCGCGCCTTTTTCGAATCCTGGGTACGCCTCGGGTGGGGGCGGTGCTCGTGGCGGGAGGGAGGATGATGAGGATGCCCGGTCCAGGTGGGGTGGTGGTAATGATGGGAGGGAGGATGACGAGGATGCTTGGTCCGGGTTTGCCGGGTGGGTCGGGTGGGGTGACGGGGGTTGGGAGGTTGCTGCTTTCCTAGCCTGGTTGGGGGCGGGTGCGCCCCTTTTCCGTCTCGCTCACTTGGGTGGGACCGGAGGTGGTGGGGCTTGGGGGGGCGTGGGGTCGGAAGAAGGGGTGCGTAGCCTGCTGGCTCGAATTCCTTAGGGGGTGTTCTGCCAGCGTTTCCATGGTCGCTTTCGCGTGGCTGCGCGTGAGGTGGGCGAGCTTGCGCACGGTCTCCGGGGGTTCGGTTGGCTACGGCAATGCGGCCGGGCTGTTGTCGAAAGGATGGTGGAGGTGGTAGTTCCTCATGGCCTTGGCCTGTTTGACCCAAGCCTCCGTGGGTTCTGGTGTGTCTGGGCCGTTGGGGGACCCTTGAGCCCAGTGGAGTGCTGTGTGGAGGGCTTCCCACGGGGCGCCTTCGCGGCCTGTGAGGGTGGTGGCCTGGAGGAGTCGTTGCCGGCCTCGCGGGGGGTCTTCCGGGTCTATCTCCGGGGTGTAGGCCTGGGCTGCCATGAGGACTCCGTGTGCCTAGTGGAGGACCCACCACTGGGCGTCCGCTTTGAGGATGTGGATGGCGGGTTGTTGGGGGGGGAGTGTCCAGGGTGTCCCACGATGCGATGGCTGATTCTATCCTGGAGGGGTGGAGGTGTGGGGTGGCTCTGCGGCTTAGGAGTTGATCGATGTGGAGGGGGGTGACGGGATCGTTGGGGGCATCGCTCGGATGGCTGTGGGGTCCCAGTGGTGTTCGTGGGCGGCGAGGGTGTATAGGGCGGCGGTGATGATGTGGTGGGCTTGCCCCTCAAGGAGGATGTGGCGCTCCGCGCCGAAGTCCTTTGGTAGGTGGGCTGTGCGGTGGACGGTGATGTGGGCCAGGGCGCGTTGGTGGGCCTTTTTTCCCCCGTCTGGCGCCAGCGTCCGTTTGTCCCCCGGATGTGCTGGTGTTGGTGTTTTGGTGGGGGCGGTCCCAGGGCGAGGGACTCTACTCCGTGGAGGGGGATGGCGTGTTCCCTGGACCTGTTGGGCAGGATGTATATGCCCGGGTCCCCCGGTACGGTCACCAGCTACATGTTGCCCGTGATGGTGGGGACCGGGAGCGGTTGGCGCAGGGGCGAGGTGCATGGGGTGGAGCAGGGCGGGTCATGGTGCTCACACCGGGGTTGGTTGATGCCGTACGGGGTGATGTGCACGGCGAAGGGTCCGACGGCGCGCTGGAGTTTGAGGGGTTGGATGTTGTTGAGGCGCACCACCCCCTGTGTGTGGGAGCGCCCTTCGCTGATCCACACGGCGTCTGCCCGTGACGCCGCTGGGTTCAGGCAGTCGCTGATGATGCCTGTGATGGTGCGGTTGTGGGTGGCAAAAGACACTCTGGTGGGGGGGGCGCTGATGCGGGGGATGGTGTGGTCGTCGTGCAGGGTGTGGGCCTTGCGCCTTGCATCGTGTCAGTGCTGGGCCTCCTGGGCGGGAGTGTGTACGCCTGTGTGTTTGGGCTTCTTATGGGGGCGGTCTGCCGTGTTGAAGGGGGTGGGCCAGGAGGGGGCGTGATGGAGGGTGGCATGTGGGAGGTCCGCCCGTGTTGTCCACGTGTACAGGGTGGTCGCGGCGGCCCCCTCCGACTGTATGGTGTATCGCTCGTGGTGTCGGCGATGGGTGACGAGGACGTTGGGGGCCGTCAGCTCATACACCTGTGTGGTGTGGGGGAGGTGGCTCGTGATGGTGATCTTGGCGGCATCGTTCTTGCGGGTGGTGGTGTGGGGGATGATGTAGTGGGTCGCCCATTCGTCTTGGGGGGTGTGCTCTATCGTGTCCAGCTTGAGTGGGGGGTGGAGTGGTTTCGGCCATGGGGGCTTTTCTTGGGCTTTCGCGTGGGGCGCCACTTTGGTTAGTGAGATTGAGCCCCATGGAGTATATATTTTGAACTCAGAGTGTACTTTATTTGAACTCAGAGCAGATTCAGATCATTCATCATCATTCATCATCATCATCATTCATCATGCATCATGTGGCATGTGTCATGCATCATGTGTCATGACATGCTGGCGGCCTAGCATGTGTTTTTCACATTCCAACCCAAAACTTCACTTTCGCTCAGAACTAACACAACCACAACCCCACTCTTATGGGTTCCTAAGAAGGTTATACTATTCATTTTTCATAACTCTTTGAATTTGGATGATCACATTTTTGACATCATGGATTGTTATGCATGTCATGCATGATCGACTCATTTTGTGAGTGATACCACACATACTACCTTCGAAGGAGTCTAAGGCCCCTAAGGGACCTCTTTTTACTCTACAACTCTTTTCCATGGTTGTCCCTACTTCTACATATATTTTAATGCCTATTTGGTGGGTCCCAAGCATGTTTCATGTATTGGGGGATCCCAAGAGTATACCTAGGCCTAAGCCAAGCCCCAAACACAAGAGGAGAGAAGAGAGATAGATAGAGGATAGGCGCCTGGCGGCGACACCAGGGAGCATGTGGTGCTTCCTAGGTAAGTCCTAACTAGGTGTATTTTACTACAAGAGGGATATTTGTATTGAAAGATAGGAAGAGAGGTAAGGAGTGAACATGAGTGCAAATAATGATTGTGTTTCATAGTGCCTTTTTGCTATGGACTAAGCTAGAAGACTACAATTCTATGACCCCATTACTTTGCTGTTGTTGAGGAGGGTGCCAAATCTAACTGGTAGCAGAGAAAAACCTGCTCTGCCTAAATCCAGTATCCCTTGGATTTAATTTCGATTCAATTCCAGCCTGGAAATTTAGTAAGGGACGGAGAAGAATTCCTGAACTCAGAAAATCGAGTCTGAAAAATTGCACATTCACTAATGCCCCACAGACTCATGAGTCGGGGACCACATCGTCTTCGCCTAATCCTTTCCAATCTGTGCGATGGCGTTCTAATGTTACTTACGCCACTATGCCTCAACCCCCTATCCGTGGAGAACCTATTGTTCATGGAGTGCCTACCGGAGTTCCTGAGCCTAAGTTTTTCTCTGAGCCTCAAGCTCCCAAAAGAACTCATGTTTTCGAAGCCTCTCCTTCTGCGGAAGAGAGCACTATCCTTTTGTCGACCTTGCAACAACTCAGGGGTCGTCTTGAAAACTTAGAAAATAGGACTAGTGCTAACTCAACCACTAACCCTTGTGTACCTTACAACCCCTCGCCTCACCCGAGTGTGCACCGGGCTTGCCGGTGTGCCTCCTGGAGTCAAGTCGCCCTTTGTACCCCGTACCAAAGCACCCAAACCCGTGGCGTGCTTTACCACTACCTACGAAGTATACACCCTCGACCAAGCTCTCGCCCACTCCGTCCACTAGCGCCTATGGCGCTACTCCCCGACCCCATACAACCGGTGCCACATACCGGTAGAGGAACCAAAGCTTTTTTCAAACCCCAAACCGAAACCAAACTACCCAAGTTTTCGGGTAGAGACCTCGACGTTTACGCCGAAGATTTTTTGAGGTTCTTGAGGTCGACGGGACAAGAAATCCTCAACAAAGCGGACCTTGTTATCAACGGTTGTGATAACAAGCGGAGGCGGGCTCCACGAGATGGGGAAGGGCAATGTGCGGGCTGCGATCGCCTCCGAAGGGTATCTGTCGGACGATGAATTCAGATTGCACGATATGCACGTGCATGATCAGGTATTTGTAACAAAGAACCATGAGCATGTTGAGGAAATTTCAATGAAGCAATGAAACATGATATGTTGTGGAGGGTGTGGAAAAGTAAGGTTAAATGAATCCTTCGTCTTTCGTGCTTGGTCCGGCTTTTCCTTTGCTGGTGCAAAGCACCATTAAAAGAAAAGCCTTATTACGTTTTTAGCCATTTTCGGGTCACCTTTCTATGTCGGAAATGGAGCCGGGCGGTGACAAACAAACGCAAAAACACTCCTTTGCCTTATGTTTAAGCTAGCAGCGCAAGGACAGGGAGGGTGCATTGGGCAAGATTAGCGACACAGGGTGCAAATAGCATACAATTGACATATTCGTATCTCGGGCCTATTGTATCAGATTTGAACGAAATTAAGGGCATTTTTGGTCAATTTGGGGGTGTTCTTTTCATTTTTGAGCTTAAAAAGGCGGCTGAGTGTGCTGAAAACCGTCAAATCGAAAAGCGGTGCTAAAACAAAATGACGGCGGTTTCTCAACTGAACATCAAGACGAGGCTTTTAGAATCATTTATAAATGTTGTCTTAGATCAAGATTTCGTGCATTGTAGCCCGATTTCACCTTGGACAGTCAAAATGAAAGATCGCAAATGCCGGCGACTGCAAAATGCACGCGTGCACAGCAAATAAATAATAGGTCAAGTAGATTTCTTGAGATTTGGGGCCTGTGGCTTAGATATAGTGTTGTTCGACACCGCAACTTTGCTAGTGCACCTTCAAATCGCATCCCTAGCTTATATGGAATTAGTAGATGCTGGTAAAGAAGTTAAAACCTTGTAAAGGTCCTAACTTTGCAAAACAGCCATGATTGATCAGAACGAATATGACGGCGCGAATCAGCTCTTTCAGGCGGTCATTTAGAGGGGCTGCATCGTACACTTTTGGGATATGTTTCATTTCGGCGCGCGGATCGTATATAATGGCATAAGGACTGCTTTTAGAGGAGGGCGGGGGCCCATTCCCCAGCCCCCCAATTAAAAGCTCCCCATGGGGGGGGAGGTGAACAAGGAAGTAAAAGAAGTGGTTTCGGGGGCACTCAAGAAAAGTGACACTTGGGTAAGGTTTCTTATTACGCTCGAAAAGCTCTACCCTACTTACGTTACCGACCTAGAGCTTATTCAAGAGATAGAGCGTATCCCTCGGTTGAACGAATACCCTACAACCGCGGACATAGCCCAATACGTCCAAAAGTTTACTACGCTGACGGACCAACTGGCTACGTCCTACTACGACGACTCCAAAGCCCTCCTACACCTCCTACCTCGTGTTCCGCCAAAAACCATGGACGAAATACGTGCTACTCCCGAGAGGTTGTCTAGAATACACACTTTCAACTGTCTCCTTGACCTCCTCTACGAGTTGGCCCTCCAGAGAAAGTCCGACGCTACTTTGAAGAACTTGCACTTGATGGCTCAACTCGACTTCAACGCCCCTATGAACCAAGAAGAAGCCTTTGCCCACTCGCTATGTGAGGAGTGCTTCGTGTCTTTCCAACAAGCACGAAGACAAGCAAACAGCAACCGTGGTGGTGGCGGTCGTGGCCGTGGAAAAGGTGAACGAGGCAAAGGACAAGGCCAAAGGCAGTGGTATTGGCGAAGGGAAGTCGAGGAGGACAACTCCACCGCGCCGAATCTTCGCCACCGTGTTTTGCCCCAATTGTGGGACAAAACACAACGTAAGAGACAGGGCGTGGCAAGACAGCCTTGACGCGAGGGAAGAAGAGCAAAAGCAAACGAAGAAAGGTCAAGGCAAAGGGGGAAAGGACCAAGCGAAAGGAGGAGAAAAAGGAAGTGGAAGAACAGCGAACGGAGGATAGGCGAACGAAGGAAAAGGAGGCAAAGGAAAAGGCGACGACAAAGGAAAGCCCCAAGAGAAGAAACGCTTGAAAAAGTTGACGGAAAGAGAACGAGAAAAGAAGTGAAAAAGGGTTCTCAAGCTGGAAAGGCAACCTCAAAGACTTTCTCGCGGGTCAAACGTCGGGGGAAGCCTAGGGGGACACCGGAGCGACGCACCGCGGTATTGCTACCTACTGAGGGTGGACGCATACCTTGATACCGGCGCCACAATCTCTCTGGAGTGATGGATGAACTGCGGGGGTGCACAATTTTACCTCTGTTTGCCTGTAATGGGCCCCTTCTGCGGTGGAAAGGATAAGAGAGCCACCTAGGGCTGGCTCAACTTCATCAGGCAGTCCAATTTTTTTGTCAATGTCGTCCATGTTCAACGGTACATACTGCGCACTGCTGGACGCTGTGTGTTAAAAACCAGATGGTGTTATCATTGGGTAAATGTGCACGCCCCTGAAATTGGGACCCGCACCGCTTTCTGTCCAAACTTTGCCATTGGCAACAAGCATCATCCCATTTGTTCACCCAGAGGTTGTCTTAATTGCGCAAAACATTGTGACAATACAGGGGGAATGTTTTCTAAAGAGCTGAAAACCGAGAATGTGGCGGATATGAGGCTTATTTTTCCAGCCAGCGGAATAGCAGCCGGCAAACGACAGGTACCCAATCACGTTATGCGATTTTCACACTGAGCAGGACAGAAATGTTTGTGGTATTTTGATGACCTAAAATGACAATCCAATGTATGTAAAACATGTTTTGACCCGAATTTTTGTTTTGTTTAACCCTATTTTGGGTGTATGTTGCTTGGGGTAGATTCTCTGCCGAGAGCATTAGAATGTTTTCCGATTACTAAAAATGCTCTCAAAACCGAGGTTTTCGGGTGCACTTGAAGTTAGGGGGGACTGCACTTTGCCTACGAGAAAGAGACGGGTAGATAGGGTGCCAGAAAGTTGGTCAATGATATTGATCGCCGGGCCTCATGTTCTGGACGGCAACTAACCCCCCAACTAACTATTGGCCAAATGCCTCTTTGGGGGGGGGTCAGGTGGAATGATTTGGGGTGTTTTGGGGGGGGGGGGGGGGGCACAGGCTCTCCTTACCTCCCCTTGCCCTCCCTCTAAACATAGCATCACCATAAACCTAATTCTAACCTTTGCAGCCAACTGGTTTGGCCATGCCAGCCATGTTGATTGGGCTGAACAAGATTCCTCCAATTTCGTTTATGTCTGCTTTTGCCACATCATTGCTCTCCATTTTGGACCCCAACACTCACTCTGACCCTAGCCTAGGAGGGGGGGGGGGGTTGGTTGGCGCCATAAAAAAAATCCCACGCCCACCACTGCAATCCTGTTTTCTTGTAGCCAAACTGGTACAAAAACTGCATAAATACGGGGACAAAAATGGGAAGGGACTAGTTTCAAAAATAGAGCCTGCCTATGGCCCCTGAATTTTGAGTCGTACGCGCGTCTGCGCACATCCACAACATGCTGTTAATTTGAAACGCAGCATCACGAAGCCGCAACCCCCCCCCCCCCCCGGTACGGAAGAAAAAAATTGCCCAAATAATGCACAAAATGAAAGAATGCACAAAAAAGATGGCTGCTGGGTTTTGTGCCTTCGATTAAATATTTTCCCCGGCCGGTTAGTTGCTGCAACTTTTTTGATATTCAGAACAGGAACGATGCAAAAATCGCGCCGCACTGCTTCCTTAGATAGCGTGTCCGAAAACGTGGGAAACGAGATTGTGCGAAACACATGTGAAAATCCATGTTGGAGCAAACAGAGGACCATGTGGCCATCAGTGGTCAGTGGTGTTGAAAAACACCGGTTACTGCGCCCTACAGGAACGGATCCTTTAAGCAGACGTGTACTTGGCTACCGCCTTGGTGCCCTCACTCATGGCGTGCTTGGCAAGCTCACCAGGCAGCATGAGCCGCACGGCAGTCTGGATCTCCCGTGACGAAAGCGTCTTGGTCTTGTTAATCTTGCTCAACTTGCCTGAAACAAAAAACGGACCAATTCCGCACACGGAACGCAAGCAAACAACAATGATCGCAAAGAGGACCGCTGCAACAGAGACAAACGGTATTGATTCACCAGGACCCGTCTCTTGCAAAACTCATGCGCAATCACGCTGCATCCGCCACCCACTCTCAGTCACTAACCGCAAACAAAAAAGTCACTGCCATCTGCCACACAGCACGTCACGTCACATACTTGCTTCCGTGGCCAGGCGGTCGAACACATCGTTGATGAAACTGTTCATGATGTTCATCGCCTTGTTGCTGATCCCGGTGTCAGAGTGCACCTGCTTCAACACCTTGAAGATGTACAGCGACCAGGTCCTCACCGACTTCCTTTTGCCGCCCTTCTTGGCCCCCTTGGGGGTCTTGGCCTTGGCACCCTTCCCCTTGCCACCGGTCTTTCCGCCCTTGGCTCCAGATTTTGCAGGCATGTTGCGCTGGAGAACAGCATGCAGTACGTTGGACGAACCAATGAAAAGCGAAACACACAGTTGCCTGTGGTCACTCTGGTTGTGGAACTGCGGTGGTGTCATTGTCCACCCAATAACTCATAAATCAAACGGATGGCTCAAACAGACATGCATGCGTGGGAATCGAATCCCACCACTACCACCATCAGGACCAAACGAATCCACGCTGGGCAGTGGTGTTTAAAAACACCGTTCTTTCCTTGGTTGTACATTCCACAACAATTAAGCACGTTCCCCACGGATGCGGCGCGCCAGCTGCATATCTTTGGGCATGATTGTGACACGCTTGGCGTGGATGGCGCACAGGTTGGTATCTGCAAAAAAAAAAAGAGCAAAAACATGCAATGCAGTCCTAAATTACTACACTGGCATACCCCACCCAAGCACAATGCACGCTAGCAGAACAGAAATACAGGGGCATCCGCGCGCATACCCACACACGCCGGGCAACCCCAACCAAACACAATGCATGCAAGCAGACCGGAAATACAGGGGCATACGCGCGCGCACACACACACACACACACAGTCTCACGCTCACTCACTCGCACGAATGCACAGAGTGCACAGCAGAAAACCCCATGCATACCTTCGAACAGCCCAACCAAATACGCCTCGGCCGCCTCCTGGATCGCCTGCACGGCCGACGTCTGGAACCGCAGGTCACTCTTGAACTCCTGCGCAATCTCGCGCACCAGGCGCTGGAATGGCAGCCGCCGGATCAGCAAATCCGTGGACTTCTGGAACCGACGGATCTCACGCAGTGCAACGGTACCCGGACGGAACCGATGAGGCTTCTTGATGCCACCGGTCGCCGGCTGCGACTTGCGAGCAGCCTTGGTGGCCAGCTGCTTGCGGGGCGCCTTGCCTCCGGTGCTCTTGCGGGCAGTCTGCTTGGTACGAGCCATTGTTGCTGTGAGAGGAACACGAATCCCCGTCCCCTCCACCACTGAAACATTGTTCCTCCACCCACATTTAATTTACAGACCTTTACATCTCTTTTCAAACCGTCTCCTGCCCTGGAACACACAACCGTGCATCTCAATGCTCCAACGCTGGACCACCACACCTCCAGCAAAATGCCACCAGCAATTGTATCCATGGCGTGGCAGTGGTGTTCAAAAACACCTTGGTGAGGACCGAAAAGGCTTTACACCTTCTTTGGGCTCTTTGCGGGGCTCTTCTTGGGTGTCGCCTTTTTGGGACTCTTGGCGGGGCTCTTCTTGGGTGTCGCCTTCTTCGGACTCTTTGCAGGGCTTTTCTTTGGCGTCGCCTTCTGTGGGCTCTTCTTCGGGGTTGCCTTCTTGGGGCTTTTGACGGGGCTCTTCTTCGGCGATGGCGACTTCTTTGCAGGGCTTTTACTGGGACTCTTCTGTCAACACGGAAAACAACAAACAGAGAGTTGAATGGACATCAGCACATGGCTGCCGTGTCGAACTGTGGGCCCGCACATCTCCTTCCCTAGCACCTTGTGTTCACATGTCACATCATGTGCGGCACTACAAATGTTTCATCATGCACAAACAAGCAACACACGCAACAGACCTTGGGAGTCACCTTGGCCTTCTTGGATGGGCTGCTTCCAGAAGCGGTCACCTCCGATGCCTTTCGCTTTGCTGGGGACTTCTTGGGTGTGGATGGCATTCTGCAAAAAAAAACCTACATTGCAAAAATAACTTGTCACAACAAAATGAATGCGCCTTCTTGGCCAGCATTCACCAGCAATGCCACACCATCCAGTCCTGTTTTGCTCCCAACACATGAGGGCAGTGCCATCGGCCATCGGCCAGCATCACGTGATTGCCAAAAGCGTGACAATCAACAGGCAGGAGTGGTGTTGAAAAACACCGGTTTGTACGGGTCCGTTTATTTGCCCTTCTTCTTCAACAGCACCTGCTGGATGTTCGGCAGCACACCGCCAGATGCAATGGTCACGCCGCTCAGCAGCTTGTTCAGCTCTTCGTCATTGCGAATGGCCAACTGAAACACAACAGACAGATTGATGGCTCGGCTTGGATGCCACCCAGTGCCCAGTGCCCATGCAATCCTCTCCACATGCACATATCCGACCCATAGAACGAACGGCGCATACCGTCAAGAACCGAGGCGTGATACGCTTCTTCTTGTTGTCCCGCGATGCGTTGCCCGCAAGCTCCAACATCTCAGCGCACAGGTACTCCAACACGGCAGCCAAATACACAGGCGCTCCCTTGCCCACACGGGAAGAGTACCGCCCGGACTTCAGCAGCGACTGCGTCCGGCCCACGGGGAACGTCAGTCCGGCCTTCTTGGACTTCCCAGATCCACCGGTCTTGCCTTTCTTGCCACCGGTCTTGGCTCCCTTCTTGTCCTTACCGCCCTTGGGGGTAGACGACATTGCTTGCTGGAGAAGAGCTGTGGAGCATCATGCATCAGATTCATGGATTGCAACCGCAGCGGATTTATCAACCACCACACCATCACCCGTCGGCCACCGCATGCATGGAGATGACGCAGGCAGGCGAAAAATGACACACACAACTACGCACCACCACAAACGGGGGCACGCACGCTGCGTCGCCTGTGACCCGGAACCACACACCGCCATGCATGCCTACCATGCCGAACATGCAAACCCCAGCCATTCCATTCCAGTCCACGGTGGAGTGGTGTTGAAAAACACCGTTGGAGTGTGGGTCGTCTCCCATCCTCAGGCTGATTTACCCGCCGAACCCGTACAGAGTGCGGCCGGCCTTCTTCAACGAGAACACAACGTCCAATGCCGTCACGGTCTTCCTGCGGCCGTGCTCCGTGTACGTCACGGCATCCTTGATCAAATCCTCCAGAAACAGCTTCAGCACGGATCGTGTCTCCTCGTAGATGGTCCCGGAAATGCGCTTCACGCCACCTCGCCGGGCCAGACGGCGGATGGCCGGCTTGGTGATGCCCTGGATCTGATCGCGCAGAACCTTGCGGTGACGCTTGGCGCCGCCCTTGCCCAATCCTTTGCCACCTTTGCCACGTCCAGACATTGAGGATGAAAACTGTGGAGGATGAAAGACCAAACCCGTGACAAACATCGCACAGCGGGCAGTGTGCAAACACGAACGTATACTCCACTGTCAATCAGCCCGCAATATTTGATTGCTCTCAACAACTGACCGCATGTGCACGGCAATGACGGAGCAACACAGACGGCCATCAATGGTCAGTGGTGTTGAAAAACACCGGTTACTGCGCCCTGCACGAGCGGATCCTTTAAGCAGACGTGTACTTGGCTACCGCCTTGGTGCCCTCACTCATGGCGTGCTTGGCAAGCTCACCAGGCAGCATGAGCCGCACGGCAGTCTGGATCTCCCGTGACGAAAGCGTCTTGGTCTTGTTAATCTTGCTCAACTTGCCTGAAACAAAAAACGGACCGATTCCGCACACGGAACGCAAGCAAACAACAATGATCGCAAAGAGGACCGCTGCAACAGAGACAAACGGTATTCATTCACCAGGACCCATCTCTTGCAAAACTCATGCGCAATCACGCTGCATCCGCCACCCACTCTCAGTCACTAACCGCAAACAAAAAAGTCACTGCCATCTGCCACACAGCACGTCACATACTTGCTTCCGTGGCCAGGCGGTCGAACACATCGTTGATGAAACTGTTCATGATGTTCATCGCCTTGTTGCTGATCCCGGTGTCAGAGTGCACCTGCTTCAACACCTTGAAGATGTACAGCGACCAGGTCCTCACCGACTTCCTTTTGCCGCCCTTCTTGGCCCCCTTGGGGGTCTTGGCCTTGGCACCCTTCCCCTTGCCACCGGTCTTTCCGCCCTTGGCTCCAGATTTTGCAGGCATGTTGCGCTGGAGAACAGCATGCAGTACGTTGGACAATCCAATGAAAAGCGAAACACACAGTTGCCTGTGGTCACTCTGGTTGTGGAACTGCGGTGGTGTCATTGTCCACCCAATAACTCATAAATCAAACGGATGGCTCAAACCGACATGCATGCGTGGGAATCGAATCCCACCACTACCACCATCAGGACCAAACGAATCCACGCTGGGCGGTGGTGTTTAAAAACACCGTTCTTTCCTTGGTTGTACATTCCACAACAATTAAGCACGTTCCCCACGGATGCGGCGCGCCAGCTGCATATCTTTGGGCATGATTGTGACACGCTTGGCGTGGATGGCGCACAGGTTGGTATCTGCAAAAAAAAAAGAGCAAAAACATGCAATGCAGTCCTAAATTACTACACTGGCATACCCCACCCAAGCACAATGCACGCTAGCAGAACAGAAATACAGGGGCATCCGCGCGCATACCCACACACGCCGGGCAACCCCAACCAAACACAATGCATGCAAGCAGAACGGAAATACAGGGGCATACGCGCGCACACACACACACCAGTGATGGATCTAACTGGGGGGGTGGGTGTCCCTCCCTACCCACCCCCTCCCCCCCCCTGTTGTGACGAGGCGTCACGATATGCGTCACAAAAAAACCCGGTCACAGATTGAGCCACGCAGGGTGCCACGAGGCAGGCAGCACACCCCTTCACTTGAAGCATTCAATGCAAGCCATTGATAATTCCAAGAAACACTTTTTTGTCTTTTTTGCTGGTGCACCAGGGTTCTTATTCACTGTTACTGTCACTGTCAGTACCCAGTACCCACAGCTGCACCCACAGCACCCACAGCCAGAGCAATTGCTGCGGCGCGACAGGCTGCATGGCAGGTTTTTTTTCGGCATGCCACGGCTGAAACACACGGCCAATCACACTGAAAACCCACCTTCTTTCGACCCATGACAGAACTATGACAACGGCTGTCGGAAGGATGCGACAGACAAATGAGCTGCTGCGAATGTCGTCAGTCTTGAGAGCCTACAGAGAACACAGTGTCAGTTGACACCGCGTCTCATCTCTCTGTCGCAGCAGCAGAATGTCACAAAAACAGAATTGTCACAAAAACACAGGAAGCTCAGGAACACAAAAATGAGCAATCCAGAAACCATCCCGCATGCCCTCGGAAAGTACCACTGCCCTCGGAAAATACCACAGAGCCTTTTGGGTGTCACAATATTTTCAGAAAAGCTGTTTTCCCACTATTGCCTATTGTATTTTTTGTGACATGTCACAATTCACTACCCCCCCCCCCTCCCCCCCCACCCCCACCCCCTGAGTGGCGCAAAAATTAGATCCATCCCTGACACACACACACAGTCTCACGCTCACTCACTCGCACGAATGCACAGAGTGCACAGCAGAAAACCCCATGCATACCTTCGAACAGCCCAACCAAATACGCCTCGGCCGCCTCCTGGATTGCCTGCACGGCCGACGTCTGGAACCGCAGGTCACTCTTGAACTCCTGCGCAATCTCGCGCACCAGGCGCTGGAATGGCAGCCGCCGGATCAGCAAATCCGTTGACTTCTGGAACCGACGGATCTCACGCAGTGCAACGGTACCCGGACGGAACCGATGAGGCTTCTTGATGCCACCGGTCGCCGGCTGCGACTTGCGAGCAGCCTTGGTGGCCAGCTGCTTGCGGGGCGCCTTGCCTCCGGTGCTCTTGCGGGCAGTCTGCTTGGTACGAGCCATTGTTGCTGTGAGAGGAACACGAATCCCCGTCCCCTCCACCACTGAAACATTGTTCCTCCACCCACATTTAATTTACAGACCTTTACATCTCTTTTCAAACCGTCTCCTGCCCTGGAACACACAACCGTGCATCTCAATGCTCCAACGCTGGACCACCACACCTCCAGCAAAATGCCACCAGCAATTGTATCCATGGCGTGGCAGTGGTGTTCAAAAACACCTTGGTGAGGACCGAAAAGGCTTTACACCTTCTTTGGGCTCTTTGCGGGGCTCTTCTTGGGTGTCGCCTTTTTGGGACTCTTGGCGGGGCTCTTCTTGGGTGTCGCCTTCTTCGGACTCTTTGCAGGGCTTTTCTTTGGTGTCACCTTCTGTGGGCTCTTCTTCGGGGTTGCCTTCTTGGGGCTTTTGACGGGGCTCTTCTTCGGCGATGGCGACTTCTTTGCAGGGCTTTTACTGGGACTCTTCTGTCAACACGGAAAACAACAAACAGAGAGTTGAATGGACATCAGCACATGGCTGCCGTGTCGAACTGTGGGCCCGCACATCTCCTTCCCTAGCACCTTGTGTTCACATGTCACATCATGTGCGGCACTACAAATGTTTCATCATGCACAAACAAGCAACACACGCAACAGACCTTGGGAGTCACCTTGGCCTTCTTGGATGGGCTGCTTCCAGAAGCGGTCACCTCCGATGCCTTTCGCTTTGCTGGGGACTTCTTGGGTGTGGATGGCATTCTGCAAAAAAAAACCTATATTGCAAAAATAACTTGTCACAATAAAATGAATGCGCCTTCTTGGCCAGCATTCACCAGCAATGCCACACCATCCAGTCCTGTTTTGCTCCCAACACATGAGGGCAGTGCCATCGGCCATCAGCCAGCATCACGTGATTGCCAAAAGCGTGACAATCAACAGGCAGGAGTGGTGTTGAAAAACACCGGTTTGTACGGGTCCGTTTATTTGCCCTTCTTCTTCAACAGCACCTGCTGGATGTTCGGCAGCACACCGCCAGATGCAATGGTCACGCCGCTCAGCAGCTTGTTCAGCTCTTCGTCATTGCGAATGGCCAACTGAAACACAACAGACAGATTGATGGCTCGGCTTGGATGCCACCCAGTGCCCATGCAATCCTCTCCACATGCACATATCCGACCCATAGAACGAACGGCGCATACCGTCAAGAACCGAGGCGTGATACGCTTCTTCTTGTTGTCCCGCGATGCGTTGCCCGCAAGCTCCAACATCTCAGCGCACAGGTACTCCAACACGGCAGCCAAATACACAGGCGCTCCCTTGCCCACACGGGTAGAGTACCGCCCGGACTTCAGCAGCGACTGCGTCCGGCCCACGGGGAACGTCAGTCCGGCCTTCTTGGACTTCCCAGATCCACCGGTCTTGCCTTTCTTGCCACCGGTCTTGGCTCCCTTCTTGTCCTTACCGCCCTTGGGGGTAGACGACATTGCTTGCTGGAGAAAAGAGCTGTGGAGCATCATGCATCAGATTCATGGATTGCAACCGCAGCGGATTTATCAACCACCACACCATCACCCGTCGGCCACCGCATGCATGTAGATGACGCAGGCAGGCGAAAAATGACACACACAACTACGCACCACCACAAACGGGGGCACGCACGCTGCGTCGCCTGTGACTCGGAACCACACACCGCCATGCATGCCCACCATGCCGAACATGCAAACCCCAGCCATTCCATTCCAGTCCACGGTGGAGTGGTGTTGAAAAACACCGTTGGAGTGTGGGTCGTCTCCCATTCCTCGGGCTGATTTACCCGCCGAACCCGTACAGAGTGCGGCCGGCCTTCTTCAACGAGAACACAACGTCCAATGCCGTCACGGTCTTCCTGCGGCCGTGCTCCGTGTACGTCACGGCATCCTTGATCAAATTCTCCAGAAACAGCTTCAGCACGGATCGTGTCTCCTCGTAGATGGTCCCGGAAATGCGCTTCACGCCACCTCGCCGGGCCAGACGGCGGATGGCCGGCTTGGTGATGCCCTGGATCTGATCGCGCAGAACCTTGCGGTGACGCTTGGCGCCGCCCTTGCCCAATCCTTTGCCACCTTTGCCACGTCCAGACATTGAGGATGAAAACTGTGGAGGATGAAAGACCAAACCCGTGACAAACATCGCACAGCGGGCAGTGTGCAAACACGAACGTATACTCCACTGTCAATCAGCCCGCAATATTTGATTGCTCTCAACAACTGACCGCATGTGCACGGCAATGACGGAGCAACACAGACGGCCATCAATGGTCAGTGGTGTTGAAAAACACCGGTTACTGCGCCCTGCAGGAACGGATCCTTTAAGCAGACGTGTACTTGGCTACCGCCTTGGTGCCCTCACTCATGGCGTGCTTGGCAAGCTCACCAGGCAGCATGAGCCGCACGGCAGTCTGGATCTCCCGTGACGAAAGCGTCTTGGTCTTGTTAATCTTGCTCAACTTGCCTGAAACAAAAAACGGACCAATTCCGCAGACCGAACACAACCAAACAACAATGATCGCAAAGAGGACCGCTGCAACAGAGACAAACGGTATTGATTCACCGGGACCCATCTCTTGCAAAACTCATGCGCAATCACGCTGCATCCGCCACCCACTCTCAGTCACTAACCGCAAACAAAAAAATTACTGCCATCTGCCACACATCACGTCACGTCACATACTTGCTTCCGTGGCCAGGCGGTCGAACACATCGTTGATGAAACTGTTCATGATGTTCATCGCCTTGTTGCTGATCCCGGTGTCAGAGTGCACCTGCTTCAACACCTTGAAGATGTACAGCGACCAGGTCCTCACCGACTTCCTTTTGCCGCCCTTCTTGGCCCCCTTGGGGGTCTTGGCCTTGGCACCCTTCCCCTTGCCACCGGTCTTTCCGCCCTTGGCTCCAGATTTTGCAGGCATGTTGCGCTGGAGAACAGCATGCAGTACGTTGGACAATCCAATGAAAAGCGAAACACACAGTTGCCTGTGGTCACTCTGGTTGTGGAACTGCGGTGGTGTCATTGTCCACCCAATAACTCATAAATCAAACGGATGGCTCAAACAGACATGCATGCGTGGGAATCGAATCCCACCACTACCACCATCAGGACCAAACGA
Source organism: Eutreptiella sp. 'Long Island Sound 2002' (assembly GCA_964036045.1). Lineage (NCBI taxonomy): Eukaryota > Euglenozoa > Euglenophyceae > Eutreptiales > Eutreptiaceae > Eutreptiella > Eutreptiella sp. 'Long Island Sound 2002'. The sequence goes on from OZ038383.1 coordinate 133,566,694, forward strand.
TTCCACGCTGGGCAGTGGTGTTTAAAAACACCGTTCTTTCCTTGGTTGTACATTCCACAACAATTAAGCACGTTCCCCACGGATGCGGCGCGCCAGCTGCATATCTTTGGGCATGATTGTGACACGCTTGGCGTGGATGGCGCACAGGTTGGTATCTGCAAAAAAAAAAGAGCAAAAACATGCAATGCAGTCCTAAATTACTACACTGGCATACCCCACCCAAGCACAATGCACGCTAGCAGAACAGAAATACAGGGGCATCCGCGCGCATACCCACACACGCCGGGCAACCCCAACCAAACACAATGCATGCAAGCAGAACGGAAATACAGGGGCATACGCGCGCACACACACACACACAGTCTCACGCTCACTCACTCGCACGAATGCACAGAGTGCACAGCAGAAAACCCCATGCATACCTTCGAACAGCCCAACCAAATACGCCTCGGCCGCCTCCTGGATTGCCTGCACGGCCGACGTCTGGAACCGCAGGTCACTCTTGAACTCCTGCGCAATCTCGCGCACCAGGCGCTGGAATGGCAGCCGCCGGATCAGCAAATCCGTGGACTTCTGGAACCGACGGATCTCACGCAGTGCAACGGTACCCGGACGGAACCGATGAGGCTTCTTGATGCCACCGGTCGCCGGCTGCGACTTGCGAGCAGCCTTGGTGGCCAGCTGCTTGCGGGGCGCCTTGCCTCCGGTGCTCTTGCGGGCAGTCTGCTTGGTACGAGCCATTGTTGCTGTGAGAGGAACACGAATCCCCGTCCCCTCCACCACTGAAACATTGTTCCTCCACCCACATTTAATTTACAGACCTTTACATCTCTTTTCAAACCGTCTCCTGCCCTGGAACACACAACCGTGCATCTCAATGCTCCAACGCTGGACCACCACACCTCCAGCAAAATGCCACCAGCAATTGTATCCATGGCGTGGCAGTGGTGTTCAAAAACACCTTGGTGAGGACCGAAAAGGCTTTACACCTTCTTTGGGCTCTTTGCGGGGCTCTTCTTGGGTGTCGCCTTTTTGGGACTCTTGGCGGGGCTCTTCTTGGGTGTCGCCTTCTTCGGACTCTTTGCAGGGCTTTTCTTTGGTGTCACCTTCTGTGGGCTCTTCTTCGGGGTTGCCTTCTTGGGGCTTTTGACGGGGCTCTTCTTCGGCGATGGCGACTTCTTTGCAGGGCTTTTACTGGGACTCTTCTGTCAACACGGAAAACAACAAACAGAGAGTTGAATGGACATCAGCACATGGCTGCCGTGTCGAACTGTGGGCCCGCACATCTCCTTCCCTAGCACCTTGTGTTCACATGTCACATCATGTGCGGCACTACAAATGTTTCATCATGCACAAACAAGCAACACACGCAACAGACCTTGGGAGTCACCTTGGCCTTCTTGGATGGGCTGCTTCCAGAAGCGGTCACCTCCGATGCCTTTCGCTTTGCTGGGGACTTCTTGGGTGTGGATGGCATTCTGCAAAAAAAAACCTACATTGCAAAAATAACTTGTCACAACAAAATGAATGCGCCTTCTTGGCCAGCATTCACCAGCAATGCCACACCATCCAGTCCTGTTTTGCTCCCAACACATGAGGGCAGTGCCATCGGCCATCAGCCAGCATCACGTGATTGCCAAAAGCGTGACAATCAACAGGCAGGAGTGGTGTTGAAAAACACCGGTTTGTACGGGTCCGTTTATTTGCCCTTCTTCTTCAACAGCACCTGCTGGATGTTCGGCAGCACACCGCCAGATGCAATGGTCACGCCGCTCAGCAGCTTGTTCAGCTCTTCGTCATTGCGAATGGCCAACTGAAACACAACAGACAGATTGATGGCTCGGCTTGGATGCCACCCAGTGCCCATGCAATCCTCTCCACATGCACATATCCGACCCATAGAACGAACGGCGCATACCGTCAAGAACCGAGGCGTGATACGCTTCTTCTTGTTGTCCCGCGATGCGTTGCCCGCAAGCTCCAACATCTCAGCGCACAGGTACTCCAACACGGCAGCCAAATACACAGGCGCTCCCTTGCCCACACGGGAAGAGTACCGCCCGGACTTCAGCAGCGACTGCGTCCGGCCCACGGGGAACGTCAGTCCGGCCTTCTTGGACTTCCCAGATCCACCGGTCTTGCCTTTCTTGCCACCGGTCTTGGCTCCCTTCTTGTCCTTACCGCCCTTGGGGGTAGACGACATTGCTTGCTGGAGAAGAGCTGTGGAGCATCATGCATCAGATTCATGGATTGCAACCGCAGCGGATTTATCAACCACCACACCATCACCCGTCGGCCACCGCATGCATGTAGATGACGCAGGCAGGCGAAAAATGACACACACAACTGCGCACCACCACAAACGGGGGCACGCACGCTGCGTCGCCTGTGACTCGGAACCACACACCGCCATGCATGCCTACCATGCCGAACATGCAAACCCCAGCCATTCCATTCCAGTCCACGGTGGAGTGGTGTTGAAAAACACCGTTGGAGTGTGGGTCGTCTCCCATTCCTCAGGCTGATTTACCCGCCGAACCCGTACAGAGTGCGGCCGGCCTTCTTCAACGAGAACACAACGTCCAATGCCGTCACGGTCTTCCTGCGGCCGTGCTCCGTGTACGTCACGGCATCCTTGATCAAATTCTCCAGAAACAGCTTCAGCACGGATCGTGTCTCCTCGTAGATGGTCCCGGAAATGCGCTTCACGCCACCTCGCCGGGCCAGACGGCGGATGGCCGGCTTGGTGATGCCCTGGATCTGATCGCGCAGAACCTTGCGGTGACGCTTGGCGCCGCCCTTGCCCAATCCTTTGCCACCTTTGCCACGTCCAGACATTGAGGATGAAAACTGTGGAGGATGAAAGACCAAACCCGTGACAAACATCGCACAGCGGGCAGTGTGCAAACACGAACGTATACTCCACTGTCAATCAGCCCGCAATATTTGATTGCTCTCAACAACTGACCGCATGTGCACGGCAATGACGGAGCAACACAGACGGCCATCAATGGTCAGTGGTGTTGAAAAACACCGGTTACTGCGCCCTGCAGGAACGGATCCTTTAAGCAGACGTGTACTTGGCTACCGCCTTGGTGCCCTCACTCATGGCGTGCTTGGCAAGCTCACCAGGCAGCATGAGCCGCACGGCAGTCTGGATCTCCCGTGACGAAAGCGTCTTGGTCTTGTTAATCTTGCTCAACTTGCCTGAAACAAAAAACGGACCGATTCCGCAGACCGAACACAACCAAACAACAATGATCGCAAAGAGGACCGCTGCAACAGAGACAAACGGTATTGATTCACCGGGACCCATCTCTTGCAAAACTCATGCGCAATCACGCTGCATCCGCCACCCACTCTCAGTCACTAACCGCAAACAAAAAAGTCACTGCCATCTGCCACACAGCACGTCACATACTTGCTTCCGTGGCCAGGCGGTCGAACACATCGTTGATGAAACTGTTCATGATGTTCATCGCCTTGTTGCTGATCCCGGTGTCAGAGTGCACCTGCTTCAACACCTTGAAGATGTACAGCGACCAGGTCCTCACCGACTTCCTTTTGCCGCCCTTCTTGGCCCCCTTGGGGGTCTTGGCCTTGGCACCCTTTCCCTTGCCACCGGTCTTTCCGCCCTTGGCTCCAGATTTTGCAGGCATGTTGCGCTGGAGAACAGCATGCAGTACGTTGGACAATCCAATGAAAAGCGAAACACACAGTTGCCTGTGGTCACTCTGGTTGTGGAACTGCGGTGGTGTCATTGTCCACCCAATAACTCATAAATCAAACGGATGGCTCAAACCGACATGCATGCGTGGGAATCGAATCCCACCACTACCACCATCAGGACCAAACGATTCCACGCTGGGCGGTGGTGTTTAAAAACACCGTTCTTTCCTTGGTTGTACATTCCACAACAATTAAGCACGTTCCCCACGGATGCGGCGCGCCAGCTGCATATCTTTGGGCATGATTGTGACACGCTTGGCGTGGATGGCGCACAGGTTGGTATCTGCAAAAAAAAAGAGCAAAAACATGCAATGCAGTCCTAAATTACTACACTGGCATACCCCACCCAAGCACAATGCACGCTAGCAGAACAGAAATACAGGGGCATCCGCGCGCATACCCACACACGCCGGGCAACCCCAACCAAACACAATGCATGCAAGCAGAACGGAAATACAGGGGCATACGCGCGCACACACACACACACACAGTCTCACGCTCACTCACTCGCACGAATGCACAGAGTGCACAGCAGAAAACCCCATGCATACCTTCGAACAGCCCAACCAAATACGCCTCGGCCGCCTCCTGGATTGCCTGCACGGCCGACGTCTGGAACCGCAGGTCACTCTTGAACTCCTGCGCAATCTCGCGCACCAGGCGCTGGAATGGCAGCCGCCGGATCAGCAAATCCGTGGACTTCTGGAACCGACGGATCTCACGCAGTGCAACGGTACCCGGACGGAACCGATGAGGCTTCTTGATGCCACCGGTCGCCGGCTGCGACTTGCGAGCAGCCTTGGTGGCCAGCTGCTTGCGGGGCGCCTTGCCTCCGGTGCTCTTGCGGGCAGTCTGCTTGGTACGAGCCATTGTTGCTGTGAGAGGAACACGAATCCCCGTCCCCTCCACCACTGAAACATTGTTCCTCCACCCACATTTAATTTACAGACCTTTACATCTCTTTTCAAACCGTCTCCTGCCCTGGAACACACAACCGTGCATCTCAATGCTCCAACGCTGGACCACCACACCTCCAGCAAAATGCCACCAGCAATTGTATCCATGGCGTGGCAGTGGTGTTCAAAAACACCTTGGTGAGGACCGAAAAGGCTTTACACCTTCTTTGGGCTCTTTGCGGGGCTCTTCTTGGGTGTCGCCTTTTTGGGACTCTTGGCGGGGCTCTTCTTGGGTGTCGCCTTCTTCGGACTCTTTGCAGGGCTTTTCTTTGGCGTCGCCTTCTGTGGGCTCTTCTTCGGGGTTGCCTTCTTGGGGCTTTTGACGGGGCTCTTCTTCGGCGATGGCGACTTCTTTGCAGGGCTTTTACTGGGACTCTTCTGTCAACACGGAAAACAACAAACAGAGAGTTGAATGGACATCAGCACATGGCTGCCGTGTCGAACTGTGGGCCCGCACATCTCCTTCCCTAGCACCTTGTGTTCACATGTCACATCATGTGCGGCACTACAAATGTTTCATCATGCACAAACAAGCAACACACGCAACAGACCTTGGGAGTCACCTTGGCCTTCTTGGATGGGCTGCTTCCAGAAGCGGTCACCTCCGATGCCTTTCGCTTTGCTGGGGACTTCTTGGGTGTGGATGGCATTCTGCAAAAAAAAACCTACATTGCAAAAATAACTTGTCACAATAAAATGAATGCGCCTTCTTGGCCAGCATTCACCAGCAATGCCACACCATCCAGTCCTGTTTTGCTCCCAACACATGAGGGCAGTGCCATCGGCCATCAGCCAGCATCACGTGATTGCCAAAAGCGTGACAATCAACAGGCAGGAGTGGTGTTGAAAAACACCGGTTTGTACGGGTCCGTTTATTTGCCCTTCTTCTTCAACAGCACCTGCTGGATGTTCGGCAGCACACCGCCAGATGCAATGGTCACGCCGCTCAGCAGCTTGTTCAGCTCTTCGTCATTGCGAATGGCCAACTGAAACACAACAGACAGATTGATGGCTCGGCTTGGATGCCACCCAGTGCCCAGTGCCCATGCAATCCTCTCCACATGCACATATCCGACCCATAGAACGAACGGCGCATACCGTCAAGAACCGAGGCGTGATACGCTTCTTCTTGTTGTCCCGCGATGCGTTGCCCGCAAGCTCCAACATCTCAGCGCACAGGTACTCCAACACGGCAGCCAAATACACAGGCGCTCCCTTGCCCACACGGGAAGAGTACCGCCCGGACTTCAGCAGCGACTGCGTCCGGCCCACGGGGAACGTCAGTCCGGCCTTCTTGGACTTCCCAGATCCACCGGTCTTGCCCTTCTTGCCACCGGTCTTGGCTCCCTTCTTGTCCTTACCGCCCTTGGGGGTAGACGACATTGCTTGCTGGAGAAAGAGCTGTGGAGCATCATGCATCAGATTCATGGATTGCAACCGCAGCGGATTTATCAACCACCACACCATCACCCGTCGGCCACCGCATGCATGGAGATGACGCAGGCAGGCGAAAAATGACACACACAACTACGCACCACCACAAACGGGGGCACGCACGCTGCGTCGCCTGTGACCCGGAACCACACACCGCCATGCATGCCCACCATGCCGAACATGCAAACCCCAGCCATTCCATTCCAGTCCACGGTGGAGTGGTGTTGAAAAACACCGTTGGAGTGTGGGTCGTCTCCCATCCTCGGGCTGATTTACCCGCCGAACCCGTACAGAGTGCGGCCGGCCTTCTTCAACGAGAACACAACGTCCAATGCCGTCACAGTCTTCCTGCGGCCGTGCTCCGTGTACGTCACGGCATCCTTGATCAAATTCTCCAGAAACAGCTTCAGCACGGATCGTGTCTCCTCGTAGATGGTCCCGGAAATGCGCTTCACGCCACCTCGCCGGGCCAGACGGCGGATGGCCGGCTTGGTGATGCCCTGGATCTGATCGCGCAGAACCTTGCGGTGACGCTTGGCGCCGCCCTTGCCCAATCCTTTGCCACCTTTGCCACGTCCAGACATTGAGGATGAAAACTGTGGAGGATGAAAGACCAAACCCGTGACAAACATCGCACAGCGGGCAGTGTGAAAACACAAACGTATACTCCACTGTCAATCAGCCCGCAATATTTGATTGCTCTCAACAACTGACCGCATGTGCACGGCAATGACGGAGCAACACAGACGGCCATCAATGGTCAGTGGTGTTGAAAAACACCGGTTACTGTGCCCTGCACGAGCGGATCCTTTAAGCAGACGTGTACTTGGCTACCGCCTTGGTGCCCTCACTCATGGCATGCTTGGCAAGCTCACCAGGCAGCATGAGCCGCACGGCAGTCTGGATCTCCCGTGACGAAAGCGTCTTGGTCTTGTTAATCTTGCTCAACTTGCCTGAAACAAAAAACGGACCAATTCCGCACACGGAACGCAAGGAAACAACAATGATCGCAAAGAGGACCGCTGCAACAGAGACAAACGGTATTCATTCACCAGGACCCATCTCTTGCAAAACTCATGCGCAATCACGCTGCATCCGCCACCCACTCTCAGTCACTAACCGCAAACAAAAAAGTCACTGCCATCTGCCACACAGCACGTCACATACTTGCTTCCGTGGCCAGGCGGTCGAACACATCGTTGATGAAACTGTTCATGATGTTCATCGCCTTGTTGCTGATCCCGGTGTCAGAGTGCACCTGCTTCAACACCTTGAAGATGTACAGCGACCAGGTCCTCACCGACTTCCTTTTGCCGCCCTTCTTGGCCCCCTTGGGGGTCTTGGCCTTGGCACCCTTCCCCTTGCCACCGGTCTTTCCGCCCTTGGCTCCAGATTTTGCAGGCATGTTGCGCTGGAGAACAGCATGCAGTACGTTGGACAATCCAATGAAAAGCGAAACACACAGTTGCCTGTGGTCACTCTGGTTGTGGAACTGCGGTGGTGTCATTGTCCACCCAATAACTCATAAATCAAACGGATGGCTCAAACCGACATGCATGCGTGGGAATCGAATCCCACCACTACCACCATCAGGACCAAACGATTCCACGCTGGGCGGTGGTGTTTAAAAACACCGTTCTTTCCTTGGTTGTACATTCCACAACAATTAAGCACGTTCCCCACGGATGCGGCGCGCCAGCTGCATATCTTTGGGCATGATTGTGACACGCTTGGCGTGGATGGCGCACAGGTTGGTATCTGCAAAAAAAAAAAGAGCAAAAACATGCAATGCAGTCCTAAATTACTACACTGGCATACCCCACCCAAGCACAATGCACGCTAGCAGAACGGAAATACAGGGGCATCCGCGCGCATACCCACACACGCCGGGCAACCCCAACCAAACACAATGCATGCAAGCAGAACGGAAATACAGGGGCATACGCGCGCACACACACACACACACAGTCTCACGCTCACTCACTCGCACGAATGCACAGAGTGCACAGCAGAAAACCCCATGCATACCTTCGAACAGCCCAACCAAATACGCCTCGGCCGCCTCCTGGATTGCCTGCACGGCCGACGTCTGGAACCGCAGGTCGCTCTTGAACTCCTGCGCAATCTCGCGCACCAGGCGCTGGAATGGCAGCCGCCGGATCAGCAAATCCGTGGACTTCTGGAACCGACGGATCTCACGCAGTGCAACGGTACCCGGACGGAACCGATGAGGCTTCTTGATGCCACCGGTCGCCGGCTGCGACTTGCGAGCAGCCTTGGTGGCCAGCTGCTTGCGGGGCGCCTTGCCTCCGGTGCTCTTGCGGGCAGTCTGCTTGGTACGAGCCATTGTTGCTGTGAGAGGAACACGAATCCCCGTCCCCTCCACCACTGAAACATTGTTCCTCCACCCACATTTAATTTACAGACCTTTACATCTCTTTTCAAACCGTCTCCTGCCCTGGAACACACAACCGTGCATCTCAATGCTCCAACGCTGGACCACCACACCTCCAGCAAAATGCCACCAGCAATTGTATCCATGGCGTGGCAGTGGTGTTCAAAAACACCTTGGTGAGGACCGAAAAGGCTTTACACCTTCTTTGGGCTCTTTGCGGGGCTCTTCTTGGGTGTCGCCTTTTTGGGACTCTTGGCGGGGCTCTTCTTGGGTGTCGCCTTCTTCGGACTCTTTGCAGGGCTTTTCTTTGGCGTCGCCTTCTGTGGGCTCTTCTTCGGGGTTGCCTTCTTGGGGCTTTTGACAGGGCTCTTCTTCGGCGATGGCGACTTCTTTGCAGGGCTTTTACTGGGACTCTTCTGTCAACACGGAAAACAACAAACAGAGAGTTGAATGGACATCAGCACATGGCTGCCGTGTCGAACTGTGGGCCCGCACATCTCCTTCCCTAGCACCTTGTGTTCACATGTCACATCATGTGCGGCACTACAAATGTTTCATCATGCACAAACAAGCAACACACGCAACAGACCTTGGGAGTCACCTTGGCCTTCTTGGATGGGCTGCTTCCAGAAGCGGTCACCTCCGATGCCTTTCGCTTTGCTGGGGACTTCTTGGGTGTGGATGGCATTCTGCAAAAAAAAACCTACATTGCAAAAATAACTTGTCACAATAAAATGAATGCGCCTTCTTGGCCAGCATTCACCAGCAATGCCACACCATCCAGTCCTGTTTTGCTCCCAACACATGAGGGCAGTGCCATCGGCCATCAGCCAGCATCACGTGATTGCCAAAAGCGTGACAATCAACAGGCAGGAGTGGTGTTGAAAAACACCGGTTTGTACGGGTCCGTTTATTTGCCCTTCTTCTTCAACAGCACCTGCTGGATGTTCGGCAGCACACCGCCAGAGGCAATGGTCACGCCGCTCAGCAGCTTGTTCAGCTCTTCGTCATTGCGAATGGCCAACTGAAACACAACAGACAGATTGATGGCTCGGCTTGGATGCCACCCAGTGCCCAGTGCCCATGCAATCCTCTCCACATGCACATATCCGACCCATAGAACGAACGGCGCATACCGTCAAGAACCGAGGCGTGATACGCTTCTTCTTGTTGTCCCGCGATGCGTTGCCCGCAAGCTCCAACATCTCAGCGCACAGGTACTCCAACACGGCAGCCAAATACACAGGCGCTCCCTTGCCCACACGGGAAGAGTACCGCCCGGACTTCAGCAGCGACTGCGTCCGGCCCACGGGGAACGTCAGTCCGGCCTTCTTGGACTTCCCAGATCCACCGGTCTTGCCTTTCTTGCCACCGGTCTTGGCTCCCTTCTTGTCCTTACCGCCCTTGGGGGTAGACGACATTGCTTGCTGGAGAAAAGAGCTGTGGAGCATCATGCATCAGATTCATGGATTGCAACCGCAGCGGATTTATCAACCACCACACCATCACCCGTCGGCCACCGCATGCATGGAGATGACGCAGGCAGGCGAAAAATGACACACACAACTACGCACCACCACAAACGGGGGCACGCACGCTGCGTCGCCTGTGACCCGGAACCACACACCGCCATGCATGCCCACCATGCCGAACATGCAAACCCCAGCCATTCCATTCCAGTCCACGGTGGAGTGGTGTTGAAAAACACCGTTGGAGTGTGGGTCGTCTCCCATCCTCGGGCTGATTTACCCGCCGAACCCGTACAGAGTGCGGCCGGCCTTCTTCAACGAGAACACAACGTCCAATGCCGTCACAGTCTTCCTGCGGCCGTGCTCCGTGTACGTCACGGCATCCTTGATCAAATTCTCCAGAAACAGCTTCAGCACGGATCGTGTCTCCTCGTAGATGGTCCCGGAAATGCGCTTCACGCCACCTCGCCGGGCCAGACGGCGGATGGCCGGCTTGGTGATGCCCTGGATCTGATCGCGCAGAACCTTGCGGTGACGCTTGGCGCCGCCCTTGCCCAATCCTTTGCCACCTTTGCCACGTCCAGACATTGAGGATGAAAACTGTGGAGGATGAAAGACCAAACCCGTGACAAACATCGCACAGCGGGCAGTGTGAAAACACAAACGTATACTCCACTGTCAATCAGCCCGCAATATTTGATTGCTCTCAACAACTGACCGCATGTGCACGGCAATGACGGAGCAACACAGACGGCCATCAATGGTCAGTGGTGTTGAAAAACACCGGTTACTGCGCCCTGCACGAGCGGATCCTTTAAGCAGACGTGTACTTGGCTACCGCCTTGGTGCCCTCACTCATGGCATGCTTGGCAAGCTCACCAGGCAGCATGAGCCGCACGGCAGTCTGGATCTCCCGTGACGAAAGCGTCTTGGTCTTGTTAATCTTGCTCAACTTGCCTGAAACAAAAAACGGACCAATTCCGCACACGGAAGCAAACAACAATGATCGCAAAGAGGACCGCTGCAACAGAGACAAACGGTATTCATTCACCAGGACCCATCTCTTGCAAAACTCATGCGCAATCACGCTGCATCCGCCACCCACTCTCAGTCACTAACCGCAAACAAAAAAAAATCACTGCCATCTGCCACACATCACGTCACGTCACATACTTGCTTCCGTGGCCAGGCGGTCGAACACATCGTTGATGAAACTGTTCATGATGTTCATCGCCTTGTTGCTGATCCCGGTGTCAGAGTGCACCTGCTTCAACACCTTGAAGATGTACAGCGACCAGGTCCTCACCGACTTCCTTTTGCCGCCCTTCTTGGCCCCCTTGGGGGTCTTGGCCTTGGCACCCTTCCCCTTGCCACCGGTCTTTCCGCCCTTGGCTCCAGATTTTGCAGGCATGTTGCGCTGGAGAACAGCATGCAGTACGTTGGACAATCCAAAGAAAAGCGAAACACACAGTTGCCTGTGGTCACTCTGGTTGTGGAACTGCGGTGGTGTCATTGTCCACCCAATAACTCATAAATCAAACGGATGGCTCAAACCGACATGCATGCGTGGGAATCGAATCCCACCACTACCACCATCAGGACCAAACGATTCCACGCTGGGCGGTGGTGTTTAAAAACACCGTTCTTTCCTTGGTTGTACATTCCACAACAATTAAGCACGTTCCCCACGGATGCGGCGCGCCAGCTGCATATCTTTGGGCATGATTGTGACACGCTTGGCGTGGATGGCGCACAGGTTGGTATCTGCAAAAAAAAAAGAGCAAAAACATGCAATGCAGTCCTAAATTACTACACTGGCATACCCCACCCAAGCACAATGCACGCTAGCAGAACGGAAATACAGGGGCATCCGCGCGCATACCCACACACGCCGGGCAACCCCAACCAAACACAATGCATGCAAGCAGAACGGAAATACAGGGGCATACGCGCGCACACACACACACACAGTCTCACGCTCACTCACTCGCACGAATGCACAGAGTGCACAGCAGAAAACCCCATGCATACCTTCGAACAGCCCAACCAAATACGCCTCGGCCGCCTCCTGGATTGCCTGCACGGCCGACGTCTGGAACCGCAGGTCGCTCTTGAACTCCTGCGCAATCTCGCGCACCAGGCGCTGGAATGGCAGCCGCCGGATCAGCAAATCCGTGGACTTCTGGAACCGACGGATCTCACGCAGTGCAACGGTACCCGGACGGAACCGATGAGGCTTCTTGATGCCACCGGTCGCCGGCTGCGACTTGCGAGCAGCCTTGGTGGCCAGCTGCTTGCGGGGCGCCTTGCCTCCGGTGCTCTTGCGGGCAGTCTGCTTGGTACGAGCCATTGTTGCTGTGAGAGGAACACGAATCCCCGTCCCCTCCACCACTGAAACATTGTTCCTCCACCCACATTTAATTTACAGACCTTTACATCTCTTTTCAAACCGTCTCCTGCCCTGGAACACACAACCGTGCATCTCAATGCTCCAACGCTGGACCACCACACCTCCAGCAAAATGCCACCAGCAATTGTATCCATGGCGTGGCAGTGGTGTTCAAAAACACCTTGGTGAGGACCGAAAAGGCTTTACACCTTCTTTGGGCTCTTTGCGGGGCTCTTCTTGGGTGTCGCCTTTTTGGGACTCTTGGCGGGGCTCTTCTTGGGTGTCGCCTTCTTCGGACTCTTTGCAGGGCTTTTCTTTGGCGTCGCCTTCTGTGGGCTCTTCTTCGGGGTTGCCTTCTTGGGGCTTTTGACAGGGCTCTTCTTCGGCGATGGCGACTTCTTTGCAGGGCTTTTACTGGGACTCTTCTGTCAACACGGAAAACAACAAACAGAGAGTTGAATGGACATCAGCACATGGCTGCCGTGTCGAACTGTGGGCCCGCACATCTCCTTCCCTAGCACCTTGTGTTCACATGTCACATCATGTGCGGCACTACAAATGTTTCATCATGCACAAACAAGCAACACACGCAACAGACCTTGGGAGTCACCTTGGCCTTCTTGGATGGGCTGCTTCCAGAAGCGGTCACCTCCGATGCCTTTCGCTTTGCTGGGGACTTCTTGGGTGTGGATGGCATTCTGCAAAAAAAAACCTACATTGCAAAAATAACTTGTCACAATAAAATGAATGCGCCTTCTTGGCCAGCATTCACCAGCAATGCCACACCATCCAGTCCTGTTTTGCTCCCAACACATGAGGGCAGTGCCATCGGCCATCAGCCAGCATCACGTGATTGCCAAAAGCGTGACAATCAACAGGCAGGAGTGGTGTTGAAAAACACCGGTTTGTACGGGTCCGTTTATTTGCCCTTCTTCTTCAACAGCACCTGCTGGATGTTCGGCAGCACACCGCCAGATGCAATGGTCACGCCGCTCAGCAGCTTGTTCAGCTCTTCGTCATTGCGAATGGCCAACTGAAACACAACAGACAGATTGATGGCTCGGCTTGGATGCCACCCAGTGCCCAGTGCCCATGCAATCCTCTCCACATGCACATATCCGACCCATAGAACGAACGGCGCATACCGTCAAGAACCGAGGCGTGATACGCTTCTTCTTGTTGTCCCGCGATGCGTTGCCCGCAAGCTCCAACATCTCAGCGCACAGGTACTCCAACACGGCAGCCAAATACACAGGCGCTCCCTTGCCCACACGGGAAGAGTACCGCCCGGACTTCAGCAGCGACTGCGTCCGGCCCACGGGGAACGTCAGTCCGGCCTTCTTGGACTTCCCAGATCCACCGGTCTTGCCCTTCTTGCCACCGGTCTTGGCTCCCTTCTTGTCCTTACCGCCCTTGGGGGTAGACGACATTGCTTGCTGGAGAAAGAGCTGTGGAGCATCATGCATCAGATTCATGGATTGCAACCGCAGCGGATTTATCAACCACCACACCATCACCCGTCGGCCACCGCATGCATGGAGATGACGCAGGCAGGCGAAAAATGACACACACAACTACGCACCACCACAAACGGGGGCACGCACGCTGCGTCGCCTGTGACCCGGAACCACACACCGCCATGCATGCCCACCATGCCGAACATGCAAACCCCAGCCATTCCATTCCAGTCCACGGTGGAGTGGTGTTGAAAAACACCGTTGGAGTGTGGGTCGTCTCCCATTCCTCGGTCTGATTTACCCGCCGAACCCGTACAGAGTGCGGCCGGCCTTCTTCAACGAGAACACAACGTCCAATGCCGTCACAGTCTTCCTGCGGCCGTGCTCCGTGTACGTCACGGCATCCTTGATCAAATTCTCCAGAAACAGCTTCAGCACGGATCGTGTCTCCTCGTAGATGGTCCCGGAAATGCGCTTCACGCCACCTCGCCGGGCCAGACGGCGGATGGCCGGCTTGGTGATGCCCTGGATCTGATCGCGCAGAACCTTGCGGTGACGCTTGGCGCCGCCCTTGCCCAATCCTTTGCCACCTTTGCCACGTCCAGACATTGAGGATGAAAACTGTGGAGGATGAAAGACCAAACCCGTGACAAACATCGCACAGCGGGCAGTGTGAAAACACAAATGTATACTCCACTGTCAATCAGCCCGCAATATTTGATTGCTCTCAACAACTGACCACATGTGCACGGCAATGATGGAGCAACACAGACGGCCATCAATGGTCAGTGGTGTTGAAAAACACCGGTTACTGCGCCCTGCAGGAACGGATCCTTTAAGCAGACGTGTACTTGGCTACCGCCTTGGTGCCCTCACTCATGGCGTGCTTGGCAAGCTCACCAGGCAGCATGAGCCGCACGGCAGTCTGGATCTCCCGTGACGAAAGCGTCTTGGTATGCCGTCTGGGGGATCCCCACCTCTTCAAAGCGGGGGGCAGAATCAGAGGTGGCCCACCAGTTGGCATAGTGGCTACATAACCCCTGCCCCCTGAGGGGTGGCCCACAAGTAGGCAAGGTGGCTATATAACCCGTGCCACCTGGGGGATCCCGACCTCTTCAAAGTGGGGGGCAGAATCATAACTGGCCCACAAATGGGCAGGGTGGCTACAAAAACAACCACCCCCCCAATTCGGCGAAGAAATCCCAACAATTCCGCAGGACAATTCGGCGGGCCTATTTTTCGGCGAAATGCTTCCCGGTCACCAGGATTATGGCCCTGGGCCCCCAAGCACACTGTCCCTTTGGTTGCTGCGTTGTCAGAGACATGTGGAAACCCTTGGAAGCTGAAAAAAAAATTGCATTGTGCTGGTTCTATAAGACGAAAAATGGCGTTCGCAGAGCGAAAATCACTGGTTACGGTGTTGGGCTACAGAACGCCGAACATTCGCGTTCCTGGGTTGAAACCCCGTTGTGGGTAATTTTCTGACCTGGACCCAGAGTCAACGTCAGGTTTTTGGAAGTGTTGGGGGGGTAACTTGGTCTCACCGCTTCAGTTTGCGGCGCTTTTTCTTTTCATGTGCACGGAAAAACTGTGCACTTTCTGAATATCCAAGCGGCATTGATTGGTTCAACGATATTTTTGAAACCCGAGCCCGAGTCTGGCCGGGGTCAGCCAGAAAAATGATGAAATCTCCTTAGAGTCCAATACAGGTTATTGGAAGTGTCCGGGGGGTAACTTGGTCCCACCGCTTCACTTCATGGCGCTTGTTTTTTTCATGTGCACGGGAAGGCTGTGCACTTTCTGAATATCCAAAAAGGGCCGATTGCTTCAACAAGATTTTGGAAAAATAACTCCGTCTGGGGGGGGGGGGGGGGGGGTCAGCCAGAAAAATGGCAAAACTTGCCCACAGTCAAATAGGGGGTTTTGGAGGTGTCGGGGAGGGGGGCCAGCCATTCCATTCCAGTCCACGGTGGAGTGGTGTTGAAAAACACCGTTGGAGTGTGGGTCGTCTCCCATCCTCGGGCTGATTTACCCGCCAAACCCGTACAGAGTGCGGCCGGCCTTCTTCAACGAGAACACAACGTCCAATGCCGTCACGGTCTTCCTGCGGCCGTGCTCCGTGTACGTCACGGCATCCTTGATCAAATTCTCCAGAAACAGCTTCAGCACGGATCGTGTCTCCTCGTAGATGGTCCCGGAAATGCGCTTCACGCCACCTCGCCGGGCCAGACGGCGGATGGCCGGCTTGGTGATGCCCTGGATCTGATCGCGCAGAACCTTGCGGTGACGCTTGGCGCCGCCCTTGCCCAATCCTTTGCCACCTTTGCCACGTCCAGACATTGAGGATGAAAACTGTGGAGGATGAAAGACCAAAACCCGTGACAAACATCGCACAGCGGGCAGTGTGAAAACACAAACGTATACTCCACTGTCAATCAGCCCGCAATATTTGATTGCTCTCAACAACTGACCGCATGTGCACGGCAATGACGGAGCACACAGAGGAGGACCATGTGTGCCATCAGTGGTCAGTGGTGTTGAAAAACACCGTTTACTGCGCCCCGCCTTTAAGCAGACGTGTACTTGGCTACCGCCTTGGTGCCCTCACTCATGGCGTGCTTGGCAAGCTCACCAGGCAGCATGAGCCGCACGGCAGTCTGGATCTCCCGTGACGAAAGCGTCTTGGTCTTGTTAATCTTGCTCAACTTGCCTGAAACAAAAAACGGACTGATTCCGCAGACCGAACACAACCAAACAACAATGATTGCAAAGAGGACCGCTGCAACAGAGACAAACGGTATTCATTCACCAGGACCCATCTCTTGCAAAACTCATGCGCAATCACGCTGCATCCGCCACCCACTCTCAGTCACTAACCGCAAACAAAAAAGTCACTGCCATCTGCCACACATCACGTCACGTCACATACTTGCTTCCGTGGCCAGGCGGTCGAACACATCGTTGATGAAACTGTTCATGATGTTCATCGCCTTGTTGCTGATCCCGGTGTCAGAGTGCACCTGCTTCAACACCTTGAAGATGTACAGCGACCAGGTCCTCACCGACTTCCTTTTGCCGCCCTTCTTGGCCCCCTTGGGGGTCTTGGCCTTGGCACCCTTCCCCTTGCCACCGGTCTTTCCGCCCTTGGCTCCAGATTTTGCAGGCATGTTGCGCTGGAGAACAGCATGCAGTACGTTGGACGAACCAATAAACAAATCAATGAAAAGCGAAACACACAGTTGCCTGAGGCCACTCCGGTTTTGGGACTGTGGTGTCAGCAACCACCGAGCCACCGAATCAAATGGATGGCTCAAACAGACAAGCGTGCCTGGGAATCGCACCCCACCACTACCACCATCAGGACCGCTGGGCAGTGGTGTTCCAGAGCTGCCTTCTTCATCCGCAGATGGTAGCCCAGTCAACACCTTACCGCACTTGCCAATGCTGGTCCGGCTGGCGCCCTTCACCAGCTTAGCAGTGGCAGTGATGGCGGAGAATACAGGGCACTACCACAGGTGCAACTTAAGAGTGCCATGGAAAACATGCAACCACCGGATGGAACGAAAACACCGTCCCCCCCGTGACCCCGCACCTTTTGGGGGCTACTATCCCCCGTTGGCGCTCCAAAACGTGTCACCACCGGCTGGGCAAAACACCCTGTCCCCTCCTTCCTTCCCAATATCAAAATATGGTGGGTGTTTGGGGGCAACCTTGGCTTTCGCTGGCATCGTAAGAAACCTGGACAGCACAACACCCAGTCAAAACTTTTCATGCAGTAGGCAAAACCGCAATCGGCAGGATAACCAGGCACGCAAACGGCCATGGAATGATGAGGGGTCATCCGATTGCAATGGGGATGCCACCCGGCTCAGTGGTGTTGAAAAACACCGTTTGTGGAAACCTTTCCTCGTGTACGCTCCTTGCTTACGCACGCTCCCCGCGGATGCGGCGAGCCAGCTGCATATCCTTCGGCATGATGGTCACCCTCTTGGCATGGATTGCGCACAGGTTGGTATCTGCAACAGAAAAACACGGGCAGTGCAGTGTGCGGTGCAGGAAATCAACCTCGCACCAAACACCGGGGCAGAGTGGCAAAACCACTTCCGGATTGGATTCCCTTCTTTACGTCAAACAATACTCGGATATCACCATCACCATGTTTTATTGGTTCCACACACAGTGCACTCACTGGTCATGCCCACCACTACAGAATCGGGCGCATTTCTCCGCACATGACAATTGCCCAATACAAACAATCCAACTACTCAACCACATATGCGTCAGCTGCTAGGGGGCTCCCAAACACAACACTTCATTCATACCTTCGAACAGCCCAACCAAATACGCCTCGGCCGCCTCCTGGATCGCCTGCACGGCCGACGTTTGGAACCGCAGGTCGCTCTTGAACTCCTGCGCAATCTCGCGCACCAGGCGCTGGAATGGCAGCCGCCGGATCAGCAAATCTGTGGACTTCTGGAACCGACGGATCTCACGCAGTGCAACGGTACCCGGACGGAACCGATGAGGCTTCTTGATGCCACCGGTCGCCGGCTGCGACTTGCGAGCAGCCTTGGTGGCCAGCTGCTTGCGGGGCGCCTTGCCTCCGGTGCTCTTGCGGGCAGTCTGCTTGGTACGAGCCATGGTGGAAGAGAGGAGCTGTAATATGCAAACAAAATCATGCCAAACACGCCCGTGGCACACCACCAGCAATCTTGCTTGGACGGTTCGTCGTCACAACCACACACCCCTGCAAAGATGCTGCATCCACAAATATACTTCCTTCACCTGAGTCCCAAACATGTCACAACCAACAGGCAGGAGTGGTGTTGAAAAACACCGGTTTGTACGGGTCCGTTTATTTGCCCTTCTTCTTCAACAGCACCTGCTGGATGTTCGGCAGCACACCGCCAGATGCAATGGTCACGCCGCTCAGCAGCTTGTTCAGCTCTTCGTCATTGCGAATGGCCAACTGAAACACAACAGACGGGTTGATGGCTCGGCTTGGATGCCACCCAGTGCCCAGTGCCCATGCAATCCTCTGCGCACTCTGCGTGCAGCCACATGCACATATCCGACCAATGAACAAACGGCGCATACCGTCAAGAACCGAGGCGTGATACGCTTCTTCTTGTTGTCCCGCGATGCGTTGCCCGCAAGCTCCAACATCTCAGCGCACAGGTACTCCAACACGGCAGCCAAATACACAGGCGCTCCCTTGCCCACACGGGAAGAGTACCGCCCGGACTTCAGCAGCGACTGCGTCCGGCCCACGGGGAACGTCAGTCCGGCCTTCTTGGACTTCCCAGATCCACCGGTCTTGCCTTTCTTGCCACCGGTCTTGGCTCCCTTCTTGTCCTTACCGCCCTTGGGGGTAGACGACATTGCTTGCTGGAGAAAAGAGCTGTGGAGCATCATGCATCAGATTCATGGATTGCAACCGCAGCGGATTTATCAACCACCACACCATCACCCGTCGGCCACCGCATGCATGGAGATGACGCAGGCAGGCGAAAAATGACACACACAACTGCGCACCACCACAAACGGGGGCACGCACGCTGCGTCGCCTGTGACTCGGAACCACACACCGCCATGCATGCCTACCATGCCGAACATGCAAACCCCAGCCATTCCATCCCAGTCCACGGTGGAGTGGTGTTGAAAAACACCGTTGGAGTGTGGGTCGTCTCCCATTCCTCGGTCTGATTTACCCGCCAAACCCGTACAGAGTGCGGCCGGCCTTCTTCAACGAGAACACAACGTCCAATGCCGTCACGGTCTTCCTGCGGCCGTGCTCCGTGTACGTCACGGCATCCTTGATCAAATTCTCCAGAAACAGCTTCAGCACGGATCGTGTCTCCTCGTAGATGGTCCCGGAAATGCGCTTCACGCCACCTCGCCGGGCCAGACGGCGGATGGCCGGCTTGGTGATGCCCTGGATCTGATCGCGCAGAACCTTGCGGTGACGCTTGGCGCCGCCCTTGCCCAATCCTTTGCCACCTTTGCCACGTCCAGACATTGAGGATGAAAACTGTGGAGGATGAAAGACAAAACCCGTGACAAACATCGCACAGCGGGCAGTGTGAAAACACGAACGTATACTCCACTGTCAATCAGCCCGCAATATTTGATTGCTCTCAACAACTGACCACATGTGCACGGCAATGACGGAGCAACACAGACGGCCATCAATGGTCAGTGGTGTTGAAAAACACCGTTTACTGCGCCCCGCCTTTAAGCAGACGTGTACTTGGCTACCGCCTTGGTGCCCTCACTCATGGCGTGCTTGGCAAGCTCACCAGGCAGCATGAGCCGCACGGCAGTCTGGATCTCCCGTGACGAAAGCGTCTTGGTCTTGTTAATCTTGCTCAACTTGCCTGAAACAAAAAACGGACCGATTCCGCAGACCGAACACAACCAAACAACAATGATTGCAAAGAGGACCGCTGCAACAGAGACAAACGGTATTCATTCACCAGGACCCATCTCTTGCAAAACTCATGCGCAATCACGCTGCATCCGCCACCCACTCTCAGTCACTAACCGCAAACAAAAAAAAATCACTGCCATCTGCCACACAGCACGTCACATACTTGCTTCCGTGGCCAGGCGGTCGAACACATCGTTGATGAAACTGTTCATGATGTTCATCGCCTTGTTGCTGATCCCGGTGTCAGAGTGCACCTGCTTCAACACCTTGAAGATGTACAGCGACCAGGTCCTCACCGACTTCCTTTTGCCGCCCTTCTTGGCCCCCTTGGGGGTCTTGGCCTTGGCACCCTTTCCCTTGCCACCGGTCTTTCCGCCCTTGGCTCCAGATTTTGCAGGCATGTTGCGCTGGAGAACAGCATGCAGTACGTTGGACGAACCAATAAACAAATCAATGAAAAGCGAAACACACAGTTGCCTGAGGCCACTCCGGTTTTGGGACTGTGGTGTCAGCAACCACCGAGCCACCGAATCAAATGGATGGCTCAAACAGACAAGCGTGCCTGGGAATCGCACCCCACCACTACCACCATCAGGACCGCTGGGCAGTGGTGTTCCAGAGCTGCCTTCTTCATCCGCAGATGGTAGCCCAGTCAACACCTTACCGCACTTGCCAATGCTGGTCCGGCTGGCGCCCTTCACCAGCTTAGCAGTGGCAGTGATGGCGGAGAATACAGGGCACTACCACAGGTGCAACTTAAGAGTGCCATGGAAAACATGCAACCACCGGATGGAACGAAAACACCGTCCCCCCCGTGACCCCGCACCTTTTGGGGGCTACCATCCCCCGTTGGCGCTCCAAAACGTGTCACCACCGGCTGGGCAAAACACCCTGTCCCCTCCTTCCTTCCCAATATCAAAATATGGTGGGTGTTTGGGGGCAACCTTGGCTTTCGCTGGCATCGTAAGAAACCTGGACAGCACAACACCCAGTCAAAACTTTTCATGCAGTAGGCAAAACCGCAATCGGCAGGATAACCAGGCACGCAAACGGCCATGGAATGATGAGGGGTCATCCGATTGCAATGGGGATGCCACCCGGCTCAGTGGTGTTGAAAAACACCGTTTGTGGAAACCTTTCCTCGTGTACCCTCCTTGCTTACGCACGCTCCCCGCGGATGCGGCGAGCCAGCTGCATATCCTTCGGCATGATGGTCACCCTCTTGGCATGGATTGCGCACAGGTTGGTATCTGCAACAGAAAAACACGGGCAGTGCAGTGTGCGGTGCAGGAAATCAACCTCGCACCAAACACCGGGGCAGAGTGGCAAAACCACTTCCGGATTGGATTCCCTTCTTTACGTCAAACAATACTCGGATATCACCATCACCATGTTTTATTGGTTCCACACACAGTGCACTCACTGGTCATGCCCACCACTACAGAATCGGGCGCATTTCTCCGCACATGACAATTGCCCAATACAAACAATCCAACTACTCAACCACATATGCGTCAGCTGCTAGGGGGCTCCCAAACACAACACTTCATTCATACCTTCGAACAGCCCAACCAAATACGCCTCGGCCGCCTCCTGGATCGCCTGCACGGCCGACGTTTGGAACCGCAGGTCGCTCTTGAACTCCTGCGCAATCTCGCGCACCAGGCGCTGGAATGGCAGCCGCCGGATCAGCAAATCCGTGGACTTCTGGAACCGACGGATCTCACGCAGTGCAACGGTACCCGGACGGAACCGATGAGGCTTCTTGATGCCACCGGTCGCCGGCTGCGACTTGCGAGCAGCCTTGGTGGCCAGCTGCTTGCGGGGCGCCTTGCCTCCGGTGCTCTTGCGGGCAGTCTGCTTGGTACGAGCCATGGTGGAAGAGAAGAGCTGTGATATGCAAACAAAATCATGCCAAACACGCCCGTGGCACACCACCAGCAATCTTGCTTGGACGGTTCGTCGTCACAACCACACACCCCTGCAAAGATGCTGCATCCACAAATATACTTCCTTCACCTGAGTCCCAAACATGTCACAACCAACAGGCAGGAGTGGTGTTGAAAAACACCGATTTGTACGGGTCCGTTTATTTGCCCTTCTTCTTCAACAGCACCTGCTGGATGTTCGGCAGCACACCGCCAGATGCAATGGTCACGCCGCTCAGCAGCTTGTTCAGCTCTTCGTCATTGCGAATGGCCAACTGAAACACAACAGACGGGTTGATGGCTCGGCTGTGATGCCACCCAGTGCCCAGTGCCCATGCAATCCTCTGCGCACTCTGCGTGCAGCCACATGCACATATACGACCAATGAACAAACGGCGCATACCGTCAAGAACCGAGGCGTGATACGCTTCTTCTTGTTGTCCCGCGATGCGTTGCCCGCAAGCTCCAACATCTCAGCGCACAGGTACTCCAACACGGCAGCCAAATACACAGGCGCTCCCTTGCCCACACGGGAAGAGTACCGCCCGGACTTCAGCAGCGACTGCGTCCGGCCCACGGGGAACGTCAGTCCGGCCTTCTTGGACTTCCCAGATCCACCGGTCTTGCCTTTCTTGCCACCGGTCTTGGCTCCCTTCTTGTCCTTACCGCCCTTGGGGGTAGACGACATTGCTTGCTGGAGAAAAGAGCTGTGGAGCATCATGCATCAGATTCATGGATTGCAACCGCAGCGGATTTATCAACCACCACACCATCACCCGTCGGCCACCGCATGCATGGAGATGACGCAGGCAGGCGAAAAATGACACACACAACTGCGCACCACCACACACGGGGGCACGCACGCTGCGTCGCCTGTGACTCGGAACCACACACCGCCATGCATGCCTACCATGCCGAACATGCAAACCCCAGCCATTCCATTCCAGTCCACGGTGGAGTGGTGTTGAAAAACACCGTTGGAGTGTGGGTCGTCTCCCATCCTCGGGCTGATTTACCCGCCGAACCCGTACAGAGTGCGGCCGGCCTTCTTCAACGAGAACACAACGTCCAATGCCGTCACGGTCTTCCTGCGGCCGTGCTCCGTGTACGTCACGGCATCCTTGATCAAATTCTCCAGAAACAGCTTCAGCACGGATCGTGTCTCCTCGTAGATGGTCCCGGAAATGCGCTTCACGCCACCTCGCCGGGCCAGACGGCGGATGGCCGGCTTGGTGATGCCCTGGATCTGATCGCGCAGAACCTTGCGGTGACGCTTGGCGCCGCCCTTGCCCAATCCTTTGCCACCTTTGCCACGTCCAGACATTGAGGATGAAAACTGTGGAGGATGAAAGACAAAACCCGTGACAAACATCGCACAGCGGGCAGTGTGAAAACACAAACGTATACTCCACTGTCAATCAGCCCGCAATATTTGATTGCTCTCAACAACTGACCACATGTGCACGGCAATGACGGAGCAACACAGACGGCCATCAATGGTCAGTGGTGTTGAAAAACACCGTTTACTGCGCCCCGCCTTTAAGCAGACGTGTACTTGGCTACCGCCTTGGTGCCCTCACTCATGGCGTGCTTGGCAAGCTCACCAGGCAGCATGAGCCGCACGGCAGTCTGGATCTCCCGTGACGAAAGCGTCTTGGTCTTGTTAATCTTGCTCAACTTGCCTGAAACAAAAAACGGACCAATTCCGCACACGGAACGCAAGCAAACAACAATGATTGCAAAGAGGACCGCTGCAACAGAGACAAACGGTATTCATTCACCGGGACCCATCTCTTGCAAAACTCATGCGCAATCACGCTGCATCCGCCACCCACTCTCAGTCACTAACCGCAAACAAAAAAAAATCACTGCCATCTGCCACACAGCACGTCACATACTTGCTTCCGTGGCCAGGCGGTCGAACACATCGTTGATGAAACTGTTCATGATGTTCATCGCCTTGTTGCTGATCCCGGTGTCAGAGTGCACCTGCTTCAACACCTTGAAGATGTACAGCGACCAGGTCCTCACCGACTTCCTTTTGCCGCCCTTCTTGGCCCCCTTGGGGGTCTTGGCCTTGGCACCCTTCCCCTTGCCACCGGTCTTTCCGCCCTTGGCTCCAGATTTTGCAGGCATGTTGCGCTGGAGAACAGCATGCAGTACGTTGGACGAACCAATAAACAAATCAATGAAAAGCGAAACACACAGTTGCCTGAGGCCACTCCGGTTTTGGGACTGTGGTGTCAGCAACCACCGAGCCACCGAATCAAATGGATGGCTCAAACAGACAAGCGTGCCTGGGAATCGCACCCCACCACTACCACCATCAGGACCGAACCATTCGACGCTGGGCAGTGGTGTTCCAGAGCTGCCTTCTTCATCCGCAGATGGTAGCCCAGTCAACACCTTACCGCACTTGCCAATGCTGGTCCGGCTGGCGCCCTTCACCAGCTTAGCAGTGGCAGTGATGGCGGAGAATACAGGGCACTACCACAGGTGCAACTTAAGAGTGCCATGGAAAACATGCAACCACCGGATGGAACGAAAACACCGTCCCCCCCGTGACCCCGCACCTTTTGGGGGCTACCATCCCCCGTTGGCGCTCCAAAACGTGTCACCACCGGCTGGGCAAAACACCCTGTCCCCTCCTTCCTTCCCAATATCAAAATATGGTGGGTGTTTGGGGGCAACCTTGGCTTTCGCTGGCATCGTAAGAAACCTGGACAGCACAACACCCAGTCAAAAATTTTCATGCAGTAGGCAAAACCGCAATCGGCAGGATAACCAGGCACGCAAACGGCCATGGAATGATGAGGGGTCATCCGATTGCAATGGGGATGCCACCCGGCTCAGTGGTGTTGAAAAACACCGTTTGTGGAAACCTTTCCTCGTGTACGCTCCTTGCTTACGCACGCTCCCCGCGGATGCGGCGAGCCAGCTGCATATCCTTCGGCATGATGGTCACCCTCTTGGCATGGATTGCGCACAGGTTGGTATCTGCAACAGAAAAACACGGGCAGTGCAGTGTGCGGTGCAGGAAATCAACCTCGCACCAAACACCGGGGCATAGTGGCAAAACCATTTCCAGATTGGATTCCCTTCTTTACGTCAAACAATACTCGGATATCACCATCACCATGTTTTATTGGTTCCACACACAGTGCACTCACTGGTCATGCCCACCACTACAGAATCGGGCGCATTTCTCCGCACATGACAATTGCCCACTAAAAACAATCCAACTACTCAACCACATATGCGTCAGCTGCTAGGGGGCTCCCAAACACAACACCTCATTCATACCTTCGAACAGCCCAACCAAATACGCCTCGGCCGCCTCCTGGATCGCCTGCACGGCCGACGTCTGGAACCGCAGGTCGCTCTTGAACTCCTGCGCAATCTCGCGCACCAGGCGCTGGAATGGCAGCCGCCGGATCAGCAAATCCGTGGACTTCTGGAACCGACGGATCTCACGCAGTGCAACGGTACCCGGACGGAACCGATGAGGCTTCTTGATGCCACCGGTCGCCGGCTGCGACTTGCGAGCAGCCTTGGTGGCCAGCTGCTTGCGGGGCGCCTTGCCTCCGGTGCTCTTGCGGGCAGTCTGCTTGGTACGAGCCATGGTGGAAGAGAAGAGCTGTAATATGCAAACAAAATCATGCCAAACACGCCCGTGGCACACCACCAGCAATCTTGCTTGGACGGTTCGTCGTTACAACCACACACCCCTGCAAAGATGCTGCATCCACAAATATACTTCCTTCACCTGAGTCCCAAACATGTCACAACCAACAGGCAGGAGTGGTGTTGAAAAACACCGGTTTGTACGGGTCCGTTTATTTGCCCTTCTTCTTCAACAGCACCTGCTGGATGTTCGGCAGCACACCGCCAGATGCAATGGTCACGCCGCTCAGCAGCTTGTTCAGCTCTTCGTCATTGCGAATGGCCAACTGAAACACAACAGACGGATTGATGGCTCGGCTTGGATGCCACATTGCACCCATGCAATCCTCTGCGCGCGTGCACCCACATGCACATATACGACCAATGAACGGACACGCATACCGTCAAGAACCGAGGCGTGATACGCTTCTTCTTGTTGTCCCGCGATGCGTTGCCCGCAAGCTCCAACATCTCAGCGCACAGGTACTCCAACACGGCAGCCAAATACACAGGCGCTCCCTTGCCCACACGGGAAGAGTACCGCCCGGACTTCAGCAGCGACTTCGTCCGGCCCACGGGGAACGTCAGTCCGGCCTTCTTGGACTGACCAGATCCACCGGTCTTGCCCTTCTTGCCACCGGTCTTGGCTCCCTTCTTGTCCTTACCGCCCTTGGGGGTAGACGACATTGCTTGCTGGAGAAAAGAGCTGTGGAGCATCATGCATCAGATTCATGGATTGCACCGTCGGCACCGCATGCAAGGAGATGACGCAGGCAGGCGAAAAATGACACACACAACTACGCACCACCACACACGGGGGCACGCACGCTGTGTCGCCTGTGACTCGGAACCACACACCGCCATGCATGCCCACCATGCCGAACATGCAAACCCCAGCCATTCCATCCCAGTCCACGGTGGAGTGGTGTTGAAAAACACCGTTGGAGTGTGGGTCGTCTCCCATTCCTCGGGCTGATTTACCCGCCGAACCCGTACAGAGTGCGGCCGGCCTTCTTCAACGAGAACACAACGTCCAATGCCGTCACGGTCTTCCTGCGGCCGTGCTCCGTGTACGTCACGGCATCCTTGATCAAATTCTCCAGAAACAGCTTCAGCACGGATCGTGTCTCCTCGTAGATGGTCCCGGAAATGCGCTTCACGCCACCTCGCCGGGCCAGACGGCGGATGGCCGGCTTGGTGATGCCCTGGATCTGATCGCGCAGAACCTTGCGGTGACGCTTGGCGCCGCCCTTGCCCAATCCTTTGCCACCTTTGCCACGTCCAGACATTGAGGATGAAAACTGTGGAGGAAAAAAGACAAAACCCGTGACAAACATCGCACAGCGGGCAGTGTGCAAACACGAACGTATACTCCACTGTCAATCAGCCCCCAGTATTTGATTGCTTTCAACAACTGACCGCATGTGCACAGCAATGACGGAGCACACAGAGGAGGACCATGTGGCCATCAGTGGTCAGTGGTGTTGAAAAACACCGTTTGCTGCGCCCCGCCTTTTTAAGCAGACGTGTACTTGGCTACCGCCTTGGTGCCCTCACTCATGGCGTGCTTGGCAAGCTCACCAGGCAGCATGAGCCGCACGGCAGTCTGGATCTCCCGTGACGAAAGCGTCTTGGTCTTGTTAATCTTGCTCAACTTGCCTGAAACAAAAAACGGACCGATTCCGCAGACCGAACACAACCAAACAACAATGATTACAGAGAGGACCGCTGCAACAGAGACAAACGGTATTGATTCACCGGGACCCATCTCTTGCAAAACTCATGCGCAATCACGCTGCATCCGCCACCCACTCTCAGTCACTAACCACAAACAAACAAAATCACTGCCATCTGCCACACAGCACGTCACATACTTGCTTCCGTGGCCAGGCGGTCGAACACATCGTTGATGAAACTGTTCATGATGTTCATCGCCTTGTTGCTGATCCCGGTGTCAGAGTGCACCTGCTTCAACACCTTGAAGATGTACAGCGACCAGGTCCTCACCGACTTCCTTTTGCCGCCCTTCTTGGCCCCCTTGGGGGTCTTGGCCTTGGCACCCTTCCCCTTGCCACCGGTCTTTCCGCCCTTGGCTCCAGATTTTGCAGGCATGTTGCGCTGGAGAACATGCATGCGGTACGTTGGACGAACCAATCAAACAAATCAATGAAAAGCGAAACACACGGTTGCCTGTGGCCACTTCGGTTCTGTAACTGCAGTGTGTCAGCAACCAACCACCCAACATCAGATGGCTCAAACAGACACCTGTCCCCGGAAATTACACTCCACCACTGCCACCATCAGAACCAAACGATTCCACGCTGGGCAGTGGTGTTCAAAAACACCGTTGAGGCTCACGGGCCTGAATGCCTTTACTTCTTCTTCGGGGCTGCCTTCTTGGCCTTGCTGGGCTTCTTCGCCTTGCTAGGCTTCTTCGCCTTGCTGGCCTTGCTAGGCTTCTTCGCCTTGCTTGCCGCCTTCTTTACCTTGGGCTTCTTTGCCTTGAGCTTCTTCACCTTCTTCACCTTTTTCGCTTTCTTCACCTTGGGCACCTTCTTGGCGGCTTTGGCAAGACGGTAGCTGTCCTTGGTCTGCACCAGCAAACCCTTGGCCACCGCCTTCTTCAGTGCCATGCGCAAATGGGTAGACAGCCCAGTCAACACCTTGCCGTACTTAGCCTCCATGTACTTGCCAATGCTGGCCCGGCTGGCGCCCTTCACAGGCTTACCAGTGGCAGTAATGGCCTCCTTCACCATATCAAAATATGGTGGGTGTTTGGGGGCAACCTTGGCTTTCGCTGGCATCGTAAGAAACCTGGACAGCACAACACCCAGTCAAAACTTTTCATGCAGTAGGCAAAACCGCAATCGGCAGGATAACCAGGCACGCAAACGGCCATGGAATGATGAGGGGTCATCCGATTGCAATGGGGATGCCACCCGGCTCAGTGGTGTTGAAAAACACCGTTTGTGGAAACCTTTCCTCGTGTACGCTCCTTGCTTACGCACGCTCCCCGCGGATGCGGCGAGCCAGCTGCATATCCTTCGGCATGATGGTCACCCTCTTGGCATGGATTGCGCACAGGTTGGTATCTGCAACAGAAAAACACGGGCAGTGCAGTGTGCGGTGCAGGAAATCAACCTCGCACCAAACACCGGGGCAGAGTGGCAAAACCATTTCCAGATTGGATTCCCTTCTTTACGTCAAACAATACTCGGATATCACCATCACCATGTTTTGTTGGTTCCACACACACACAGTGCACTCACTGGTCATGCCCACCACTACAGAATCGGGCGCATTTCTCCGCACATGACAATTGCCCACCAAAAACAATCCAACTACTCAACCACATATGCGTCAGCTGCTAGGGGGCTCCCAAACACAACACCTCATTCATACCTTCGAACAGCCCAACCAAATACGCCTCGGCCGCCTCCTGGATCGCCTGCACGGCCGACGTCTGGAACCGCAGGTCACTCTTGAACTCCTGCGCAATCTCGCGCACCAGGCGCTGGAATGGCAGCCGCCGGATCAGCAAATCCGTGGACTTCTGGAACCGACGGATCTCACGCAGTGCAACGGTACCCGGACGGAACCGATGAGGCTTCTTGATGCCACCGGTCGCCGGCTGCGACTTGCGAGCAGCCTTGGTGGCCAGCTGCTTGCGGGGCGCCTTGCCTCCGGTGCTCTTGCGGGCAGTCTGCTTGGTACGAGCCATGGTGGAAGAGAAGAGCTGTAATATGCAAACAAAATCATGCCAAACACGCCCGTAGCACACCACCAGCAATCTTGCTTGGACGGTTCGTCGTTACAACCACACACCCCTGCAAAGATGCTGCATCCACAAATATACTTCCTTCACCTGAGTCCCAAACATGTCACAACCAACAGGCAGGAGTGGTGTTGAAAAACACCGGTTTGTACGGGTCCGTTTATTTGCCCTTCTTCTTCAACAGCACCTGCTGGATATTCGGCAGCACACCGCCAGATGCAATGGTCACGCCGCTCAGCAGCTTGTTCAGCTCTTCGTCATTGCGAATGGCCAACTGAAACACAACAGACGGATTGATGGCTCGGCTTGGATGCCACCTTGCACCCATGCAATCCTCTGCGCGCGTGCACCCACATGCACATATACGACCAATGAACGGACACGCATACCGTCAAGAACCGAGGCGTGATACGCTTCTTCTTGTTGTCCCGCGATGCGTTGCCCGCAAGCTCCAACATCTCAGCGCACAGGTACTCCAACACGGCAGCCAAATACACAGGCGCTCCCTTGCCCACACGGGAAGAGTACCGCCCGGACTTCAGCAGCGACTGCGTCCGGCCCACGGGGAACGTCAGTCCGGCCTTCTTGGACTTCCCAGATCCACCGGTCTTGCCCTTCTTGCCACCGGTCTTGGCTCCCTTCTTGTCCTTACCGCCCTTGGGGGTAGACGACATTGCTTGCTGGAGAAGAGCTGTGGAGCATCATGCATCAGATTCATGGATTGCAACCGCAGCGGATTTATCAACCACCACACCATCACCCGTCGGCCACCGCATGCATGGAGATGACGCAGGCAGGCGAAAAATGACACACACAACTACGCACCACCACAAACGGGGGCACGCACGCTGCGTCGCCTGTGACCCGGAACCACACACCGCCATGCATGCCCACCATGCCGAACATGCAAACCCCAGCCATTCCATCCCAGTCCACGGTGGAGTGGTGTTGAAAAACACCGTTGGAGTGTGGGTCGTCTCCCATTCCTCGGGCTGATTTACCCGCCGAACCCGTACAGAGTGCGGCCGGCCTTCTTCAACGAGAACACAACGTCCAATGCCGTCACAGTCTTCCTGCGGCCGTGCTCCGTGTACGTCACGGCATCCTTGATCAAATTCTCCAGAAACAGCTTCAGCACGGATCGTGTCTCCTCGTAGATGGTCCCGGAAATGCGCTTCACGCCACCTCGCCGGGCCAGACGGCGGATGGCCGGCTTGGTGATGCCCTGGATCTGATCGCGCAGAACCTTGCGGTGACGCTTGGCGCCGCCCTTGCCCAATCCTTTGCCACCTTTGCCACGTCCAGACATTGAGGATGAAAACTGTGGAGGATGAAAAACAAAACCCGTGACGAACATCGCACAGCGGGCAGTGTGCAAACACGAACGTATACTCCACTGTCAATCAGCCCCCAGTATTTGATTGCTTTCAACAACTGACCGCATGTGCACGGCAATGACGGAGCACACAGAGGAGGACCATGTGGCCATCAGTGGTCAGTGGTGTTGAAAAACACCGTTTACTGCGCCCCGCCTTTTTAAGCAGACGTGTACTTGGCTACCGCCTTGGTGCCCTCACTCATGGCGTGCTTGGCAAGCTCACCAGGCAGCATGAGCCGCACGGCAGTCTGGATCTCCCGTGACGAAAGCGTCTTGGTCTTGTTAATCTTGCTCAACTTGCCTGAAACAAAAAACGGACCAATTCCGCAGACCGAACACAACCAAACAACAATGATCGCAGAGAGGACCGCTGCAACAGAGACAAACGGTATTGATTCACCGGGACCCATCTCTTGCAAAACTCATGCGCAATCACGCTGCATCCGCAGCCCACTCTCAGTCACTAACCGCAAACAAACAAAATCACTGCCATCTGCCACACAGCACGTCACATACTTGCTTCCGTGGCCAGGCGGTCGAACACATCGTTGATGAAACTGTTCATGATGTTCATCGCCTTGTTGCTGATCCCGGTGTCAGAGTGCACCTGCTTCAACACCTTGAAGATGTACAGCGACCAGGTCCTCACCGACTTCCTTTTGCCGCCCTTCTTGGCCCCCTTGGGGGTCTTGGCCTTGGCACCCTTCCCCTTGCCACCGGTCTTTCCGCCCTTGGCTCCAGATTTTGCAGGCATGTTGCGCTGGAGAATATGCATGCGGTACGTTGGACGAACCAATCGAACAAATCAATGAAAAGCGAAACACACGGTTGCCTGTGGCCACTTCGGTTCTGTAACTGCAGTGTGTCAGCAACCAACCACCCAACATCAGATGGCTCAAACAGACACCTGTCCCCGGAAATTACACTCCACCACTGCCACCATCAGAACCAAACGATTCCACGCTGGGCAGTGGTGTTCAAAAACACCGTTGAGGCTCACGGGCCTGAATGCCTTTACTTCTTCTTCGGGGGTGCCTTCTTGGCCTTGCTGGGCTTCTTCGCCTTGCTGGGCTTCTTCGCCTTGCTAGGCTTCTTCGCCTTGCTAGGCTTCTTCGCCTTGCTGGCCTTGCTAGGCTTCTTCGCCTTGCTGGCCGCCTTCTTTACTTTGGGCTTCTTTGCCTTGGGCTTCTTCACCTTCTTCACCTTTTTCGCTTTCTTCACCTTGGGCACCTTCTTGGCGGCTTTGGCAAGACGGTAGCTGTCCTTGGTCTGCACCAGCAAACCCTTGGCCACCGCCTTCTTCAGTGCCATGCGCAAATGGGCAGACAGCCCAGTCAACACCTTGCCGTACTTAGCCTCCATGTACTTGCCAATGCTGGCCCGGCTGGCGCCCTTCACAGGCTTACCAGTGGCAGTAATGGCCTCCTTCACCATATCAAAATATGGTGGGTGTTTGGGGGCAACCTTGGCTTTCGCTGGCATCGTAAGAAACCTGGACAGCACAACACCCAGTCAAAACTTTTCATGCAGTAGGCAAAACCGCAATCGGCAGGATAAGCAGGCACGCAAACGGCCATGGAATGATGAGGGGTCATCCGATTGCAATGGGGATGCCACCCGGCTCAGTGGTGTTGAAAAACACCGTTTGTGGAAACCTTTCCTCGTGTACCCTCCTTGCTTACGCACGCTCCCCGCGGATGCGGCGAGCCAGCTGCATATCCTTCGGCATGATGGTCACCCTCTTGGCATGGATTGCGCACAGGTTGGTATCTGCAACAGAAAAACACGGGCAGTGCAGTGTGCGGTGCAGGAAATCAACCTCGCACCAAACACCGGGGCAGAGTGGCAAAACCACTTCCGGATTGGATTCCCTTCTTTACGTCAAACAATACTCGGATATCACCATCACCATGTTTTATTGGTTCCACACACACACAGTGCACTCACTGGTCATGCCCACCACTACAGAATCGGGCGCATTTCTCCGCACATGACAATTGCCCAATACAAACAATCCAACTACTCAACCACATATGCGTCAGCTGCTAGGGGGCTCCCAAACACAACACCTCATTCATACCTTCGAACAGCCCAACCAAATACGCCTCGGCCGCCTCCTGGATCGCCTGCACGGCCGACGTCTGGAACCGCAGGTCACTCTTGAACTCCTGCGCAATCTCGCGCACCAGGCGCTGGAATGGCAGCCGCCGGATCAGCAAATCCGTGGACTTCTGGAACCGACGGATCTCACGCAGTGCAACGGTACCCGGACGGAACCGATGAGGCTTCTTGATGCCACCGGTCGCCGGCTGCGACTTGCGAGCAGCCTTGGTGGCCAGCTGCTTGCGGGGCGCCTTGCCTCCGGTGCTCTTGCGGGCAGTCTGCTTGGTACGAGCCATGGTGGAAGAGAAGAGCTGTAATATGCAAACAAAATCATGCCAAACACGCTCGTAGCACACCACCAGCAATCTTGCTTGGACGGTTCGTCGTTACAACCACACACCCCTGCAAAGATGCTGCATCCACAAATATACTTCCTTCACCTGAGTCCCAAACATGTCACAACCAACAGGCAGGAGTGGTGTTGAAAAACACCGGTTTGTACGGGTCCGTTTATTTGCCCTTCTTCTTCAACAGCACCTGCTGGATGTTCGGCAGCACACCGCCAGATGCAATGGTCACGCCGCTCAGCAGCTTGTTCAGCTCTTCGTCATTGCGAATGGCCAACTGAAACACAACAGACGGATTGATGGCTCGGCTTGGATGCCACCTTGCACCCATGCAATCCTCTGCGCGCGTGCACCCACATGCACATATACGACCAATGAACGGACACGCATACCGTCAAGAACCGAGGCGTGATACGCTTCTTCTTGTTGTCCCGCGATGCGTTGCCCGCAAGCTCCAACATCTCAGCGCACAGGTACTCCAACACGGCAGCCAAATACACAGGCGCTCCCTTGCCCACACGGGAAGAGTACCGCCCGGACTTCAGCAGCGACTTCGTCCGGCCCACGGGGAACGTCAGTCCGGCCTTCTTGGACTGACCAGTTCCACCGGTCTTGCCCTTCTTGCCACCGGTCTTGGCTCCCTTCTTGTCCTTACCGCCCTTGGGGGTAGACGACATTGCTTGCTGGAGAAAAGAGCTGTGGAGCATCATGCATCAGATTCATGGATTGCAACCGCAGCGGATTTATCAACCACCACACCATCACCCGTCGGCCACCGCATGCATGGAGATGACGCAGGCAGGCGAAAAATGACACACACAACTACGCACCACCACAAACGGGGGCACGCACGCTGCGTCGCCTGTGACCCGGAACCACACACCGCCATGCATGCCCACCATGCCGAACATGCAAACCCCAGCCATTCCATCCCAGTCCACGGTGGAGTGGTGTTGAAAAACACCGTTGGAGTGTGGGTCGTCTCCCATTCCTCAGGCTGATTTACCCGCCGAACCCGTACAGAGTGCGGCCGGCCTTCTTCAACGAGAACACAACGTCCAATGCCGTCACGGTCTTCCTGCGGCCGTGCTCCGTGTACGTCACGGCATCCTTGATCAAATTCTCCAGAAACAGCTTCAGCACGGATCGTGTCTCCTCGTAGATGGTCCCGGAAATGCGCTTCACGCCACCTCGCCGGGCCAGACGGCGGATGGCCGGCTTGGTGATGCCCTGGATCTGATCGCGCAGAACCTTGCGGTGACGCTTGGCGCCGCCCTTGCCCAATCCTTTGCCACCTTTGCCACGTCCAGACATTGAGGATGAAAACTGTGGAGGATGAAAAACAAAACCCGTGACGAACATCGCACAGCGGGCAGTGTGCAAACACGAACGTATACTCCACTGTCAATCAGCCCCCAGTATTTGATTGCTTTCAACAACTGACCGCATGTGCACGGCAATGACGGAGCACACAGAGGAGGACCATGTGGCCATCAGTGGTCAGTGGTGTTGAAAAACACCGTTTACTGCGCCCCGCCTTTTTAAGCAGACGTGTACTTGGCTACCGCCTTGGTGCCCTCACTCATGGCGTGCTTGGCAAGCTCACCAGGCAGCATGAGCCGCACGGCAGTCTGGATCTCCCGTGACGAAAGCGTCTTGGTCTTGTTAATCTTGCTCAACTTGCCTGAAACAAAAAACGGACCAATTCCGCAGACCGAACACAACCAAACAACAATGATCGCAGAGAGGACCGCTGCAACAGAGACAAACGGTATTGATTCACCAGGACCCATCTCTTGCAAAACTCATGCGCAATCACGCTGCATCCGCCACCCACTCTCAGTCACTAACCGCAAACAAACAAAATCACTGCCATCTGCCACACATCACGTCACATACTTGCTTCCGTGGCCAGGCGGTCGAACACATCGTTGATGAAACTGTTCATGATGTTCATCGCCTTGTTGCTGATCCCGGTGTCAGAGTGCACCTGCTTCAACACCTTGAAGATGTACAGCGACCAGGTCCTCACCGACTTCCTTTTGCCGCCCTTCTTGGCCCCCTTGGGGGTCTTGGCCTTGGCACCCTTCCCCTTGCCACCGGTCTTTCCGCCCTTGGCTCCAGATTTTGCAGGCATGTTGCGCTGGAGAATATGCATGCGGTACGTTGGACGAACCAATCGAACAAATCAATGAAAAGCGAAACACACGGTTGCCTGTGGCCACTTCGGTTCTGTAACTGCAGTGTGTCAGCAACCAACCACCCAACATCAGATGGCTCAAACAGACACCTGTCCCCGGAAATTACACTCCACCACTGCCACCATCAGAACCAAACGATTCCACGCTGGGCAGTGGTGTTCAAAAACACCGTTGAGGCTCACGGGCCTGAATGCCTTTACTTCTTCTTCGGGGCTGCCTTCTTGGCCTTGCTGGGCTTCTTCGCCTTGCTGGGCTTCTTCGCCTTGCTAGGCTTCTTCGCCTTGCTGGCCTTGCTAGGCTTCTTCGCCTTGCTGGCCGCCTTCTTTACTTTGGGCTTCTTTGCCTTGGGCTTCTTCACCTTCTTCACCTTTTTCGCTTTCTTCACCTTGGGCACCTTCTTGGCGGCTTTGGCAAGACGGTAGCTGTCCTTGGTCTGCACCAGCAAACCCTTGGCCACCGCCTTCTTCAGTGCCATGCGCAAATGGGCAGACAGCCCAGTCAACACCTTGCCGTACTTAGCCTCCATGTACTTGCCAATGCTGGCCCGGCTGGCGCCCTTCACAGGCTTACCAGTGGCAGTAATGGCCTCCTTCACCATATCAAAATATGGTGGGTGTTTGGGGGCAACCTTGGCTTTCGCTGGCATCGTAAGAAACCTGGACAGCACAACACCCAGTCAAAACTTTTCATGCAGTAGGCAAAACCGCAATCGGCAGGATAAGCAGGCACGCAAACGGCCATGGAATGATGAGGGGTCATCCGATTGCAATGGGGATGCCACCCGGCTCAGTGGTGTTGAAAAACACCGTTTGTGGAAACCTTTCCTCGTGTACCCTCCTTGCTTACGCACGCTCCCCGCGGATGCGGCGAGCCAGCTGCATATCCTTCGGCATGATGGTCACCCTCTTGGCATGGATTGCGCACAGGTTGGTATCTGCAACAGAAAAACACGGGCAGTGCAGTGTGCGGTGCAGGAAATCAACCTCGCACCAAACACCGGGGCAGAGTGGCAAAACCATTTCCAGATTGGATTCCCTTCTTTACGTCAAACAATACTCGGATATCACTATCACCATGTTTTATTGGTTCCACACACAGTGCACTCACTGGTCATGCCCACCACTACAGAATCGGGCGCATTTCTCCGCACATGACAATTGCCCACTAAAAACAATCCAACTACTCAACCACATATGCGTCAGCTGCTAGGGGGCTCCCAAACACAACACCTCATTCATACCTTCGAACAGCCCAACCAAATACGCCTCGGCCGCCTCCTGGATCGCCTGCACGGCCGACGTCTGGAACCGCAGGTCACTCTTGAACTCCTGCGCAATCTCGCGCACCAGGCGCTGGAATGGCAGCCGCCGGATCAGCAAATCCGTGGACTTCTGGAACCGACGGATCTCACGCAGTGCAACGGTACCCGGACGGAACCGATGAGGCTTCTTGATGCCACCGGTCGCCGGCTGCGACTTGCGAGCAGCCTTGGTGGCCAGCTGCTTGCGGGGCGCCTTGCCTCCGGTGCTCTTGCGGGCAGTCTGCTTGGTACGAGCCATGGTGGAAGAGAAGAGCTGTAATATGCAAACAAAATCATGCCAAACACGCCCGTAGCACACCACCAGCAATCTTGCTTGGACGGTTCGTCGTTACAACCACACACCCCTGCAAAGATGCTGCATCCACAAATATACTTCCTTCACCTGAGTCCCAAACATGTCACAACCAACAGGCAGGAGTGGTGTTGAAAAACACCGGTTTGTACGGGTCCGTTTATTTGCCCTTCTTCTTCAACAGCACCTGCTGGATGTTCGGCAGCACACCGCCAGATGCAATGGTCACGCCGCTCAGCAGCTTGTTCAGCTCTTCGTCATTGCGAATGGCCAACTGAAACACAACAGACGGATTGATGGCTCGGCTTGGATGCCACCTTGCACCCATGCAATCCTCTGCGCGCGTGCACCCACATGCACATATACGACCAATGAACGGACACGCATACCGTCAAGAACCGAGGCGTGATACGCTTCTTCTTGTTGTCCCGCGATGCGTTGCCCGCAAGCTCCAACATCTCAGCGCACAGGTACTCCAACACGGCAGCCAAATACACAGGCGCTCCCTTGCCCACACGGGTAGAGTACCGCCCGGACTTCAGCAGCGACTTCGTCCGGCCCACGGGGAACGTCAGTCCGGCCTTCTTGGACTTCCCAGATCCACCGGTCTTGCCCTTCTTGCCACCGGTCTTGGCTCCCTTCTTGTCCTTACCGCCCTTGGGGGTAGACGACATTGCTTGCTGGAGAAAAGAGCTGTGGAGCATCATGCATCAGATTCATGGATTGCAACCGCAGCGGATTTATCAACCACCACACCATCACCCGTCGGCCACCGCATGCATGGAGATGACGCAGGCAGGCGAAAAATGACACACACAACTACGCACCACCACAAACGGGGGCACGCACGCTGCGTCGCCTGTGACTCGGAACCACACACCGCCATGCATGCCCACCATGCCGAACATGCAAACCCCAGCCATTCCATCCCAGTCCACGGTGGAGTGGTGTTGAAAAACACCGTTGGAGTGTGGGTCGTCTCCCATTCCTCAGGCTGATTTACCCGCCGAACCCGTACAGAGTGCGGCCGGCCTTCTTCAACGAGAACACAACGTCCAATGCCGTCACGGTCTTCCTGCGGCCGTGCTCCGTGTACGTCACGGCATCCTTGATCAAATTCTCCAGAAACAGCTTCAGCACGGATCGTGTCTCCTCGTAGATGGTCCCGGAAATGCGCTTCACGCCACCTCGCCGGGCCAGACGGCGGATGGCCGGCTTGGTGATGCCCTGGATCTGATCGCGCAGAACCTTGCGGTGACGCTTGGCGCCGCCCTTGCCCAATCCTTTGCCACCTTTGCCACGTCCAGACATTGAGGATGAAAACTGTGGAGGATGAAAAACAAAACCCGTGACGAACATCGCACAGCGGGCAGTGTGCAAACACGAACGTATACTCCACTGTCAATCAGCCCCCAGTATTTGATTGCTTTCAACAACTGACCGCATGTGCACGGCAATGACGGAGCACACAGAGGAGGACCATGTGGCCATCAGTGGTCAGTGGTGTTGAAAAACACCGTTTACTGCGCCCCGCCTTTTTAAGCAGACGTGTACTTGGCTACCGCCTTGGTGCCCTCACTCATGGCGTGCTTGGCAAGCTCACCAGGCAGCATGAGCCGCACGGCAGTCTGGATCTCCCGTGACGAAAGCGTCTTGGTCTTGTTAATCTTGCTCAACTTGCCTGAAACAAAAAACGGACCAATTCCGCAGACCGAACACAACCAAACAACAATGATCGCAGAGAGGACCGCTGCAACAGAGACAAACGGTATTGATTCACCAGGACCCATCTCTTGCAAAACTCATGCGCAATCACGCTGCATCCGCCACCCACTCTCAGTCACTAACCGCAAACAAACAAAATCACTGCCATCTGCCACACATCACGTCACATACTTGCTTCCGTGGCCAGGCGGTCGAACACATCGTTGATGAAACTGTTCATGATGTTCATCGCCTTGTTGCTGATCCCGGTGTCAGAGTGTACCTGCTTCAACACCTTGAAGATGTACAGCGACCAGGTCCTCACCGACTTCCTTTTGCCGCCCTTCTTGGCCCCCTTGGGGGTCTTGGCCTTGGCACCCTTCCCCTTGCCACCGGTCTTTCCGCCCTTGGCTCCAGATTTTGCAGGCATGTTGCGCTGGAGAATATGCATGCGGTACGTTGGACGAACCAATCGAACAAATCAATGAAAAGCGAAACACACGGTTGCCTGTGGCCACTTCGGTTCTGTAACTGCAGTGTGTCAGCAACCAACCACCCAACATCAGATGGCTCAAACAGACACCTGTCCCCGGAAATTACACTCCACCACTGCCACCATCAGAACCAAACGATTCCACGCTGGGCAGTGGTGTTCAAAAACACCGTTGAGGCTCACGGGCCTGAATGCCTTTACTTCTTCTTCGGGGCTGCCTTCTTGGCCTTGCTGGGCTTCTTCGCCTTGCTGGGCTTCTTCGCCTTGCTAGGCTTCTTCGCCTTGCTGGCCTTGCTAGGCTTCTTCGCCTTGCTGGCCGCCTTCTTTACTTTGGGCTTCTTTGCCTTGGGCTTCTTCACCTTCTTCACCTTGGGCACCTTCTTGGCGGCTTTGGCAAGACGGTAGCTGTCCTTGGTCTGCACCAGCAAACCCTTGGCCACCGCCTTCTTCAGTGCCATGCGCAAATGGGCAGACAGCCCAGTCAACACCTTGCCGTACTTAGCCTCCATGTACTTGCCAATGCTGGCCCGGCTGGCGCCCTTCACAGGCTTACCAGTGGCAGTAATGGCCTCCTTCACCATATCAAAATATGGTGGGTGTTTGGGGGCAACCTTGGCTTTCGCTGGCATCGTAAGAAACCTGGACAGCACAACACCCAGTCAAAACTTTTCATGCAGTAGGCAAAACCGCAATCGGCAGGATAAGCAGGCACGCAAACGGCCATGGAATGATGAGGGGTCATCCGATTGCAATGGGGATGCCACCCGGCTCAGTGGTGTTGAAAAACACCGTTTGTGGAAACCTTTCCTCGTGTACCCTCCTTGCTTACGCACGCTCCCCGCGGATGCGGCGAGCCAGCTGCATATCCTTCGGCATGATGGTCACCCTCTTGGCATGGATTGCGCACAGGTTGGTATCTGCAACAGAAAAACACGGGCAGTGCAGTGTGCGGTGCAGGAAATCAACCTCGCACCAAACACCGGGGCAGAGTGGCAAAACCATTTCCAGATTGGATTCCCTTCTTTACGTCAAACAATACTCGGATATCACTATCACCATGTTTTATTGGTTCCACACACAGTGCACTCACTGGTCATGCCCACCACTACAGAATCGGGCGCATTTCTCCGCACATGACAATTGCCCACTAAAAACAATCCAACTACTCAACCACATATGCGTCAGCTGCTAGGGGGCTCCCAAACACAACACCTCATTCATACCTTCGAACAGCCCAACCAAATACGCCTCGGCCGCCTCCTGGATCGCCTGCACGGCCGACGTCTGGAACCGCAGGTCACTCTTGAACTCCTGCGCAATCTCGCGCACCAGGCGCTGGAATGGCAGCCGCCGGATCAGCAAATCCGTGGACTTCTGGAACCGACGGATCTCACGCAGTGCAACGGTACCCGGACGGAACCGATGAGGCTTCTTGATGCCACCGGTCGCCGGCTGCGACTTGCGAGCAGCCTTGGTGGCCAGCTGCTTGCGGGGCGCCTTGCCTCCGGTA
Organism: Eutreptiella sp. 'Long Island Sound 2002'; assembly: GCA_964036045.1. Classification (NCBI taxonomy): domain Eukaryota; phylum Euglenozoa; class Euglenophyceae; order Eutreptiales; family Eutreptiaceae; genus Eutreptiella; species Eutreptiella sp. 'Long Island Sound 2002'. Next base: position 133,607,668 of record OZ038383.1, read on the forward strand.
CTCTTGCGGGCAGTCTGCTTGGTACGAGCCATGGTGGAAGAGAAGAGCTGTAATATGCAAACAAAATCATGCCAAACACGCCCGTAGCACACCACCAGCAATCTTGCTTGGACGGTTCGTCGTTACAACCACACACCCCTGCAAAGATGCTGCATCCACAAATATACTTCCTTCACCTGAGTCCCAAACATGTCACAACCAACAGGCAGGAGTGGTGTTGAAAAACACCGGTTTGTACGGGTCCGTTTATTTGCCCTTCTTCTTCAACAGCACCTGCTGGATGTTCGGCAGCACACCGCCAGATGCAATGGTCACGCCGCTCAGCAGCTTGTTCAGCTCTTCGTCATTGCGAATGGCCAACTGAAACACAACAGACGGATTGATTGCTCGGCTTGGATGCCACCTTGCACCCATGCAATCCTCTGCGCGCGTGCACCCACATGCACATATACGACCAATGAACGGACACGCATACCGTCAAGAACCGAGGCGTGATACGCTTCTTCTTGTTGTCCCGCGATGCGTTGCCCGCAAGCTCCAACATCTCAGCGCACAGGTACTCCAACACGGCAGCCAAATACACAGGCGCTCCCTTGCCCACACGGGTAGAGTACCGCCCGGACTTCAGCAGCGACTTCGTCCGGCCCACGGGGAACGTCAGTCCGGCCTTCTTGGACTTCCCAGATCCACCGGTCTTGCCCTTCTTGCCACCGGTCTTGGCTCCCTTCTTGTCCTTACCGCCCTTGGGGGTAGACGACATTGCTTGCTGGAGAAAAGAGCTGTGGAGCATCATGCATCAGATTCATGGATTGCAACCGCAGCGGATTTATCAACCACCACACCATCACCCGTCGGCCACCGCATGCATGGAGATGACGCAGGCAGGCGAAAAATGACACACACAACTACGCACCACCACAAACGGGGGCACGCACGCTGCGTCGCCTGTGACTCGGAACCACACACCGCCATGCATGCCCACCATGCCGAACATGCAAACCCCAGCCATTCCATCCCAGTCCACGGTGGAGTGGTGTTGAAAAACACCGTTGGAGTGTGGGTCGTCTCCCATTCCTCGGGCTGATTTACCCGCCGAACCCGTACAGAGTGCGGCCGGCCTTCTTCAACGAGAACACAACGTCCAATGCCGTCACGGTCTTCCTGCGGCCGTGCTCCGTGTACGTCACGGCATCCTTGATCAAATTCTCCAGAAACAGCTTCAGCACGGATCGTGTCTCCTCGTAGATGGTCCCGGAAATGCGCTTCACGCCACCTCGCCGGGCCAGACGGCGGATGGCCGGCTTGGTGATGCCCTGGATCTGATCGCGCAGAACCTTGCGGTGACGCTTGGCGCCGCCCTTGCCCAATCCTTTGCCACCTTTGCCACGTCCAGACATTGAGGATGAAAACTGTGGAGGATGGAAGACAAAACCCGTGACGAACATCGCACAGCGGGCAGTGTGCAAACACGAACGTATACTCCACTGTCAATCAGCCCCCAGTATTTGATTGCTTTCAACAACTGACCGCATGTGCACGGCAATGACGGAGCACACAGAGGAGGACCATGTGGCCATCAGTGGTCAGTGGTGTTGAAAAACACCGTTTGCTGCGCCCCGCCTTTTTAAGCAGACGTGTACTTGGCTACCGCCTTGGTGCCCTCACTCATGGCGTGCTTGGCAAGCTCACCAGGCAGCATGAGCCGCACGGCAGTCTGGATCTCCCGTGACGAAAGCGTCTTGGTCTTGTTAATCTTGCTCAACTTGCCTGAAACAAAAAACGGACCAATTCCGCAGACCGAACACAACCAAACAACAATGATCGCAGAGAGGACCGCTGCAACAGAGACAAACGGTATTGATTCACCGGGACCCATCTCTTGCAAAACTCATGCGCAATCACGCTGCATCCGCCACCCACTCTCAGTCACTAACCACAAACAAACAAAATCACTGCCATCTGCCACACAGCACGTCACATACTTGCTTCCGTGGCCAGGCGGTCGAACACATCGTTGATGAAACTGTTCATGATGTTCATCGCCTTGTTGCTGATCCCGGTGTCAGAGTGTACCTGCTTCAACACCTTGAAGATGTACAGCGACCAGGTCCTCACCGACTTCCTTTTGCCGCCCTTCTTGGCCCCCTTGGGGGTCTTGGCCTTGGCACCCTTCCCCTTGCCACCGGTCTTTCCGCCCTTGGCTCCAGATTTTGCAGGCATGTTGCGCTGGAGAACATGCATGCGGTACGTTGGACGAACCAATCAAACAAATCAATGAAAAGCGAAACACACGGTTGCCTGTGGCCACTTCGGTTCTGTAACTGCAGTGTGTCAGCAACCAACCACCCAACATCAGATGGCTCAAACAGACACCTGTCCCCGGAAATTACACTCCACCACTGCCACCATCAGAACCAAACGATTCCACGCTGGGCAGTGGTGTTCAAAAACACCGTTGAGGCTCACGGGCCTGAATGCCTTTACTTCTTCTTCGGGGCTGCCTTCTTGGCCTTGCTGGGCTTCTTCGCCTTGCTAGGTTTCTTCGCCTTGCTAGGCTTCTTCGCCTTGCTGGCCTTGCTAGGCTTCTTCGCCTTGCTTGCCGCCTTCTTTACCTTGGGCTTCTTTGCCTTGGGCTTCTTCACCTTCTTCACCTTTTTCGCTTTCTTCACCTTGGGCACCTTCTTGGCGGCTTTGGCAAGACGGTAGCTGTCCTTGGTCTGCACCAGCAAACCCTTGGCCACCGCCTTCTTCAGTGCCATGCGCAAATGGGCAGACAGCCCAGTCAACACCTTGCCGTACTTGGCCTCCATGTACTTGCCAATGCTGGCCCGGCTGGCGCCCTTCACAGGCTTACCAGTGGCAGTAATGGCCTCCTTCACCATATCAAAATATGGTGGGTGTTTGGGGGCAACCTTGGCTTTCGCTGGCATCGTAAGAAACCTGGACAGCACAACACCCAGTCAAAACTTTTCATGCAGTAGGCAAAACCGCAATCGGCAGGATAAGCAGGCACGCAAACGGCCATGGAATGATGAGGGGTCATCCGATTGCAATGGGGATGCCACCCGGCTCAGTGGTGTTGAAAAACACCGTTTGTGGAAACCTTTCCTCGTGTACCCTCCTTGCTTACGCACGCTCCCCGCGGATGCGGCGAGCCAGCTGCATATCCTTCGGCATGATGGTCACCCTCTTGGCATGGATTGCGCACAGGTTGGTATCTGCAACAGAAAAACACGGGCAGTGCAGTGTGCGGTGCAGGAAATCAACCTCGCACCAAACACCGGGGCAGAGTGGCAAAACCACTTCCAGATTGGATTCCCTTCTTTACGTCAAACAATACTCGGATATCACCATCACCATGTTTTATTGGTTCCACACACACACAGTGCACTCACTGGTCATGCCCACCACTACAGAATCGGGCGCATTTCTCCGCACATGACAATTGCCCACTAAAAACAATCCAACTACTCAACCACATATGCGTCAGCTGCTAGGGGGCTCCCAAACACAACACCTCATTCATACCTTCGAACAGCCCAACCAAATACGCCTCGGCCGCCTCCTGGATCGCCTGCACGGCCGACGTCTGGAACCGCAGGTCACTCTTGAACTCCTGCGCAATCTCGCGCACCAGGCGCTGGAATGGCAGCCGCCGGATCAGCAAATCCGTGGACTTCTGGAACCGACGGATCTCACGCAGTGCAACGGTACCCGGACGGAACCGATGAGGCTTCTTGATGCCACCGGTCGCCGGCTGCGACTTGCGAGCAGCCTTGGTGGCCAGCTGCTTGCGGGGCGCCTTGCCTCCGGTGCTCTTGCGGGCAGTCTGCTTGGTACGAGCCATGGTGGAAGAGAAGAGCTGTAATATGCAAACAAAATCATGCCAAACACGCCCGTAGCACACCACCAGCAATCTTGCTTGGACGGTTCGTCGTTACAACCACACACCCCTGCAAAGATGCTGCATCCACAAATATACTTCCTTCACCTGAGTCCCAAACATGTCACAACCAACAGGCAGGAGTGGTGTTGAAAAACACCGGTTTGTACGGGTCCGTTTATTTGCCCTTCTTCTTCAACAGCACCTGCTGGATGTTCGGCAGCACACCGCCAGATGCAATGGTCACGCCGCTCAGCAGCTTGTTCAGCTCTTCGTCATTGCGAATGGCCAACTGAAACACAACAGACGGATTGATGGCTCGGCTTGGATGCCACCTTGCACCCATGCAATCCTCTGCGCGCGTGCACCCACATGCACATATACGACCAATGAACGGACACGCATACCGTCAAGAACCGAGGCGTGATACGCTTCTTCTTGTTGTCCCGCGATGCGTTGCCCGCAAGCTCCAACATCTCAGCGCACAGGTACTCCAACACGGCAGCCAAATACACAGGCGCTCCCTTGCCCACACGGGTAGAGTACCGCCCGGACTTCAGCAGCGACTTCGTCCGGCCCACGGGGAACGTCAGTCCGGCCTTCTTGGACTTCCCAGATCCACCGGTCTTGCCCTTCTTGCCACCGGTCTTGGCTCCCTTCTTGTCCTTACCGCCCTTGGGGGTAGACGACATTGCTTGCTGGAGAAAAGAGCTGTGGAGCATCATGCATCAGATTCATGGATTGCAACCGCAGCGGATTTATCAACCACCACACCATCACCCGTCGGCCACCGCATGCATGGAGATGACGCAGGCAGGCGAAAAATGACACACACAACTACGCACCACCACAAACGGGGGCACGCACGCTGCGTCGCCTGTGACTCGGAACCACACACCGCCATGCATGCCCACCATGCCGAACATGCAAACCCCAGCCATTCCATCCCAGTCCACGGTGGAGTGGTGTTGAAAAACACCGTTGGAGTGTGGGTCGTCTCCCATTCCTCGGGCTGATTTACCCGCCGAACCCGTACAGAGTGCGGCCGGCCTTCTTCAACGAGAACACAACGTCCAATGCCGTCACGGTCTTCCTGCGGCCGTGCTCCGTGTACGTCACGGCATCTTTGATCAAATTCTCCAGAAACAGCTTCAGCACGGATCGTGTCTCCTCGTAGATGGTCCCGGAAATGCGCTTCACGCCACCTCGCCGGGCCAGACGGCGGATGGCCGGCTTGGTGATGCCCTGGATCTGATCGCGCAGAACCTTGCGGTGACGCTTGGCGCCGCCCTTGCCCAATCCTTTGCCACCTTTGCCACGTCCAGACATTGAGGATGAAAACTGTGGAGGATGAAAAACAAAACCCGTGACGAACATCGCACAGCGGGCAGTGTGCAAACACGAACGTATACTCCACTGTCAATCAGCCCCCAGTATTTGATTGCTTTCAACAACTGACCGCATGTGCACGGCAATGACGGAGCACACAGAGGAGGACCATGTGGCCATCAGTGGTCAGTGGTGTTGAAAAACACCGTTTACTGCGCCCCGCCTTTTTAAGCAGACGTGTACTTGGCTACCGCCTTGGTGCCCTCACTCATGGCGTGCTTGGCAAGCTCACCAGGCAGCATGAGCCGCACGGCAGTCTGGATCTCCCGTGACGAAAGCGTCTTGGTCTTGTTAATCTTGCTCAACTTGCCTGAAACAAAAAACGGACCAATTCCGCAGACCGAACACAACCAAACAACAATGATCGCAGAGAGGACCGCTGCAACAGAGACAAACGGTATTGATTCACCGGGACCCATCTCTTGCAAAACTCATGCGCAATCACGCTGCATCCGCCACCCACTCTCAGTCACTAACCACAAACAAACAAAATCACTGCCATCTGCCACACATCACGTCACATACTTGCTTCCGTGGCCAGGCGGTCGAACACATCGTTGATGAAACTGTTCATGATGTTCATCGCCTTGTTGCTGATCCCGGTGTCAGAGTGTACCTGCTTCAACACCTTGAAGATGTACAGCGACCAGGTCCTCACCGACTTCCTTTTGCCGCCCTTCTTGGCCCCCTTGGGGGTCTTGGCCTTGGCACCCTTCCCCTTGCCACCGGTCTTTCCGCCCTTGGCTCCAGATTTTGCAGGCATGTTGCGCTGGAGAACATGCATGCGGTACGTTGGACGAACCAATCAAACAAATCAATGAAAAGCGAAACACACGGTTGCCTGTGGCCACTTCGGTTCTGTAACTGCAGTGTGTCAGCAACCAACCACCCAACATCAGATGGCTCAAACAGACACCTGTCCCCGGAAATTACACTCCACCACTGCCACCATCAGAACCAAACGATTCCACGCTGGGCAGTGGTGTTCAAAAACACCGTTGAGGCTCACGGGCCTGAATGCCTTTACTTCTTCTTCGGGGCTGCCTTCTTGGCCTTGCTGGGCTTCTTCGCCTTGCTAGGTTTCTTCGCCTTGCTAGGCTTCTTCGCCTTGCTGGCCTTGCTAGGCTTCTTCGCCTTGCTGGCCGCCTTCTTTACCTTGGGCTTCTTTGCCTTGGGCTTCTTCACCTTCTTCACCTTTTTCGCTTTCTTCACCTTGGGCACCTTCTTGGCGGCTTTGGCAAGACGGTAGCTGTCCTTGGTCTGCACCAGCAAACCCTTGGCCACCGCCTTCTTCAGTGCCATGCGCAAATGGGCAGACAGCCCAGTCAACACCTTGCCGTACTTAGCCTCCATGTACTTGCCAATGCTGGCCCGGCTGGCGCCCTTCACAGGCTTACCAGTGGCAGTAATGGCCTCCTTCACCATATCAAAATATGGTGGGTGTTTGGGGGCAACCTTGGCTTTCGCTGGCATCGTAAGAAACCTGGACAGCACAACACCCAGTCAAAACTTTTCATGCAGTAGGCAAAACCGCAATCGGCAGGATAAGCAGGCACGCAAACGGCCATGGAATGATGAGGGGTCATCCGATTGCAATGGGGATGCCACCCGGCTCAGTGGTGTTGAAAAACACCGTTTGTGGAAACCTTTCCTCGTGTACCCTCCTTGCTTACGCACGCTCCCCGCGGATGCGGCGAGCCAGCTGCATATCCTTCGGCATGATGGTCACCCTCTTGGCATGGATTGCGCACAGGTTGGTATCTGCAACAGAAAAACACGGGCAGTGCAGTGTGCGGTGCAGGAAATCAACCTCGCACCAAACACCGGGGCAGAGTGGCAAAACCATTTCCAGATTGGATTCCCTTCTTTACGTCAAACAATACTCGGATATCACCATCACCATGTTTTATTGGTTCCACACACACACAGTGCACTCACTGGTCATGCCCACCACTACAGAATCGGGCGCATTTCTCCGCACATGACAATTGCCCACTAAAAACAATCCAACTACTCAACCACATATGCGTCAGCTGCTAGGGGGCTCCCAAACACAACACCTCATTCATACCTTCGAACAGCCCAACCAAATACGCCTCGGCCGCCTCCTGGATCGCCTGCACGGCCGACGTCTGGAACCGCAGGTCACTCTTGAACTCCTGCGCAATCTCGCGCACCAGGCGCTGGAATGGCAGCCGCCGGATCAGCAAATCCGTGGACTTCTGGAACCGACGGATCTCACGCAGTGCAACGGTACCCGGACGGAACCGATGAGGCTTCTTGATGCCACCGGTCGCCGGCTGCGACTTGCGAGCAGCCTTGGTGGCCAGCTGCTTGCGGGGCGCCTTGCCTCCGGTACTCTTGCGGGCAGTCTGCTTGGTACGAGCCATGGTGGAAGAGAAGAGCTGTAATATGCAAACAAAATCATGCCAAACACGCCCGTAGCACACCACCAGCAATCTTGCTTGGACGGTTCGTCGTTACAACCACACACCCCTGCAAAGATGCTGCATCCACAAATATACTTCCTTCACCTGAGTCCCAAACATGTCACAACCAACAGGCAGGAGTGGTGTTGAAAAACACCGGTTTGTACGGGTCCGTTTATTTGCCCTTCTTCTTCAACAGCACCTGCTGGATGTTCGGCAGCACACCGCCAGATGCAATGGTCACGCCGCTCAGCAGCTTGTTCAGCTCTTCGTCATTGCGAATGGCCAACTGAAACACAACAGACGGATTGATGGCTCGGCTTGGATGCCACCTTGCACCCATGCAATCCTCTGCGCGCGTGCACCCACATGCACATATACGACCAATGAACGGACACGCATACCGTCAAGAACCGAGGCGTGATACGCTTCTTCTTGTTGTCCCGCGATGCGTTGCCCGCAAGCTCCAACATCTCAGCGCACAGGTACTCCAACACGGCAGCCAAATACACAGGCGCTCCCTTGCCCACACGGGTAGAGTACCGCCCGGACTTCAGCAGCGACTTCGTCCGGCCCACGGGGAACGTCAGTCCGGCCTTCTTGGACTGACCAGTTCCACCGGTCTTGCCCTTCTTGCCACCGGTCTTGGCTCCCTTCTTGTCCTTACCGCCCTTGGGGGTAGACGACATTGCTTGCTGGAGAAAAGAGCTGTGGAGCATCATGCATCAGATTCATGGATTGCAACCGCAGCGGATTTATCAACCACCACACCATCACCCGTCGGCCACCGCATGCATGGAGATGACGCAGGCAGGCGAAAAATGACACACACAACTACGCACCACCACAAACGGGGGCACGCACGCTGCGTCGCCTGTGACTCGGAACCACACACCGCCATGCATGCCCACCATGCCGAACATGCAAACCCCAGCCATTCCATCCCAGTCCACGGTGGAGTGGTGTTGAAAAACACCGTTGGAGTGTGGGTCGTCTCCCATTCCTCAGGCTGATTTACCCGCCGAACCCGTACAGAGTGCGGCCGGCCTTCTTCAACGAGAACACAACGTCCAATGCCGTCACGGTCTTCCTGCGGCCGTGCTCCGTGTACGTCACGGCATCCTTGATCAAATTCTCCAGAAACAGCTTCAGCACGGATCGTGTCTCCTCGTAGATGGTCCCGGAAATGCGCTTCACGCCACCTCGCCGGGCCAGACGGCGGATGGCCGGCTTGGTGATGCCCTGGATCTGATCGCGCAGAACCTTGCGGTGACGCTTGGCGCCGCCCTTGCCCAATCCTTTGCCACCTTTGCCACGTCCAGACATTGAGGATGAAAACTGTGGAGGATGAAAGACAAAACCCGTGACAAACATCGCACAGCGGGCAGTGTGCAAACACGAACGTATACTCCACTGTCAATCAGCCCCCAGTATTTGATTGCTTTCAACAACTGACCGCATGTGCACGGCAATGACGGAGCACACAGAGGAGGACCATGTGGCCATCAGTGGTCAGTGGTGTTGAAAAACACCGTTTACTGCGCCCCGCCTTTTTAAGCAGACGTGTACTTGGCTACCGCCTTGGTGCCCTCACTCATGGCGTGCTTGGCAAGCTCACCAGGCAGCATGAGCCGCACGGCAGTCTGGATCTCCCGTGACGAAAGCGTCTTGGTCTTGTTAATCTTGCTCAACTTGCCTGAAACAAAAAACGGACCAATTCCGCAGACCGAACACAACCAAACAACAATGATCGCAGAGAGGACCGCTGCAACAGAGACAAACGGTATTGATTCACCGGGACCCATCTCTTGCAAAACTCATGCGCAATCACGCTGCATCCGCCACCCACTCTCAGTCACTAACCGCAAACAAACAAAATCACTGCCATCTGCCACACATCACGTCACATACTTGCTTCCGTGGCCAGGCGGTCGAACACATCGTTGATGAAACTGTTCATGATGTTCATCGCCTTGTTGCTGATCCCGGTGTCAGAGTGTACCTGCTTCAACACCTTGAAGATGTACAGCGACCAGGTCCTCACCGACTTCCTTTTGCCGCCCTTCTTGGCCCCCTTGGGGGTCTTGGCCTTGGCACCCTTCCCCTTGCCACCGGTCTTTCCGCCCTTGGCTCCAGATTTTGCAGGCATGTTGCGCTGGAGAACATGCATGCGGTACGTTGGACGAACCAATCAAACAAATCAATGAAAAGCGAAACACACGGTTGCCTGTGGCCACTTCGGTTCTGTAACTGCAGTGTGTCAGCAACCAACCACCCAACATCAGATGGCTCAAACAGACACCTGTCCCCGGAAATTACACTCCACCACTGCCACCATCAGAACCAAACGATTCCACGCTGGGCAGTGGTGTTCAAAAACACCGTTGAGGCTCACGGGCCTGAATGCCTTTACTTCTTCTTCGGGGCTGCCTTCTTGGCCTTGCTGGGCTTCTTCGCCTTGCTAGGTTTCTTCGCCTTGCTAGGCTTCTTCGCCTTGCTGGCCTTGCTAGGCTTCTTCGCCTTGCTGGCCGCCTTCTTTACCTTGGGCTTCTTTGCCTTGGGCTTCTTCACCTTCTTCACCTTTTTCGCTTTCTTCACCTTGGGCACCTTCTTGGCGGCTTTGGCAAGACGGTAGCTGTCCTTGGTCTGCACCAGCAAACCCTTGGCCACCGCCTTCTTCAGTGCCATGCGCAAATGGGCAGACAGCCCAGTCAACACCTTGCCGTACTTGGCCTCCATGTACTTGCCAATGCTGGCCCGGCTGGCGCCCTTCACAGGCTTACCAGTGGCAGTAATGGCCTCCTTCACCATATCAAAATATGGTGGGTGTTTGGGGGCAACCTTGGCTTTCGCTGGCATCGTAAGAAACCTGGACAGCACAACACCCAGTCAAAACTTTTCATGCAGTAGGCAAAACCGCAATCGGCAGGATAAGCAGGCACGCAAACGGCCATGGAATGATGAGGGGTCATCCGATTGCAATGGGGATGCCACCCGGCTCAGTGGTGTTGAAAAACACCGTTTGTGGAAACCTTTCCTCGTGTACCCTCCTTGCTTACGCACGCTCCCCGCGGATGCGGCGAGCCAGCTGCATATCCTTCGGCATGATGGTCACCCTCTTGGCATGGATTGCGCACAGGTTGGTATCTGCAACAGAAAAACACGGGCAGTGCAGTGTGCGGTGCAGGAAATCAACCTCGCACCAAACACCGGGGCAGAGTGGCAAAACCACTTCCGGATTGGATTCCCTTCTTTACGTCAAACAATACTCGGATATCACCATCACCATGTTTTATTGGTTCCACACACACACAGTGCACTCACTGGTCATGCCCACCACTACAGAATCGGGCGCATTTCTCCGCACATGACAATTGCCCACTAAAAACAATCCAACTACTCAACCACATATGCGTCAGCTGCTAGGGGGCTCCCAAACACAACACCTCATTCATACCTTCGAACAGCCCAACCAAATACGCCTCGGCCGCCTCCTGGATCGCCTGCACGGCCGACGTCTGGAACCGCAGGTCACTCTTGAACTCCTGCGCAATCTCGCGCACCAGGCGCTGGAATGGCAGCCGCCGGATCAGCAAATCCGTGGACTTCTGGAACCGACGGATCTCACGCAGTGCAACGGTACCCGGACGGAACCGATGAGGCTTCTTGATGCCACCGGTCGCCGGCTGCGACTTGCGAGCAGCCTTGGTGGCCAGCTGCTTGCGGGGCGCCTTGCCTCCGGTGCTCTTGCGGGCAGTCTGCTTGGTACGAGCCATGGTGGAAGAGAGGAGCTGTAATATGCAAACAAAATCATGCCAAACACGCCCGTAGCACACCACCAGCAATCTTGCTTGGACGGTTCGTCGTTACAACCACACACCCCTGCAAAGATGCTGCATCCACAAATATACTTCCTTCACCTGAGTCCCAAACATGTCACAACCAACAGGCAGGAGTGGTGTTGAAAAACACCGGTTTGTACGGGTCCGTTTATTTGCCCTTCTTCTTCAACAGCACCTGCTGGATGTTCGGCAGCACACCGCCAGATGCAATGGTCACGCCGCTCAGCAGCTTGTTCAGCTCTTCGTCATTGCGAATGGCCAACTGAAACACAACAGACGGATTGATGGCTCGGCTTGGATGCCACCTTGCACCCATGCAATCCTCTGCGCGCGTGCACCCACATGCACATATACGACCAATGAACGGACACGCATACCGTCAAGAACCGAGGCGTGATACGCTTCTTCTTGTTGTCCCGCGATGCGTTGCCCGCAAGCTCCAACATCTCAGCGCACAGGTACTCCAACACGGCAGCCAAATACACAGGCGCTCCCTTGCCCACACGGGTAGAGTACCGCCCGGACTTCAGCAGCGACTTCGTCCGGCCCACGGGGAACGTCAGTCCGGCCTTCTTGGACTGACCAGTTCCACCGGTCTTGCCCTTCTTGCCACCGGTCTTGGCTCCCTTCTTGTCCTTACCGCCCTTGGGGGTAGACGACATTGCTTGCTGGAGAAGAGCTGTGGAGCATCATGCATCAGATTCATGGATTGCAACCGCAGCGGATTTATCAACCACCACACCATCACCCGTCGGCCACCGCATGCATGGAGATGACGCAGGCAGGCGAAAAATGACACACACAACTACGCACCACCACAAACGGGGGCACGCACGCTGCGTCGCCTGTGACTCGGAACCACACACCGCCATGCATGCCCACCATGCCGAACATGCAAACCCCAGCCATTCCATCCCAGTCCACGGTGGAGTGGTGTTGAAAAACACCGTTGGAGTGTGGGTCGTCTCCCATTCCTCAGGCTGATTTACCCGCCGAACCCGTACAGAGTGCGGCCGGCCTTCTTCAACGAGAACACAACGTCCAATGCCGTCACGGTCTTCCTGCGGCCGTGCTCCGTGTACGTCACGGCATCCTTGATCAAATTCTCCAGAAACAGCTTCAGCACGGATCGTGTCTCCTCGTAGATGGTCCCGGAAATGCGCTTCACGCCACCTCGCCGGGCCAGACGGCGGATGGCCGGCTTGGTGATGCCCTGGATCTGATCGCGCAGAACCTTGCGGTGACGCTTGGCGCCGCCCTTGCCCAATCCTTTGCCACCTTTGCCACGTCCAGACATTGAGGATGAAAACTGTGGAGGATGAAAGACAAAACCCGTGACAAACATCGCACAGCGGGCAGTGTGCAAACACGAACGTATACTCCACTGTCAATCAGCCCCCAGTATTTGATTGCTTTCAACAACTGACCGCATGTGCACGGCAATGACGGAGCACACAGAGGAGGACCATGTGGCCATCAGTGGTCAGTGGTGTTGAAAAACACCGTTTACTGCGCCCCGCCTTTTTAAGCAGACGTGTACTTGGCTACCGCCTTGGTGCCCTCACTCATGGCGTGCTTGGCAAGCTCACCAGGCAGCATGAGCCGCACGGCAGTCTGGATCTCCCGTGACGAAAGCGTCTTGGTCTTGTTAATCTTGCTCAACTTGCCTGAAACAAAAAACGGACCAATTCCGCAGACCGAACACAACCAAACAACAATGATCGCAGAGAGGACCGCTGCAACAGAGACAAACGGTATTGATTCACCGGGACCCATCTCTTGCAAAACTCATGCGCAATCACGCTGCATCCGCCACCCACTCTCAGTCACTAACCGCAAACAAACAAAATCACTGCCATCTGCCACACATCACGTCACATACTTGCTTCCGTGGCCAGGCGGTCGAACACATCGTTGATGAAACTGTTCATGATGTTCATCGCCTTGTTGCTGATCCCGGTGTCAGAGTGTACCTGCTTCAACACCTTGAAGATGTACAGCGACCAGGTCCTCACCGACTTCCTTTTGCCGCCCTTCTTGGCCCCCTTGGGGGTCTTGGCCTTGGCACCCTTCCCCTTGCCACCGGTCTTTCCGCCCTTGGCTCCAGATTTTGCAGGCATGTTGCGCTGGAGAACATGCATGCGGTACGTTGGACGAACCAATCAAACAAATCAATGAAAAGCGAAACACACGGTTGCCTGTGGCCACTTCGGTTCTGTAACTGCAGTGTGTCAGCAACCAACCACCCAACATCAGATGGCTCAAACAGACACCTGTCCCCGGAAATTACACTCCACCACTGCCACCATCAGAACCAAACGATTCCACGCTGGGCAGTGGTGTTCAAAAACACCGTTGAGGCTCACGGGCCTGAATGCCTTTACTTCTTCTTCGGGGCTGCCTTCTTGGCCTTGCTGGGCTTCTTCGCCTTGCTAGGTTTCTTCGCCTTGCTAGGCTTCTTCGCCTTGCTGGCCTTGCTAGGCTTCTTCGCCTTGCTTGCCGCCTTCTTTACCTTGGGCTTCTTTGCCTTGGGCTTCTTCACCTTCTTCACCTTTTTCGCTTTCTTCACCTTGGGCACCTTCTTGGCGGCTTTGGCAAGACGGTAGCTGTCCTTGGTCTGCACCAGCAAACCCTTGGCCACCGCCTTCTTCAGTGCCATGCGCAAATGGGCAGACAGCCCAGTCAACACCTTGCCGTACTTGGCCTCCATGTACTTGCCAATGCTGGCCCGGCTGGCGCCCTTCACAGGCTTACCAGTGGCAGTAATGGCCTCCTTCACCATATCAAAATATGGTGGGTGTTTGGGGGCAACCTTGGCTTTCGCTGGCATCGTAAGAAACCTGGACAGCACAACACCCAGTCAAAACTTTTCATGCAGTAGGCAAAACCGCAATCGGCAGGATAAGCAGGCACGCAAACGGCCATGGAATGATGAGGGGTCATCCGATTGCAATGGGGATGCCACCCGGCTCAGTGGTGTTGAAAAACACCGTTTGTGGAAACCTTTCCTCGTGTACGCTCCTTGCTTACGCACGCTCCCCGCGGATGCGGCGAGCCAGCTGCATATCCTTCGGCATGATGGTCACCCTCTTGGCATGGATTGCGCACAGGTTGGTATCTGCAACAGAAAAACACGGGCAGTGCAGTGTGCGGTGCAGGAAATCAACCTCGCACCAAACACCGGGGCAGAGTGGCAAAACCACTTCCAGATTGGATTCCCTTCTTTACGTCAAACAATACTCGGATATCACCATCACCATGTTTTATTGGTTCCACACACACACAGTGCACTCACTGGTCATGCCCACCACTACAGAATCGGGCGCATTTCTCCGCACATGACAATTGCCCACTAAAAACAATCCAACTACTCAACCACATATGCGTCAGCTGCTAGGGGGCTCCCAAACACAACACCTCATTCATACCTTCGAACAGCCCAACCAAATACGCCTCGGCCGCCTCCTGGATCGCCTGCACGGCCGACGTCTGGAACCGCAGGTCACTCTTGAACTCCTGCGCAATCTCGCGCACCAGGCGCTGGAATGGCAGCCGCCGGATCAGCAAATCCGTGGACTTCTGGAACCGACGGATCTCACGCAGTGCAACGGTACCCGGACGGAACCGATGAGGCTTCTTGATGCCACCGGTCGCCGGCTGCGACTTGCGAGCAGCCTTGGTGGCCAGCTGCTTGCGGGGCGCCTTGCCTCCGGTGCTCTTGCGGGCAGTCTGCTTGGTACGAGCCATGGTGGAAGAGAGGAGCTGTAATATGCAAACAAAATCATGCCAAACACGCCCGTAGCACACCACCAGCAATCTTGCTTGGACGGTTCGTCGTTACAACCACACACCCCTGCAAAGATGCTGCATCCACAAATATACTTCCTTCACCTGAGTCCCAAACATGTCACAACCAACAGGCAGGAGTGGTGTTGAAAAACACCGGTTTGTACGGGTCCGTTTATTTGCCCTTCTTCTTCAACAGCACCTGCTGGATGTTCGGCAGCACACCGCCAGATGCAATGGTCACGCCGCTCAGCAGCTTGTTCAGCTCTTCGTCATTGCGAATGGCCAACTGAAACACAACAGACGGATTGATGGCTCGGCTTGGATGCCACCTTGCACCCATGCAATCCTCTGCGCGCGTGCACCCACATGCACATATACGACCAATGAACGGACACGCATACCGTCAAGAACCGAGGCGTGATACGCTTCTTCTTGTTGTCCCGCGATGCGTTGCCCGCAAGCTCCAACATCTCAGCGCACAGGTACTCCAACACGGCAGCCAAATACACAGGCGCTCCCTTGCCCACACGGGAAGAGTACCGCCCGGACTTCAGCAGCGACTGCGTCCGGCCCACGGGGAACGTCAGTCCGGCCTTCTTGGACTTCCCAGATCCACCGGTCTTGCCCTTCTTGCCACCGGTCTTGGCTCCCTTCTTGTCCTTACCGCCCTTGGGGGTAGACGACATTGCTTGCTGGAGAAGAGCTGTGGAGCATCATGCATCAGATTCATGGATTGCAACCGCAGCGGATTTATCAACCACCACACCATCACCCGTCGGCCACCACATGCATGGAGATGACGCAGGCAGGCGAAAAATGACACACACAACTACGCACCACCACAAACGGGGGCACGCACGCTGCGTCGCCTGTGACTCGGAACCACACACCGCCATGCATGCCCACCATGCCGAACATGCAAACCCCAGCCATTCCATCCCAGTCCACGGTGGAGTGGTGTTGAAAAACACCGTTGGAGTGTGGGTCGTCTCCCATTCCTCGGGCTGATTTACCCGCCGAACCCGTACAGAGTGCGGCCGGCCTTCTTCAACGAGAACACAACGTCCAATGCCGTCACAGTCTTCCTGCGGCCGTGCTCCGTGTACGTCACGGCATCCTTGATCAAATTCTCCAGAAACAGCTTCAGCACGGATCGTGTCTCCTCGTAGATGGTCCCGGAAATGCGCTTCACGCCACCTCGCCGGGCCAGACGGCGGATGGCCGGCTTGGTGATGCCCTGGATCTGATCGCGCAGAACCTTGCGGTGACGCTTGGCGCCGCCCTTGCCCAATCCTTTGCCACCTTTGCCACGTCCAGACATTGAGGATGAAAACTGTGGAGGATGGAAAACCAAACCCGTGACAAACATCGCACAGCGGGCAGTGTGCAAACACGAACGTATACTCCACTGTCAATCAGCCCCGCGTATTAGAGTATATGACCGCATGTGCACGGCAATGACGGAGCACACAGAGGAGGACCATGTGGCCATCAGTGGTCAGTGGTGTTGAAAAACACCGTTTACTGCGCCCCGCCTTTTTAAGCAGACGTGTACTTGGCTACCGCCTTGGTGCCCTCACTCATGGCGTGCTTGGCAAGCTCACCAGGCAGCATGAGCCGCACGGCAGTCTGGATCTCCCGTGACGAAAGCGTCTTGGTCTTGTTAATCTTGCTCAACTTGCCTGAAACAAAAAACGGACTGATTCCGCAGACCGAACACAACCAAACAACAATGATCGCAGAGAGGACCGCTGCAACAGAGACAAACGGTATTGATTCACCGGGACCCATCTCTTGCAAAACTCATGCGCAATCACGCTGCATCCGCCACCCACTCTCAGTCACTAACCGCAAACAAACAAAATCACTGCCATCTGCCACACATCACGTCACATACTTGCTTCCGTGGCCAGGCGGTCGAACACATCGTTGATGAAACTGTTCATGATGTTCATCGCCTTGTTGCTGATCCCGGTGTCAGAGTGCACCTGCTTCAACACCTTGAAGATGTACAGCGACCAGGTCCTCACCGACTTCCTTTTGCCGCCCTTCTTGGCCCCCTTGGGGGTCTTGGCCTTGGCACCCTTCCCCTTGCCACCGGTCTTTCCGCCCTTGGCTCCAGATTTTGCAGGCATGTTGCGCTGGAGAATATGCATGCGGTACGTTGGACGAAACAAATCAAACAAATCAATGAAAAGCGAAACACACGGTTGCCTGTGGCCACTTCGGTTCTGTAACTGCAGTGTGTCAGCAACCAACCACCCAACATCAGATGGCTCAAACAGACACCTGTCCCCGGAAATTACACTCCACCACTGCCACCATCAGAACCAAACGATTCCACGCTGGGCAGTGGTGTTCAAAAACACCGTTGAGGCTCACGGGCCTGAATGCCTTTACTTCTTCTTCGGGGCTGCCTTCTTGGCCTTGCTAGGCTTCTTCGCCTTGCTAGGTTTCTTTGCCTTGCTAGGCTTCTTCGCCTTGCTGGCCTTGCTAGGCTTCTTCGCCTTGCTGGCCGCCTTCTTTACTTTGGGCTTCTTTGCCTTGGGCTTCTTCACCTTCTTCACCTTTTTCGCTTTCTTCACCTTGGGCACCTTCTTGGCGGCTTTGGCAAGACGGTAGCTGTCCTTGGTCTGCACCAGCAAACCCTTGGCCACCGCCTTCTTCAGTGCCATGCGCAAATGGGCAGACAGCCCAGTCAACACCTTGCCGTACTTGGCCTCCATGTACTTGCCAATGCTGGCCCGGCTGGCGCCCTTCACAGGCTTACCAGTGGCAGTAATGGCCTCCTTCACCATATCAAAATATGGTGGGTGTTTGGGGGCAACCTTGGCTTTCGCTGGCATCGTAAGAAACCTGGACAGCACAACACCCAGTCAAAACTTTTCATGCAGTAGGCAAAACCGCAATCGGCAGGATAAGCAGGCACGCAAACGGCCATGGAATGATGAGGGGTCATCCGATTGCAATGGGGATGCCACCCGGCTCAGTGGTGTTGAAAAACACCGTTTGTGGAAACCTTTCCTCGTGTACGCTCCTTGCTTACGCACGCTCCCCGCGGATGCGGCGAGCCAGCTGCATATCCTTCGGCATGATGGTCACCCTCTTGGCATGGATTGCGCACAGGTTGGTATCTGCAACAGAAAAACACGGGCAGTGCAGTGTGCGGTGCAGGAAATCAACCTCGCACCAAACACCGGGGCAGAGTGGCAAAACCATTTCCAGATTGGATTCCCTTCTTTACGTCAAACAATACTCGGATATCACCATCACCATGTTTTATTGGTTCCACACACACACAGTGCACTCACTGGTCATGCCCACCACTACAGAATCGGGCGCATTTCTCCGCACATGACAATTGCCCACTAAAAACAATCCAACTACTCAACCACATATGCGTCAGCTGCTAGGGGGCTCCCAAACACAACACCTCATTCATACCTTCGAACAGCCCAACCAAATACGCCTCGGCCGCCTCCTGGATCGCCTGCACGGCCGACGTCTGGAACCGCAGGTCACTCTTGAACTCCTGCGCAATCTCGCGCACCAGGCGCTGGAATGGCAGCCGCCGGATCAGCAAATCCGTGGACTTCTGGAACCGACGGATCTCACGCAGTGCAACGGTACCCGGACGGAACCGATGAGGCTTCTTGATGCCACCGGTCGCCGGCTGCGACTTGCGAGCAGCCTTGGTGGCCAGCTGCTTGCGGGGCGCCTTGCCTCCGGTGCTCTTGCGGGCAGTCTGCTTGGTACGAGCCATGGTGGAAGAGAGGAGCTGTAATATGCAAACAAAATCATGCCAAACACGCCCGTAGCACACCACCAGCAATCTTGCTTGGACGGTTCGTCGTTACAACCACACACCCCTGCAAAGATGCTGCATCCACAAATATACTTCCTTCACCTGAGTCCCAAACATGTCACAACCAACAGGCAGGAGTGGTGTTGAAAAACACCGGTTTGTACGGGTCCGTTTATTTGCCCTTCTTCTTCAACAGCACCTGCTGGATGTTCGGCAGCACACCGCCAGATGCAATGGTCACGCCGCTCAGCAGCTTGTTCAGCTCTTCGTCATTGCGAATGGCCAACTGAAACACAACAGACGGATTGATGGCTCGGCTTGGATGCCACCTTGCACCCATGCAATCCTCTGCGCGCGTGCACCCACATGCACATATACGACCAATGAACGGACACGCATACCGTCAAGAACCGAGGCGTGATACGCTTCTTCTTGTTGTCCCGCGATGCGTTGCCCGCAAGCTCCAACATCTCAGCGCACAGGTACTCCAACACGGCAGCCAAATACACAGGCGCTCCCTTGCCCACACGGGAAGAGTACCGCCCGGACTTCAGCAGCGACTGCGTCCGGCCCACGGGGAACGTCAGTCCGGCCTTCTTGGACTTCCCAGATCCACCGGTCTTGCCTTTCTTGCCACCGGTCTTGGCTCCCTTCTTGTCCTTACCGCCCTTGGGGGTAGACGACATTGCTTGCTGGAGAAGAGCTGTGGAGCATCATGCATCAGATTCATGGATTGCAACCGCAGCGGATTTATCAACCACCACACCATCACCCGTCGGCCACCACATGCATGGAGATGACGCAGGCAGGCGAAAAATGACACACACAACTACGCACCACCACAAACGGGGGCACGCACGCTGCGTCGCCTGTGACTCGGAACCACACACCGCCATGCATGCCCACCATGCCGAACATGCAAACCCCAGCCATTCCATCCCAGTCCACGGTGGAGTGGTGTTGAAAAACACCGTTGGAGTGTGGGTCGTCTCCCATTCCTCGGGCTGATTTACCCGCCGAACCCGTACAGAGTGCGGCCGGCCTTCTTCAACGAGAACACAACGTCCAATGCCGTCACAGTCTTCCTGCGGCCGTGCTCCGTGTACGTCACGGCATCCTTGATCAAATTCTCCAGAAACAGCTTCAGCACGGATCGTGTCTCCTCGTAGATGGTCCCGGAAATGCGCTTCACGCCACCTCGCCGGGCCAGACGGCGGATGGCCGGCTTGGTGATGCCCTGGATCTGATCGCGCAGAACCTTGCGGTGACGCTTGGCGCCGCCCTTGCCCAATCCTTTGCCACCTTTGCCACGTCCAGACATTGAGGATGAAAACTGTGGAGGATGGAAAACCAAACCCGTGACAAACATCGCACAGCGGGCAGTGTGCAAACACGAACGTATACTCCACTGTCAATCAGCCCCGCGTATTAGAGTATATGACCGCATGTGCACGGCAATGACGGAGCACACAGAGGAGGACCATGTGGCCATCAGTGGTCAGTGGTGTTGAAAAACACCGTTTACTGCGCCCCGCCTTTTTAAGCAGACGTGTACTTGGCTACCGCCTTGGTGCCCTCACTCATGGCGTGCTTGGCAAGCTCACCAGGCAGCATGAGCCGCACGGCAGTCTGGATCTCCCGTGACGAAAGCGTCTTGGTCTTGTTAATCTTGCTCAACTTGCCTGAAACAAAAAACGGACCAATTCCGCAGACCGAACACAACCAAACAACAATGATCGCAGAGAGGACCGCTGCAACAGAGACAAACGGTATTGATTCACCGGGACCCATCTCTTGCAAAACTCATGCGCAATCACGCTGCATCCGCCACCCACTCTCAGTCACTAACCGCAAACAAACAAAATCACTGCCATCTGCCACACATCACGTCACATACTTGCTTCCGTGGCCAGGCGGTCGAACACATCGTTGATGAAACTGTTCATGATGTTCATCGCCTTGTTGCTGATCCCGGTGTCAGAGTGCACCTGCTTCAACACCTTGAAGATGTACAGCGACCAGGTCCTCACCGACTTCCTTTTGCCGCCCTTCTTGGCCCCCTTGGGGGTCTTGGCCTTGGCACCCTTCCCCTTGCCACCGGTCTTTCCGCCCTTGGCTCCAGATTTTGCAGGCATGTTGCGCTGGAGAACATGCATGCGGTACGTTGGACGAAACAAATCAAACAAATCAATGAAAAGCGAAACACACGGTTGCCTGTGGCCACTTCGGTTCTGTAACTGCAGTGTGTCAGCAACCAACCACCCAACATCAGATGGCTCAAACAGACACCTGTCCCCGGAAATTACACTCCACCACTGCCACCATCAGAACCAAACGATTCCACGCTGGGCAGTGGTGTTCAAAAACACCGTTGAGGCTCACGGGCCTGAATGCCTTTACTTCTTCTTCGGGGCTGCCTTCTTGGCCTTGCTAGGCTTCTTCGCCTTGCTAGGTTTCTTTGCCTTGCTAGGCTTCTTCGCCTTGCTGGCCTTGCTAGGCTTCTTCGCCTTGCTGGCCGCCTTCTTTACTTTGGGCTTCTTTGCCTTGGGCTTCTTCACCTTCTTCACCTTTTTCGCTTTCTTCACCTTGGGCACCTTCTTGGCGGCTTTGGCAAGACGGTAGCTGTCCTTGGTCTGCACCAGCAAACCCTTGGCCACCGCCTTCTTCAGTGCCATGCGCAAATGGGCAGACAGCCCAGTCAACACCTTGCCGTACTTAGCCTCCATGTACTTGCCAATGCTGGCCCGGCTGGCGCCCTTCACAGGCTTACCAGTGGCAGTAATGGCCTCCTTCACCATATCAAAATATGGTGGGTGTTTGGGGGCAACCTTGGCTTTCGCTGGCATCGTAAGAAACCTGGACAGCACAACACCCAGTCAAAACTTTTCATGCAGTAGGCAAAACCGCAATCGGCAGGATAAGCAGGCACGCAAACGGCCATGGAATGATGAGGGGTCATCCGATTGCAATGGGGATGCCACCCGGCTCAGTGGTGTTGAAAAACACCGTTTGTGGAAACCTTTCCTCGTGTACCCTCCTTGCTTACGCACGCTCCCCGCGGATGCGGCGAGCCAGCTGCATATCCTTCGGCATGATGGTCACCCTCTTGGCATGGATTGCGCACAGGTTGGTATCTGCAACAGAAAAACACGGGCAGTGCAGTGTGCGGTGCAGGAAATCAACCTCGCACCAAACACCGGGGCAGAGTGGCAAAACCATTTCCAGATTGGATTCCCTTCTTTACGTCAAACAATACTCGGATATCACCATCACCATGTTTTATTGGTTCCACACACACACAGTGCACTCACTGGTCATGCCCACCACTACAGAATCGGGCGCATTTCTCCGCACATGACAATTGCCCACTAAAAACAATCCAACTACTCAACCACATATGCGTCAGCTGCTAGGGGGCTCCCAAACACAACACCTCATTCATACCTTCGAACAGCCCAACCAAATACGCCTCGGCCGCCTCCTGGATCGCCTGCACGGCCGACGTCTGGAACCGCAGGTCACTCTTGAACTCCTGCGCAATCTCGCGCACCAGGCGCTGGAATGGCAGCCGCCGGATCAGCAAATCCGTGGACTTCTGGAACCGACGGATCTCACGCAGTGCAACGGTACCCGGACGGAACCGATGAGGCTTCTTGATGCCACCGGTCGCCGGCTGCGACTTGCGAGCAGCCTTGGTGGCCAGCTGCTTGCGGGGCGCCTTGCCTCCGGTGCTCTTGCGGGCAGTCTGCTTGGTACGAGCCATGGTGGAAGAGAAGAGCTGTAATATGCAAACAAAATCATGCCAAACACGCCCGTAGCACACCACCAGCAATCTTGCTTGGACGGTTCGTCGTTACAACCACACACCCCTGCAAAGATGCTGCATCCACAAATATACTTCCTTCACCTGAGTCCCAAACATGTCACAACCAACAGGCAGGAGTGGTGTTGAAAAACACCGGTTTGTACGGGTCCGTTTATTTGCCCTTCTTCTTCAACAGCACCTGCTGGATGTTCGGCAGCACACCGCCAGATGCAATGGTCACGCCGCTCAGCAGCTTGTTCAGCTCTTCGTCATTGCGAATGGCCAACTGAAACACAACAGACGGATTGATGGCTCGGCTTGGATGCCACCTTGCACCCATGCAATCCTCTGCGCGCGTGCACCCACATGCACATATACGACCAATGAACGGACACGCATACCGTCAAGAACCGAGGCGTGATACGCTTCTTCTTGTTGTCCCGCGATGCGTTGCCCGCAAGCTCCAACATCTCAGCGCACAGGTACTCCAACACGGCAGCCAAATACACAGGCGCTCCCTTGCCCACACGGGAAGAGTACCGCCCGGACTTCAGCAGCGACTGCGTCCGGCCCACGGGGAACGTCAGTCCGGCCTTCTTGGACTTCCCAGATCCACCGGTCTTGCCTTTCTTGCCACCGGTCTTGGCTCCCTTCTTGTCCTTACCGCCCTTGGGGGTAGACGACATTGCTTGCTGGAGAAGAGCTGTGGAGCATCATGCATCAGATTCATGGATTGCAACCGCAGCGGATTTATCAACCACCACACCATCACCCGTCGGCCACCACATGCATGGAGATGACGCAGGCAGGCGAAAAATGACACACACAACTACGCACCACCACAAACGGGGGCACGCACGCTGCGTCGCCTGTGACTCGGAACCACACACCGCCATGCATGCCCACCATGCCGAACATGCAAACCCCAGCCATTCCATCCCAGTCCACGGTGGAGTGGTGTTGAAAAACACCGTTGGAGTGTGGGTCGTCTCCCATTCCTCGGGCTGATTTACCCGCCGAACCCGTACAGAGTGCGGCCGGCCTTCTTCAACGAGAACACAACGTCCAATGCCGTCACAGTCTTCCTGCGGCCGTGCTCCGTGTACGTCACGGCATCCTTGATCAAATTCTCCAGAAACAGCTTCAGCACGGATCGTGTCTCCTCGTAGATGGTCCCGGAAATGCGCTTCACGCCACCTCGCCGGGCCAGACGGCGGATGGCCGGCTTGGTGATGCCCTGGATCTGATCGCGCAGAACCTTGCGGTGACGCTTGGCGCCGCCCTTGCCCAATCCTTTGCCACCTTTGCCACGTCCAGACATTGAGGATGAAAACTGTGGAGGATGGAAAACCAAACCCGTGACAAACATCGCACAGCGGGCAGTGTGCAAACACGAACGTATACTCCACTGTCAATCAGCCCCGCGTATTAGAGTATATGACCGCATGTGCACGGCAATGACGGAGCACACAGAGGAGGACCATGTGGCCATCAGTGGTCAGTGGTGTTGAAAAACACCGTTTACTGCGCCCCGCCTTTTTAAGCACACGTGTACTTGGCTACCGCCTTGGTGCCCTCACTCATGGCGTGCTTGGCAAGCTCACCAGGCAGCATGAGCCGCACGGCAGTCTGGATCTCCCGTGACGAAAGCGTCTTGGTCTTGTTAATCTTGCTCAACTTGCCTGAAACAAAAAACGGACCAATTCCGCAGACCGAACACAACCAAACAACAATGATCGCAGAGAGGACCGCTGCAACAGAGACAAACGGTATTGATTCACCAGGACCCATCTCTTGCAAAACTCATGCGCAATCACGCTGCATCCGCCACCCACTCTCAGTCACTAACCGCAAACAAACAAAATCACTGCCATCTGCCACACATCACGTCACATACTTGCTTCCGTGGCCAGGCGGTCGAACACATCGTTGATGAAACTGTTCATGATGTTCATCGCCTTGTTGCTGATCCCGGTGTCAGAGTGCACCTGCTTCAACACCTTGAAGATGTACAGCGACCAGGTCCTCACCGACTTCCTTTTGCCGCCCTTCTTGGCCCCCTTGGGGGTCTTGGCCTTGGCACCCTTCCCCTTGCCACCGGTCTTTCCGCCCTTGGCTCCAGATTTTGCAGGCATGTTGCGCTGGAGAACATGCATGCGGTACGTTGGACGAAACAAATCAAACAAATCAATGAAAAGCGAAACACACGGTTGCCTGTGGCCACTTCGGTTCTGTAACTGCAGTGTGTCAGCAACCAACCACCCAACATCAGATGGCTCAAACAGACACCTGTCCCCGGAAATTACACTCCACCACTGCCACCATCAGAACCAAACGATTCCACGCTGGGCAGTGGTGTTCAAAAACACCGTTGAGGCTCACGGGCCTGAATGCCTTTACTTCTTCTTCGGGGCTGCCTTCTTGGCCTTGCTAGGCTTCTTCGCCTTGCTAGGTTTCTTTGCCTTGCTAGGCTTCTTCGCCTTGCTGGCCTTGCTAGGCTTCTTCGCCTTGCTGGCCGCCTTCTTTACCTTGGGCTTCTTTGCCTTGGGCTTCTTCACCTTCTTCACCTTTTTCGCTTTCTTCACCTTGGGCACCTTCTTGGCGGCTTTGGCAAGACGGTAGCTGTCCTTGGTCTGCACCAGCAAACCCTTGGCCACCGCCTTCTTCAGTGCCATGCGCAAATGGGCAGACAGCCCAGTCAACACCTTGCCGTACTTAGCCTCCATGTACTTGCCAATGCTGGCCCGGCTGGCGCCCTTCACAGGCTTACCAGTGGCAGTAATGGCCTCCTTCACCATATCAAAATATGGTGGGTGTTTGGGGGCAACCTTGGCTTTCGCTGGCATCGTAAGAAACCTGGACAGCACAACACCCAGTCAAAACTTTTCATGCAGTAGGCAAAACCGCAATCGGCAGGATAAGCAGGCACGCAAACGGCCATGGAATGATGAGGGGTCATCCGATTGCAATGGGGATGCCACCCGGCTCAGTGGTGTTGAAAAACACCGTTTGTGGAAACCTTTCCTCGTGTACCCTCCTTGCTTACGCACGCTCCCCGCGGATGCGGCGAGCCAGCTGCATATCCTTCGGCATGATGGTCACCCTCTTGGCATGGATTGCGCACAGGTTGGTATCTGCAACAGAAAAACACGGGCAGTGCAGTGTGCGGTGCAGGAAATCAACCTCGCACCAAACACCGGGGCAGAGTGGCAAAACCATTTCCAGATTGGATTCCCTTCTTTACGTCAAACAATACTCGGATATCACCATCACCATGTTTTATTGGTTCCACACACACACAGTGCACTCACTGGTCATGCCCACCACTACAGAATCGGGCGCATTTCTCCGCACATGACAATTGCCCACTAAAAACAATCCAACTACTCAACCACATATGCGTCAGCTGCTAGGGGGCTCCCAAACACAACACCTCATTCATACCTTCGAACAGCCCAACCAAATACGCCTCGGCCGCCTCCTGGATCGCCTGCACGGCCGACGTCTGGAACCGCAGGTCACTCTTGAACTCCTGCGCAATCTCGCGCACCAGGCGCTGGAATGGCAGCCGCCGGATCAGCAAATCCGTGGACTTCTGGAACCGACGGATCTCACGCAGTGCAACGGTACCCGGACGGAACCGATGAGGCTTCTTGATGCCACCGGTCGCCGGCTGCGACTTGCGAGCAGCCTTGGTGGCCAGCTGCTTGCGGGGCGCCTTGCCTCCGGTGCTCTTGCGGGCAGTCTGCTTGGTACGAGCCATGGTGGAAGAGAAGAGCTGTAATATGCAAACAAAATCATGCCAAACACGCCCGTAGCACACCACCAGCAATCTTGCTTGGACGGTTCGTCGTTACAACCACACACCCCTGCAAAGATGCTGCATCCACAAATATACTTCCTTCACCTGAGTCCCAAACATGTCACAACCAACAGGCAGGAGTGGTGTTGAAAAACACCGGTTTGTACGGGTCCGTTTATTTGCCCTTCTTCTTCAACAGCACCTGCTGGATGTTCGGCAGCACACCGCCAGATGCAATGGTCACGCCGCTCAGCAGCTTGTTCAGCTCTTCGTCATTGCGAATGGCCAACTGAAACACAACAGACGGATTGATGGCTCGGCTTGGATGCCACCTTGCACCCATGCAATCCTCTGCGCGCGTGCACCCACATGCACATATACGACCAATGAACGGACACGCATACCGTCAAGAACCGAGGCGTGATACGCTTCTTCTTGTTGTCCCGCGATGCGTTGCCCGCAAGCTCCAACATCTCAGCGCACAGGTACTCCAACACGGCAGCCAAATACACAGGCGCTCCCTTGCCCACACGGGTAGAGTACCGCCCGGACTTCAGCAGCGACTTCGTCCGGCCCACGGGGAACGTCAGTCCGGCCTTCTTGGACTGACCAGTTCCACCGGTCTTGCCCTTCTTGCCACCGGTCTTGGCTCCCTTCTTGTCCTTACCGCCCTTGGGGGTAGACGACATTGCTTGCTGGAGAAAAGAGCTGTGGAGCATCATGCATCAGATTCATGGATTGCAACCGCAGCGGATTTATCAACCACCACACCATCACCCGTCGGCCACCGCATGCATGGAGATGACGCAGGCAGGCGAAAAATGACACACACAACTACGCACCACCACAAACGGGGGCACGCACGCTGCGTCGCCTGTGACTCGGAACCACACACCGCCATGCATGCCCACCATGCCGAACATGCAAACCCCAGCCATTCCATCCCAGTCCACGGTGGAGTGGTGTTGAAAAACACCGTTGGAGTGTGGGTCGTCTCCCATTCCTCGGGCTGATTTACCCGCCGAACCCGTACAGAGTGCGGCCGGCCTTCTTCAACGAGAACACAACGTCCAATGCCGTCACGGTCTTCCTGCGGCCGTGCTCCGTGTACGTCACGGCATCTTTGATCAAATTCTCCAGAAACAGCTTCAGCACGGATCGTGTCTCCTCGTAGATGGTCCCGGAAATGCGCTTCACGCCACCTCGCCGGGCCAGACGGCGGATGGCCGGCTTGGTGATGCCCTGGATCTGATCGCGCAGAACCTTGCGGTGACGCTTGGCGCCGCCCTTGCCCAATCCTTTGCCACCTTTGCCACGTCCAGACATTGAGGATGAAAACTGTGGAGGATGAAAGACAAAACCCGTGACGAACATCGCACAGCGGGCAGTGTGAAAACACGAACGTATACTCCACTGTCAATCAGCCCCCAGTATTTGATTGCTTTCAACAACTGACCGCATGTGCACGGCAATGACGGAGCACACAGAGGAGGACCATGTGGCCATCAGTGGTCAGTGGTGTTGAAAAACACCGTTTACTGCGCCCCGCCTTTTTAAGCAGACGTGTACTTGGCTACCGCCTTGGTGCCCTCACTCATGGCGTGCTTGGCAAGCTCACCAGGCAGCATGAGCCGCACGGCAGTCTGGATCTCCCGTGACGAAAGCGTCTTGGTCTTGTTAATCTTGCTCAACTTGCCTGAAACAAAAAACGGACCAATTCCGCAGACCGAACACAACCAAACAACAATGATCGCAGAGAGGACCGCTGCAACAGAGACAAACGGTATTGATTCACCGGGACCCATCTCTTGCAAAACTCATGCGCAATCACGCTGCATCCGCCACCCACTCTCAGTCACTAACCGCAAACAAACAAAATCACTGCCATCTGCCACACATCACGTCACATACTTGCTTCCGTGGCCAGGCGGTCGAACACATCGTTGATGAAACTGTTCATGATGTTCATCGCCTTGTTGCTGATCCCGGTGTCAGAGTGTACCTGCTTCAACACCTTGAAGATGTACAGCGACCAGGTCCTCACCGACTTCCTTTTGCCGCCCTTCTTGGCCCCCTTGGGGGTCTTGGCCTTGGCACCCTTCCCCTTGCCACCGGTCTTTCCGCCCTTGGCTCCAGATTTTGCAGGCATGTTGCGCTGGAGAACATGCATGCGGTACGTTGGACGAAACAAATCAAACAAATCAATGAAAAGCGAAACACACGGTTGCCTGTGGCCACTTCGGTTCTGTAACTGCAGTGTGTCAGCAACCAACCACCCAACATCAGATGGCTCAAACAGACACCTGTCCCCGGAAATTACACTCCACCACTGCCACCATCAGAACCAAACGATTCCACGCTGGGCAGTGGTGTTCAAAAACACCGTTGAGGCTCACGGGCCTGAATGCCTTTACTTCTTCTTCGGGGCTGCCTTCTTGGCCTTGCTGGGCTTCTTCGCCTTGCTAGGTTTCTTCGCCTTGCTAGGCTTCTTCGCCTTGCTGGCCTTGCTAGGCTTCTTCGCCTTGCTGGCCGCCTTCTTTACTTTGGGCTTCTTTGCCTTGGGCTTCTTCACCTTCTTCACCTTTTTCGCTTTCTTCACCTTGGGCACCTTCTTGGCGGCTTTGGCAAGACGGTAGCTGTCCTTGGTCTGCACCAGCAAACCCTTGGCCACCGCCTTCTTCAGTGCCATGCGCAAATGGGCAGACAGCCCAGTCAACACCTTGCCGTACTTGGCCTCCATGTACTTGCCAATGCTGGCCCGGCTGGCGCCCTTCACAGGCTTACCAGTGGCAGTAATGGCCTCCTTCACCATATCAAAATATGGTGGGTGTTTGGGGGCAACCTTGGCTTTCGCTGGCATCGTAAGAAACCTGGACAGCACAACACCCAGTCAAAACTTTTCATGCAGTAGGCAAAACCGCAATCGGCAGGATAAGCAGGCACGCAAACGGCCATGGAATGATGAGGGGTCATCCGATTGCAATGGGGATGCCACCCGGCTCAGTGGTGTTGAAAAACACCGTTTGTGGAAACCTTTCCTCGTGTACCCTCCTTGCTTACGCACGCTCCCCGCGGATGCGGCGAGCCAGCTGCATATCCTTCGGCATGATGGTCACCCTCTTGGCATGGATTGCGCACAGGTTGGTATCTGCAACAGAAAAACACGGGCAGTGCAGTGTGCGGTGCAGGAAATCAACCTCGCACCAAACACCGGGGCAGAGTGGCAAAACCACTTCCAGATTGGATTCCCTTCTTTACGTCAAACAATACTCGGATATCACCATCACCATGTTTTATTGGTTCCACACACACACAGTGCACTCACTGGTCATGCCCACCACTACAGAATCGGGCGCATTTCTCCGCACATGACAATTGCCCACTAAAAACAATCCAACTACTCAACCACATATGCGTCAGCTGCTAGGGGGCTCCCAAACACAACACCTCATTCATACCTTCGAACAGCCCAACCAAATACGCCTCGGCCGCCTCCTGGATCGCCTGCACGGCCGACGTCTGGAACCGCAGGTCACTCTTGAACTCCTGCGCAATCTCGCGCACCAGGCGCTGGAATGGCAGCCGCCGGATCAGCAAATCCGTGGACTTCTGGAACCGACGGATCTCACGCAGTGCAACGGTACCCGGACGGAACCGATGAGGCTTCTTGATGCCACCGGTCGCCGGCTGCGACTTGCGAGCAGCCTTGGTGGCCAGCTGCTTGCGGGGCGCCTTGCCTCCGGTGCTCTTGCGGGCAGTCTGCTTGGTACGAGCCATGGTGGAAGAGAAGAGCTGTAATATGCAAACAAAATCATGCCAAACACGCTCGTAGCACACCACCAGCAATCTTGCTTGGACGGTTCGTCGTTACAACCACACACCCCTGCAAAGATGCTGCATCCACAAATATACTTCCTTCACCTGAGTCCCAAACATGTCACAACCAACAGGCAGGAGTGGTGTTGAAAAACACCGGTTTGTACGGGTCCGTTTATTTGCCCTTCTTCTTCAACAGCACCTGCTGGATGTTCGGCAGCACACCGCCAGATGCAATGGTCACGCCGCTCAGCAGCTTGTTCAGCTCTTCGTCATTGCGAATGGCCAACTGAAACACAACAGACGGATTGATGGCTCGGCTTGGATGCCACCTTGCACCCATGCAATCCTCTGCGCGCGTGCACCCACATGCACATATACGACCAATGAACGGACACGCATACCGTCAAGAACCGAGGCGTGATACGCTTCTTCTTGTTGTCCCGCGATGCGTTGCCCGCAAGCTCCAACATCTCAGCGCACAGGTACTCCAACACGGCAGCCAAATACACAGGCGCTCCCTTGCCCACACGGGTAGAGTACCGCCCGGACTTCAGCAGCGACTTCGTCCGGCCCACGGGGAACGTCAGTCCGGCCTTCTTGGACTGACCAGTTCCACCGGTCTTGCCCTTCTTGCCACCGGTCTTGGCTCCCTTCTTGTCCTTACCGCCCTTGGGGGTAGACGACATTGCTTGCTGGAGAAAAGAGCTGTGGAGCATCATGCATCATGCATGTGCTGTGGAGCATCATGCAACCGCAGCGGATTTATCAACCACCACACCATCACCCGTCGGCCACCGCATGCATGGAGATGACGCAGGCAGGCGAAAAATGACACACACAACTACGCACCACCACAAACGGGGGCACGCACGCTGCGTCGCCTGTGACTCGGAACCACACACCGCCATGCATGCCCACCATGCCGAACATGCAAACCCCAGCCATTCCATCCCAGTCCACGGTGGAGTGGTGTTGAAAAACACCGTTGGAGTGTGGGTCGTCTCCCATTCCTCGGGCTGATTTACCCGCCGAACCCGTACAGAGTGCGGCCGGCCTTCTTCAACGAGAACACAACGTCCAATGCCGTCACGGTCTTCCTGCGGCCGTGCTCCGTGTACGTCACGGCATCTTTGATCAAATTCTCCAGAAACAGCTTCAGCACGGATCGTGTCTCCTCGTAGATGGTCCCGGAAATGCGCTTCACGCCACCTCGCCGGGCCAGACGGCGGATGGCCGGCTTGGTGATGCCCTGGATCTGATCGCGCAGAACCTTGCGGTGACGCTTGGCGCCGCCCTTGCCCAATCCTTTGCCACCTTTGCCACGTCCAGACATTGAGGATGAAAACTGTGGAGGATGAAAGACAAAACCCGTGACGAACATCGCACAGCGGGCAGTGTGCAAACACGAACGTATACTCCACTGTCAATCAGCCCCCAGTATTTGATTGCTTTCAACAACTGACCGCATGTGCACGGCAATGACGGAGCACACAGAGGAGGACCATGTGGCCATCAGTGGTCAGTGGTGTTGAAAAACACCGTTTACTGCGCCCCGCCTTTTTAAGCAGACGTGTACTTGGCTACCGCCTTGGTGCCCTCACTCATGGCGTGCTTGGCAAGCTCACCAGGCAGCATGAGCCGCACGGCAGTCTGGATCTCCCGTGACGAAAGCGTCTTGGTCTTGTTAATCTTGCTCAACTTGCCTGAAACAAAAAACGGACCAATTCCGCAGACCGAACACAACCAAACAACAATGATCGCAGAGAGGACCGCTGCAACAGAGACAAACGGTATTGATTCACCGGGACCCATCTCTTGCAAAACTCATGCGCAATCACGCTGCATCCGCCACCCACTCTCAGTCACTAACCGCAAACAAACAAAATCACTGCCATCTGCCACACATCACGTCACATACTTGCTTCCGTGGCCAGGCGGTCGAACACATCGTTGATGAAACTGTTCATGATGTTCATCGCCTTGTTGCTGATCCCGGTGTCAGAGTGTACCTGCTTCAACACCTTGAAGATGTACAGCGACCAGGTCCTCACCGACTTCCTTTTGCCGCCCTTCTTGGCCCCCTTGGGGGTCTTGGCCTTGGCACCCTTCCCCTTGCCACCGGTCTTTCCGCCCTTGGCTCCAGATTTTGCAGGCATGTTGCGCTGGAGAACATGCATGCGGTACGTTGGACGAACCAATCAAACAAATCAATGAAAAGCGAAACACACGGTTGCCTGTGGCCACTTCGGTTCTGTAACTGCAGTGTGTCAGCAACCAACCACCCAACATCAGATGGCTCAAACAGACACCTGTCCCCGGAAATTACACTCCACCACTGCCACCATCAGAACCAAACGATTCCACGCTGGGCAGTGGTGTTCAAAAACACCGTTGAGGCTCACGGGCCTGAATGCCTTTACTTCTTCTTCGGGGCTGCCTTCTTGGCCTTGCTGGGCTTCTTCGCCTTGCTAGGTTTCTTCGCCTTGCTAGGCTTCTTCGCCTTGCTGGCCTTGCTAGGCTTCTTCGCCTTGCTGGCCGCCTTCTTTACCTTGGGCTTCTTCACCTTCTTCACCTTTTTCGCTTTCTTCACCTTGGGCACCTTCTTGGCGGCTTTGGCAAGACGGTAGCTGTCCTTGGTCTGCACCAGCAAACCCTTGGCCACCGCCTTCTTCAGTGCCATGCGCAAATGGGTAGACAGCCCAGTCAACACCTTGCCGTACTTGGCCTCCATGTACTTGCCAATGCTGGCCCGGCTGGCGCCCTTCACAGGCTTACCAGTGGCAGTAATGGCCTCCTTCACCATATCAAAATATGGTGGGTGTTTGGGGGCAACCTTGGCTTTCGCTGGCATCGTAAGAAACCTGGACAGCACAACACCCAGTCAAAACTTTTCATGCAGTAGGCAAAACCGCAATCGGCAGGATAAGCAGGCACGCAAACGGCCATGGAATGATGAGGGGTCATCCGATTGCAATGGGGATGCCACCCGGCTCAGTGGTGTTGAAAAACACCGTTTGTGGAAACCTTTCCTCGTGTACCCTCCTTGCTTACGCACGCTCCCCGCGGATGCGGCGAGCCAGCTGCATATCCTTCGGCATGATGGTCACCCTCTTGGCATGGATTGCGCACAGGTTGGTATCTGCAACAGAAAAACACGGGCAGTGCAGTGTGCGGTGCAGGAAATCAACCTCGCACCAAACACCGGGGCATAGTGGCAAAACCATTTCCAGATTGGATTCCCTTCTTTACGTCAAACAATACTCGGATATCACCATCACCATGTTTTATTGGTTCCACACACACACAGTGCACTCACTGGTCATGCCCACCACTACAGAATCGGGCGCATTTCTCCGCACATGACAATTGCCCACTAAAAACAATCCAACTACTCAACCACATATGCGTCAGCTGCTAGGGGGCTCCCAAACACAACACCTCATTCATACCTTCGAACAGCCCAACCAAATACGCCTCGGCCGCCTCCTGGATCGCCTGCACGGCCGACGTCTGGAACCGCAGGTCACTCTTGAACTCCTGCGCAATCTCGCGCACCAGGCGCTGGAATGGCAGCCGCCGGATCAGCAAATCCGTGGACTTCTGGAACCGACGGATCTCACGCAGTGCAACGGTACCCGGACGGAACCGATGAGGCTTCTTGATGCCACCGGTCGCCGGCTGCGACTTGCGAGCAGCCTTGGTGGCCAGCTGCTTGCGGGGCGCCTTGCCTCCGGTGCTCTTGCGGGCAGTCTGCTTGGTACGAGCCATGGTGGAAGAGAAGAGCTGTAATATGCAAACAAAATCATGCCAAACACGCCCGTAGCACACCACCAGCAATCTTGCTTGGACGGTTCGTCGTTACAACCACACACCCCTGCAAAGATGCTGCATCCACAAATATACTTCCTTCACCTGAGTCCCAAACATGTCACAACCAACAGGCAGGAGTGGTGTTGAAAAACACCGGTTTGTACGGGTCCGTTTATTTGCCCTTCTTCTTCAACAGCACCTGCTGGATGTTCGGCAGCACACCGCCAGATGCAATGGTCACGCCGCTCAGCAGCTTGTTCAGCTCTTCGTCATTGCGAATGGCCAACTGAAACACAACAGACGGATTGATGGCTCGGCTTGGATGCCACCTTGCACCCATGCAATCCTCTGCGCGCGTGCACCCACATGCACATATACGACCAATGAACGGACACGCATACCGTCAAGAACCGAGGCGTGATACGCTTCTTCTTGTTGTCCCGCGATGCGTTGCCCGCAAGCTCCAACATCTCAGCGCACAGGTACTCCAACACGGCAGCCAAATACACAGGCGCTCCCTTGCCCACACGGGTAGAGTACCGCCCGGACTTCAGCAGCGACTTCGTCCGGCCCACGGGGAACGTCAGTCCGGCCTTCTTGGACTGACCAGTTCCACCGGTCTTGCCCTTCTTGCCACCGGTCTTGGCTCCCTTCTTGTCCTTACCGCCCTTGGGGGTAGACGACATTGCTTGCTGGAGAAAAGAGCTGTGGAGCATCATGCATCAGATTCATGGATTGCAACCGCAGCGGATTTATCAACCACCACACCATCACCCGTCGGCCACCGCATGCATGGAGATGACGCAGGCAGGCGAAAAATGACACACACAACTACGCACCACCACAAACGGGGGCACGCACGCTGCGTCGCCTGTGACTCGGAACCACACACCGCCATGCATGCCCACCATGCCGAACATGCAAACCCCAGCCATTCCATCCCAGTCCACGGTGGAGTGGTGTTGAAAAACACCGTTGGAGTGTGGGTCGTCTCCCATTCCTCGGGCTGATTTACCCGCCGAACCCGTACAGAGTGCGGCCGGCCTTCTTCAACGAGAACACAACGTCCAATGCCGTCACGGTCTTCCTGCGGCCGTGCTCCGTGTACGTCACGGCATCCTTGATCAAATTCTCCAGAAACAGCTTCAGCACGGATCGTGTCTCCTCGTAGATGGTCCCGGAAATGCGCTTCACGCCACCTCGCCGGGCCAGACGGCGGATGGCCGGCTTGGTGATGCCCTGGATCTGATCGCGCAGAACCTTGCGGTGACGCTTGGCGCCGCCCTTGCCCAATCCTTTGCCACCTTTGCCACGTCCAGACATTGAGGATGAAAACTGTGGAGGATGAAAGACAAAACCCGTGACAAACATCGCACAGCGGGCAGTGTGCAAACACGAACGTATACTCCACTGTCAATCAGCCCCGCGTATTAGAGTATATGACCGCATGTGCACGGCAATGACGGAGCACACAGAGGAGGACCATGTGGCCATCAGTGGTCAGTGGTGTTGAAAAACACCGTTTACTGCGCCCCGCCTTTTTAAGCAGACGTGTACTTGGCTACCGCCTTGGTGCCCTCACTCATGGCGTGCTTGGCAAGCTCACCAGGCAGCATGAGCCGCACGGCAGTCTGGATCTCCCGTGACGAAAGCGTCTTGGTCTTGTTAATCTTGCTCAACTTGCCTGAAACAAAAAACGGACCAATTCCGCAGACCGAACACAACCAAACAACAATGATCGCAGAGAGGACCGCTGCAACAGAGACAAACGGTATTGATTCACCGGGACCCATCTCTTGCAAAACTCATGCGCAATCACGCTGCATCCGCCACCCACTCTCAGTCACTAACCACAAACAAACAAAATCACTGCCATCTGCCACACATCACGTCACATACTTGCTTCCGTGGCCAGGCGGTCGAACACATCGTTGATGAAACTGTTCATGATGTTCATCGCCTTGTTGCTGATCCCGGTGTCAGAGTGCACCTGCTTCAACACCTTGAAGATGTACAGCGACCAGGTCCTCACCGACTTCCTTTTGCCGCCCTTCTTGGCCCCCTTGGGGGTCTTGGCCTTGGCACCCTTCCCCTTGCCACCGGTCTTTCCGCCCTTGGCTCCAGATTTTGCAGGCATGTTGCGCTGGAGAACATGCATGCGGTACGTTGGACGAACCAATCAAACAAATCAATGAAAAGCGAAACACACGGTTGCCTGTGGCCACTTCGGTTCTGTAACTGCAGTGTGTCAGCAACCAACCACCCAACATCAGATGGCTCAAACAGACACCTGTCCCCGGAAATTACACTCCACCACTGCCACCATCAGAACCAAACGATTCCACGCTGGGCAGTGGTGTTCAAAAACACCGTTGAGGCTCACGGGCCTGAATGCCTTTACTTCTTCTTCGGGGCTGCCTTCTTGGCCTTGCTGGGCTTCTTCGCCTTGCTAGGTTTCTTCGCCTTGCTAGGCTTCTTCGCCTTGCTGGCCTTGCTAGGCTTCTTCGCCTTGCTGGCCGCCTTCTTTACCTTGGGCTTCTTTGCCTTGGGCTTCTTCACCTTCTTCACCTTTTTCGCTTTCTTCACCTTGGGCACCTTCTTGGCGGCTTTGGCAAGACGGTAGCTGTCCTTGGTCTGCACCAGCAAACCCTTGGCCACCGCCTTCTTCAGTGCCATGCGCAAATGGGCAGACAGCCCAGTCAACACCTTGCCGTACTTGGCCTCCATGTACTTGCCAATGCTGGCCCGGCTGGCGCCCTTCACAGGCTTACCAGTGGCAGTAATGGCCTCCTTCACCATATCAAAATATGGTGGGTGTTTGGGGGCAACCTTGGCTTTCGCTGGCATCGTAAGAAACCTGGACAGCACAACACCCAGTCAAAACTTTTCATGCAGTAGGCAAAACCGCAATCGGCAGGATAAGCAGGCACGCAAACGGCCATGGAATGATGAGGGGTCATCCGATTGCAATGGGGATGCCACCCGGCTCAGTGGTGTTGAAAAACACCGTTTGTGGAAACCTTTCCTCGTGTATTCTCCTTGCTTACGCACGCTCCCCGCGGATGCGGCGAGCCAGCTGCATATCCTTCGGCATGATGGTCACCCTCTTGGCATGGATTGCGCACAGGTTGGTATCTGCAACAGAAAAACACGGGCAGTGCAGTGTGCGGTGCAGGAAATCAACCTCGCACCAAACACCGGGGCAGAGTGGCAAAACCACTTCCAGATTGGATTCCCTTCTTTACGTCAAACAATACTCGGATATCACCATCACCATGTTTTATTGGTTCCACACACACACAGTGCACTCACTGGTCATGCCCACCACTACAGAATCGGGCGCATTTCTCCGCACATGACAATTGCCCACTAAAAACAATCCAACTACTCAACCACATATGCGTCAGCTGCTAGGGGGCTCCCAAACACAACACCTCATTCATACCTTCGAACAGCCCAACCAAATACGCCTCGGCCGCCTCCTGGATCGCCTGCACGGCCGACGTCTGGAACCGCAGGTCACTCTTGAACTCCTGCGCAATCTCGCGCACCAGGCGCTGGAATGGCAGCCGCCGGATCAGCAAATCCGTGGACTTCTGGAACCGACGGATCTCACGCAGTGCAACGGTACCCGGACGGAACCGATGAGGCTTCTTGATGCCACCGGTCGCCGGCTGCGACTTGCGAGCAGCCTTGGTGGCCAGCTGCTTGCGGGGCGCCTTGCCTCCGGTGCTCTTGCGGGCAGTCTGCTTGGTACGAGCCATGGTGGAAGAGAAGAGCTGTAATATGCAAACAAAATCATGCCAAACACGCCCGTAGCACACCACCAGCAATCTTGCTTGGACGGTTCGTCGTTACAACCACACACCCCTGCAAAGATGCTGCATCCACAAATATACTTCCTTCACCTGAGTCCCAAACATGTCACAACCAACAGGCAGGAGTGGTGTTGAAAAACACCGGTTTGTACGGGTCCGTTTATTTGCCCTTCTTCTTCAACAGCACCTGCTGGATGTTCGGCAGCACACCGCCAGATGCAATGGTCACGCCGCTCAGCAGCTTGTTCAGCTCTTCGTCATTGCGAATGGCCAACTGAAACACAACAGACGGATTGATGGCTCGG
Source organism: Eutreptiella sp. 'Long Island Sound 2002' (assembly GCA_964036045.1). Lineage (NCBI taxonomy): Eukaryota > Euglenozoa > Euglenophyceae > Eutreptiales > Eutreptiaceae > Eutreptiella > Eutreptiella sp. 'Long Island Sound 2002'. The sequence continues at coordinate 133,646,164 of OZ038383.1, forward strand.
CTTGGATGCCACCTTGCACCCATGCAATCCTCTGCGCGCGTGCACCCACATGCACATATACGACCAATGAACGGACACGCATACCGTCAAGAACCGAGGCGTGATACGCTTCTTCTTGTTGTCCCGCGATGCGTTGCCCGCAAGCTCCAACATCTCAGCGCACAGGTACTCCAACACGGCAGCCAAATACACAGGCGCTCCCTTGCCCACACGGGAAGAATACCGCCCGGACTTCAGCAGCGACTGCGTCCGGCCCACGGGGAACGTCAGTCCGGCCTTCTTGGACTTCCCAGATCCACCGGTCTTGCCCTTCTTGCCACCGGTCTTGGCTCCCTTCTTGTCCTTGCCGCCCTTGGGGGTAGACGACATTGCTTGCTGGAGAAGAGCTGTGGAGCATCATGCATCAGATTCATGGATTGCAACCGCAGCGGATTTATCAACCACCACACCATCACCCGTCGGCCACCACATGCATGGAGATGACGCAGGCAGGCGAAAAATGACACACACAACTACGCACCACCACACACGGGGGCACGCACGCTGCGTCGCCTGTGACCCGGAACCACACACCGCCATGCATGCCCACCATGCCGAACATGCAAACCCCAGCCATTCCATCCCAGTCCACGGTGGAGTGGTGTTGAAAAACACCGTTGGAGTGTGGGTCGTCTCCCATTCCTCGGGCTGATTTACCCGCCGAACCCGTACAGAGTGCGGCCGGCCTTCTTCAACGAGAACACAACGTCCAATGCCGTCACAGTCTTCCTGCGGCCGTGCTCCGTGTACGTCACGGCATCTTTGATCAAATTCTCCAGAAACAGCTTCAGCACGGATCGTGTCTCCTCGTAGATGGTCCCGGAAATGCGCTTCACGCCACCTCGCCGGGCCAGACGGCGGATGGCCGGCTTGGTGATGCCCTGGATCTGATCGCGCAGAACCTTGCGGTGACGCTTGGCGCCGCCCTTGCCCAATCCTTTGCCACCTTTGCCACGTCCAGACATTGAGGATGAAAACTGTGGAGGATGGAAAACCAAACCCGTGACAAACATCGCACAGCGGGCAGTGTGCAAACACGAACGTATACTCCACTGTCAATCAGCCCCGCGTATTAGAGTATATGACCGCATGTGCACGGCAATGACGGAGCACACAGAGGAGGACCATGTGGCCATCAGTGGTCAGTGGTGTTGAAAAACACCGTTTGCTGCGCCCCGCCTTCTTAAGCAGACGTGTACTTGGCTACCGCCTTGGTGCCCTCACTCATGGCGTGCTTGGCAAGCTCACCAGGCAGCATGAGCCGCACGGCAGTCTGGATCTCCCGTGACGAAAGCGTCTTGGTCTTGTTAATCTTGCTCAACTTGCCTGAAACAAAAAACGGACCGATTCCGCAGACCGAACACAACCAAACAACAATGATCGCAGAGAGGACCGCTGCAACAGAGACAAACGGTATTGATTCACCGGGACCCATCTCTTGCAAAACTCATGCGCAATCACGCTGCATCCGCCACCCACTCTCAGTCACTAACCACAAACAAACAAAATCACTGCCATCTGCCACACATCACGTCACATACTTGCTTCCGTGGCCAGGCGGTCGAACACATCGTTGATGAAACTGTTCATGATGTTCATCGCCTTGTTGCTGATCCCGCACCTGCTTCAACACCTTGCAGATGTCTGGCGACCAGGTTTTTACTCATAACGAGGAAAGGGCCGCACCGCTGTCTCCTGGCATTCTACGGCCTGGGTAGAAGGTAGTTTCGCAGACTTCCCTTCTTTTGTTTACGTTTCACTGGCCTACGCGCTGACCACCAATGCGCCGAGTCATTTGCTTCCTGCCTTTCGTTGTATCTCTCCTGGCGCAAACTTGCAGACAATCTGCAGAGAACACAAAGCGTAATACTGTTGGGAGACGCATGGGCATCAAGTGTTGGAGGTCGGTTTCTTCAGGAAGTATTCCCCGTTAAGTAACTGCCTACGTATGCTAGTGCAGTGCGAGTCCGCAGACACTGTGAACCGCTTGCGTAGCATTGAGCAGAATGTCGAAACTGCGCTGGCTGTCGGTCGACAGCTTCGCAGCCATACCAAAAAGACCAAGGAAGTAGGTGTTGCATCAAAGCTTCTTTTGCGGTGCGGGGAGTAGGGGAGCAATGTCAGAGCCACTGAGGATGACAGGCATTACCTAACCCGAGCCAACGCTGTTTTCCTGTGTGTGTCTGCACGTGCGATTGACAGCTGGCACACGAAAAAGCAATTAGCAGCTTGAAGACAGTGTACTCTTTCTCGACGGTCTGTGCAACCGTACTTGAAGGAATATGCAAGGACTTCGCCGAAAGTATGCTCCAGATCCTATTGTCAGCACGAAAGAGCAACGAGCAGCTTGTGGACACGGTGCGCAAAATCTATGGAACCATACCAAAATTCAACGGGGGAGAAAGTTTGCCGGTCGTCTGTGCAATGGAGCAAGCAAAAAGACAAGACTGGAGGATCAGGGCGCAATGCTGCTTGATCAGCGGTGCACCTGCAAACAGCCCAACCAAATACGCCTCGGCCGCCTCCTGGATCGCCTGCACGGCCGACGTCTGGAACCGCAGGTCACTCTTGAACTCCTGCGCAATTCTCGCGCACCAGGCGCTGGAATGGCAGCCGCCGGATCTAACCATCCGTGGACGTCTGGAACCGACGGATCTCACGCAGTGCAACGGTACCCGGACGAAACCGATGAGGTTTCTTGATGCCACCGGTCTTCCGGGGCGCCTTGTCTCCGGTGCGCTTGCGCCGCCCGCTTAGTATTGCCATCGTCGCTTCAAGACAAAAGTGACTGAACCAAAGAACCGAAAACAACCACACCGGAACAGCTAGAGTGCACCCGCACTTTAGTTTGATACCAGATGCCGGGCGTGGCCGGACCTTTGTTCCACCTACGTGCTGTCGTACTTGATCCGCTGGGTAACGTGACCTTTTGCCTCAAGCAGCTCCTTCAATATGCGACTCAAGCGGGCATCGTAACAGCGTTCTTTGTCACTTTCGCCAGTGAAGCCGACGGGAGGTTAAGTTCGGAGCATAACTGAGGGAGAGCAAGTGTCACAATTGGCAGTGAAGCCAACGGAACGTTAAGTCCGGAGAACAACTAAGGAAGAGTAAATGTCATAAACGCCAGTGAGGCCAACCCGACGTTGACTCGAACAACCGAGGAAGAGCAGAACGAAACGATAAAACACAACGGGTAGTGAAAGGCAAGGGGTAATCAGAACCACAGAAAATGAAAGTGGGGCGGTAAAGTCTGACACGGAACGCAGTTCCTGAAACGTGTGTGCATCGAGGAGCAGGCATCAGGGCAACCATAAGTATGTGTGATACAGATATAGTTTGCCCAAGGAAAACCCGATCACCCCTGACATTTAGGTCCATTTCAGCGGTTCCAGGTGGGTGACCGCAGTTGTACCTGGGTGGCACTGCCAGGGAGAAGGATTCCCGCGAAAGTAACGCAACAGCGTGCCAACATGGAACACGGAGAATGGGGCGTTGATAGGCTGAGCGGCACCTGTATATTAAATCATTGCAAACCATATACGAACATCGCTCAACCATCACGATAAGATAGGACAACAGAAGTTCCAATAGCAAAAGTAACAAAGAATGCATGGAATGCTTTTCTTTGGGTAATGCTAAGCACCACCGAAAGAAAGGCCTTTCTGTAGCCTGCTGCGACTTCAAAGCAACATATATCCTGCAAAAAAGTGCTCCTTTTTGGCTCCAAAATGTGCTCTTTTCCTATTGCGTTCTGAAAACGGAAAAACTGATTTCATTCATAACTTAAACTTTACACCCTAGACTTTTACGGAAACAAATCCTTGTTTGGATGAATTTTAATGTATTTTCGGCCTACTATAATGATCACATTGCCATCGCTAGTGCAAGTGCTGTTATTATCATTCGCTGATTTGGCAGAATGCGGCCCTACACCGCTGTGCTACGGCATAGACAACACGATGTACTAACTCGCATTCTTGAATATTTTCATTCGGGCCCCGCGTCGTTGGACGTCACCCTAACGCCATCCTAACGCCGAATTCTCTTGATGCCTTCCGGACGCCACCCTAAGGCCTTCGTGACGCATCCTAACGCACCTTGACACATTCGTGATGCCTACACCACCACCTTGACACACCCTTGACGCCTCGCTTACGCCATCTTGACGCCATCTTGACGCTATCTGGATGCCATCCCGACGCAGTTGGACTATCTTGACGCTCCCTGACGCCATTGTGACGCTTTGGTGACGGTTTTATCACGTCATCTTCACGCCATCCTTACACATTCATGATGTCGCCATGACGCTTCATCTCACATTGAGTAACCACTCTTGACACCATCCTAACGCATTGTGACGACATCGTGACGCACCCTGGCGGTCATCTGGCTCGGAGTCCAAACCTGACACCTTGGTGTACCCCCAACCCTAACCCTAGTTCAATGATTGCAAAAGTCACCGATTTCGGATCAAAACTCATCTTTTGCCAACCTTAGCACCCCGCCTATTCTATTTCTAAAGCCTTTCAACCAGGTTGTTTTTGCAGCCCATGCATTTGCCAATGCAAAATAGGTTTCACCTTACATTGCATGCTTGGTCTATTTATGTTTCCATTTGCCACCCTAGGTTTACAACTGCAACAATTGTTGGAACATCTATATACGGTACCCATGCTCTTGCGAATGTACAAATTATCTAATCATAAGTTCCATGCCATTGAAACAGGCACAGGCGCAAGGGCAATCATTGTATCATGGTGGGATCTAAATGTGCACAAAATGAAGTAATGGATGTGCACAAATAGTGACAAATATGCAACAATTAATACATGTATCCGCGATGCGAACGCGCGCTTGTCTAGTTACACCCCCCCACTAGGACACAACCCAGGGGGGCACACCATGGGGCCGTGGCCGAAAAACGACAACAAGACAAGCGAGTGCCAAAAAAAATAAACAATGTGGTTAAGAGCAACCCCAAGGAGGAAGAGAATAGGGTTACGCTACTACGGCATATTCGGGCCCAACTTACGAGGAAGATAGGGGTACTCCTGCAACCTAGGCCGTGTAGACTTAACTACTTCCCCAAGGCGAGAGGTACCAAGGGGTGAAGGCCGCCTAGGAGCTTTACATGGCTTCTCTCCCCACCAAAACACAAGAACATGGGAAGAGAAGCCTAGAGCTAGTCGTGGCTCTACTACCCATACAAAGGCACAACACTCAACAACCCCCCTACTGGGCTGAAAGGCAAGGGGTAAGCTGAAAATCAGAACTGATTTCTGGAAAAAAAAATTTGCGAGATTCAGAAATGCATGATGCAATGATGCTAATCATGGGCTGTGGAGGGGGGTTTTTCTGATGTCTCCACCAACCCAGCTCAAATCTCTCCAAAATCTCTGATTAGGGTGTCCGTTCTCAGTTTTGGAGCCATAGAACAAGGCTCCAAACTCCACAAAACAGTAGATTTAGCTTTCGGCACCCCAAAGTGGGCTTTGATGGGCAGGATTGACCTCCTCTGTGGGCCAAAAGCAGAAAAATGGCCCTGCCAAAAGGCAAAAAAACTGCTACCAGGCACCTGTAACCCTGGGCCGGGGGCAATAAACTGAAGTCCCTAGATCTAAAATTTTTCAATTCCACTGAGGCTGGGGCTGTGAGTGACAGCATGGCCTTGCCATCACCAGATGGCCCTGATGAAGGCCAAAACTGTACAAAAAGTTGGAAAAGACCTGAGATGGCAGTGGCGACGCCAAGTGGCAAACCTGTACCTCAGAAATGGCCACTGGCAAGGGAAGGACAGACAAGTGCGGACAGTGCCAGAAAGACTGTGTTGACTGGACATACAGTGCTGTGGATCAAGGATGCAGTGCTGTGCTGACACTGTGACTTACTGACAGCAAAACTGTAGCAAACAAGTGCAGGGCAAACTGATTTTCCCACAGCCCCAAACGATGGCTCTGTCTCTCTCTCTCTCTCTATCTCTCTCGCTCTCTCTATCTCTCTGTGTGCGTGTGTCTGTGTGTGTCGCTTTCCCTCACCTTTGGCAACCGAGCAAGGCCAATGCCCAGAATTCGGTGCACTGCAGAAAATCCGTACCATCAGAGGGTTAAAGTGAGGTACCAGAGTTTAGGAACTAAGTTAGTTTCTACCCACAAGTCTAGGAGGGTTCCCATAACCCACAAGCCTGGGAGGGTTCCTACTAAACATCCCGCTAGGCTAGGGTGGTGACTATCCACAAGCTGAGAGGGTTCCTGTTATACCCACAAGCTGGGAGGGTTCCTTCGCAGCACCCTCACTTCCTAGACCCAACTTGCCACAAATTCTCTTAGATGAGGTTTGGACTTGGGGTTTAAGTCCAAGTGCCTGGTGCCCGTGTGTACCCAACCCAAATCTCGCAGGGCGCACTGCCACCTACAGCGCTGCACACTCATTGGTGCTTTTCCCTGGAGGTTATTAGTTGGTCTCGCCTCTCCCCACCTTTTTTTTTGTACTGAAGTTTTTTAACACAGTTTTTTTACACCTTTCAGGATTGGCTACCTAGGCTGGAAACTAGGTGGGGGTGATCAAAGCAATAACCTGTTTGCTCCGTGGGAGGAGTCCAAACAGGAGCCTCGGCTCTTGGCATAAGGCTATCTCTGTCAAATTATCAACCTCAGCGGTAGGCTGAAGGCCTCTCTTGTTTTCTCTTAGGGTCATTGTGACTTATGGTGTTTGTTGGTGTGAGGAGGGTTTCCCAACCCCCCCCCCACTCAAAAGAAAAGGTGGTTAGCCGCCACTGCCTTACAGTGCTCCCAAACAACCACGGCGAGCACAATCAAACACCACCCAGCGCAGACAAGCACAAGATGTGTGCCTTGGTGGGGTGGGGGCTACCCAACAAACCACCCCAAAGCAATGGCAACCAATGACCCAATTTGGACACAAAACGTGTCTCAAGCTCCAAAGGGAGCACAATTCGAACCGACTCGACACAAAAAGAGCCAAAACAAGTCGACCGAAGTCGACTCAACGAAAAACGAACCGAATTTATACCACCCAACAAGCCCACACACCTACCCCCCAGCCACCGTGACACCAAACACCCAACTGGACAAAAGAAGGCTGTAGGCCCCTAGATGACTGGCAAAAGAGGTTTGGTAAGCTCCAAACGGAGCAAAACTTGACGAATGAAACGACGAATGCAACGAAACTCGACGAAACTTGACGAAACTTGACGACGACGCCGAACGAACAAAACGAAACTACACTGATCCTACACTTATCCTAGGCCACACGGCATACCTACCTTACCTTAATCTTGCAACTAAAAAAAAAAGACAAGATAGCGCAAATCAGCATCAACTCAAGGGGCTTGGCTGTCCCCCTGGGGACAAACAAAGCCGTCGGCGAACAATAAAGAGCCCAAGAGGCGCGCTCGGCCTCTCTGGGCACCGGATCTAGCCCCTTTATCTGCTTTGAGGCAAAAACCCTCCAATGATTCAAAACAACGCCCTTCAGGGCCACCACTCAAGTGCAAGGCCTAAAAAGGCCACAAAACTGCAACAAGAGTTAAACTAGCCCCTTTATCTGCTTTGCGGCAGCTGCAAAGGCCACTCGTGGGCCATGGAAGCCATGATGCATAAAAAGGCCTCTCTGGCATGCTATGCAGCAATAATGCAAGCAAGTGTAACAAACACACAGATGCATATGTTTTCGTATCATTTTACCCTCACCAGTCACGATGGTCTGCTAGGAAGGCAGCCCACAGCCCCGGATAACCCAACGAACGGCGATCAACTCGGCTCGAACTCGTATTTGGCAAAGGGAGTGGGGTGGGCAGCCAAACCAGAGATGTTCCGGCCACAGTCATCACGGTACTCACCAGTTAGGTAGTCGAGGATGGAGGCCGTAAAGAGGGCGATGAAAGGGCCCCAAGGCCGGATGTGGGGCCAAACTTGGCAAGGACGGTGAAGTCGATCATAATGCAGTCCCAACGACTGCAGTTGTCTGGGAGAGGGTGAAGGAGAGGTTGAAACCCCCAAATACCCCAATAAACCCTCAAGTTGAACAAAGGGGCACCAGTAGCCCCAAAATCCAATTAAGGCCGTAATTGCCATAACCCCGGCCAGCTTGTTGCAGAGTACAGCAGCAGGACCGTAATCAGTACAAAAATTTCTTGTGGCCTCTGTACTGACCATGAAACAGGCACAGGCACAGGGACAATCATTGTATCATCGTGCGATCTAAATGTGCACAAAATGAAGCAATGGATATGCACAAATAGTGACAAGTATGCAACAATTAATTCATTTATGTACCTGATGCGAATGCGCGCGCTTGTCGGGTTACAATGTTTCTATTTTTCAACCCTTTGAAACATGTCATTTTTTGCAGCCCATGCTTTTGACGAGGCAAAGCTAGTTTCGACTTACATTCCACGCCGCATCTATTTGCGTTTATTTTGCCTTTTTTGCTTTTACTACGGTTCGGAAGGCGTGATACCAATTCATAAGCACAAATGGTTTATCGGGGATAGTCGGAATTTCCTTTTGAAATGCTCAGCACGATGGGTTATTTTCCAAACTAATTTTAACCAATTGACTGGAGTGGTTGCAATCCCGTAGGATTGTTTGCATGTGTTGTGTCTTTTTTTTTGCATGGTAAAGAGGCTTGGGTGGCCATAACCCATGGTCGATGGTAAAATGCGCCTTTTTATATACTTTTAGCCCTTGCACCACAACTCATATTACCTCTTTTCTCATGGATTACAAAAAACTCGTTAGTGAGGGGCACTTAATCGCATAAATTGGTTATTTTGAAAAACATTCATCCGAAAAACAAGCCATGAAAAACCGTTTATTTTGAAAAGGAATGGGTTCCAAAGATCCACCTTTTAATGATGCAAAAATGGCTTACACGTACACGCTGTCCCTACTCTTGCCAACACAAAAAAAGTTCTATCATGCATTCCATGCCCATTCTAGTTAAGAACCCTTTCAAACATATTATTTTTGCAACCCATGCTTTTGCCGATGCAAAATGCTTTGAAATTGCATTCGATGCCTCATCAATTAAGAATTTGTTTTTATCCCTACTGTTACCAATGAAAAATGGTTTCAATGTGCCTACCATGCTTGGTCGAAGCAGCGGCAGCATCGGCTGAGGCGGACACAGCTGTCATTGTGGCGTTCTCCATCGACAACTGCAAAACATCGCTCTTGTGTCGGTGAACTTCGAGTTCAGCCTCTAGGTCGACGCACTTTACTTGAAGTTCGATAACAGCGGCTTGTAAGTGCGGCTAACCCCCATCTGCTCAGATTTTCACAGATCTGCCCCAGATTGGCTACATTTTGGCCATTTTACATACTTCGGCGCTAACGCCGATCCCCAGACCATTCCCAGGGACTGAACTATACAATTCTGACGTGCTGGATTCTGCGCCGCTGTCCATTCATTGTAAATCCGCCGCGTTCCAATGATTTGCCCGGAATCGCCATTTGCCGCTGGTGCGCGTGCGCAACCCAAATCGGCCATACTTTTTTTCAAAATCGGAATTATATAAATCATTTCAGACAGATTCAGACACTCAGATGTATTTGTGTTCATCCGCATTAATTTTCTTCATAGTCTGGGATTTTTCTCCGGGTCATATGAGCATGGACTTGTCTACTGTTCTCGCTGCCCTCACCTCCCCTATGGTCCCCTCGGTCACCGGAACAAACAATCAGGTCGCATCCCCGCACGGCTGTCTCCCGGGCCTAGCCGGCCCCGAGCCCTCCGCCCCTCTCATCAACCTGGGACAGCACTTACATGGTAACAGAGGCTACCTGAATGTTGTTCCCGCGGGACCCACTCCTTTGCTAGGCCCTCTGGGCACCCAAAGGGAAGCTGTAGGAACCCCAGAAGTGACCATCTTGCTCCCTCTGTGCTGCGCAACTGAAGCGCTACGAGGATTCCCCTGCAGCAGTCCCCAGTGTCCCAGGAGAGTCACCATCGGCTGTCAAAGAGGCCAACAATGCCAAGATCCCAGTCGAAATCAGCCGCCGGATGGCTGGAATCAACCAGATCTTGTCGACGGCGGCGCTCTTTATGAGCTTGGCGGCACCATCATCCCATCATCCACCACGCCGTTGGAGAGATTCGAGGTCGATCTCATGGACTTCGAGGTCAGTGGATCAGGTGAGGTGCCGAACCCAACACGCCCTCAACAATGGGCTCCTTGGGAACCCAAACTACCACAGAAAGACGCCAACAATTACGAAACGGCCTGTTGGGTGATACAAGAGGCAATGCGACGCGAGGAAGAGCAAGAGTTTGATTTGTTACTCGATTATTTTTAATTCATTTGAGATGAAATCTACGACCGGATGTACCAGTCGTGGGAGGAAAATCAGCTCGAGAATGCGTTCCATCAGGTATGGAATGTGACACCCTTCCCCAAGGAGAAGACCCGGGAGGCTGTTCCTAGCCCCTTTGCCCCTCATTCTGCCTATCCCGGCCGAGACGCTGCGGCTGAATTGGCCGCAGCGATCCAGGAAGGTATTTTAGCAGCCGCCAAACAGGCCAGTCTAGAGATCAGGGCCGAAGGAGCACCGAAGGTGGACTCCTGGTTAAAATCAACAGACCTATGTGGCCCTGCAGCCTGTCCAGCACCCGCAGGGCACGGAATGTATTGCCCTGTCGACTGTCCCTGTCGCACCCAGCGAGATTCTGAGCTTCAGGAGCTCCAGGATCAGATGCAATTAATTTTACATACGTTGGGTATAAAAAATATTTTTAAGACACACATGCGTTCTGAGGGCGCTTCATCGGTAGGAAAAGAAACGGAGCCATCGGAGGAAGCCACAGAGATTTTTTCCATTGCTCCTTCGGTGGACTCTAAGACCACCGATGCACGGATCAGCAGAAGTAAACTTAAGGAAAGGGTTAAAATTTCTCGTTCCGAGAGTAGGACGGAGAAGGCCAGGGAAAAGACACAGAATGCCAAACGAACTCCCTCCCGTACGACCCCGTGTGCTGCTAATTCCAACGCCCTCGCCCAGCTTTTGCTCGCCCAGACCCTCGCCGGAGCTGGTGTGGCTAATGATGCCGCAAAGGTGTCTACCATTACAGCCGGTGTTGGGCTGGAATCTCTTGTGAACCCTACATCACTGAGATTGCGCCAAGTTGCCAAGCAACCGAAGTACAATGGGAACCCCAGACGTTGGCCTCAGTTCCAAGGAGAGTTCAAGTTGTGGGTTAAAACCCAAAAGCTTCACGAGGATAAGCACCTGGTGGCCCTCTTAGATTGTCTTGAGGGGCCGCCGGCCAACACTTGGCTTTGGACATGGAGTGAGCGCGAACAGACAAGTTCCCCCCTTACCTTTGATGAGGTGTGGGAACAACAGGAGGTACGTGGATCTCGACTGCCGGATGATCATTACCACCAGATGCTGAAGAATTTCCCTTCATTTTCGCGATTAATCCTCCATGAGGTACAGGATAAGAAACAACGTTTCTGGAATGGGGTCGAGGAGGCTGATCATTTGGGTGAAAAGTTCTCCAATGCTGAGCTCAAAAAATTTAATTTTTGATAAGATCCCCTCTGAAACTGCCGCCACCCTTCGCAACAAACAGTCCGAAGAAAAGGTCAAGACCTGGTGGGCGGAGGTGGATGGCTTTGATGCCTCCGCCAATAAATTTTCAGTTCGGGAAGCACTTCAAAAGTGTTCCCCCACGTCGTTTTCCAAGGTGAAATTCACCGAAAACATGTGGAAAATCAAGTTTCATGAACATGAGGACCGGGACTTGTTTGTCCATGTCCTCAACAGAGGAGTAAGCTTCCATGGGCAGCGCCTCAAGGCAAGAAACGGGGTGGTTCGTACACCCCGAAGGAACTGTGGGAAGAGGTTGAGCGGCTCGCTGATGCCGCCAACCAAAATTACCACGAGGGCCTTGTGTAATAAGTCAGGGCATTTAGGCCTCTCGGAAGCTTTCTGGAGGATCTGTACTAGACCTCTCCAAGCTTCAAGATCCTAGAACACTCGGATATTTGCTCATATTTGGCTTATATTCCAAGCCTATAGCTTGTTGCTAGACTCTACTGCTCTTAGGTACACTACAAAGAGCAGAGATCTAGGATACATTAGTAGCCATACATGAATAATCACATCCCATATGCTTATAATGTGATTTAATCATGTTTTATAGCATTTTAGAAGGTTCTATGAATGTATTAGAAGCTATTTTGAAGCTATTTCGAAGCTTCAAATGGCCTGTTGCGACTGTCGCCGTCTTTTGCCGTCGACAGCAAATTACGTAATGTTGACAAGGCGCGGAGACGACCAGCGGCGAGCACACGGAGCAGGGGAACAACGCTAAGAGGGCGGGCAGGAGACAGAGGGGAGGGGAGGGTAGAGAGGGGAGAGAGCGGATACTTGTACAGCAACGCGGGCTGAATGGCTGGGTCGCCCGGCATGGCCGGGGACCGCCAGGGGCAATGCCACAGGATGGCGGAGGGACTGGACGTGAGCACCGAACAGAAACGAGATGGTGATGCGGACCCGGCGGAGGGGGACCTCCCGAAGAGCGGAAAGCGGCTCCAGGCAGCGGTCCTCCGCTATGACACCCTGGCAGCGCGCGCCCCGGCAGCGTACCAGGCGGACGCGGCCAGGCATGGCATCCGGTCCGAGGCGGCGCTCCGGCTCACGGAGGAACTGCAGGGTGTGTCGCCCGGGTTCCGCCCGACCACGCAGGGCCAGCTACAGGAGGAGCTGGAGAGGCAAGCAGCCGCCCTCGAGGAGGACATCTGCCAGCTCCGCGCCCTCCTGGCGGCAGACCGCAAGCGCGCCATCAAGGACTTCTGGCGCCGCCACGCCCCCGACATCGCCCAGCGATGGAAAGCCGTGCGGGGAGCCATAGAGGTAGAGGCCCCAGGCCCGTCAGGCCTCTGGAACGTGCGGGTTCCCAACACCCAAACGCTCCTCACGGAGGCCCACGACGTGATGTTCGCAGTTCGCGCCTTTTGGCGAGAACTGTATGACAAACGCCCGGTGGACCTCCCGGGTTTCCAGGCGGTCCTCGGCCGCCACGTCCCCCGGGTCCCTGAGGGAGCCTGGACACAGGTCCAGCAGTACTCCATGCAGGACCTGAAGTCCGCCCTGGACAAGGCCGATGGCAAGGCCCCAGGTCCTAACCACGTGGAGGCCCGCTTCATCAAGGCCCTCCCGGCACCCGTCCAGTGGCTCCTGGTCCACTCCTACCGGGCCATCCTCCGCGGCGCCCCGCCGCCGATGCACTGGAGGGACGCGCACATCTGGCTCAGCCCCAAGGTACCGGGCTCTGCCAGACTGGACGACTACAGGCCCATAGCCCTGGGCCAGCTGGACATGAAGCTGCTCACGGGCCCCCTCACCCAGCGCATCACGGAGGTGCTCACACGGCACGGAGTGGTCAGCGACTGGCAGCAGGGGGCCCTCCCTGGCTCCAACACAGGCCCCCCGCTGTTCATGGCGCAGCGGCAGCTCCAGCGGGGAAGGCCCAACTACGTCTTCTCCTTCGACGCCCGCAAGGCCTTCGACACCGCCCCACACGGCGCCCTCCACCTCATCCTGCGCCACCTCTCCGTGCCGCCGGACGTCATTGACCTCCTGCTCTTCCTCCACACGTGCGCCAGGCTGCGCATCGTCACAGCACACGGGCTAACGCAGCCCGTCTACATGCTACGCGGCGTCCGGCAGGGCAACCCCGAGAGCCCCCTGCTGTACGCGCTCCTCCTGGAGCCCCTGCTCAGGGCACAGGGGCACCGCCTGCGCCCGCCGGGAGGGGCCGAGCACGGCCTCATCAAGGCCTATATCGACGACCTGCTGGTGGTGGCCCACACGCTGCAGCACTTCGTCGAGGGCGTGGAGGCGGTGGCCGCGTACCTGGGGATGATGGGCATGGAGCTCAACCCCCGCAAGTGCGCCATGGCCACCACGGAGGGGGTCCCGGGCCTGCAGCTGCGCCTCTGCCCCCACCTGGAAAACCCGTGGTACTGGGTACCAGCGGCGGACTCCGTCCCCTACCTGGGACTCCAGCTGCAGCCGGACGGGGAGTTCTCCCTGCAGCGCAAGCACCGGCTACGCCTGGCGGCAGTGCACCACTGGTGCCTTAACACCCTCGCGCCACCGAAAGTGGTGCAGGACGTCATCCTGGCGATCCTCGGAGGGGTGACGCAGTACGTCGCCCCTTTCATCGCCGACGACTCCGACACTGCACGCCACCTGGACCACATCACGGTCCAGGTCGCGAAGGACAGGGCACGATACGCCTTCGACGCCTCGCGGGACAGCCTGCAGGATGACCGGACCCTGGGGCTCACACGGGTGCCCACGCGGTGCCAGCAGGCAGCGGTGGCCCTCGTGGGTACACTCGTCCACCACCGCGCTACCTCCGTGCGCGCCGAGGTCACCAAGATGTTCTGGGAGATAGCCGGCGCGCACGGAATATGTCCCGAGGTGCACTACCCCGTCCCGGAGTTCGCAACTCTGGCGGGAGGCGACTGGGTCCAGCGCATACCCCGGGCCCTGGCCGCCCTGGGAGTGGGGATGTACAACCCCATCGCGTGCCCCAGGGCGGCTCATGTCCAACTACAGTCCCTGCCGGGCAAAATCGTCACGCTGCGCACCGCCAAGCTGCGACACCGCGACACGTGCCGCCTGACGGTGCCACACACAACGCCGTGGCATGGGCACCACGGGCCACGCCACCCCTTCCCCGACAACGACGATCCGTGGCCGACGGCGGTGCGGGAGTGCCTCAACCAATGCGCCGATGAACACCTCCATTATTGCCGCCGTGAGCAAGAGCCCACCAACCACCCCGGGTGGCGCGACGCCCTGGCCCACCTCTTCCACATCACCGGCACACGGGACCCCCGCCTGAGACTCGTCCACCCCACGAGGGCTAAGCAGGACGCCCACACCGGCCCACGGGTGACCCCGGACGGCCTGCACCTCCACGTCGGGGGCTACCGCCGCCGGGACGGCCTGTCCCCCCCCACGCGGGGGGCGGCGTACCACCCGCCAGCGGCCCTCATGTACATCCTCCGCGACGTACTCGCGGAAAGCGAGCACCAAGAGCCTAACGCGGACGTGGCGTGGCCAGAGCCCTTACGCCCCCGGCCCCACGCGCCGACGCCGTTGTGGCTGGTGACCGAGGACGACCAATGCACCCAAGCGACGGGACAAGCGCAGCTCCGGGCCGAGTGGGTAACAGTGCAAGTGGGGGCAGGCCAGCCCGAACCCCGTGGACTCCCCCGTGGCACCGCCCTACTGGTGGCTACGGGGGTGCCGCACGACCCACACATGGCGGTGCACGCGCTGGAGGACCGTCCGGAGGACACAGGGCACCTGGTGGTGCACCAGCGCGGGGGCCCGGCGTGGCTCAAGGAACATGTGACGGCGCTACGGTCCTGGGCAAGCACGGTCGCCGGAGCGGAGATCCGGCTGCACGACCACCCGGCGGTCAGCCCAGGCGACACCAGGGCGCTGAGCGTGGACCAACTGACCCCCAGCCACCCCGACGTCCGGTGGCACTCCACCGACCTCAACGCGGGGTGGCTCAGCCCCACCGGATACTACTGGATCCCGGAGGCCTGGGGACATACCTCCTCTGACGCGTCCGGGGGCGGACCCTGCAAACACGCCACCAGCGTCGCTCTCGCCGCCGACCTCACCCGCACGTGGGCGGTGGCCATCTCGGGCACGGTGCCCGACGGGGAGGGGGTGGCCGCCTCCCTCCCCCTACATTACGGTGCACACAGACCATGGGTCCACACGGTGGACGCCGAAGTCATCCTCCACCTCCTGCGGCACGCAGATCGCGAACGAACCACGGGGGTCCCCGCGGGCGCAGCGAAGGTGGTCAACCAGATGCCCCTGAGGTGGCTCCGGGACGGCCTGTGCGCGCGGGGGCAACACGCCGGGCACCCGTTCTGGTACGTCCGAGCCACCTCGCCCTACTGCACAAGGCGGACTGGGCGGCGTCCCAGGACACCGTCTTGCAGAATACGCCCCCGGACCCTGGCCACGCCCAACTCATTGTCGCCGGCCGTGACGGCCATCTCGATCTACGGCCCCCCACGATGCGGGTGCTCGGCGAGGTCGCGCAACGGGCGCAGACGGACCATGCGCTGACGCACCGGGGACACACACCTTTGGGCGCGGCCCACGCCACGGCCTACGTCCACGCCCGGGACCTCACCGCGGCGGCCACCAACCGCCGGGCGCTGCGGGCCCGAGACGGCCACACGCCGGTGCAGCGCAGGCTCCGCGTCCGGAAGGAGCGGCTCTCCGGCGTCGCCATCGTCCCGCAACCGTGCCTTTTCTGCGGCGGCCCGGAAGAGACCCCGGTGCACATGCACGTGGGTTGCACCCACTCGCGGCTCCTCTGGCCCCACTACCGCCAGGCGGTACACGAGGCGGCCCGCCACCTCCCACCTGGGGACAAGGCCCTGTGGGTGGCCTCGTGGCGCTCCGCAGGCGCCACGTGGACGGAGGTGTTCTGCTCCGGACTGGTGCCCGAGGACGCGGAGGCGCAACTCCGCGCCATAACCCGATACGACCCGCCGGGAGGAACCTCAGTGGACGATTTCCTCCACCACATGCTCCGGCTGGGGGACTTCGCGTGGGAGCTTCGCAACCACCGGCTGGAGCAACTCCTCCACGAGCCCCTAAGCGCGGCGGCCCGGGCGCACCGGTGGCTCACTGCGGCGGAGGGCGACCACCCTCCCCCTCCCCCGCGCCCTGACAAGGACTTCGTAGCCTCCCTCCGTGTTGTGAATGGCACTCTGGAGTGCCCACCCCAAGAGAGCCCCCACCCGTATCAGGACCTGCCGGGGGGGTTCTCGAGGCACCTACAAGACGCCCTCTTCCCACCGTGGATCATCGGGCGCGGCTCCATGACCGCATGGGAGGCGCGCATCGTGGGGGAGGAGTGGGCGCGGGAGTGGGGCCGGTGGTGCGCCGCCACGCGCGCCCCGGAGACCCCTGCGCAACGATACGCCGCCATCCCGCTCCGGGGGTGGGGGCCGGACACCCGGCCGAGACCCACCATGATCTGCGGGGCGGGGCCTGACCACCCGTGGGACGCGGCGACGGGGGAATGGCTGCAGGCGGCCCCGGGGCCGCAAACGGGATGGACTGGGGACGTGTCCTCACTCGTCAGGACGCCCGTCCCGCCCCGCATCGTCCTTCACACCGCCAACGTGCTCCGGGCCACGGAGATACGCACGTGGGGACACGCTGCGGCCACCGTCCGGTGGCACCCCCCAGAGGACGGGGCCACCCAACTCACCGTGGCGCACTTCACAGCTGGGGGGCCGGTATACGACGACGCCCTGTCCCGGCTGGGCGACACCCAGGGGCCCTTGCTCCTCATGCTCCCCACCGGTATCGCAGCCGCGCTGCGCCAGGAGCTAGACGGCTGCGAAGGGCTGCGAGTGGGGTGGGAGGCAGTCGCGGACGGCACCCTGCTGGCCCTCCTCCACAGGGACACCGCGAACGGGTGCCAATGGGACGCGCTGACGCTCCACCTCACGGGGCGCCACGTGTACATGGCGAGCCCCCCCCAGGGGCACCCCCGCCCGACGTGGGACGACCCCATCGCCGCCTTCCACGACCACGGAATCCTCCCCGGCGACACGTGGCAGGAGGTCCAGCGGAAGACGCTTGGCAAGGACTACCGGCGCCGCGTCCACGCCCGCCTGCTGGAGATCCGGGACCCCCTCCGACAGAGGTGGGACGACCTCTGGCTCCGCCATCTCGACCCTTGGTCGCCGCCCTCCCACCTCCCACACACCTGCCGGCTCTGCGGAGAATGTGACACGGTGTCCTCCGCAGCATCGACAGGCGCCAACAGGTGCGCGCGGTGCACCCAGGTAGCCGCGTGCCCCTGGCCCGAACCTCCCGCAGGCCCGCGCAGGCGCACAGAGGAGGAGGCCTTGCGCCGGCGCATCGAGGGGGCACACACCCCCTCGCACGAACAAGTGGGCCCCGCGGGCGCTGCCCTTCTGTGGATCCACGTGCACCTGCGGGACCCCACATCCGTTGCGCACCTGTCGCACGTGTTCGCCCCCTAACCCCCACCCGCCGCCGCCCTTTGCAGAGCCCGCAGCACCATGCCACGCCGACGGGGGGATGGGCCGGGGCACACCAGGGCCCGCCGCAGAGCGCAGGAGGCGGCCGTCTGGGGCCTGGTGGCGGACGCGGTGGCGGAGGCAAAAGAAGCGCATGCTGCCGCACGGTGCGACCTGGAGGGCAGTGCGAGGGCCTTCCTCAACGAGACCGCCCTCCCGGCCGTCCGCGCCCTGAACGGAGCGGGGGCCCCTACGCTGCTCCCGGCAATGCACCGGATCGTGAACGCCATCCGGCCGGGGCTCATCAGCCCGGAAGCGGCCCTCTACGGGCACTGGATGGAGTGGCGCGAGTCCAATCGGTCGGGCCGGCCCCTGTCCATGGGGGACACCCTCCGGCTGACGGGAGCGGGGTCTGCCATGTCCCTCCGCAGTAGCGCCCCAGCCCTGCTGCACGCCCTCAGGACGCGCTACCCCGGGGACGCGGCCCCGTACCCGAACCAGGCGCGGGCCACGTACCCGGGGGGAGTGTCCGAGCTGGATGCGGCGCTCCACCTTCTACACCCACCGGACGAGGACCTGGAGGTGGGCGAGGTCATGGTGTTCGTGGAAGGCGCGGACGAGGCGCCCGCCCGCCCCCGGCCGACCAACCCGGTGTATGACGGCACCGGGCCTACCCCCCCGTACGCCGTCGTCTACGAGGCGTTCCCCAGGGAGCCCACTTGGTGCCCCGCCCTCCTACCGGCGACGCACGGGCCCCGCGGCTGGGCTAACCCAGACCTGCCCCCCCCCCCTCTCCAGGACCAGGGGTGCCCACCACAGGGGGCAGGTCCTCTGGCAAGAGTGCCCTGGCACCCCCCTCCTCCTCCTCGTCGTCGCGACCCGCGGGGGCCCGGGGCGGATCCTGGGGATCACCCCCACCCACCTCTATGGGGCCACACCCGTACCCCGCCCCCCCCTCCCGGCGCCCGCGGCGCGGGACGGACTACACACCTTCCTGCGCACACAGGAGGTCACCGCCGTTACGGGGGTCCACCTGGTGCGGCTGCCCCCGACACCGCTCGACGACCTTCTACACTCCTCACCCTGGGGGGCAGCCTCGAATATGCACCGCCGAACACTCTAGTGGATCGCCTACTCGCACACTCCCCCGCCTGCCCCGAACCCACAAAACACGGCCTCCTCCCTGACATTACCTGGGAATCGTTACGCAACACGCTTAAGAGGTCCAAGCCCAACAAGGCGGGAGGGCGGGACTTCACAAACAACTACACTTTGCACGTCTCTCCCCCCCCTATCCAACAATTCATTTGGAAGGTATGCAACTACTACCTCCACCGGCCGTTGCCCGAGAAATGGCTCGAAGCCAACATTATCTTGCTTTTTAAGAAAGGGGACGTGATGAACCCGGTAAATTACAGGCCTATAGCCTTGCTGAACAGCGTTTACAAAATAATTGCAACGCACGCCAACCGAGAACTACTGGCAGCGGCCATTGAACATTCCATCATACACCCCACCCAGTTCGGCGGGCTTCCGAACCGCAGATGCCAGGACCACATTTTCAACCTCTTATCCACGTTTCGGGAATCGGTCGGTAGCTACAGCCTCTACATTGATTTCAATAAGGCTTTTAACTCCGTCCCCCACACCACCCTCTTCACAGTTCTATCCCGCCTGAACTTTCCTACGCCCCTTGTAAACCTCATTCAATCCTTGTACCGTGCCCCTCGCGACTTCCCAGTGGTGTCAGGTCAAACCCACTCCTCACACCTGCAAACCAGAGGCGTTCGGCAAGGATGCCCCATGTCACCAATCCTTTTCTGCCTCTACCTGAATGTGCTTCTCTTCGCCTTGCCGTCCCACGTCACTGCACCCCCCTCCTCACACGAATCGGGCCACGCCTTTGTTGACGACCTCCTCTATCGATCAGAGAATGGGGACCGCATACAGCAAGTTTTAAACTTCTTCGACACGGTCGCCAGGGAGTGGGGTCTAGACCTTAACCTCAGCAAAACCGAGATCCACGCTATGGGAACAGCTCCCCCCAGAACCTTCACCTCCCCCTCGGGCACCCCCCTGTCGACAACAAACCAAAAGACGGGGCAACCACACAATTGCTACAAATACCTAGGGGTATACATCTTCACCGCCAACCATGAGGCACAAACACTGGCATTGGCCAAGTCGGAAATACGCTCATTTTTCACAACCCTCCAGCCCCTCCAGCTCACCCTTTCGGAATACATTCTCTTGGTGAACGTCCAACTCATCCCTATTCTTTCCTACCGCCTCATGGCACACCCCCTGGCCCTGAACGAGTTGGGGGCCCTTCAGGCCATGATCTGGCAAAATGTTGCGCATGACCCCTCCCCGGACAGAGCCAACAGGATCTCCCGCCTCGTCTCCCCTAAGGCCCGCTACACCCCTCGCCACCAGGGAGGCTTAGGACTCCGCCACTTCACTTTTTCAATTTGCATGGCCCTGGTAAACACCGCAATAAGGTACCTCAACGGAGACGGCCCGGCCTCGACAAACGAACCTTTTTCCGAAGCAATGCTCTCCACCACACGCAACCCAATCCAAGACACCATCATGGACGCATGCCACACCATAGGCTTCCGATACCACAGCACCGGCCTCTGGGCCTCCTGCCCCCCCTCCCTTTTCCTCCCAAAAGAAAAAGTCCAGGTCCGGTTCCTAGCCACCAAGCCGGCACCACAATACAGCAAGTTCGGCAACAGATTAAAACGGACGCCCCAGGACCTGGGGTTCCACCTAGGTACAGTCACGGAAGTGCACTCAGAATCGGCCACACTCCAGTTTTCGGACGGCACCACCCACACCATCAAAAACCCCGGTCTCCGCCGCAACGAGAAAGAATACACCTTTCAAAACCCAGCCATTTCTGTCCTCCCTCAACTCGCGGGGCGCCACGAACTGCTCACCCCCCCCCTTCTTCACCCTCAAGAATACATCCTCAACCCCCCCCCCGGGCCATACGGCGGGGTCCTACTCGACTCGTCACTGCATGGCGAGCTGTACCGGCTCCCAGATGAACCTCACTCCCTTGACCCCGACGACCTCGAAGAATGGGGTTGTGAAGCAGCCCTTGCCCTCCTCCTCGCATCGTCCCCCGGCACGACATGGGTGTACTTGGATGGCTCAGCGGGCGCCTTGGGCTACGGATCGGCGGCCACCCTATTTTTTCCAAATGGCTCCAGATGGGTACTATGCCAAACGTCCCCGTACCAGTCATCAGAGGGATCGGAGTTCTGGGCCGCTATTATGTTCCTACGGTGGGCCCTTGCATCTCACCCGCACCTCACCTTCGCCGTGCTAGGGGACAACCTCCACGTTATCACTGTTCTCTCTCCGAACACCCCCCCAGGCCTCCCATCACGCTCGCCAGCCGGCACGTGGGAATCCTCTCTCCAGTCCATCCAGGCCTCCCTACGCCCAGGGATGATCCAGGGTTGGGGGTGGATCAAGGGGCACGCCGGGTTCGTGGGGAATGAAATCTCAGATGCTTACTCAAAGTGGGCCGCCCACGTGATGGTCTGGGACCCCTCCCTCCTTCCCCCCCCCCCGATAGGGTGCATATCCAGGGGCCCCCTCCCAGTCATACACAAATTGACTACAACCTCAATCAAGCATCTCCTCCCTCGCCACAAACACGAAAACATCCACGCACCGTCCAGCTTCCATTTTTACAATCACACTTCGTGGTTCAAAGGCCTCCCTTTCAAATGGTCCTCCGGAAATTTCAACATGGCGCCATTTGCTTTCCACGACGACTTGCGCCCTCGCCATTGCCACGCTTGCCCCGACCCGCACCCGATGGATGTTATCTCTTTCGTCTCACACTGCCCAACGTGCGAACACCTGGTCCAAACCTACATTCAATGCTGGCGCCCCCCCTTCACCACGGTGGTGTCCCAATGGTGGTCCGCGACCACACACGTGGGGGAGAGACGCAATTTCGTCCGGGGGCTTGTTCCCATGACGCTGTACACCAAACTCACAACCCCCCCCTCCGGCCGAAGAAAACCAGCACACTGTCACGACTTAAAACTCGCCCTGAAGGATCGTGTTCCCCTGCTCCTCAGCGCCCTATACCGCACGCTGGAATGGCTAAAGGACCACCCCCCTCCAGCCCCGCTCACCCCCCCTACGGGCCCCAACTCATGGGGACGCCCCTGGTCGCCCTACAGCACGTCGCACACCGCCCAACAACGCCCCTCCCCCGCCTACCACCCTCCCCCCCCCCTCCCGGACAAAGTTGCACACAAGCCCCCAAAGCGCCCCCGCCCCCCATCTCCTGCGGCACACACCAAAACTCGAAAACACGGCCGCCAGCCCCCAAGGCCCGTCCGGCCTCTATCACTGAAACGCGGTACCGCAAGTCAACCCCAGCCAGAGCCTCCGCCCCCCAAACGGCCGCTCACAATCAGGGACATGTTCAACCTCCCCCCCCCCCCTAGGCCAGCACCCCCCCTCGCCGCCTCCGCCCCCATTTCCGCCCCTTCTCCTCGCATAACAAGGTACTTCGCACCAGCCCCCCCCTCCCCCGCGAGCACAAACTCACAATCGTCCTCACACTCGTCCAACGCGTCATCTCTTTGAAAAAGCCACACTTACACATTTTCTCACGCCGACCCTCGACAGCCCTAGCGGCGCAATCAATCAGTACTACCACACTGGCACTCACCAGTCACTTCCGCAAATGAATCCCTCCCCCAAGCCACCCCCCGTGCTCAAGCCGTCATGCTCTAACCCCCAATCCGCAACCACACCGCCTTCGGGTATCAAGCAGAGACCCCGGCCTGCGGTTGTCTATAACGGGGCTGCCAAGTCTCTTTGAGATGAAGCAGACGAGGACAGCAACGTGCAGCGGTACTCAGCCCGCGATTGAACTTGATTTCGGGCTCCCGCCCCTCCCCAAAAAAAGCTTGGCGCGCAAGAGCCTTTCTCCCCGGCCTGGCCAGCCACAAAAGGCGCCGTTCAGTGCAAAAAAAAAGGCGACTGGGTCCAGCGCATACCCCGGGCCCTGGCCGCCCTGGGAGTGGGGATGTACAACCCCATCGCGTGCCCCAGGGCGGCTCATGTCCAACTACAGTCCCTGCCGGGCAAAATCGTCACGCTGCGCACCGCCAAGCTGCGACACCGCGACACGTGCCGCCTGACGGTGCCACACACAACGCCGTGGCATGGGCACCACGGGCCACGCCACCCCTTCCCCGACAACGACGATCCGTGGCCGACGGCGGTGCGGGAGTGCCTCAACCAATGCGCCGATGAACACCTCCATTATTGCCGCCGTGAGCAAGAGCCCACCAACCACCCCGGGTGGCGCGACGCCCTGGCCCACCTCTTCCACATCACCGGCACACGGGACCCCCGCCTGAGACTCGTCCACCCCACGAGGGCTAAGCAGGACGCCCACACCGGCCCACGGGTGACCCCGGACGGCCTGCACCTCCACGTCGGGGGCTACCGCCGCCGGGACGGCCTGTCCCCCCCCACGCGGGGGGCGGCGTACCACCCGCCAGCGGCCCTCATGTACATCCTCCGCGACGTACTCGCGGAAAGCGAGCACCAAGAGCCTAACGCGGACGTGGCGTGGCCAGAGCCCTTACGCCCCCGGCCCCACGCGCCGACGCCGTTGTGGCTGGTGACCGAGGACGACCAATGCACCCAAGCGACGGGACAAGCGCAGCTCCGGGCCGAGTGGGTAACAGTGCAAGTGGGGGCAGGCCAGCCCGAACCCCGTGGACTCCCCCGTGGCACCGCCCTACTGGTGGCTACGGGGGTGCCGCACGACCCACACATGGCGGTGCACGCGCTGGAGGACCGTCCGGAGGACACAGGGCACCTGGTGGTGCACCAGCGCGGGGGCCCGGCGTGGCTCAAGGAACATGTGACGGCGCTACGGTCCTGGGCAAGCACGGTCGCCGGAGCGGAGATCCGGCTGCACGACCACCCGGCGGTCAGCCCAGGCGACACCAGGGCGCTGAGCGTGGACCAACTGACCCCCAGCCACCCCGACGTCCGGTGGCACTCCACCGACCTCAACGCGGGGTGGCTCAGCCCCACCGGATACTACTGGATCCCGGAGGCCTGGGGACATACCTCCTCTGACGCGTCCGGGGGCGGACCCTGCAAACACGCCACCAGCGTCGCTCTCGCCGCCGACCTCACCCGCACGTGGGCGGTGGCCATCTCGGGCACGGTGCCCGACGGGGAGGGGGTGGCCGCCTCCCTCCCCCTACATTACGGTGCACACAGACCATGGGTCCACACGGTGGACGCCGAAGTCATCCTCCACCTCCTGCGGCACGCAGATCGCGAACGAACCACGGGGGTCCCCGCGGGCGCAGCGAAGGTGGTCAACCAGATGCCCCTGAGGTGGCTCCGGGACGGCCTGTGCGCGCGGGGGCAACACGCCGGGCACCCGTTCTGGTACGTCCGAGCCACCTCGCCCTACTGCACAAGGCGGACTGGGCGGCGTCCCAGGACACCGTCTTGCAGAATACGCCCCCGGACCCTGGCCACGCCCAACTCATTGTCGCCGGCCGTGACGGCCATCTCGATCTACGGCCCCCCACGATGCGGGTGCTCGGCGAGGTCGCGCAACGGGCGCAGACGGACCATGCGCTGACGCACCGGGGACACACACCTTTGGGCGCGGCCCACGCCACGGCCTACGTCCACGCCCGGGACCTCACCGCGGCGGCCACCAACCGCCGGGCGCTGCGGGCCCGAGACGGCCACACGCCGGTGCAGCGCAGGCTCCGCGTCCGGAAGGAGCGGCTCTCCGGCGTCGCCATCGTCCCGCAACCGTGCCTTTTCTGCGGCGGCCCGGAAGAGACCCCGGTGCACATGCACGTGGGTTGCACCCACTCGCGGCTCCTCTGGCCCCACTACCGCCAGGCGGTACACGAGGCGGCCCGCCACCTCCCACCTGGGGACAAGGCCCTGTGGGTGGCCTCGTGGCGCTCCGCAGGCGCCACGTGGACGGAGGTGTTCTGCTCCGGACTGGTGCCCGAGGACGCGGAGGCGCAACTCCGCGCCATAACCCGATACGACCCGCCGGGAGGAACCTCAGTGGACGATTTCCTCCACCACATGCTCCGGCTGGGGGACTTCGCGTGGGAGCTTCGCAACCACCGGCTGGAGCAACTCCTCCACGAGCCCCTAAGCGCGGCGGCCCGGGCGCACCGGTGGCTCACTGCGGCGGAGGGCGACCACCCTCCCCCTCCCCCGCGCCCTGACAAGGACTTCGTAGCCTCCCTCCGTGTTGTGAATGGCACTCTGGAGTGCCCACCCCAAGAGAGCCCCCACCCGTATCAGGACCTGCCGGGGGGGTTCTCGAGGCACCTACAAGACGCCCTCTTCCCACCGTGGATCATCGGGCGCGGCTCCATGACCGCATGGGAGGCGCGCATCGTGGGGGAGGAGTGGGCGCGGGAGTGGGGCCGGTGGTGCGCCGCCACGCGCGCCCCGGAGACCCCTGCGCAACGATACGCCGCCATCCCGCTCCGGGGGTGGGGGCCGGACACCCGGCCGAGACCCACCATGATCTGCGGGGCGGGGCCTGACCACCCGTGGGACGCGGCGACGGGGGAATGGCTGCAGGCGGCCCCGGGGCCGCAAACGGGATGGACTGGGGACGTGTCCTCACTCGTCAGGACGCCCGTCCCGCCCCGCATCGTCCTTCACACCGCCAACGTGCTCCGGGCCACGGAGATACGCACGTGGGGACACGCTGCGGCCACCGTCCGGTGGCACCCCCCAGAGGACGGGGCCACCCAACTCACCGTGGCGCACTTCACAGCTGGGGGGCCGGTATACGACGACGCCCTGTCCCGGCTGGGCGACACCCAGGGGCCCTTGCTCCTCATGCTCCCCACCGGTATCGCAGCCGCGCTGCGCCAGGAGCTAGACGGCTGCGAAGGGCTGCGAGTGGGGTGGGAGGCAGTCGCGGACGGCACCCTGCTGGCCCTCCTCCACAGGGACACCGCGAACGGGTGCCAATGGGACGCGCTGACGCTCCACCTCACGGGGCGCCACGTGTACATGGCGAGCCCCCCCCAGGGGCACCCCCGCCCGACGTGGGACGACCCCATCGCCGCCTTCCACGACCACGGAATCCTCCCCGGCGACACGTGGCAGGAGGTCCAGCGGAAGACGCTTGGCAAGGACTACCGGCGCCGCGTCCACGCCCGCCTGCTGGAGATCCGGGACCCCCTCCGACAGAGGTGGGACGACCTCTGGCTCCGCCATCTCGACCCTTGGTCGCCGCCCTCCCACCTCCCACACACCTGCCGGCTCTGCGGAGAATGTGACACGGTGTCCTCCGCAGCATCGACAGGCGCCAACAGGTGCGCGCGGTGCACCCAGGTAGCCGCGTGCCCCTGGCCCGAACCTCCCGCAGGCCCGCGCAGGCGCACAGAGGAGGAGGCCTTGCGCCGGCGCATCGAGGGGGCACACACCCCCTCGCACGAACAAGTGGGCCCCGCGGGCGCTGCCCTTCTGTGGATCCACGTGCACCTGCGGGACCCCACATCCGTTGCGCACCTGTCGCACGTGTTCGCCCCCTAACCCCCACCCGCCGCCGCCCTTTGCAGAGCCCGCAGCACCATGCCACGCCGACGGGGGGATGGGCCGGGGCACACCAGGGCCCGCCGCAGAGCGCAGGAGGCGGCCGTCTGGGGCCTGGTGGCGGACGCGGTGGCGGAGGCAAAAGAAGCGCATGCTGCCGCACGGTGCGACCTGGAGGGCAGTGCGAGGGCCTTCCTCAACGAGACCGCCCTCCCGGCCGTCCGCGCCCTGAACGGAGCGGGGGCCCCTACGCTGCTCCCGGCAATGCACCGGATCGTGAACGCCATCCGGCCGGGGCTCATCAGCCCGGAAGCGGCCCTCTACGGGCACTGGATGGAGTGGCGCGAGTCCAATCGGTCGGGCCGGCCCCTGTCCATGGGGGACACCCTCCGGCTGACGGGAGCGGGGTCTGCCATGTCCCTCCGCAGTAGCGCCCCAGCCCTGCTGCACGCCCTCAGGACGCGCTACCCCGGGGACGCGGCCCCGTACCCGAACCAGGCGCGGGCCACGTACCCGGGGGGAGTGTCCGAGCTGGATGCGGCGCTCCACCTTCTACACCCACCGGACGAGGACCTGGAGGTGGGCGAGGTCATGGTGTTCGTGGAAGGCGCGGACGAGGCGCCCGCCCGCCCCCGGCCGACCAACCCGGTGTATGACGGCACCGGGCCTACCCCCCCGTACGCCGTCGTCTACGAGGCGTTCCCCAGGGAGCCCACTTGGTGCCCCGCCCTCCTACCGGCGACGCACGCGCCCCGCGGCTGGGCTAACCCAGACCTGCCCCCCCCCCCTCTCCAGGACCAGGGGTGCCCACCACAGGGGGCAGGTCCTCTGGCAAGAGTGCCCTGGCACCCCCCTCCTCCTCCTCGTCGTCGCGACCCGCGGGGGCCCGGGGCGGATCCTGGGGATCACCCCCACCCACCTCTATGGGGCCACACCCGTACCCCGCCCCCCCCTCCCGGCGCCCGCGGCGCGGGACGGACTACACACCTTCCTGCGCACACAGGAGGTCACCGCCGTTACGGGGGTCCACCTGGTGCGGCTGCCCCCGACACCGCTCGACGACCCCCGGGGGCCCAGGGCCCTGGGCCCCGCCCCAGACTGGGAGCTGTGGCGCGACGCGTGGGCCGCGTGGCTCCCCCGCCTCCCCTCCCAATGCCGGTGGATGGCCGCGGACCCCCGGCCGTGCGGGGCTGACGCCACAGCCGGCCCCCCACCCCCACCCCCTCCCCCCCTCCCCCCCGCAGAGCACCACACGGCACTGCCCACGGCACGGCACTGATGCACCAGGAGGTAGTGGGAAGGGCGCGCCTGCCACCACGCATGCCTACCAGAGTAACAGTGATGGCAGACTCCGATGGGTCCCTCCAGCGGGACGACCGCCACCACCGCCGGTCCCGCTCCCGCTCCCCCGTCTCCTCCCCGGAGTGGACGGGGGAGACCCTCGCGGAGCGCGAGGAGCGGAGGCTGGCGGAGGCGGCGGTGGTCGGGCCGCCGCCGCCGGCCCGGGAACCTGGGCCAGCCGAGACGGCCGCCCCCGCCGCCAAAGCGGCCAGCCCCGCCGCCCCGCCCCGCCCAGACGCGCAGGAGGCGGAGACCGCGGCGAGCCACGCCGCGGCCCCGGCCGCGGCCCCCGGCACGCCGCCGACAAGGGGGGCAGCCCCGGCGCAGGAGCCGGACGCATCGCCGAGGGCTGCCGCAGCCGCACAGGAGAGCAAGAAGGGCGCGCGAGGGGTTGCGACGGACCCCGCAAGGGCCGTGGGCGCCTCGCCGGCGGCCGCCGCGGCAGCAGAGGAGAACGAGGAGGGCGTGCGAGGGTTTGCGACCGCGGCCACGGGCGCCCCGTCGGCGGCCGCCACGGCAGCGAAGGAGAGTGAGGAGGGCGCGCGAGGGGCTGCGGCCCCCGGCACGCCGCGCAAGCGGGGGAAGAACCCCGCACGGGCCGCGGACTCCTCGCCGGCGGCCGCCGCAGCAGCAGCAGTGGGCAGGGAGAGCGCGAAGTACCGTGCCCACGCCAGCCCCGCCCACACCCACACCAGCCCCCCCAAGCCGTACCCCCCCAAGCCCTTCCCCCCGGGGCGGGAGCGGCACGTCCGCCCCCCGACGCGCGAGCGCTCGCCGCCGGGCGTCATGCTGCCGCAACTGCAAAGGCAGCGAGACGCCCGGCGAGTGGTCCAGGAAGGGCGCAGCGGCGGGGGGGAGGGGAGCAGCGGACGGCGCGACAGGCAGGGGGCAGGGGAGGGGTCAGGGCACGGGAAGGGCGCGCAGGGGCGCGGGCAGGGAGCCCAGGTGCAGGGGGCGGGGCGAGGGGAGGTGGGAGAGCGAGCGGGCCAGGGCGTGGTGGACGAGAGGCGGGACCCGCGACACGGGCAGGGGGCCGGGGAGGGGCCAGGGCACGGGAAGGGTGCTCAGGGGCGCGGGAAGGGTACCCAGGTGCAGGGGGCAGGACGAGGAGGGATGGGAGAGCGAGCGGGCCAGGGCGTGGGGGACGAGAGGCGGGACCCGCGACACAGGCATGGGACTGGAAAGGGGCCCAAGGGCAAGGGCAAGGGCAAGGGCAAGGGCCCCAAGGGACAGGAGGGACGGGGCATGGGAGCCCAGGGAGGAGGGCGGGGCGAAGGGAGGGGGGCAGAGGGCGGAGCGCCCCCGCAGCCGGACGTGCAGCCGGTGAGGTGCATCCCCCCCGGCATCCAACAGATGCCGGCACACCACACCCACCACCACCACCACCACCACCACCACCACCTCTACAACATCGACCCTGACGCCGGCGAGCTCGTCCCCCCCCAACCCCCACGACGCCAGCACCAGCAAGCCCCCCCCGCGCCGAGGGCGGAGCCGGCGCGGATGGCCTCGGCGGAGGGGGGACGGGGCGCGGCATCGGCGCCGCAGGCGCAGGGGCAGCGAGGGGGGCCGGCACGGGGGGCGGAGGAGGGCCGGCCATGGGACCGGGACTGGGGCGCAGTCCCGGACCCGCTGGGGGGGGAGACCCTCCCCCTGGTGGGGGAAGTGTACGGGTGGTTGTGCTGGGCCAACCAGGGGACCTCCAGGAGGGCGCGGAACCGGCCCTTCGATGCCGTGCTCCTCCGGAGGGACGGAGGAAACCGAGAGGCACCCCCGGGGGGGTGGGCAGCCCCAGAGGACCACGAGAGGGTCCTCAGGTCAGTGATCCGGGCGGCGTGGCCCGACAGGGAGCCGACGTGGCCGGCCTTCCTGGAAGGGGGAGCGGTGCTCCGCATCACGGATGCGGACGCCAACAACTGGCTCCCCCGGGCTTTGCGTAGCGCCCTCGCCCACTGGCGCTACCGCCGGCACAACCCGCCGCCGCCGCAGCCCCAGCCCCCACACAAGCGGCGGCGCAAATGAAGGCCCAGACGGCGGGTACGGGAGGGTTGGGGGGGGGGAATGGGCCCCCTGACCCACGCCCCCCCCACGGTATGGCACGACGTGCGAGGGCGCGCCACCTCCCGCGGGAGGGATTGCGGAGACAACGAGCGCGGGGAGGAACCTGCTGCCCCGCAACCCGCTAACCACTGACCGCTAACCCTCACGGCCACCCCCGGCCGGCCAGCGCCGCGCGACAACGGCCGGGGGATGAGGGGCCCCGGCGAGGGCCTGCGCGAGCATCCGGCTCTCGATAGGGGGGACGGGTGAAGGGCGCGACCCCCTGGCCGATGGCTGGCCCCCGGGACCAGGACCGCCATGCCGCCCCCGCCCCTCCCTCCCGGCCGACGAGAGGCATCGCCAGGGGGCCAAAGGGCCCCCCCCAACCCACCCCCCCCCCCGCACAGACCCGAGGGCGGGCGGGGAGGCGGCCCCCCCACCCCCCCCCCCCCGCACCCACCACAGCAGGGGAGCCACAGGCGCGGCCCTCCGCCCCCCCACGGCCGGGGGGGCGCCCCCCCCTCAGGGGGAACGGCGGCGCGATAAGGGCAACGGCGGCTGGGCCTGCTCCCGCGAACCCACACCGGCGTGCCGGAGCAACGCGCACAACGGAGCAGGAAGGAGGCCGCGCCCCACATGACCCTCCCGTAACCACAGGCCACTCCGAGGTGACAGAGGGGGGGTTTCAAGTCAGATGGGGCCCCCAGGGGGGCGGTCCACGGGCCGCCCCTCACCCCCCCCACCCCGGGGCGGCACATCAGCCCCGACCGCACGCGCGCGCCGGAAGGGAGCGCGCCGGCGACACGGAGAGAGCCAGGAAGGGGTACCACAGGCCGCCGCCTGGAACGACAGCAGGGAGGCCGCGGCGCGACACCCCCCCCCCCCCCGCCCCCCCACCGGCCCGCCAGCCGCGGGGGCCCCGGCCCCCACCCCCCGAGGCAGAAGGGATGGACCCCCCCCGGCCGAGAGGGGAGCCGGAGTGTGACCCGCCCCCCCTCCCCAGCCGCCGGCTCAAATGGGGGCCGCGAAGAACAAGTGGGCCCACGCCTGCGCACCGGGACGCCGCGCAGATCGTGCCCAGAGAAGCCGGGTGGGCGCGAACCGGAATGTATGGGGGGCCACGCCCCCCATGGACAGCACGACACCAGTGACGCCCGCTTTGTTGCCTACCCAGGGAAAGCGGCGCGTCACCTCCCGCGGGAGGGAGTGCGGAGACAACAAGCGCGGGGGGAAACCTGCTGCCCCGCGACCCGCTAACCACTGACCGCTGACCCTCAAGGCCACCCCCGGCCGGCCAGCGCCGCGCGACAACGGCCGGGGGATGAGGGGCCCCAGAGAGGGACTGCGTGAGAATCCGGCTTTCGGTAGAGGGGGGCGGGGGAAGGGCGCGACCCCCCTGGCCGATGGCTGGCCCCCGGGGCCGGGACCGCCAAGCCGCCCCCCCCCCCCTTGGCCGACAGGAGGCATCGCCAGGGGACCGAAGGCCCCCCCCCACCCCCCCCCCCCCCTCCCACACAGGCCCGAGAGCGGGCGGGGGGGCAGCCCCCCCACCCCCCCCCCCCCCCCGCACCCACCCCAGCTGGGGAGCCACAGGCGTGGCCCTCCGCCCCCCCAGGGCCGGGGGGGCGCCCCCACCCACAGGAGGAACGGCGACACGGCAAGGGCAACGGCGGCTGGACCTGCTCCCGCGAACCCACACCGGCGTGCCGGAGCAACGCGCACAACGGAACACGAAGGAGGCCGCGCCCCGCATGACCCTCCCGTAACCACAGCCCACTCCGAGGGGACAGAGGGGGGGTTTGCAGGTCAGCTGGGGCCCCCAGGGGAGCGGTCCACGGGCCGCCCCTCACCCCCCCCACCCCGGGGCGGCACATCAGCCCCGACCGCGCGCGCGCGCCGGAAGGGAGCGCGCCAGCGACACGAAGAGAGCCAGAAAGGGGTACCGCAGGCCGCCGCCCGGAACGAGAGCGGGGAGGCCGCGGCGCGACACCCCCCCCGAGGCAAGGGGGATGGGCCCCCCCCACCCGAGAGGGGAGCCGGAGTGTGACCCGCCCCCCCGCTCCAGCCGCCGACCCACATGGGGGCCGCGAAGAACAAGCGGGCCCACACCTGCGCACCGGGACGCCGCACAGATCGTACCCAGAGAAGCCGGGTGAACACGAACCGGAGTGGTATGGGGGGCCACGCCCCCCATGGACAGCACAACGCCAGTGACGCCCGCTTTGATGCCTGCCCAGGGAAGGCAGAGGGACGGAAAGAGGCAGAGCGACCCCCCGCCCTACAGTCAGTCGGCGATCCGGCGGTGCTACTGTCCGCCTCTTACCCCTCTGCACGTCAGTCGGCGATCCAACGGTGCCGCACCCCACCCAGCCACCTCCCCCCCTGTCCCGACCCCGTGCACGTGGACTGGGGCCTCCCGGCACGCGCAACACGCTTCACAACGCACAGCCCCACCCTCAGGACTGGATTCATAGCCGACGACACCCCTAAGTCGCGTAAGAGACTCCCGCGGCCCAGTAGTGAGAGCGTCGGTCTTCAATCGTCCAGTGCGGGGGTTCGATCCCAGGCGTTGGTGCTCCTGGGATCCCTGCACGTAGAGCTCTCTAGTTGGCGACGTGGGAACCAACCCCCCCTCCAGCAACTCGCGCCACCACCGATACCGGTGGATCGGGTGGAGGTCTCGTTCGTTTTACCCCCCACCCAAGAAAAACAAAACACATGGGAGCCACCCACCCCTGCAGCAGTGCGCACCGTCACCTGTACTCGAACAGGTCGATGGGAGGCGTCGTCCGGTATTCGAAGGGATCGGTGGGAGACCACCGATCCCGGGGTTCGAACCAGCTCCTTCGCGGCGCGCGCCTGGTGCGCTACCTCCGGGGCGGCTGCCTTCTGAGATACACTGGCACCCGGGTCACAGAACAAACGCGGCCGCAACCCCCTCCCCCTGTGCTAAGAGTAAGCCCGCAGGGCGAAGCTCCGTGCGCATCAGGCTCGTCATGGGAATCCGGCGGGCCGGCGCCTGGACACCAAGTCGACACCTCTCTCCCCCCCCGCGAGAACAGAGCGGGGCCCCCACAACCGCACGCCCGCGCCCACAACGCAGACCCCGACAGCCCACCCAGTGGACGGGCAGTCGGGGGAAGAGGAGCGCAAGACCCAGAACACCCCACGCAACGGTCGAAGGCACCCCCCCGGGGATGCCCTGCCGCCGCCCCCACAACCCCAAGCCAAGTAGGGGGGAACCGGGACCGGACCGCCCCCCCCCAAGCACGCCAGACGGAGCACGGGACCGGGGCAGGACACCCGGAGGGGCACGGACCACATGGAACGGCCCTACCAGCGCCCAGTGCCGGGACCACGCGAGATGCGCGCGCCACACCACCCGGCGGGGAGCGGACACCGCGAGAGCGCGAGCGCACACACACGAAAAGGACACGCGGGGACCACCAGAAGGGCAACCGGACCGAGCGCGCGGAACGCACAGACCGCATGGAATGGCGTACCAGCGAGCGAGGATAAGGGACACCCGGACGGGACGGCCCGCCACACGCAGCGCGGAACACGCGGGGCGGGAAGGGGGAAGAAGGGGAGACACAACACCAGGTACCGGCCCGAACCCCCCCGAACCGGCCGCGAGCGCCGCGCACACACAGACGGGACACTGCACCCGCCAAGGCAGTAGTGGCGCACAGCGCCACGCCCCAACCCCTAGGCTAGGCAGCCTCCGCGCCAGCCCAAGGGGGTCCCACTGGCGACAAGCCAGTAGCACGGGCCCGGCGGCGCCGGTGCCCCGGGCGACCACGCATTAGGGGGGCGACGCAGTGGGTAAGCGCCCGCGGCCACGGCTGCGAATTGATGCACTGACCGGGGAGTGGCGAAACGGGGACGCCGGGGAAGGACGGGGCTCCGAGCTCTGTGAACCCGGGGGACTCCGCCACCAGGCAGAAGGTGCGTCTTGGAGGGCCCCCCACTAGGACCCGGTGGGGAGGATATCACCTGGCCCGACCAGGTGGCCCCCCGGGGCCGAAAGGCGTCTAGTACCCGCAAAATCAAACCTCAAACCTCAAACCTGTAATAAGTCAGGGCATTTAGGCCTCTCGGAAGCTTTCTGGAGGATCTGTACTAGACCTCTCCAAGCTTCAAGATCCTAGAACACTCGGATATTTGCTCATATTTGGCTTATATTCCAAGCCTATAGCTTGTTGCTAGACTCTACTGCTCTTAGGTACACTACAAAGAGCAGAGATCTAGGATACATTAGTAGCCATACATGAATAATCACATCCCATATGCTTATAATGTGATTTAATCATGGTTTATAGCATTTTAGAAGGTTCTATGAATGTATTAGAAGCTATTTTGAAGCTATTTCGAAGCTTCAAATGGCCTGTTGCGACTGTCGCCGTCTTTTGCCGTCGACAGCAAATTACGTAATGTTGACAAGGCGCGGAGACGACCAGCGGCGAGCACACGGAGCAGGGGAACAACGCTAAGAGGGCGGGCAGGAGACAGAGGGGAGGGGAGGGTAGAGAGGGGAGAGAGCGGATACTTGTACAGCAACGCGGGCTGAATGGCTGGGTCGCCCGGCATGGCCGGGGACCGCCAGGGGCAATGCCACAGGATGGCGGAGGGACTGGACGTGAGCACCGAACAGAAACGACATGGTGATGCAGTAATGTTGTGCGTGCATGCAGGGAGGAGGGAACCAAGCGAAAAAAAAAAAACAAAAGGCAAAAAATAAAATAAATAAAAAAAGGGGGAAACAAACGCGGACAACACCACAAGGAGGCGGGACAGAAAAGGACGAGTGGCTAGGGCCACGCGACGGCCCCAGGTGACTAGGACAGCTAGGGAGACGGCACAGGAGAGAGGGGCGGGGGAGGGAGGGGAGCGAACCGTGCTAGGCGCATGAAGCGGTCCCCGGATGGATGAGGATCCAGTGGGCCACCGCCACGGGGTTGCTGGCGGCCCGGTGGGGTATAAACAAGGTCTGAGGGATGGGATGGGGCCGCAAGACAGCCCGGAGGATTAGGCCAGGGCCGCGGCACAGGGGAAAGGGACGGGGGCGGGAAGGGAGCGACCCGTGCTAGGCGCACGAAACGGTCCCTGGAAGGAAGAGGCCCCAGTGGCCCAGCGCCACAGGGTAGCAGGCGACCCGGTGGGGTATAAACACGGGATGCAGGGACAAGGGGACGGGGCGGGGAAGGGCGTGTGGCTAGGGCCGCACAACGGCCCGAAGGGGTAGGGAGTCCATGGGACGATGGGAACGGGCCGGTGCCGGGATGAGGCAACGGGGAATGGGACATGGGAAGGGCAGGGAGGCCGAAAGCGCCAAGCAACAGCCCCATGGGATTGGGAAACCAGTCGCCATGGAGTGGTGAACCATTGGCCAACCATGGGGAACCTGGCCACGGGAAGTCGGGAAAATGCCCTGAACTCCGGGACGGCCGTGAGGTGTCCGCAGGGGTGAGGGTTGACCTTGAGATCCCCGGGTCAATGGGCTGAGTACACGTAGGTTCACGCGTGAGCGGGACCAGGGGGAACGTGGAAAGGGTCGCCCCCTGGCCTCCAGCCGTGGATGGACGAAAACCAAGTGCATCCGGGAGCCCAGTGGGTACTCCAGCCCGTGAGGGATGGGGAGTGGTGGAATGTGGTTGACAGAGAGAAATGCTCCGCTGTCGGCGAGGGCTATCCACAGGAAACCCGCCTGCAGGCGCCCCATAGGCTGTGCTAGGGGGGGAAGGCCGGGGGATCCTTCAAAGGGTGACCGGAAGGAGCTGAAACCGTGAGGGCAGCGACTGAAGGGAGCGTACCACCGGTCATGCCCCAAGGGAACCTGGTTGAAGTTCTCGGCCGTGAGGTGAGACAGGGGTCGCCAGGGGAACTGATGGTGGAGCGCACTCCTTCCCGCCAGAGGCGGCCACCATGTAAAACAAACAAGGAGGAGTAAGATGAGGCCGCGGACGCGGCCGCCCTTACTTACTTACTTACTTGACAAGGCCTGTGATAAGATAGACTACTCAGAAAGTTGCTAAAATATAGGTTTTATTGCCTTTTTAATGAGAATTTATTGTTATATCAATTTTCTTGTTATTTAGGCATGTGAACCCGTATTACTGGACCAGCCAGTTGGTCCAGCTCCATGTTCGTTCACGACTTCGTCTTCTTGCTGTTGCCTACTTTGTGCTTGCCAAGGGAATCAATTGGAATGGAGAAATTCATTTAAAACAATTTGATTTTAAAGTGCAAGACAAGGATAAAAGGGTTTATTGTGCACCCTAAGTACAAGCACAATACAGTCCAGTAATCTGAAGTTCCAGCAGGTCGACGACGACGAGGACGACGACTAGCAGCTGGGCCAGCGTACGCTATTCAAGTAAAGTGAGTTCCTTGCTTGAACTTATCAAAAAGTTCAAGAAACTTTCAAGTCTTGAAGGTATACTTCTTCCTATGTCCCAAAACATGGAGAAAACTTGGAGTTCGTAGTTCAACGCGCTTCCAGCAACCTTCACGCAATTACGAGCGACGCCAAAGGTTTCAGAAGAGTTCAAAAAGGCGTCGAGAGGGCTTATTTCATTGAGTTTGGTGAAGATTTTGAAGGATTTTAACTTAACAAGAAGTTTCAAAAATGTGGTGAACTTGGACTACACAAAGCGCTTTGCCAGGGCTTCAGGGACGACGACGACGCCTCTTACGACGACGACGTGTTGCGAGAGCGCTGCCAGCAAGCTTCTCGAGGCTCTCTTGAGGCTCTTTGAGGCCTAGAGCCATTCATTGTGTTGCTTCCTTTTGCTACATGTTGCATGCTTGTTGAGTTGAATTATCAAGGCTTTTCTTCTCCTTGCTTACGGTTCTACATGAGACCCTATGTCAAGGGAAGGGACAAGATTGACGGTCCGTGACTATAAATCCCCACCCCAGTCACTGTTGACCCTCTTTGGAGTCCAAAAGCTTTGATTTCTTTATGACTTCTTCAATCTCTTTGATGTTTCAAAAGGCCCAAAAATGTCGAAAATGGCCTAACTCATTTTACGCATAACTTCGCGCCGGTGCGTCGAATCGCGCCAACTAAAGCGCTGTTGTAAAGTACAGAGCGCTAGCTTTCAAATGCGACTCTCACTTTGTTTCAACTCCTCAAGGGCTATTTTCTGTGAATTTTTCAAGATGACCCATGAATCACTTTTTGCCCAACTTTCTAAAACACCCAAAAATGACGTTTGGTGTTCTACGCATATCTTCGCGCCACTGCGCTGAAAATATCCGAACCAAGCATTTTTCGAAAGTAGACAGTGGTACGCTTCTATCCCCCACTTCACTTTCTTGGAATCAATTTTTCTACTATTTTTTGCATCCCCAACAAAGTCACCCATGAAACACACCCCAAAAACCTCTCAAAAGTGCCTTTTGTGCTTCCTTTATATCTCTCAGAGAAAAAAGGTTTGAGGTTCGACATTATTTTTCTTAACAACACTGAAGTACGTGCTTTCTAACCCTGAGTCGTTTTTATTTTCAAAAAATAAGAATGGCTATGGTAAAATTGCAACAAGTTAACACACAAACCACTTGGTGAAAAAACATGAAAAATGGTTTTGGAGGTTCAATCATTTCTCTGGGACCATGGTGAGTTCGAACCTCAACCAAGGTGTTTTGTGAACGCTGGAGTATGGAGTTTCAAAAACATGTTTACTTTGAATTTCTGTGGTCAAGGATGGATTTTTCCCATGGTAGTCAACTTGGTGCATGAAAGCATGTTTTCACACTTGTTGGTCATGATGCTACAAGAAAAAGACCTTTCTCAGAGCCTATGGTGAGGTGAGCAGTGCTTAAGGCTGTTTTGGAAAGGTAATGGTGTCTAGTGTGCAGATATCCAATCATTGGATTTTATTGAAAATGGGATGATAGTGAAAAAGTTCGATTTCCTTATGCTTTTTTGATGGTTTTTCAGCATGTGTGTCATGTGAGATTCATGTGTCTCCCCCCAACTTCTATTTCTCAGAGCCTATGATGAGTTGGGGCAACATCAAATATGTTTCTAAAATCTGAGGACATGCCCTACACAGTACGGATATTCTTTTTCTGACATATCAGCAACATAGTACAGAAAAATGCTGCAGAAGTTGGGCATTTTTGAAGAAAAACAGGTTTTTGATGTCAATTTTTGCTAAACCATTCGCGAATTTTTGGTCTTCTAACCTTGAATCATTGTATGATATTGCAGTTTGTGATTGTTTGCATCAGTTTTGATTCATTCTAACTAGGCTTAGCCTAGGTAGAAAGGTAGATACCTTAGAATTACTTAGACACACAGTAAATAGTGAAACATTTTGTTGTCTTTTTCGGCCACAAAACAAACATGGCCACAACCATTAACAGACCGTTTGCATCCGCCACATTCACCGTCTAAGCCTTTCCCTTCGACTCCCCGGGCTGAGTGGCTCAGTTTGGCTGGCCCATTGTCATGGGGACAAAGAAGGTGTAGGGCTTGTTGCCACCAGGGAGTAGGGAGGCGATTGATGGGTGTGAGCGGAAGGCAGAAAGAAGACTCAATGCAGGAGCACCCAAGTGAAACATTAAAAGGCCGCACTCGACCAAACCATTGGCATTGACCTCTCTCGGGGTCCTTGTGACCATTCTCCGATGAGAGAGGTTGGTGGTGGCACATGGTCGCGGAAGAGGCTTGCAAAACTTACTTACTCTTATTTACTTACTCTAGCTAGCTAGCTAACTAGCTAGTGTAGGAGGTGCATTGACTTTATGGTATTACCCTAATGCTAACGGTTGCGTATGCAACTTAATGTCTCTGGTCCTCCCCCTGTAGGGCAGGGTGGTGAGGAGAAGTGCCGCAAGGCGCTTGTACTGTAATAGAGGTAACCATTCCAGTAGGTGCAGGCTCGAATGTTAGCGTGCAATGCCATATAACTGATTTTCATCTCTTTACCGTACCAGCTGACACAGTTCAATGTAGTTCAGAGCACGGTCCGTGCCCTCTCATGGGTTGCTGAGACTCTGCATAGACTGCATGACTTTTGGTCACGGTCCGCCACTCATGCGTGTGCTGAGACCCTTTCCGGAAGCCTGAATTTGTCAAGCTATTTCATTTGAGCACAATTGCATTTGAGCTAGGAAGTGATTTGTCCTCATTTCACTCTACCATGCATCTCATCCTTCATTGCATGGCCGTCAAGGCAAGCGTTTGACTAGTGATGTATTCTACTCTCCATTCGGATTGCATTTCATTCATTTCGTTCAGAAAGGTCACTCATTCATTGCATTTCACTTTGCAAATCTTACATTCCATACTTATTGCATTACTTCCCTATTGCAAGGGCTTGCCCATACCGCTCAACATGCAATATGGTCCGTAATTGATCTGCCCTTCGTAGTTCTATGAGCACCTTTTGCTCAATAGACCCCGAGTTTTGGATCGCAGCGACGAACAATCAATTCGTATCCATTCAACTTTTGTTGATTAACTGCAAGTTGTGAGGAATGAATCTCTCTTCCATACCTCGCGATCATTGACCTAGGTCATTTGGTCTAAAGAGCTAGTTTATCCTCAAATTTGCTACCGAACCACTACGGGTACATTCCGCTCCGTTAACTTTCGCTAGATCGCCTGGTACAGCCTCAATTACTGGGTTTCAGAGTGCTCAATTGAGTGTCCATAGTCTACAATATCACATTCTCCATCCCCCCGACCAGACCATCAGCATGACAGACTTACTTGGATTTTTCACGCATTCCCTCCCTCATGACACTACACATACAACCCACACACAAACACATACCATGAACCGTTTGATTATTCCATTTGTTCTCTTTAGATATCACACTCTGAGGAATTGCCGTAGTACCACATCCATCAAATTTTTGCCTACGAGCCAATTTCTAAGTCATCTCCTTCGTGTAGATAGTCAGTGTCCGCTTACAGGAGCCGGCATTGGTCTCACCCCGCCACGTCTTTGTTATGTAACACAAGTGAACAGGTTTAAGCTTGGTCACTTAGCCTGTGACTTGGCTAATGCATTCCGCGATGTGTTAGTGAAGAGCCCTACGCCGGTAGCCACCGAGACCAGCGGTGCACTACGGTAGGCTCATTGAAAAGGATTATCGAAAGGTATCGAAAGCCTACAGTAATGGGCTTCTACCCTCGCGCGGGTAGATAAGTACTTTCCCTGCAGTGGGATAGACCCCTTCTCTTGCGGTAGAGATAGATGACGGAGTTAACCTCCAAGAGGATAGCCTGAATCCTGCAATTCAGTTGAGCGGAATTCACTCTTCACGTAGGAAGACAGGCCCCCGCACGGATGGCTTTGTACAACCATCTGCTGGGCAAGGGGCTCGCCGTAATTGGTCTTCCGGTAAGGTACAGAACACACTTTGACTACAATAGCATTTTTCGGAGATTTACTACTTCTACTTGTCTCAGACAACTTGACAATGATACATTTCGCGTATGAGGCAGTGACGACCCTCGAGTCGTGTAGGATATCCGTTGGCTCGCACTAGAGCTGAACGGCGTTCCATGAAAGATCCGACCTTTCAACGTTTTTTCACTTATTACTTACCTACTTCGTTTCCAACCAACCCCAGGGGACCAACCCACCCCTACCCGTGAACCCAACCCCTACATGCACACATACAATTCATTGGTTTTGTCACCTTTGGCACCTTGTCACAACCCATACATCTTCTTTCTCTGAATTGACATGATGAACACACTTCTACATTTTCACTTCTTCGTGCAAATTATTTGCTTTGGTAATTTAAGTCATTTGGGACATGTCTACACAAATCAGAATTTCTTCTA
The DNA here is from genome assembly GCA_964036045.1 of Eutreptiella sp. 'Long Island Sound 2002'. Taxonomy (NCBI): domain Eukaryota; phylum Euglenozoa; class Euglenophyceae; order Eutreptiales; family Eutreptiaceae; genus Eutreptiella; species Eutreptiella sp. 'Long Island Sound 2002'. The sequence goes on from OZ038383.1 coordinate 133,687,068, forward strand.
GCTTCATATCTCATTGGATTCCTGTGGGCTATGTCCTGTTGAGGAACATGGTTCATATGCTCTGCATCTGTGGCCCAGAGCATTTTTCCGTGATGGATTATTGATTCTGTTGTACATGATTTCTAGGCATGTTAGGTAACTGACGTTTCAGCTTTGTTTTTAGAGATAGCCAGAAAGTATGAGTAAAAGGTTGGTAATGACGGACTATATCTTTCAACGTTTTTTTGGTTGAAGTATTAGTATAAATCCCCATACCCCCTGACGGATCGATCCCCATGGCCGGGATAAGAAAGAGCAGATCCGGGTCAGATGATGTCTACTCATCGTGACTGCCACCCCCCCCACACACTATGAGTTATCCCTACCCGCTAAACTAATCAACAGTTAGTCATTACTGATGCTGCCTCGCTTTCTCTGTCCATGTAATGCAGGCCAAGAAACCCATTGCATCAAATAGGTACCAATGCATCCATTGCGTTAGGTAGCCACATGTAACGCGTCCGTTGAGTAAGGTGGTATATCCTCTCTTTGGATGACAAAGACAAGCCTGTCAATAAACAGCTTGGGCAGAGCTTGAATTTCCAGTTTAACCCCACATGTTCCATTTCATTCTCAATTGTGATTGATTTTCCGTATAGCTCATTGTAGTTTATACGTCTACATCCAGGTGTATTACCCTTACCCTCATTGGTTGCCTGAAGATTTAGGTTATCATTGTTCATACTTTGTATGCTAGCTTTTTGCTTAGTGTTTCTCATGTTTCATTTTGAGCCCTACCATATCCAAGACTTAACAACTTTACCCTCTTAGGTGGAGATACATCTTTACCTCTAGGATGGGGGTAGTAAGACACTACATTAGACACTGAGAACATTCAATATGAGCGTGCCTTATGTCCATACCCCTCCTTATGTTAGATTATCAGCTTGTCATGAACATTCTTAGTGAATGTGCATGAAGCTTAGGAAGGGGGTGTAATAAGTCAAGGCATTTAGGCCTCTCAGAAGCTTTCTGGAGGATCTGTACTAGACCTCTCCAAGCTTCAAGATCCTAGAACACTAGGATATTTGCTCATATTTGGCCTATATTCCAAGCCTATAGCTTGTTGCTAGACTCTACTGCTCTTAGGTACACTACAAAGAACAGAGATCTAGGATACATTAGTAGCCATACATGAATAATCACATCCCATATGCTTATAATGTGATTTAATCATGGTTTATAGCATTTTAGAAGGTTCTATGAATGTATTAGAAGCTATTTTGAAGCTATTTCGAAGCTTCAGATGGCCTGTTGCGACTGTCGCCGTCTTTTGCCGTGGACAGCAATTTACGTAATGTTCACAAGGCCCGTGACTCAATAGACTACTCAGAAAGTTGCTAAAATATAGGTTTTATTGCCTTTTTAATGAGAATTTATTGTTATATCAATTTTCTTGTTATTTAGGCATGTGAACCCGTATTACTGGACCAGCCAGTTGGTCCAGCTCCATGTTCGTTCACGACTTCGTCTTCTTGCTGTTGCCTACTTTGTGCTTGCCAAGGGACACAATTGGAATGGAGAAATTCATTTAAAACAATTTGATTTTAAAGTGCAAGACAAGGATAAAAGGGTTTATTGTGCACCCTAAGTACAAGCACAATACAAGGATCCCTAACTGGTCCACACCCATGGGGTCCTACGCGTCTTGGCGGTGCTACCATACCCCTAAGTGTGCTACGTATGTCCGTATGTGTATCACTTCTCTCCCCAGCGTGCCTGCAATCATCGGCCGTCACTGATGTCTGACCGAAGGTCCTAGTCCGCTACTGGCACCACACCTATGGTGCCCAATTTCTGTGCTGGCGCCTAACCTTTGGGGAAACGGCAAAAACCCTACCTACAAGAGGGGAGGGGTGGCCAAGTGTGCTAAGGGCATATAAAACGCCCATTTTTCTAGAGGCCAAAAACTAACTCACTCCCCTGCCCGCGAGGAAAAGCACACGGAGCAGGAGACACTACTACTCTACACACACTAATGCCAGCACCAGCCTTCCAAGGTAGGGTGAGCACCACCGTACTCAGCCACTACCAGGCTTGCTGACCCTAACTGCTACACGCTCTACTAGAGGGCCGTGACAATGAACTCTCAGGGCCTACTGGCTCACCTGTGAGAATGCAAGAAAACACAGCGCTACCAGGCTGTTGCTGCCTGACAGAGACGCCGTCGTGCGTTTCTCTGCCAGGGATTGGAGGAAATGCACTTGCGTGTTGTGCGCACGGCGTGTTGTAAGCGTTGTACTTGAAGAAGTTGTTCAGCCCTCGCCATTCCTGGCTGAGGCCCACTGTTGTCTGTGTGATCGGTGCCCTCTTTAGCGTGGGCGAAAAAAATATGCTGCTGCAGCAGTCACCCTGTACCTTTCCTAGCTGAGAGCAAAGGCGCATGCAGCACAGTTTGAGGCTGAGGAACCTAACCAACCTCGCCGTATTACAGGGGGGGGTAAAAAGTCGAAAGGGTAAAATTCCGAAAAACTCGAAATTTATAATTACCCTTTTCGTATTTCTACACTGTTTGTCGCCTGGGCTCTTCGGATTTTGCCGTATCCGTATTTTGCGCTCACGCCGGCAGTGCCGCATCGCCGCCATCGGAGACTTTTGTTTGGACGATTTCTCAAACTTCGGGAGGATCTAGAAGCTGAAATCTTTCAGATGGGTAATTGTTGACCGTACCTACCTGTTGATCATTTCCGTTCTGCTCCGGTGGGATTTTTTTTGTGCCACATTCGAACGAGAAAATCACACCAGATCAGAAACTAAGATGATAGATAGTTGGATCTTATCACAACTGAATGATCCTAAGAGGTTCAGCTTACAACTCTTTAAAAGTTTGGAGAAATTGTCGGAATCAAAAGTCAGAAAATGGCCGATGCGGCAGTGGCGGCGACGGCTTCGGTGGGCAGGTTTCTGGTTTTTGATACAAAAACCACATGCATTTTTCTGAATTTGGATACAAAAAGTTCTTTCGCAACGCCCATTTCTGATATTAGCTTGATTTGGAGTTTTCCCCTCCCCTGTATACGGGTCTACGGTTGGAAAGTAATACACTGCCCCCAAACTGTCCTATCAAGCAAGCAAGCGTTAAGGACTCCGCCCGTTCTCTTATGGAGCGTAGGGCGGAGCCCTGGGCAACCTAACAAGAGTTTTACCGCGTGCACAGCGTGTAGCCTACAGTCTTTTACAGTTTTAATGCGTCATGCAGCATGCACAGAAGGGAGACGAGTCAAAGACAATGTTTTCCCTACAATTAACCCTACAATTTAACCAATCACGAAGAAACTCAACCATGAGGTGAGCTCCTCCTGAGCTTATCACCTTACTCACCTCGCATCATGTGTATGCCGAAGGACAACGAACGGAAGAGCAACCCGAAGCGTTTGAACAACCCTACGGCAACTTATAAACAACCCTCAAGGATTAATGCATCGTGTGTATTATGCACTTCTTCCTTCGTTTCCTGCACGAAGGAGAGAGCGAAATGACGGGCAACGGCACAACGTAAAACGAAGCCTAGCGTTTTAAACAACCCTGCTTTAATGCTACGGCGAAAGCAAGAACGAGCAAGCACTTTCTTTGGACGTGTGGAGAAAAGAGGGAAGTGAAGGGATGCACAGGGAGAGTGGCACAGCGTGTGAATGCCGAGATTAGGCAGATGCACCGCGAGCACAGAACACAGTCTAACCCTACGTGCGCGCTGCGTGCTCCATTCGTCTGACATACCATTGATTCTTGGTTTTACCTGTGCAGAGCGATACCCATACCCCCAACAAACGCAGTGGTGACAACCCTAAAGTTTTAACGGAACACACAACACGAACACAATGCATAAGTGCGTCATGACAGTAACATACCGGAGAGGAGGGTTGCCCGCCTGCTCTGTTGTTTGGCTACTTGTTTCATTCTTTTTCCTAATGTTTATAACATTTTTGATGCAACTGTGCAAATATTTCTTTTAGAAGCTTTGAAAACCACAGTTCATACCTTCTTTTCCTGGAGCCTTTTAAGCTTTCGCGCCTCTTTTTGTGGGGTACGGCTCAGTTGCGCTTGTCTGCAACTGCTAGTTTTGGATAAAAGATGACGATTTCTAACGTTTGTTCCTGGACTTTTAGCGATTTGACTTTTTAAATCGCTGCCTTTTTGGCTAAACCACAGGATTCACACCCTGTTGGTTACATTTTCTATTTTTTTCAGCTCCTGGAGATTGGTGCCCTCCATTGGGAGTATTGCTCCTCCCTGGCCCTTTGTCAGGACGTTTACTAAAACGCTGTTTATACAGCGATGGCCGTCCGCATTAGAGCGTTCGACTGTACCCTAGTGGGCAAGCATGTACACTCTAGGGGGGGAGTCCAGGGTTCAAACCCCACTTCCCCCAAATTTTGGACAAAAGTTTGCGCCGCACGCTGACGACGTTTGAGGAATGTCCCTTCGAAGGGACATCATACACGGTACATTACACTGTTTTTCGAGGGCACCTACAGTGTGATAAGCTTCTATGAAGTGATGAGAATGCCATATGCTGGTTGAGGCATTTTCTGAGGTGATTTCAGGGTAATTTCAGCCTTTTTTCTTGGTCCTACTAGCTTGATCAACTAGTACTCCAGGGGGGAGTAAAAGGAAGTCACTGCCATGTCTTTCTTGGGGTACTTGATCCAGGCCAACCCCCCCTAAACCTTTAGAAGTTATGAAAACGAACACTTAATAATTTTAATCACTCTTTTTGAGGTTTTCAGTACATTTTTCAAAGTAACTAGGGTTATAACCCTAGACCCCCCATGCAGTTCACCCCTATCACTCAAGTGAGCGGAGGTATCTTCCTTCATGGAGGTAAAACCAAAATGAAATAGGCATTCCATGCCTTGGGCCTTGTCGGTTAAGCCTAGTGGTGTCCCACCTCAGGACCGCTATACTCAACTTTTTCACCCACTTATTGTGGGCCTACTTTTTAACTCATTCTGAACTCAGTCGCTTGGCCATGCTGGCCAAGCCATATCCTGTGTCTGGCCCAACCTACATGCCCCAGATTCCTAACCTACTTCATTGCATATCAAAAGATGCACTTGAGGTGCTTGGGACTGTTTCTGGGGCCAGACCTATGTAAGTTTTCCATATAAAATTCATTTGATTTGTCCATTTGTGATTGAATCTTTGTACTTAATCTTGCATTGTCGATCTGCAGCACTTCTGTGATGCATTGCATTTCAAAACTACTCATTGATTCGATCCATATCGTGTTCATGCTCTACTTGCTGCTGTGGTCCTGTTTTCCAACTCCAAAACCTGCAGGATTTCGTCAAAACCTTTGGGGCACTAATTAAGGGGATTCTTTCTCCCGGCAACCCCGTACGACCCCGTAGACCCAGGGCCCTGGACCCCGCCCCGGACTGGGAACTGTGGCGCAACGCGTGGGCTGAATGGCTCGCCCGCCTGCCGCCCCAATGCCGGTGGATGGCCACAGGCCCGTGACCACCCGGGGCTACAACCACGACCCGCCCCCCCCGGCACTGCACGGCACCGGCCAGGGCACACCACCGACGCACTGGGAGGTGATAGGAATGGCACGCCACACGCGCCTGACAGAGTAGCTACAATATCGGACCACCTCCATCGCCAGTCCCGTTCCCGCTCCTCCCTCTTCCCGGGATGCGCAGGGGAAACCGCCGCAGAGCGGGAGGAGAGGAGGCTGGAGGAGGCCGCGGTTCCGGTCGGGCCGCTGGCCGGGCAGCCCCAGGCGACCCCCAGTGACCGTGACCCGGCATCCCCCGAACTGGTGCCGGCTCGGGAAGCTGCCCCCGCCACCCAGGCTGCCGCCCCCGCTGCCCCGCTCGCAGGTGGGGCCCCGGACCCGCAGCTGGACCGACTACCTGGCATCGCTGCCGCCGTTCACGCCAGTCGAACCGCAGCCCCCGCCACGCCGCCGGCGCGTGGGACCGGCCCTACACGGGCCCAAGACACTTCGCCAAGCCGGCCGCAAGGGGCCGCTGTGGCCGCGAAGGACAGCACGGAGGACGCCGAGTACCGCTCCTCCAGCCAGCCCAGCCACACCCACGTGAGCCCCCCCAAGCCGTACCCACCAAAAGGGTCCCCGGTGCCCGAAGCCGCCTTCCCCGAAATGAGGCCATGGCCCGCTCAGGCCCCGGCCCCCAAGGGCACGCTGATGGACATTACGCTGCCGCAGCTGCAACGTCGCGTTGTCCAAGCCTGGCCCGAGGGGGGCAGGGGGCACGGAGGCCACGGAGGGGGCCGCGGAGGGGACGACGACCGTGCAGGACGGGACGCAAAGCGCGGAGGCACAGGGGCGGGGACGGAGGGTAAAAGAGGGAAGGTGGCAGGCGGGGGAGGGGGGGGGGCAGGTGCAAGGGAATGGCAAAGGCACGGGCGGCGGCGGGAGGGGCAGGCGCAAGGGAAGGGCAAAGGCACCGGCGGCGGCGGGGGCGGGGCGGGGGGGGGGGGGGGGGGGGGGGCAGGCACAAGGGAAGGGCAAAGGCACGTGCGGCGGCGGGGGGGGGGTTGGTGCAGGGCACGGTAAGGGGCACGGACAAGGCAACGGGCGGGAGGGGGCACACAGGAGCAGGGGACCAGGGGCGGGGAAGGGACCCGAGGGCAGGGGGGGAGGGGGCACCGCGGACAGGGAGGACGGGGCTCAGAGGCGGGAGGGGGTGGGAAGGGCGAAGGGCAACACCCGCAGGGGAAGGAGGGCGGGGCGGCCCCGCGACCAGAGGTCCAGGCGGTGCGGTGCATCCCCCCCGGCATCCAGGTAGGGTAGGTAGGTAGGTCATCTTGGGACTGGGCTTGCCCCCGAGGGGGGTCTTACCAAGGGGCTCTTGCTCACCCACCCACGGCCCTACTGCACGTGCCCCCACAAAGCGGCTCCCCCACATGGGGGAAGGGCGCGGTCGCCGCGAGCAGTACCCTACAGCGGGTTCTGCCCAGAGAGCTAACCCATGTTCGACCGAAGTCTCACGTTCCTCTCCTTCGGGCAGATGACACGTGGGGGAGGGTTCCATCGCACATCCTCATCAACCTCCGGATGCTGGGGCCCAGGGGCCCGGAGCCAGGCCAAAGGCCCTGTCCTGCAGGCATCCCCACCTGGGTTGGTTTTCAGTAGGTGTGAGGCGAGTTGAAGAAGCACGTGCTACGGAACTCGCATGCCCTGGCGCACACTCACGCCTCCTGACTTGGTTGAGCTTGCGCTCTCCCGGGGGGCCGGGGGTTCAAAGTAGGTTGTTGTGGTTGGTTGGTCGGTCGTTGAATGGTTCGGTGTAGTTTGTTAATGTTGGTTGGTCGGTTGCGTGATGGTAGAGTCACGATGTTCTGTTTTGTTCGTGGGTATGGTCGTCGGCGGGCGTGGCTGACCATGGTGTGGCCAACCCGTTGGACGCCGTTCCCGTTTCGACCCGTGCACGCCTGGCTGGCTTGATGTTTAGCCGGCTTGCGTGTGGTCTGTTTATGGTCAGGTCGCGCCTGCAGCTGCGGTGTGGTTGGTGTGCGGTTGTCTTGGCCGCCTCATGGTCAGCTGGGTTTGCGTGGGTTCCGTTGCGCTGCTGCTGGTGGTCGTATAGCCCAATGTTGTTTGTGTAGCCAGCACATCCCTTTCGTTGCTGGTTTGTTGCGTCTTGGTTTGTCCAAGTGTAGTGTAGTGTAGTTGGTTAATGTTGGTTGGTCGGGTTCGTAATGGTAGAGTTGCGGTGTTCCGTTGTGTTCGTGGATATGGTGGTCGGCCGCCGTGGCGCACCACGGTGTCGTCAACCCGTTAGAGGACGTTCCTTTTTAGACCCATGCATGCCTGGCTAGTTTCGTGTTGGCCGGCTTGCGTGTGGTCTGTTTATGGTCATGTCGTGGCTGCTGCAGCGGTTTTGTTGGTGCACGGTTGTCTTAGCTACCTCATGGTTGGCTTGTTCGGCGTTGGTTCCTTGGCGCTGCAGCGAGCGGCTCGCTAATGCCGCCAACCAAAATTACCACGAGGGCCTTGTGTAATAATTCAGGGCATTTAGGCCTCTCGGAAGCTTTCTGGAGGATCTGTACTAGACCTCTCCAAGCTTCAAGATCCTAGAACACTAGGATATTTGCTCATATTTGGCTTATATTCCAAGCCTATAGCTTGTTGCTAGACTCTACTGCTCTTAGGTACACTACAAAGAGCAGAGATCTAGGATACATTAGTAGCCATACATGAATAATCACATCCCATATGCTTATAATGTGATTTAATCATGTTTTATAGCATTTTAGAAGGTTCTATGAATGTGTTAGAAGCTATTTTGAAGCTATTCCGAAGCTTCAAATGGCCTGTTGCGACTGTCGCCGTCTTTTGCCGTCGACAGCAATTTACGTAATGTTGACAAGGCCTGTGATAAGATAGACTACTCAGAAAGTTGCTAAAATATAGGTTTTATTGCCTTTTTAATGAGAATTTATTGTTATATCAATTTTCTTGTTATTTAGGCATGTGAACCCGTATTACTGGACCAGCCAGTTGGTCCAGCTCAATGTTCGTTCACGACTTCGTCTTCTTGCTGTTGCCTACTTTGTGCTTGCCAAGGGACACAATTGGAATGGAGAAATTCATTTAAAACAATTTGATTTTGAAGTGCAAGACAAGGATAAAAGGGTTTATTGTGCACCCTAAGTACAAGCACAATACAGTCCAGTAATCTGAAGTTCCAGCAGGTCGACGACGACGAGGACGACGACCAGCAGCTGGGCCAGCGTACGCTATTCAAGTAAAGTGAGTTCCTTGCTTGAATTTATCAAAAAGTTCAAGAAACTTTCAAGTCTTGAAGGTATACTTCTTCCTATGTCCCAAAACATGGAGAAAACTTGGAGTTCGTAGTTCAACGCGCTTCCAGCAACCTTCACGCAATTACGAGCGACGCCAGAGGTTTCAGAAGAGTTCAAAAAGGGGTCCAGAGGGCTTTTTTCATTCAGTTCGGTGAAGATTTTGGAAGATTTTAACTTAACAAGAAGTTTCAAAAATGTGGTGAACTTGGACTACACAAAGCGCTTTGCCAGGGCTTCAGGGACGACGACGACGCCTCTTACGACGACGACGTGTTGCGAGAGCGCTGCCAGCAAGCTTCTCGAGGCTCTCTTGAGGCTCTTTGAGGCCTAGAGCCATTCATTGTGTTGCGTCCTTTTGCTACGTGTTGCATGCTTGTTGAGTTGAATTATCAAGGCTTTTCTTCTCCTTGCTTACGGTTCTACATGAGACCCTATGTCAAGGGAAGGGACAAGATTGACGGTCCGTGACTATAAATCCCCACCCCAGTCACTGTTGACCCTCTTTGGAGTCCCAAAGCTTTGATTTCTTTATGACTTCTTCAATCTCTTTGATGTTTCAAAAGGCCCAAAAATGTCGAAAATGGCCTAACTCATTTTACGCATAACTTCGCGCCGGTGCGTCGAATCGCGCCAACTAAAGCGCTGTTGTAAAGTACAGAGCGCTAGCTTTCAAATGCGACTCTCACTTTGTTTCAACTCCTCAGGGGCTATTTTCTGTGATTTTTTCAAGATGACCCATGAATCACTTTTTGCCCAACTTTCTAAAACACCCAAAAATGACGTTTGGTGTTCTACGCATATCTTCGCGCCACTGCGCTGAAAAAATCCGAACCAAGCATTTTTCGAAAGTAGACAGTGGTACGCTTCTATCCCCCACTTCACTTTCTTGGAATCAATTTTTCTACTATTTTTTGCATCCCCAACAAAGTCACCCATGAAACACACCCCAAAAACCTCTCAAAAGTGCCTTTTGTGCTTCCTTCATATCTCTCAGAGAAAAAAGGTTTGAGGTTCGACATTATTTTTCTTAACAACACTGAAGTACGTGCTTTCTAACCCTGAGTCGTTTTTATTTTCAAAAAATAAGAATGGCTATGCTAAAATTGCAACAAGTTAACACACAAACCACTTGGTGAAAAAACATGAAAAATGGTTTTGGAGGTTTAATCATTTCTCTGGGACCATGGTGAGTTCGAACCTCAACCAAGGTGTTTTGTGAACGCTGGAGCATGGAGTTTCGAAAGCATGTTTACTTTGAATTTCTGTGGTCAAGGATGGATTTTTCCCATGGTAGTCAACTTGGTGCATGAAAGCATGTTTTCACACTTGTTGGTCATGATGCTACAAGAAAAAGACCTTTCTCAGAGCCTATGGTGAGGTGAGCAGTGCTTAAGGCTGTTTTGGAAAGGTAATGGTGTCTAGTGTGCAGATATCCAATCACTGGATTTTATTGAAAATGGGATGATAGTGAAAAAGTTCGATTTCCTTATGGTTTTTTGATGGTTTTTCAGCATGTGTGTCATGTGAGATTCATGTGTCTCCCCCCAACTTCTATTTCTCTGAGCCTATGATGAGTTGGGGCAACATCAAATATGTTTCTAAAATCTGAGGACATGCCCTACACAGTACGGATATTCTTTTTCTGACATATCAGCAACATAGTACAGAAAAATGCTGCAGAAGTTGGGCATTTTTGAAGAAAAACAGGTTTTTGATGTCAATTTTTGCTAAACCATTCGCGAATCTTTGGTCTTCTAACCTTGAATCATTGTATGATATTGCAGTTTGTGATTGTTTGCATCAGTTTTGATTCATTCTAACTAGGCTTAGCCTAGGTAGAAAGGTAGATACCTTAGAATTACTTAGACACACAGTAAATAGTGAAACATTTTGTTGTCTTTTTCGGCCACAAAACAAACATGGCCACAACCATTAACAGACCGTTTGCATCCGCCACATTCACCGTCTAAGCCTTTCCCTTCGACTCCCCGGGCTGAGTGGCTCAGTTTGGCTGGCCCATTGTCATGGGGACAAAGAAGGTGTGGGGCTTGTTGCCACCAGGGAGTAGGGAGGCGATTGATGGGTGTGAGCGGAAGGCAGAAAGAAGACTCAATGCAGGAGCACCCAAGTGAAACATTAAAAGGCCGCACTCGACCAAACCATTGGCATTGACCTCTCTCGGGGTCCTTGTGACCATTCTCCGATGAGAGAGGTTGGTGGTGGCACATGGTCGCGGAAGAGGCTTGCAAAACTTACTTACTCTTACTTACTTACTCTAGCTAGCTAGCTAACTAGCTAGTGTAGGAGGTGCATTGACTTTATGGTATTACCCTAATGCTAACGGTTGCGTATGCAACTTAATGTCTCTGGTCCTCCCCCTGTAGGGCAGGGTGGTGAGGAGAAGTGCCGCAAGGCGCTTGTACTGTAATAGAGGTAACCATTCCAGTAGGTGCAGGCTCGAATGTTAGCGTGCAATGCCATATAACTGATTTTCATCTCTTTACCGTACCAGCTGACACAGTTCAATGTAGTTGAGAGCACGGTCCGTGCCCTCTCATGGGTTGCTGAGACTCTGCATAGACTGCATGACTTTTGGTCACGGTCCGCCACTCATGCGTGTGCTGAGACCCTTTCTGGAACCCTGAATTTGTCAAGCTATTTCACTTGAGCACAATTGCATTTGAGCTAGGAAGTGATTTGTCCTCATTTCACTCTACCATGCATCTCATCCTTCATTGCATGGCCGTCAAGGCAAGCGTTTGACTAGTGATGTATTCTACTCTCCATTCGGATTGCATTTCATTCATTTCGTTCAGAAAGGTCACTCATTCATTGCATTTCACTTTGCAAATCTTACATTTCATACTTATTGCATTACTTCCCTATTGCAAGGGCTTGCCCATACCGCTCAACATGCAATATGGTCCGTAATTGATCTGCCCTTCGTAGTTCTATGAGCACCTTTTGCTCAATAGACCCCGAGTTTTGGATCGCAGCGACGAACAATCAATTCGTATCCATTCAACTTTTGTTGATTAACTGCAAGTTGTGAGGAATGAATCTCTCTTCCATACCTCGCGATCATTGACCTAGGTCATTTGGTCTAAAGAGCTAGTTTATCCTCAAACTTGCTACCGAACCACTATGGGTACATTCCGCTCCGTTAACTTTCGCTAGTTCGCCTGGTACAGCCTCAATTACTGGGTTTGAGAGTGCTCAATTGAGTGTCCATAGTCTACAATATCACATTCTCCATCCCCCCGACCAGACCATCAGCATGACAGACTTACTTGGATTTTTCACGCATTCCCTCCCTCATCACACTACACATACAACCCACACACAAACACATACCATGAACCGTTTGATTATTCCATTTGTTCTCTTTAGATATCGGACTCTGAGGAATTGCCGTAGTACCACATCCATCAAATTTTTGCCTACGAGCCAATTTCTAAGTCATCTCCTTCGTGTAGATAGTCAGTGTCCGCTTACAGGAGCCGGCATTGGTCTCACCCCGCCACGTCTTTGTTATGTAACACAAGTGAACAGGTTTAAGCTTGGTCACTTAGCCTGTGACTTGGCTAATGCATTCCGCGATGTGTTAGTGAAGAGCCCTACGCCGGTAGCCACCGAGACCAGCGGTGCACTACGGTAGGCTCATTGAAAAGGATTATCGAAAGGTATCGAAAGCCTACAGTAATGGGCTTCTACCCTCGCGCGGGTAGATAAGTACTTTCCCTGCAGTGGGATAGACCCCTTCTCTTGCGGTAGAGATAGATGACGGAGTTAACCTCCAAGAGGATAGCCTGAATCCTGCAATTCAGTTGAGCGGAATTCACTCTTCACGTAGGAAGACAGGCCCCCGCACGGATGGCTTTGTACAACCATCTGCTGGGCAAGGGGCTCGCCGTAATTGGTCTTCCGGTAAGGTACAGAACACACTTTGACTACAATAGCATTTTTCGGAGATTTACTACTTCTACTTGTCTCAGACAACTTGACAATGATACATTTCGCGTATGAGGCAGTGACGACCCTCGAGTCGTGTAGGATATCCGTTGGCTCGCACTAGAGCTGAACGGCGTTCCATGAAAGATCCGACCTTTCAACGTTTTTTCACTTATTACTTACCTACTTCGTTTCCAACCAACCCCAGGGGACCAACCCACCCCTACCCGTGAACCCAACCCCTACATGCACACATACAATTCATTGGTTTTGTCACCTTTGGCACCTTGTCACAACCCATACATCTTCTTTCTCTGAATTTACATGATGAACACACTTCTACATTTTCACTTCTTCGTGCAAATTATTTGCTTTGGTAATTTAAGTCATTTGGGACATGTCTACACAAATCAGAATTTCTTCTAGCTTCATATCTCATTGGATTCCTGTGGGCTATGTCCTGTTGAGGAACATGGTTCATATGCTCTGCATCTGTGGCCCAGAGCATTTTTCCGTGATGGATTATTGATTCTGTTGTACATGATTTCTAGGCATGTTAGGTAACTGACGTTTCAGCTTTGTTTTTAGAGATAGCCAGAAAGTATGAGTAAAAGGTTGGTAATGACGGACTATATCTTTCAACGTTTTTTTGGTTGAAGTATTAGTATAAATCCCCATGCCCCCTGACGGATCGATCCCCATGCCCGGGATAAGAAAGAGCAGATCCGGGTCAGATGATGTCTACTCATCGTGACTGCCACCCCCCCCACACACTATGAGTTATCCCTACCCGCTAAACTAATCAACAGTTAGTCATTACTGATGCTGCCTCGCTTTCTCTGTCCATGTAATGCAGGCCAAGAAACCCATTGCATCAAATAGGTACCAATGCATCCATTGCGTTAGGTAGCCACATGTAACGCGTCCGTTGAGTAAGGTGGTATATCCTCTCTTTGGATGACAAAGACAAGCCTGTCAATAAACAGCTTGGGCAGAGCTTGAATTTCCAGTTTAACCCCACATGTTCCATTTCATTCTCAATTGTGATTGATTTTCCGTATAGCTCATTGTAGTTTATACGTCTACATCCAGGTGTATTACCCTTACCCTCATTGGTTGCCTGAAGATTTAGGTTATCATTGTTCATACTTTGTATGCTAGCTTTTTGCTTAGTGTTTCTCATGTTTCATTTTGAGCCCTACCATATCCAAGACTTGACAACTTTACCCTCTTAGGTGGAGATACATCTTTACCTCTAGGATGGGGGTAGTAAGACACTACATTAGACACTGAGAACATTCAATACGAGCGTGCCTTATGCCCATACCCCTCCTTATGTTAGATTATCAGCTTGTCATGAACATTCTTAGTGAACGTGCATGAAGCTTAGGAAGGGGGTGTAATAAGTCAGGGCATTTAGGCCTCTCAGAAGCTTTCTGGAGGATCTGTACTAGACCTCTCCAAGCTTCAAGATCCTAGAACACTAGGATATTTGCTCATATTTCGCTTATATTCCAAGCCTATAGCTTGTTGCTAGACTCTACTGCTCTTAGGTACACTACAAAGAACAGAGATCTAGGATACATTAGTAGCCATACATGAATAATCACATCCCATATGCTTATAATGTGATTTAATCATGTTTTATAGCATTTTAGAAGGTTCTATGAATGTATTAGAAGCTATTTTGAAGCTATTTCGAAGCTTCAGATGGCCTGTTGCGACTGTTGCCGTCTTTTGCCGTCGACAGCAACTTACGTAATGTTGACAAGGCCTGTGACTGGATAGACTACTCAGAAAGTTGCTAAAATATAGGTTTTATTGCCTTTTTAATGAGAATTTATTGTTATATCAATTTTCTTGTTATTTAGGCATGTGAACCCGTATTACTGGACCAGCCAGTTGGTCCAGCTCCATGTTCGTTCACGACTTCGTCTTCTTGCTGTTGCCTACTTTGTGCTTGCCAAGGGACACAATTGGAATGGAGAAATTCATTTAAAACAATTTGATTTTGAAGTGCAAGACAAGGATAAAAGGGTTTATTGTGCACCCTAAGTACAAGCACAATACAAGGATCCCTAACTGGTCCACACCCATGGAGTCCTATGCGTCTTGGCGGTGCTACCATACCCCTAAGTGTGCTACGTATGTCCGTATGTGTATCACTTCTCTCCCCAGCGTGCCTGCAATCATCGGCCGTCACTGATGTCTGACCGAAGGTCCTAGTCCGCTACTGGCACCACACCTATGGTGCCCAATTTCTGTGCTGGCGCCTAACCTTTGGGGAAACGGCAAAAACCCTACCTACAAGAGGGGAGGGGTGGCCAAGTGTGCTAAGGGGATATAAAACGCCCATTTTTCTGGAGGCCAAAAACTAACTCACTCCCCTGCCCGCGAGGAAAAGCACACGGAGCAGGAGACACTACTACTCTACACACACTAATGCCAGCACCAGCCTTCCAAGGTAGGGTGAGCACCACCGTACTCAGCCACTACCAGGCTTGCTGACCCTAACTCCTACACGCTCTACTAGAGGGCCGTGACAATGAACTCTCAGGGCCTACTGGCTCACCTGTGAGAATGCAAGAAAACACAGCGCTACCAGGCTGTTGCTGCCTGACAGAGACGCCGTCGTGCGTTTCTCTGCCAGGGATTGGAGGAAATGCACTTGCGTGTTGTGCGCACGGCGTGTTGTAAGCGTTGTACTTGAAGAAGTTGTTCAGCCCTCGCCATTCCTGGCTGAGGCCCACTGTTGTCTGTGTGATCGGTGCCCTCTTTAGCGTGGGCGAAAAAAATATGCTGCTGCAGCAGTCACCCTGTACCTTTCCTAGCTGAGAGCAAAGGCGCATGCAGCACAGTTTGAGGCTGAGGAACCTAACCAACCTCGCCGTATTACAGGGGGGGGTAAAAAGTCGAAAGGGTAAAATTCCGAAAAACTCGAAATTTGTAATTACCCTTTTCGTATTTCTACACTGTTTGTCGCCTGGGCTCTTCGGATTTTGCCGTATCCGTATTTTGCGCTCACGCCGGCAGTGCCGCATCGCCGCCATCGGAGACTTTTGTTTGGACGATTTCTCAAACTTCGGGAGGATCTAGAAGCTGAAATCTTTCAGATGGGTAATTGTTGACCATACCTACCTGTTAATCATTTCCGTTCTGCTCCGGTGGGATTTTTTTTGTGCCACATTCGAACGAGAAAATCACACCAGATCAGAAACTAAGATGATAGATAGTTCGATCTTATCACAACTGAATGATCCTAAGAGGTTCAGCTTACAACTCTTTAAAAGTTTGGAGAAATCGTCGGAATCAAAAGTCAGAAAATGGCCGATGCGGCAGTGGCGGCGACGGCTTCGGTGGGCAGGTTTCTGGTTTTTGATACAAAAACCACATGCATTTTTCTGAATTTGGATACAAAAAGTTGTTTTGCAACGCCCATTTCTGATATTAGCTTGATTTGGAGTTTTCCCCTTCCCTGTATACGGGTCTACGGTTGGAAAGTAATACACTGCCCCCAAACTGTCCTATCAAGCAAGCAAGCGTTAAGGACTCCGCCCGTTCTCTTATGGAACGTAGGGCGGAGCCCTGGGCAACCTAACAAGAGTTTTACCGCGTGCACAGCGTGTAGCCTACAGTCTTTTACAGTTTTAATGCATCATGCAGCATGCACAGAAGGGAGACGAGTCAAAGACAATGTTTTCCCTACAATTAACCCTACAATTTAACCAATCACGAAGAAACTCAACCATGAGGTGAGCTCCTCCTGAGCTTACTCACCTTACTCACCTCGCATCATGTGTATGCCGAAGGACAACGAACGGAAGAGCAACCCGAAGCGTTTGAACAACCCTACGGCAACTTATAAACAACCCTCAAGGATTAATGCATCGTGTGTATTATGCACTTCTTCCTTCGTTTCCTGCACGAAGGAGAGAGCGAAATGACGGGCAACGGCACAACGTAAAACGAAGCCTAGCGTTTTAAACAACCCTGCTTTGATGCTACGGCGAAAGCAAGAACGAGCAAGCACTTTCTTTGGACGTGTGGAGAAAAGAGGGAAGTGAAGGGATGCACAGGGAGAGTGGCACAGCGTGTGAATGCCGAGATTAGGCAGATGCACCGCGAGCACAGAACACAGTCTAACCCTACGTGCGCGCTGCGTGCTCCATTCGTCTGACATACCATTGATTCTTGGTTTTACCTGTGCAGAGCGATACCCATACCCCCAACAAACGCAGTGGTGACAACCCTAAAGTTTCAACGGAACACACAACACGAACACAATGCATAAGTGCGTCATGACAGTAACATACCGGAGAGGTGGGTTGCCCGCCTGCTCTGTTGTTTGGCTACTTGTTTCATTCTTTTTCCTAATGTTTATAACATTTTTGATGCAACTGTGCAAATATTTCTTTTAGAAGCTTTGAAAACCACAGTTCATACCTTCTTTTCCTGGAGCCTTTTAAGCTTTCGCGCCTCTTTTTGTGGGGTACGGCTCAGTTGCGCTTGTCTGCAACTGCTAGTTTTGGATAAAAGATGACGATTTTTAACGTTTGTTCCTGGACTTTTAGCGATTTGACTTTTTAAATCGCTGCCTTTTTGGCTAAACCACAGGATTCACACCCTGTTGGTTACATTTTCTATTTTTTTCAGCTCCTGGAGATTGGTGCCCTCCATTGGGAGTATTGCTCCTCCCTGGCCCTTTGTCAGGACGTTTACTAAAACGCTGTTTATACAGCGATGGCCGTCCGCATTAGAGCGTTCGACTGTACCCTAGTGGGCAAGCATGTACACTCTAGGGGGGGAGTCCAGGGTTCAAACCCCACTTCCCCCAAATTTTGGACAAAAGTTTGCGCCGCACGCTGACGACGTTTGAGGAATGTCCCTTCGAAGGGACATCATACACGGTACATTACACTGTTTTTCGAGGGCACCTACAGTGTGATAAGCTTCTATGAAGTGATGAGAATGCCATATGCTGGTTGAGGCATTTTCTGAGGTGATTTCAGGGTAATTTCAGCCTTTTTCCTTGGTCCTACTAGCTTGATCAACTAGTACTCCAGGGGGGAGTAAAAGGAAGTCACTGCCATGTCTTTCTTGGGGTACTTGATCCAGGCCAACCTCCCCTAAACCTTTAGAAGTTATGAAAACGAACACTTAATAATTTTAATCACTCTTTTTGAAGTTTTCTGTACATTTTTCAAAGTAACTAGGGTTATAACCCTAGACCCCCCATGCAGTTCACCCCTATCACTCAAGTGAGCGGAGGTATCTTCCTTCATGGAGGTAAAACCAAAATGAAATAGGCATTCCATGCCTTGGGCCTTGTCGGTTAAGCCTAGTGGTGTCCCACCTCAGGACCGCTATACTCAACTTTTTCACCCACTTATTGTGGGCCTACTTTTTAACTCATTCTGAACTCACTCGCTTGGCCATGCTGGCCAAGCCATATCCTGTGTCTGGCCCAACCTACATGCCCCAGATTCCTAACCTACTTCATTGCATATCAAAAGATGCACTTGAGGTGCTTGGGACTGTTTCTGGGGCCAGACCTATGTAAGTTTTCCATATAAAATTCATTTGATTTGTCCATTTGTGATTGAATCTTTGTACTTAATCTTGCATTGTCGATCTGCAGCACTTCTGTGATGCATTGCATTTCAAAACTATTCATTGATTCGATCCATATCGTGTTCATGCTCTACTTGCTGCTGTGGTCCTGTTTTCCAACTCCAAAAACCTGCAGGATTTCATCAAAACCTTTGGGGCACTAATTAAGGGGATTCTTTCTCCCGGCAACCCCGAACGACCCCGTAGACCCAGGGCCCTGGACCCCGCCCCGGACTGGGAACTGTGGCGCAACGCGTGGGCTGAATGGCTCGCCCGCCTGCCGCCCCAATGCCGGTGGATGGCCACAGGCCCGTGACCACCCGGGGCTACAACCACGACCCGCCTCCCCCGGCACTGCACGGCACCGTCCAGGGCACACCACCACACGCGCCTGACAGAGTAGCTACAATATCGGACCACCTCCATCGCCAGTCCCGTTCCCGCTCCCCCCTCTTCCCGGGATGCGCGGGGGAAACCGCCGCAGAGCGGGAGGAGAGGAGGCTGGAGGAGGCCGCGGTTCCGGTCGGGCCGCTGGCCGGGTAGCCCCAGGCGACCCCCAGTGACCGTGACCCGGCAGCCCCCGAACTGGCGCCGGCTCGGGAAGCTGCCCCCGCCACCCAGGCCGCCGCCCCCGCCGCCCCGCTCGCAGGTGGGGCCACGGACCCGCAGCTGGACCGACTACCTGGCATCGCTGCCGCCGTCCACGCCAGTCAAACCGCAGCCCCCGCCACGCCGCCGGGGCGTGGGACCGGCCCTACACGGGCCCAAGACACTTCGCCAAGCCGGCCGCAAGGGGCCGCTGTGGCCGCAAGGGACAGCACGGAGGACGCCCAGTACCGCTCCCACAGCCAGCCCAGCCACACCCACGTGAGCCCCCCCAAGCCGTACCCACCAAAAGGGTCCGCGGTGCCCCAAGCCGCCTTCCCCGAAATGAGGCCATGGCTCGCTCAGGCCCCGGCCCCCAAGGGCACGCCGATGGACATTACGCTGCCGCAGCTGCAACGTCGCGTTGTCCAAGCCTGGCCCGAGGGGGGCGGGGGGCACGGAGGCCACGGAGGGGGCCGCGGAGGGGACGACGACCGTGCAGGACGGGACGCAAAGCGCGGAGGCACAGGGGCGGGGAGGGAGGGTAAAAGAGGGAAGGTGGCAGGCGGGGGAGGGGGGGGGCAGGTGCAAGGGAAGGGCAAAGGCACGGGCGGCGGCGGGAGCGGCAGGCGCAAGGGAAGGGCAAAGGCAACGGCGGGGGCAGGTGGGGGGGGGGGGGGGGGGGGGGGGGCAGGCACAAGGGAAGGGCAAAGGCACGTGCGGCGGCGGGGGGGGGGTTGGTGCAGGGCACGGTAAGGGGCACGGACTGTAAGTTCGGCTAACCCCCATCTGCTCAGATTTTAGCAGATCTGCCCCAGATTGGCTACATTTTGGTCATTTTCTTTGCTTCGGCGGAATCGCCGCCTCGCAGCTCAGTCTCAGGATCAGACCTATATATTTCTGATATGCCGGATCTGATTCCGCGGTCCATTCTCCGTAAATCTGCCGCGCTCCGATCATTTACCTGGAATCGCCATTTGCCGCTGACGCGCGCTCGCCGGCCAGATCGGCCAAATATTTTTCACAATCGGATTTATTTAAATCTTTTCAGACAGTTTTGGACACTCAGATGTATTTAGAATAATCCGCATCAATTTTCTTCATAGACTGGGATTTTCTGCCGGATAACAATCAGCATGGATCTTGCTTCAGTTGTTGCTGCTCTCGCCTCCGTTGGTGTCCGTGTATCCGGTTCTACCCCCAACAGCAGCGTTCAGGTCGACTCCTCGCGTGCCAGCCCCACTGGTCTTGCCGGCCCCGAGCCCTCCGGCACCATCAACGACCCAGGGCAGCACTTTCATGGTAGCAGAGGCTACCTGAATGTTGTTCCTTTGGTGTCCCAACCACAGTCCGCTCCCCAGTACGGCCCCGTAGACCCCGCCGCTTCTGGAGAAGTAACAATTACACTGCCTTGGTGCTGCGCGAACGAGGCCTTGAGAGGAATGCCTTGCGCGAGTCCAAGCTGCCCAAGAAGGGCACATATCAGCAGCTGTGGGGACCCAAATTACCCTAATCCCAGTCGAAATTGGCCATCGAGCAGCTGGAATCCGCCAGCCTACGACGATGGCAACGCTCCGGTAGACCTTACGGAGCTGGCAGGTACCAACATTCCTTACCAATGTCCAACATTTGAGACCACTGACGCCGACATTGACGACATTGAGATGGGTGGTCCAGGTGAGGTACCTAGCTATAATCGACCAGCCTCTTGGGCACAATGGGACGACCATTTGTCGCCAGAAGTGACCCGTAACCTTGAGGCCCTTGAGGCCCTTTGTCTCTTAGCCACGTCTAAGTTGATCGGACAAGAAAGAATCGCCTCTGATTTTTTAATGGAATATTTTTTCCTCCTTCAGGAAGAAATTAATACCAGGATGTGGTGGCGTTCTCAAGAAGATGACTCTTTTGCCATTTTTTTGCAGATCTGGGAGGCAAGCCCCTTCCCGAAGGAGAAGACCAAGGCACCTGTTGCCGGGCCCTCCGCCCCTCATCCCCCTGTTTCCATCCGCGACGATCTAGCCGCCGCGGTTGAGGAAGGAATTTTAGAGGCAGCCAGGCAGGCAAGCCTGCAAATCAGGGCTGAAGGAGCTCCCCAAGTGGACTCCTGGCTGCGGACCACTGAGATTAGCGGTCCGACAGCCTGCTCAGGCCCTTCAGGACACGGTATGTACTGTCCTGCGGACTGCTCCTGCAGATTCCAGCGAGATGCTGAGCTCCAAACGCTCAAAGATCAAATGCACCTCATCATTGAAACGCTGGGAATAAAAAATCTTTTCAAGACGCACATGCGGTCTGAGGGCGCATCATCGGTGGAAGAAGTAACAGAACCGTCGGAGGAGGCGACAGAAATTTTTTCAATTGCTCCTTCGGTGGACTCCAAGACCACCGATGCAAGGATCAGCAGGACCAAGCTAAAGGAAAGGGTTAAAATCTCTCGATCTGAGAGTAGGACGGCGAAGGCTAGGACTGAGGCTCAGAATGCCAAGCGAACTGCCTCCCGTACTGCCCCTCCTGCTGCTGATTCCAATGCCTTAGCCCAGCTGTTGCTCGCCCAGACCCTCGCCGGAGCTGGTGTGGCGAATGATGCCGCCAAGGTGTCTGCCATTACGGCCGGTGTTGGGCTGGATTCGCTTCTTAATCCTACTTCATTGCGACTTCGTCAGGTTGCCAAGCAACCGAAGTATAATGGAAACCCCCGACGTTGGCCTCAGTTCCAACGGGAATTTAAATTGTGGGTTAAGACTCAAAAACTCCAAGATGATCAGTTCCTGATGGCCCTCTTGGACTGCCTTGAGGGAGCGCCGGCCAACACTTGGCTCAGGACCTGGAGTGATCGTGAGGATACAAGTTCCCCCCTTACCTTTGATGAGGTGTGGGAACAGTTGGAGGTACGTGGATCCTGGCTGCCAGAGGACCATTACCACCAAATGTTGAAGAATTTTCCTTCAATCTCGCGATTAATCTTGCACGAAGTGCAAGACAAAAGACAGCGCTTCTGGAATTTAGTGGAAGAAGCTGAACATTCAGGCGAAAAATTTTCTAGTGCCGAGCTGAAAAATCTGATTTTTGACAAGATCCCCTCAGAAACTGCCGCCACCCTTCGGAACAGACAGTCCGAAGAAAAGGTCAAGACCTGGTGGGCGGAGGTTGAAGGCTTCGATGCCTCGGCCAACAGGTTTTCAGTCAGGGAGGCACTTCAAAAGTGCTCCCCCACGTCGTTTTCCAAGGTGAAATTCACTGAAAACACGTGGAAAATCAAGTTTAATGAACACGAGGATCGGGACTTGTTTGTCCAAGTCCTCAACAGGGGAGTAAGTTTCCATGGCCATCGCCTGAAGGCCAAAAACTGGGTGTTTTTGTTCACCCCGAAAGAACTCTGGGAAGAGGTTGAGCGGCTCGCCGACGCCGCCAATCAGAATTTCCATGAGGGTTTGGGGGGAAACAAGAATACCCAGCAAAACACCCAAAATGGGGCCCAAAAGGGCAACAAAAAGGTGAATGACACCCGGAATCTTCAGGATCACTGTAGCATCTGCCTTCTTTTAGGTTCTACGAACCGAGCTAAGACGCATTCTACTGGTAATCACCGATGGTCTCCTTACGATCACAAGGTGATTGGTGAAAAT
Source organism: Eutreptiella sp. 'Long Island Sound 2002' (assembly GCA_964036045.1). Classification (NCBI taxonomy): domain Eukaryota; phylum Euglenozoa; class Euglenophyceae; order Eutreptiales; family Eutreptiaceae; genus Eutreptiella; species Eutreptiella sp. 'Long Island Sound 2002'. The sequence continues at coordinate 133,709,654 of OZ038383.1, forward strand.
ATCAGTAATCCGCAGAATTCAGACAGGAATGACAGACAGGTGCATGGTGGGAAGGCTGGAAAAGGGAATCCGACCCCCTCCGGTGGAAACAAAAACCCTGGAGGCCCTGGCGGGTCCCAAGGCACAGGAAATCGGACTCCATCCGGCTCCGGTGGGCAGCCGAACGGCCAGAAAAATCCCAATAGCAACGCCGGAGGCGGAAATCGAAATCCAGGCCAAACCCCTCAATCCGGTACAAACAAGGGAAATGCTCCAAGATCCCAGGGTAAAGGTAAGGGAAATCCTTCTGGGACCCCTTTCTCTGGTAAGGGCAGAGGGCGTGGCGACGGTGGAGGTCCATCATCCGGCGGCCGTGGCCGTGGACGTGGAAAGGGCAACCATCGTGTCGATCAGGTCTCAGGTGCAGATCAGGTGTCCGATGCGGATCGAGATTACGTTGAAAATGCCTTGAATCCAGCAGATGATCCGTTCCAAGATGAGTGGGTCGACGAATCAGGGTGTGTTCACAATGTTAACGCAGTCACTGGAGGTCAGAACGCCTAGGGGAGCCACGAAAATCGCCCCTCCCCAGGCGATTTCAGGCATGATCCCCAGATTCCATCTCGACCACTACTTGATGTAGGGTCGCTTGTCTCCTCTCCCCTGGATCCGGCAGCGGATCCTTCTGTTGTAGTGGACGAGGTTGGTGTACAGTCCAAGCACAGGGCCCGTCAGTTTGTCACAAAGCTGTGGGTCTCTGATCGCAAGGGCAATTTCCACCTCGCCACTTGTTTATGTGACAATGGATCAGAGGTAAATCTCCAATCCAATTCTTTCTTACCCGACGACTGCGTGTTTGAGTCGCCTCATCCTGTTACCCTCGAGGGAGTTTCTGGACATTCTCTCGCAGGTGGGCAACGCGGTTGTTATATATCAACTCATTTGGTCGCTCAAGACCTTTGGGAAGAAGGTAATGTGGAGGAAGTTGTCCTTAAGGATGACTACTTCTATCGTGCCGACATAAAGTATGACTTTTACTTGGGCCATCCTTGGCTTAGCAAGAACAGGGTGGCGCCCGTAGGTCATCGGCGTTGTTTTTTGCTGGAGTCAGGTCCCTTGGAGCGTCCTGAATTCCGTTTTTTGCACGCAGGGTTTAAAAGTGCAGAAGAATTTTTGAAGCGAAAGGTTACACCAAAATTTGGCGAAGATGTCACCATTGCAGAGGTGAATGGGAGTGCCGATTACTCCCGAGAGTTAGAATGTCTTCGTAGGGACTCCCAGCCACGACGCCCTTCGCGCTGGCACTCTTCATCCTACAGAGTTGTCGACAAATGGCGCGATACAATTTGTGAATATTTTTATGAACACCATTCCTTTTGGCCACAGTATGATGCCTTTGCTAACCGCGAGAACAAGCGCTTTGACAAGCACTTTCGCGACGCTTGGACCCATAAATGGGACAAGAAATTATGGATTAATCCTCCGTTTCACTTAATCCAGCAGGTCATCCACAAAATCAAGCAAGATAAAACCCAGGCGATTTTAGTTGTGCCCTTTTGGGACGACAAGCCTTGGTTTCAGGAATTACAAGACATTTGTGTAGATTACATCGAACTTCCCAGGAAGATTAAGCTGTATGCCAGGGACGACACAGGTCCCCTGCCACAGCGGTCCTGGAGTTCGCTTGCATTCCTGGTGGATGGAAAGCTTTCTGACTCTAATTCTGCTGATTCTAGTACTGATTCCTGTGTTGGGTCTGAATCTGAGGTTGAGCGTGGTACTGATGATGAATCTATTTTTTCTGATTTTTGTCCGTCAGATACCCAAGGTGATCCAACGTCAAATGGATCCGCCTCGTCTCCCTCTTCCCCAATACGATCGACATCGAAAAGAATCTTCAGTGCACGGGCGAAGAAAAATTTTAAATCGCGCCGCAAATTCAGAGTTTTTTATGAAAAACCCCGTGTGGAAGCTTTCATAGATCCTTTCGAGGAGCTGGATCACGAAGAGAATCTCTGGAATGTCGACACTAGACCCACCTATCTTCAAGAGGCAGTTGATACGGACCTTTTTAGGGACATCCGTAAGAAGATTCTTCCTGCCAAGGCCGAAGAAGTCGCCAAAGTTTTTTCGACAGTAATTCCTGGCGATCAGGTGGACACTGAGTTGTGTTCCAAGACAAGAGAAAAGATTTTTGAAGAACGGAAGGACACAACCCTTTCGGGGAAGTTGATCAAAGACCCCCCTGTCCGTGGGCAGTTCGGTGAAGCCTTCATCGAGCTTCGTGAAGGTTACAAGGCGAAGAAACAGCGTCCTTATGAGAACCATGGACACAAACATGAGATACTCAGAAAAATAATCGAGAGAAATCTCAGGGAATTTGGTTGGCTTGAGGGTTGTATGACCAGCGAATGGTGCTGTGCACCCTTCACAGTCCCGAAGCCGCCGCCTGCAGACCAGAACACTATTGATGGTTGGCGAATGGTTGTTGATTTTCGCAATCTCAACGCCGAAACCAAGGCGGATTCACACCCCCTGCCCCTCATTGAGGAGGAAATCGCCAAGAGGGCAAGAGGTCGTTTGTTTTCTGTGCTGGATCTCCGTCACGGCTTTCACCAAATGCCGTTGAGGAAGGACAGCCGACCTCTCACCTGTATGTGCACGCCATGTGGCCCAGTCCAGTGGACGGTCATGCCCATGGGCCTGAAGAACGCCCCTTCGTTTTTTCAAAGAATGATGGAGGATGTGCTTTTTACAGCTCATCCTGAGCTTCGTGCCTTCGTGAGTGTGTACATAGATGACATAATCATCGCGACAGAGGGGGAGGGACTGACCGAAGCCGAGCTGGTGGCCCTACATGAAAAGCAGCTGAACCAGGTTTTGGACATTCTTGATGCCAATCAGCTGATTTGTGGGCCAAAGAAGGGAAAATTATTTTTAAAATCAGTCGAATTTTGTGGTTCTCTCCTTGAGAATGGCACCCGACGACCCAGTCCAGGGAAGCTCGTCGCTATTCAGAAGTGGAAGCGCCCTGAGACGATCACGGAATTGAGAGGATTCCTGGGTTGTTGCAATTTTTACCACACTTTTGTGCCGAATTATGCCAAATTTGCTGCCCCCCTCACTGAATTATTGAAGGTAGGGAGAGATGCAGGCAAGGCAGGTTCAAAGGTTCGTGTCAAGTGGACTGACGAGTGCGAGGAGGCCTTCCATCACTTGAAGGCGGCCCTCTGGGAAGTCGCCACGTTGCATGTGCCGCAATTTGACCGACCCTTCTACATAAGAAATGACGCTTCTAGGTACGCGATCGGAGCTGTCCTTGAACAGGTTGATGAAGCCACAGGTAATCATTACCCTCTTGCATTTTGGTCTCGGAAGCTAGCCCCACGCCAAATGCAATGGTCGCCGCGTGAGCAAGAAACCTACGCCATAATCTGTGCTTTGAAAAAGTACCAATCGTGGGTGGGCACCAATCGAGTCGAGGTCCTGACGGATCATCGATCTCTGGAGTATTGGGCCACCGAACACATTGATACTGTCGCGAGCCCAGCTGGTCGACGGGCCAGATGGCACGAATTTCTCAGTCTGTTTGACCTCCATGTGTCGTATTTGCCTGGAAAACACAACACGGTAGCGGATGCTCTGAGCCGATGGGCTTACCCCGCTTCAGAGGGGCTGCAAAGTACCAACATCCATGGTACGGAGCAGGACCGCCACGTCGTAATCGAGTGGGATCAAGAGGAAAAAAAGCTCATTCGACGTGAATGCATGCAATGCACTGTTAAACAGCACGCATGCCCGTGTCATGACATCACGGCCTTTTCAGATCCGGCGCATGCTCATGAAATCATAACCAAATCACTGAAAGTCGTGGAAAAAGTCACCGATCCCTCCTCAGGGAGTGTGAAACGGTTTGACTACACCCGACGTGTAAGTGGATTTCGGTTGATTCAGGGCATTAAGCGTCGAGATCTGGCCAAAACTCCACCCCTGCCGAAAGATTCCCTGATCATCCGTGACTGGACGTCCGATTATCTGCAGGATCCCATGTTTAAAGAGGTCTTTGGAAATCTCAAATCCAAAGATGCTCACAAGGATGGGATTTTTTCTGAATATTCGTTGGATGGGGGGAAGCTGTGGATGGAGGGTAAATTGTGCGTACCAGACGCCCTGGCCCCGCGAGTGTTAAACTGGTGGCACAAATGGGAGTCCCCCCACGCACATGGCCGTCGATTATGGTCGATGATTAAACATAGGTTGTTTGGCTCAAGGCTATATACTCATTGCATGAAAGTAGCCGCCGGATGTGCCCAATGTGCTGTCTTGACGCCCCCCAGCGCGAAGAAGCACGGCCATCTGAGGCCACACCCTATTCCGGAGCGCCTCGTTCACAGAGTCACCAGTGATTTCTTCTATCTCGGTGAACTCGATGACGAAGAGTGCCATTGGACCAATAAAAAGGTCAATGGTGTGCTCCTTATTCAGTGCCGTCATTCGGGCTACATTCAAGTGTTGCCTTGCAACATTGAGTCAATGACTGGCAAGGCTGCCGCCAAATGGTGCGCGCAGACCTGGATGGGAGGTTGGGACGTCCCATCCGAGGTGGTTACGGACTCAGGCAAAGAGTACACCTCCGAATGGTGGAGGGAATTATGTGCTCGACTTGGAATCCACCACCTGAGATGTGAAATCCACTCGCATCGAGCGCTGCCTGGCGAAAGAGCCGGCCGCTCTATTATAAATATGCTTCGTAAGGAGCTCGCGAGTGAAAAGGATTTCCATTGGATGGAAGTTCTCTTCGCATTGCTTCGCCGTTACCACAACACGCCTTTGTACCATGGCCTTTCTCCAAATGAAATTGTCTTTGGACGAAAGAAGTGTTGGTGGAACATGCCGTTGAATAATCCTCGCCCTTGTAAAGATGCTTCGTTGTTTTTGGACGACGTCCAACGAGCAGATAAAACTGTCTCGAAATTAATTGATAAGCATCAAGCTGACTGGCTTTGGGTCCAGAACCAAGGCCGAAAAAACCCCCACAATTTTGAAGTCGATGATGGAGTTTGGCTTCGAAAATCCGAAACCACCCTGGACGGAGATGATAAGCTTCTTCCCTTGTGGGAGGGGCCATTCGCTGTTACAGCGCGTCTAGGTGAGAACAGGTGGAGGATTCGTGTGGATGTCAGCAGGGAAATTGACGTTTCGGGCGATCGCCTCAAGAGAGAGATCCCCTCCCCCAAGGATCGGGTTAAACCCCTTTTTTGGACTTCGAAATTTTTGTCCGATCGGGTCATCGAAGGGGGGAAGTACGAACTCAAGAGGATTGTTGAAGCAAGACGTGACGAAAAGGGCGAATGGGAATTTCTATGTGAGTGGAGGGGCTTTGATTCCAGTCACAACAACTGGGAACCAGCCCATTCTTTTGTCCATGGGTACACCAAGGGGTTCATCGACTTCCTCAAGAAGCACCCCGAAATTGGCGTACTCCTGACAGACTGTCTGTCGAAACCAGACAGACAGGTGGAGAGCGACGGAAAAAGACCTGTGGTGAATCGAGATCCAGCCTTTTACGGCCCTCAGCAGCCACATTCCAAGGCTGATCCGTCGATCCCCCCTCCTGCGGTCAGGCCAGCCCAGGAGCCAAATGAGGACCAAGCTTCAAGTTCGGCCGCTGATTTGCAGCGCCCAAGCCGTACGAGGGCCCGACCAGACAGGTTGGTGGTCACATGTATTCGTGCTTGGCCGAATTCAGGGAGATCCGTCGTGACTTGAGTCGCCGGCGCCCCAGATTGGCTAACAGTCGTCTAGTCCAGGGCGTCATGGCACTCGTCGCTAGGGCTCAAGGGTGTAGGTTCGAAACCCTTGCATGTCCAACTCCTACAAAAGCTCCAGCCTCGCCCCGTCGACCACTTATCTCAATGTGAGTGTTCTGACGACTTGAAAGAAACACATTCTGCTCAATCCACTGTTCATTTTTCCTGATTACATCATGATGTGGAGAACTGCGAATGTTTGATAATTTGACGTCAATCAACTTTTCTTTGGTCTCCGTTCGGCAGACAAGGCGTAGATACGCTGCCGAAAGCCACGGAGTGTGCTGCCGTGTTCAGAAAAAACCAAACGCAGGCTTAATTCAGGCAGATTGGGGGTAATCTTGTCTCTGTTGGTCTGTGCATCTTTGGAATTTGGCTACTCGTGCAGATGGAAGCAAATGTACATAGTAAAAACGCTGGCCAGCGACATTCACCCCTACAGGCACCCCCTGTAGTACTGGCTGCACCAGATGCGACGCCAGGAACTCAGATCTTACCTTCATTTGCCGTGATGCGGAAGCCAAAGTCCAGATTCATATCCAGGATCCTCGAATTTACCTTGAATTCCTCAGGTTTGTCCATCATTCTGCCACTGTTGCACGAAACCCAGACGTCAATTGTTCAGACAACCTTCAGATAGGAGCTCTAGGGACTTCTAACAGCAACCTCTGAAGTCCGTAAGCTTCGTTGTATTTTTGGCACACGCCAATGTGAGCTCAATCCGACCTGAAACTGTCGAAAATGGTGAATCCAAGTGTCTTGTGGGACTCAATCGACAGATGGGCCTTGTCCAAGTCGATTGACACCGCCGCCACTGTAAATAAAGGACCATGCGGTGTCTCTCAGTTATATACTGTCAGTAAAGCGCCTTCAGCGAACCTTCGGCGCGTTACATGCCAAGGATCCAGGGCTATCATGTCCCATCATGATGCATCATCACATGATCCACATTTTCAATGAATCTGTTGGATGCTCGCGAACCAACGTGCCGGAAAGCACAATTGAGCTGAATAAACGACAATATATATTAACTCTAGTCTAAACGAAAGTGTTAGTAGTTTCAGTTCTAGACATTCAGCTTCATTTCACCTTCATCTTAGGGAATTTGCTGATTTTAGGACAATTTAGGTTGATTTCCTTGTCATCTTCTCTAATTCCTCGAAGATCTGTGCCTAACTAAGTGAACAGAAAAACATCCCTACCTTCTGTGGTTCACTTAGGGCCTACAGACTACATCTGTATTTGTTTTCCCTCTCTGTGATTGTTTCATCTCCTTCATCTCTGCTCAATTTGATTCCCAATCTTGCTGAATCTTGTGATCATCCACCAGATGCGCCAAATCTGAAGCACATGCTGCACTTTTCAGAACGAGAAAAGCGGGACTAACACGATGTAGAGTTCGGCGAGGACACCGTAGCGTGCCCGCGACAGCGAAACTGTGCCAGAGCGCTGAGATGTCACTCCATTTCTTGATTCCCCCACTCAATCCACCAATAATCTACCTCATTCTCAACCACTGCATGGTTTGGTATCGATTCTCGATACGTTTACATGCTTTTTGGCCCTTAACCTAATGTTTTACTGCACGGAGGACTGTTCGTCACTCCTCATTCTGTCTCATTTTAGGTTCATCCATCCTGATTCAGTGCCAATTCAGTCCAAATCAGGTCAGATCAAGCAGATTTCGCCCCATCGAGGCTACATTTCTATTTTTTTCTGGGACTTACCCGCACTACGTTCTTCGTTGACGTAGCAACACACCCCAGTGTGTTTTTGGAGGGGGAGTGTAAGTGCGGCAACCCCCATCTGCTCAGATTTTAGCAGATCTGCCCCAGATTGGCTACATTTTGGTCATTTTCTTTGCTTCGGCGGAATCGCCGCCTCGCAGCTCAGTCTCAGGATCAGACCTATATATTTCTGATATGCCGGATCTGATTTCGCGGTCCATTCTCCGTAAATCCGCCGCGCTCCGATCATTTACCTGGAATCGCCATTTGCCGCTGACGCGCGCTCGCGGGCCAGATCGGCCAAATATTTTTCACAATCGGATTTATATAAATCTTTTCAGACAGTTTTGGACACTCAGATGTATTTAGAATAATCCGCATCAATTTTCTTCATAGACTGGGATTTTCTGCCGGATAACAATCAGCATGGATCTTGCTTCAGTTGTTGCTGCTCTCGCCTCCGTTGGTGTCCATGTATCCGGTTCTACCCCCAACAGCAGCGTTCAGGTCGACTCCTCGCGTGCCTGCCCCACTGGTCTTGCCGGCCCCGAGCCCTCCGGCACCATCAACGACCCAGGGCAGCACTTTCATGGTAGCAGAGGCTACCTGAATGTTGTTCCTTTGGTGTCCCAACCACAGTCCGCTCCCCAGTACGGCCCCGTAGACCCCGCCGCTTCTGGAGAAGTAACAATTACACTGCCTTGGTGCTGCGCGAACGAGGCCTTGAGAGGAATGCCTTGCGCGAGTCCAAGCTGCCCAAGAAGGGCACATATCAGCAGCTGTGGGGACCCAAATTACCCTAATCCCAGTCGAAATTGGCCATCGAGCAGCTGGAATCCGCCAGCCTACGACGATGGCAACGCTCCGGTAGACCTTACGGAGCTGGCAGGTACCAACATTCCTTACCAATGTCCAACATTTGAGACCACTGACGCCGACATTGACGACATTGAGATGGGTGGTCCAGGTGAGGTACCTAGCTATAATCGACCAGCCTCTTGGGCACAATGGGACGACCATTTGTCGCCAGAAGTGACCCGTAACCTTGAGGCCCTTGAGGCCCTTTGTCTCTTAGCCACGTCTAAGTTGATCGGACAAGAAAGAATCGCCTCTGATTTTTTAATGGAATATTTTTTCCTCCTTCAGGAAGAAATTAATACCAGGATGTGGTGGCGTTCTCAAGAAGATGACTCTTTTGCCATTTTTTTGCAGATCTGGGAGGCAAGCCCCTTCCCGAAGGAGAAGACCAAGGCACCTGTTGCCGGGCCCTCCGCCCCTCATCCCCCTGTTTCCATCCGCGACGATCTAGCCGCCGCGGTTGAGGAAGGAATTTTAGAGGCAGCCAGGCAGGCAAGCCTGGAAATCAGGGCTGAAGGAGCTCCCCAAGTGGACTCCTGGCTGCGGACCACTGAGATTAGCGGTCCGACAGCCTGCTCAGGCCCTTCAGGACACGGTATGTACTGTCCTGCCGACTGCTCCTGCAGATTCCAGCGAGATGCTGAGCTCCAAACGCTCAAAGATCAAATGCACCTCATCATTGAAACGCTGGGAATAAAAAATCTTTTCAAGACGCACATGCGGTCTGAGGGCGCATCATCGGTGGAACAAGTAACAGAACCGTCGGAGGAGGCGACAGAAATTTTTTCAATTGCTCCTTCGGTGGACTCCAAGACCACCGATGCAAGGATCAGCAGGACCAAGCTAAAGGAAAGGGTTCAATTTTCTCGATCTGAGAGTAGGACGGCGGACAAGGCAACGGGCGGGAGGGGGCACACAGGAGCAGGGGACCAGGGGCGGGGAAGGGACCCGAGGGCGGGGGGGGAGGGGGTACCGCGGACAGGGAGGACGGGGCTCAGAGGCGGGAGGGGGTGGGAAGGGCGAAGGGCACCACCCGCAGGGGAAGGAGGGCGGGGCGGCCCCGCGACCAGAGGTCCAGGCGGTGCGGTGCATCCCCCCCGGCATCCAGGTAGGGTAGGTAGGTAGGTCATCTCGGGACTGGGCTTGCCCCCGTGGGGGGTCTTACCAAGGGGCTCTTGCTCACCCACCCACGGCCCTACTGCACGTGCCCCCACAAAGCGGCTCCCCCACATGGGGGAAGGGCGCGGTCGCCGCGAGCAGTACCCTACAGCGGGTTCTGCCCAGAGAGGTAACCCGTGTTCGACCGAAGTCTCACGTTCCTCTCCTTCGGGCAGATGACACGTGGGGGAGGGTCCCATGGCACATCCTCATCAACCTCCGAATGCTGGGGCCCAGGGGCCCGGAGCCAGGCCAAAGGCTCTGTCCTGCAGGCATCCCCACCTGGGTTGGTTTTCAGTAGGCGTGAGGCGAGTTGAACAAGCACGTGCTACGGAACTCGCATGCCGTGGCGCACACTCACGCCTCCTGACTTGGTTGAGCTTGCGCTCTCCCGGGGGGCCGGGGGTTCAAAGTAGGTTGTTGTGGTTGGTTGGTCGGTCGTTGAATGGTTCGCTGTAGTTTGTTCATGTTGGTTGGTCGGTTGCGTGATGGTAGAGTCACGATGTTCTGTTTTGTTCGTGGGTATGGTCGTCGGCGGGCGTGGCCCACCATGGTGTGGCCAATCCGTTGGACGCCGTTCCCGTTTCGACCCGTGCACGCCTTGCTGGCTTGATGTTTAGCCGGCTTGCGTGTGGTCTGTTTACGGTCAGGTCGCGCCTGCAGCTGCGGTGTGGTTGGTGCGCGGTTGTCTTGGCCGCCTCATGGTCAGCTGGGTTTGCGTGGGTTCTGTTGCGCTGCTGCTGGTGGTCGTATAGCCCAATGTTGTTTGTGTAGCCAGCACATCCCTTTCGTTGCTGGTTTGTTGCGTCTTGGTTTGTCCAAGTGTAGTGTAGTGTAGTTGGTCAATGTTGGTTGGTCGGGTTCGTAATGGTAGAGTTGCGGTGTTCCGTTGTGTTCGTGGATATGGTGGTCGGCCGCCGTGGCGCACCACGGTGTCGCCAACCCGTTGGACGACGTTCCTTTTTAGACCCATGCATGCCTGGCTAGTTTCGTGTTGGCCGGCTTGCGTGTGGTCTGTTTATGGTCATGTCGTGGCTGCTGCAGCGGTTTTGCTGGTGCACGGTTGTCTTAGCTACCTCATGGTCGGCTTGTTCGGCGTTGGTTCCTTGGCGCTGCAGCGGGCGCTTGCATGGTCGGGCGTTGTTCGTGTAGTTGTCATGCCTGTTTTGGTGTTGGTTGGTTGTGCCCGGGTCGGCCTTTGAACGACGCGTCGTGTTGCGTTGCCTGTTGTCGTCTGGCGCCGTGTAGACGCCGTGTTTTGAGTTAGGTGCACCGTGGGAAGGCACGCGCGTGCGCAGCCGGTTGCGTTCAGTCGCTGTTGTTTGGATCTGGTTGAGGGCGGCCTATCGGGCGTGGGTTTCGTTGTGCTGTGATCGGGGTGTGCCCGGCGCATTGTGTTGGTGTGCCGTCGTCTTAGCCGGTTGGTGCTTGGCTTGGGTTGTCGTCGTCTGTGCCGCCTGCCGGGGGGCATGGTTGGCTTCCGGCTGGTGGTGTTTTGGCCAGCGCCATGCGCGGCTTGTTTTGTTGGTTCGGCGTCGTCTTTGCCTCCTTTCGGTTGGCATGTTAGGGTGGCTTTGGTCGGCGGCTGGGTTGCGGTTGCGTTTGTGCTGTTTGCATAGCCGGGGTTAATGTTATGTTGGCGCGTGGCCCCCCCTCATGGTGGGGCTTATTGTGCTGGTGCGTGGTCCCCCCCACGGTTGGGCGTGCTGTGTTGGTGCGTGGCCCCCACATGGTGGGGCGTGAGGTGTCGGTGTGTGCTCCCCCCCATGGTGTGGCGTGCCGTGCTGGTGCATGGCCGGCCTCATGGCCGGGCGTGCTGCGTTGTTGTGGGGACCCCCTCATGGTGGGGCGAGCTGTGTTGGTGCGCCGCCCGCCTCATGGTGGGGCCTGCGGTGTTGGTGCCTGCCCGCCGCCGTGGTTGTGCGTGGTGTGGTGGTGCTGGGCTTGGGTTGTCGTTTGTGCCGCCTGGCGACCGGCGTCCTTGGGTTCGGGTTGGTGGTGTTTTAGCCGGCGTCATGCGCAGCTTGTTTTGTTGGTTCAGCGTAGTCTTCGCCGCCTTACGGTCGGCGAGCTCGGGTGGCTGTAGTCAGTAATCGGGTATCGGTTGGGGTTGTGTTGTTTGCTTGGCTAGGGTTGGTGCTGTGCTGGTGCGTGGCCCCCCTCTTGGTGGGGTTTGCTGCCTTGGTGCGTGGCCCCCCCCATGGTAGGGCGTGCTGTGTTGGTGCGCGGCCTCCGGCCACTTTGGGGCGTGCTGTGTCGCTGTGTGGCCCCTTCCGTGGTGGGGCGTGCTGTGCCGGCGTGTGGCCCGCCTCATGGTCGGCCGTGCTGCGTTGTTGTGTGGCCCTCCTCATGTTGGGGCGTGCTGTGCTGGTGCGTGGCCCCCCTCATGGTGGGGCGTACTTTGTTACTGCCTGTCGGCTGGGGTGGTTGTGCGTGGTGTGGTGGTGCTTGGCTTGGGTCGTCGTCGTGTGTGCCGCCTGGCGGCCGGCGTAGTTAGGTTCGGGTTGGTGGTGCTTCTGGTGGTGTTTTAGCCGGCGCCATGCGCGGCTTGTTTTGTTTGTTCGGTGTTGTCTTCGCCGCCTTACGGTCGGCGTCTTCGGGTGGCTGTGGTCGGCGGTTGGGTTGCGGTTGTGGTTGTGTTGATCTCCTGGCCGGGGTTGGTTCTGTGCTGGTGCGCGGCCCTCCTCATCGTGGGGCGTGCTGTGTTGGTGCGTGGCCCCCCCCATGGTAGGGTGTGCTGTGTTGGTGTGTGGCCCCCCCCATTGTGGGGTGTGCTGCGTTGGTTTGTGGCCCCTCTCATGGTGGGGCGTGCTGTGTTGGTGCGTGGCCCCCCTCATGGTGGGGCTGGCTGTGTTGCTGCCCGTCGGCCGCGGCGGTGGTGCGTGGTGTGGTCGTGTTTGGCTTGTGTTGTCGTCGTCTGTTCGGTTGCGGTTGCGGTTGTGTCGTTTGCCCCGCCGGGGTTGGTGCTTTGCTGGTGCCTGCCCCCCCCCCCCCCTGTTGGGGCGTGCTGTGTTTGTGTGTGCCCCCCCCCCGTGGTGGGGCCTGCTGTGTTGGTGTCTGGCCCCCCCCATGGTGGGGCGTGCTGCGTTGGTTTGTGGCCCCCCTCATGGTGGGGCGTGCTGTGTTGGTATGTGGCCCCCCTCTTGGTTGGGCGTGCTGTGTTGGTGCCTGCCCGTCGCGGTGGTGTTGCGTGGTTTGGTTTGGTGATGTTTGGCTTGGGTTGACGTCGTCTATTGGGTGGGTTGTGGTTGCGGTTGTGTTGCTTGCTTGGCCGGGGTTGGTGCTGTGCTGGTGCGTGCCCCCCCCCCCCTGTTGGGGCGTGCCGTTTTGGTGCGTGGCCCCCCCCTTGGTGGGGCGTGCTGTGTCGGCGTGTCCGGGTTGGGGTTCGTGGTGTTGAAGCCGGCTCAATGCTCGGCTTGTTTTGTTGGTTCGCTGTTGTCTCCGCCGCCGTACGGCCGGCGTTGTCCGGTGTTGGTTGTCTGTGGTGTTTGCCTGGCCGGGGTTGGTGCTGTGCTGGTGCGTGGCCCCCCCCTTGTTGGGGCGTGCTGTGTTGGTGTGTGCCCCCCCGCTGGTGGGGCGTGCTGCGTTGGTTTGTGCCCCCCCCTCATGGTGGGGCGTGCTGTGTTGGTGCGTTGGCTCAGGCCCGGGCCCCCAAGGGCACGCCGATGGACATTACGCTGCCGCAGCTGCAACGTCGCGTTGTCCAAGCCTGGCCCGAGGGGGGCAGGGGGCACGGAGGCTACGGAGGGGGCCGCGGAGGGGACGACGACCGTGCAGGACGGGACGCAAAGCGCGGAGGCACAGGGGCGGGGACGGAGGGTAAAAGAGGGAAGGTGGCAGGCGGCGGAGGGGGGGGGCAGGTGCAAGGGAAGGGCAAAGGCACCGGCGGCGGCGGGAGGGGCAGGCGCAAGGGAAGGCCAAAGGCACGGGCAACGGCGGGGCGGGGGGGGGGGGGGGGGGGGGGGGGGGGCAGGCACAAGGGAAGGGCAAAGGCACGTGCGGCGGCGGGGGGGGGGAGTTTGTGCAGGGCACGGTAAGGGGCACGGACAAGGCAACGGGCGGGAGGGGGCACACAGGAGCAGGGGACCAGGGGCGGGGAAGGGACCCGAGGGCAGGGGGGGAGGGGGCACCGCGGACAGGGAGGACGGGGCTCAGAGGCGGGAGGGGGTGGGAAGGGCGAAGGGCACCACCCGCAGGGGAAGGAGGGCGGGGCGGCCCCGCGACCAGAGGTCCAGGCGGTGCGGTGCATCCCCCCCGGCATCCAGGTAGGGTAGGTAGGTAGGTCATCTCGGGACTGGGCTTGCCCCCGAGGGGGGTCTTACCAAGGGGCTCTTGCTCACCCACCCACGGCCCTACTGCACGTGCCCCCACAAAGCGGCTCCCCCACATGGGGGAAGGGCGCGGTCGCCGCGAGCAGTACCCTACAGCGGGTTCTGCCCAGAGAGGTAACCCGTGTTCGACCGAAGTCTCACGTTCCTCTCCTTCGGGCAGATGACACGTGGGGGAGGGTCCCATGGCACATCCTCATCAACCTCCGAATGCTGGGGCCCAGGGGCCCGGAGCCAGGCCAAAGGCCCTGTCCTGCAGGCATCCCCACCTGGGTTGGTTTTCAGTAGGCGTGAGTGAAGTTGAAGAAGCACGTGCTACGGAACTCGCATGCCGTGGCGCACACTCACGCCTCCTGACTTGGTTGAGCTTGCGCTCTCCCGGGGGGCCGGGGGTTCAAAGTAGGTTGTTGTGGTTGGTTGGTCGGTCGTTGAATGGTTTGCTGTAGTTTGTTAATGTTGGTTGGTCGGTTGCGTGATGGTAGAGTCACGATGTTCTGTTTTGTTCGTGGGTATGGTCGTCGGCGGGCGTGGCCCACCATGGTGTGGCCAATCCGTTGGACGCCGTTCCCGTTTCGACCCGTGCACGCCTGGCTGGTTTGATGTTTAGCCGGCTTGCGTGTGGTCTGTTTACGGTCAGGTCGCGCCTGCAGCTGCGGTGTGGTTGGTGCGCGGTTGTCTTGGCCGCCTCATGGTCAGCTGGGTTTGCGTGGGTTCCGTTGCGCTCCTGCTGGTGGTCGTATAGCCCAATGTTGTTTGTGTAGCCAGCACATCCCTTTCGTTGCTGGTTTGTTGCGTCTTGGTTTGTCCAAGTGTAGTGTAGTGTAGTTGGTCAATGTTGGTTGGTCGGGTTCGTAATGGTAGAGTTGCGGTGTTCCGTTGTGTTCGTGGATATGGTGGTCGGCCGCCGTGGCGCACCACGGTGTCGCCAACCCGTCTGACGACGTTCCTTTTTAGACCCATGCATGCCTGGCTAGTTTCGTGTTGGCCGGCTTGCGTGTGGTCTGTTTATGGTCATGTCGTGGCTGCTGCAGCGGTTTTGTTGGTGCACGGTTGTCTTAGCTACCTCATGGTCGGCTTGTTCGGCGTTGGTTCCTTGGCGCTGCAGCGGGCGCTTGCGTGGTCGGGCGTTGTTCGTGTAGTTGTCATGCCTGTTTTGGTGTTGGTTGGTTGTGCCCGGGTCGGCCTTTGAACGACGCGTCGTGTTGCGTTGCCTGTTGTCGTCTGGCGCCGTGTAGACGCCATGTTTTGAGTTAGGTGCACCGTGGGAAGGCACGCGCGTGCGCAGCCGGTTGCGTTGAGTCGCTGTTGTTTGGATCTGGTTGAGGGCGGCCTATCGGGCGTGGGTTTCGTTGTGCTGTGATCGGGGTGTGCCCGGCGCATTGTGTTGGTGTGCCGTCGTTCTAGCCGGGTGGTGCTTGGCTTGGGTTGTCGTCGTCTGTGCCGCCTGCCGGGGGGCATGGTTGGCTTCCGGCTGGTGGTGTTTTGGCCAGCGCCATGCGCGGCTTGTTTTGTTGGTTCGGCGTCGTCTTTGCCTCCTTTCGGTTGGCGTGTTAGGGTGGCTCTGGTCGGCGGCTGGGTTGCGGTTGCGTTTGTGCTGTTTGCCTAGCCGGGGTTGGTGTTGTGTTGGCGCGTGGCCCCCCCTCATGGTGGGGCTTATTGTGCTGGTGCGTGGTCCCCCCCACGGTGGGGCGTGCTGTGTTGGTGCGTGGCCCCCCCATGATCGGGCGTGAGGTGTCGGTGTGTGCTCTCCCCCCTATGGTGTGGCGTGCCGTGCTGGTGCGTGGCCGGCCTCATGGCCGGGCGTGCTGCGTTGTTGTGGGGACCCCCTCATGGTGGGGCGTGCTGTGTTGGTGCGCCGCCCGCCTCATGGTGGGGCCTGCGGTGTTGGTGCCTGCCCGCCGCCGTGGTTGTGCGTGGTGTGGTGGTGCTGGGCTTGGGTTGTCGTTTGTGCCGCCTGGCGACCGGCGTCCTTGGGTTCGGGTTGGTGGTGTTTTAGCCGGCGTCATGCGCAGCTTGTTTTGTTGGTTCAGCGTAGTTCGCCGCCTTACGGTCGGCGAGCTCGGGCGGCTGTAGTCAGTAATCGGGTTGCGGTTGGGGTTGTGTTGTTTGCTTGGCTAGGGTTGCTGCTGTGCTGGTGCGTGGCCGCCCTCTTGGTGGGGTTTGCTGCCTTGGTGCGTGGCCCCCCCCATGGTAGGGCGTGCTGTGTTGGTGCGCGGCCTCCGGCCACTTTGGGGCGTGCTGTGTCGCTGTGTGGCCCCTTCCATGGTGGGGCGTGCTGTGCCGGCGTGTGGCCCGCCTCATGGTCGGCCGTGCTGCGTTGTTGTGTGGCCCTCCTCATGTTGGGGCGTGCTGTGCTGGTGCGTGGCCCCCCTCATGGTGGGGCGTACTTTGTTACTGCCTGTCGGCTGGGGTGGTTGTGCCTGGTGTGGTGGTGCTTGGCTTGGGTCGTCGTCGTGTGTGCCGCCTGGCGGCCGGCGTAGTTAGGTTCGGGTTGGTGGTGCTTCTGGTGGTGTTTTAGCCGGCGCCATGCGCGGCTTGTTTTGTTTGTTCGGTGTTGTCTTCGCCGCCTTACGGTCGGCGTCTTCGGGTGACTGTGGTCGGCGGTTGGGTTGCGGTTGTGGTTGTGTTGATCTCCTGGCCGGGGTTGGTTCTGTGCTGGTGCGCGGCCCTCCTCATCGTGGGGCGTGCTGTGTTGGTGCGTGGCCCCCCCCATGGTAGGGTGTGCTGTGTTGGTGTGTTGCCCCCCCCATTGTGGGGTGTGCTGCGTTGGTTTGTGGCCCCTCTCATGGTGGGGCGTGCTGTGTTGGTGCGTGGCCCCCCTCATGGTGGGGCTGGCTGTGTTGCTGCCCGTCGGCCGCGGCGGTGGTGCGTGGTGTGGTCGTGTTTGGCTTGGGTTGTCGTCGTCTGTTCGGTTGCGGTTGCGGTTGTGTCGTTTGCCCCGCCGGGGTTGGTGCTGTGCTGGTGCCTGCCCCCCCCCCCCTGTTGGGGCGTGCTGTGTTTGTGTGTGGCCCCCCCCGTGGTGGGGCCTGCTGTGTTGGTGTCTGGCCCCACCCATGGTGGGGCGTGCTGCGTTGGTTTGTGGCCCCCCTCATGGTGGGGCGTGCTGTGTTGGTATGTGGCCCCCCTCTTGGTGGGGCGTGCTGTGTTGGTGCCTGCCCGTCGCGGTGGTGTTGCGTGGTTTGGTTTGGTGGTGTTTGGCTTGGGTTGACGTCGTCTATTGGGTCGGTTGTGGTTGCGGTTGTGTTGCTTGCTTGGCCGGGGTTGGTGCTGTGCTGGTGCGTGCCCCCCCCCCCTGTTGGGGCGTGCCGTTTTGGTGCGTGGCCCCCCCTTGGTGGGGCGTGCTGTGTCGGCGTGTCCGGGTTGGGGTTCGTGGTGTTGAAGCCGGCTCAATGCTCGGCTTGTTTTGTTGGTTCGCTGTTGTCTCCGCCGCCGTACGGCCGGCGTTGTCCGGTGTTGGTTGTCTGTGGTGTTTGCCTGGCCGGGGTTGGTGCTGTGCTGGTGCGTGGCCCCCCCCTTGTTGGGGCGTGCTGTGTTGGTGTGTACCCCCCCGCTGGTGGGGCGTGCTGCGTTGGTTTGTGCCCCACCTCATGGTGGGGCGTGCTGTGTTGGTGCGTTGGCTCAGGCCCCGGCCCCCAAGCACACGCTGATGGACATTACGCTGCCGCAGCTGCAACGTCGCGTTGTCCAAGCCTGGCCCGAGGGGGGCAGGGGGCACGGAGGCTACGGAGGGGGCCGCGGAGGGGACGACGACCGTGCAGGACGGGACGCAAAGCGCGGAGGCACAGGGGCGGGGACGGAGGGTAAAAGAGGGAAGGTGGCAGGCGGCGGAGGGGGGGGGCAGGTGCAAGGGAAGGGCAAAGGCACCGGCGGCGGCGGGAGGGGCAGGCGCAAGGGAAGGCCAAAGGCACGGGCAATGGCGGGGGGGGGGGGGGGGGGGCAGGCACAAGGGAAGGGCAAAGGCACGTGCGGCGGCGGGGGGGGGAGTTTGTGCAGGGCACGGTAAGGGTCTTAGCGTCCTTTAGGAGGCTTTGAACCTTGGATCGTTGTGGTACCGTCAACATTGTGGCTCGTGTGCGCACAAACGTTGTTAAGTATTCACCACATCGTATCACAAGATGAAGAACACACATGATGACACACCCTATACGGTCATCCACTTTCAATAATGGACTTTCGATGCACCCTTTTGCACCAACACAACTAACTCCTTGTTTCCTATACTTTAGGAATTTTGCTTCAAGTCTTGTACTTCGTCGCCATTCACACCCTACCCATCTTTCTTTCTCCCTAGACCATGTCGCAAAAGAATAAATTGAACCAATTTCATAAAATGTTGATAGACCAAGTATATGACGAAGCCAAGGGCTATCGCCTCCAATAATGACAACCGTTCGCACCCAAAACCCTCGGAGCAACATGTAGCCACGGTCAATAATTTGTTGTATTTTTTTTAGTGTCTCTCCAAAGAGGACACGCACAAGATCCGTTTCATGCTCACTTACGAGAGCAAGGTCAAGGGTCCAATAGTAGAGCAAAGTTCGTGCTTTTTGCATGTGGTTTGCAAAACCACATGCAATTTGGCACCATGACCTTGCTCCACATGGAAACCCATCACCACGCACTATAAGTACATAGGGGTGATAATCCCTAAATCTTGGGAAGTGCATTTCTTCTAGCACATCCCTTTGATCACCTATATATTGTATCCAATCATCCACATCCCAACGAACCCCAACTCTTCCATCCTTTATGGTCGTTTTTAGTACTTGTCTCTTACTTAACGTGGACCAAGCTTTATCCATCGTTGCATACGACGGAAAGCAATGTGTCCATGGGACGGTGCTTGCACGGGTTTTCTTCTCTTTGGCATCGGCCCACGAAATAAGCTTCTTGTACCTAGGGACGGTTGAACCGAGAAATTGGGATAAAGTGCGCGGTTGAACCGGCGGTTGAATGGGTTGCGTGCAAAAAAAAAAAAGCGTGCAATGGTACAAACCACAAAGTATGCACATTTGTGACGCGGGCAACACGTTGCAACTCATATGTTCATGCTTTCGGCAACATTAAGCGATTATTTTGGCGTGCAAACGTTGTCACGAAGCGCAATCACAATTGTTCATTTTTGATAAGGGTTCAACCGCACCGTTGAACCCCGTTGAACCCCGTTGAACCACTTGTACGCATGTGCGCATTGTGCCACATACCTTCGCTTCGGCATCCCAAGGTCCAAAATGAGGCGCACGGCGTCGGATCCTGTGAAAGCTTTTTTTGTAGCCCTTTTTGTCTGTTTGGAAGCCCTCTGTGTGTTACCCACCCGGTCAGCAAGCTGTGTCCATAGGCGTTTTGTCGTGCTGTTTGTGCAAAAAAAGGTGAACAAGTCGTCCACCAGCTGTTGGTCCCCCCACCCGCTGTAGTGGTCGTTCACCACTTGCAGCCAGTGGTGGGACATTTTTTAATTTTTTTTAAAAAAGCTTTGTCACGCGTCAGTTTCAGGCGGTTATGCAAATATTTTGCGCGCGCCGCTGGCGCAGCCGCCACCGCCAGCGCTGGCGGTGGTTCAACCGCGGTTCAACCGCGGTTCAGCGGTTCAACCGCGCCCCTTCCGAGTTCAACCGGGTTAAACCGCGTAAAACCACTGTGTGAAGTACCTGATCCAAATGAGCACGTAGGGTGGTGCAGGGCAAGGTAAGGGGCACGGACAAGGCAACGGGCGGGAGGGGGCACACAGGAGCAGGGGACCAGGGGCGGGGAAGGGACCCGAGGGCAGGGGGGGAGGGGGCGACGCGGGCCACCGCGGACAGGGAGGACGGGGCTCAGAGGCGGGAGGGGGTGGGAAGGGCAAAGGGCACCACCTGCAAGAGACGGAGGGCGGGGCGGCCCCGCGACCAGAGGTCCAGGCGGTGCGGTGCATCCCCCCCGGCATCCAGCAGATGCCCGCGCACCACACCAACCACCACCATTCCCTGCCCCTCTACAACAACGACCCCTCTTTGAGGGCCCTCATCCCCCCCCAACTCGCCCGCCACCAAGCCCCCCCACACGGCGGCGCCCGGCACGACCCTGCTCCCGGGAGCCCCGGGAGCCACGGGCGAAGCCAGCGCGGATGGGTGCCGCCCTGGCAGCGCGGGAGCCTCGTGCGGAGCCGGCACAGCTGGCCACCGCCCCAGTGGCGCAGGAGCCCCGGGCAGAGCCGGCACGGGGACCCGAGCGGGCCCCGCGTCCCGCTGAGACCCGGAACGCATGGGTGCGGGACTGGGACGCCGTCCCCAACCCACCACCTAGGATTTTATGAGGTCCAATTATCCCCTAACTCATTGAGACACAAGTTGAGGGTCTCAATGTGTGTCTCAACTTAACCACAACCTCAGTTTGACAATTTGAGGAGCACCTTGACTATAAGAAACTGGGTTGATGCGCAGTAACGCTGCCATAGACTGTCAAAATCAATTCCAAACTCAAATTCCAATTTTTTGCGTGTCATCTTAGCCCAATGGTTTGTGTTTCATGTCACGTTAATTCAGGACAGTAACCAACCGCCGGCTCTGGTAGCGTTGCCAGATTTCGCCGCGGGCACCTGGAGAAATGAAGATTGAGACTCCAATGGAGTCTTTTTACGCCTTTTGAAACATCTCAAAAAGAAAAGTATGTTTGTAATAAATTTTCCTTCGCAACTGCCATTTTCTGTACCGTCATTTTCGCTGCGTTCCACTCATCCGAGCGACCCGACAGTGACAATGACAGTGTGCTGGACGATTCCGAGCGTGATCAGAGTCAGAGTCTAGGCCAGGTCATGGCCGAAGGTGTGTGAGTGAACGGATGTGCGTGAATAGACACTCTGTTGTGAGCGGCGGCAGTCACAAAGATATTGGATGTAGGTAAGTCTCCATGCAAGTCAAGAAGCATCAGCGCATCACACTCATCAGCGCATCAGCGTGACACATCAAGGAAACAAGCGAGCTGCAAGCAGCGAGCGCCGGACGGCAGGACGTCGGATGACAACGACAGCGACAGCGACAGCGATGACAGCGAAGTTGACGTTGGCGAAGCTCCAGTACAAGCTGAAAGTGTGTTGAAAGTGTGTTGAAAGTGTGCTGAAAATTGACGCGCACGTTGTGCCTCTCAACTTGCGTCTCAATGCCAACAGTGATTATTACTGTGACAGACAGCGATCAGCGAACAGTGCGCAGTTAACAGGGAACAGTGAACAGACAGTGTATCAAAGGGAAGGGCAACAGCGTTCGACAAGACCAGCGAGCGTACCGAAAGTGAGTTGAAAGTGTGTTGAAAGCTGACGTGCAATTTGTGCCTCTCAATTTGCGTCTCAATCTCAACTGTGATTATTACTGTGAATCTCTGTCACTTACTCCTGCAGGTCCAACGTTTGCGAACAGTGATGGGGAGGTGTCATCAGAGGATGAAGACTCAACGCAGAAGAAGCGAGTGCAGTTCACTGTAACACGAGAACGGGCAGAAGAACTAGTCTCCTCCCTCTGCGGGGTAATTTGGAAACAAAAAAGTCACTCCTGGTCAGAAGTGTGCACTGGTGTTGCTGCATTGACAAAAACAGATGGCAAAAAAATCCGTGAGGCAATGGAGGCGCTGGCGGCCGTGATAAAAGTACACTCAGAACTCCCAACGAACGGAAAGTACATCTATCGCATTGAAGAGGGGGGTGCTCGCCTTGCCTTTCAGATTGAGGCAGACACCTCCCACCTGCTTGTAATGATTGCAGTAGGCCCGAAAAAACCACTGACCTTTCACTCTTTTGCCACTCGTACCAAGGGTACAAAGGTTCCTCAGGGCCACTACCTCTTCCAAACCATGCGGCCGTTTGATACATTCCAGTGCATCCCGAATGCCAGAGGGCACATATACCCGTTCTTCTTTGACTGTGAAGAGAATATGAAGCTTGTATGCCACACGAAAACTTTCAGGGACTCTTTGAACCCAAGTGACCGCGGTCCAACTTTGGATGCGCTCAGGCGAGTTGAGCGCAAGCTGGACGCTATAATGGAGCACTTGGGTATTGAACAGTGAAGTGAACAGTGAGCAGAGTGGTGCCCGCGTGCATTTGCTTTTCGGATACATTTTTGAAACGCATCTTTTTCTGAGGTTAAGTTGAGACTCACGTTGGGACACTCAACTTGTGTCTCAATGTTTGGGCAAGATTAACTGCAAAACATTGGAATTTGAGCTCGAACTTGATTTTGACAGTCTATGGCAGCGTTACTGCACGTCACCCCATTTTTTTTCAATACTTATAGTCAAGGTGCTCCACAAATTGTCAAAACTCAAGTTGTGGTTAAGTTGAGACACACGTTGAGACACTCAACTTGTGTCTCAATGAGTTTCGGGATAATTGAACCCCATAAAATCCTAGGTGCTGGGGGGCGGGACCCTCCCAGTGGTGCTGGAGGTGATGGGCTGGCTGAACTGGGCCACCTCAGGGTACAAGAGGAAGCGGCTGTTCGACGCCGTGCTCCTCCGGGGGGACAGGGTAAACCGGGAGATGCCCCCGGGGCGTCAGGTGGCCCAGCAGGACCAGAAATAGGTCTTCCAAGCCGTAGTTGGGGCGGGATGGCCCAACCGGGAGCCGGGTCGACCGGCCTTCCTGGAGGGGGGAGCGGTGCTCCGCGTCACGGAGGCAGAGGCCAATGTTTGGCTGCCCCGGGCCCTGCGCGCCACCCTCATCCACTGGTGCTACCCTCCGTCGAACCCGCCGCCACCGCAGCCTCAGGCAACGCAAAAGCTGAAGCACAGGTGACGGCGGGTCACACGGCCGTTGGCACCTGCGGCCGGGGGGACAGGCGACGGCCAGCCGGGGGTCTGCCCGCAACCATCGCCGAGCGCCGAGTAACCCGAACCCTGGACCCTTGACGGCGAACACAGAGGGGGGGAGGGGGCCCGCGCCACCGACTGAGCGTGCGCGAGCCTGTGACCCGCGGCGCTTGCCCTCACAAGCCATGACCCCCTGAGGCTGAGCACATGCCCCCCCCAGCCGTCTGCGCTCCCAGACGTGCGGGGGGGAGGCGTCCCCACTGGACGGTGACCTCTGACCCTGGCCGGCCCGCCGGCGATACGCGGCCCGGGCAATGGTTGGCTGCAGCGACCGCGGACACACGAGGGGTACCACCGGGCGGGCGTGGCACGCGCCGGTGGCGCGAGACACCCAGGCGCGCGCGGCAACGAGGGCCCCCTCTGACCCGTGACCCACTAACCCCCCGGACCCCTCGGACCCCGACCCTCACGCACAACGCCGAGAAATGCCGCCCCTGGACGGCAAAGGAGTGGCCCGGGCCGCCACCCCCCAGCACCCATAACCACCCGGCCGGTGACGCCGCACCGGGCCAAAGGGCCCGCGGGACCCAACCCCCAAGCAGCCGAGGACGAACGGGTGGGGCACATCACGGCGTGGGACACACCAAGCAGCCCTGCCGCCTCCCCCCCCCACAAAATCCGCTGCGGGCAGCCAGGGTGGTGCAGGGGCACCAGGGGCTAATACCCCCCGTGCCACCACGCTGCACCGGCCCGTAGCAAGCAGAGCGGCAAACAGAACCCCCCCCCCCCGCAAGCCATGGCCCTCCGAGCCTGGCCAGCCCCCCCCCCCAGATATTTGCACACCGGAGAATACGGGGGGAGGCACTCGCCCTGAGCCGTAAGCTCTGGCCCTGGCCGGCACGCCGGTGATGCGCGACCGGGACAATTGTCCACCGCGGATGCTGCTGCCCCCGGACACGCAAGGGTGCCGGACCGCGGCGGGCCCCCCCCTCAGACCCGCAAGCCACTAGCCTCCTAGACCCCCTGGGCCCCGGCCCTTGAGCAGGACACCAGGAGCGCCAACCCCCAGAGCCTGTAGCCACCAGACTGGCAACACCGTCGAGGGCCGATGCGAGGGGCCCGTGGGGCCCCCCCAACTACCAGGGGCGGGTGGACCGCGGCGTGGGGCACGCCATACTACCCTCCCTCCGCCCGGCCCAAGGCGGGCCGACGGGGGGCGGCGGCACGCCGCGAGACACCCCCCCCAGGAATGACCAGACGTTGGCCCGCTGAATCCAGCACCGCCACACCACGCCGGCCCTGGACGCCCTCTACCAGACCAAGAGGCAGCCCCCCCCCCCCTCCCCCCCCCGAGAAAGGCGGACGGCGGTATACGCCGCTACACCGCGACATCCGCTGACCCCCAGAGCCAAGAGCCGCGCGCCAAACAAACGGGCACACCGCCCCGCGTGCGACAAGCCGCGACGTAGCGCCGCCGTCACGCGAGGCCTGCCATGTCCGCGCACCGTGCGCCCCCTAAGCGTTACCCCTCCGCTCCTCCCATGACCTCCAAGTGCCCGCGGACCAGCGACGGACCGGGCGCGACCAACGTGCCCCGTGGCCCCACGGAGAGAGGTGAGCCAGGAGCGGAGCAGAGGGGCGTGGAGGCAGGCAGCCGCCCCCGCCACCCCCCTGATGGGTGAAGGGACCCCAGGCACGCCTGTTTAGCCCGCCAGCCAGCATCCCCGCCGGTCAGCCACCAAGGCAACAGGCCGCCCCGCGACGCCCCTCTTGGGCGGCGCCCAGGCAGAAGCACACAGACAAGAACCGCGGCAGTATGGAGGCCGCCCCCTCCATGGAATGTGCGACGCAGTGGAAGCCCACCTTGTTGCCTGTGCAGGGGGGGCAGAGAAACGGACGAGCCACCTCTCCGCGGGCCGTGTGGCGCGGGTCCCCACCCCCCACCCCCCGCGCCCCCCCGCACAGCCCGCACAACCGCTGGGCGCTGCCAGACCCCGAGGGGGAGATGCGCAGCGAACCCCCTCCACACACCCCTCCCGGGCGCCAGACCGCCCCGGACACACAGGCCCACCTCTGTGCGGGAAAGCGACCCGGGACCAGGCAGGGAGACGCAGGACCGGGCCATCCCCCCACAGACACACTAGATGGGCGGAGCACAGGACCAGGGCAGGAAACACGGAGGGGCACAAACCACCTTGAACGGCCCTACCGGCGCCCTGCACGGGTACCGCGCGAAGTGCGCGCGTTTGGTCAGCAAGGGGGGAGAGCGCGCACACCGCGGGTGCGCGACCGCACACACACACAACGAGCACGCGGCGCGAACCTGAAGGGCAACT
This sequence comes from Eutreptiella sp. 'Long Island Sound 2002', assembly GCA_964036045.1. Classification (NCBI taxonomy): domain Eukaryota; phylum Euglenozoa; class Euglenophyceae; order Eutreptiales; family Eutreptiaceae; genus Eutreptiella; species Eutreptiella sp. 'Long Island Sound 2002'. Next base: position 133,734,628 of record OZ038383.1, read on the forward strand.
GGACCGAGCCCGCGGAACGCAAGGACCGTCTGGAATGGCGTACCAGCAAGCGAAGCAAATGGACACCGGGACGGGACAACGGGCAACACGCACCGCGAGGGGCGCGAGGGAAGGGGGAAACAAGTGGGGGGGATAGGAGAACCGCCACCGGCCCCGCCCCCCCTGACCTGCCGCGAGCGCCGCGCACACACGAACAGGGCACTGCACCCGCCAAGGCAGTAGTGGCGCACAGCGCTACGCACCAGCCCCGCGGCTAAATAGCCTCCGCGCCAGCCTCTGGGGGTCCCACTGGCAGGGTTGGAAAAGACGGCGTATATATACGCGTAACGTATATATACGCGTACTGTATCGCGAGAATACAATACAGTACGCGTCTTGTTCCCAGGTCGGCATCTGACGTCAGCCGCGGGCGCCGCTGAGCAAACAAACGTTGCCAAGGATGAACAGTTCAAATGTAAGGTATTTTATAGAATTTGCAATGAATTTGATTTGAATTTTGTTTGATTACGATTGGTGGTTGATTTCTTCTTCTTCTGCGTTTGCAGGGTGACACAAGAAGCAAGTGAAGCAGAAGGAGACGAAGAACAGGAGGGAAGAATATGAAGAGAGAAAGAACAGAAGAAGGAGCGGAAGAGGCGAAGGAGATCAAAGAGACGTTAAGAAGAAGACAGAAGAAGATCGAGAAGCTGCAGAAGAGAAGAAGAATGAGGAGTGAAGACAAAGAAGACAAAGAAGGAGCACAAGAGGAAGAAGGTGCTGTCAGTGTCACTTGAGTGTTCGCGGTGTCGGATTCAGCTGCAGAAGAGAAGAAGACTGAGGAGTGAAGACGAAGAAGACGAAGAAGGAGCACAAGAGGTGGGTGTTCTTTGAGTGTCGGCGCGTACTGTGGGTGTCATTTGAGTGTTCACGCGTGCTGTGAGTGTCATTTGAGTGTCGGCCCGTGCTGCCAGTGTCATTTGAGTGTCAGCGCGTCCTGCCAGTGTCATTTGAGTGTCGGCGCGTGCTGTGAGTGTCATTTGAGTGTTTGCGCGTACTGTGGGTGTCCTTTGAGTGTTGGCGGGTACTGTGGGTGTCATTTGAGTGTCGGCGCGTGCTGTGAATGTCATTTGAGTGTTTGCGCGTACTGCGCGTGTCCTTTGAATGTCGGCGCGTACTGTGGGTGTCATTTGAGTGTCGGCGCGTACTGTAGGTGTCATTTGAGTGTTCTCGGGTACTGTGGGTGTCAATTGAGTGTCGGCGTGCTCTGTGAGTCTCATTTGAGTGTTCGCGCGTGCTGCTCACCAAGATGCACTGTAAATGTTTGAATCTGAAATTCTGGCTCTCACGCCAGTGCCTCAGCCAGCCCTTTGAGCAGGGCTTTGTACTGACCTGCTGAGGTGCAAGCTTGCTTTTGTTTTCCCATTGGAGAGGTTAAAATACCTCTTCAAGGGGTGTTGATGAACTTGCCCGAGGTGAGCGAGGTCGCGCACGGATACTTTCTTGTTTTCCGAAAATACAAGGTTGAGAGACATTTTACAGGTTTTTCAAACTTTTTGCAGGAGAGTGTTCTAAAACTGCCTTGTAGTTTTGGGAAAACCAGCCTGAGCCATTTGAGAGGAATGCGATTGTTGTAGCAAAGACAAACAAATATAGAACAAAAGGGATCCAGAAAACATAAGCAAGGCAAAAAACTGTTTTCGCAAACAATTGCAGGTTGTAAACTAAAAGAGAATAGCTGTGAACTAAAGGAACATAAGTTCTGTGAACACTACTTTGTCAGAAAAATTTGCGATACAATACATTACATTACAGTACTGTATCGAAACGATACAATACATTACACGTACTGTATTGTACCAACGCTGACCACTGGCCACAAGCCAGTAGCACGGTCCCAGCAGCGCCGGCACCCCGGGCGACCATGCATTAGGGGGGCGACGTAGTGGGTAAGCGCCTGCAACCTAGTTGCTTAGTAACACACCGACCGGGGAGTGGCGAAACGGGGAAGCCGGGGAGGGAAGGGGCTTTGAGCCCCGTAAACCCGGGGGACTCCGTCACCAGGCAGGAGGTGCGTCATGAAGGGCCCCCCACTAGGTCCCGGTGGGGAGGATATCACCTCGCCCGACCAGGTGGCCCCCCGGGGCCGAAAGGCGTCTAGTACCCGAAACCGCAAAACTCAAACCTCAAACCTCAAACTTCAAGCTAAAACCTGACTTCGAAGGCCCTGCCGACCCACCATCTCAGAAAGAGGTCCATGATATTGATCGCCGGGCCCCATGTAGGCCCCATAAAAAGCAGACCACCCCAGCCACTGCAGTCCCGTTTTCTGTAGCCAAACTGGATGTAGAGCAATGCGTCTAGTGGTGGACTATCGTAAGGTGGACAAGAAAACCCAGAATTACTCCAATTGTATTTGGAATATGGATAGCATCCTCCGAGAGCAGGTTAGAAACCACACTGCACAAACACAGCGGTTTATGGCAGCTTGACCTAACTGCAGCAGCCCAAATGCAGCCTACCTGTATAACCCTTAAAATGAGCTCCCCACTCGACCCATCCACGGGCCCGCAGATTCTGACGGAAACTATGCAGGCTCTTGAGTGGACCAGTTTCGTATCCATCGTGGATGGAACACCAAAGCTTCTGCGTCCTGGATGCTCATTGCTAAAAAAACACAGGGCCGAAAATGGTGGCTTGACACACCAGTGCTTCAGGAGAAAATGTCACGTGTCACACTATGTGGAACTTACCTGAGTCGCCAAAACAAAATGCCTCTTACGCAGGATTGTCTTCATTGTTCAAGATCGCGAACATGATCCCTCTGACTACTCAGAGCAGCCCAAGGACCATGCTTTTCCGGCCCTACTACTAGAAAAAAGAACCGACCGAGTCCTAAAGTGTCGCGGATTCCTAACTTTGGAGTTTATTGTTTTTAATAAAAAAACAACCAAAAAATTGGGACCCTCCGGTTGTGTCATTCTCGGAACGGAAAGCAAAACGGCGCAACAAACAAGTTGTACCGCAACACAGGCCCAAAAATCATTGCATTTTGGCTTTTTTTTTGCGGAAGCAATTTTGGTTAAAAGATGACTCCAAAAATTTGTATTTCCGCGACCAACAACACTTTCCTACCACGAATGAGGTGTCTTCGTAAATCTTTCAAATTCGGACGGCAAGCCTAATGACTGCTTGCATTTAGTTAGTGTCTCTTACCTTGGATACCCAATGATAGGCAGCTATGTTGTACGCTAGTGCTCAGTTGGTCGAAAAGCTTGACCTAGAGCGCCTCAGTTTACAAAAAAAGTGAAAACCGCCATGAAAAGATGATGTAGATTACAATGTCTCATATCTTCAAAATCCTCTCATCTACTTACCACACTCTGCTAAAGCGCTGCAGTATGCCTAAGAGAGGCTGGAGGTAGGTAGGTAGGTGCACTCGGTCGTGGAGATGCGCCCCATGGTTCCCCCTGGCGTCGCCCCTGTGACGAACAGGAAGAAGCTTCGCGCGTGAAGAGGGGAGGCGGCTTACTTCCCGCTAGACCTGACTGTTGGCCCCCAACAAAGCGGCCCCGGGCTACGCCGGGAGGGCTGATCGCCGCCAGCGTGACATGCTTCTCTCGCCGGGAGGGTGTGCCCCCGTGCTTGCGCACGTCCCCTCCTTTTGGCGGAACCCTAGGGGTTCACCGGACTTCCTGGCGTATCCCGTTCCCAAGGCGTGCATGCACGTTCTTGGTACTAGGGTTCCGAGGCGCTTGGGTGTCGCACGCTCCGCCTCGAGTCCCAAAGCAGCGCAGGCCTTAGGATGCAGCCTTACCCCCGGTCTCCGGATCTCGTTTGGCCGGGTCACCTGCATGGCACGGGCTGCCTCAGTGCCCGGGCTGTGGGCACCGGGTTTCCTACTGTCGTGTGGCGTTTGTGTTTGGGTCCGGTTGGCGGTTGGGTGCGGGTTTTGTTTACCCCGCCAGTCCTGGCTGGGGTCTTGGGTGGGTGTGTTTGGGCACGGTTTGTGGTGTTGTCCCTCTAGTGTCGGCTGTTTGTGGTGTTCGTGGTTGGGCTTCGGTTTTGGCCTGCTTTTGGGACGTGTGTGGTTTCGTGGGCGCCCCGCTTGCCCCCCGCCGTTTCCGGTTCTGGTGCGCGGTGTGGGCGTGTGTGCTGGGCCTGGGTCTCGCCTGTGCCCAGCCCTTCTTGGCTGGGTTGTCGGGGTGTGTTTTTTTTTTTTTTTTCGCTTTGGTTTTTTCTTTTCTTTTTTTTTTTTTTTGGCTTTGTGGTCCCTGTCCCTCCATCCCCTTTCTTTCGGGCTGGGCTGGTGGCTCTCTGTTTTTTTTTTTTTTCTATTTTCCGTGTCCCTTTTCCCCGTGGTCCGCTGTTACTGGCTTGGTGTTGCCGGTTTTGGGTGGGTGGTCCCCCTGTGCCTCTGTGGGGGTCCTTTTTTTTTTTTTTTTTTTCGTTGCCTTCTGGGGGGGGGCTTGGCCGCCTGTGGTAGTGTTGGCGGGCGGTTTGGCGGCTGTGGGCTGTTTTCGTGCCTTTTCCCCTTCCCCCCTCCTTTTTTTTTTTTTTTTTTGGGGGGGGGCTTGCCTGTTCCTCCCTCTGCCTGCCCTGGGCTGGCGCACGCACTGGCCTGCATTCAGTGTTGTCTTCCGGGCTGCTGTCTTCAGTTGCGTTCTGTGTGGTCACGTTCCGGCCCCATGGGTCGGGTGGGCTTTGTACACGGTGGGCTCGGCGCCCTTTCTTGCTGGGTTAGGTCCTGGCTCTGCCGGCTGGGCGGCTGCGCCAGGCGGCTGCTTGTGGTTTTGGGTTAGGGGGCTGGGGCTGTTCGTGTCCTTACCCCTCTGCGGTGCCGGCTGTAATCTTCTGGGTGGTCCGTCACCGTTGTCGCCTGGCGCGCTGTGGCCCCGTGTGTGGCTTGCGGTGCTGGTGTGTGGCGTGGTGGCGCGGCGCCTTCCTGGGTGTGCGGTGGCTGGCTTCGGTTAGTCCCTCAGGTTAGGGTCAGTTGTGTCGTGCTGTGCCGCGCTGTGCCGCGTCGCGTCGCGTCGTGCTGTGGTGCGTTGCTCTGTGGCGCGCTGTGGTGCGGTGTGCCGTGGTCTCGCGTGGTGCCGCGGTGGGTCAGTGGAGGTCAGCCTGGCCTGTGTGGGTCGGGTAGGTCTTCGGGAAGTTCTGCTGAATGATCACGGTGTCCTTGGGGCGTGCACGGTGACTCTCACCCATGGACTCAATCTTCACCGGGCCCCGCTGACAGGCAGGCGTACTCGGGGTGTAGGAAGACGTTCCTTCTCCAAGGCAGACAAACAGAAATCAGGAGTCGGACGGTGGAGGTGGCTTCCGAACGCTGTTTGAGTGGCGAAAGGCTTGCACTGCAGCTCGGCTGCGCTGGCAGGGACATGAGGTTCCGGGTCGGTGCCGCCGGGGGATGAGCTCATACTTCAGGGTCAGGGGGATGTCCATATCTCCGGTGCTGAACTGCAGGGGTCCGGGGCACCGGTAGTAATCTTGGCTCTTCCAGTCGTCACGGCGCTCGGAGATGGCCTTGAAGGGGGCACCGTCCAGCAGCACCAAGGCCTTCGCGATCGATCACAGCCTTTCACTTCCCCTTGCGGCGCTCGAAATTCATCATGGACGGGATCGGCGTGCCGCCGCAGTGCCATTCCTCCACTGGACGCAACAGGTTGGTGACGGACGCCCTCACGGACGTGAGGCCAGCTGAGATCAAGCCCCCGGCCGTCAATCCAAGTGCATAGCAGTACTCTGCGTCAAACCGCGACGGTAACGCAGCCCGGCCCTTATAGCCCATGGTGTGGTCGCGTGACGGTCCGTGGGGTTGCCCTCCCTGGGGGCCTGTGCCTTGGGCCCGTGTCCTCTGGGGGTCCGTAGCCGTGGGTGCCGCGGCCGTGGTTTCGTCCTCTTCCGGTGCCCGGTTGGGGTCGTCGCTTGGTGGTGAGGGCGTGGTGGTGCGCCGTGCGGCGGCGTTCCCTGCGGTTTCCTCTGTGGGTGTGGCCCGTACTCCCCGTGTAGGTGTGCCCTCCGTTCTCCGTGTGGTTTCCGGTGGCCGGTGGGCGTGCGCTGGTGTGTCCCGTATGGCGTCCGATGTTTGCTTCGGTGGTGTGTGTTTGGGTGTTTGGTGGGGCTGGGGCGGCGCTGGTCTCCCCGTTGTGGTGTGCCCTTCCTGGGTGTGGTTCGTGGTGCCCGCCGTGGTGCTCTTGTCCTCCGCGTCTTGGTCCCCGTTCCCGCCCCGTCCTGGTTCTTGGGTGGTTTCCTGCCCCCATGTGGTGTCGCTGCCGGCGCCCTGTCCCTGCGTGTGGCTGCCCTCACTTGGGGCCCTTCCGTGCCCTCTTGTCTGTGTGCTCCTTGGTGCCCCTTGCCCTTCCCTTGCCCTTGTCCTGCCCCTTCCTGGTGTGGTGGTGGCGGGAGGGGCGGGGTGGGGAGGGGGCGCCGGTGGCCCAGGCTTGGGGGTGGGTGGCCTGGAGCCACTGGCGGAGGGCTTGGGGGGTGTAGGGGGGGCGGAGGCCCTGGACCGCATCGCGGAGGAGGGCCTCCCATGCCGCTTGCGGCATGATGGCCTCCGGGGCGGCCTCGTTGGGGTTTGCGGGGGTGCGGGTGCGCACCTCCTCGAAGGTATGCACCATGTGCACCCCTTCGTGCCTTCCCGCTCCCCCGGCCCATTTCACCCAGCGGCGGAGCTCCTGCAGAGCGGGGGGAGACCACCAGGCGAGGTAGGCGGGGGCCCGGGGGGGGGAGGGGTCCGTGTCCGGGGTCCTGGAGCGGCGGGGGGAAGACGTGGACCTGCGGTGGTGGCGGGGGTGGCGGTGCCTGGGGGAGCGGGAGCGGCGGCGGCGGGGGCTGGGGGTGGAGGACGGGTACGGGCGGAGGGGGGAGCGGGAGGGGGAGGTGGACATGGGGCGGCGGTGGCGCAGCTCGGTGGGGTCCGGGGGAGCGGGAGTGGTGGTGGCGGGGGCTGGGGGTGGTGGATGGGTACGGGTGGCGGGGGGAACGGGGAGCCCGGCGGGGCGTGTGGGGGGAGGGGGAGGTGGACGTTGGGCGGCGGGGGGAGCGGGAGTGGTGGTGGCGGGGGCTGGGTGGCCGGTGGGGGGAGGGGGAGGGGGACATGGGGCGGCGGTGGCGCTTGTGGTGGCGCCCGGGGGAGCGGGAGCGACGAGAGCGGGGTCCCTGGGGGTCGTGGTGGTATCTGGGGGAGTGGGAGCGGCGCGAATGGGTGGTTGAGGCGCTGTGGGAGTGTGGGCGCCGTGGGCGAGTGTGTCGTGCGGGGGGGGAGCAGGAGCGCCGCCGTTTGCGGGACCGGCCCCCGTCGCTCGAGTCGGGCCAGTCCGGAAGCGTCGGCGGCCTCTGGGGGGCCTCGCGCGGTGCCGCTTGGGGGGGGAGGTCCCCCGTCGTCCTTGGGGCCCCTTCGGCCATCGGATGGTGGCCGGGGGGGTACGGGGCCCCGCGCGGTGCCGCCTGGGGGGGGAGGTCCCCCGTTGTCCATGGGGCCCCTTCGGCCATCGGATGGTGGCTGCGGGGGTACGGCTGGTACGGGGGTGGTGGCTGGTACGGGGGGGGTGGGTATGCGGGCGGGGCGCTCGGTGGCTGCCATCCCGTCCGCTGGTGCTGTTCGTGTACGGGGGGTTGTGGCCCGGTGGGGTAGGGCGGTGGGCAGTGGTAGTGGTGGGGGTGGTGTTGGTAGTGGTGGTGGTGGGGCCGCTGGTGGTGGTGGTGTGTGTAGTGGTGGGGCTGGTGTTGTGGGTATGGCCCATGGAGTCCTTGTGGGTTTTCCGGTCCCCCTTGTGGGGGTGGGGGGTTGGCCATCGTGGGCAGTCCCCGGGGCTGCACCATGTGGTGGGCATGGGGGAAGGGTTGGGGGCCGGGCTTGACGGTGACGATGGTTGAGGGGTCCCACGTCCCTGGGTCGGTTTGGCCGGCGGTGGTGGTGGTTTGTGGGGGATGGATGACGGGGCGCTTGGTGACGGGGATGTGGACGAGGGTCTGGACGGAGTCGTGCTGGGTGGCCGTCTCCGCGGTGCCGGTGGGTGCTGGCGGGAGGGGGGGGCGGGTTGCGGTGGGCGGCGGGTCCTGGCTTGGGCGAGGGCCCGGGCGGGGGTAGTGTCGGGTGGTTTTGTGTCGTTGCGTATGCGGTGTTGTGTGTGCTCGCGTGGGCGCCGGCTTGGGTTTGGGGTTGGGTTTGGGGTTGGGGTCCGGTTTTGGTTTGGGGTCGGGTTTGGGGTTGGGGTCCGGTTCCAGGTTGAGGAGGACCTCTGTCCGGAGGTGTGAGGGCGTCGATGTCGGGTCGGGGGTCGTCCCGGTGGGTTGCCGGGGTGCCTGAGTCGCCTGTGTGGGGGTTGGGGGGCCGGTGCGTGCGGCCGCGGCTTTGGCTTTCGCCGTGGCCTTGAGGATGAGTTTGGCGGGGAGGGGGGGGTCAGAGGATGAGGTGGAGGAGGTGGAGGAGGCTGAGGACGAGGAGGAGGTGGTGGACGCGGGTCGGGCTGTGATGCGGGCGGGCTTGCGGGCGGCGGCTTCTGCTGCGGCCACGGCGGGGAGGATGGAGGGCATGTCCCCGGGTTGTAGGTTGGGGGCGGGCGGCTGGGGGGGCCCGGTTGTGACCTGGCGGCCCGGCGGGCCGATCTGGTCGGCAGCGGCGGGGGAGGGAGGCGCGGGGCTGCGGCCTTCTCGCTCTGGGCTCGGCTGGGCCCGGGTCCTGCAATGTGCGAGGTCGTGTGGGTTGGTGTCCGCGGGGGGGAACAGTTCGCGTGGGCTGCATTCAGGGGCCGGGGGGGGTGGGCCTGGGTCCTCTGGGGTGTGTGTGGGGGGCGTGGGCGGGCCACTTGGTGGGGTGGGCGTGCCGCGGGGCGCGGGGCTCCCCTTGGCGGGTGTGTGTGGGTTGTCGAGTGTGGGGGGCGGTGAAGGGTGGCCGGCGGGCGGGTGTGTGGCGGGCGTGTGCTGGTGTTCGGGCGGGTCGGGGAGGCCTGTGTCGCGGGGCCCGGGGGTGCGCGCGCTGGTGGGCGTGTGTGGGTCTCCGGTTGAGCAGCGAGAGGGGGGGGGCATGGGCGGGGATTGTGCGGGGGGGTGTGCTGTGCCGGTGTATGTGTCCGTTTGCCGCGCGCTTGCGTGGGCAGTTGTAGGCCGGGCGGTTTGGAGGAGAAGCTTGCCGTCTTCTGCTGCCGCGGCAAGGATTTCGCAGACGAGCTTTCGTATCTGGTCGACCTCTTGGTCAGTGGTGGGAAGGGGGCATGCTAGATTTGGGCTAAGACCCGCGCGGTTGAGGACCCTGTGGATGGCATGGTACCCGCAGGTGAGGGACTGTTGCGGTCTGGGGGGGGGGGTTTGGTCGTGTGTCCGGGCCTGCCTCGACTTGTGTGTGGGCGGTTGGGATGGCCCAAACCCAGGGCACGGTCCCCGTGGGTGGCCAGTGGCGCTGGATCCAGTGGGTTAGGCAGAGCATGGCCAATCCCAGGTGGTAGCCCGCCTTCCCTGAGGTGATTTGGGCCAGGGCGCGGGCTGGGGGCGTGTCCCCTGGCTGGAGGACACCCCTGAGGATCCTGTGCTGGGTGGTGGGGTCCCCCACTGCCCCTGGTGGGGCGGTCTCCGGGGCGTACATGGTGTCTGTCCCCTGGATGATCCATTGCTGGCCGGGGGACGTAGCGGTAGCGGCTATCACGTAGTAGTGGCCGCGCTCGAGGACTGTAACCAAGACCTCCGGTGGGGGGTGGCCACTGTCTGTAGGTGGGGGGGGGAGGTCGTCGTCCGGGGTGCGGAGGCCGGCGGCGCGGAGGGCGGTGTCGCGGTTTGGCGCGGTGGCCTGTTCCCACTGCTCCGGGTGGTTCGGGTCCGCTGGGTGGTCCGTCTCTGCTTGGGCCCGCCGTAGGCGTACGGTCCCTCGACGCGTGACTTTGCTGCCGGTGTCGTGCGTCAGGGCCTGGCCCCACTCGATGGGGGGGATCCAGATGGGCTGGCCCCGGGTGTGTTTGCGGGCTCGCCAGAGCACGAGGTCCACTATGGTCTCGTGGAGGCCGCTGCCTGGGGTGGTCAGGTCCCGGAGGGCTTTGACGGTGAGCTTGGTCCAGTCCTCTTGTAGGCGGTACCAGCCCAGGGGGGTGGCCGGGGCCCTGTCTTGGAGGGTCGCTCGGAGGAGGTCAGGGTCGCGGATGGTGGCCGGTGTGAGGGGGGGGTGGTCCGGGTCCGGGGGGGTTGGGCTGGATGGGCTGCCGGGGTCTTGCGTGTCTACGTCGATGTATGGTTGGCCCTGGCTGGGCTCGGCCGGACTGGGCGGTGCCGGGTGGCTTCTTTGGTGCGAGACGGGTCTTGGGGCGCTGTGGTGGTGCCTTGGAGACCTGTGGATGGAGACGGGGGGCGCGTGCGGGGCGTGGAGCGGGTTAGTGGACGTCTGGGTCATGCACGGCATGGTAATGGATGAGACGCTGCATGTGTTCCCTGGCGGCGGGGTCGGTGAGTTGTTCCGCGTGTGTTAGCAGGAGGTGTTTGCGGTGTACCATTTGGGCCGCTGCTCTGCGGACCGCTTCTAGCTGGAGGTGTGCTGCTGCCTCCATGGGGCTTTCCGTGTGTTTGGTGAGGTGTCGGTGCAGGGCCTGTGTCACTGCCCCTCTCATGGTGGCTTCTTTGATCAGGGGGTCCCGGAAGAGGTGTTCGGTGGCCTGGTGTGCGTGGCTGTGGGTTGGCCATCCTTCGTGTTGTCGCAGGGTTTCCGCCGGGGACCAGCCCACTAGGGTGTCCCTGTCTGTATGGAGGGGGCATTTCTTGAAGTGTTCCCAGTCCTCCGGGGTGGTGCGGTCGCATGGGCAGCGGGTGTGTTCGTCGGGGACGTGGATGTGCTTGCGGGCGAGCCATCTGGCGACTCTGGTGAGGAGTGGCAGCTGCTCCCTGAGGAGCTGGATGCGTCGTTTCTGGAGGTGGGCTTGGACGTTTGCTGGACGGAGCGCTGAGTGGTAGAGGGGGACTTGCAGTTTGTCCTGGAGCTCCTGGATGTGCGCCCGGCTGTCTGCGTCGCCGAGCACGCGGGCGAGATGTTGGATGGGGTTGGGGTAGTGGTACGCTCTGTCGTGGGAGGAATAGGGGGCGTCCTCTGGTACCCAGTCCGGGGTCTGATGGGGCTCGGGTACAGGGGGCACGTGTTGGAGGTGTGTGTGGTTGCGGCCGAGGTCTGGGATCTGGAGGGCTGGTAGGTGTGTTGTGCGCTGGTGTACTGCCTGGTTGTCGACCTTACCATTTCCGTATTGGTGCCTGTGGGACTCTTGTTTCACGATGTGGAGCTGGACGTAGGGGGGAAGGCTGCGTAGGGCTTTCCAGAGTAGCAGTGCCTGGGTGCGGAGGCTCGTCGCGGTTGCTTTGTGAAGTGGTTGCCTTGCTATGCGGAGGAGCAGGTGTGTGTCGACAGTGGCGTCTACCACGAACCAGACCCGGACAATGTGCGGGGAGTGGGCGGGTAGGTGGGCCGCGACCTCGGTGATGGCGTCGATCATGGCCCCTAGCTCCCCGTGGGAAGAGGCCCCATAGGTGGTGTGGCCCGTGTGGTGGTCCATGTGGTAGTGTCCCCCGGTGTGGGTTAGCTGCAGGGTGGCCCCCCCGGTGATGGGCGTGAGGGAGGATTCGCCTGAGGCGTCGGTGAAGAAGAGCCGGTCCGCCGGTGATGGTTGTGGGAGGCGACATGGGTTCATGGGCAGGTAGGCGTATATGGCAAGGCCCGTGGCGAGGTGGGCTACTGGGGTTGTGGGCTGCAGGATGGGGGTGGCGTACACCCCTATTCCTTTGGAGATGATGTGCTTCGCTTGGGGGGACAGGGCTATGAGTCCCTGCTCCGGCTGTCCTTGTGTGAGGTAGGAGTAGATGTAGTGGAGGATGTAGGCTGTGTCGGGGTTTAGGTCGTGGCATGTGAGGGTTTGTGTTTGGTGCTCCGGTGTGTGGCAGGAGTGGTGGAGTGGATAGTAGGGGTGCTCGTGCTTGCCCGTTCTGCCTGGCTCGTACATGCTGTAACGGATGGCGACCCCTGCCGGGTCGGGGCGGGGGCATGTGGGTGTAGTGGTGAAGAGCCATTTGGGCGCGTGGTCGGGGTTCCATGCTACCGTGGGGTTAGTGTCGGTGCGGTGGAACCATGGGGCTATCCATGCGTAGGCCTGTGGTGGTAGGTGGGTTGTGGGGTGGGTGTGGTGGCGTGCTATGAGGTGTAGTACGGGCCATGGTGTGGTTGGTGCCTCGGGGTCACAGGCCCAACATGTGCGTGGCATGCTCTGGGAATCTTGGGGGACCTTTGGCAGGTCTCGGGCGGTCATGTGGTGCTTCGGTATGCGCCATTTTGCCCCGTGGTGGATGACGGTGGTCTGCGTGGGTTTGGCTTCGTTCGGGGCCAGTAGCAGGGTTAGTGGTGGGACTGGGCCCGTTACCGGGGGGACGGGTTCGTGTTTCGATCTGGTGGGTGCGTAGGGCCGTGTCGCTGGGATGGGTCGCGGGTGTTGCTTTGTGAATTCTCGGTAGGCTGTGCGCATGTCTTTGCTGCCCGGTAGAGTGTGTCCCGCTGCTCGTGCCGTCTGCGTGAGGTACTGGTGGAAGAGGCGGTATTGTGGCCATTCGGGAAGCTGTAGAAAGGGGGTGTGGTGTGCCCCGCTGTGGTGCAGGACTCGCATTTGGGAGAGGGTGACGTATACTACGGTGATGGAGGCCCCGACAAGGTCTATGGTGTGGATGGTGCCCTTGGGGTGATGGTGGAGGTCCCCGCAGAGGACCGCTAGTGGCCCTTTCTCTGGGCACGTGTGGTTGGTGAGTATGGCGTGGTGTGGGGATGGGAGGAGAAGTTGCAGGTGGTTCCATAGGCGCGTGTTCATGTTGGTGGGCATGCCCGTCTGGTGGAGTACCCAGCGCGGGCATGTGTTGCGGGCCCGTTGTGCGGCTTGGAGGCGGATGGCGGTGACCTCGCGGACCTCCGGTGAGTGGTTGTGGGTCATGCGGTGAAGGAGGAGGGCGGTGTGTCTGGTATAGGCTGCTTTCACCTCGTCCCCTATGGCGTCTCCATAGTGGGGCCATGCCGCTCGGATGGCGCGGGTGGGTATGGAGGTGGGCCAGCCCCCGTGTGCTGCCCATGCCTTGGTCACGGCGCGTGTGGCCGGCTGGAGGGCGGTGGTGGGGTGTGTCAGGTGGAGTGCTTGGAAGCCTATGGAGGCGTTCAAGACCCCGGTGAGGTAGTACGCCAGGCTCTGGTGGGACAGGGAGAGGGCCTTGGTGGTCGGGGACGCATATCTGGGGAGATGGGCGAGGTGCGACTGCAACTTGGGAGGGAGGGTGGCGTCCTCAGGGTTGGCGGCCTGGACTACCCCAAGGTGGGTGGTGGTCGTCACGACGTGCATGGGGGGCCCCTGTGGCCCTAGGGTGGGAGGTGTGGCAGACCCCTTGATCATGGCCACTGACTTTGTGGGGTGGACGATGAGGTTGTTGTGGGAGAGGTAGGAGACGGTCACGTCCAGTAAGTCGTTGGCCTGTTGGGTGACCGTTGGTCCGGGGTCCGGGGCATGGGGGTCGTGTGGGGTGTGCGCGACGGTGAGGTTGGTGTCGTCCGCGAAGCCGACCAGGGGGGAGAGGAGGGGGTAGGGTGCGTAGGCCGGGTAGTCCTGCTCGATTGCGAGGGCCAGGGGGAGCGTCACTAGAAGGTACAGGAAGGGGCCCTCTGCTCCCCCTTGGGGGACCCCGCTGCCTGGCTCCCGGAAGGGGGTGAGGCCTGCTCCTGTGCGGACCGTGTATTTGCGGGTGCGGATGTAGTCGGAGGTGAAGTTGTAGAAGGGGAGGCCTAGGCGCTTCCACACCGCTTCTAGAAGGAGCCAGGGGGTGTTCGGGAAGGCTCCCTTGACGTCGAGGGAGGCGATGATGAGGTCCACCGGGTCCATGTCCGCGATGGTGTCCTGGAGGAAGATGGCCTCGTGTGGGGAGCGGCCTGGGATGGCCCCCCAGAGGCTCGCTGGTATGTGGGGGTCCAGGTGGGGGCGGATGCGGCGCAGGAGGATGGTCCAGACGATTTTGACCTCCGTGACCGCACAGACTATGGGGCGCCAGTTGTCCGGGTTTGCCCAGTCCCCTTTTTTGTAGAGGGGGCGGACAACGTTTGCCCAGTCTGGTGGCAGGGGGGTCCGCCCCGTGACGATGTCCCAGAGGCGGTGGGCGAGGACGCGGAGGAGGTGGGCGGGGAGGTGGTAGTACGCCTCTGCAGGGAGGCCGTCGTAGCCTGGGGTTTTGTGTTGCCGGAGACTGTGGATGGCCTTCCGGACTTCGTGGATGGTGAAGGGGCGTTTTTCCAGGTGCCTCCTCTGGGCGTGGTTGAAGACCCGAGGGGGGCGGTCGATTTTGGCCTGGGTGTCTGGGTCCAGTGTGTCTTGGGTGGGGGTGTGTTGCCGGAGGAGGCTGTCTTGGGTGGCTTGGAGCACTGTGGCTGGGTCGTTGGTGAGGGAGCCGTCCTCCTGCCGGACCGTGGTGATGGTGCGGTGGCCGGTATCGGTCATGGCGTCGTTGAGGTGGCGGATGGCCTTGTAGGGGAGTTCATGTTGCGCATACCGTTCGTGTTCCTGGGCGATGCGCTGTTGCCTGTGGATGTGCCACCGCTGCAGGTCCGCCCTGATTTGGGCTATCCGTGTCCTGCAGTGGTGTATCTGGCGGCGGGTTCGGGGGGTGTCGGTGTGGAGGAGGGTCGCCAGTTGTTGCTTCGCATGCCAGAGGTCATGGAGCATGTCCCCCAGGGCTGTGGGTGGTTGGTCGTCGTCTGTGTGGGGTTGTTGCTGGAAGCCGCAGGCGACGGCGGCCGTGCGCATGGCTGTGAGTAGGTCGGTGGGGTCTGGTTGGATGCGCCGGGCGCGGTCTATGGCCCTGTGATATTGGGACCAGGCATGCTTGTCATGCAGCGGGGGCATCTTCAGGGGGGGTGGTAGGCCTTGGTCCGCATCTTCTGGGGGGCTGGGGGGAAGGTTGGGGATGGTGAGGCGGATGTGCAGGGGGCTATGGCCCATGGGTCCCAGCGGGAGGGGTCCATATCGGGCGTCCGCTCGGATGATGGTGGTGGGGTCGCCATAGCATACGTCGATGCGGGATGGGGCGGCATCCGTTTGGTGGGGGAAGTGGGATGGTTGGCCTTCGAGGCTGGCCGTCAGGTCCACGAGCCCCAGCATTTCGATGGTGTCGCGGACTGCTTGGTCCTGGGGTGTGGCCTGTCCCCCCCGGTCCGCTGGGGTGGGGGCGGCGTTCATGTCGCCGATGATGACTGTGGGGGCGAGCATGGCCATTTGGCGGTATGCCTCGGCCAGGGCTTGGAGGAAGGGTTCCGTGGCTTCGCCGAAGGGGACGTGGGTGTTGATGACGTTGAGTTGCCATCCGTCCCCGACGACCTCATAGACACCTAGCCTCCCTGGGACGCTGAGGTGGTGGACGAGGTGGACGTGGATGCCGGTTTGGGCGTATAGGGGGGTCCCCTTGTGCCAGTAGCATTTGTACGCTTTCTGGTCCGGGGTATATATGGGGGTGGTCTCTGGGGGGTCGTCGCGCTGTAGGCCTTGTTCCTGGAAGGTGAGGAGGTGGGGGACCCACCCCGGCCCCTGTGTCATCGGGAGCTCTTGGAGGGCGGTTGTGGCGTCCTTGGAGTATGTGACGGCCGGGTGGTTGAGGTCGAGGAGGTTGACGGTGGCCTCGGTGGGGGCGGGCCGGGGCTGTGGAGGCTTGTGCCCTCGGCCCTTGCCCCGTCAGGGAGGGGGACTGGGGCTTGGGGACTTTTTGCCGGTTCGTGGGCGTTTGGGTGGGCGCGGCGGGGGGAGGCCTTGGCTCCACTCCGGGGGGAGCTCCCCAGTGTATTTGGTGCCTGTGTGGGCCTTGTTCTCTTCGGTGCGGAGCCGGATGGGGTGGGCGCTGGTGAGTTCCAGGGTGTCGCCGAGTGGTTTGTCCGGGGCGCTGCTGCCTTGGTCTAGCTCCTTTTGGCGGTGCCAGATCACCCGGACTTGTGGCCCCCCGTTGTCCCCCGGTCCCTTGAGGCGGTACTGGATCGTGCCCTCACACCAGATCCAGTCGCCTGTGTGGTCGTTGCGGAAGGGCTGTTGGACCTTCGCACCTTTTTCGAACCCTGGGTACGCTTCGGGCGGGGGCTGTGCTGGTGGCGGGAGGGAGGATGATGAGGATGCCTGGTCCGGGTGGGGCGGTGGTACTGGTGGGAGGGAGGATGACGAGGATGCTTGGTCCGGGTGGGGCGGTGGTATCGGTGGGAGGGAGGATGACGAGGATGCTTGGTCTGGGTTCGCGGGGGATCGGGAGGTCGCTGCTTTTCCGGCTTGGCTGGGGGCGGGTGCGCCCCTTTGTCGTCTCGTTCGCTTGGGTGGGACTGGAGGTAGCGGGGCATGGGGTTTGAAGAAGGGGTGCGTTGCTTGCTGGTCTGGATCCCTCAGTGGGGGTTCTGCCGGTGTTTGCATTTTCGCTTTCGCGTGGCTGCGTATGATGTCGGCGAGCTTGCGCACGGTCTCCGGGGGATCTGTTGGCCATGGCAGTGCGGCGGGGCTGTCGTCGAAGGGGTGGTGTAGGTGGTAGTTCCTCAGGGTCTTGGCCTGCATGACCCAGGCCTCTGTGGGTTCCGGTGTGTCCGGGCCGTTGGGGGAGCCTTGAGCCCAGTAGAGTGCTGTGTGGAGGGCTTCCCAGGGGGCGCCTTCGCGGCCTGTGAGGGTGGTGGCTTGGAGGAGTCGCTGCTGGCCCCGTGGGGGGTCTTCCGGGTCCATTTCCGGGGTATAGGCCTGGGCCGCCATGAGGACTCCGTGTGCCCAGTGGAGGACCCACCATTGGGTGTCCGCCTTGAGGATGTGGATGGCGGGTTGTCGGGGGGGGGTGTCGAGGGTGTCCCACGATGCGATGGCTAGTGGTATCCTGGAGGGGTGGAGGTGTGGGGGGGCCTTGCGGCTTAGGAGTTGATCGATGTGGAAGGGGGTGACGGGATCTTTGGGGCCTTGGGGCGGTGGGGGCATTGCTGGGATGGTTGTGGGGTCCCAGTGGCGTTCGTGGGCGGCGAGGGTGTACAGGGCGGCGGTGATGATGTGGTGGGCTTGCCCCTCCAGGACGATGTGGCGCTCCGTGCCGAAGTCCTTTGGTAGGTGGGCTGCGGGGTGGAGGGTGATGTGGGCCAGGGCGCGTTGGTGGGCCTTTTTTCCCCCGTCTGGGGCCTGTGTCCGTTTGTCCCCCGGGATGTGTTGGTGTTGGTGTTTTGGTGGGGGTGGTCCCAGGGCGAGGGATTCTACACCGTGGAGGGGGATGGCGTGTTCCCTGGACCTGTTGGGCAGGATGTATATGCCCGGGTCTCCCGGTACGGTGCCCAGGTACATGTTGCCCGTGATGGTGGGGGCCGGCAGCGGTTGGCGCAGGGGCGAGGTGCATGGGGTGGAGCAGGGCGGGTCATGGTGCTCACACCGGGGGTGGTCGATGCCGTACGGGGTGACGTGTACGGCGAAGGGTCCAACGGCGCGTTGGAGTTTGTGGGGTTGGATGTTGTGGAGGCGCGCCACCGCCCGTGTGTGGGAGCGCCCTTCGCTGATCCACACGGCGTCTGCCCGCGACGCCGCTGGGTTCAGGCAGTCCGTGGTGATGCCTGTGATCGTGCGGTTGTGGGTGGTATCTGATACCCTGGCGGGGGGGGCGCCGATGCGGGGGATGGTGTGGTCGTCGTGGAGGGTGCGGGCCTTGCGCCTCGCTTTGTGTCGGTGCTGGGCCTCCTGGGCGTGGGTGTGCACACCCGTGTGTTTGGGCTTCTTGTTGGGGCGGTCCGCTGTGTGGAAGGGGGTGGGCCAGGAGGGGGCGTGGTGGAGGGTGGGGTGTGGGAGGTCCCCCCGTGTTGCCCATGTGTACAGGGTGGTCGCGGCGGCCCCTTCCGCCTGTATGGTGTATCGCTCGTCGTGTCGGCGACGGGTGACGAGGACGTTGGGGGCCGTCAGCTCATACACCTGTGTGGTGTGGGGGAGGTGGCGGGTGACGGTGATCTTGGCGGCGTCGTTCTTGCGAGTGGTGGTGTGGGGGATGATGTAGTGGGTCGCCCATTCATCCTGGGGGGTGTGTTCCGTCGGGTCTAGCTTGAGCGGGGGGTGAAGCAGCTTCGGTGCTGGGGGTTTGTCTTGGCCCTTCGCGTGGGGCGCCACTTTGGTTTCGACCAGGTATCGTGGGCCCCAGGTTTCCGGGGCCCCTACCTGTGTGGCTGCCGCTGCTGCGGCTTGGAGGAGGGCGGTGGTGTTGGTGTCTAGAGGGGGGGCCTCCGGTTGGGGGGTGAGGGTGTCATGGTCTTGGTATGCCCACCAAATTGTGTAGCCTCGTTGGGTGTTGCGGTGCGGGGTTTGGGTCTGGGCTTGCTGGATGGATAGGGCGGTCTTGATGTCCTCCGCTGCTTGTGGGTTTATGGGTGTGGCGTACGCCCATACTCCCGGGGCGTGTATGCCGTGTGGCGCTTGGCCTACTCCTCGCATCGGTTGTAGGGTGTGGTGGGTGCGTGTGAGCCCTAGGTGTTCTTGGAGGAGGTCCCCTCGGATGTCCTCCCATCGTTGCTGCCAGGTGTGTGTGTGGTCATTGGGGGCGGGGTAGGTGATGACGATGGCCTGCCAAGGGGTGGGGCCTGGATGCACCGTCATAGGTGCCGACGATGCTTGCGGGGGTATGTGGACGGCGTGGGCGGGGGCTGCTGTTACGGGGTCTCCTTCCGTGGGTGTGATCGTGGCATCGCCTTGGACGGTGAGGAGGAGGTGGTGGCGGTCCGTCGGTAGTGCCCAGGTGGTGGTGGGCACTGTGATCGAGTGGAGGCGGATGGCTTGGAGGCCCGGTGTAATTTCGTCCCACCGGAGTGTGCCGTTGTGGACCGCCCATTCCCGCGGCAGGTCTCGAAACCCGTTTCGGTCTGGGGTGGTGCGGTGTTGTGGGGGGAGCTCCATTGTGGTGATGGGGTGGGTGAGGGGCTCTGTGCGGGGTTGGTCTTGTGTGGTTGATGGTGATGGTGCCTGGGGCATCTCTTCGTCCAGTTGCTGGGGGGCTTTCGCTTCCTGGAGCTCTGCACTGATGGTGGCGAAGACATCTGGGAGGGTGGGGGAGGCGGGGGGGTGGGGTGCCGGATCGTCCCAGGTGATGTGGTATTCCTCCGGGTTCTCGGGGCTTTGCTGTACGGTGATGGTGGCTGTGGCGTCGTCTTCAGGTGTCCATCGGTGTGGATTGTGGTCGAGGGGGTGGAGGGTGACGGTGTGGCGGTGTTTCCAGCTGTGGAATGCTAGGAGGGCGTGGAGGCCGTATCTGGTGTCCCCGGGCGGGCGGGGGTAGGTTTCGGCTGCTGCCTCCAGGAAGGCGTCCGCGGTGCCTTTCCAGGTGTCGTCCCAGAGAAGGTCTTCCTCTGTGCCCCACTCGTTGTCGTACCTTTTCTCCTGCTTCCATCCCTGGAGGGTCGCGTGGTCCTCAGGGAGGTCCCGTTGGACGGACTGGTAGTACTGCTCGGCGTTCATGGGGGCTAGGGTGCTGGCCAGCGTGGTGTAGATGTCCTTTGGGGGGGGGGGCGGTGGGGGCGTGGCGGCGCGGCCGGGGTCGGGCTCCTCTCGCTGGTGTTCCGCGTTCCGGTCTGCGGTGGACGCGGGGGATGTGGAGCGTGGTGGCATGGGGTGGTTGGGCTCTTGCGGTTCCGTGGGTTGCTGGTGGGCTTGTGGGCGGGGGGCCGTGGCTGCCAGTAGGTGTCGGATGGCCGGGAGGATGTCGAAGTCGTCTTCCCAGCAGTGGGCTGGAGCGCACGGCCTGTCAGGGGAAGCGGGGGGGGGGCGTGTTGCGGAGCGGTGTACGATAGGGTGGGCGACGCGTGCGGGTGGTGGCGTGCTCGCTCTGCCGTTCTGTTTCCCGCGGGCCCTGACCTTGGGGGTGGTGGTGTTGGTGATGTTGGTGGTGAGGGTGGTGTGGGCGCCGGAGTGGATGATTGTGTCGGTGGCGGCGCTGTTGGCGAGGGTGGTATGGGCGTTAGAGTAGATGAAGCTGGTGCTGGGCTATGGGTTTGAGGTTTGAGGTTTGTTTTTGCGGGTACTAGACGCTTTTCGGCCCTGGGGGGCCACCTGGTCGGGCCAGGTGATATCCTCCCCACCGGGTCCTAGTGGGGGGCCCTCCAAGACGCACCTCCTGCCTGGTGGCGGAGTCCCCCGGGTTCACAGAGCTCGGAGCCCCGTCCTTCCCCGGCGTCCCCGTTTCGCCACTCCCCGGTCAGTGCATCAATTCGCAGCCGTGGCCGCGGGCGCTTACCCACTGCGTCGCCCCCCTAATGCGTGGTCGCCCGGGGCACCGGCGCCGCCGGGCCCGTGCTACTGGCTTGTCGCCAGTGGGACCCCCTTGGGCTGGCGCGGTGGCTGCCTAGCCTAGGGGTTGGGGCGTGGCGCTGTGCGCCACTACTGCCTTGGCGGGTGCAGTGTCCCGTCAGTGTGTGCGCGGCGCTCGCGGCCGGTTCGGGGGGGTTCGGGCCGGTACCTGGTGTTGTGTTTTCCCTTCTTCCCCCTTCCCGCCCCGCGTATCCCGCGTTGCGTGTGGCGGGCCGTCCCATCCGGGTGTCCCTTATCCTCGCTCGCTGGTACGCCATTCCATGTGGTCTGTGCGTTCCGCGCGCTCGGTCCGGTTGCCCTTCCGGTGGTCCCCGCGTGTCCTTTTCGTGTGTGTGCGCTCGCGCTCTCGCGGTGTCCGCTCCCCGCTGGGTGGTGTGGCGCGCGCATCTCGCGTGGTCCCGGCACTGGGCGCTGGTAGGGCCGTTCCATGTGGTCCGTGCCCCTCCGCGTGTCCTGCCCCGGTCCCGTGCTCCGTCTGGTGTGCTTGGGGGGGGGTGGTCCGGTCCCGGTTCCCCCCTACTTGGCTTGGGGTTGCGGGGGCGGCGGCTGGGCGTCCCCGGGGGGGTCCATTGCGTGGGGCGTGGGGCGTTCCTCTTCCCCCATCTGCCCGTCCACTAGGTGGGCTGTCGGGGTCTGCGTTGCGGGCGTGCGGTTGTGGGGGCCCCGCTCTGCTCTCGTGGGGGGGGAGAGAGGTGTCGTCTTGGTGTCCAGGCGCCGGCCCGCCGGGTTCTCATGACGAGCCTGATGCGCACGGAGCTTCGCCCTGCGGGATGCGTGGGGGGGTTGGGGTGACCGTGGCTGGAGTGGTGCTCCAATGTCCCGGTGCATGGCCCAGCAGGGCAGCCCTAGGAAGTGCAGATGCCTGAGCTCTGTGTTCATTATGCACTTTGTGCGATGTTGAACTGATTGAGAGAACCAGATGCTCAGATGCTCAGAGTGGTGCGGCTTGTTGCGATTGTCCTTTGTTTTCATTACCGTTGGTGGTTCCTTGGATTTGAATGCACGAACGTTTTGTAGGATCGTCAGGACAAAAAAAAACAGTTTTCGCCCCAAAATGGCCAAAAATTGCCAATTTTTTGCCGAAAATAGTGTTTTTTTAGCCGGGGTCGTGAGTTTTAGGGCCCCATACCCTATTCTTAGGGTGCCCAATCCAGTGAAATGTGTTTGGAATTGTATTGGAGCAACCTATTCGGTGTTGCAGGGCCGTCAGCACAGAAAAAAAACAGTTTTAGTCCAAAAATGGCCAAAAATTGCCAATTTTTGGCCAAAAACAGTGTATTTTTGGAGAACAATCGGGTAGGAGGAACCCCCCTCTCCTATTATGAGCGTGCAGAATAAAAGAAAAAAGGTTTCCTTTGGTCTTTTTGGGTACAAAACCTCTTTTCATGGTATTTTTGTGCCTGTACTATAGGATACAGGTACGCTGGTGTGCAGCACTGTTCTGTAGCACCACCCCACAACAGACAAAAGTACTCCAAAATAGGCCGAGTTCCAGGGTTTTTGATGGTTTAGGAGAAAGCTCGGGTGGGAAGAACCCCCCCATCCGTATTTTGGGGCAAGAGAATCCCAACAAAAGGGCAATTTCTGTCGAAAATCCTCTATAGGCAGGTACACTGGTGTGCAGCACTGTTCTGCAGGACCAGCCCAGAGCAGGCAAAAATACCCCAAAATAGGCCAAATTTCAGGGTTTTTGATATTTTTGGACAAAAGCCGGGTAGGAGGAACCCCCCCCCCTATTTTGGGGCCGTAGAAATCAAAAAAGTAGGTCATTTCCCGCGAAAATCTGCCTTTTGCTGACTTTTTGAATTTTGGGAAAAAACAGCTGCTAAAATCATAGGTGTACCGCGGGCTTACTCTTAGTACAGGGGGAGGGGGTTGCGGGCGCGTTTGTTCTGTGACCCGGGTGCCGGGGTATCTCAGAAGGCAGCCGCCCCGGAGGTAGCGCACCAGGCGCGCGCCGCGAAGGAGCTGGTTCGAACCCCGGGATCGGTGGTCTCCCACCGATCCCTTCGAATACCGGGCGAGGCCTCCCATCGACCTGTTTGAGTACAGGTGACGGTGCGCACTGCTGCAGGGGTGGGTGGTTCCCATGTCTTTTGTTTTTCTTGGGTGGGGGGTAAAACGAACGAGACCTCCACCCGATCCACCGGTATCGGTGGTGGCGCGAGTTGCTGGAGGGGAGGGTGGTTCCCACGTCGCCAACTAGAGAGCTCTACGTGCAGGGATCCCAGGAGCACCAACGCGCGGGATCGAACCCCCGCACTGGACGATTGAAGACCGACGCTCTCACTACTGGGCCACGGGTGTCTCTTACGCCACTGAGGGGTGTCGTCGGCTATGAATCCTGTCCTGAGGGTGGGGCTGTGCGCCGTGAAGCGTGTTGCGCGTGCCGGGAGGCCTCAGTCCACGCGCACGGGATCGGGACAGGGGAGGGGGCTGGGTGGGGTGCGTTGGATTGCCGACTGACGTGCACAGGGGCAAGAGGCGGGCAGTAGCACCACCGGGTCGCCGACTGATTGTAGGGCGGGGGGTCGCTCTGCCTCTTTCCGTCCCTCTGCCTTCCCTGGGCAGGCAACAAAGCGGGCGTCACTGGCGTTGCGCTGTCCATGGGGGGCGTGGCCCCCCATACCACTCCGGTTCGTGTTCACCCAGCCTCTCGGGGTACGGTCTGTGCGGCGTCCCGGTGCGCGGGCGTGGGCCGGTTTGTTCTTCGCGGCCCCCTTGTGGGCCGGCGGCCGGAGCGGGGGGGCGGGTCACACTCCGGCCCCCCTCTCGGGTTGGGGGGGTCCATTCCCCTTGCCTCGGGGGGGGTCTCGCGCTGCGGCCTCCCCGCTCTCGTTCCGGGCGGCGGCCTGTGGTACCCCTTTCTGGCCCTCCCCTCCGGCGCGCGCGTGCGGTCGGGGCTGAAGTGCCGCCCCGGGGCGGGGGGGGGTGAGGGGCGGCCCGTGGACCGCTCCCCTGGGGGCCCCGGCTGACCTGCAAACCCCCCCTCTGTCCCCTCGGAGTGGGCTGTGGTCACGGGAGGGTCATGTGGGGCGCGGCCTCCTTCGTGTTCCGTTGTGCGCGTTGCTCCGGCACGCCGGTGTGGGTTCGTGGGGGCAGGTCCAGCCGCCGCTGCCCTTACCGTGTCGCCGTTCCTCCTGTGGGTGGGGGCGCCCCCCTGGCCCTGGGGGGGCGGAGGGCCGCGCCCGTGGCTCCCCAGCTGGGGTGGGTGCGGGGGGGGGGGGGGGGCACCCCGCTCGCTCTCGGGCCTGTGTGGGAGGGGGGGGGGGGGGGGGGGGAGTGGGGGGGGTCCTTCGGTTCCCTGGCGATGCCCCCTGTCGGCCAAAAAAGGGGGGGGGGGGGAGGGCGGCTTGGCGGTCCCAGCCCCGGGGGCCAGCCATCGGCCAGGGGGGTCGCGCCCCTCCCCCGCCCCCCTCTACCGAGTGCCGGATCCTCACGCAGTCCCTCCCTGGGGCCCCTCATCTCCGGGCCGTTGCCGCGCGGCGCTGGCCGGCCGGGGGTGGCCGCGAGGGTCAGCGGTCAGTGGTCAGCGGGTTGCGGGGCCGCTTTCCCCGGGTAGGCAACAAAGCGGGCGTCCCTTGGCGTCGTGCTGTCCATGGGGGGCGTGGCCACCCATACCATTCCGGTCCGCGCCCACCCCGCTTCTCTGGGCACGATCTGCGCGGCGTCCCGGTGCGCAGGCGCGGGCCCACTTGCTCTTCGCGGCCCCCATTGGAGCCGGCGGCTGGGGCGTCGGGGCGGGTCACGCTCCGGCTCCCCACTCGGGCGGGGGGGTCCGTCCCTTCAGCCTCGGGGGGTGGGGGCCGGGGCCCCTGCGGCCGGCGGGCCGGTGGGGGGGCGGGGGGGGGGGGGGGTGTCGCGCCGCGGCCTCCCTGCTCTCGTTCCAGGCGGCGGCCTGTGGTACTCCTTCCTGGCTCTCTCCGCGTCGCCGGTGCGCTCCCTTCCGGCGCGCGCTTGCGGTCGGGGCTGAAGTGCCGCCCCGTGGTGGGGGGGGTGAGGGGCGGCCCGTGGACCGCCCCCCTGGGGGCCCCATCTGACTTGACACCCTCCCTCCGTCACCTCGGAGCGGGCTGTGGTTACGGGAGGGTCATGTGGGGCGCGGCCTCCTTCCTGCTCCGTCGTGCGCGTTGCCCCGGCACGCCGGTGTGGGTTCGCAGGAGCAGGCCCAGCCGCCGTTCCCCCTGAGGGGGGGGCGCCCCCCCGGCCTTGGGGGGGCGGAGGGCCGCGCCTGTGGCTCCCCTGCTGCGGTGGGTGCGGGGGGGGGGGGGGGTGGGGGGGCCGCCCCCTCGTCCGCCCCCGGGTCTGTGCGGGGGGGGGGGGGGGGGGGTTGGGGGGGGCCCTTTGGCCCCCTGGTGATGCCTCTCGTCGGCCGTGGGGGGGGGGGGGGGGGCGGGGGCGGCATGGCGGCCCTGGTCCCGGGGGCCAGCCATCGGCCAGGGGGTCGCGCCCGTCACCCGCCCCCCCTATCGAGTGCTGGATGCCCGCGCAGGCCCTCGCCGGGGCCCTCACCTCTCCGGCCGTTGCCGCGCGGCGCCGGCCGGCCGGGGGTGGTTGATGGTTAGCGGTCAGTGGTTAGCAGGTTGCGGGGCAGCCGGTTCCTCCCCGCGCTCGGCGCCCCCGCACTCCCTCCCGCGGGTGGCGGCGCGTCCCCGCACGTCGTGCCGTACCGTGGGGGGGGCGTGGGTCAGGGGGCCCATCCCCCCCTCCCGTGCCCGCCGTCTGGGCCTTCACTTGCGCCGCCGCTTGTGTGGGGGCTGGGGCTGCGGCGGCGGCGGGTTGTGCCGGCGGTAGCGCCAGTGGGCGAGGGCGCTACGCAAAGCCCGGGGGAGCCAGTTGTTGGCGTCCGCATCCGTGATGCGGAGCACCGCTCCCCCCTCCAGGAAGGCCGGCCACTTCGGCTCCCTGTCGGGCCACGCCGCCCGGATCACTGACCTGAGGACCCTCTCGTGGTCCTCTGGTGCCGCCCACCCCCCCGGGGGTGCCTCTCGGTGTCCTCCGTCCCTCCGGAGGAGCACGGCATCGAAGGGCCGGTTCCGCGACCTCCTGGAGGTCCCCTGGTTGGCCCAGCACAACCACCCGTACACTTCCCCCACCAGGGGGAGGGTCTCCCCCCCCAGCGGGTCCGGGACTGCGCCCCAGTCCACGTTCCACGGCCGGCTCTCCTCCGCCCCCTGTGCCGGCCCCCCTCGCTGCTCCTGCACCTGCGGCGCCGATGCCACGCCCCGTCCCCCCTCCGCCGAGGCCATCCGCGCCGGCTCCGCCCTCGGCGCAGGGGGGGCTTGCTGGTGCTGGTGTCGTGGGGGTTGGGGGGGGATGAGCTCGCCGGCGTCAGGGTCGATGTTGTAGAGGTGGTGGTGGTGGTGGTGGTGGTGGTGGTAGGTGTGGTGTGCCGGCATCTGTTGGATGCCGGGGGGGATGCACCTCACCGGCTGCACTTCCGGCTGCGGGGGTGCTCCGCCCTCTGCCCCCCTCCCCTCGCCCCGCCCTCCCCCCTGGGCTCCCGTGCCCCGTCCCTCCTGTCCCTTGGGGCCCTTGCCCTTGCCCTTGCCTTTGCCCTTGGGCCCCTTTCCGGTCCCGTGCCCATGTTGCGGGTCCCGCCTCTCGTCCCCCACACCCCGGCCCGCTCGCTCTCCCATCCCCCCTTGTCCAGCCCCCTGCGCCTGGGTACCCTTCCCGCGCCCCTGAACACCCTTCCCGTGCCCTGGCCCCTCCCCGACCCCCTGCCCGAGTCGCGGGTCCCGCCTCTCGTCCACCACGCCCCGGCCCGCTCGCTCTCCCACCACCCCTCGCTCCGCCCCCTGCACCTGGGCCCCCTGCCCGCGCTCCCGCGCGCCCTTCCCGTGCCCCGACCCCTCCCCTGCCCCCTGCCTGTCACGCCGTCCGCCGCTCCCCTCCCCCTCGCCGCTGCGCCCTTCCTGGACCACTCGCCGGGCGTCCCGCTGCCTTTGCAGTTGCGGCAGCGTGACGCCCGGCGGCGAGCGCTCGCGCGCCGGGGGGCGGACGTGCCGCTCCCGCCCCGGGGGGAAGGGCTTGGGGGGGTACGGCTTGGGGGGGCTGGTGTGGGTGTGGGCGGGGTTGGCGTGGGCGCGGTACTTCTCGCTCTCCCTGCCCACTGCTGCTGCTGCGGCGGCCGCCGGCGAGGCGTCCGCGGCCCGTGCGGGGTTCTTCCCCCGCTTGCGCGGCGTGCCAGGGGCCGCAGCCCCTCTCGCGCCCTCCGCACTCTCCTTCGCTGCCGCGGCGGCCGCCGACGAGGCGCCCGTGGCCGCGGTCGCGGACTCTCGCACATCCTCCTCGGTCTTCGCTGCTGCCGCGGCGGCCGCCGGCGAGGCGCCCACGGCCCGTGCGGGGTCCGTCGCAACCCCTCTTGCGCCCTGCTTGCTCTCCTGCGCGGCTGCGGCAGCCCTCGGCGACGCGTCCGGCTCCTGCGCCGGGGCTGCCCCCCTTGCCGGCGGCGTGCCGGGGGCCGCGGCCGGGGCCGCGGCGTGGCTCGCCGCGGTCTCCGCCTCCTGCGCGTCAGGGCGGGGCGGGGCGGCGGGGCTGGCCGCTTGGGCGGCGGGGGCGGCCGTCTCGGCTGGCCCAGGTTCCCGGGCCGGCGGCGGCGGTCCGACCACCGCCGCCTCCGCCAGCCTCCGCTCCTCGCGCTCCGCGAGGGTCTCCCCCGTCCACTCTGGGGAGGAGACGGGGGAGCGGGAGCGGGACCGGCGGTGGTGGCGGTCGTCCCGCCCGAGGGACCCATCGGAGTCTGCCATTACTGTCACTCTGGTAGGCATGCGTGGTGGCAGGCGCGCCCTTCCCACTACCTCCCGGTGCATCAGTGCCGTGCCGTGGGCGGTGCCGTGTGGTGCTCTGCGGGGGGGGGGGGGGAGGGGGTGGGGGGCCGGCTGTGGCGTCAGCTCCGCACGGCCGGGGGTCCGCGGCCATCCACCGGCATTGGGAGGGGAGGCGGGGGAGCCACGCGGCCCACGCGTCGCGCCACAGCTCCCAGTCTGGGGCGGGGCTCAGGGCCCTGGGCCCCCGGGGGTCGTCGAGCGGTGCCGGGGGCAGCCGCACCAGATGGACCCCCGTAACGGCGGTGACCTCCTGTGTGCGCAGGAAGGTGTGTACTCCGTCCCGCGCCGCGGGCGCCGGGAGGGGGGGGCGGGGTACGGGCGTGGCCCCATAGAGGTGGGTGGGGGTGATCCCCAGGATCCGCCCCGAGCCCCCGCGGGACGCGACGACGAGGAGGAGGAGGGGGGTGCCAGGGCACTCTTGCCAGAGGACCTGTCCCCTGTGGTGGGCACCCCTGGTCCTGGAGAGGGGGGGGGACAGGTCTGGGTTAGCCCAGCCGCGGGGCGCGTGCGTCGCCGGTGGGAGGGCGGGGCACCAAGTGGGCTCCCTGGGGAACGCCTCGTAGACGACGGCGTACGGGGGGGTAGGCCCGGTGCCGTCATACATCGGGTTGGTCGGCCGGGGGCGGGCGGACGCCTCGTCCGCACCTTCCACGAACACCGTGACCTCGCCCACCTCCAGGTCCTCGTCCGGCGGGTGTAGAAGGTGGAGCGCCGCATCCAGCTCGGACACTCCCCCCGGGTACGTGGCCCGCGCCTGGTTCAGGTACGGGGCCGCGTCCCCGGGGTAGCGCGTCCTGAGGGCGTGCAGCAGGGCTGGGGCGCTACTGCGGAGGGACATGGCAGACCCCGCTCCCGTCAGCCGGAGGGCGTCCCTCATGGACAGGGGCCGGCCCGACCGATTGGACTCGCGCCACTCCATCCAGTGCCCGTAGAGGGCCGCTTCCGGGCTGATGAGCCCCGGCCGGACGGCGTTCACGATCCGGTGCATTGCCGGGAGCAACGTAGGGGCCCCCGCTCCGTTCAGGGCGCGGACGGCCGGGAGGGCGGTCTCGTTGAGGAAGGCCCTCGCACTGCCCTCCAGGTCGCACCGTGCGGCAGCGTGCGCTCCTTTTGCCTCCGCCACCGCGTCCGCCACCAGGCCCCGGACGGCCGCCTCCTGCGCTCTGCGGCGGGCCCTGGTGTGCCCCGGCCCATCCCCCCGTCGGCGTGGCATGGTGCTGCGGGCTCTGCAAAGGGTGGCGGCGGGTGGGGGTTAGGGGGCGAACACGTGCGACAGGTGCGCAATGGATGTGGGGTCCCGTAGGTGCACGTGGATCCATAGAAGGGCAGCGCCCGCGGGGCCCGCCTGTTCGTGTGAGGGGGTGTGTGCCCCCTCGATGCGCCGGCGCAAGGCCTCCTCCTCTGTGCGCCTGCGCGGACCTGCGGGAGGTTCGGGCCAGGGGCACGCGGCTACCTGGGTGCACCGCTCGCACCTGTTGGCGCCTGTTGCTGCTGCGGAGGACACCGTGTCACACTCTCCGCAGAGTCGGCAGGTGTGCGGGAGGTGGGAGGGCGGCGACCAAGGGTCGAGATGGCGGAGCCAGAGGTCGTCCCACCTCTGTCGGAGGGGGTCCCGGATCTCCAGCAAGCGGGCGCGGACGCGGCGCCGGTAGTCCTTGCCAAGCGTTCTCCGCTGGACCTCCTGCCACGTGTCGCCGGGGAGGATCCCGTGGTCGTGGAAGGCGGCGATGAGGTCGTCCCACGCCGGGCGGGGGTGCCCCTGGGGGGGGCTCGCCATGTACACGTGGCGCCCGGTGAGGTGGGGCGTCAGCGCGTCCCATTGGCACCCGTTCGCGGTGTCCCTGTGGAGGAGGGCCAGTAGGGTGCCGTCCGCGACCGCTTCCCACCCCACTCGCAGCCCTTCGCAGCCGTCCAGCTCCTGGCGCAGCGCGGCTGCGATACCGGTGGGGAGCATGAGGAGCAAGGGCCCCTGGGTGTCGCCCAGCCGGGACAGGGCGTCGTCGTATACCGGCCCCCCCGCTTTGAAGTGCGCCACGGCGAGTTGGGTGGCCCCGTCCTCTGGGGGTTGCCACCGGACGGTGGCCGCAGCGTGTCCCCACGTGCGTATCTCCGTGGCCCGGAGCACGTTGGCGGTGTGAAGGACGATGCGGGGCGGGACGGGCGTCCTGACGAGTGAGGATACGTCCCCAGTCCATCCCGTTTGCGGCCCCGGGGCCGCCTGCAGCCATTCCCCCGTCGCCGCGTCCCACGGGTGGTCAGGTCCCGCCCCTCGGACCATGGTGGGTCTCGGCCGGGTGTCCGGCCCCCACCCCCGGAGCGGGATGGCGGCGTATCGTTGCGCAGGGGTCTCCGGGGCGCGCGTGGCGGCGCATCAACGGCCCCACTCCCGCGCCCACTCCTCCCCCACGATGCGCGCCTCCCATGCGGTCATGGAGCCGCGCCCGATGATCCACGGTGGGAAAAGGGCGTCTTGCAGGTGCCTCGAGAACCCCCCCGGCAGGTCCTGATACGGGTGGGGGCCCTCTTGGAGTGGGCACTCCAGAGTGCCATT
This sequence comes from Eutreptiella sp. 'Long Island Sound 2002', assembly GCA_964036045.1. Taxonomy (NCBI): domain Eukaryota; phylum Euglenozoa; class Euglenophyceae; order Eutreptiales; family Eutreptiaceae; genus Eutreptiella; species Eutreptiella sp. 'Long Island Sound 2002'. The sequence continues at coordinate 133,764,306 of OZ038383.1, forward strand.
CACAACACGGAGGGAGGCTACGAAGTCCTTGTCAGGGCGCGGGGGAGGGGGAGGGTGGTCGCCCTCCGCCGCAGTGAGCCACCGGTGCGCCCGGGCCGCCGCGCTTAGGGGGTCGTGGAGGAGTCGCTCCAGCCGGTGGTTGCGAAGCTCCCACGCGAAGTCCCCTAGCCGGAGCATGTGGTGGAGGAAGTCGTCCACCGAGGTCCCTCCCGGCGGGTCGTATCGGGTTATGGCGCGGAGCTGCGCCTCCGCGTCCTCGGGCACCAATCCGGAGCAGAACACCTCCGTCCACGTGGCGCCTGCGGAGCGCCACGAGGCCACCCACAGGGCCTTGTCCCCAGGTGGGAGGTGGCGGGCCGCCTCGTGCACCGCCTGGCGGTAGTGGGGCCAGAGGAGCCGCGAGTGGGTGCAGCCCACGTGCATGTGCACCGGGGTCTCTTCCGGGCCGCCGCAGAAAAGGCACGGCTGCGGGACGATGGCGACGCCGGAGAGCCGCTCCTTCCAGACGCGGAGCCTGCGCTGCACCGGCGTGTGGCCGTCTCGGGCCCGCAGCGCCCGGCGGTTGGTGGCCGCCGCGGTGAGGTCCCGGGCGTGGACGTAGGCCGTGGCGTGGGCCGCGCCCAGAGGTGTGTGTCCCCGGTGCGTCAGCGCATGGTCCGTCTGCGCCCGTTGTGCGACCTCGCCGAGCACCCGCATCGTGGGGGGCCGTAGATCGAGATGGCCGTCACGGCCGGCGACGATGAGTTGGGCGTGGCCAGGGTCCGGGGGCGTGTTCTGCAAGACGGTGTCCTGGGACGCCGCCCAGTCCGCCTTGTGCAGTAGGGCGTCACTGTGGTGCGAGGTGGCCCGGACGTACCAGAACGGGTGCCCGGCGTGTTGCCCCCGCGCGCACAGGCCGTCCCGGAGCCACCTCAGGGGCATCTGGTTGACCACCTTCGCTGCGCCCGCGGGGACCCCCGTGGTTCGCTCGCGATCTGCGTGCCGCAGGAGGTGGAGGATGACTTCGGCGTCCACCGTGTGGACCCATGGTCTGTGTGCACCGTAATGTAGGGGGAGGGAGGCGGCCACCCCCTCTCCGTCAGGCACCGTGCCCGAGATGGCCACCGCCCACGTGCGGGTGAGGTCGGCGGCGAGAGCGACGCTGGTGGCGTGTTTGCAGGGTCCGCCCCCGGACGCGTCAGAGGAGGTGTGTCCCCAGGCCTCCGGGATCCAGTAGTATCCGGTGGGGCTGAGCCACCCCGCGTTGAGGTCGGTGGAGTGCCACCGGACGTCGGGGTGGCTGTGGGTCAGTTGGTCCATGCTCAGCGCCCTGGTGTCGCCTGGGCTGATCGCCGGGTGGTCGTGCAGCCGGATCTCCGCTCCGGCGACCGTGCTTGCCCAGGACCGTAGCGCCGTCACATGTTCCTTGAGCCACGCCGGGCCCCCGCGCTGGTGTACCACCAAGTGTCCTGTGTCCTCCGGACGGTCCTCCAGCGCGTGCACCGCCATGTGTGGGTCGTGCGGCACCCCCGTAGCCACCAGTAGGGCGGTGCCACGGGGGAGTCCACGGGGTTCGGGCTGGCCTGCCCCCACTTGCACTATCACCCACTCGGCCTGGAGCTGCGCTTGTCCCGCCGCTTGGGTGCATTGGTCGTCTGTGGTCACCAGCCACAACGGCATCGGCGCGTGGGGCCGGGGGCGTAAGGGCTCTGGCCACGCCACGTCCGCGTTGGGCTCTTGGTGCTCGCTTTCCGCGAGTACGTCGCGGAGGATGTACATGAGGGCCGCTGGCGGGTGGTACGCCGCCCCCCGCGTGGGGGGGGACAGGCCGTTCCGGCGGCGGTAGCCCCCGACGTGGAGGTGCAGGCCGTCTGGGGTCACCCGTGGGCCGTTGTGGGCGTCCTGCTTAGCCCTCGTGGGGTGGACGAGTCTCAGGCGGGGGTCCCGCGTGCCGGTGGTGTGGAAGAGGTGGGCCAGGGCATCGCGCCACCCGGGGTGGTTGGTGGGCCCTTGCTCATGGCGGCAATAATGGAGGTGTTCATCGGCGCATTGGTCGAGGCACTCCCGCACCGCCGTCGGCCACGGATCGTCGTTGTCGGGGAAGGGGTGGCGTGGCCCGTGGTGCCCATGCCACGGCGTTGCGTGTGGCACCGTCAGGCGGCACGTGTCGCGGTGTCGCAGCTTGGCGGTGCGCAGCGTGACGATTTTGCCCGGCGGGGACTGTAGCTGGACATGAGCCGCCCTGGGGCACTCGATGGGGTTGTACATCCCCACTCCCAGGGCGGCCAGGGCCCGGGGTATGCGCTGGACCCAGTCGCCTCCCGCCAGAGTTGCGAACTCCGGGACGGGGTAGTGCACCCCAGGGCATATTCCGTGCGCGCCGGCTATCTCCCAGAACATCTTGGTGACCTCCGCGCGCACGGAGGTTGCGTGGTGGTGGACGAGTGTACCCACGAGGGCCACCGCTGCCTGCTGGCACCGCGTGGGCACCCGTGTGAGCCCCAGGGTCCGGTCATCCTGCAGGCTGTCCCGCGAGGCGTCGAAGGCGTATCGTGCCCTGTCCTTCGCGACCTGGACCGTGATGTGGTCCAGGTGGCGTGCAGTGTCGGAGTCGTCGGCGATGAAAGGGGCGACGTACTGCGTCACCCCTCCGAGGATCGCCAGGATGACGTCCTGCACCACTTTCGGTGGCGCGAGGGTGTTAAGGCACCAGTGGTGCACTGCCGCCAGGCGTAGCCGGTGCTTGCGCTGCAGGGAGAACTCCCCGTCCGGCTGCAGCTGGAGTCCCAGGTAGGGGACGGAGTCCGCCGCTGGTACCCAGTACCACGGGTTTTCCAGGTGGGGGCAGAGGCGTAGCTGCAGGCCCGGGACCCCCTCCGTGGTGGCCATGGCGCACTTGCGGGGGTTGAGCTCCATGCCCATCATCCCCAGGTACGCGGCCACCGCCTCCACGCCCTCGACGAAGTGCTGCAGCGTGTGGGCCACCACCAGCAGGTCGTCGATATAGGCCTGGATGAGGCCGTGCTCGGCTCCTCCCGGCGGGCGCAGGCGGTGCCCCTGTGCCCTGAGCAGAGGCTCCAGGAGGAGCGCGTACAGCAGGGGGCTCTCGGGGTTGCCCTGCCGGACGCCGCGTAGCATGTAGACGGGCTGCGTTAGCCCGTGTGCTGTGACGATGCGCAGCCTGGCGCACGTGTGGAGGAAGAGCAGGAGGTCAATGACGTCCGGCGGCACGGAGAGGTGGCGCAGGATGAGGTGGAGGGCGCCGTGTGGGGCGGTGTCGAAGGCCTTGCGGGCGTCGAAGGAGAAGACGTAGTTGGGCCTTCCCCGCTGGAGCTGCCGCTGCGCCATGAACAGTGGGGGGCCTGTGTTGGAGCCAGGGAGGGCCCCCTGCTGCCAGTCGCTGACCACCCCGTGCCGTGTGAGCACCTCCGTGATGCGCTGGGTGAGGGGGCCCGTGAGCAGCTTCATGTCCAGCTGGCCCAGGGCTATGGGCCTGTAGTCGTCCAGTCTGGCAGAGCCCGGTACCTTGGGGCTGAGCCAGATGTGCGCGTCCCTCCAGTGCATCGGTGGCGGGGCGCCGCGGAGGATGGCCTGGTAGGAGTGGACCAGGAGCCCCTGGACGGGTGCCGGGAGGGCCTTGATGAAGCGGGCCTCCACGTGGTTAGGACCCGGGGCCTTGCCATCGGCCTTGTCCAGGGCGGACTTCAGGTCCTGCATGGAGTACTGCTGGACCTGTGTCCAGGCTCCCTCAGGGACCCGGGGGACGTGGCGGCCGAGGACCGCCTGGAAACCCGGGAGGTCCACCGGGCGTTTGTCATACAGTTCTCGCCAGAAGGCGCGAACTGCGAACATCACGTCGTGGGCCTCCGTGAGGAGCGTTTGGGTGTTGGGAACCCGCACGTTCCAGAGGCCTGACGGGCCTGGGGCCTCTACCTCTATGGCTCCCCGCACGGCTTTCCATCGCTGGGCGATGTCGGGGGCGTGGCGGCGCCAGAATTCCTTGATGGCGCGCTTGCGGTCTGCCGCCAGGAGGGCGCGGAGCTGGCGAATGTCCTCCTCGAGGGCGGCTGCTTGCCTCTCCAGCTCCTCCTGCAGCTGGCCCTGCGTGGTCGGGCGGAACCCGGGCGACACACTCTGCAGTTCCTCCGTGAGCCGGAGCGCCGCCTCGGACCGGATGCCATGCCTGGCCGCGTCCGCCTGGTACGCTGCCGGGGCGCGCGCTGCCAGGGTGTCATAGCGGAGGACCGCTGCCTGGAGCTGCTTTCCGCTCTCCGGGGGGTCCCCCTCCGCCGGGTCCGTTCCCGCCGGAGACGGCTGCCGGCGTCCCACCACGCGCGCCAGGGCGTCATGCGTCGCGTGGAGGTGTTCGAACACCTTGTCCACCGCAGCCGCGGGCATGGACCCGTAGTCGTGCTGCTCTGCGGGACCCAGCCAGGGCGCCAGTGAGGGTTCATCCTGCGCGGCGGTGACCGCCGCCCACAGGCAGTGTTGGACGGGCGCGGCCTCGGCGTCGTACGGGAGGAGGCGGCCTTCCGTGTGGCTGTAGGGGGTGGGCATCGCCGCGCGCCCCGCTGCGCTGAGGAGGCCCGGCAGGGCCAGGCGGACCGGGAGGTGGTCCGAGCCGACCACCTGGGGGTGTGCCATGCCGCGAGCCCAGACGCTCTCCCGCAGGGACCACGGCAGGAGGGGCTCGTTGACCAGGAAAGTGTCCACCCTGTGCTGGGACGGGTGGAGCGTGGGGGTCATGTCCTCCTCTCCGCCCGCCGCGGCTCTTCGGAAGCCGCAGGCTTCCCAGCCCGCTCGGAAATGCTCCGTGGCCGGGTTGGCGGGGACATCCATGTAGACGTTGGTGTCACCGGCGATGACCACCGGGTGCCTCCCGCCGAGGCTGCGTGCCGTGGCATACATTTGTATGTCGGCCCAGAACGCCGCCCGTCCCGCCCACGGGGAGCAACCTGCTTGCGGCCCGTGGACGTTGATGAGGGTGAGGCCCCCCCCGTCCGTGCGGATCTCCAGGGCCGCGGCTTTCCCGGGGACAATTTCCGTGAAGCTGAGCACCTCGTGCTCCGCCACGTACTTGCTGCTGACCGCGGTGAGGAGGCCCCCCCCTCTCGAGGTGGAGGTGGCCCCTGTCTCCGCCAGCCGGCTGCTGAAGTAGGCGGTGTACCCCTTGTCCCGGAGCGCCGCGGCCACGTGCATCTCCTGCGCCCTGGTGGCGATCCCCGTTTCCTGGAGCATGATGGCAAAGCCCCCCTCCTGGGGCAGCATGCCGGTGATGAGGTGCTCCTTGTCGGTGCAGGCCGCCGGCCCCCTGCGCCGCCAGAGTGTGTCCCGGAGAGACCGGTCTGGCGGCACGAGGCCGTTGCGCAGGTTCCACGAGAGGAGCCACAGGGCGTCGCCCGTCGTGTCCTCCTGGAGTCAGCTATCCCGCGTCGGCATCGCCGCCGGGTTCGCTGGTGCCGCCAGGGCATCCGGGTGCGCCGCATCCGCTGAGCCCGTTCCCAGCGGGGCCCACAAGGGGGCCCGGGGGACCGGGGGAGTCAGGGGGGCCAGGGGGGCCAGCCCCGCGGGGATGGACATGGGCCCTGGTGGGGCCGCACCGCCGGCCCCCGGGGCCGCTCCGGGTGCCTCCTCACCTCCATCTGCGTGGTCGGCTGCCTGGGGCGGGGGGCGCCGGGTGTACGGGGCGTGCCACGGGGACCTCCGTGCTCTCCCCTGCAGGATGTTGGCGGCCGCCTCCTTGTCGTCCGCCGGGGCCGCAGCGTACACCGCGTGCCACGCCAGGTGTTCCAGCATCGCCCCGCTGGTGTAGTACTTGTCCGCACACAGGGGGCATTTCGTCGGCTCCGTGGCCCCTCGCGCCGGGGGGAGCTGCACCGACTTCCGAATGGCGCCCTCCGCCGCTGGTTCGAAGGGCAGGTTGGCCAGCGGCACCGTGTGTGGTGCCAGCGTGCGGCCCGGGGCCGCCGCATCGAGGGCTCGCGTCGCGGGCGCGGGCCCGAGGCCTCGGGCGGCATCCCGCTGCGCGTCCGCTTGCAGCCACGTTTGCCAGTGCGTGGAGCCGATTTGGCGGTCGGGTTTGCTCCTCCACCGCAGGTCGTGGAAGGCCTGTAGCCAGTGGTACACCGTGGTCGGGACCGCCAGCTGGAGCTCCAGGTCGGCGGGGTGCGCCGCTGCCGGCCACACTCCCGGCCTCGCCGCCCGGGCGTTGTCCTTCAGCCTGACCTGGAGCAGGAGGGCGTGGTGTTCGCCCTCCCGCAGCGCCTTGATGATCATGCGTGTGCAGTCTGCCACGCGGATCACGGCTTCGGGCCCCGGCAGGCGTTCAGGGTCGCAGACGACGACGTGCGCGTCCGCCGGGCTGAACATGCAGACCACCCACCGTGGGTTCTGCTGTCCCCGCTGGGCCACCGCCAGGGTAGCCGCTGGGCGGGCGTGCGTGATGGGCCCCGCGTGGAGGTCCGGGACGTCCGTGGCCCTGATGGCGTCTCCCTGCCACGCGGCCCGTAGATGCTCCTCCTGGTCGGGGCTCCACACCAGTGCGGGGGGGTTGACCCACCCCGGTTCCTGCCTCTTGTTGGGGGCGCTGACAGTGTGCAGCAGGACCGCCAGCGGCCAGGGGTCCGCCGACATGTAGTAGGCCTGGGTGGGCCCCTGTCGCCAGTCGACGTGGGACAGGGGCGGGAATGCCCCTTGCCTGGCGGTGCTGTGCCAGACCGCCCATCGGCCTCCGGCCAGGACGTGCGACCGGTACCCTCCGGCGTGGCCGTGTACGATGGCTTGGTAGCCTGCCGTCTGCAGTACCAGCGCCTCCCCCTGCTTAGGCCCGGGCGGGGGTGCGCCATCGCCCGCACCCCAGACGCGGGTGCGCCCGCGGAGTGTGGCTTGCCACGGGTCTGGTGCATCGCGCTGGGGCCCTTGTATGCATCCCGCAATTTGCGCCGGGCCGTGGTGGTGGACGAAGCTCTCCCCGCCGTCTGCTAGCAAAGCCGCCGCGACGACGTATAGTTGCTCCGCCGTGAGGGGCGCCGTCGGCTCGTGTGTCGCGGCCGGCCGTCGGGGCCGCGTGTCGCGGCAGGGGACGTGGGGCAGCAGCTGCGCCGGCCACGCCGCCACTGGACCCATGGTGACGGCCGCGACCGCGGACGCCAGCGCCGTGCGGTCCGTGGGTCTGTACTGCCGGAGTCCCGTGGTATCTCGGGTGAGGTGCCTGCAGGCTGCCATCCAGGCCACCGCTCCGCAGTTCGTGCAGTCCGGTTCGGCACCGCTCGCATCGTCGCCTCCCCACTGCTGTACCGTGGTGGCGGTGTCGAGCGGGGGGCCCCGCTGTAGCGCCTCCGGGCCCTGCCCCGGCGGGAGGGCGGGCGGGATTGGCTGCGGGTAGTTTTGCGCGCCCCGGCGCTCCGGGTGCGTGTGGTACGGGTTCTGCCGGCGGTGTTCCGGGGCTGCCCGTGGCTGGAAGAGGAGCTGGTGCAGGTACCAGTGGCCCTCCGCGGCGGACGGATTGCGGAGCGTTAGCCACTGTTCCACCACGCCTCCTGGGTGCGCGGCCTCGACGCGGCGCTGCAACCCCAGGCGGCCTAGGCGGTTGGACGTGCCCGCGGGTGGGATGTGTGCCTGCGGGTAGAGCACCCGCAGCGGCTCCAGCGCCAGGTCCAGCACTTCGTCGTTGAGCTGCTTCGTGAGGGCCGACGCCCTGTGTAGGGCGTGGAGGACCCCGGGTGTGGGGGCCGTGAGCTGTTCGAGCACCGGTCCCGGCGGGTACCGCGTACCCGGGTTCGTCAGCCACTCCCTGGTGTGGCTCAGTACGGCTTTCCACACGTCCCTTGTAAAGGCGTGCCGGGGGGCCAATGAGGGGACCATCCGTAGGAGGCGGTGGCACGCCGGCGGCGACCGCACGGGCTGTGGGGCGGCCGCCGTGATCCACCTGCACGCCGTGCCGGGCACGATCGCCCCCCATTCCACGGTCCCCATGCCCTCGGCATGAATCAGCGCCTGGCCTTGGACCATGGGGAAGTAGGGGCTCGAGCGCCCCTTCCCTTCCCTCCACCGTACCCAGGCGGCCCCCGCCTGCAGGCTGCGGAGCAGGGCCACGCCGGGGAGGGGCGGCTGCGGGAAAGCCCCCTTGACGGCCTGGGTGGCGTGGGCCAAGGTGTCCATTGGTAAGTACCACAACGGGAGGGTCCAGGGGCCCGGCAGTGGTTGCGCCACCCCTGCGTCCCATCGCCACTCGGAGTCTGGCGGGGCGGCCGGGACCGTGCCCGTCTGCAGGAAGTGGCGTGCATACTTGTCGGGGTGCCGTTGGAGGGTTGCCGCGAGGCTGAGCCCCTCCGCCGCTGGTGCCACCGGGAGGCCGCCCCGGGGCCTGCGCCAGGGGTATTCCTGGTCGGCCGGCCAGGTGTGGAGGTCCCGGGCGATGTCCTCCGCGGTCCCTGTGGGGGCGTCCTCTGGTGCCAGGTGCCACATGACGGCGAGCACCGCCCATGTGGAAAAGGGCCACGCCCGCGGGGGGGTGTACACCTGGATGGTCCACTGTGGGAACGCCCGCCGCACGCGGGACACGTGGAGCACCCCTCGGACCATGTCCGCCGCCAGGACCAGCACCATTCCCGAGGGATCCACAATGATCCCCTCTGCGGGTCCACCGTGGCGGCCCCGGGTGTGCAGGGCCACCGCCGCCTGTCCCGCGTGGGTGACGCGGTCGACGGCCTCCTGGATGTTCACGCTGCCGCGCGCGGTCTCATCCAGGATCCAGCCCTGCGTCACCCCGTAGCGTAGGGCGGCGCGTGCGGCCGCGGGTTTCACCTCGGGCAACGCTCCGTCGTCGGCATCGGGCTGGGGGTGCTGTCTGGGGCACCAGCCTTCGCCGGTGCAATGGCCCCGTTTCCACGCGGGGCAGATCGCGGATACGCTGCCCGCCGGCGGCGCAGGTTCCGCGGGCGCGCCCCCCGCGGGGGGCTCCGGCAATGCCTCCAGGTCGGAGTCTGTGCCCGCGTCCTCTTGTGGGGGGTCTCCTTCGCCGTCTCTGAGTCCCAGCGCCCTGATGACCTCGTGTGCTTTGTCCAGCGTCGGAGATCGGGGGCGTGTCTTGCGTGGTGCCGCGGGTTCCGCCATTGCTATGTCGCTGTGTCTAAGAGCAGGGGGCGGGGTGCGGATGTCCCGTGGCTGGTGCGTTGGTGCGTTGGTGCGTTGCTCGGTGTGGGGGCGGTGGATGGGCATCCCCGGGGGGGCGCCTTCCAGTGTTGCGAGGGGCGTCCGGTGTTAGGCGCTGTCCCTCCCCCGGCCGCTCGTCCTCCGGAGCGTGCAGCCAGGGTTCCGCGACCCGCGTGTCCCGGGCGCGGTCGGTGCGGGCAGTGGACCCTGCACCGGCCCCACAGCGTGTGCCCTTGCGGGCCGGCGTTGCTCGCTGTGGGGGTGGCGGGAGGGCGTCCCCGGGGGGGGTGCCTTCCACCGTTGTGAGGGGCGCCTGGTGTCAGGCGCCGTCCCTTCCCCGGCCGCTCGTCCTCCGGAGCGTGCAGCCAGGGTTCCCCGACCCGCGTGTCCCGGGTGCGGTCGATGCGGGCATGTGGACCCAGCACCGGCCCCACAGCGTGCGCCCTTGCGGGCCGGCGTTGCTCGCTGTGGGGGTGGCAGGGGGGCGTCCCCGGGGGGGTGCCTTCCACCGTTGTGAGGGGCGCCTGGTGTCAGGCGCTGTCCCTCCCCCGGCCGCGCTCGCCCTTCGTAGCGTGCAGCCAGGGTTCCGCGACCCGTGTGTCCCGGGCGCGGTCGATGCGGGCGTGTGGACCCAGCACCGGTCCCACAGCGTGCGCCCTTGCGGGCCGACGCTGCTCGCTGTGGGGCTGGCGGAATGGCGTCCCCGGGGGGGGTGCTTTCCACCGTTGTGAGGGGCGCCTGGTGTCAGGCGCTGTCCCTTCCCTGGCCGCTCGTCCTCCGGAGCGCGCAGCCAGGGTTCCGCGACCCGCGTGTCCCGGGTGCGGTCGATGCGGGCGTGTGGACCCAGCACCGGCCCCACAGCGTGCGCCCTTGCGGGCCGGTGTTGCTCGCTGTGGGGGTGGCGGAAGGGCGTCCCCGGGGGGGGTGCCTTCCACCGTTGTGAGAGGCGCCTGGTGTCAGGCGCTGTCCCTCCCCCGGCCGCTCGTCCTCCGGAGCGTGCAGCCAGGGTTCCGTGACCCGCGTGTCCCGGGTGCGGTCGATGCGGGCGTGTGGACCCAGCACCGGCCTCACAGCGTGCGCCCTTGCGGGCCGGCGTTGCTCGCTGTGGGGGTGGCGGAAGGGCGTCCCCGGGGGGGGTGCCTTCCACCGTTGTGAGGGGCGCCTGGTGTTAGGCGCTGTCCCTCCCCCGGCCGCTCGTCCTCCGGAGCGTGCAGCCAGGGTTCCCCGACCCGCGTGTCCCGGGCGCGGTCGGTGCGGGCGTGTGGACCCAGCACCGGCCCCACAGCGTGCGCCCTTGCGGGCTGGCGTTGCTCTCTGTGGGGGTGGCGGAGGGGCGCCCCCGGGGGGGGTGCCTGCCACCGTTGTGAGGGGCGCCTGGCGTCAGGCGCTGTCCCCCCCCCGGCCGCTCGTCCTTTGGAGCGCGCGGCCGGGGTTCTGCGACCCGTGTGTCCCGGGTGCGGTCGATGCGGGCGTGTGGACCCAGCACCGGCCCCGCAGCGTGCGCCCTTGCGGGCCGGCGTTGCTCGCTGTGGGGGTGGCGGAGGGGCGTCCCCGTGGGGGGGTGCCTTCCACCGTTGTGAGGGGCGCCTGGTGTCAGGCGCTGTCCCTTCCCCGGCCGCCCGTCCTCCGGAGCGTGCAGCCAGGGTTCCGCGACCCGTGTGTCCCGGGTGCGGTCGGTGCGGGCGTGTGGACCCAGCACCGGCCCCACAGCGTGCGCCCTTGCGGGCCGGCGTTGCTCGCTGTGGGGGTGGTGGAAGGGCGTCCCCGGGGGGGGGTGCCTTCCACCGTTGTGAGGGGCGCCTGGTGTCAGGCGCTGTCCCTCCCCCGGCCGCCCGTCCTCCGGAGCGTGCAGCCAGGTTCCGCGACCCGCGTGTCCCGGGCGCGGTCGATGCGGGCAGTGGACCCAGCACCGGCCCCACAGCGTGCGCCCTTGCGGGCCGACGCTGCCCGCTGTGGGGGTGGCGGAATGGCGTCCCCGGGGGGGGTGCTTTCCACCGTCGTGAGGGGCGCCTGGTGTCAGGCGCTGTCCCTCCCCCGGCCACTCGTCTTCCGGAGCGTGCAGCCAGGGTTCCGCGACCCGCGTGTCCCGGGTGCGGTCGATGCGGGCGTGTGGACCCAGCACCGGCCCCACAGCGTGCGCCCTTGCGGGCCGGTGTTGCTCGCTGTGGGGGTGGCGGAAGGGCGTCCCCGGGGGGGGTGCCTTCCACCGTTGTGAGAGGCGCCTGGTGTCAGGCGCTGTCCCTCCCCCGGCCGCTCGTCCTCCGGAGCGTGCAGCCAGGGTTCCGTGACCCGCGTGTCCCGGGTGCGGTCGATGCGGGCGTGTGGACCCAGCACCGGCCTCACAGCGTGCGCCCTTGCGGGCCAGCGTTGCTCGCTGTGGGGGTGGCGGAAGGGCGTCCCCGGGGGGGGTGCACTCCACCGTTGTGAGGGGCGCCTGGTGTTAGGCGCTGTCCCTCCCCCGGCCGCTCGTCCTCCGGAGCGTGCAGCCAGGGTTCCCCGACCCGCGTGTCCCGGGCGCGGTCGGTGCGGGCGTGTGGACCCAGCACCGGCCCCACAGCGTGCGCCCTTGCGGGCTGGCGTTGCTCTCTGTGGGGGTGGCGGAGGGGCGCCCCCGGGGGGGGTGCCTGCCACCGTTGTGAGGGGCGCCTGGCGTCAGGCGCTGTCCCTCCCCCGGCCGCTCGTCCTTTGGAGCGCGCAGCCGGGGTTCTGCGACCCGTGTGTCCCGGGTGCGGTCGATGCGGGCGTGTGGACCCAGCACCGGCCCCGCAGCGTGCGCCCTTGCGGGCCGGCGTTGCTCGCTGTGGGGGTGGCGGAGGGGCGTCCCCGTGGGGGGGTGCCTTCCACCGTTGTGAGGGGCGCCTGGTGTCAGGCGCTGTCCCTTCCCCGGCCGCCCGTCCTCCGGAGCGTGCAGCCAGGGTTCCGCGACCCGTGTGTCCCGGGTGCGGTCGGTGCGGGCGTGTGGACCCAGCACCGGCCCCACAGCGTGCGCCCTTGCGGGCCGGCGTTGCTCGCTGTGGGGGTGGTGGAAGGGCGTCCCCGGGGGGGGGTGCCTTCCACCGTTGTGAGGGGCGCCTGGTGTCAGGCGCTGTCCCTCCCCCGGCCGCCCGTCCTCCGGAGCGTGCAGCCAGGGTTCCGCGACCCGTGTGTCCCGGGTGCGGTCGATGCGGGCGTGTGGACCCAGCATCGGCCCCACAGCGTGCGCCCTTGTGGGCTGGCGTTGCTCGCTGTGGGGGTGGCGGAAGGGCGTCCCCGGGGGGTGTGCCTTCCACCGTTGTGAGGGGCGCCTGGTGTCAGGCGCTGTCCCTCCCCCGGTCGCTCGTCCTCTGGAGCGTGCAGCCAGGGTTCCGCGACCCGCGTGTCCCGGGCGCGGTTGATGTGGGCGTGTGGACCCAGCACCAGCCCCACAGCGTGCGCCCTTGCGGGCCGGCGTTGCTCGCTGTTGGGGTGGCGGAAGGGCGTCCCCGGGGGGGCTGCCTTCCGCCGTTGTGAGGGGCGCCTGGTGTCAGGCGCTGTCCCCCCCCCGGCCGCTCGTCCTCCGGAGCGTGCAGCTAGGGTTCCGCGACCCGCGTGTCCCGGGTGCGGTCGATGCGGGCGTGTGGACCCAGCACCGGCCCCACAGCGTGCGCCCTTGCGGGCTGGCGTTGCTCGCTATGGGGGTGGCGGAAGGGCGTCCCCGGGCGGGGTGCCTTCCACCGTTGTGAGGGGCGCCTGGTGTCAGGCGCTGTCCCTCCCCCGGCTGCCCGTCCTCCGGAGCGTGCAGCCAGGGTTCCGCGACCCGTGTGTCCCGGGTGCGGTCGATGCGGGCGTGTGGACCCAGCACCGGCCCCGCAGCGTGCGCCCTTGCGGGTCGGCGTTGCTCGCTGTGGGGGCGGCAGAAGGGCGTCCCCGGGGGGGGTGCCTTCCACCGTTGTGAGGGGCGCCTGGTGTCAGGCGCTGTCCCTCCCCCGGCTGCTCGTCCTCCGGAGCGCGCAGCCAGGGTTCCGCGACCCGTGTGTCCCGGGTGCGGTCGATGCGGGCGTGTGGACCCAGCACCGGCCCCACAGCGTGCGCCCTTGCGGGCCGGCGTTGCTCGCTGTGGGGGTGGCGGAAGGGCGTCCCCGGGGGGGGTGCCTTCCACCGTTGTGAGGGGCGCCTGGTGTCAGGCGCTGCCCCTCCCCCGGCCGCTCGTCCTCCGGAGCGTGCAGCCAGGGTTCCGCGACCCGTGTGTCCCGGGTGCGGTCGATGCGGGCGTGTGGACCCGGCACCGGCCCCACAGCGTGCGCCCTTGCGGGCCGGCGTTGCTCTCTGTGGGGGTGGCGGAAGGGCGTCCCCGGGGGGGGCTGCCTTCCACCGTTGTGAGGGGCGCTTGGTGCCAGGCGCTGTCCCTCCCCCGTCCGCTCGTCCTCCGGAGCGTGCAGCCAGGGTTCCGCGACCCGTGTGTCCCGGGTGCGGTCGATGCGGGCGTGTGGACCCAGCACCGGCCCCACAGCGTGCGCCCTTGCGGGCCGGCGTTGCTCGCTGTGGGGGTGGCGGAAGGGCGTCCCCGGGGGGGGCTGTCCTCCACCGTTGTGAGGGGCGCCTGGTGCCAGGCGCTGTCCCTCCCCCGGCTGCCCGTCCTCCGGAGCGTGCAGCCAGGGTTCCGCGACCCGCGTGTCCCGGGTGCGGTCGGTGTGGGCGTGGGGGCCCGGCACCGGCCCCACAGCGTGCGCCCTTGCAGGCCGGCGTTGCTCGCTGTGGGGGTGGCGGAAGGGCGTCCCCGGGGGGGGTGCCTTCCACCATGGTGAGGGGCGCTTGGGGTCAGGCGCTGTCCCTCTCCCGTCTGCCCGCCCACTGCCGGGTGGGTTGCCGGGGTTCGTTGGGTGTGTGCGGTGTGTGTGGTGCGCCTGTGCCGTGCGTGTCGTGGTGCGTGGTGCTGCTCTTTCCTTGGTCCTCCGGTGCTCCCCTCTCCGGTGTCTCGGTGCGGTGTTGTGCTCGCCGTGTGCCCGCCGTGTCCCCTCCCCTGTGTGCGCCCCTTGCTCGTTCGCTGGCTACCCCTTGTTCCTTTCCCGGCTTCGTTGCTCTTTACCCTTTCCTCTACCCCTCTCCCTGGCATGCACTTTTTCCCTGTCTCCGCTTTGTTGCGTGTCTCTGTCTTTTTCCTTGTCGGCCCGGGCTTCCTCTTTTGAACCTGCGTAGGGAGAGAAGGGTGCGTAAGCAAGCCTGCGGCGGCGGCGGTTTTGTCGCGACACGGCACCTCGAGCTGGCTGGTACGTCATGCGACATTCGTGTGCGACCGGCTTGCGTGTAGGTTTATCGCCCCACTTGCTCCCGGCTTGTTTCCACCCCCCTTTGGTCGCTACCTTTTCTCGTCGCCCGTTCCGCGCGCGCGGCGTGGCATGCAACATACCTGCCTCTTTCCCCACTACCTTAACGTGTTCTAGTCCTCCCGCCTTGTCGGGCGTTCGCTTATGTGCGACGACGGCACGACGCAATACTTGCCTAAGCGTCTAAGACAACCCTACTTTAACGCCCGGACGACGCAGACACGAGCATACGCTTCTCTTCGGGACCTGTGAGGATAGAACATGGGTGCGTGCACGTGTGTTTGTTGGGACCCGGCACTCGCCGGCGCTATGCTATTTGTGTGTTTGCTCTTCCTGTTCCCCTCCCTGGCTATTTGTGTGTTCTAACCCACGCAACTCCGCGGTTGGCGACGTGGCACGACACGGTAACATACTTGCGTTCTTGGTGGCGGTGTGTGGCTTGTCTACTTTTCGTTTGCATGCGGCGGCATACCTTTTGTTCCCTTTCGCCCCCTTTCGCCTCCTACACAAGCGGACGTGCGGGTGGGCGGTGGGCACGTCTCGGTTACGTAGCGTAGCGTGGCAACATACTTGGACCCCACTAGTCACGTGTGTATGCTTGGTTTTTTTTTTTTTTTTTTTTTTTTTTTTTTTTTTTTTTTTTTTTGTGTTGTGCTTTACCTCGGTGCTCTTTTTGTTCCTCCCTGTTTGTCCCTTCATACCATGTTGCTCGTCCGTGGCGGTGATGGCCTTGCGGCGTTCCGGGCATGCGCGTGCGGGCATACCTTTCTTTCCCTATGCGAGTGGGGGTGAGCATAGGCGTTCTTTCGGTGCCACCTCTTGTTGGTTTTCCTTGCCGGTGCGGTTTTCGTTGCGCTTTTCGTGGCGGCGCACTTTGGCGTTGCTTATCACGTTACTTGTTTTGCGCTTGTTACGGCGTTATGCACACAACATATGGCACATAACATACTTGCTTTCCGGCGGCCGGTGGCGTTGTTGTTGCTTGTGTGTATTTTTCATGCACGACATTCAACATACTTGGGTACATGTGCGGCCTCTTGCTCTTTTTGTTGTGATCCCCTTCGCGCGTATTTCCTACATGAGCGGGCTTGCATTGCTTGGTCGTGTACTTGTGGTATATCTCCACCGTGGTGCGGTTCGTTACCTATTTATTCTCCTTGTCTACCTCTTTCCGCGTTGTGCTTGTTTCGTTGGTTTTTCGCGGTGCGCGGCACATAACATACTTGCTTGTCGGCGGCCGGTGGCGTTGTTGTTGTCTATGTGTGGGTTGTTTTGGGGCGCGCACAAGTCCCTAGCGCCTAGGGCACGCACTTTGCTAGGTGGTTTGGGGCAAGCAACGCTCAGTTTCTTCGCCGTCGCGACTCTATTGTTCGTCGTTTTCGGTGAGTGTCCTATATTTTGCGACCTCGCCAAACAGCGGCGTAAAATTGTTGGGGGGGTTTCTGAGGTCGGAAAAGACGATTTTTCGCTTTGTTTCTGCTGGCGGTGCGTCTTTTTCTCGTAATTTTATTTTTCTTCTGCTGCGATCGCGCGACGGTGTGGATTGTGGTCGAGGGGGTGGAGGGTGACGGTGTGGCGGTGTTTCCAGCTGTGAAATGCTAGGAGGGCGTGGAGGCCGTATCTGGTGTCCCCGGGCGGGCGGGGGTAGGTTTCGGCTGCTGCCTCCAGGAAGGCGTCCGCGGTGCCTTTCCAGGTGTCGTCCCAGAGAAGGTCTTCCTCTGTGCCCCACTCGTTGTCGTACCTTTTCTCCTGCTTCCATCCCTGGAGGGTCGCGTGGTCCTCAGGGAGGTCCCGTTGGACGGACTGGTAGTACTGCTCGGCGTTCATGGGGGCTAGGGTGCTGGCCAGCGTGGTGTAGATGTCCTTTGGGGGGGGGGGCGGTGGGGGCGTGGCGGTGCGGCCGGGGTCGGGCTCCTCTCGCTGGTGTTCCGCGTTCCGGTCTGCGGTGGACGCGGGGGATGTGGAGCGTGGTGGCATGGGGTGGTCGGGCTCTTGCGGTTCCGTGGGTTGCTGGTGGGCTTGTGGGCGCGGGGCCGTGGCTGCCAGTAGGTGTCGGATGGCCGGGAGGATGTCGAAGTCGTCTTCCCAGCAGTGGGCTGGAGCGCACGCCCTGTCAGGGGAAGCGGGGGGGGGCGTGTTGCGGAGCGGTGTACGATAGGGTGGGCGACGCGTGCGGGTGGTGGCGTGCTCGCTCTGCCGTTCTATTTCCCGCGGGCCCTGACCTTGGGGGTGGTGGTGTTGGTGATGTTGGTGGTGAGGGTGGTGTGGGCGCCGGAGTGGATGATTGTGTCGGTGGCGGCGCTGTTGGTGAGGGTGGTATGGGCGTTAGAGTAGATGAAGCTGGTGCTGGGCTATGGTTGATGGTGGTTAGCTGGTGGGTCAGCTGTTGTCGCTGTCGTCGTCGCCGGTGGTGTTGGTGTCTCTGATGACGAGGTGATGGTCGGTGAGCATGGCGTGGGTGACGTATGGGCGTATGTGGTGTTGTCGGCGGTAACGTTTGTGGGCCGGATGTGGCGGTGGTGGCGAGGGTGCTGTAGTTGACGGGTGGTGTGGTGCACGTCGCCTCCGGTGGTGGAGGTGTGATGGGTGCCGTGGTGGTGTCGGCGATGGTGGGGTGCCGCGGGTGGTGTATTGGTTGTTGGTGGTGGAGATGTTCCTGGTTTGTGGGTAGTCCCTGTCCGGCGGTGGTGGTGTTGGTGGTGTCGGTGCTCGTTGAGGCCGTTGGCGACGCCGGGGGTTCCTGGTCTCGCGTGGGGTGGTGGTGGCGGTGGTGAGCGTAGGCGGTGCCATGGGCGTTGGTGCCATTGACGGCTCGGCCGGGCGTGCTGGTGCCGGTTTCGGGTGTAAGTGTGGTTCGGGGTGCGGCATTGGTGGGTGGCTTTGACGGCGGGTGGCGTGACTGGTGGGTGGCAGCGGTAGGGGGCTGTCGGTTGTTGGTGAGGCTGTCGTTGTCGGTGTTCCGGTTGGTGCCGGTGACGGTGTCGCTGGCCGTGCAGATGGTGGGGGGGACTCGTACCCTGGGGTCGCCGTGGCGTTCGGTCGACGGTGGTGCTTCCGGTGGTGTTCGTGTGAGTTGGCCGGGACTGGGGTCGGCGTTGCTCTGGCTGGTGTCGTGCGTGCGGGCTGTGTGATTTTTGCGTCCGGGGTCGGTGGCGTTGGTGACGGTGGTGTGTTGGGGGTCGGCGCCGGTGGTGGCGGTCCGATGGTGAGGGTGCCGGGGACGTTGGGTGGGTCCGCGCTGTTGGGCCTTCTTCTCGCCATTCCTGGCGGAGGTTGCTGGCGGTGGTGTCGCTGGTGGCGAGGGTGTGGTGGTGTTGCTGTGGTGTTTTGTGCTGCTTGGCTGGGTGGTGGGGACCCCTGGTTGATGTTGACGTTACTCCGGGTGATTTCGATGCGGTGGGTGCGATGGCGTTTGGCGTTGTTGTTTCTACCCTTGGTTGGGGGCCTGGTGGGCGGCGCTGGTGGCGTTTGTTCGCCAGCCGTGGTGGCGTCCTTGGTGTTGTCGTCGATGGGGGCGCCCTAGGTGTTACTCTGTGCCGGGGTCGTGGTGGTGGTGTTAGGGGTGTTGTGGGTGACGGTACCTCGGTTCGTCGTTGGTGGGGTTGGCGGTGGTGTGTCTCGCGGTGGTCGGGTGGCGTGGGTGTTTTTGGTGTTGGTGCCGGGTGGCCTGTGTGCTGGTGTTCGGTGGTTCCGGGCGTGCCATTCGTGGCTGGTGTTTGGCCGGTCTGTGGTCCTGGTGGTGTCGGCCGTCCGTGGGTCCGTAGTGACAGGTGTTGCTGCGGTTGCGGTTTAGGGTGACCTTGCTGCGGTTGGGTGGTGGTGTCGCCGTGTTGCCGCTGTCGTCGGTGCCGGTGTTGGCGTTGGTGGGGGTGCCCCCGGGGGAGCTGTGTGTGTTGGCGTTGTAGGGTGTTGTAAGTGCTGCCCTGGCGGTGTTCTGACGGCGGAGGGGGGACCTCGCCACTCCTGGCGGAGGTTCCCATGTGCGTCGTTGGCTGGAGGGTTGGCCTTGGCCCCCTCGGTGTCCTTGCTGCCGATGGTGTCTCACCGGGATGCGGGATGGGGGATGCTCCGGGTTGCTGTCGGTGAGGTCCCACTGCCGGTGGCGCCGTCGGTGATGCTGGTGGTGAGGTCGTTGCGGGCGTTGCCATGGTTCACGGTGTCTCTGATGTTGTTGATGCTGCTGGTGGTTGGTGTGGGTCTGTGTGTGGGTTGTCAGTGGCTGCTGCTGGTGCTGGTGGTGGTTCTGGGTGCGGGCCGGTGGGTGGTGCGGTTGGAACGCCTTGGGTGTAACTTGGCCGCTGGGTGGTTTCTTGTGTTGGTCCGTTGTTGGTTCCGGGCGTCTCCGTTGGTGAGGGTGTTGTGGTGTTCGGTTTGGGTGTTGGCGGCGGTGCAGGTGTGGGTGTCGCAGTTCCTGGCCCTGGGTCTGGGCGTGGCCGTTTGGGTGTTGCTGGGTGTGGGCGTTCGCCTCTCCTGGCTGAGGGCTCGGTGGCGTTCGTTCGCCAGCCGTGCTGGCGTCCTTGGTGACGCCGTTGGTGGGGTTGCCCTAGGTGGCCGGGCCGTGGTGGTGGTGTTGGGGGCGTTGTAGGTGACGGCACCTCGGCCCGTCGTTGGTGGGGTTGGTGGTGGTGTGGATAGTGCCGTGGGTGTTGGTGGCGTTGGTGTTGCCGAAGGCGAGGGTGCCTTATGTGTTACTTGGTGGTTGGCGTGTGTCGTGGTGGTCTGTTGGCGTGGGTGTTGTTGGTGTTGGTGCTGGGCGCGGCCTGTGTTTGGGTGGTCGGCGGTTCCGGGCGTGCCACTCGTGGCTGGCCGTCGCGGTGTTGGTGACGGTGCTGGCGAGGGCGCCGCCGGTGGAGCTGTGGCCGATGTGGGCGCTGCGGGTGTTGCCCTGGTGGATGGTGGTGTTCTGACGGCGGGGGTGGGACCTCGCCACTTCTGGTGGAGGTACCCATGGGTGTCGCTGGCCTGTGTGTTGGCTCCCTTGGTGTTGTTGATGCCGATGGTGTTGTACCGGGCGGTGTTGCCGTGGCGGTTGCCGTTGACGCTCTGGTTTGTCGGTGCTGAGGCCGTACTGCCGGTGTCGGTGTCGGTGATGCCGGTGGTGAGGTCGTTGTGGGCGTCGCTATGGTTCTCGGCGTCTCGGACGCTGCTGATGCTGGTGGTGGTTGGCGTGGGTCTGTGTGTGGGTGGTCAGCGGCTTGCGTTCAGGGCGGTGGTTGGTTTCTGTGGCTCTGTCTGGGGGGGTGTGCAGTAGGTGGTGTGGTCTGCTGGTGCTGCTGTTGGTGTAGGTGGCGTAGGCGTTGCTCCGGGTGGTGTCGTGGGTGAGGGTGGTGTTGGCGGCGCCGGTGGTGTGGGTGTCGCCGGGGATTGCATGGTGGTTCCGGGCGCGTGCCCTCGCTTCCCCTGGCCGGGGCTTGGTGGTTTGTTGGCTCACCGGCTGTGGTGGTTTCGGTGTCCTCCGGTGGTAGAGGTTGCTGGTGGCGACGCTGATGGTGGGGTGTTGCCGGCGATGGTGTGCTTGATGCCGTTGGCTTGGGTGATGTAGGTGCTGGAACCGGCGGTGGCATGCGTAGGTTTCGTAGGCGTTGGTGCCGGCGGTGAGGGTGTTGGTGAGGGTGTTGTGCTGGCTTGATTTTTGGCGGTGTTGGTGTTTCCGATGGCGTGGATGCCAGTGGCGGTGGTTCTGGGTGCGAGCCGGTGGTGGACCGGATCGGCTGGGTGCGGTCGTTGGTCAGTGTTGGGTGGCTTTTTGTGTTGGTTTGTTGTTGGTGAGGGTGTCCAATGTCCTAGTGTTTTGGTGGGTGCTGGGGTCGCTGGTGTTGCCGATGGTGCCTCCGCTGGTTTCGGGTGTGTCCGCTGGTGAGGGTGTCGTGGCGTCCGGTTTGGGCGTTGGTGGCGGTGCTGGTGTGGGTGTCGTAGTGCCCGGTCCTGGTGTTGGGCGTGGCCGTTCGGGTGTTACTGGGTGTGGCTGTTCGCCACTCCTGGCTGCGGGCTTGGTGGGTCCTCCTTTGCGTCCTAGCGGTTTCTGGCGGCCCTGCAGCCCCCCTGGCGGGGGGGGGTTGCTGGGTTCCTGTTGTTTGGGTTTGTGTGTGTTGCGTGTGTGGTGCGGGCGGCGCCTGCGCTTTGGTGTGTGGTGTGCGCTTGTGGGGCTCGTATCGGTGGCGGTTGTGGGGGTGTGTGTTGTGTGCACGCTCGGGCGTGTGTGCGGTGTGTTGGTGGTGCGTTTGGGTGCCTGTCCTCGCCTTTGCGGGCGTGGTTTGGCGGCCCTGTTTGGTGTGGGGGCTGTGTGTCGTGCCCCCCCCCCTGCCTCGGCTGTGTGGTTCCCCGCCCCCCTTGGCTGGGGTCTGTTGGTGGTGTGTCCCCTTGCTGTCCCCTTTGCGTGCCCTCCTCCTTCTGTCTCTTTTCCGTGTCGCTTGGGGCGGTGTCGTGCCCGGGCCTTCCCGGCTGTGGTGTGTGGGGGGGGGTCCTTGTCGCCGGCTCGGGTCCCTTCCCCTGGTGTTTCCCCGTGGGGGGGCCGTTGCTTGCACTCCCCGTCAGGGTGTAACTCTGTTGTACGGATGCCGTCCATGGACCTGTTCCGTAGCCAGGTACTCCAGTCGTTCCCCACACCGGGGTCGGGTACACTGTGGGTCGCTGGGGAGTCCTTGCGGGACAGGCGCGTCTTTTGCCTGCCCCGATGGACGGTGTGCCCTACCCGCAGCCCCTCGCTGGGCCCGAACCGCAGTACGTGCCGTGGGGAGTGTTCTTGGTCAGGCCCATTGGTCACCCCCCCAGGCCGGTGCCACCGCGGGCCGCTCACCAACGGTCCCGGGCGTATCCCACCTTATTGCGTGTGCTCAGACGGGGCCGATACGGTCACCGGGGGGGCCCCCAAACCCCTGAGGTTGGGTCCCTCGCCTGCGCCCCCCGTGGGCCCTTTTCGTCCCGCCCCCCTTTTCGCTGTGCGGTTTGCGGTGGTTGGTGTCCCGTCTCTCCGGGGCGGGGTGGTGGTGGTGGGGGGGGGGGTTTTTTTCGCTGTTCCTGGCTGTGTTGCTTGCGGGCGTGTCGCCCCCTCCTCTGGTCGTGGTTCGCCGCCGGTGTGTGTGTTTGTGGCGCGGTGCGTGCGCGCGTGGTGTCTGTGTTGGTGTGTGGTGTGTGGTTTGTGGTGTGTGGTGTGCGGTGGTGGTGTGTTGGTGGGGTTGTGGCGGGTGTGTGGTGTGGTTGGTCCCTCGCCACTCCTGGCGGAGGTTCCTGTGTGCTACTCCCCGCCACTCCTGGCTGGGTTTCGCTGCCTGTGGTGTTGTGCGGCTCCCCGCCACTCCTGGCTGGGGTTCCGCTGCCGGCAGTGGCGTGTGGTGTGTGGTGTGTGGTGTGTGGTGTATGGTGTGCGGTGGCGGTGTGTTGGTGGGGTTGTGGCTGGTGTGTGGTGCGGTTGGTCCCTCGCCACTCCTGGCAGAGGTTCCCGTGTTCTACTCCCCGCAACTCCTGGTTGGGTTTCGCTGCCGGTGGTGGTGGGCAGTCCTCGCCACTCCTGGCTGAGGTCTCCGGGCGGCGGTGGTGTGTGGTGGGGTTGTGGCTGGTGTGTGGTGTGTTTGGTCCCTCGCCACTCCTGGCGGAGGTTCCTGTG
This sequence comes from Eutreptiella sp. 'Long Island Sound 2002', assembly GCA_964036045.1. Taxonomy (NCBI): domain Eukaryota; phylum Euglenozoa; class Euglenophyceae; order Eutreptiales; family Eutreptiaceae; genus Eutreptiella; species Eutreptiella sp. 'Long Island Sound 2002'. The sequence continues at coordinate 133,786,323 of OZ038383.1, forward strand.
TGCTACTCCCCGCCACTCCTGGCTGGGTTTCGCTGCCTGTGGTGGTGTGCGGTTCCCCGCCACTCCTGGCTGGGGCCTGCTGGCGGCGGTGGTGCGTGGCGTGTGGTGTGTGGTGTGTGGTGTGTGGTGTGCGGCGGTGGTGTGTTGGTGGGGTTGTGGCTGTGGTTGGTCCCTTGCCACTCCCGGCGGAGGTTCCTGTGTTCTACTCCCCGCCACTCCTGGCTGGGTTTCGATGCCGGTGGCGGTGGGCGGTCCTCGCCACTCCTGGCTGAGGGCCCTGGGCGCGGTTCCCCGCCACTCCTGGCTGGGGTTCGCTGGCGGCGGCGGTGTGTGGTGGGGTTGTGGTTGGTGTGTGGTGTGGTTGGTCCCTCGCCAGTCCTGGCGGAGTTTCCTGTGTGCTACTCCCCGCCACTCCTGGCTGGGTTTCGCTGCCGGTGGTGGTGTGCGGTTTCCCGCCACTCCTGGCTGGGGCCTGCTGGCGGTGGTGGTGCGTGGTGTGTGGTGTGTGGTGTGCGGCGGTGGTGTGTTGGCGGGGTTGTGGGTGGTGTGTGGTGTGGTTTGTCCCTCGCCACTCCTGGCGGAGGTTCCTGTGTGCTACTCCCCGCCACTCCTGGCTGGGTTTCGCTGCCGGTGGTGGTGGGCGGTCCCCGCCACTCCTGGCTGGGGTCCGCTGGCGGCGGTGGTGTGTGGTGTGTGGCGGTGGTGTGTTGGTGGTTGGTCCCTCGCCACTCCTGGCGGAGGTTCCTGTGTGTTACTCCCCGCCACTCCTGGCTGGGTTTCGCTGCTGGTGGTGGTGTGCGGTCCTCGCCACTCCTGGCTGGGGTCCGTTGGCGGCGGTGTGTGGCGTGGTCGGTCCCTTGCCACTCCTGGCGGAGGTTCCTGCGTGCTACTCCCCGCCACTCCTGGCTGGGTTTCGGTGCCGGTGGTGGTGTGTGGTCCCCCGCCTCTCCTGGCTGGGGTCCGCTGGCGGCGGTGGTGTGTGGTGTGTGGTGTGTGGTGTGTGGTGTGTGGTGTGTGGTGTGTGGTGTGCGGTGGTGGTGTGCTGGTGGGGTTGCGGCTGGTGTGTGGTGTGGTTGGTTCCTCGCCACTCCCGGCGGAGGTTCCTGTGTGCTACTCCTGGTGGAGGGTCCCGGGCGCGGTTCCCCGCCACTCCTGGCTGGGTTTCGCTGTCGGCGGTGGTGTGTGGTGTGCGGTGTGTGGTGTGTGGCGTGTGGCGTGCGGCGGTGGCGTGTGTGGTGGGTTTGTGGCTGGTGTGGTTGGTCCCTCGCCACTCCTGGCGGAGGTTCCTGTGTGCTACTCCCCGCCACTCCTGGCTGGGTTTCGCTGCCGGTGGTGGTGTGGTGTGGTGGTGCGGCGGGTGTGTCTTCCGGGTGCCCTTCCCCTTGGCCTTGGTGTGTGTGTGTGCGCTGTGTGGCCCTTCGTGTTGGTGTGGGTGGCGTGGGGGGGGGGGGGGGTCGCGCTCGGTGTGGCTGTCGTGCGTGCGCGTGTGTGTGCTCGCGGTGTGTGGTTGGTGGGGTGGGGTGTGTCATACCTTGGCTGGTTCTCGTCGTCGGTCGTCGGCATGTTGCAAAAGGCAGAAGAAGAGGTCCTGTAGATGCGTAGCAGAGATGCGTGGCATGTGTGATGCGTAGCACGTACCTTTCCTTTCGTCCCATCATGTTTTCTTCCCCTGTTGAGAAAGAGCGTGCGCAGGTCCTTTTTTTTTTTTTTTTTTTGCGTGTTGTGTTTTGTGTCTCCTCCCTCGTGTTTTTTTTTTTTCTCGCTGCGCCTTCGATAACATACCTCTCCGCATTGCGTTTCCCCTATAGAGAGGGCTTGGAAGGCGGTTTCGTGTTTTTTTTTTTCAACATACTTGTTGTACCTTGTGCCGCTTCTTGTTGCCGTCCCCTATAGAGAAAGCGTGTGTTTGTTTGTGGGTGGGGCGGGGGTGGGGTTGCATACCATGACTTTCCTTTGTCTCGTCTCCGTCTTCGTGCATCTTGCGGCTTTGTGTGCGTTTGTGTTTTCGTCCCCTTGGCGCCTTCCCTCGCATTTTTAACATACTTGTTCGTCATACCTCCATACCATTGTTTCCCCGTGGTACGTGGTCATTCCCTATAGCGAGAGCGTGTGTGTGTTTGCGGGCGGGGCGGTGTGGGGTTCATACCTTTTTTTTCCTTGCTCTTGTCTCCGTCTTCTCGCTCCTTGCGGTCTTGTTTATGTGTGTGCGTGTGTGCGTGGTCCGTCCCTTTGGCGCCCTCCCTCGTATTGTTAACATACTTGCTCGCCATACCGTTGTTTCCCCGTGGTTGGTGGGCTTTGCTTGTTCGCCTTTTCATTGTTTCCCCTTTGTCCGTGGCCGCCTCATACCTTTTGCGCTTTTGTGGATTTTCTTTTTTTTTTTTCGTGTATCTCGCGGCGGTCGGGGCCTATGGAGGAATAAATATGGGGGATATATGGTTGTGGTTTGTGTTTGCGGGCGTGCCTTTTGACGTGCGTGGCGGTTCGTCGTTCTTTTTTGCGTGCGGTGTTGTCCCTTGGCGCCCTCCTTCGCAACATACTTGGTTTTCTCATCCACGTATGTGTAGCGGTGGATACGATATGTAGGACGCATGGGGCCGTAACATACTTGGTTGTCATACCTCGTTTTCCCGTGGTCCGTGGTCGCGTCTTTTTTGTTTGTGGTTTGGTGTTTCCCTTTTTGTTGCGTTTCCTTCTCTCTTTTTTTTTTTTTTCCTTTTTTGACGCGCACATGTCGCCTAGCTCCTATGGCACGCACTTTGCTAGGTGGCTCGGCGCTCGCTTTGTTCTTGTCTTCGTCGTCGTGGCTCGCTTGTTTTTGGTGTTCGCCTCTTTTCTTCTTCTTTGTTGGTGGAGCGCGCACAAGTCCCTAGCGCCTAGGACACGCACTTTGCTAGGTGTTTTGGAGCATGCAACGCTCAGGTTCTTCGCCGTCGCGACTCTATTGTTCGTCTTTGTTTTGTGAGTGTCCTAAATTTTGCGACCTCGCCAAACAGCGGCGTAAAATTTTTTGGGGGGTTTCTGAGGTCGGAAAAAACCATTTTTCGCTTTATTTTTGCTGGCGGTGCGTCGTTTTCTTAGTTTTGTATTATTCTTCTGCTGCGATCGCGCGACACTACTGGTCAGGTACCTGGAACCCGGGGGACTCCGTCACCAGGCAGGAGGTGCGTCATGAAGGGCCCCCCACTAGGTCCCGGTGGGGAGGATATCACCTCGCCCGACCAGGTGGCCCCCCGGGGCCGAAAGGCGTCTAGTACCCGAAACCGCAAAACTCAAACCTCAAACCTCAAACTTCAAGCTAAAACCTGACTTCGAAGGCCCTGCCGACCCACAATCTCAGAAAGAGGTCCATGATATTGATCGCCGGGCCCCATGTAGGCCCCATAAAAAGCAGACCACCCCAGCCACTGCAGTCCCGTTTTCTGTAGCCAAACTGGATGTAGAGCAATGCGTCTAGTGGTGGACTATCGTAAGGTGGACAAGAAAACCCAGAATTACTCCAATTGTATTTGGAATATGGATAGCATCCTCCGAGAGCAGGTTAGAAACCACACTGCACAAACACAGCGGTTTATGGCAGCTTGACCTAACCGCAGCAGCCCAAATGCAGCCTACCTGTATAACCCTTAAAATGAGCTCCCCACTCGACCCATCCACGGGCCCGCAGATTCTGACAGAAACTATGCAGGCTCTTGAGTGGACCAGTTTCGTATCCATCGTGGAGGGAACACCAAAGCTTCTGCGTCCTGGATGCTCATTGCTCAAAAAACACAGGGCCGAAAATGGTGGCTTGACACACCAGTGCTTCAGGAGAAAATGTCACGTGTCACACTATGTGGAACTTACCTGAGTCGCCAAAACAAAATGCCTCTTACGCAGGATTGTCTTCATTGTTCAAGATCGCGAACATGATCCCTCTGACTACTCAGAGCAGCCCAAGGACCATGCTTTTCCGGCCCTACTACTAGAAAAAAGAACCGACCGAGTCCTAAAGTGTCGCGGATTCCTAACTTTGGAGTTTATTGTTTTTAATAAAAAAACAACCAAAAAATTGGGACCCTCCGGTTGTGTCATTCTCGGAACGGAAAGCAAAACGGCGCAACAAACAAATTGTACCGCAACACAGGCCCAAAAATCATTGCATTTTGGCTTTTTTTTTGCGGAAGCAATTTTGGTTAAAAGATGACTCCAAAAATTTGTATTTCCGCGACCAACAACACTTTCCTACCACGAATGAGGTGTCTTCGTAAATCTTTCAAATTCGGACGGCAAGCCTAATGACTGCTTGCATTTAGTTAGTGTCTCTTACCTTGGATACCCAATGATAGGCAGCTATGTTGTACGCTAGTGCTCAGTTGGTCGAAAAGGTTGACCTAGAGCGCCTCAGTTTACAAAAAAAGTGAAAACCGCCATGAAAAGATGATGTAGATTACAATGTCTCATATCTTCAAAATCCTCTCATCTACTTACCACACTCTGCTAAAGCGCTGCAGTATGCCTAAGAGAGGCTGGAGTCTTCGGAAGGTAAAGTGCCAGATGGACCTGAAGCTAAAACCTGACTTTGAAGGCCCTCCCTACCCATCTCAAAAAGATGGTCACTGCATGGAAGACAAAACCGCCCCCACCACTGGAGTCCCGTTTTCTTGTAGCCAAACTGGATGTAGAGCAATGCGTCTAGTGGTGGACTAGTGGTGGACGCAGAATTACTCCGAGTGTATTCCCAATATGGAAAGCGTCCTCCAAGTGTAGGTTGAAAACCAAACTGCACAAACACACGGCTTTTTACCCTTTTTATCAATGGACAAATTTGTAAAGCCATCGGTTGTCAGCCAGTCCTCATGAGATGAGCTCAATTACAACGAGATTATGACGCCGCTCCTAAGTTTGATGATGGTGACAGTGAAGTGTGAATCTTAGGCGGCCAAAACAGGTACACTTTTGCACCGGGGTTGTTGGAAAAATGAACCGAAAAATATGGTGGGTAACTTCTACCAAATACGCACTTTTTTGTCAATGTGTTTTCGAAGCCGGAATGTGTCTGAAAAAAGTCACTTTTTCAACAAGTCTGTACAAAAGGGATGCCTCTTCACACTTCCTCATCGGGAATCGGGAGGCCTCGCAATCCAAAAAATATTTCCGTTGGAAAATGGAGCTATTTATCCACACTTTGGATTGCGAGGCCTGGCAATACACCCGATTGGAATATGTGAAAGGACCCCGTTTCACCAATATGTGGTTGCTGTCCAATGCAGCTGTCAATATAGATAGGTGAAATTCTGTATATGCATTCTCAAAATGGGCGGTAAAATAGCCAAATTACCCAGTTTGGAATGCGAGGCCTCGAATTCCAATTCAGAATGTGGCTAATTCAAGGGACTTACCAACAATTTCAATTTGCATTGCGAGGCCTCGCAATACAAATTGAAAATGGCATTATTTACAAACATTCTTCAGTCATTGAGCATGAAAAGGCTTAAACAAACATCACGCCAAACCATTCTGAGGTACCAAAGTAAAAACGTAGGGTACCTAATTCAACATACCCCAGATTTTGGGCCCCTACCAGTAGAATATAGCTAAATTGCCAAATCCAGCATATTCCTTTTTTGGGCCAAAAACATGCATTTTTGGGGGTATTTGGACCAAAAAGCTGACCGCTTAAATTTTCCCTCGGCAAAAAGTAGGTGAATGAGGCAAGTTACCTAGTCAAAAATTGCAGACACCCCGGTACAAAAGTGTACCTGTTTGGGCCACCTAAGTGAATAGTGCATGTGATACGATTTGGCCCATGGGTGCCTATGTTGTGGTTTGACTTGGGAACTGTCCGGTTTCTCGAAAATCCCAAAATACAACGAACCCCTTTCTGCGCAGGATCTTTAGGCGGAGCACCAAATCGTACCCATTTCCCAAATTGGAAGACAAAAACCCTGTTAAAGGATATCGAAGTATTGTACACCACTTCGCTGACAGCAACTGGCATCTCGATGCTTCATATGTATTCGCAGACTGCAGTGCGATTGCGATTCGCGCGCTCGCTGCGCTGCTGCTGCTGAAAAACATAACACTACCCCCCCTGAGACCTCGAAGATTGAACTGAAGTAAGAAAAAGTCACTGCCATGTCTTTCTTGGAGGGCTTGATCCAGGCCAAGCCCCCCTTAGAACCCTTTTGTTGATGCTAGGACTTACTTAATCATTTTTATCTCTCTTTTGAAGCTTAAAGTACACTTTCTCAATGTAACTAGGGTTATAACCCTAGCCCCCCCATGAAGTTCACTCCTACCACTCAACTGAGCGGAGGTATCTTCCTTCATGGAGGTTATACCGAAATAAAGTAGGCATTTCAGGCCTAAGGCCTTGGAGGTTGAGCCTAGTGGTCCCCCACCCCAAGACCCCTATACTCAACTTGTTCTACCACTTATTTTGGTTTTACATTTTAACTGTTTCTGAATTCAGTTGCTTGGCCAAGTCACCCCACCAAGCACACCCTCTGGCACTACCCCACTACAATACACCCAGGGGCGGTAACCCAGATCAAAGAGACGCTCTCTCCAACCCTCCCGGACACCCACAACGCCCACCAGCCGGGGAGGTTCATGGTATACTGGAACTTCCCAACAGACACCGGCATGGTGCCCCAGGTCGCTGAGCCCCCACTGCCCCCTACCGTCACGGCACTCGCCAAGGCGGCTCAAGCCATGGGGCACAGGGAACGTGCCCCACAGGACTGGACACCGAACGTCCTTGTCGAACAACGCACCCACCACAACGCCAACAAAGCACAGCAGGCTGGACGCCAAATACACCCGCCATTGCACGCCAAAGACGGTAACCTCCAACCCCACAGCCCATGGATGGTACACTTCATACTGGAAGACCATGGGGACAAACGGAAGGGCACGGAAGTACAAATCACTCACGCCCTGGCACACACACACCTCAACTACACCGTCCCCACCTCAAATGCACTAGTCACCTACGGCGAGGCACGGAAGTCGACGTACAGATTGCAGGCCAACACCGAGGGCACGGCATACACAGTGTACACTTGGGCAAGGTACGGGGACCTACCGGCCCCCATCTGGCACCCGGACCCGTCCTGGCACCAACCTCTCCACGGGAGACGAGTACCACGCCAGAGTGTTAAGCCAGACCCCCAAACCGGCGCCAGAGCAGCCCCAACCCAAACCGAGGCCCCGCCCGGGGGGAGCGGACGCCTCAGCCCGCAGAGCCAAACGGCCCAAACCGGAGCCCAAAGTGGCCCCAGCGCCGCCGCCACCCGATCCGCAACCGAAGCCGAAGGCCCCAGCATGCCCGCTTTTCACACGGGCGGAACGTGCCGCCATGCACCCCGAATGGCCAGACGGCGCAGAAGTACAAGGAGTATACGGAACCACGCTTAAAGGGCAACCGAAACAATTCGTATGGTTCCAGGGCAAGATACAGGGCAGACTGGCCACACCGGGCCAACACAGCAACCTACAGTTGAAAATCAAGTGGCACGCACTCCCAGAATGGGGCGAAAAAGTGGAGACCTCAAACCTCGAACTCTGGGACGACAGACAATTCCCGGAGTGCCCGGTGCAGCTCCGCACACCCGCCAACCAGGTACCACCGGGCACCGTCTGGACGGGTGACGTGCCGCAGACATGGCTGGAGGAACCGGATATACCGGAGGAAGAGAGGATGCCTGCAGCGATCAACCACAAACTGCGACTGGGACAATGACTACTACCACGCCGCGCCGGGGACTGCCCAGGGGCCACCAACATGCGCGCCCCCGAGGTCACAACTGCGCTCGTCACTCTCATGTCCCTCAACGAACCGGGCGCCCTGTACGACGCGACCAAAGCTCCGGACCTACAAGACGTACCCATCATGGTGAAATGCAACCCGGACGCCATGGTGTGGCAGGAGCAGGCCCTCAAAACCCCGACAACCCACCCCAGCTTAACCCCCATCCTCACCAGGACGGGACACCAATACCGCACCACATGGGTCAAGGGGGTTCCCATGTCCAACAAAAGTGAAGTCCAAGTACACATCCACCACCACCTGGGGGTGGAAGGCCGCCTAGCGGCATACGAGCTGGTAGGCCCAACGTGGCAACTGAATGTCATCAACGTGCACGTCCCCTTTGGAGACGCCACAGAGACGTTCCTCGAACATCTCATGGAGGCCTACCGACAACTTGCCATCATGTGCCCGACTGTCATCATAGGAGACTTCAATGCAGCCCCATCAGCGGACGATCGCGGAGGACGACCGACGCCCGAGGACGCAGCGGTACAAGTGGCCATGCAACATCTAGGCCTGCAGGACCTCACAGCCTCTCTACGAGGCCAGCCCTCACACAGACCACCACAACCTGGCGCGGCAGATTCCCGCATCGACCTCTGCTACGCGGACTCGGCACACGTCGAGGTGACGTGGGTGCAATACCACGACCTGCCATCCAAGATCACCGGACACCGACCCCTGGAGGTACAAATCAAGGTACTTCAGGTACCCCCGGCCTCCAGGGATGGCATGGACTACGAAGAACAAGCACCCATCCAACCGCCAGGAGAGAACGACACCCACGGATGGGTAGCATACTACCGCACGGTAAAACGCATCCTCGGCCAGCAAGACAAAACAGACCTCAACCTCGCCATGCGACAGGCGGCCACGGCATGCGGCCTCAGCGGGCAGCGCAGAACACAGGACGACGGCACCCCGCATCAAGACCTACGATCCCTGGTCACAACCATATGGCACGACAAGCGAGCACTGCACACAGCAATGCACTCACATGACCTGCAAGCCCAACATGACGCCCAGGAAATCGCAGCACGATTGGAAACCGCACGCCAGCAACTCAGAGAATGGCACGTCCGCCGGGCGAAGGAGCTGGCGCAAGAACAACAGCGCTACTTCCAAAACCCCCAACCCTACAAATCACTGAAACACGTGGACAAGGTCCTGGGGGAGACGGGCCACCGAGGCATCAAGGCGGTACGCCTACAGGACGGCACAGCGATCAACGATCCCAAGGTGGTCCTGGAAGAAGTCCTCAACAGCTTCCTGCGCCAGCACAACACTGAGGATGGCGAACTGTCAGCATACACAGAGGAACTGATATCCCACCTGCCAAAACTCTACAACCGGACACAGCGACGAGACATGCACCGAACCCCGTTCACCATTCGGGAGCTCGATGAGGTGTTGTACAAACTCCAACCGGGGAAAACTCCGGGAGTGGACGGACTCCCGGCGGAGCTCTACCGTAGACTACCACTGAACCTGAAGAGACACTTAGTCGCGCGCCTGTGGGATATCGCCATCGGGAAAACGGACGTGCCACCTGACTGGGCGAACCTAGTACACCCGCTCCATAGGAAAGGCGACTGGGCGAACCCCGACAATTGGAGACCCATCGTGTGCGCCACCACGGAGGCCAAACTCATATGGATGCTCATCCTCAAACGGGTGGCCCCGGCAGTGTACCGGGCTGTACCGCCCACCATGTGGGGGGCCATACCGGGTAGATCACCGTTGGAGGCCATATTTATGCAAGACGCCGTGGTGGACATGGACCCGATCAGCCTCATCATCACATCCCTGGACGTCAAGGGGGCCTTCCCCAACACCCCGCACCGCCTCCTACGAGCCGTCTGGGAACACATGGGACTCCCCTTCCAGGGCTTCCTCCAAGCATACCTCGCCACCCGCATGTACGCCGTGAAAACCGACGTGGGCACCACGCCATGGGTCCACCCCGCCAGTGGGGTCCCACAAGGGGGTGCGTAAGGCCCATTCCTTTCCTACTCGTCACCCTCCCGCTGGCGTTTTACATCCGACGCACGTACCCGGACGTGGCACCATATCCCCTACGGACCACGCTCCTAGCGTTTGTGGACGACATGGCGGTGGTGACCGCCACCGCGCGCCAACCCCTGCCGACCACCCCGGACCCCGCCAGAGCCACCAGGGTCCTCCACGTCGTCACCACCTATCTGGAGGGCAATCAGCTGCTGGTACACAACGTCAAATCTGCCACCATGGTACACAATGCACCGCCGCCACCCCTCCGCCCCGGGGACCTGCCCATGGACCCAGTAAACACGGCCACCCACCTGGGAGTCCAGCAAGCGGCCACCGCAGGCGGGGTCACCCTACCGCCAAACCTGTTACGGCAGCTGACAAGGACACTGGTTATAGCACGCATCACAGCACTCTCCACCCAGGCCCTGGCATACTTCCTACAAGCCGTGCTCAACGCAGCTATAGGATTCCAAGCCTTGCACCTAACGCACCCCCAACACATGCTACAAGCGGCCAACACCACAGTACGACGAGCGTGGACCATCCAAGGCCACCGGCCCACGTCACTGCCTGCAACGGTGCGTGCAGCATCGCCACCGTACTACGGAGACAACACCGACCACCTCGTCCACAACGCGTACACAGCTCACACTGCGGCCCACCTGCATCGTCTCATGCACAATCACGAGCCGGAGGTACGGGAAGTCTTCACGCTGACGCTGCGGGAGGCCCAGTACCACCGCAACACCTGCCCCCAATACATACTTCACCAGCGGGGTCACCCCACCAAGGTGGGGACCCGCATATGGAACCACCTACAACTCCTACTGCCCCACCACAACCACGTCATCCAAACGAACCATCGGTGCAGGGAAACCGGCCCTCTGGCGGTCCTTCACACCGATGTCGGGGGGGGGACCAACGGGTAGCACCACCACTCTGGACCTGGTGGGCACCACCCTCCACCTCGTACGGGTCACCCCGAACCAGATGAAGGCCCTTCAACGAGTGGGCACACACCACGTCCCATTCCTACAACACCCGGAGTGGCCCAACAAATCACTTCTGGAGAACCACATGCGCAGTGCGGCCACCCAAACCGGGCACCCCCAGCCAACAGATGGGGAAGTACGTGAGGCGTACAACCTTTTTTGGAACACGCACAAACGACCACTGCCACCGAGCCCACCGCAAGGGAACCAAGCCCACCGCCGGCCACCGGAGCAAGTGGAATATGTACCCAGCACCACGGTACCAGCGGTACTCCTCCTAGCACCCAACGGGCTAAAGACCACGTTGCGGCTCGAAAGCGGGGGGCAACCTGTGGATGCTACCGCCACCCACGGCGCGCCCCTTCTGTCCGCCGCCACTATCGCAAGACAAGCTGACGGGCACCCCCACCACTTGCTGGCGATGTGGTTCCCACACGCTGGCCACCCCATGGCCCCTCCTCCAGTTACTGGCGCGCTACCACCCCATGCCAACGGCCCACGCTACCCCGGAACAGCACCGGTGGCTGCGCACGCACTTCGAACAAGACGCAGAGAGTGACACGGCCACAGTGACGTGGGACCCCAGCACCAAGGCGGAATGGAGATTCCACAGGGGCACGTGGAACACCCAGCACCCAGCCATCACCTTCCCGGTGATAGCCAAGCACCGCAGCGCCACGCCGGAGGCCCCAGCCTACCCGGTCAAACACCGATGCTCCCAAGTACAGGACTGGCAGACGGTCGAGTGGACCACATTCCACCCGCAGACAGCATACTTACTCCAGTACGTGTACGGCTACCTGACACAGGGCCATGAAAGGAACAATGACTATGTCCGCATGAACCCGGCGGCAACCGAGATCATTCGCCAGGGGGTGGGGGTGTATGCTACCCGGAGACTCCGACCGGACACCAACACGCCGTGGGCCACCACGGAACGGGGGGCACACATCCATGCCTACCAACCAACGATGCCGTGCCGCCTGCCGCACCTGAACAACCACACCACGATCATCTTCGCGGATGCCTCCGGCACTACAAGCCTCACCCCGGCAGCCAGAGGGGCGGCTTTAGAGTTGGAAGTGGACACGACAAACCGACTGCACCAACGCCACCTCACGGGGGCTACCATCTTCGGGGCCTCCTCTCACGGAGAACTGAAGACGCTGGCGATTGTCGTGGACGCCGTCAATGACACCCACAAAACGCCGCGTGACCAGACGCACCATGTGTGGGTAGTAGTGGACGCAGCGGTGGACTTCCAAATCGTCCGCAGGCTGGCGCGGCAACCCCTGCACAAGGCGACTGACTCTAGCGTGGGCACCCAGGCCCTACACCTCTGGACAGCCCTGAGGCGCCTCCCCAAACACGTCGTCCTGCATCTCGTCAAACAAGAACCTCATCGGTATAGCCTGGGCAACGGACACATAGACCTGCATGCCCACAACCAGGTTGCCGAGCTCATGCCGGACGGCGAGGACCCACCGCTACGAGACCACATGCACACACACCTCCAGCACCTGCCACCCATCCCACGCCCCGGGGAACCACCAGCCTGGGTGCCGGACGATGGCATCTATAACGACACGGGGAGGGCATACCACTACCCACAACCCATCCGCACCATGGCGCACAATCGGGGCAGTTAAGCCGACAACGCCCTTTTGAGCCGTCTCCAACACGAAATGCGCACCGCATTGTACTTCTCGGCTCTGGACCCATCCCTAATGCCGGTGCACCTGCAGACACAACGTGCCCAGCTCTTGCTCGAGCAGCTACCCCTTCTAGACAGGGTGGCACGCTGGTATGCCCGGCGAGGTATAGACATACCCCCGGAATACACCATATGCCCCTGCCATCTCCAACAGCCAGAAACATGGGAACACTTCAAACGCTGCCCATTAGCCCAAGGGGACAACCACCTGGCCACGTGGGCACCGGAGAACACCATCACACAACACGCTGGATGGGGCCCGGCCACGCCACCGGCAAATGAGGTTCGACGCCTGATGCGACAGCCGGAAATCAAGGAGGCAGTGCTCAGAGGAGCCGTGCCACTCCAGCTTTACAGGGTCGTTGCCGACCACGCCCCAGAACCCAGGGCCACAATACGTCGCATGCAGCTCACCGCCGTCAAAAGGGCGGACGCACAGCTGCAGCACCGCGTCCAAGTATACACACAGGAAGGACAACAAACATCCCACGACCGCCGCACGTACTATAATCTCCTCATCCACTACCAACATGCGCAACCTAGCGACTAGCCACACGCACGGGCCCGCGGCAACAGCCAGGCACCTACCGTAGCACCGCCCGGAGCGCGCGCGCCACTTCCCCGGTAGTGGCCCGATCGTCCTGCGAACGACACCTCTCCTCAGGATGCCCGAAGGTGAAGCACCGCATCCACGGCCGGGGAACCCATGCGGGGTCTGCATGGAGGTGAACGACGACGACGGCAACCCCCTTTGCGGGCATGACCTCTGCTGCGGCGGCACGGAGCAGCTGCACTGGTTCTGCAGCCCGTGCATCGCGAACTTGTGGTCGTTCCCACTCTGCCGGCGACCGCACCGACTCTGCACGGCTCCGCCGCCGCGCGAAACGCAAGACGAAGACCTCACATTCCAGACGCTGCGGACTCTGATCCGGCAAAACGTCTGGAACGACGGCGCGGGGAAGGACAGCCCCAACGTCGAGTGGTTGGACGTCCTCACCGACGAGGACCCAGCGACACCCCCCCCCCCCCCGCCCCCCTGGCGCGCACCAACCTGGGCGCTGCCAGACCCGGACGCGGACCCCACGGTTTACGTCCCCGACCACGAGGACTACAACGACGCACCACGGGGCAGTCTGCCCCCCATTGGCAACCTGCCCGGCAGTTGGGGCTACGTCAGCCCCACGAACCAAAACAACTACCGCAACATCATCGTCACCCTCACCACCCGCCTCCCGATCGCCTTTGGCTGGCTGGTGGGGGACGCGGAATGGGCGATGGGCATCGCCCGCGGTGCCCATGGCGCCGAGTGGGGGGACTTCTTCCACCGCGGCGGGGCCATGACACCGGGGGCGACCGAGAGGCTGATGGCGGCCTACCTCACGTGGAGGGGCATACCCCCTCCACGCAGCCTCGAATCGCTGATACAGCGCACCCTGCAGCCGCACGTCCCGCCACCACAACCGGGCGCATACGGCAATGCAGCGGTGGCCAGGATGATAGCCAGAGGTACCCGGGTCGACGGCTCATCCTACTCCCCCCGGAGAGCCACCGCAACCATCACCACCCCCCCGCCCCGATCCCGCGCCACGACAGCGACTAGGGCCACGAACGTACGGGCCCCAACGTCGGCCGCGACGTCCTCCACATCCCCCGACCCATCCACCTCCGCCCCCCCCACGCCCGCCGCCGAACCACACCAACAACACGCCGCCGACACCACGCGGACTACAGGCGGTCCGGCACCATCTAGGGCCGGCACACCACAGAGCCCCCGACAAGAGCGTGCGTCCAAACGAGCGGCGCAACGACAACCAACATAACACCACGCGACCACAGGGAGCCGGGGACACCTAGCATCACCTGCCAGGAGCGGAGCCCTACCCGGCCCCACGAATACGGGGGCGGTGGGTACCCAGCCCGGGCAGCCCCCCGGCACCGCACACCCGCACAGGGTACCGGCCCCGAGCCCCACAGGGAGCCCGCAACCCCTAACACCACCCGTCGCGCCTGCGCACGGCCCACGGCCGGCAGCCAGCCAAGCGGCAACAACACAGGCCCACCCGGAACCCCGCCCGCACCATGGCGCACCTGACCGACCGGCAGTGGACCCAACGTACACGCCGACCGACAACCTCCCCACACGGACACACACCGCTACCCCGACCGACGCCACCACCGCCCGGCCCTCCGACGCCGGGCACCCCCACACCCACGGCCCCACCGGGGGCCTAACCCCCCGGGCTTCGGCAACGTCCGGCACGGAGGACCTACCGGCCACAACGCACGGCGGGTCGGTGCCCCAGCAGCACCACGCCCCACCAACCAGGCCACCGGCACGACCGGCAGAACCGTCATCTCCCGGCCGCCCGGCCCCCGGCCCAGGCCCCGGCCCGGATCCGCCATGCACCGCCGCCCCGGCGGACGCCCCGCAGCCCGCGGACCCGGGGGGCCTGGCCGAGCCGCCACCCGTGGCGGGAGCCCACGCCCGGGGGGCACCGCCCCCGGCGGACGATGGCGCCGAACCGCCTACACAGTCGACCCAACCGCAGCGCGACGCGCCCGCGGTGGGCGCGGAAGGACTGCAGAGACCCCTCGAACGAACGCCGACACCAGCACCAATGGGGGAACCTGGCGGAGGAACGGACCAGACATCAGTGCGGAGTGCCGACCTGACGAACGACACGGCAAACGGAGGAGACGAGGCATTGGCAGATGGCCAGCCTGACGCGGAACCCGAGGGGCCAGCTCCGGACACCGGGTGTGCGGACGGCCCCCACCGGCCCTCGACGCGGATCACGCGGGCGCCGCCCCCCGGGTGCACCTGGCAGCCCGCGCAGACACGAGCACTCCAGGGGAGGCGCTGCCGCGAGATCCACCGGAAACCCGCGCGGGGTCAGAGGCCCGGGAAACCACACCCGACACGCCCCGGCGCGCGGACGAAGGAGGAACGTCACCAAGCGGGCACAACCGCGACGACGACTCCATCGATGCCTTCATGGACTCCTGCAGGGATGACCCCCGGGCGGTCCCAGTACCGGAGATGCCACGCGTCCACCCGGAGCCGCAACGCGACCAGGCGGACGATACGCCCCTCACGGTGCCATGACAAGCGCACCTCCAGCGCGACTACACCACCCTGGGGCAGATTGCCGCTACGGGCGAGGGGCAGACGACCGCGAGCGGCGCGGCGGACCGGACTACAGACGAGCGCAACGCCCCAGGTGAGGGCACGCGCGTGGAAGCGGCCACCAACACCGCGAGTGAGCCTGTCGCCCCACCGCCGGGGGCCGCCCCGCCCTAGGGGCGGGGACACCTGGACTATGCACGCTTGCAGGGTGACGCCGGCCACCCCAGCGAACAAGCAGAGCAAGAAGCGACCGAAGACCTAAGCTTCTGGATCCCCAGGCTTGTCACAGGGGAATAGCTCGAACTGGCGGTCCGCATACGATGGGTACTTTCTTCGTGGTCCCGCCACCTCGCGGAGGGAACACGCACCATGGCAGACGTCACGTTTGGTCATCGGGCAGGGCACACGCCCCCTGCCACCATGGACCGCCTCGACCAATGGCGCTATGTGGCCACCCGGCTCATGGCGCATATGGGAGCCTACAGCCCAGATGAAATGAACGGACTGCACTGGCGGTGGCACCAGCGCGCCGCCCTGCGCATCCGTGCGGCCATGCAGGACCATAATATCTGGAACATCCCTGGATCACCGGGCCAGCAAGGAAACGCCTCGGGCCACCGGCGACCGCGGTCCCAAGACGTCCCGGAGCCCCCCAGACAGGCGGCGCGCCGAAACTCACCGGAACACCCACGGGGTCCACCACCCGGTAGGGGTTCCCCCTCTGGCACATACAGCAGCCCCCTGCGGCCGTTCGCCCCACGGAGGAGCCCGGGCAGTCCCCACGCCTCGAGGGTGCAAGGCGACACGCCGGAGCAGCGCCAAGAATTGAGGCACCCTGGCCGATCCCGTCGCCGGAGCCGCACGCCGCCCCCCGCAGCGCGACGAGTCGTCTTCCATGAGGATATGGACAGGGACCACGGGGGCCCCCGCGACCCCCAAGCTCGGTGAACATCATGGACCTCCGACCCCAGACGCCGGTCCAAGAGGCCCCGCACCGAGCGGACGCACATCCCCACCATTCTCACGCCGGCCGAGCGCGAGCGGCAAGCAACGCTTCAAGCAGACCCTCGCCAGACGGCGGGCGAAACGTCCAGCTCATCTGCCGCCTCCCTCCCGGGGTCAGCGGCCGATCCGCTACGGAGAGGACCACACGCCACGGACACGCGACCAAGGGAGCCCGCGCCCGACCCCAGCCCTATGCAAGGGGCGGGGGGGCAGCCCTCCCCGCAGTCCAGAAGCCGCCAGGCCACGGAGGGCACATCGCGGCAGCCGGGACACGACGCGAGCGGACCAAGGGCGGACACAGAGATGACAGGGACCTCCAGCCCCGAGGAGCCCCCTGGCCCGCTGCCCACCGCCACGCCCTGCTCAATGCCCCGGCAACGGGAACCCCCCACGGAGTACGTGCCTGGGGGACAACCGGGCGCCACCTCACGGCACCCCTCCCCGGCTGACGCGGCACTGGACCAAGATCGCGTGGCCATGACCCCCCCGCCCCCCCGACCGCCACAGCAACGGGGCACGGATCCCTTCGACGACGCGGAACTGAAGGCGCTCTACGACATCCACGCTTCCACGCCCTCGAGCGAGCTGGTGGCCACCCTCCGGGAACACCTTCGTAACGTCGACCCGAACAGGCTTTTCGCCGTAGTCCCCCTGCCACATGCCCCGACAACCCAAATCTTTGTGCGACAGCTCCAGGCGCTCGTCACCCCCGGGACACAGGTCTCTGACAACCTCATTGAAGCGTGGATCTGGTGGTTCAACACCCACCAACCGGCCAAAGGGGGCGTATGGGTCCCACACCTGGGCTGGGTACACACGCTCATAGCGCCACCGACGGACCCCAGGCCCGCACCCACCACGGGAGGCCGGGAGCGGGCCGCCCCACCACCGAGACCCGAAAACCTCGGTATCCCACCGCACGAGGGCCTGGAGGCATGGGAAAGCGGGACCGCCCGTAGCACGGGGCACAACCTCACGAACCTGAAGGCGCACTACCTGGAGACGACGCGCGCAGCACCCCCGCCGCGCGAACGTGACCCCGGTACCATCGCCATGATCGTATTGGAGAATGGCCACTACTACCAGGTGCGGATCATCCCGCACCTGCAGGACAACCATTGGAGCCTGGAGGCCGTCGACTCCATGCTCCGGGCGACCACGGGCCTGCCGGACAGCCCTACCCCCCTGCTCCCAAACCAACCCCTGGACCCCCTGACGGCCATTGTGTCGGGGGCGGCAGGCACCTGGCACCCAGGCCACGCCCTCTACTGCCTCTGGCGGTGGGCGCGGCGCCGCGGCCGCACACCAGGGCGTGGTCAGCGGCGTGGAGAATCTACCTTGACGGCCGGCAGCAGATGGAGGCCATCCCGGAACCGACGGCGGAAACCCCCACTGAGCCCAACCTATGCCCCGTCTTCGCGGTCCACCAGATCCGGGCACTGGCGCTGGGTGGGCAGCTGCAGCCCGCCATCCGCACTGAGACGAAGGCCCGGGCGGCGCACGCGGCCCTGGTGCACGAAATCTTCAGTGCCCTTAGCAGCGCCCTTGTACGACGTGCGGGTAACCCCCAAGGGCCCTGACCCGCGACCAACCACAGGACCTGCAGCGACGACGCACGGCCGCACGCGCACGGCACGAGTCCCACACCAGCCACGCGCAGGGAAGAAACGGCGCGGCGGACCCGGGACCGCCTCCTCCCACCAGAGAACCGGACGATGACCGTCACGACAGCGGCAGCGGGGTCGGCCACGAACCACAACGACCCCGGCCGGGCAGACCTCGCCCAACACGACCCCTCGTACAACCCAGCAACGCGCGGCCGCGCAACATGCTACGGCACCACCCGTTGACCGGACACACCGGCGGGGATGGCGTCCACCTGCCCAGCACGCACAACGGACACCCAAGGAGTGGAGGCTAGCCTTAGCAGCCCACGGTGTCGCACACAAATACGACCCCAGCGACCTCTTCTGACATCCCCAGGACGAGGGCCGCACTTCCCGGACCTCAGCGACCCGCCTGCAACAAGGAAAGGGGGCAGCGCCACACCCGGGACCGCCATCCCACCTGACCCTCCTCTCCCACGTAACGGGTCCGCGAGGGGCCGGGCAAAGGGGCCAGCCAAACACGCGGAGCCCGCGGCCGAACCGATGACCACGGGGGTGTTCTCGAACAGCGCACGCCACCGGATCCGAGCACTGGCGCTGGGCGATTGACGGCAACCCGCCGTCCGTACTGAGGCGGAGACCCGGACGGCACGCCCAGCCCTTGTGCACGCAAACTTCAGTAACCTCCACGGCGCCCCGGTGCAACGCATGGGACGCCCCCCCAGGACCCTGAGCCGCGCCTGGCGACAGGTCCTACCGCGACGACCCGGTGGCACACAGCCGCGCAACACACCCCAGCAACACCTGACGGTCCGACAAACCGACGCGACGGACGTCAACATGCCCGACACATGCAACAGATGCCCGGAGAGTGGAGGCCAGCCTTCGCAACCTGTGGTGTCAAGCACGCATGGAAACCCCACGACTTCCTCCTACAACCCCCCGGGCGAGGGCCACGCTTCTCGGACCCCGCGACCCACCTGCAGCAGGGAACGGGGCGGCGCCACGCCCGGACCCGTCCTCCCGCCTCACCCTCCTCTCCCGCGAGCCGGATCCACAAGGGGCCGGGCAAAGGGCCCGGCCAAATACGCGGAACCCGCGGCCGGGCCGATAACCACAAGAATGTTAACGAACCACCGGCCAGAGTATTACCGTCCAGGGCGAGTATCCGGAGATAAGTGCACTGTAGGGACCAGCGCGCACCTCCGCCGGGGAGTTGGGCGCCTGGGATGCGTAAGGTTACGACACGTGTAACCTATGCGAATGGTACGAGGGGCACACACCCCGCAGACAGTTAACAGCGTCCATGAGAGGGAGGGGGGCTGCAACACTACCCGGTACTCCTGTCCTCCACAACCCTACCCGGGGCATGCGGGGGGCCACAAGCTCACCACACGGGGCCGCGCCGACCCCCCTGCCAACAGGCACGGGTGTGTTACGCCGAGCCCAACCCCCCACGTCGGACGGAGCGTCCCGACACCACAGCACAAGCCGAACCACCCTAACCATCCTAGCCACCACACCCGGCACCGCAACACAGACACGCCACCCGAATGACCCGCAACGCACGACACGAGAAGGCGCACGGCAGACAGACAGGCACGAGCACGAGCACAGCACCACCGAGCTGGAGCAACGCCCTGGGGCTCACATGGGGAGCACAGGGACACACCGAGGGGGACCGGCGGGGCCTTGCCACCGACGGGGGTGTACATATGAGTGGCACAAGCGAAACCGGAGGTACGGCTACGGAGCACCACGAAATACCGGATAATGGATTGTGCATGCAACACTACCAGGGCGGGGCAGGGAACGGGGCACCGACAGGGGAAAAAATTTTTTTACAGCGGTCCGACCACTTGTCATGGCTTTTCTCCCCCGCGGCGGGCGGGCGGCGCACAGTACAAACGTACCGTGCCGGCCCCACACACCTGGCACCGACCAACATCGCAACAAGCGGCACACCTGCACACGACAAATCCGACTGCGCGAACGCCCGCTGCGACAACGAGGAACGACCGCCGAACAAACCAACCAAGAGGCGACTAACACGACCACACACCGCCAGAACCACTACAGCGGACGCAACGTGACCGTAAACAGACCGCGCGCGCACCGACCAGCGCCAAGCTGGCCGGGCGTGCATGGACCGGTGCGAGAGCGACGACCAACGGGCTAGCGACACCGTAGCGAGCCGCGCCCCCCGACCACCATGGCCACAAGCACAGAGGAACACTGCGACTCTACCGCTGCGGACGCGGCCCACGAACATTCCCAAACTACACTACACGACACTTGTACAAACCAAGACACCACAAACCGACGCAGACACAAACATGCTAGCTAAACGGGCAGGATTCGACGATAAGACCGATGGCAGCAGCGCAACGGACCCCAACCACAAACCCGGCCGACCATGAGGCGGCCACGACAACCGCGCACCAACCACACCACAGCTGTAGCCACCACTTGACCGTAAACAGACCACACGCAAGCCGGCCAACGCGGAACCAGCCAGGCGTGCACGGGTCGAAATGGAAACGGCGCCCAACGGGTTGGCAACACTGTGGTGCGCCACGCCCACCGACGATCGTACCCACGAACACAGCAGAACGCCACAACGCTGCCAATACAAACGCGACCAACCAAGGGTAACAAACTACACAACACTACACTTGGACAAACCACGACGCCACTGACCAGCACCGACACGGACATGCCAGCTGCGTAAACAACATGCGGCGGAACGACCACCGGCAGCAGCGCAATGGAACCCACGCAAACCAAGCCGACCATGAGGCGGCCAAGACGACCGCGAACCAACAACACCGCAGCTGCAGCCGCCACTTGACCGTAAAGAGACCACACGCAAGCCGGCCAACACCAAACCAGCCAGGCGTGCACGGGTCGAAACGGAAACGGCGCCCAACGGGCTGGCAACACCATGGTGCGCCACGCCCACCGACGATCGTACCCACGAACACAGCAGAACACCACAACGCTGCCAATACAAACGCGACCAACCAACGGTAACAAACTACACAACACTACACTTGGACAAACCACGACGCCACTGACCAGCACCGACAGAGACGTGCCAGCTGCATAAACAACATGCGGCGGAACGACCACAGGCAGCAGCGCAATGGAACCCACGCAAACCAAGCCGACCATGAGGCGGCCAAGACGACCGCGAACCAACAACACCGCAGCTGCAGCCGCCACTTGACCGTAAACAGACCACACGCAAGCCGGCCAACACCAAGCCAGCCAGGCGTGCACGGGTCGAAACGGAAACGGCGTCCAAAGGGTTGGTGACACAGTGGCGCGCCGCGCCCGCCGACGACCATGCCCACGAACAAAACTTGGCTCTACCATCACGCAACCGACCAACCTACATTAACAAACTACACCGCAACCGTACCATACGACTGACCAACCGACCACAACGACCTACTTCGAACCCCCGGCCCCCCGGGAGAGCGCAAGCTCGACCGAGTCAGGAGCTGTGAGTGTGCGCCACGGCATGCGAGTCCCGTAGCACGTGCTTCTTCAAGTCGCCTCACACCTACTGAAAACCAACCCAGGTGGGGGTGCCTGCAGGACAGGGCCTTTGGCCTGGCTCCGGGCCCCTGGGCCCCAGAATCCGGAGGTTGATGAGGATGTGCGGTGGGACCCTCCCCCACGTATCATCCGCCCGAAGGAGAGGAATGTGAGACTTCCGTCGAACATGGGTTACCTCTCTGGGCAGAACCTGCTGTAGGGTACTGCTCGCGGCGACCGCGCCCTTCCCCCATGTGAGGGAGCCGCTTTGTGGGGGCACGTGAAGTAGGGCCGTGGGTGGGTGAGCAAAAGCCCCTTGGTAAGTCCCCCCTGCGGGGCAACCCCAGTTCCGAGTCGACCTACCTACCTACCTTCAATTTGCATTGCGAGGCCTCGCAATACAAATTGAAAATGTCATTATTTACAAACATTCTTCAGTCATTGAGCATGAAAAGGCTTAAACAAACATCACGCCAAACCATTCTGAGGTACCAAAGTAAAAACGTAGGGTACCTAATTCAACATACCCCAGATTTTGGGCCTCTACCAGTAGAATATAGCTAAATTGCCAAATCCAGCATATTCCTTTTTTGGGCCAAAAACATGCATTTGGGGGGTATTTGGACCAAAAAGCTGACTGCTTAAATTTTCCCTCGGCAAAAAGTAGGTGAATGAGGCAAGTTACCTAGTCAAAATTTGCAGACACCCCGGTACAAAAGTGTACCTGTTTGGGCCACGTAAGTGAATAGTGCATGTGATACGATTTGGCCCATGGGTGCCTATGTTGTGGTTTGACTTGGGAACTGTCCGGTTTCTTGAAAATCCCAAAATACAACGAACCCCTTTCTGCGCAGGATCTTTAGGCGGAGCACCAAATCGTACCCATTTCCCAAATTGGAAGACAAAAACCCTGTTAAAGGATATCGAAGTATTGTACACCACTTCGCTCACAGCAACTGGCATCTCGATGCTTCATATGTATTCGCAGACTGCAGTGCGATTGCGACTCGCGCGCTCGCTGCGCTGCTGCTGCTGAAAAACATAACACTACCCCCCCTGAGACCTCGAAGATTGAACTGAAGTAAGAAAAAGTCACTGCCATGTCTTTCTTGGAGGGCTTGATCCAGGCCAAGCCCCCCTTCGAACCCTTTTGTTGATGCTAGGACTTACTTAATCATTTTTCTCTCTCTTTTGAAGCTTAAAGTACACTTTCTCAATGTAACTAGGGTTATAACCCTAGCCCCCCCATGAAGTTCACCCCTACCACTCAACTGAGCGGAGGTATCTTCCTTCATGGAGGTTATACCGAAATAAAGTAGGCATTTCATGCCTAAGACCTTGGAGGTTGAGCCTAGTGGTCCCCCACCCCAAGACCCCTATACTCAACTGGTTCTACCACTTATTTTGGTTTTACATTTTAACTGTTTCTGAATTCAGTTGCTTGGCCAAGTCATATTCTGTGTCTGGCCTAACTCTTTTGCCCCACGCTCCTAACCAACTCCATTTCATCCAAAAGAGTGCACATGAAGTGCATGATGCTAATTGGGAGGCAAGAGTCATGCCAGTTTTCACATAAAAGTCATTTGTTTTATCCATTTGTGATTGAATCTTTGTACTTAAGCCTGCTTTGTCTATTTGCAGCCCTTCTGTGATACACTGGATTTCAAAACTATTCATTGATTCGATCCACATCCTGTTCTTGCTCTACTTGCTGCTTTGGTTTGGTTTTCCAACATCAAAACCTGCAGGATTTCATCAAAACTATTTGGGCACTAATCAAGGACATTTTTCTGGTAGCAGAGGCAACCCTTGAGAACCTTTCGAACCCACTCTGAGAAGTACACAAGCCAAAACCAGAAACAATATGTCCACACCATCAGTACAAATGTCTGCCAGGATCTGGCCAATTTGGAGTGTACAAGTACAACTTGGCAACAGTGGGCCCATCTCAATG
The DNA here is from genome assembly GCA_964036045.1 of Eutreptiella sp. 'Long Island Sound 2002'. Classification (NCBI taxonomy): domain Eukaryota; phylum Euglenozoa; class Euglenophyceae; order Eutreptiales; family Eutreptiaceae; genus Eutreptiella; species Eutreptiella sp. 'Long Island Sound 2002'. The sequence continues at coordinate 133,810,070 of OZ038383.1, forward strand.
AGTGAGCCCAAGCTCAGAGTTGCATCTGGGTCTCAAGAAGATCCAGTTCACAGAAGGGCGGAACAAGAAGCGCCCAAAGAAATACGGATACCCTTAACCACTGAGGCCTTAGCGGCCCGTGGTGACAGTCTGCAGCACCTTCCCCGAAGAGTTGCTGTCTCCCCCTCCCGTTCCGCCTGCCCTGCTTCTCGTATCCGGCAGCTGGAGCCCCTGAGGAACAAGACGAACTGAGAAGGACAATGGACGAGTATATTCTCCACGAGGAGTACTACAAGTCCGTCAGAGGGGAAGATGGAGAGGAACCACTCGAAGCCTTGGGATCCCCACCACACACTTAGCCCACGCAAACTGCACCCCCGTTTGGAAGAGAAGGACCCAAAAAACGACTGCCCGAAAAACCATTCTTTTTGGACATTTGCAGCACACATGACCCAGATACCACCGAAAAAATTCAATTTTACCCATTTTGCTGCTTTTTTCCACTTTTGTTTATTAAAATAAACTATTATTTTGTCTGATTTGAAGGTTGTGTTTTACCAATCTTGTCGTCTTTGTATTTCAAAAACCAACTGGTGCGTGCCTTGTCGGGAGCTCATTTTGGAAAATGACATTCTGCGGGTCTCCAGTTGCACCTATGTTTGTCCCACGAAATAAATTGCTTTTTTGTGTACCTGAGTGCGCGAGGCCTCGCGCACTCAAGGTCACGGAATCAATTGTGTACAGAAGGCAAGAAAAACAGGACAGGAAGTGCACAACGTACAAACACTGAAATAAAAGCTCGGCAAAAATGTACAAGCCCTTAGGGGCGCACGCTGTGGGGCCGGTGCTGGGTCCCAACGCCCGCACCGACCGCACCCGGAACACACGGGTCGTGGTACCCCAGCTGCCCGCCCCAGAGGACGGGCGGTCGGGGGAGGGACAGCGCCTGACACCAGACGCCCCTCACAACGGTGGCTGGCCACTGCCCCCGGGGACGGCCCCCCGCCACCCCCGCGGCACGCAGCCCCCACAGGGCATGCAGGCCAAGGGGACAGCGTTGGGCCCCCACTGCCACACGCCCGCGCCCACAGCACGTGGGTAGTGGACCCCAACAGCCCGCCCAGTGAGCGAACAGTCGGGGGAGGGGGAGCACCTGACATCGGACGCCCCTTGCAACAGTGGAAGGCACCCCCCTGGGGACGCCCTTCCGCCACCCCCACGGTGAACGACGCCGGCCCGCAAGGGCGCACGCTGTGGAACCGGTGCTGGGTCCCGACGCCCACACCAACCGCACCCGGAACACACGGGTCGCGGTACCCCGGCTGCCCGCCCCAGAGGACGGGCGGTCGGGGGAGGGACGGCGCCTGACACCAGACGCCCCTCACAACACTGGCAGGCCACCCCCCCCCCCCGGGGACGGCCCCCCACCACCCCCGCGGCACGCAGCCCCCACAGGGCGTGCAGGCCAAGCCAGGTAGGGGGGAACCGGGACCGGACTGCCCCCCCCCAAGCACGCCAGACGGAGCAAGGGACCGGGGCAGGACACGCGGAGGGGCACGGACCACGTGGAACGGCCCTATCAGCGCCCAGTGCCGGGACCGCGCAAGGTGCGCACGCCACACCACCCAGGGGGGGGGGGAGCGGACGCCGGGGGAGCGCGAGCGCACACACACACGCAAAGGACACGCGGGGACTACCGGAAGGGCAACCGGACCAAGCTCGCGGAACGCACAGACCGCGTGGAATGGCGTACCAGCGGGCGAGGGTAAGGGACACCCGGACGGGACGGCCCGCCACAAGCAGCGCGGGACGCGCGGGGCGAGAAGGGGGAAACAGGAGAGACACAACACCAGGTACCGGCCCGAGCCCCCCGAACCGGCTGCGAGCGCCACGCACACACGGACGGGGCACTGCACCCGCCAAGGCAGTAGTGGCGCACTGCGCCACGCCCCAGCCCCTAGGCTAGGCAGCCTCCGCGCAAGCACAAGGGGGTCCCACTGGCGACAAGCCAGTAGCACGGGCCGCAGCGCCGGCGCCCCGGGCGACCACGCATTAGCGGGGCGACGCAGTGGGTAAGCGCCCGCAGCCACGGCTGCGAATTGATGCACTGACCGGGGAGTGGCGAAATGGGGAAGCCGGCGAGGGACGGGGCTCCGAGCTCTGTGAACCCGGGGGACTCCGCCAGCAGGCAGGAAGTGCGTCTTGGAGGGCCCCCCACTAGGACCCGGTGGGGAGGATATCACCTGGCCCAACCAGGTGGCCCCCCGGGGCCGAAAGGCGTCTAGTACCCGCAAAATCAAACCTCAAACCTCAAACCTCAAACCTCAAAAATGACATTCTGCGGGTCTCCAGTTGCACCTATGTTTGTCCCACGAAATAAATTGCTTTTTTGTGTACCTGAGTGCGCGAGGCCTCGCGCACTCAAGGTCACGGAAACAATTGTGTACAGAAGGCAACAAAAACAGGACAGGAAGTGCACAACGTACAAACACTGAAATAAAAGCTTGGCAAAAATGTACAAGCCCTTAAGGGCATATAATTGAGGTTCCAGGTTTGAGGTTTGATTTTGCGGGTACTAGACGCCTTTCGGCCCCGGGGAGCCACGTGGTCGGGCCAGGTGATATCCTCCCCACCGGGTTCTAGTGGGGGGCCCTCCAAGATGCACCTCCTGCCTGGTGGCGGAGTCCCCCGGATTCACAGGGCTCGGAGCCCCGTCCTTCCCCGGCTTCCCCATTTCGCCACTCCCCGGTCAGTGCATCAATTCGCAGCCATGGTTACCCACCGCGTGCTTACCCACTGCGTCGCCCCCCTAATGCGTGGTCGCCCGGGGTGCCGGCGCTGCCGGGCCCGTGCTACTGGCTTGTCGCCAGTGAAACCCCCTTGTGCTGGCGCGGAGGCTGCCTAGCCTAGGGGTTGGGGCGTGGCGCAGTGCGCCACTACTGCCTTGGCGGGTGCAGTGCCCCGTCCGTGTGTGCGTGGCGCTCGCGGCCGGTTCCGGGGGCTCGGGCCGGTACCTGGTGTTGTGTCTGTCCAATTTCCCCCTTCCCGCCCCGCGTGTCCCGCGCTGCGTGTGGCGGGCCGTCCCGTCCGGGTGTCCCTTACCCTCGCCCGCTGGTACGCCATTCCACGCGGTCTGTGCGTTCTGCGGGCTCGGTCCGGTTGCCCTTCTGGTAGTCCCCGCGTGCCCCCACCCACCTCTATGGGGCAGCACCCGTACCCCGCCCCCCCCTCCCGGCGCCCGCGGCGCGGGACGAAGTACACACCTTCCTGCGAACACAGGAGGTCACCGCCGTTACGGGGGTCCACCTGGTGCGGCTCCCCCCGACACCACTCGACGACCCCCGGGGGCCCAGGGCCCTGGGCCCCGCCCCAGACTGGGAGCTATGGCGCGACGCGTGGGCCGCGTGGCTCCCCCGCCTCCCCTCCCAATGCCGGTGGATGGCCGCCGGGCCCTGGCCGTGCGGGGCTGACGCCACAGCCGGCCCCCCACCCCCTCCCCCCCTCCCCCCCGCGGAGCACCACACGGCACTGCCCACGGCACGGCACTGATGCACCGGGAGGTAGTGGAAAGGGCGCGCCTGCCACGACGCATGCCTACCAGGATAACAGTGATGACAGACTCCGATGGCTCCCCCCAGCGGGACGACCGCCACCACCGCCGGTCCCGCTCCCGCTCCCCCGCCTCCCCGGAGTGGACGGCGGAGACCCTCGCGGAGCGCGAGGAGCCGAGGCTGGCGGAGGCGGCGGTGCTGGTCGGGCCGCCGCCGCCGGCCCGGGAGCCTGAGCCAGCCGAGGTGATCGCCCCCGCCGCCCACGCAGCAAGCCCAGCCGCCCCGCCCCGGGAGGGGGCCCCAGACGCGCAGGAAGCGGAGACCGCAGCCCCAGCGAGCCACGCCGCGGCCCCGACCGCGGCCCCCGGCACGCCGCCGACACGGGGGGTAGCCCCGGCACAGGAACCAGGCGCATCGCCGAGGGCTGCCGCCGCCGCAGAGGAGAGCGAGAAGGGCGCGCGAGGGGTTGCGACCGCGGCCCCGGCGGGCCGCGCCACCGCCTCGGCCGACCACGCCGCGACCCCCAGCACGCCGCGAAAGCGGGGGACGGACCCCGCACGGGCCACGGGCGCCTCGCCGGCGGCCACCACAGCAGCGAAGGAAAGCGAGGAGGGCGCGCGAGGGGTTGCGGCCGCGACCCCGGCGGGCCGCGCCACCGCCTCGGCTGGCCACGCCGCGACCCCCACCACGCCGCGAAAGCGGGGGACGGACCCCGCACGGGCCACGGGCGCCTCACCGGCGGCCGCCACAGCAGCAGAGGAGAGCGGGGAGGGCGCGCGAGGAGTTGCGACCGCGGCCCCGGCGGGCCGCGCCACCGCCTCGGCCGGCCACGCCGCAACCCCCAGCACGCCGCGCAAGCGAGGGAAGAACCCCGCACGGGCCACGGGCGCCTCGCCGGCGGCCGCCGCAGCAGCAGCAGTGGGCAGGGAGAGCGCGAAGTACCGCGCCCACGCCGACCCCACCCACACCCACACCAGCCCCCCTAAGCAGTTCCCCCCCAAGCCCTTCCCCCCGGGGCGGGCGCGGCACGTCCGCCCCCCGGCGCCCGAGCGCTCGCCGCCGGGCGTCACGCTGCCGCAGCTGCAAAGACAGCGGGACGCCCGGCGCGTGATTCAGGAAGGAGGGGAGGGCGCGCAGGCAGAGCGGCGTGCCAGCCACCGGAGCGCGGAGCGGGGGGCAGGAGGCGACAGGGGAAGTGCCCAGGAGCGCGCGCAAGGAGCAGGCCAGGGCACGCGCGGCAGGGAGCAAGGGCGCAGCAGCGGGGGGGAGCAGAGCGCAGGCAGCGGACGGCGCGACTCAGGGCAGGGGGCCGGGAAGGGACCAGGGCACGGGAAGGGCGCGCAGGGGCACGGGCAGGGAGTCCAGGTGCAGGGGGCAGGGCGAGGGGCGGTGGGTGAGCGGGCGGGCCAGGGCGTGGTTGACGGGAGGCGGGACCCGCGGCACGGGCAGGGGGCTGGAAAGGGGCCCAAGGGCAAGGGCAAGGGCGCCACAGGCCCCAAGGGGCAGGCAGGACGGGGCATGGGAGCCCAGGGGGGAGGGCGGGACGAAGGGAGGGGGGCAGAGAGCGGGGCGCCCCCGCACCCGGACGTGCAGCCGGTGAGGTGCATCCCCCCCGGCATCCAACAGATGCCGGCGCACCACACCCACCACCACCACCACCACCACCACCACCACCTCTACAACATCGACCCCGACGCCGGCGAGCTCGTCCCCCCCCAACCCCCACGACCCCGGCACCAGCCAGCCCCCCCCGCGCCGAGGGCGGAGCCGGCGCGGATGGCCTCGGCGGAGGGGGGGCGGGGCGCGGCATCGGCGCCGCAGGCACAGGGGCAGCGAGGGGAGCCGGCGCGGGGGGCAGGGGGGGGCCGGCCATGGGACCGGGACTGGGGCGCGGTCCCGGACCCTCTGGGGGAAGAGGCCCTCCCCCTGGTGGGGGAAGTGTACGGGTGGTTGTGCTGGGCCAACCAGGGGACCACCAGGGGGTTGAGGAACCGGCCCTTCGATTCCGTGCTCCTCCGGAGAGACGGAGGAAACCAAGAGGTACCCCCGGGGGGGTGGGCAGCCCCAGAGGACCATGAGAGGGTCCTCAGGTCAGTGATCCGGGCGGCATGGCCCGACAGGGAGCCGACGTGGCCGGCCTTCCTGGAAGGGGGAGCGGTGCTCCGCATCACGGATGCGGACGCCAACGACTGGCTCCCCCGGGCTTTGCGCAGCGCCCTCGCCCACTGGCGCTACCGCCGGCACAACCCGCCGCCGCCACAGCCCCAGCCCCCACACAAGCGGCGGCGCAGGTGATGGCCCAGACGGCGGATGCGAGAGAGTGGGGGGGGGAGCTGGGCCCCCCGACCCACGCCCCCCCCACGGTACGGCACGACGCATGAGAGCGTGCCACCCCCCGCGGAAGGGAGGGTGGAGACAACGAGCGCGGGGGGGAACCTGCTGCCCCGCAGCCCGCTAACCGCTGACCGCTAACCCACATGGCCGCCCCCGGCCGGCCAGCGCCGCGCGACGACGGCCGGGGGGATGAGGGGCCCCAGCGAGGGCCTGCACGGGGGTTCGGCTCTAGGTAGAGGGGGGCGGGGGAAGGGCACGACGCCCCAGCCGATGGCTGGCCCCCGGGGCCGGGACTGCCATACCGCCCCCCCCCCCCCGGCCGTCAGGAGGCGTCGCCAGGGGACCAGAGGCCCCCCCCCACTCCCCCCCCCCCTCCCACTCAGGGCCGAGAGCGGGCGGGAGGGCGGCCCCCCCACCCCCCCCCCCGCACCCCCCCCAGCTGGGGAGCCACAGGCGCGGCCCTCCGCCCCCCCGGCGCCGAGGGGACGCCCCCCCGAGCCCAGAAGGGACGGCGACGCGCCGGGGGGAGCGGCGGCTGGACCTGCTCCCGCGAGCCCACACTAGCGTGCCGGAGCAACGCGCACAACAGAACAGTATGGAGGCCGCGCCCCACATGACCCACATGACCCACATGACCACACAGTTCACTCAGGGAGGGCAGAGGGGGGGTTCAGGTCTGCAAGGGCCCCCGGGGGAGCGGTCCACGGCCCGCCCCTCACCCCCCCCCACCCCGGGGCGGCACTTCGACCCCGACCGCACGCGCACGCCGGAAGGGAGCGCGCCGACGACACGAAGGGGGCCAGGATTGAGTACCGCAGGCCGCCGCCCAGAAGGGGAGCAGGGAGGCCGCGGCGCGACACCCCCCCCCCGCCCCCCCACCGGCCCGCAAGCCGCGGGGGCCCCGGCCCCCACCCCCCGAGGCAGGGGGGATGGTCCCCCCCCCGCCCGAAAGAGGAGCTGGAGCGCCACCCGCCCCCCCGCCCCAGCCGCCGGCTCCCACGGGGGCCGCGAAGAACAAGCGAGCCCGCGCCAACGCGCCAGGACGCCGCACAAATCGGACCCAGAGAAGCCCGGTGAGCACGAACCGGAGTGATATGGGGGGCCACGCCCCCCATGGACAGCACAACGCCAGTGACACCCGCTTTGTTGCCTGCCCAGGGAAGGCAGAGGGACGGAATGAGGCAGAGCGACCCCCCGCCCTACAGGCCCCGCCCCGGCCGCACAACCGGGGGGTACGGCGCACGCCCCCCCCCCCCCAGCCCGCCCCCCGGCACACGAACGCCACGGACCCGCCCCGCGGCGCGCAGCCCCCACAGGGTGTGCCGGCCGAGGGGACAGAGAAGGGCCCCCACACCCGCACGCCCGCGCCCACAACAAGTGGATCGCGGACCCCGACAGCCCGCCCAGTGGGCGGGCAGTCGGGGGAGGGGGAGCGCCTGACCCCAGACGCCCCTCGCAACAGTAGAAGGCACCCCCCCCGGGGACGCCCTACCGCCACCCCCACAACCCCAAGCCAAGTAGGGGGGAACTGGGACCGGACCGCCCCCCCCCCAAGCACGCCAGACGGAGCAAGGGACCGGGGCAGGACACGCGGAGGGGCACGGACCACGTGGAACGGCCCTACCAGCGCCCAGTGCCGGGACCACGCGGGGTGCGCACGCCACACCACCCAGGGGGGAGGGGGGCGGACGCCGCGGGAGCGCGAGCGCGAACACACGAAAGGGACACGCGGCCCACGCGTCGCGCCACAGCTCCCAGTCTGGGGCGGGGCTCAGGGCCCTGGGCCCCCGGGGGTCGTCCGGTGGTGCCGGGGGGAGCCGCACTAGGTGGACCCCCGTAACGGCGGTGACCTCCTGTGCTCGCAGGAAGGTGTGTACCCCGTCCCGCGCCGCGGGCGCCGGGAGGGGGGGGCGGGGTACGGGTGCTGCCCCATAGAGGTGGGTGGGGGTGATCCCCAGGACCCGTTCCGGGTCTCCGCGGGTCGCGACGACGAGGAAGAGCAGGGGGGTGCCAGGGCACTCTTGCCAGAGGACCTGCCCCCTGTGGTGGGCACCCCTGGTTCCTGAGAGGGGGGGGGACAGGTCTGGGTTGGCCCAGTCGCGGGGCGCGTGCGTCGCCGGCGGGAGGGCGGGGCACCAGGTGGGCTCCCTGGGGAACGCCTCGCATACGATGTCGTACGGGGGGGTCGGCCTGGTGCCGCTGTACACCGGGTTGGTCGGCCGGGGGCGGGCGGGCGCCTCGTCCGCGCCTTCCACGAACACCGTGATTTCGCCCACCTCCAGGTCCTCGTCCGCTGGGTGTAGAAGGTGGAGCGCCGCATCCAGCTCGGACACTCCCCCGGAGTATGTGGCCCGCGCCTGGTTCAGGTACGGGGCCGCGTTTCCGGGGTAGCGTGTCCTGAGGGCGTGCAGCAGGGCTGGGGCGCTGCTGCGGAGGGACATGGCGGACCCCGCTCCCGTCAGCCGCAGGCTATCCCCCATGGACAGGGGCCGGCCCGACCGGTTGGACTCGTGCCACTCTATCCAGTGCCCGTAGAGGGCCGCCTCCGGGCTGATGAGCCCCGGCTGGATGGCGTTCACGATCCGGTGCATCGCCGGGAGCAGCGTAGGGGCCCCCGCTCCGTTCAGGGCGCGGACGGCCGGGAGGGCGGTCTCGGTGAGGAAAGCCCTCGCACTGCCTGTCAGGTCACGCCGTGCGGCAGCGTGCGCCTCATGCGCCTCCGCCACCGCGTCCGCCACTAGGCCCCGGACAGTCGCCTCCTGCGCTTTGCGGCGGGCCCTGGCGTGTCCTGGCCCATCCCCCCGACGGCGTGGCATGGTACTTCGGGCTCTGCAAAGGGCGGCGGCGGCTGGGGGTCAGGGCGCGAACCCGTGCGACAGGTGCGCAACGGATGTGGGGTCCCGCAGGTGCACGTGGATCCACAGAAGGGCAGCGCCCGCGGGGCCCGCGCGTTCGTGTGAGGAGGCGTGTGCCCCCTCGATGCGCTGGTGCAGGGCCTCCTCCTCTGTGCGCCTGCGCGGGCCTGCGGGAGGTTCGTGCCAGGGGCACGCGGCCACCTGGGCGCACCGCGCGCACCTGTTGGCGCCTGGCCACGCTGCGGAGGACACCGTGTCACATTCCCCGCAGAGCCGGCAGGTGTGTGGGAGGTGGGAGGGCGGCGACCAAGGGTCCAGATGGCGGAGCCAGAGGTTGTTCCACCTCTGTCGGAGGGGGTCCCGGATCTCCAGCAGGCGGGCGCGGACGCGGCACCGGTAGTCCCTGCCGAGCGTCTTCCGCTGGACCTCCGGCCACGTGTCGTCGGGGAGAATCCCGTGGTCGTGGAAGGCGGCGATGAGGTCGACCCACGCCGGGCGGGGGTGCCCCTGGGGGGGGGTTGCCATGTACACGTGGCGCCCGGTGAGGTGGGGCGCCAGCGCATCCCATTGGCACCCGTTTGCGGCGTCCTGGTGGAGGAGGGCCAGTAGGGTGCCGTCCGCGACTGCCTCCCATCCCACTCGCAGCCCTTTGCAGCCGTCCAGCTCCTGGCGCAGCGCGGCTGCAATGTCGGTCGGGAGCATGAGGAGCAAGGGCCCCTGGGTGTCGCCCAGCCGGGACAGGGCGTCGTCGTATACCGGCCCCCCAGCTTTGAAGTGCGCCACGGCGGGCTGGGCGGCCCCGTCCTCTGGGGGGTGCCATCGGACGGTGGCCGTGGCGTGTCCCCATTTGCGTATCTCCGTAGCCCGGAGTACGTTGGCGGCGTGAAGGACCATGCGGGGGGGGATTGGTGTCCTGACGAGTGAGGACACGTCCCCAGTCCATCCTGTTTGCGGCCCCGGGGCCGCTTGCAGCCATTCCTCCGTCGCCGCGTTTCACGGGTGGTCAGGTCCCGCCCCGCGGATCACGGTGGGTCTCCGCCGGGTGGCCGGCCCCCATCCCTCGAGCGGGATGGCGGCGTATCGTTGCGCAGGGGTCTCCGGGGTGCGCGTGGCGGCGCACCACCGGCTCCACTCGCGCGACCACTCCTCACCCACTATGCGTGCCTCCCACGTGGTCATGCAGGCTATTCATGTTGTTGTGGAGACTATTCATTGATTCGATCCACATCCTGTTCTTGCTCTACTTGCTGCTTTGGTTTGGTTTTCCAACATCAAAACCTGCAGGATTTCATCAAAACTATTTGGGCACTAATCAAGGACATCTTTCTGGTAGCAGAGGCAACCCTTGAGAACCTTTCGAACCCACTCTGAGGAGTACACAAGCCAAAACCAGAAACAATATGTCCACACCATCAGTACAACTGTCTGCCAGGATCTGGCCAATTCGGAGTGTACAAGTACAACTTGGCAACAGTGGGCCCATCTCAATGAGTGAGCCCAAGCTCAGAGTTGCATCTCGGTCTCAAGAAGATCCAGTTCACAGAAGGGCGAAACAAGAAGCGCCCAAAGAAATACGGATACCCTTAACCACTGAGGCCTTAGCGGCCCGTGGTGACAGTCTGCAGCACCTTCCCCGGAGAGTTGCTGTCTCCCCCTCCCGTTCCGCCTGCCCTGCTTCTCGTATCCGGCAGCACGAGCCCCTGAGGAACAAGACGAACTGAGAAGGACAATGGACGAGTATTTTCTCCACGAGGAGTACTACAAGTCCGTCAGAGGGGAAGATGGAGAGGAACCACTCGAAGCCTTGGGATCCCCACCACACACTTAGCCCACGCAAACTGCACCCCCGTTTGGAAGAGAAGGACCCAAAAAACGACTGCCCGAAAAACCATTCTTTTTGGACATTTGCAGCACACATGACCCAGATACTACCGAAAAAATTCAATTTTACCCATTTTGCTGCTTTTTTCCACTTTTGTTTATTCAAATAAACTATTATTTTGTCTGATTTGAAGGTTGTGTTTTACCAATCTTGTCGTCTTTGTATTTCAAAAACCAACTGGTGCGTGCCTTTTCGGGAGCTCATTTTGAAAAATGACATTCTGCGGGTCTCCAGTTGCACCTATGTTTGTCCCACGAAATAAATTGCTTTTTTGTGTACCTGAGTGCGCGAGGCCTCGCGCACTCAAGGTCACGGAAACAATTGTGTACAGAAGGCAACAAAAACAGGACAGGAAGTGCACAACGTACAAACACTGAAATAAAAGCTCGGCAAAAATGTACAAGCCCTTAGGGGCGCACGCTGTGGGGCCGGTGCTGGGTCCCAACGCCCGCACCGACCGCACCCGGAACACACGGGTCGCGGTACCCCAGCTGCCCGCCCCAGAGGACGGGCGGTCGGGGGAGGGACAGCGCCTGACACCAGACGCCCCTCACAACGGTGGCAGGCCACCCCCCCCCGGGGACGGCCCCCCGCCACCCCCGCGGCATGCAGCCCCCACAGGGCATGCTGGCCAAGGGGACAGCGTTGGGCCCCCACACCCACACGCCCGCGCCCACAGCACGTGGGTAGTGGACCCCAACAGCCCGCCCAGTGAGCGAACAGTCGGGGGAGGGGGAGCACCTGACATCACACGCCCCTCGCAACAGTGGAAGGCACCCCCCTGGGGACGCCGTTCCGCCGACCCCACGGCGAACGACGCCGGCCCGCAAGGGCGCACGCTGTGGAATTGGTGCTGGGTCCCGACGCCCACACCGACCGCACCCGGAACACACGGGTCGCGGTACCCCGGCTGCCCGCCCCAGAGGACGGGCGGTCGGGGGAGGGACGGCGCCTGACACCAGACGCCCCTCACAACACTGGCAGGCCACCCCCCCCCCGGGGACGGCCCCCCACCACCCCCGCGGCACGCAGCCCCCACAGGGCGTGCAGGCCAAGCCAGGTAGGGGGGAACCGGGACCGGACCGCCCCCCCCCAAGCACGCCAGACGGAGCAAGGGACCGGGGCAGGACACGCGGAGGGGCACGGACCACGTGGAATGGCCCTATCAGCGCCCAGTGCCGGGACCGCGCAAGGTGCGCACGCCACACCACCCAGGGGGGGGGGAGCGGACGCCGCGGGAGCGCGAGCGCACACACACACACAAAGGACACGCGGGGACTACCAAAAGGGCAACCGGACCAAGCTCGCGGAACGCACAGACCGCGTGGAATGGCGTACCAGCGAGCGAGGGTAAGGGACACCCGGACGGGACGGCCCGCCACAAGCAGCGCGGGACACGCGGGGCGGGAAGGGGGAAACAGGAGAGACACAACACCAGGTACCGGCCCGAGCCCCCCGAACCGGCCGCCAGCGCCGCGCACACACGGACGGGGCACTGCACCCGCCAAGGCAGTAGTGGCGCACTGCGCCACGCCCCAGCCCCTAGGCTAGGCAGCTTCCGCGCCAGCACAAGGGGGTCCCACTGGCGACAAGCCAGTAGCACGGGCCCGGCAGCGCCGGCGCCCCGGGCGACCACGCATTAGGGGGGCGACGCAGTGGGTAAGCGCCCGCAGCCACGGCTGCGAATTGATGCACTGACCGGGGAGTGGCGAAATGGGGAAGCCGGGGAGGGACGGGGCTCCAAGCTCTGTGAATCCGGGGGACTCCAGGACCAGGCAGGAAGTGCGTCTTGGAGGGCCCCCCACTAGGACCCGGTGGGGAGGATATCACCTGGCCCGACCAGGTGGCCCCCCGGGGCCGAACGGCGTCTAGTACCCGCAAAATCAAACCTCAAACCTCAAACCTCAAACCTCAAAAATGACATTCTGCGGGTCTCCAGTTGCACCTATGTTTGTCCCACAAAATAAATTGCTTTTTTGTGTACCTGAGTGCGCGAGGCCTTGCGCACTCAAGGTCATGGAAACAATTGTGTACAGAAGGCAACAAAAACAGGTTTGAGGTTTGAGGTTTGATTTTGCGGGTACTAGACGCCTTTCGGCCCCGGGGGGCCACCTGGTCGGGCCAGGTGATATCCTCCTCACCGGGTCCTAGTGGGGGGCCCTCCAAGACGCACCTCCTGCCTGGTGGCGGAGTCCCCCGGATTCACAGAGCTCGGAGCCCCGTCCTTCCCCGGCTTCCCCGTTTCGCCACTCCCCGGTCAGTGCATCAATTCGCAGCCGTGGCTGCGGGCGCTTACCCACTGCGTCGCCCCCCTAATGCGTGGTCGCCCGGGGCGCCGGCGCCGCCGGGCCCGTGCTACTGGCTTGTCGCCAGTGGGACCCCCTTGGGCTGGCGCAGAGGCTGCCTAGCCTAGGGGTTGGGGCGTGGCGCTGTGCGCCACTACTGCCTTGGCGGGTGCAGTGCTCTGTCTGTGTGTGCGCGGCGCTCGCGGCCGGTTCGGGGGGTTCGGGCCGGTACCTGGCGTCGTGTCTCTCTCGTTTCCCCCTCCCCGCCCCGCGTGCTCCGCGTTGCGTGTGGCGGGCCGTCCCGTCCGGGTGTCCCTTACCCTCGCTCGCTGGTACGCCATTCCACGCGGTCTGTGCGTTCCGCGCGCTCGGTCCGGTTGCCCTTTTGGTAGTCCCCGCGTGTCCCTTTCGTGTGTGTGCGCTCGCGCTCTCGCGGTGTCCGCTCCCCCCCCCCCTGGGTGGTGTGGCGTGCGCATCTCGCGTGGTCCCGGCACTGGGCGCTGGTAGGGCTGTTCCACGTGGTCCGTGCCCCTCCGCGTGTCCTGCCGCGGTCCCTTGCTCCGTCTGGCGTGCTTGGGGGGGGCTGGTCCTGTCCCGGGTCCCCCCTACTTGGCTTGGGGTTGTGGGGGTGGCGGCAGGGCGTCCCCAGGGGGGGGTGCCTTCTACCATTGCCTGGGGCGTCTGGGGTCATGCGCTCCCCCTCCCCCGACTGCCCGCCCACTGGGCGGGCTGTCGGGGTCCGCGATCCACGTGTTGTGGGCGCGGGCGTGCGGGTGTGGGGGCCCTGCTCTGTCCCTGTGGGGGCTGCGCGCCGCGGGGCGGGTCCGTGGCGTTCACATGCTGGGGGGCGGGCTGGGGGGGGGGGGGGGGGGCGTGCGCCGTACCCCCCGGTTGTGCGGCTCGGGCGGGGCCTGTAGGGCGGGGGGTCGCTCTGCCTCATTCCGTCCCTCTGCCTTCCCTGGGCAGGCAACAAAGCGGGCGTCACTGGCGCTGTGCTATCCATGGCGTGCGTGGCCCCCCATACCACTCCGGGTCGTGCTCACCAGGCTTCTCTGGGTACGATCTGTGCGGCGTCCCGGTGCGCAGGCGTGGGCTCGCTTGTTCTTTGCGGCCCCCATGGGAGCCGGCGGCTGCGGCGGGGGGGCGGGTCGCAATCCGGCTCCTCTTTCGGGCGGGGGGGGACCATCCCCCCTGCCTCGGGGGGTGGGGGCCGGGGCCCCCGCGGCTTGCGGGCCGGTGGGGGGGCGGGGGGGGGGGGTGTCGCGCCGCGGCCTCCCTGCTCTCCTTCCGGGCGGCGGCCTGCGGTACTCCATCCTGGCCCCCTCCGTGTCGCCGGCGCGTTCCCTTCCGGCGTGCGCGTGCGGTCGGGGCTGAAGTGCCGCCCCGGGGTGGGGGGGGGTGAGGGGCGGCCCGTGGACCGCTCCCCCGGGGGCCCTAGCAGACCTGAGCCACCCCTCTGTCATCCCTGAGTGGGCTGTGGTTACGGGAGGGTTATGTGGGGCGCGGCCTTCTTCCTGTTCCGTTGTGCGCATTGCTCCGGCACGCCGGTGTGGGTTCGCGGGAGCAGGTCCAGCCGCCGCTCCCCCCTCCGCGTCGCCGTCCCTTCTGGGGGGGGGGCGCCCCCCCGGCCCCGGGGGGGCGGAGGGCCGCGCGTGTGGCTCCCCAGCTGGGGTGGGTGCGGGGGGGGGGGGGGGGTGGGGGGGCCACCCCCCCGCCCGCTCTCCGGCCTGTGTGGGAGGGGGGGGGGGAGTGGGGGGGGCCCTTTGGTCCCCTGGCGACGCCTCCTGACGGCCGGGGGGGTGGGGGGTGGCATGGCAGTCCTGGCCCCGGGGGTCAGCCATCAGCTGGGGGGTCGCGCCCTTCCCCCGCCCCCCTCTACCTAGAGCCGGATCCTCGTGCAGGCCCTTGCTGGGGCCCCTCATCCCCCCGGCCGTTGTCGCGCGGCGCTGGCCGGCCGGGGGTGGCTGTGAGGGTTAGCGGTCAGTGGTTAGCGGGCTGCGGGGCAGCAGGTTCCCCCCCGCGCTCGTTGTCTCCGCACTCCCTCCCGCGGGAGGTGGCACGCTCTCATGCGTCGTGACGTACTGTGGGGGGGGCGTGGGTCGGGGGGCCCAGCCCCCCCCCCCACTCTCTCGTATCCGCCGTCTGGGCCATCACCTGCGCCGCCGCTTGTGTGGGGGCTGGGGCTGTGGCGGCGGCGGGTTGTGCCGGCGGTAGCGCCAGTGGGCGAGGGCGCTGCGCAAAGCCCGGAGGAGCCAGTTGTTGGCGTCCGCATCCGTGATGCGGAGCGGCGCTCCTCCTTCGAGGAAGGCCGGCCACGTCGGCTCCCTGTCGGGCCACGCCGCCCGGATCACTGACCTGAGGACCCTCTCATGGTCCTCTGGGGTTGCCCACCCCCCCGGGGGTACCTCTCGGTTTCCTCCGTCTCTCCGGAGGAGCACGGCATCGAAGGGCCGGTTCCTCGACCTCCTGGAGGTCCCCTGGTTGGCCCAGCACAACCACCCGTACACCTCCCCCGCCAGGGGGAGGGTCTCCTCCCCCAGAGGGTCCGGGACCGCGCCCCAGTCCCGGTCCCATGGCCGGCCCCTCTCTGCCCCCCGTGCCGGCCCCCGTCGCTGCCCCTGCGCCTGCGGCGCCGATGCCGCGCCCCGCCCCCCCTCCGCCGAGGCCATCCGCGCCGGCTCCGCCCTCGGCGCGGGGGGGGCTGGCTGGTGCCGGGGTCGTGGGGGTTGGCGGGGGACGAGCTCGCTGGCGTCAGGGTCGATGTTGTAGTGGGTAGTGGGTAGTGGACCCCAACAGCCCGCCCAGTGAGCGGACAGTCGGTGGAGGGGGAGCACCTGACATCACACGCCCCTCGCAACAGTGGAAGGCACCCCCCTGGGGAGGCCGTTCCGCCGACCCCACGGCGAACGACGCCGGCCCGCAAGGGCGCACGCTGTGGAACCGGTGCTGGGTCCCGACGCCCACACCGACCGCACCCGGAACACACGGGTCGCGGTACCCCGGCTGCCCGCCCCAGAGGACGGGCGGTCGGGGGAGGGACGGCGCCTGACACCAGACGCCCCTCACAACACTGGCAGGCCACCCCCCCCCCCGGGGACGCCCCCCCACCACCCCCGCGGCACGCAGCCCCCACAGGGCGTGCAGGCCAAGCCAGGTAGGGGGGAACCGGGACCGGACCGCCCTCTCCCAAGCACGCCAGACGGAGCAAGGGACCGGGGCAGGACACGCGGAGGGGCACAGACCACGTGGAATGGCCCTATCAGCGCCCAGTGCCGGGACCGCGCAAGGTGCGCACGCCACACCACGCAGGGGGGGGGGGAGCGGACGCCGCGGGAGCGCGAGCGCACACACACACACAAAGGACACGCGGGGACTACCAGAAGGGCAACCGGACCAAGCTCGCGGAACACACAGACCGCGTGGAATGGCGTACCAGCGAGTGAGCGTAAGGGACACCCGGACGGGACGGCCCACCACAAGCAGCGCGGGACACGCGGGGCGGGAAGGGGGAAACAGGAGAGACACAACACCAGGTACCGGCCCGAGCCCCCCGAACCGGCCGCGAGCGCCGCGCACACACCGACGGGGCATTGCACCTGCCAAGCCAGTAGTGGCGCATTGCGCCACGCCCCAGCCCCTAGGCTAGGTAGCCTCCGCGCCAGCACAAGGGGGTCCCACTGGCGACAAGCCAGTAGCACGGGTCCGGCAGCGCCGGCGCCCTGGGCGACCACGCATTAGGGGGGCGACGCAGTGGGTAAGCGCCCGCAGCCACGGCTGCGAATTGATGCACTGACCGGGGAGTGGCGAAATGGGGAAGCCGGGGAGGGACGGGGCTCCAAGCTCTGTGAATCCGGGGGACTCCAGGACCAGGCAGGAAGTGCGTCTTGGAGGGCCCCCCACTAGGACCCGGTGGGGAGGATATCACCTGGCCCGACCAGGTGGCCCCCCGGGGCCGAAAGGCGTCTAGTACCCGCAAAATCAAACCTCAAACCTCAAACCTCAAACCTCAAAAACTACATTCTTCGGGTCTCCAGTTGCACCTATGTTTGTCCCACGAAATAAATTGCTTTTTTGTGTACCTGAGTGCGCGAGGCCTTGCGCACTCAAGGTCATGGAAACAATTGTGTACAGAAGGCAACAAAAACAGGACAGGAAGTGCACAATGTACAAACACTGAAATAAAAGCTCGGCAAAAATGTACAAGCCCTTAAGGGCATATAATTGCATTCACATCGAAGGCGAGTGCGCGAGGCCTCGCGCACACATGACTGCAGAAAGAGGCGAAACACTTGGGTTAATGGTGACTTATTTCTTCTTCGGTCCAGCAACCTAAGCCAACCTGGAACCGTGGCTTCTTGCCAATGCACTTGTCCCACTTGGGGAGGCAACGGTACCACAAGACGGCTGGGCACCAGAACGCGAGGGCGGCTTGAACTCTGCACTAGCTCTGGCAGCAGTCTTCGCTTTCTTCTTCGGCTGTTCCTTACCAGATTCGGGGCTTGCATTGAAGTGAGCGGCGGGTGCCCGCTTGCGCTTCTGCTGGGTCTCCAGTACTTGCGCCGGATCCTCTTCTTCCTCCTCCTCGTCGGCATCGTCGTCGTCTGATTCCGCGGGCTTGTCCGATTCCTTCTCTATTCCTTTTGCCTGCTTCTTGCTACTCGACGGGGTTCCCTTTCCGGCTGCAGTACCCTGAGTTGGTGTAACCGTGGCAGTCTTCTTCACCTTGGCTTGCATTGGCAAGGTAGGTGCGGGCGCAACAGGCTCAGTGTCGTCAGCGGTGGCCTCAATCACGACATCTTCCTGGACGGCTTCTGCAGCCTACACCTTCTGATGCCCTTCATATCCTCGGCTGCTGTCCAAAACCCACAGTGGAATGCCACGCAGAAGCCACTCTTCTTGAGTATTCCAACTTGCAGACGTTGCTCCCTGCTCCGTCTGATCAGCCTCCAACATGTACCGCATGATGATTGCATGCTGCAGAGCACCTCCAACGGCATTGGCAAGGTCCTTTTGCTTGATCGCTGACAAAGCCAGAAACCCCACTTTAGTCCTCTCGTCCGACATCGCAATCTTTGCGGCCATGGCAGGCGTGTCGTCCACAACAACCACTGCATCAACATACCCACTGCTAAAAAGATATTTGTCCAGGTACCACAGCACGTGAATCAGAGGCGGGAGACCACCGAGGTTCTTGTTCTGCATCTCTTCGAAATGTCCAGCGGAATACGTCGCATAGTTCGGCAACTGTAAATGTGATGAATAAAGACCAATAATGGAGGCAGCAGTGCGCGAGGCCTCGCGCACACAACGGCATCGTAACCGGTGAAAGAAGCAGATATACCTGCTTATCCCAGCGACTCGTTGTTCCGATCCACATACAGTGCTCGTCGAACTGATACATATTGCTGGTCACGGGACCCGATAACCAAGAGTATACCGGCAACCGGACATGGTGGAATGGCACTGTGGTTGGATCCTTGTCCTTCGCCATACGCCACAGCCTGTGCATGTCGCGGCCAATACGGTGCACAACATCAGCCTCGCCATAGAAAATGACGTCCTTCCCCAGCATCATCACATCGAACAGCCACTTCGGAACAAATCCTGCAGAGTCATATTCAACGAAAAGGTCAGCGTTGATGATCCACAACGGGTACTGCCGATCCCGGAAACGGGCTGGCGGTGTCTCTTCGATATCCTCAATACGGCAAGCCGTCAAAGCGAATTTGCTCCCTTGCTCGTGCTGCTTGGAGACATTGATCACATCGCCAGTACTCAGCTGTGTCTGTGGCGGTGCCAATGATGTTGCCTCAGTCTACCTTTGCAGTTGTTTCCGCACGGCCAGCGTCTGCGGTAATGGAGGTGCGCCCTTGTCCCCAGTCCGCCACAGAGGTGCACTGGTCAACGTCTTCCATTTTGGCCACGGCGCCCGAAACTTCGTACTTTTTGCGTCCTCCCAATAACCCCAATTTCCCAACCCAACTCTCAGTTGTGCCGTGCCCAGTGCTGCGACTTCTGCTCCGATCTTCGCATCGGCAGCTGTACGGATGTGAAAAAGGTGGTTGAGTGCGCGAGCCCTCGCGCGCTGAAGGTGCGACACTGACGCATACCTGCGGTCTGGTTGACATACTGCTTATTGTCCGGATCGTCGAGATGGAAAATAACCCATTGTTCCGTAATCAGCGCGTCAATGTAGTTCTGGGTGGAGCGTAAGGTCGAGTCCTTCAGGTTCATCTGCGCACAGACTTTCTGCAATAAGCTCGGTAGATGCAGCCCCTCCAGATTCTTGAAGGCATTCCTTGTAACTTCCTCTTTCCTGCTCTTACTCTCCAGGTTCTTCATACCAGTAAACGCCTCACGGCCGCAGTAATACGCCAGGGAGAACATGTCCCTCCAGTTCTTGAATGTCGAGTCCTGCGAGGGAAAACAGTGTCATGGAGTGCGCGAGTTCTCGCGCACTATAACCGTGCGATACACGAATACATACTGTGTGTCCTGCTTCCTCCAAAGGGTCCACACGCCCGCATCGACCGCACCCGGGACACGCGGGTCACGGAACCCTGGCTGCACGCTCCGGAGGACGAGCGGCCGGGGGAGGGACAGCGCCTGACACCAGGCGCCCCTCACAACGGTGGAAGGCACCCCCCCCGGGGACGCCCTTCCGCCACCCCCACAGCGAGCAACACAGGCCCGCAAGGGCGCACGCTGTGGGGCCGGTGCTGGGTCCACACGCCCGCACCGACCGCACCCGGGACACGCGGGTCGCGGAACCCTGGCTGCACGCTCCGGAAGACGAGTGGCCGGGGGAGGGACAGCGCCTGACACCAGGCGCCCCTCACGACGGTGGAAGGCACCCCCCCCGGGGACGCCCTTCCGCCACCCCCACAGCGAGCAGCGTCGGCCCGCAAGGGCGCACGCTGTGGGGCCGGTGCTGGGTCCACTGCCCGCATCGACCGCGCCCGGGACACGCGGGTCGCGGAACCCGGCTGCACGCTCCGGAGGACGAGCGGCCGAGGGAGGGACAGTGCCTGACACCAGACGCCCCTCACAACGGTGGAAGGCAGCCCCCCCCGGGGACGCCCTTCCGCCACCCCCACAGCGAACAACGCCGGCCCGCAAGGGCGCACGCTGTGGGGCCGGTACTGGGTCCACACGCCCACATCGACCGCGCCCGGGACACACGGGTCGCGGAACCCTGGCTGCGCGCTCCGGAGGACGAGCGTCCAGGGAAGGGACAGCGCCTGACACCAGGCGCCCCTCACAACGGTGGAAAGCGCCCCCCCCGGGGACGCCATTCCGCCAGCCCCACAGCGAGCAGCGTCGGCCCGCAAGGGCGCACGCTGTGGGACCGGTGCTGGGTCCACACGCCCGCATCGACCGCGCCCGGGACACACGGGTCGCGGAACCCTGGCTGCACGCTCCGGAGGGCGAGCGCGGCCAGGGGAGGGACAGCGCCTGACACCAGGCGCCCCTCGCAACGGTGGAAGGCACCCCCCGGGGACGCCCTTCCGCCACCCCCACAGCGAGCAACGCCGGCCCGCAAGGGCGCCCGCTGTGGGGCCGGTGCTGGGTCCACATGCCCGCATCGACCGCACCCGGGACACGCGGGTCGCGGAACCCTGGCTGCACGCTCCGGAGGACGAGCGGCCGGGGAAGGGACGGCGCCTGACACCAGGCGCCCCTCACAACGGTGGAAGGCACCCCCCCCCGGGGACGCCCTCCCGCCACCCCCACAGCGAGCAACGCCGGCCCGCAAGGGCACACGCTGTGGGGCCGGTGCAGGGTCCACTGCCCGCACCGACCGCGCCCGGGACACGCGGGTCGCGGAACCCTGGCTGCACGCTCCGGAGGACGAGCGGCCGGGAGAGGGACAGCGCCTAACACCGGACGCCCCTCGCAACACTGGAAGGCGCCCCCCCGGGGATGCCCATCCACCGCCCCCACACCGAGCAACGCACCAACGCACCAACGCACCAGCCACGGGACGTCCGCACCCCGCCCCCTGCTCTTAGACACAGCGACATAGCAATGGCGGAACCCGCGGCACCACGCAAGACACGCCCCCGATCTCCGACGCTGGACGAAGCACACGAGGTCATCAGGGCGCTGGGACTCAGAGACGGCGAAGGAGACCCCCCACAAGAGGACGCGGGCACAGACTCCGACCTGGAGGCATTGCCGGAGCCCCCCGCGGGGGGCGCGCCCGCGGAACCTGCGCCGCCGGCGGGCAGCGTACCCGTGATCTGCCCCGCGTGGAAACGGGGCCATTGCACCGGCGAAGGCTGGTGCCCCAGACAGCACCCCCAGCCCGATGCCGACGACGGAGCGTTGCCCGAGGTGAAACCCGCGGCCGCACGCGCCGCCCTACGCTACGGGGTGACGCAGGGCTGGATCCTGGATGAGACCGCGCGCGGCAGCGTGAACATCCAGGAGGCCGTCGACCGCGTCACCCACGCGGGACAAGCGGCGGTGGCCCTGCACACCCGGGGCCGCCACGGTGGACCCGCAGAGGGGATCATTGTGGATCCCTCGGGAATGGTGCTGGTCCTGGCGGCGGACATGGTCCGAGGGGTGCTCCACGTGTCCCGCGTGCGGCGGGCGTGCCCACAGTGGACCATCCAGGTGTACACCCCCCCGCGGGCGTGGCCCTTTTCCACATGGGCGGTGCTCGCCGTCATGTGGCACCTGGCACCAGAGGACGCCCCCACAGGGACCGCGGAGGACATCGCCCGGGACCTCCACACCTGGCCGGCCGACCAGGAATACCCCTGGCGCAGGCCCCGGGGCGGCCTCCCGGTGGCACCAGCGGCGGAGGGGCTCAGCCTCGCGGCAACCCTCCAACGGCACCCCGACAAGTATGCACGCCACTTCCTGCAGACGGGCACGGTCCCGGCCGCCCCGCCAGACTCCGAGTGGCGATGGGACGCAGGGGTGGCGCAACCGCTGCCGGGCCCCTGGACCCTCCCGTTGTGGTACTTACCAATGGGCACCTTGGCCCACGCCACCCAGGCCGTCAAGGGGGCTTTCCCGCAGCCGCCCCTCCCCGGCGTGGCCCTGCTCCGCAGCCTGCAGGCGGGGGCCGCCTGGGTACGGTGGAGGGAAGGGAAGGGGCGCTCGAGCCCCTACTTCCCCATGGTCCAAGGCCAGGCGCTGATTCATGCCGAGGGCATGGGGACCGTGGAATGGGGGGCGATCGTGCCCGGCACGGCGTGCAGGTGGATCACGGCGGCCGCCCCACAGCCCATGCGGTCGCCGCCGGCGTGCCACCGCCTCCTACGGATGGTCCCCTCATTGGCCCCCCGGCACGCCTTTACAAGGGACGTGTGGAAAGCCGTACTGAGCCACACCAGGGAGTGGCTGACGAACCCAGGTACGCGGTACCCACCGGGACCGGTGCTCGAACAGCTCACGGCCCCCACGCCCGGGGTCCTCCACGCCCTACACAGGGCGTCGGCCCTCACGAAGCAGCTCAACGACGAAGTGCTGGACCTGGCGCTGGAGCCGCTGCGGGTGCTCTACCCGCAGGCACACATCCCACCCGCGGGCACGTCCAACCGCCTAGGCCGCCTGGGGTTGCAGCGCCGCGTCGAGGCCGCGCACCCAGGAGGCGTGGTGGAACAGTGGCTAACGCTCCGCAATCCGTCCGCCGCGGAGGGCCACTGGTACCTGCACCAGCTCCTCTTCCAGCCACGGGCAGCCCCGGAACACCGCCGGCAGAACCCGTACCACACGCACCCGGAGCGCCGGGGCGCGCAAAACTACCCGCAGCCAATCCCGCCCGCCCTCCCGCCGGGGCAGGGCCCGGAGGCGCTACAGCGGGGCCCCCCGCTCGACACCGCCACCACAGTACAGCAGTGGGGAGGCGACGATGCGAGCGGTGCCGAACCGGACTGCACGAACTGCGGAGCGGTGGCCTGGATGGCAGCCTGCAGGCACCTCACCCGAGATACCACGGGACTCCGGCAGTACAGACTCACGGACCGCACGGCGCTGGCGTCCGCGGTCGCGGCCGTCACCATGGGTCCAGTGGCGGCGTGGCCGGCGCAGCTGCTGCCCCACGTCCCCTGCCGCGACACGCGGCCCCGACGGCCGGCCGCGACGCACGAGCCGACGGCGCCCCTCACGGCGGAGCAACTATACGTCGTCGCGGCGGCTTTGCTAGCAGACGGCGGGGAGAGCTTCGTCCACCACCACGGCCCGGCGCAAATTGCGGGATGCATACAAGGGCCCCAGCGCGATGCACCAGACCCGTGGCATGCCACACTCCGCGGGCGCACCCGCGTCTGGGGTGCGGGCGATGGCGCACCCCCGCCCGGGCCTAAGCAGGGGGAGGCGCTGGTACTGCAGACGGCAGGCTACCAAGCCATCGTACACGGCCACGCCGGAGGGTACCGGTCACACATCCTGGCCGGAGGCCGATGGGCGGTCTGGCACAGCACCGCCAGGCAAGGGGCATTCCCGCCCCTGTCCCACGTCGACTGGCGACAGGGGCCCACCCAGGCCTACTACATGTCGGCGGACCCCTGGCCGCTGGCGGTCCTGCTGCACGCTGTCAGCGCCCCCAACAAGAGGCAGGAACCGGGGTGGGCCAACCCCCCCGCACTGGTGTGGAGCCCCGACCAGGAGGAGCATCTACGGGCCGCGTGGCAGGGAGACGCCATCAGGGCCACGGACGTCCCGGACCTCCACGCGGGGCCCATCACGCACGCCCGCCCAGCGGCTACCCTGGCGGTGGCCCAACAGGGGCAGCAGAACCCACAGTGGGTGGTCTGCATGTTCAGCCCGGCGGACGCGCACGTCGTCGTCTGCGACCCTGAACGCCTGCCGGGGCCCGAAGCCGTGATCCGCGTGGCAGACTGCACACGCATGATCATCAAGGCGCTGCGGGAGGGCGAACACCACGCCCTCCTGCTCCAGGTCAGGCTGAAGGACAACGCCCGGGCGGCGAGGCCGGGAGTGTGGCCGGCAGCGGCGCACCCCGCCGACCTGGAGCTCCAGCTGGCGGTCCCGACCACGGTGTACCACTGGCTACAGGCCTTCCACGACCTGCGGTGGAGGAGCAAACCCGACCGCCAAATCGGCTCCACGCACTGGCAAACGTGGCTGCAAGCGGACGCGCAGCGCGATGCCGCCCGAGGCCTCGGGCCCGCGCCCGCGACGCGAGCCCTCGATGCGGCGGCCCCGGGCCGCACGCTGGCACCACACACGGTGCCGCTGGCCAACCTGCCCTTCGAACCAGCGGCGGAGGGCGCCATTCGGAAGTCGGTGCAGCTCCCCCCGGCGCGAGGGGCCACGGAGCCGACGAAATGCCCCCTGTGTGCGGACAAGTACTACACCAGCGGGGCGATGCTGGAACACCTGGCGTGGCACGCGGTGCACGCTGCGGCCCAGGCGGACGACAAGGAGGCGGCCGCCAACATCCTGCAGGGGAGAGCACGGAGGTCCCCGTGGCACGCCCCGTACACCCGGCGCCCCCCGCCCCAGGCAGCCGACCACACAGATGGAGGTGAGGAGGCACCCGGAGCGGCCCCGGGGGCCGGCGGTGCGGCCCCACCAGGGCCCATGTCCATCCCCGCGGGGCTGGCCCCCCTGGCCCCCCTGACTCCCCCGGTCCCCCGGGCCCCCTTGTGGGCCCCGCTGGGAACGGGCTCAGCGGATGCGGCGCACCCAGATGCCCTGGCGGCACCAGCGAACCCGGCGGCGATGCCGACGCGGGATAGCTGACTCCAGGAGGACACGACGGGCGACGCCCTGTGGCTCCTCTCGTGGAACCTGCGCAACGGCCTCGTGCCGCCAGACCGGTCCGGCCGGGACACACTCCGGCGGCGCAGGGGGCCGGCGGCCTGCACCGACAAGGAGCACCTCATCACCGGCATGCTGCCCCAGGAGGGGGGCTTTGCCATCATGCTCCAGGAAACGGGGATCGCCACCAGGGCGCAGGAGATGCACGTGGCCGCGGCGCTCCGGGACAAGGGGTACACCGCCTACTTCAGCAGCCGGCTGGCGGAGACGGGGGCCACCTCCACCTCGAGAGGGGGGGGCCTCCTCACCGCGGTCAGCAGCAAGTACGTGGCGGAGCACGAGGTGCTCAGCTTCACGGAAATTGTCCCCGGGAAAGCCGCGGCCCTGGAGATCCGCACGGACGGGGGGGGCCTCACCCTCATCAACGTCCACGGGCCGCAAGCAGGTTGCTTCCCGTGGGCGGGACGGGCGGCGTTCTGGGCCGACATACAAATGTATGCCACGGCACGCAGCCTCGGCGGGAGGCACCCGGTGGTCATCGCCGGTGACACCAACATCTACATGGATGTCCCCGCCAACCCGGCCACGGAGCATTTCCGAGCGGGCTGGGAAGCCTGCGGCTTCCGGAGAGCCGCGGCGGGCGGAGAGGAGGACATGACCCCCACGCTCCACCCGTCCCAGCACAGGGTGGACACTTTCCTGGTCAACGAGCCCCTCCTGCCGTGGTCCCTGCGGGAGAGCGTCTGGGCTCGCGGCATGGCACACCCCCAGTTGGTCGGCTCGGACCACCTCCCGGTCCGCCTGGCCCTGCCGGGCCTCCTCAGCGCAGCGGGGCGCGCGGCGATGCCCACCCCCTACAGCCACACGGAAGGCCGCCTCCTCCCGTACGACGCCGAGGCCGCGCCCGTCCAACACTGCCTGTGGGCGGCGGTCACCGCCGCGCAGGATGAACCCTCCCTTGCGCCCTGGCTGGGTCCCGCAGAGCAGCACGACTACGGGTCCATGCCCGCGGCTGCGGTGGACAAGGTGTTCGAACACCTCCACGCGACGCATGACGCCCTGGCGCGCGTGGTGGGACGCCGGCAGCCGTCTCCGGCGGGAACGGACCCGGCGGAGGGGGACCCCCCGGAGAGCGGAAAGCAGCTCCAGGCAGCGGTCCTCCGCTATGACACCCTGGCAGCGCGCGCCCCGGCAGCGTACCAGGCGGACGCGGCCAGGCATGGCATCCGGTCCGAGGCGGCGCTCCGGCTCACGGAGGAACTGCAGAGTGTGTCGCCCGGGTTCCGCCCGACCACGCAGGGCCAGCTGCAGGAGGAGCTGGAGAGGCAAGCAGCCGCCCTCGAGGAGGACATTCGCCAGCTCCGCGCCCTCCTGGCGGCAGACCGCAAGCGCGCCATCAAGGAATTCTGGCGCCGCCACGCCCCCGACATCGCCCAGCGATGGAAAGCCGTGCGGGGAGCCATAGAGGTAGAGGCCCCAGGCCCGTCAGGCCTCTTGAACGTGCGGGTTCCCAACACCCAAACGCTCCTCACGGAGGCCCACGACGTGATGTTCGCAGTTCGCGCCTTCTGGCGAGAACTGTATGACAAACGCCCGGTGGACCTCCCGGGTTTCCAGGCGGTCCTCGGCCGCCACGTCCCGCGGGTCCCTGAGGGAGCCTGGACACAGGTCCAGCAGTACTCCATGCACGACCTGAAGTCCGCCCTGGACAAGGCCGATGGCAAGGCCCCGGGTCCTAACCAAGTGGAGGCCCGCTTCATCAAGGCCCTCCCGGCACCCGTCCAGTGGCTCCTGGTCCACTCCTACCGGGCCATCCTCCGCGGCGCCCCGCCACCGATGCACTGGAGGGACGCGCACATCTGGCTCAGCCCCAAGGTACCGGGCTCTGCCAGACTGGATGACTACAGGCCCATAGCCCTGGGCCAGCTGGACATGAAGCTGCTCACGGGCCCCCTCACCCAGCGCATCACGGAGGTGCTCACACGGCACGGGGTGGTCAGCGACTGGCAGCAGGGGGCCCTCCCTGGCTCCAACACAGGCCCCCCGCTGTTCATGGCGCAGCGGCAGCTCCAGCGGGGAAGGCCCAACTACGTCTTCTCCTTCGACGCCCGCAAGGCCTTCGACACCGCCCCGCACGGCGCCCTCCACCTCATCCTGCGCCACCTCTCCGTGCCGCCGGACGTCATTGACCTCCTGCTCTTCCTCCACACGTGCGCCAGGCTGCGCATCGTCACAGCACACGGGCTAACGCAGCCCGTCTACATGCTACGCGGCGTCCGGCAGGGCAACCCCGAGAGCCCCCTGCTGTACGCGCTCCTCCTGGAGCCTCTGCTCAGGGCACAGGGGCACCGCCTGCGCCCGCCGGGAGGAGCCGAGCACGGCCTCATCCAGGCCTATATCGACGACCTGCTGGTGGTGGCCCACACGCTGCAGCACTTCGTCGAGGGCGTGGAGGCGGTGGCCGCGTACCTGGGGATGATGGGCATGGAGCTCAACCCCCGCAAGTGCGCCATGGCCACCACGGAGGGGGTCCCGGGCCTGCAGCTACGCCTCTGCCCCCACCTGGAAAACCCGTGGTACTGGGTACCAGCGGCGGACTCCGTCCCCTACCTGGGACTCCAGCTGCAGCCGGACGGGGAGTTTTCCCTGCAGCGCAAGCACCGGCTACGCCTGGCGGCAGTGCACCACTGGTGCCTTAACACCCTCGCGCCACCGAAAGTGGTGCAGGACGTCATCCTGGCGATCCTCGGAGGGGTGACGCAGTACGTCGCCCCTTTCATAGCCGACGACTCCGACACTGCACGCCACCTGGACCACATCACGGTCCAGGTCGCGAAGGACAGGGCACGATACGCCTTCGACGCCTCGCGAGACAGCCTGCAGGATGACCGGACCCTGGGGCTCACACGGGTGCCCACGCGGTGCCAGCAGGCAGCGGTGGCCCTCGTGGGTACACTCGTCCACCACCGCGCAACCTCCGTGCGCGCGGAGGTCACCAAGATGTTCTGGGAGATAGCCGGCGCGCACGGAATATGCCCTGAGGTGCACTACCCCGTCCCGGAGTTCGCAACTCTGGCGGGAGGCGACTGGGTCCAGCGCATACCCCGGGCCCTGGCCGCCCTGGGAGTGGGGATGTACAACCCCATCGCGTGCCCCAGGGCGGCTCACGTCCAACTACAGTCCCCGCCGGGCAAAATCGTCACGCTGCGCACCGCCAAGCTGCGACACCGCGACACGTGCCGCCTGACGGTGCCACACGCAACGCCGTGGCATGGGCACCACGGGCCACGCCACCCCTTCCCCGACAACGACGATCCGTGGCCGACGGCGGTGCGGGAGTGCCTCGACCAATGCGCCGATGAACACCTCCATTATTGCCGCCATGAGCAAGGGCCCACCAACCACCCCGGGTGGCGCGATGCCCTGGCCCACCTCTTCCACACCACCGGCACGCGGGACCCCCGCCTGAGACTCGTCCACCCCACGAGGGCTAAGCAGGACGCCCACACCGGCCCGCGGGTGACCCCAGACGGCCTGCACCTCCACGTCGGGGGCTACCGCCGCCGGAACGGCCTGTCCCCCCCCACGCGGGGGGCGGCGTACCACCCGCCAGCGGCCCTCATGTACATCCTCCGCGACGTACTCGCGGAAAGCGAGCACCAAGAGCCCAACGCGGACGTGGCGTGGCCAGAGCCCTTACGCCCCCGGCCCCACGCGCTGATGCCGTTGTGGCTGGTGACCACAGACGACCAATGCACCCAAGCGGCGGGACAAGCGCAGCTCCGGGCCGAGTGGGTGATAGTGCAAGTGGGGGCAGGCCAGCCCGAACCCCGTGGACTCCCCCGCGGCACCGCCCTACTGGTGGCTACGGGGGTGCCGCACGACCCACACATGGCGGTACACGCGCTGGAGGACCAGCCGGAGGACACGGGACACTTGGTGGTACACCAGCGCGGGGGCCCGGCGTGGCTCAAGGAACATGTGACGGCGCTACGGTCCTGGGCAAGCACGGTCGCCGGAGCGGAGATCCGGCTGCACGACCACCCGGCGATCAGCCCAGGCGACACCAGGGCGCTGAGCATGGACCAACTGACCCACAGCCACCCCGACGTCCGGTGGCACTCCACCGACCTCAACGCGGGGTGGCTCAGCCCCATCGGATACTACTCGATCCCGGAGGCCTGGGGACACACCTCCTCTGACGCGTCCGGGGGCAGACCCTGCAAACACGCCACCAGCGTCGCTCTCGCCGCCGACCTCACCCGCACGTGGGCGGTGGCCATCTCGGGCACGGTGCCTGACGGAGAGGGGGTGGCCGCCTCCCTCCCCCTACATTACGGTGCACACAGACCATGGGTCCACACGGTGGACGCCGAAGTCATCCTCCACCTCCTGCGGCACGCAGATCGCGAGCGAACCACGGGGGTCCCCGCGGGCGCAGCGAAGGTGGTCAACCAGATGCCCCTGAGGTGGCTCCGGGACGGCCTGTGCGCGCGGGGGCAACACGCCGGGCACCCGTTCTGGTACGTCCGAGCCACCTCGCACCACAGTGACGCCCTACTGCACAAGGCGGACTGGGCGGCGTCCCAGGACACCGTCTTGCAGAACACGCCCCCGGACCCTGGCCACGCCCAACTCATCGTCGCCGGCCGTGACGGCCATCTCGATCTACGGCCCCCCACGATGCGGGTGCTCGGCGAGGTCGCACAACGGGCGCAGACGGACCATGCGCTGACGCACCGGGGACACACACCTCTAGGCGCGGCCCACGCCACGGCCTACATCCACGCCCGGGACCTCACCGCGGCGGCCACCAACCGCCGGGCGCTGCGGGCCCGAGACGGCCACACGCCGGTGCAGCGCAGGCTCCGCGTCCGGAAGGAGCGGCTCTCCGGCGTCGCCATCGTCCCGCAGCCGTGCCTTTTCTGCGGCGGCCCGGAAGAGACCCCGGTGCACATGCACGTGGGCTGCACCCACTCGCGGCTCCCACCTCCCACCTGGGGACAAGGCCCTGTGGGTGGCCTCGTGGCGCTCCGCAGGCGCCACGTGGACGGAGGTGTTCTGCTCCGGACTGGTGCCCGAGGACGCGGAGGCGCAGCTCCGCGCCATAACCCGGTACGACCCGCCGGGAGGGACCTCGGTGGACGACTTCCTCCACCACATGCTCCGGCTAGGGGACTTCGCGTGGGAGCTTCGCAACCACCGGCTGGAGCAACTCCTCCACGACCCCCTAAGCGCGGCGGCCCGGGCGCACCGGTGGCTCACTGCGGCGGAGGGCGACCACCCTCCCCCTCCCCCGCGCCCTGGCAAGGACTTCGTAGCCTCCCTCCGTGTTGTGAATGGCACTCTGGAGTGCCCGCTCCAAGAGGGCCCCCACCGGTATCAGGACCTGCCGGGGGGGTTCTCGAGGCACCTGCAAGACGCCCTTTTCCCACCGTGGATCATCGGGCGCGGCTCCATGACCGCGTGGGAGGCGCGCATCGTGGGGGAGGAGTGGGCGCGGGAGTGGGGCCGGTGGTGCGCCGCCGCGCGCGCCCCGGAGACCCCTGCGCAACGATACGCCGCCATCCCGCTCCGGGGGTGGGGGCCGGACACCCGGCCGAGACCCACCATGGTCCGCGGGGCGGGACCTGACCACCCGTGGGACGCGGCGACGGGGGAATGGCTGCAGGCGGCCCCGGGGCCGCAAACGGGATGGACTGGGGACGTATCCTCACTCGTCAGGACGCCCGTCCCGCCCCGCATCGTCCTTCACACCGCCAATGTGCTCCGGGCCACGGAGATACGCACGTGGGGACACGCTGCGGCCACCGTCCGGTGGCAACCCCCAGAGGACGGGGCCACCCAACTCACCGTGGCGCACTTCAAAGCGGGGGGGCCGGTATACGACGACGCCCTGTCCCGGCTGGGCGACACCCAGGGGCCCTTACTCCTCATGCTCCCCACCGGTATCGCAGCCGCGCTGCACCAGGAGCTGGACGGCTGCGAAGGGCTGCGAGTGGGGTGGGAGGCGGTCGCGGACGGCACCCTACTGGCCCTCCTCCACAGGGACACCGCGAACGGGTGCCAATGGGACGCGCTGACGCCCCACCTCACCGGGCGCCACGTGTACATGGCGAGCCCCCCCCAGGGGCACCCCCGCCCGGCGTGGGACGACCTCATCGCCGCCTTCCACGACCACGGGATCCTCCCCGGCGACACGTGGCAGGAGGTCCAGCGGAAGACGCTTGGCAAGGACTACCGGCGCCGTGTCCGCGCCCGCTTGCTGGAGATCCGGGACCCCCTCCGAC
Source organism: Eutreptiella sp. 'Long Island Sound 2002' (assembly GCA_964036045.1). Lineage (NCBI taxonomy): Eukaryota > Euglenozoa > Euglenophyceae > Eutreptiales > Eutreptiaceae > Eutreptiella > Eutreptiella sp. 'Long Island Sound 2002'. Next base: position 133,840,988 of record OZ038383.1, read on the forward strand.
AGAGGTGGGACGACCTCTGGCTCCGCCATCTCGACCCTTGGTCGCCGCCCTCCCACCTCCTGCACACCTGCCGACTCTGCGGAGAGTGTGACACGGTGTCCTCCGCAGCAGCGACAGGCGCCAACAGGTGCGAGCGGTGCACCCAGGTAGCCGCGTACCCCTGGCCCGAACCTCCCGCAGGTCCGCGCAGGCGCACAGAGGAGGAGGCCTTGCGCCGGCGCATCGAGGGGGCACACACCCCCTCACACGAACAGGCGGGCCCCGCGGGCGCTGCCCTTCTGTGGATCCACGTGCACCTGCGGGACCCCACATCCATTGCGCACCTGTCGCACGTGGTCGCCCCCTAACCCCCACCCGCCGCCGCCCTTTGCAGAGCCCGCAGCACCATGCCACGCCGACGGGGGGATGGGCCGGGGCACACCAGGGCCCGCCGCAGAGCGCAGGAGGCGGCCGTCCGGGGTCTGGTGGCGGACGCGGTGGCGGAGGCAAAAGGAGCGCACGCTGCCGCACGGTGCGACCTGGGGGGCAGTGCGAGGGCCTTCCTCAACGAGACCGCCCTCCCGGCCGTCCGCGCCCTGAACGGAGCGGGGGCCCCTACGTTGCTCCCGGCAATGCACCGAATCGTGAACGCCGTCCGGCCAGGGCTCATCAGCCCAGAGGCGGCCCTCTACGGGCACTGGATGGAGTGGCGCGAGTCCAATCGGTCGGGCCGGCCCCTGTCCATGGGGGACGCCCTCCGGATGACGGGAGCGGGGTCTGCCATGTCCCTCCACAGTAGCGCCCCAGCCCTGCTGCACGCCCTCAGGACGCGCTACCCCGGGGACGCGGCCCCGTACCTGAACCAGGCGCGGGCCACGTACCCGGGGGGAGTGTCCGAGCTGGATGCGGCGCTCCACCTTCTACACCCGCCGGACGAGGACCTGGAGGTGGGCGAGGTCACGGTGTTCGTGGAAGGCGCGGACGAGGCGTCCGCCCGCCCCCGGCCGACCAACCCGGTGTATGACGGCACCGGGCCTACCCCCCCGTACGCCGTCGTCTACGAGGCGTTCCCCAGGGAGCCCACCTGGTGCCCCGCCCTCCCACCGGCGACGCACGCGCCCCGCGGCTGGGCTAACCCAGACCTGTCCCCCCCCCTCTCCAGGACCAGGGGTGCCCACCACAGGGGGCAGGTCCTCTGGCAAGAGTGCCCTGGCACCCCCCTGCTCCTCCTCGTCGTCGCAACCCGCGGGGACCCGGGGCGGATCCTGGGGATCACCCCCACCCACCTCTATGGGGCCACACCCGTACCCCGCCCCCCCCTCCCGGCGCCCGCGGCGCGGGGCGGAGTACACACCTTCCTGCGCACACAGGAGGTCACCGCCGTTACGGGGGTCCATCTGGTGCGGCTGCCCCCGGCACCGCTCGACGACCCCCGGGGGCCCAGGGCCCTGAGCCCCGCCCCAGACTGGGAGCTGTGGCGCGACGCGTGGGCCGCGTGGCTCCCCCGCCTCCCCTCCCAATGCCGGTGGATGGCCGCGGACCCCCGGCCGTGCGGGACTGACGCCACAGCCGGCCCCCCACCCCCTCCCCCCCCCCCCCCGCAGAGCACCACACGGCACTGCCCACGGCCCGGCACTGATGCACCAGGAGGTAGTGGGAAGGGCGCGCCTGCCACCACGCATGCCTACCAGAGTAACAGTAATGGCAGACTCCGATGGGTCCCTCGGGCGGGACGACCGCCACCACCGCCGGTCCCGCTCCCGCTCTGCCGTCTCCTCCCCAGAGTGGACGGGGGAGACCCTCGCGGAGCGCGAGGAGCGGAGGCTGGCGGAGGCGGCGGTGGTCGGACCGCCGCCGCCGGCCCGGGAACCTGGGCCAGCCGAGACGGCCGCCCCCGCCGCCCAAGCGGCCAGCCCCGCCGCCCCGCCCCGCCCTGACGCGCAGGAGGCGGAGACCGCGGCGAGCCACGCCGCGGCCCCGGCCGCGGCCCCCGGCACGCCGCCGGCAAGGGGGGGAGCCCCGGCGCAGGAGCCGGACGCGTGGCCGAGGGCTGCCGCAGCCGCGCAGGAGAGCAAGCAGGGCGCCAGAGGGGTTGCGACGGACCCCGCACGGGCCGTGGGCGCCTCGCAGGCGGCCGCCGCGGCAGCAGAGAAGACCGAGGAGGATGTGCGAGAGTCTGCGACCGCGGCCACGGGCGCCTCGTCGGCGGCCGCCACGGCAGCGAAGGAGAGTGCGGAGGGCGCGAGAGGGGCTGCGGCCCCTGGCACGCCGCGCAAGCGGGGGAAGAACCCCGCACGGGCCGCGGACGCCTCGCCGGCGGCCGCCGCAGCAGCAGCAGTGGGCAGGGAGAGCGCGAAGTACCGCGCCCACGCCAACCCCGCCCACACCCACACCAGTCCCCCCAAGCCGTACCCCCCCAAGCCCTTCCCCCCGGGGCGGGAGCGGCACGTCCGCCCCCCGACGCGCGAGCGCTCGCCGCCGGGCGTCACGCTGCCGCAACTGCAAAGGCAGCGGGACGCCCGGCGAGTGGTCCAGGAAGGGCGCAGCGGCGAGGGGGAGGGGAGCGGCGGACGGCGTGACAGGCAGGGGGCAGGGGAGGGGTCGGGGCACGGGAAGGGCGCGCGGGAGCGCGGGCAGGAGGCCCAGGTGCAGGGGACGGAGCGAGGGGTGGTGGGAGAGCGAGCGGGCCGGGGCGTGGTGGACGAGAGGCGGGACCCGCGACTCGGGCAGGGGGTCGGGGAGGGGCCAGGGCACGGAAAGGGTGGACAGGGGCGCGGGAAGGGCACCCAGGCGCAGGGGACTGGACAAGGGGGGATGGGAGAGCAAGCGGGCCGGGGTGTGGGGGACGAGAGGCGGGACCCGCGACACGGGCGCGGGACCGGAAAGGGGCCCAAGGGCAAGGGCAAGGGCAAGGGCAAGGGCCCCAAGGGACAGGAGGGACGGGGCACGGGAGCCCAGGGGGGAGGGCGGGGCGAGGGGAGGGGGGCAGAGGGCGAGCACCCCCGCAGCCGGAAGTGCAGCCGGTGAGGTGCATCCCCCCCGGCATCCAACAGATGCCGGCGCACCACACCTACCACCACCACCACCACCACCACCACCACCTCTACAACATCGACCCTGACGCCGGCGAGCTCATCCCCCCCCAACCCCCACGACACCAGCACCAGCAAGCCCCCCCCGCGCCGAGGGCGGAGCCGGCGCGGATGGCCTCGGCGGAGGGGGGACGGGGCGTGGCATCGGCGCCGCAGGTGCAGGAGCAGCGAGGGGGGCCGGCACAGGGGGCGGAGGAGAGCCGGCCGTGGAACGTGGACTGGGGCGCAGTCCCGGACCCGCTGGGGGGGGAGACCCTCCCCCTGGTGGGGGAAGTGTACGGGTGGTTGTGCTGGGCCAACCAGGGGACCTCCAGGAGGTCGCGGAACCGGCCCTTTGATGCCGTGCTCCTCCGGAGGGACGGAGGAAACCGAGAGGCACCCCCGGGGGGGTGGGCGGCACCAGAGGACCACGAGAGGGTCCTCAGGTCAGTGATCCGGGCGGCGTGGCCCGACAGGGAGCCGACGTGGCCGGCCTTCCTGGAGGGGGGAGCGGTGCTCCGCATCACGGATGCGGACGCCAACAACTGGCTCCCCCGGGCTTTGCGTAGCGCCCTCGCCCACTGGCGCTACCGCCGGCACAACCCGCCGCCGCCGCAGCCCCAGCCCCCACACAAGCGGCGGCGCAAGTGAAGGCCCAGACGGCGGGCGCGGGAGGGGGGGATGGGCCCCCTGACCCACGCCCCCCCCACGGTATGGCACGACGTGCGGGGACGCGCCGCCACCCGCGGAAGGGAGTGCGGGGGCGCCAAGCGCGGGGAGGAACCGGCTGCCCCGCAACCTGCTAACCACTGACCGCTAACCATCAACCACCCCCGGCCGGCCGGCGCCGCGCGGCAACGGCCGGGGAGGTGAGGGCCCCGGCGAGGGCCTGCGCGGGCATCCAGCTCTCGATAGGGGGGGCGGGTGACGGGCGCGACCCCCTGGCCGATGGCTGGCCCCCGGGACCAGGGCCGCCATGCCGCCCCCGCCCCCCCCCCCCCACGGCCGACGAGAGGCATCACCAGGGGGCCAAAGGGCCCCCCCCAACCCACCCCCCCCCCCCCCCGCACAGACCCGGGGGCGGGCGGGGGGCGGCCCCCCCACCCCCCCCCCCCCCCCGCACCCACCGCAGCAGGGGCGCCACAGGCGCGGCCCTCCGCCCCCCCAGGGCCGGGGGGGCGCCCCCCCCTCAGGGGGAACGGCGGCTGGGCCTGCTCCCGCGAACCCACTCCGGCGTGCCGGGGCAACGCGCACGACGGAGCAGGAAGGAGGCCGCACCCCACATGACCCTCCCGTAACCACAGCCCGCTCCGAGGTGACGGAGGGAGGGTGTCAAGTCAGATGGGGCCCCCAGGGGGGCGGTCCACGGGCCGCCCCTCACCCCCCCCACCACGGGGCGGCACTTCAGCCCCGACCGCAAGCGCGCGCCGGAAGGGAGCGCACCGGCGACGCGGAGAGAGCCAGGAAGGAGTACCACAGGCCGCCGCCTGGAACGAGAGCAGGGAGGCCGCGGCGCGACACCCCCCCCCCCCCCCCGCCCCCCCACCGGCCCGCCGGCCGCAGGGGCCCCGGCCCCCACCCCCCGAGGCTGAAGGGACGGACCCCCCCGCCCGAGAGGGGAGCCGGGGAGTGACCCGCCCCGACGCCCCAGCCGCCGGCTCCAATGGGGGCCGCGAAGAGCATGTGGGCCCACGCCTGCGCACCGGGACGCCGCGCAGATCGTGCCCAGAGAAGCCGGGTGGGCGCGAACCGGAATGGTATGGGTGGCCACGCCCCCCATGGACAGCACGACGCCAAGGGACGCCCGCTTTGTTGCCTACCCGGGGAAAGCGGCCCCGCAACCCGCTAACCACTGACCGCTGACCCTCACGACCACCCCCGGCCGGCCAGCGCCGCGCGGCTGGCAACGGCAGGTAGAGGGGGGCGGGGGAAGGGCGCGACCCCCCTGGCCGGTGGCTGGCCCCCGGGGCTGGGACCGCCAAGCCGCCCTCCCCCCCCCCCCTTTCTGGCCGACAGGGGGCATCGCCAGGGAACCGAAGGACCCCCCCCGCTCCCCCCCCCCCCCCTCCCACACAGGCCCGAGAGCGAGCGGGGTGGCGCCCCCCCCCCCCCCCCGCACCCACCCCAGCTGGGGAGCCACAGGCGCGGCCCTCCGCCCCCCCAGGGCCGGGGGGGCGCCCCAACCCACAGGAGGAACGGCGACACGGTAAGGGCAGCGGCGGCTGGACCTGCCCCCACGAACCCACACCGGCGTGCCGGAGCAACGCGCACAACGGAACACGAAGGAGGCCGCGCCCCACATGACCCTCCCGTGACCACAGCCCACTCCGAGGGGACAGAGGGGGGGTTTGCAGGTCAGCCGGGGCCCCCAGGGGAGCGGTCCACGGGCCGCCCCTCACCCCCCCCCGCCCCGGGGCGGCACTTCAGCCCCGACCGCACGCGCGCGCCGGAGGGGAGGGCCAGAAAGGGGTACCGCAGGCCGCCGCCCGGAACGAGAGCGGGGAGGCCGCAGCGCGACACCCCCCCCGAGGCAAGGGGAATGGACCCCCCCCACCCGAGAGGGGGGCCGGAGTGCGACCCGCCCCCCCGCTCCGGCCGACGGCCCACACGGGGGCCGCGAAGAACAAGCGGGCCCACGCCTGCGCACCGGGACGCCGCACAGATCGTACCCGGAGAGGCTGGGTGAACACGAACCGGAGTGGTATGGGGGGCCACGCCCCCCATGGACAGCGCAACGCCAGTGACGCCCGCTTTGTTGCCTGCCCAGGGAAGACAGAGAGACGGAAAGAGGCAGAGCGACCCCCCGCCCTACAGTCCGTCGGCGACCCGGTGGTGCTACTGCCCGCCTCTTACCCCTGTGCACGTCAGTCGGCGATCCAACGCACCCCACCCAGCCCCCTCCCCTGTCCCGACCCCGTGCGCGTGGACTGAGGCCTCCCGGCACGCGCAACACGCTTCACAGCGCACAGCCCCACCCACAGGACAGGATTCATAGCCGACGACACCCCTCAGTGGCGTAAGAGACTCCCGCGGCCCAGTAGTGAGAGCGTCGGTCTTCAATCGTCCAGTGCGGGGGTTCGATCCCGGGCGTTGGTGCTCCTGGGATCCCTGCACGTAGAGCTCTCTAGTTGGCGACGTGGGAACCACCCCCCCCTCCAGCAACTCGCGCCACCACCGATACCGGTGGATCGGGTGGAGGTCTCGTTCGTTTTACCCCCCACCCAAGAAAAACAAAAGACATGGGAACCACCCACCCCTGCAGCAGTGCGCACCGTCACCTGTACTCAAACAGGTCGATGGGAGGCCTCGCCCGGTATTCGAAGGGATCGGTGGGAGACCACCGATCCCGGGGTTCGAACCAGCTCCTTCACGGCGTGCGCCTGGTGCGCTACCTCCGGGGTGGCTGCCTTCTGAGATACACCGGCACCCGGGTCACAGAACAAACGCGCCCGCAACCCCCTCCCCCTGTGCTAAGAGTAAGCCCGCGGTAGGGCTGCCCAGCTGGGCCAAGAACCGGGACAATGGAGCACCACTCCAGCCACGGTCAACCCAACCCCCCCACGCATCCCGCAGGGCGAAGCTCCGTGCGCATCAGGCTCGTCATGAGAATCCGGCGGGCCGGCGCCTGGACACCAAGACGACACCTCTCTCCCCCCCCGCGAGAACGGAGCGGGGCCCCCACAACCGCACGCCCGCAGCGCAGACCCCGACAGCCCACCTAGTGGGCGGGCAGAGGAGGGAGGAGGGTCGCCCCACGCCCCACGCAAAGGACGAAGGCACCCCCCCGGGGACGCCCAGCCGCCGCCCCCGCAACCCCAAGCCAAGTAGGGGGGAACCGGGACCGGACCGCCCCCCCCCCAAGCACGCCAGACGGAGCACGGGACCGGGGCAGGACACGCGGAGGGGCACGGACCACATGGAACGGCCCTACCAGCGCCCAGTGCCGGGACCACGCGAGATGCGCGCGCCACACCACCCAGCGGGAAGCGGACACCGCGAGAGCGCGAGCGCACACACACGAAAAGGACACGCGGGGACCACCAGAAGGGCAACCGGACCGAGCGCGCGGAACGCACAGACCACATGGAATGGCGTACCAGCGAGCGAGGATAAGGGACACCCGGACGGGACGGCCCGCCACACGCAACGCGGGATACGCGGGGCGGGAAGGGGGAAGAAGGGGACACACAACACCAGGTACCGGCCCGAACCCCCCCGAACCGGCCGCGAGCGCCGCGCACACACAGACGGGACACTGCACCCGCCAAGGCAGTAGTGGCGCACAGCGCCACGCCCCAACCCCTAGGCTAGGCAGCCACCGCGCCAGCCCAAGGGGGTCCCACTGGCGACAAGCCAGTAGCACGGGCCCGGCGGCGCCGGTGCCCCGGGCGACCACGCATTAGGGGGGCGACGCAGTGGGTAAGCGCCCGCGGCCACGGCTGCGAATTGATGCACTGACCGGGGAGTGGCGAAACGGGGACGCCGGGGAAGGACGGGGCTCCGAGCTCTGTGAACCCGGGGGACTCCGCCACCAGGCAGGAGGTGCGTCTTGGAGGGCCCCCCACTAGGACCCGGTGGGGAGGATATCACCTGGCCCGACCAGGTGGCCCCCCGGGGCCGAAAGGCGTCTAGTACCCGCAAAATCAAACCTCAAACCTCAAACCTGCTTCCTCCAAAGCCTCGGGTGCAAGAAACGCAGAGTTGACAGCAGCCTGGACAACAGCAATCTTGAACCGCTCGAAATCTTGAGGCTCCTCTTCCCCCTTCTCGTCCTCAATGTACAACAACATCTTGTCCAGCGCCTCGGACAGCGGAATCCACGTCACAGACTGGCTGCCAGCTTGTTGCAAACCTGCAACCTTGGCCCGGATCCTCCAAGGTGTTTCGTACTTCAGAATGTCAACGTAGCAAAACTCCTGCCAGTCCTCCAATTCTTTGCCTTCTGCGAGACACAGTTCCTGAATCTTTTTGCATGTTTCTGTATCATGTTGACCATTCAGAACGTCAAGTGAGCCATCTGCAAATCATGTACCGAAGCAAAGAGAAGAAACGTCTTCGATCGAACGCGAAGCGAGTCATACCCCTATCCTCCCACGCCGTTACGCGTGACGGTTCAGGTGGTGGCAGTGCTTGGTATCCCGTCACTTTCCTGGGAACGTTGTCATAGTTGATGGATCCAATCTGTCCGGGCTCCTTGGTCTTGTCAATTTTCAAATCAGTAATGTTTACCTTCACGGCTTTACCATTCTCCTGCCGCAGCCACTGTTGCACGTCGACTGTGAGCTTCATCTCTGGTATTGGCTTCTTCTCACATTTCTTTTTGCGTCCTTTCTTCGGCGTGTCCCCTTGGTCGGTCCCTGGTGACGACTCCATGGCCCCTGCGTCTGGTGCTGGACGTTCTGGCGACCCTGGTTCACTCATGATGCCAAAAAATACCTGAAATGGGCAAATGGCATGACATGACAAACGGTCATTTGAACTCTGAAATCAGTCGAAACGGTAGTTTGCAGGTCGTTTTACCAATCTGTTCCACAACCGTCTTTGTTGGGACTTATTCCACGGCACTTAGCGAACTACTCAGTGCGTGAGGCCTCGCGCACTCACATCGCATCTTATACCTGTTTTTCGTAACGTTTAGTGCGCGAGGCCTCGCGCACTGCGGGTGTCAGTTACCGGAAGCGTTGCCGCACGTTGCGTGTTGCTGCTTCCTGTCTGTCGGCATCCATATCTGTTCTCCGCCCCACAACAGCATCTTGTTTCCGTTTCAGTTGGTTGGTGAGATTTGTTTTCTGGTCAATGAGGGCATCTAGTACGCTGTGACCAAGTAGCCGGTAGTGGTCGTAACCAAGGGGTTGTTTAGATGAGGGTGGAAATCTCGGTAACCTGCGCGGCCACGAAGTTGCAACGGTGCTGACTCTGTCCAACTCCCATTCCACATGGGCCATGCAAATCCGGTCTGTCGCCAAAAGTCTTGTCAGTCGTTGTCGCATCACGTGTACCAGGTTCTTGGGAACGTTTTGCACCCCCACGCGTTTGCCACCAGGACCAACCTTTAGTAACAAGTAATGGTTTTCCACCTCCTCAACAGTAACAGAACCCGTGTTTCTCGCCTTGTCCCGCACCAGCTTGCTCAACATCCCTTCTCCAAACTTCTCTGAGTGTGCCTGACCGGGCAGGTCCTGGTGCCACTTGCTGTTGTACAACAATGTGCACATGATTGTACGTTCGTACTTCAGTACGGTGTCACACGGTCCTCGACGCAGCCTCCGCAACAGAGACAAACTCAACTGCAACACCTCCTGACCTCGTGACCCTGTACCGTTGTTTTCCCCAGACCAGTTGCATTCCCGTACCACGTGGCCGAAGTACAACAACAACGGGCATCATTCCGACAACAAATGCAAGACTGCGTTTGCCACTGCTGCCCTGTTGGCATGCGCAGTGTCACGACCACTGATCGCGGTTGCAGCTTGTGCCTTGCGCCGATACGGGCGTAGTATTCGGGGTGTGGCTAGCATCAGCGCAGCAATAGTTTTTTCCATAACTGTCAGTTTGGGGTATGATAGTATGGTTGAACCAGGTTCTGTAGGTAGGTTAGAATAGGCTAGAACACCCGAAAAGTATGAGTAACAACGAATTTGTAGGCATGCCAGACACCGTAAACTACAGGCACATAACGCAGGTATGCACGCATGTTCCATCGTTGAGTCTTGGCACCGTACAACAACTATCTATCACTAGTATCCTGTAGTGTATGTTTTCGTCAACCAACAGCGGTAGAACTCTGTTTGTCTGTTGTGCTACGTCCTTTGCAAAGTGTAACAAGTTTAACAGACCAACACCACCAGTTACCCTTTCTTTTGACAGGGCAAACGGGCGCCACACCGGTGCCTGCACAGTCCTTGCATCCCTCCTCACATCCAACGGTGCTCTAACGTTTCCGGTGTCTGGTACACACCCATCTGCATACCCCACGTCACGCAAAGTCTGGAAGATTCTTCGTTCACGCTGTTGCAGAGCCCTTACGACTGTCGTTATCCGTGCTGCCAGGTCCTCAATGGCTGGATGTCCTGCCCAATATGTGGGCCTCTGTTTCAGTTGAAGTACCGCCATTGCAGTACAGTTTTGCGACCGGTCACTTTCGTCTGGGTGTGTCGTGTATTGTGCCCGGTACCAGTTGTCGATCCACAGCACGCAACACGACGAAAGCACCAGTGACCACGTTGCTTTAAGTGCTGCTGCTGCCTGTCAGTCCACTGTATCTGCAGCAGCGTCTGCTTGCCCAAGTCGTACTTCTGTTCGTCTTTCTGTTTGCGTTAGGTACCCTGTTGTGTTTCCCGGTTTTTTCCTGTTTGGTACTGCCCGTTGACGCATCAACAGGTACAGTCTCCAGCCCTCCTGTCGCAAAATGTGCACCCAGCGCTTGTCCTCCTGCCTTTTAGCTGCTGGTAAACTGCGGCGCGTTCTCTTGTTGAACCTGAGTCGCTGTGCAAATGTTAACACCAGTTGCGCCGCCAGGTTGTTTCATTTCAGTCCTTTCCACAGGTCGTCTGCTGTTTGGTATGCTGGTTCTGCCGCGCATGCCTCTTGTAGTGCTGCTGCTCCTTTGCTTATTTCTGCTATCATCTGATGCGTTACGGATTGTCTGGCTCGAAGTGGCATTTTGCGTCTTTCTCTGTGGAATTAAATTTGCGCACATATTTTGGTTATCGTTTCGCACAGCGATCTTTAAAAAAGGTGTGTTTGAAAACATCTGGCCTTTTCCTGTCGTCATTTCTGGTGCGCGTGCTGCCGCCGCAAATTGTATTTGGTGTCTGCGTGCGCTCCATTCCCAGTAACCGAAAACCGTTTTCGCAACCACAATTTCCTGTTCTGTTTCCGTCTTTAAACCCAGTTGGAAAAAAAAACCATATCTATCCGGCAGCGAAGGCTACGGCCGCTATTAGAACTGGACACATCTGCCATTGAGTGGCTGTTGCAAGAAAGCAAATCATTCCCCTGATCCCCTGAAAAATATGACGAAGGTTACCGATGTATAATCGACTGTCACAGGTGGTAGCCGTGAAAGGGAATGTAAATACCGACGTAGCCTGACCTGCCTGCTGTTTCATTTTCTTCCGTCCTTTGAGTGCGCGAGGCCTCGCGCACTGATTGTTTCCGGGGGGCAATGTTCTCTACCGTGTTATATCTGACCCACACTGTGTCTACACACACGTACACCGGAAAAAATCAACCGTGTTCGTGTGTCTGGTATTGTACGTGCAATTGTACGCGTCATATCCATTCCGTAAATTAATGGATAACGTGACCTGAGTGCGCGAGGCCTCGCGCACTCCAGATGCCGAAATTTGTATTTCATTTTCACTTTACAGTGAATGTTTTCCCGTAACATGGGAAGTCCGACAGTCATACACTTCCAATGCTCCTTGGGCAACACAATCCTACTTTTAATACCGTGTGGGAGCTGCGTATTTCCGCAAACGCCAGTCCTTACGGGTTTTTAGGCTTCGTGATAAACTCTACTTTGAATATCTTGAGTGCGCGAGGCCTCGCGCACTCGGAACGCCAGAGAAATCTAAAAAACGTCACATTGAGGAACACGGGTTTGCACAACACTAAAAGAGCAATTTATTTCACTATGCCCAAAATCACGTTCATCAAACATCCAAAAAAATAGTTTTTTTGCCCTGTTGCGAACTCGTCCTTTTCTGCGCGTTCGGCGCGCAAGACAGGGTGCAGTTTGCGTGGGCTATGACACAGGGAGATGGGTTCCTACCCTTACTCCGGCCCACCTACGGACCTGGCGGACACTGTGTCTCTACCCAGGCGACCGAGAGGGCCTGTATGGCGTCCAGAGCTGCCAATCACTAGCAGGAGCCCTGAAGTGTGCCCCGCTTATGTGAAAGATCCCCATCTCCCAGAGCCAACTTATGGGGCCCTGGACTGTACGGCCGAACTACTGGCCGAACTACTGTCTGGGTCCGAAGACTCAGACGTGACAGCCCTGTCTGAGGCTGTCAAAGCTAAGTTGGGTATCACTGAACCCTTACCCAAGCCAGAGCTGGCCTCACCCTCTCCCGGCTTGAGCGAGCTTGCTGAAGATCTCAAACGATCAAGGGTGTCAAGGTTGCTACCCAAGGTCACTTGCTCCAGTCCCTTTCATCCTTGTGCCAGGACAGTCCCCATCGCCAAACTACAGGACGTGCCCGTGACAGAGACTGAGAAAAAGGGGCTAACAGCACTGGCACCCCTCGCCGGTGTACCTCCCCCCCCTTCAGGCCTAACCCCAGGGGGTGGGAAGAGTGGCAAACCAATTGCCCAGGCGAACATCCAGCTGGAACTGCCGGAGTTCGGCCCGAAAAATCTGCCCGAATGGGCAGAGGAATCTGCTGAGTTTCTTTTGCTGACTGGCCAATCTCATGTGGATGTGGCCACTAAATGTTCTCTTTTGAAACGCTCATGCAAAAAGAATGTTTTGCAAGAACAAGTGAAGCAGATTGTAAAAATGTGTTCTACTTGGGCTGAGGTTCTCCAAAGATTGGAGAAAACCTTTTCGGTCTATGAAACAGACCTAAGTGTGCGCACACAGATTGAGGAGCTTCCTAAGCGGCCTGAATTTCCTTCCGCTGCGCGAGTCTCTGAATATGTGTGCGACCTGGAGTATCTGTTCTCACGACTGAACGTGGGTTCCTATGAGGCCACCGAACCCCACCTGTGGCTCATGAGTAAGATCCCTACACGTACGTGGGACGATTGCCGCACCACCTCTGAGAGGAACAGTCGGACCCACACGTACGACGACCTTGTGGACCTGCTGATGGAGCTGGCCCTTGAGAGGGAGAATGACTCGCATATGGAGAAATTCCTCAAGAAACACCTGGGTCGAGGTGGCACCCCTACCCCCCAACCTGGCAAAGGGAAAGGGCCTAAAAATCCCACTAACGCCAACCAGGGTGGTGGTAAAGGTAGGGGTAACCTGCGTGCCCTGAATGAGGTTAAACCTGAAGCAGGTACACCCCCTCTCTTCTACTGTAAGCCTGTCAATGACAAGGGAGGACCTTGTCATGCCCCTGACTGCGCCCACCGCAGTGGTTGTATGCTGCAACTGCACACCCAAAATGGGAAAACAGTGACCCATCAGGATTATTTCAGGTGTACCATCACCTGTGGTTATTGTGGCAAACGTCGTCACTACGAGGACGAATGTCACATAGAAAAACGTGAGAGTGACAAACACAAATGGCAGGAGGCGGAACGCCAGAAGACCCAAACACCATCCAGTACTCCCCAGAAAGGGGATAAGGGTGGTAAAGGAGGAGGCAAGGCGGGTGGCAAGGGTGGAACCCCTAACCCCCCGAGGCGCTCATCAGCGCTCGCTACTTCTCCCTCTCCTGCCGAGGTTGACCCCAAGAAGCGCCCACAGGTGGATAACGCCTCTCCTGAGGGGACTAACTCCAAGAAGAGGCGACTGGCCTGGATGGCCAAGTCGCTCATGGCTGCAGGAGTGGATGTGAAATTCCCTGCTGAGGAGTAGGCGGGCGGCTCTGAAGAGGAGGACTTGGTTTTCTGGATCCTCGTGAAAATCGGGGATCAAGTTTTTCGGGCAGTGCTTGACACCGGTGCAACACTCTCTATAGTGGCCCGGCGCCTGCTGAAGACTTTCAAGAAAACTAAGACAGTGGCCATAAGAGTAGGGGATGGGCGTACCATCCATTCCTTGGGGGGTGTCGATCTGAGTATTTGTCTTGGCGACGAAACTGTGACCCAACACTGCACAGTGTCGGTCACTGACGCCTTTGACATCGTCATTGGCACCGACTTCCTACGAAGAAACCCCCAGGTAAAAATGTTGTCTCTCCAACGCCCCTATTCTCTGCACTGCGACTTTGGCAGTGGGCTCTTCTCCGTACCTTTGGAGCTGTCAGGACGAAAAGAGTCTGGGCTGCGCTACGCAGCCAGGACGAACTATGGTACTGAAAACTAGCAATTGGCTGGTCACGTTCTTGAAAATGGACTGGCGGCCCTTCAGGTATCCCTGGATGAGATCCAGGTGGAATCGTTCGCGAGCCAACAACAGCACATCATGCAGTTGTATTGCTCGAAACATTTGAATAACGCTTTCCGTTTCTTCTGGAAAGCAATGGGCCTAGGGTATGCTAACCCCCCTCTCTCCCTGCTCTCGAAGGTTCTAACCAAAATCGCTTATGAGGGAGGTAGGGTTTTTATGTGCACCCCTGACTGGGGTTGTTCAGGTGAACGCACTCATTGGCGCCGTATGCTGGACCGAATGACTGTGGGAAGAGTGCAACTCCCCGACAGTCCCATTTATGTGCCTGAGGACTCAGACACAGCTATGCAGGCCCCTAAGTGGGCCAGTTTCTTATCCATTGTCGATGGATACCTCAACCCTGTAGCCCTGTGTGATCTGGATCAGGTGCTACTGAAAGAGGTCCTGGCCGAAAACCGTGGCTTGACCCATTCTGATCTCAGAAAAAGATCTCCTGAGCACCTATCTGCCACGCTTACAGGGTGTGAATCCCCCGATGGCTATCTGGAACCTGATGCTTTAAAGGAGGATGCTGACGACCAACTGTCTGAGATCGCCAGCACTATCCCTCCTGTTGATCCCAGCGGTGTTGAACTCAAACACAGTGCCTTCTTGGCCCAGCTGTTGCTGGAGGAGGTAGATCTGGGGTCAACCTCAGAACCAACTTCCCCCGTTGGGAAAGCGGTGCTGCACATGCAGCATAATCACTCAGGTGAACCCGTGGCTCAGAGTCCTGATGCTCTAGCGCGGCATGCTTCTCATAACGTGCCACTGTCTGAGCATGACACTCAGGAACTCCGAGGGCTGTTGTACCTGAAAGGCGAAGGTATTGAGCGCCAAGAACGGCTGCAATACCCCAGACAGACCTGGAAATCCTCCATCTGGTCTGAGGAGGACGATGATTCCTACAGGCTGCCTGACCCTGAGATACCCCTAGTGTATTCTCTGCACTATGGGCAGCAATGCCCCCCTGAGGGGGATGATGGCTCAGTACCTGCCGAAACTGCTGATCGGCAGAAAAAGAAAGAGCATGGTAAGAGCAACCTCCATGCTGAGGAGGATTTCCTGCAGAAAATCGAGAGTCTGAACCTTGACCCCGACTGAAGAAACTGCTCCTAACCTAATAAAGAAGGTCCCTACCAGGACCGGCCCCTGCTGTACCCCTTCCACCATTTCCTGTCACTCCTATGGTCTTGCTTCTCACCAGGTTCTGCATGATCTTGCCCTATCCTGCACAATTTCCCACAAAAAATAGTAAAATATGGCTCCTTCACACAAATCTTGATCCCTTGCAATAACCAACTCCCAAGTACAATAGATCCCATCCAAATAATCCACACTGAGGGCTTCCAAGGGTGTTTGAGGTCCCGCGTTGACACTCAACAACTCGTTTCAACACGCCGGTCGTCTCACGGTGCACACGGAGACACGGGCGTTGGGCATGTACATAGAATTGCACCAATAGAATAATGGAAAAAGCCCTGAAATTGGCATATGAACACAATCAAGCAAAATTTGGGGAAAGAGGTAAGCATACACAGCCACAGCCCCAGACCCCTCATTCCCTGGACTCAGGACCTTCTCTTGACTCGCCAACATGATGCCCTGAACCAGGTCAAATAAGATGACTAAATGCCATGTGTCAAAAGTCACTACACAAACCCCAAAAAATTTGTTCCCTCCCAAGCCTCTAAATCCTAGCCCAATAGGGGAGGTGGCGTGTCATGGCCTAGAGTGGCACTCAGGACCATGCCCCACCCTGACATAACTTTGGTTGGACTTGGAGTCGATTGGGCTTGGAGAATTGCCCCATGAAGATGACCTCACCACATAGCCAAATTAGGCAAATCACACCATAGTGCCCAAAATTCGATTATATACTCAAAAATGCATACAGCAAGTATTCAAATGATCCATGCATGTCTCAAACCGGAAAATAATATACAAGGGTGATATAGACCAAAGGTCCATGCCCAAGAATATCCCAACATTGGCTCCCAAACCCCTCCGGATATTTACATGCCATGCTTCACAAGTCAACTCACGAATTTGAGACCAGTTTTTGTGAGGCCTCGTGTGCCACGCCAAAGTGACCACGTGATCCGGCATATGGTGAGGTGCAACACCGAGGCATATGCCAACATATAAGCAACATACCATAGTTCACGGATCTCTAGGCACTTTACTGTTAGCCGACCAGTTGAGCACATAAAATACAAAGATGAGCATAAAATGAGGTCAAAAACATGCAAATAATGCCAAATTCAAGATAATCACAATAGTAAATAACTTTGCTCACCCATGGTATCAACATATGATTCAACACAGAATTGCTTGGGACCATTTGCAAACAATCCCCCCACTTGGATCCCCATATGGACGCATAGGGACACCTTCGAACCTCCTCCCGACACGCACCATGAAAATGGGAAAATTGATGGCGCTTCCGGGTCGCTCCGTAAGCCCTCCCACATGCACTATATGTGCGGTAGACTTAGTCTAGCGCTATGGAGCTCACCATTGGGACATGGGCGAAGCCCTTGCCACGTATGACTCCACATATCTTCCTACAAACGGAGATATGTAACATGGGCGTGAGCATAGCGAAGCACATACCATCCATATAACACATACCCTTAAAAAGTGGCTCCCACCATGGTATGCCCTGCCCCTCCATGGACATAACTCCAGGTTAAAAATACGTAGGAACCCAAGGAAAGTTTCTATGCAACACCAACAGTCGTGTGGTACACTCGAAACCCATATTAAAATATTCGGTATCATGGTCCAAGAGTTGTAAAGCAGTTTCTACCCTCTTGACCATGATCCTTTGATACCACGGGCAGTTGTGCATACCAAGAACGTTTGACGCTTTGTAAATTGAGTTGAGACCAAGGCGGTTCCAACCCAAGTCTCAAAATTGGAATTCCTCACAGTGAGCCGGAGATATGATGTTTCAAAGTGGCCTCACGAATCAATTTTGTTTCGCCTATATCTCCAAGAAGAATGAAGGAGACAACAAAAGGAAGGTTGATTCGTGATCGGGGAAAATTGTAGAACCACTCACACTTCATCATATCCAGTGTGGCGACCTCGAAATCGAAAATTCGATTCTGAATGTCTGAAAAAATCGTATTAATTTTGCGAGTGTATAACATGAAAATTGCGGAAGCAACGAACCCTTTTCTGATGAAATCTGACCCTTCATCGGGGTTTCCGCTAAAATATCTGGAAAGAACGGTTAACCAATCGGTTACCGCAAAATCGCGAGCCAACTGACAGTCGCCGGTACATTGACAATCAGAACGGATCGCTGAAAAATTACCGAAACATTATGATAAAAAAACCCTGTTGATTCCTGATATTCTGATATATAAATCTCATCCGGCGGCGCCTCGGTATTGAATGTGGCCGCTCATAGCTGGAATGGCCAAGCCTATCACACTATCACATCAGGTTAGGTCACGTGGATGGGAGAGTATGATATCAGCCAATGGCGGCTTGCCGGCACATAGATACACACCCCAAGTGACCCAAAGATGGCCACGGGGGTCCGAACCGGCTTCACCCCCCTTCTCAGAGCGTTGTATCCGCTCGGAAGTCATTGAAGAGAGGACGGAAGGACCCCAATGGGCTCCAACCTCCCCCCCCCCCCATGTCCCAAGGACACATGGGGGCCCGACATACGGCGTAGGCGTCCCCCATGCCCCAAGGGAGGGGTGAGGACACTCATAATCGGTGCCCTCCGCCATATCCCGTCTCCTCTTGATCTACAACATGGACCAAGGGGATCAAAGATAGAGAAACGTCGTCGGTCGACCTAAATACGTATACCACAATGAAATATATATGTGGAGATCGAGTGAAGGGGGTATATGGCCAATCAAGGCCCAAAAATCCCCCGATGAACGCCCTCACCCGTCTCCCAAGCACAAAAACAAACAAAAACGCCAAGGGGGATCCCTTACGGTGCTTGAGCAGCCACCAAATGGACCAACACGTCCTTGACATCCAAAGAAATGTTCTTTTTCTTTAGATACTCCATCCAGACTGTGGTATACCTCGGCACAAAACTGCTCGGAGGCTCCCACGAATCTCTTGAGGCGGCAAATTCCTTCCAACGGACTTTATATATCCTCCCCCCAGGCGTCCCCGGGTCCGGCTTGTCCGTCAGGATCCTCTCCGCGGTGAAGTCGTCGCCCTCACCCTCGTCATCCGAGTCCACATCGCCGGCTGTGAACTCGAAGGTGACGGGACGTCCGCTGGGGTCTGGTGCTCGGGGACGAAGCTGGGTATGGTCGCGGTCAAGGATCTTGTTATCCCCCACACGAACCGCATACACATCCTGCCCAACCTTCCGAACGATTACCCCCGGCACATACCAAGACGCCTGCCGATGCCTGGACAGGACATCCTTGTGGTGCCGCTCCACCCGTACGGTGTCTCTAAGAGCATACTTCTGGACTTTTCCCTGCTTGAAGTACTTGGCCCTCTTGTCATGCTCGTCCTGAAGTGCTTTGCACACCTTGGCTGCCGTGTCGTCCGCCTCAGCCATCATAGCACTCACATCCCGGGCTACTTTGCCATGGTTCAACCACGGGAGAGTGCGTGACACTCGATCCCATAGGAACAGGATACGATGGGGCGACAGTCCAGTGGGCCCCGGAAGGTTGTGGTACGCCTGGAGTACTCTCCACAGCAAATTATACCAGTTCCGGCCCGGTTCGTCAATGTGCAGCTGGCGGAACTTCTCGAACATCTGCCGGCCGGCCACCTCAGCCCGGCCATTCGACCGGCTGTGGTACGCCACGGTCTTGGCGTGCCGAATCCGCACGTGCTTGCACATCGTCTTGAACCACGTCCCCACAAATTGACTGCCCCGATCGCTGCAGATGACAGCTGCAACATCAAAAATTGTCAGCCAATGCCTGATCATGGCATTAGCGACAGTCTTGGCCTGCAGACCCACTCCATGCCTGTCCTTCTTGTCCTTCTTCTTGGACTTCTTGCCCGGGACCGCCTCGATATACCCGCTGTGCCTATCCACCGCCAGGATGACACAGTCGTAGGTCTCTCCTTCCACGGTGACCCCAGGCATGGCGAATACATCCATGGCCACGGACCGCATAGGGGCCTCCGGTATAGCCGTATACACCAGGTTGCCCGCCGTGCAGTGGTTGGAGCTCTTTGTGGCCCAAAACACGGCAAGGTCGCTGCAGTACTTGTCCAGGATGGCGTAGTACCCCGGTGGGAACTTGAAGCGCCACTCCAGGTCCTGCTGCATCTTGTCCCGACCAGGATGCATGAGCTGGGCGTTATGCCAGTGGTCAATGAGCTCCTCCATTCAGTTCTCAGGGACCAATAGCTTGACCTTGAGGAATAATTTATCCCCATCCTTGGTCAAGCCCTCAGGCCATTCGTAGTCCGACGGGGCGCTCACGGCATTCCAGTACCTGCTCCAGTGTTCGGATGCCGCATAGTCATCCGACCAGTCTTCTGTCAGCACCGACCTGACTAGCTCTACGGGGGCCACCATCCATTGCCTGAGGGTTTCCTCTCGAATACCTTGGACTCGGGCGCCCGGGAACTTGGCCAGGTCTGTACGGTTTGCCATCACCACAAAGCACTTGACCCCCTCTTGCTCTATGGCCTTCTCCATCTCGATGATGCGCTTGGCCTCCTCGGTCTCCTCGGCATCCCCATGGCTGGATATGTCCATCCATGCCTTGCCCGCGGGGTAGGCCCATCGACTGAGGCAATCCGTCACAGTGTTGTCCTTCCCCGGGACGTATACGACGCTGAGGTCGAACTTGGCGAACGTCTCATGCCATCGGGCCCTCCCTGCCGCCGGTCCCGAGGGGGTGTCGACGTGCTCCTTGTGCCGGCTCTGTAAGGACTGATGGTCCGTACAAACCACCACCGGTTGTAATCCGATGTGGCCAGACCACTTCCTGAGCGCACAAACAATGGCGTACGTCTCCTTCTCCCTCGCGGTCCAGGTTTGACGTTGGCCCTCGGCCAGGATCCGGCTCCAAAACGCCACGGGTACATGCGACCCGTCGTCCCGGACCTGCTCGAGGACTGCCCCTACAGCATAGTCCGAGGCGTCCGTCCGTAGCACAAATCCCTTGTCCGGGTCCACCAGGAATAGCCCCAGCTGCCCCAGGAGTCGCTCCTTCGGGCGGCTGAACGCATCTTGGGCCTCAGGGGTCCAGGCAAGCTTCTTCTTGCTCCCCTTCGGGCCATAGAACTTGCCCACCTGCAGCATCTTGTGCAGCGGGCCCGATAGTTCCGCATACATTCGGACATAGCCCGAATAGTAGTTGCAGAACCCCATGAAGGATCGGAGTTCGCTGATGGTCTGGGGCTTCTCCCAGTGGTGCAGGGATGCCAGCTTCCCAGGCATGGGACGGCGTTGCCCGTGACCAACCACGTGACCCGCAAACTCCACTTCCTTCACGAAGAGTGAGGCTTTGGTGGGCTTGCACACCATGTTGTGCTTGTCCAGCTCGCTGAGCACTCGGCGCAGATCCTTCTCATGCGCTTCGATGAGCTCGTCCTCAGTCATGTCTTCTGTGCCGGACCCGATGATGATGTCATCCACAAAGGGGTCGGCACAGTCCCGGACAGGACCGAGTAGGTCCTCCATCATGCGCTGGAAAGCCGCGTTGCCATTCTTGGCGCCCATAGGCACCACTTTTCACTGCATGGGCCCCAGCGGCGTGGACATTGCTGTGCAGGGCCTGGCGTCCGGGTGTAGCGGCATCTGGTGATAGCCGTGTTTCAGGTCTAACACCGTGAAGATCCGCTTTTTCTGTTGCTTTTGGAGGATGGTGTCGATCAGAGGAAGCGAGTACGAGTCATGCTCGGTTTGCTCGTTCAATCCCCTGTAATCAACCACGAACCTCCACTCGCCCTTCTCCTTCTTGGGCACAATAAAGGCTGGGCTGGCCCAATCACTGTCGGAGGGTTCGATCCAGCGCCGCTCAATAAACTCGGCCAACAGCTTCTTCATGGCCTCGGCCCGATCGCCCTGAAGTTGGTACTCCCGATGATGATAGATCTTGGGGTCCGGCTTCAGCTTGATCCTCGCTGTGCCAAACCTCCCACGATCCCGAGGGTTCTTGTTGGCAACGCCACTGAATAGCCGTGGATAGGCATTTATCAGCCTCCCCTTCAGCTCGGTGACCTTCGGGTTCTCCTGGGCCTCTTCAGCCGCTTGCTTCGGTATCGATACAACCGACCGCACTGCGGTATAGGCCTCGTCCGGGTCCGAGTCCGACTTCTTCTCGTCCGATATGCCGTCTTCATCGTCGTGGGGCGCGCTTCCCACCGATAATCTTCGGAAATTTGCGGCATTGGCCTGGTTCTTGTCGCTACCGGCCCCCATTCTTGGAAAATCCCACGTCAGCGGGTCCGACCCAACCAGACCATCATATTGGTCCGCGATGTGATCCATGACCCTCGCCACGAACTCATCCTTCCCGTACTTGCCGGTGACCAACATCTTGTCATCCCACCAATGCGGAGATGTGACCGTGGCCCGCCCCTTCTTGTCTGCCACACGGTCGTGCATCTCCATCCGCATGTAGTTGACGACGTGGTCGATCTAGGCGTGGGACAGGACGTCAATGCCATCCATTGGCTGATCCGTCCCCTCCTTGGGCTCAAACATAACCCGCATGGGCACTGCCTCAACCCTACGGATGAATGCCTCATCACCCGTGGGCTGGGCTTGTGCCCCATCCAGCAGGAAAGCCTTGATACCCCACGCTTGACCCGGGGAGGGCATTGATGAACCCTTGGCGTCAATGAACAACTCCTCCTCTGGCCCGAATGACATCTCGTTCAGGGTGATGGAGTCCAGCGTCGATTTGAGACCTTCCAGCGGACATGGGGTGGATCCTATGCCGGTTATGACCAGGATCCCCTTCGCCCTATCCGCGACGATCTTCTCCACCGTACGTCTGGTATTTTCCAGGGAGCCATGCCAATACATGGGCCCCCACTCCTTCAAACCCCAATGCCTGTACCAGGCTGAGTCTCCTCGATGCCAATGCCTCCTACACTTCCTCAAAAGTGGGGCATCCCGGGAAGCGAAGACGTCCGTCTCGGGCGCTTCGGCTCCCAGCGTCTGAATCATCCTGGCATACACCTGCGGCGCCATTCCATACTCTGTGAGCTGAACTCTGCGGTCTCCTCTGGACTTGGCACCCACAGCTTGCAACGCTTGGAGGATCCGATCCTCTTCCTCAGCATTCCATTGGGATGATCCGCATGCATAGTCCGTGGACAGCCATGTAAGGCATTCATTATCCTCCCCGACCAGCGTTGCACGATGGGGAAGGGCTCCAATGGCGTTTCCCACCATGAAGTCATACCCCATGATCATATCCCAATCTGTAATGTCGGCCACATAGAAGTTCCCGGATAGAGTGCTTCTCTTCGCCAAATCCGGGCGGTTCAAGCGCTCATGCTCCCAGAATTCGATACTGATAGTGGCCTCATGGGTGCCACCGCCCATAATCTCTCCATTGGCCACCTTCAGGCGTACCGGTCTACGGCTGGGCTGCAGGGATTCCTCCTTGAACAACCCTCTCCGGACCAGGCTCACCTGGGCACCCGTATCCACCAAAACATCCACCACCAACTCCTCTTGTCCGCAACTTACACGCACCTTCAAGTGCAACTGCCGCTCGTCACCCTGCGGTGTATGGACGACTCTCACGGCATGCAACTCTAGCACATCCGGGTGCATCAGGACTTCGAGGGTATGGTCACGGGAGGTGTAGATCCTGGGCTGGTCCTGCCCGTCCACGGGGCTCTCCGTGGTCGCTCCTTCTTTCTTGCCACGTCCCTTGCCCACATACACTTCCCTTGGCAGGGCGCTCCAGGGGTTGGGAGTGACGAAACTCAGTGGTTTTGGCTCTTCTGGAGCCTTCTTTGGCACCCGATGTGCCTTCGCTTTCTCTCGGATTCAACTGATTTTCGGAGGAGAGACCTCGGAGGTCCCACTCACGTGGGGGCTCCTCTAGACGTGGCCTGCCGCAGCTCCCTCCTGCTGTGATCCGCTCAGACTTTGTCCACCACGTTGCTTGGCTTTGAGTTCCTCCAACGTCCTCAACATGTCCTCAGCAACCTCCTCGATCGACCTCACGCTTCGGTCTGGGCCGGGTCCTCCACCATAGCATTTTCCTCCGCCTTTCCCTTGGCCCTTTCCTCGGCCTTTTGCACCGTCTCCGCCCTTTGCCTTCCAATCGGCAATTCGTTGCTCCTTGGGCTTCTTGTCGGGATGAGCGGCGAAGTAGGTCTTCTTGTCTTCCTCATATACCTTGCAATGCCGGTGGTCATGTGCATGGTTGTTCCCCTTGCCGTAGCAGACCCAGCAACCGTCGTGCTGTGATCTGTACTCGCGGAACGAGAGCGGCGGGTTCCCGATCCTCCGCGGTTCCTTGCGGTTCTTGGTCCTTGGGTCCAGGCGGTTCCACCTGGACCTGTCCTGCCCATGCTCCCTCATATTGTGCGCTACGAACGCGAAGAAGTGGGCTTCTTCCTGATCCTCTCGGGTGGTCGCGGTCCAGAGATTTTGGCCGCTTCCACTCCCTCCCTCCGCGGTGCTGACGGTGTCCTCCTTGACCCTCCGGTGTTGGCGATCTTCCCGATGACCTCGATGTCCATGGCCCTGTCGATCCTGCATGTGGGCCTCGTTCTTGGCGTTGAGCTTCAGCTCCACCGTGATGTACTTCACAATCTCGCCGAGGGTCATGCGGCCGAAGATGACCTGCATCCTCAGCGGCTCTCCGCGCCTCCACTCTGCGTTGTTGAGGCGCATCAGCGTTTGCCCCATGGTGTCGCCAAATACCTCCGGCGTTCTTCAACCCCAACATTCGGCTGGGCTCGCCGAGGTTTCGCCGGAAAAACTCCATTATTCCGGCGTGGGTGTCCTCCGATGCCATGATCCGTACGGCCACGCGCTTCTTTGCTCTCTTCTTTTCCTCGTCCTCCACTCTTCTCTTCCAGTGGCCGGGGAGGACGTCCTTCAGCAGGTGTCGGATCTCGCTGGACTCATTCCAGTCCTCCACCAGCTTGAGACTTCTTCGGTACTTGCGGATGTACCGATTCCATTCCCGGACCCTCAACTCCCCGCGCTCCAGCGGCAGCAGAATGGACCACAAATCCTCCAACTTCTGGTTGGGGGCGTCCACTCGCTCCTCGTCCTCCAGCCACTGGAGGCAGGCCTGCTCCGTCTGGATCAATCCCTCGCGGATCTGATCCCTGAGCTCCTCCTTCAGGTCCTGCACCAGCCTGTGTGGGAATGTCCGACATACCCACTTGACCCTTGGCGCTCTCTTCATCTCGCCGACGACCTCCTCTGCAAAGTCCTCCCAATCCAGGATGAAGTCATCCAGGTTGGAGGGGTTGCCATCGTAGTAGGGGATTTTGATTCCCCTGAGGTTGTCAATCCTGATGGCGTCTCCGACGTCCGCAGCCATCACTCCACCGAGACGGATACCACCTGTGGCCGGGGGGTGTGAGTACACTCCCCGTACATCCCTCTCCTCCATGGAGTG
This sequence comes from Eutreptiella sp. 'Long Island Sound 2002', assembly GCA_964036045.1. NCBI lineage: Eukaryota > Euglenozoa > Euglenophyceae > Eutreptiales > Eutreptiaceae > Eutreptiella > Eutreptiella sp. 'Long Island Sound 2002'. Next base: position 133,865,656 of record OZ038383.1, read on the forward strand.
CGGTCCAGTTGGGCCTGAACCCATGGGGTTTGGGATGCGGGAAGGACTTGCTCCACCGGCTGTCCATATCCCCGTAGTGGGGTCCTTCACCCACAGATTTCTGCCTGGATGGCCTCGACCATGTCCGTCGGCCCTTCCCATGGTTCGCCCCTGCATGGTCTGGATCTCCTCTTCTGCATAAACTGCATGGGCAGTCATAGCGGTCGGTGGATCCTGGGCGGCATGGGACATCTGTACCGTCATGCTCCTCAGGTCCGTGGTTGCGTGCTCTTCCCGCATGGACCCAGCCGGTGCCGTATGCTCCCCGAGCATTATGGATTCGCTGAACATGGGAACAAACGGCAGTGCACCCGGGTCAACACGCGGAGGCGCGTAAGGTGCCTCTGCAGGGCCGCCCATGGGGTTCTCCATGGCGCTCCTGAGGGTCTTAACCCGCTCCACCAGCTCTGCCGTTGCCGGCCTTGCCAGGAGCTCCGGACCCGAGGCGAGGGGTTGTAACTCCTCTATCCTTTTCAGGCGTCCCGACATGTCCTCCACCAGGTGGAGGAGGCTGTCCACCACTCGCTGCTGCTTCTGCAGGGCCATCTCCAGCTTCTCCCGGTACCGGTCCTGCTCCGCTCGCAGCTCCGCCATGTCCCTCTCCGCTGCCGACTGGTCATCCAGGATCCCCGCAATGTCCTCCTCTAGGCCGTCCTTCTGGTTGTCCAGGCGGTCGAGGTGCTGCACAATGGCGTCCATCCCCATCTTTGGGTACTTGCCGATGAGGAAGGACACGTGCTCGCAGTGGCACTCAACGTGCTTTCCACCTGATCCGGCGCATCCCACGGTTCCCGGCGCCTCGGACTCCTCCGCCATGGGTGTGTCGCCCCTGTTATCCCGCGTTGGCTCCGTGTGCCGGGCCACAGGCGCCGTTCTGGCTCTGGTAGGCCTCTCCAACGCCTCAGCGTCATGCTCCAGGCTGGGTTCGGGGGCCGTGTGCGCCCTTGTGGGCGGTATGGCCATCTCCTCCGACTCCGAAGGGAACGCGGTCTGATAGCCATCGGAATGCCCCTCGGAATCTGCAGCTGACCACAGCCTGACCGGGCTGGGATCCGTCTCCATCGCCCTGGCTTCCGCCGCGGGTTTTGGGGACCCGCGCTTCCAGTAACGCCGGGCCCGGCTGTTGCTGCCAGTCTCCTCCAACTCCTCCGCAGCGGAGCGGAGATTGCAAGCCTTGCGGCATTGCCTTTCACACATGGAGGCCAGGTCCTCCATGTCTAGCCCATGTCCTACAAGGGCTCTCCGATCTGAGCATCTTCGCTCTTCTCGGGCTTCCAAGTCCGGCGTCGACTCCACGGACTCCACGATCTGCACCCGGGGCGTCCTTGGGCAGGGCTCATGAGGGCCCAAGTCCCCGGTGCGGCGGTAGGGGGCAGGTAATCCTCTGCTACCATAAAGAAGGTCCCTACCAGGACCGGCCCCTGCTGTACCCCTTCCACCATTTCCTGTCACTCCTATGGTCTTGCTTCTCACCAGGTTCTGCATGATCTTGCCCTATCCTGCACAATTTCCCACAAAAAATTGTAAAATATGGCTCCTTCACACGAATCCTGATCCCTTGCAATAACCAACTCCCAAGTACAATAGATCCCATCCAAATAATCCACACTGAGGGCTTCCAAGGGTGTTTGAGGTCCCGCGTTGACACTCAACAACTCGTTTCAACACGCCGGTCGTCTCACGGTGCACACGGAGACACGGGCGTTGGGCATGTACATAGAATTGCACCAATAGAATAATGGAAAAAGCCCTGAAATTGGCATATGAACACAATCAAGCAAAATTTGGGGAAAGAGGTAAACATACACAGCCACAGCCCCAGACCCCTCATTCCCTGGACTCAGGACCTTCTCTTGACTCGCCAACATGATGCCCTGAACCAGGTCAAATAAGATGACTAAATGCCATGTGTCAAAAGTCACTACACAAACCCCAAAAAATGTGTTCCCTCCCAAGCCTCTAAATCCTAGCCCAATGGGGGAGGTGGCGTGTCATGGCCTAGAGTGGCACTCAGGACCATGCCCTACCCTGACATAACTTTGGTTGGACTTAGAGTCGATTGGGCTTGGAGAATTGCCCCATGAAGATGACCTGACCACATAGCAAAATTAGGCAAATCACACCATAGTGCCAGATAATTCAATTATATACTCAAAAATGCATACGGCAAGTATTCAAATGCTCCATGCATGTGTCAAACTGGAAAGTAATATACAAGGGTGATATAGACCAAAGGTCCATGCCCAAGAATATCCCAACATTGGCTCCCAAACGCCTCCGGATATATACATGCCATGCTTCACAAGTCAACTCACGAATTTGAGACCAGTTTTTGTGAGGCCTCGTGTGCCACGCCAAAGTGACCACGTGATCCGGCATATGGTGAGGTGCAGCACCGAGGCATATGCCAACATATAAGCAACATACCATAGTTGACGGATCTCTAGGCACTTTACTGTTAGCCGACCAGTTGAGCACATAAAATACAAGAATTAGCATAAAATGAGGTCAAAAACATGCAAATAATGCCAAATTCAGGATAATCACAATAGTATATGACTTCGCTCACCCATTGTATCAACATATGATTCAAAACACAATTGCTTGGGACCATTTGCAAACAATCCCCCCACTTGGATCCACACATGGACGCATAGGGACACCTTCGAACCTCCTCCCGACACGCACCATGAAAATGGGAAAATTGATGGTGGCGCTTCCGGGTCGCTCCGTAAGCCCTCCCACATGCACTATATGTGCGGTAGACTTAGTCTAGCGCTATGGAGCTCACCATTGGGACATGGGCGAAGCCCTTGCCACGTATGACTCCACATATCTTCCTACAAACGGAGATATGTAACATGGGCGTGAGCATAGCGAAGCACATACCATCCATATAACACATACCCTTAAAAAGTGGCTCCCACCATGGTATGCCCTGCCCCTCCATGGACATAACTCCAGGTTAAAAATACGTAGGAACCCAAGGAAAGTTTCTATGCAACACCAACAGTCGTGTGGTACACTGGAAACCCATATTAAAATATTCCATATCATGGTCCAAGAGTTGTAAAGCAGTTTCTACCCTCTTGACCATGATCCTTTGATACCACGGGCAGTTGTGCATACCAAGGGCGTTTGACGCTTTGTAAATTAAGTTGAGACCAAGGCGGTTCCAACCCAAGTCTCAAAATTCGAATTCCTCGCAGTGAGCCGGAGATATGATGTTTCAAAGTGGCCTCACGAATCAATTTTGTTTCGCCTATATCTCCAAGAAAAATGAAGGAGACAACAAAAGGAAGGTTGATTCGTGATCGGGGAAAAATGTAGGACCACTCGAACTTCATCATATCCAGTGCAGCGACCTCGAAATCGAAAATCCGATTTTGAATGTCTGAAAAAATCGGATTAATTTTGCGAGTGTATAACATGAAAATTGCGGAAGCAACGAACCCTTTTCTGATGAAATCTGACCCTTCATCGGGGTTTCTGCTAAAATATCTGGAAATAACAGTTAACCAACCGGTTACCGCAAAATCGCGAGCCAACTGACAGTCGCCGATACATTGACAATCAGAACGGATAGCTGAAAAATTATGGAAACATTATGATAAAAAAACCCTGTTGATTCCTGATATTCTGATACATAAATCTCAGCCGGCGGCGCCTCGGTATTGAATGTGGCCGCTCATAGCTGGAATGGCCAAGCCTATCACACTATCCCATCAGGTTAGATGAGGTGGATGGGAGAGTATGATATCAGCCAATGGCGGCTTGCCGGCACATAGATACACACCCCAAGTGACCCAAAGATGGCCACGGGGGTCCGAACCGGCTGCACTATGAGGAGGTGTTCGGCGCCCTGCCGCCTCCCCTGTCCTGTAAAAACCTGGTCCAGATGGACCTGAAACTGAAACCTGAATTTGAGAAGAAGCCAGTGAGACGTCGTCCCTACCCCGTTCCTCAGGAACAGGTTGAAGAAATCCAGCGCCAGATCCAGGAATGTATTGATGCTGGCCTCGATGAGGAATATAAGAAGGGGGACTACCCCCACCACTGCAGTCCTTGCTTCCTGGTCGGAAAACCAGGATCGACTGCCCTACGACTGGTTGTTGACTATGGTGAGGTCAACAAGAAAACCCAAAACCACTCAGGGAGTATTCCCAACATGGAAAACACCCTGGAGCGTATTGCCAAATGCCGGTACAAAACCAAAATGGACAAACGCAGTGGTTTCTGGCAGGTTGACCTAACAGCCGCAGCTCAGGAACTGCTGGCCTTTATAACCCCTAAGGGTCGTGTGTTTAAGTGGAAGGTCATGCCTTTTGGGGTGGCTAATGCCCCGGCACTCTTCCAAGAACTGATGAACAAAATTTTGTACGTACCGAGGCGCAGACCTCTAGTACAGGAGTTGATTTCCTGAGGGGCAAAAATGGAGGCCCACATCGATGACGTGAGTTTGGGTACCAATACCCAAGATGACCATGTCTTTCTCCTTCGTGAGTTTTTCATTGTTTGTCAGGAAAACCATGTCCGAATCAAAATCGAAAAATGCGAGTTCATGAAAGAGGGGATGGAGTATTTGGGTTTCGACGTGGGGTATGGCTGGTGGAAACCAGCCGCGTCTAAGATGCAGCCCCTACAGGACATGCACATTTGCGATGACCCTAAGAAGGGTCTACATGACGTGAGGAGTTTTTTGGGCGCCTGTAACTTCTATAGGCGACACATCCACAATTTTACCTACTCCTCTGCCCCTCTCACTGATCTAATCAAGAAAACTATTCCCTGGTGGTGGACCGCCAGAGAGGAGGAGTGTTTCCAGGAGTTGAAGAAGAAAATTGCTTCCTCCAACTGCCTGGGCGTACCTCGCCCTAAGGACGAGATAGTCGTGATCACTGACGCCAGTGATGTAGGGGGGGGGTGGAACGATCTACCAATGGCAGGAGCTTATCCCAGCTGAACTAACCCACTGCCATTATCGTACCAGTGGACTGAACCGTGATGGCTCCTTGAAGCACGACCACCCTTCCAGTGAGTGGCGACTTTTGCCACCGGGACACTGGAACTGGAAATGGAACCAAGCGCGTTCCAATTACAGCACCTACGACCAGGAACTCCTGGCCGGTATATTGGTGCTCTCATCACCATCCCGACTATTGGGATCTTCCCCTATTGTCGGGCTCTGTGACCAGAAACCGGTGAAGTCCTTTCAGAAGGGCCCACCACCGGAGAAAGTGAAACTAAAACGGTGGTGGACTTACCTGAGCCAGCCCAGGCTGACAGTCCATCATATCCCTGGTATGAAAAATGAACTGTCTGACTATATATCGCTCAACAACTTCGATGCGCTTATTGGTGAGAGCTCTGAGGCACTCGCCAAAGAGGCTTTCTAGCATATGGATGTCCAGTTTGACCTGTCTATGCGGACTGCTGGAATCTTCGAGGGTTGGAGCCTAACTGACTATCAGTCAGAGTATAAAGAAATTCTCCAAAACCTCAGCACTGGTCTCGAACTGCGTGTCACTGACGGGGACCAGTGGTATAAAAACAACCAGTACCTCTTCTACGGGGACCGTATTGTCGTGCCTGAGGCCCGACTTGATGGGTGCCTACAGTGGTCCCATCTCAGCTCAGGTCACACTGGCGCTAATCGCTCAGTGGACGTCTTCCGTGAGTGTTTCTACTCTAGTCTAACCCTGACTGAACTGAGGTCCCGTATGCAGACCATTGTGGATGCTTGTGGCTGTCATGCCAGTAAGCAGAGCGACAGTAGGGATACGGGACTGATTTCCAGCTTACCCATGCCCTATTGTACTAACTCTCTACTCTGCGTGGATTTCATCCACGGCCTACCCCGCTTCGGCGGCTATGATAGTTGCGTAGTGGTCACCTGTCACCTGTCCTGCTTCACCCGTGTGTTCCCTTGCAATAAGATAATCACTGGTGAGCAGACTGTGAAAATGCTGGTCGAACAATGGTTTGAACCGTTTGGAGCACCTAAGCAGGTGCACTCTGATGAGGATGTACGCATCCGCAGTGACACAGGATGGTACAAACCAGTGCTGAATGCCCTCAACATTGAGGTAACCACAGGTGTGCCCTATACCCACATGTCTAATCCGCTTTGCAAGAGACAAAACCGTGTGGTGGAACAGAACCCGAGAATCCTGATTAAACAGGAATGTACCAAAGATTGGGTACGCCTAGTGCCCTGGGCAGTTCTGACCATGAATTCTCAGAGGATCCCTTCTACGCTTTTCACCCCCCACGAGCTGTTTCATGGAGGACAACCTGCTTGGTTCTTCAAAACCCCGTTTCCTGAGGACTTCAAGAGCCCTGTTGGGGATTGGCTGGAACACAAGCAGTCTATGGCTAGCCAGGCTGGGACTAACCTGAGACATATCCGTGACCGTGAACTGAGCCGACGGAACCGCCTACGGCGACCTGCCAGCTTCAAGGTTGGTGACCGTGTTTTGGTTCACCATTCACGCCTACCCTCCTGGCCCCGTAACTGCCTACAGGACCCTTATCTTGGGCCCTATCGTATCATCAGGATAGATGGATCTAGGATCCATGTCAGGTGCAGTCCACATCTAGGCGGTGAGCTGCTTTGTGCGCCTAAGCAGTTGAGGCACTATCATTCCCCTGACGATTTGTCCTGGGATGAGTGGCACCTCAGCGACAGTGAGGTCGAGCGTATCGACCTAGAGAACGCTGCCAGCCCAGAGGAGGCAGACAAACTGGAGGAGATGACTGCCAATGAGACGGCAGTCGATGGCTACTACGTGGTTGCAGGTATTTCTCGCCACGGGTATAAACAGGGCTGGAAATTCCTTACCCTGTGGGATGGCTATGGGCTATCTGAGGTGATGTGGGAACCCATGTCCGCCTTTATACAGCCAGACGGGAGTATCAACCCCATCTTTCGCTCCTACCTCGTTGAGAACAACGAGGGACAGCTACTAACTCGTGCTGAGAACCAGGCAGAACGGGCAAACACGAGCACCCCTACTATCCACTCCACCACTCCTGCCACACACCGGAGCACCGAACACAAACCCTCACATGCCACGACCTAAACCCCGACACAGCCTACATGCTCCACTACATCTACTCCTACCTCACACAAGGACAGCCGGAGCAGGGACTCATAGCCCTGTCCCCCCAAGCAAAGCACATCATCTCCAAAGGAATAGGGGTGTACGCCACCCCCATCCTACAGCCCACAACCCCAGTAGCCCACCTCGCCACGGGCCTTGCCATATACGCCTACCTGCCCATGAACCCATGCCGCCTCCCACAACCATCACCGGCGGACCGGCTCTTCTTCACCGACGCCTCAGGCGAATCCGCCCTCACGCCCATCACCGGGGGGGCCACCCTGCAACTAACCCACACCGGGGAACACTACCACATGGACCACCACACGGGCCACACCACCTATGGGGCCTCTTCCCACGGGGAGCTAGGGGCCATGGCCGACGCCATCACCGAGGTCGCGGCCCACCTACCCGCCCACTCCCCGCACATCGTCCGGGTCTGGTTCGTGGTAGACGCCACTGTCGACACGCACCTGCTCCTCCGCATAGCAAGGCAACCACTTCACAAAGCAACCGCGACGAGCCTCGGCACCCAGGCACTGCTACTCTGGAAAGCCCTACGCAGCCTTCCCCCCTACGTCCAACTCCACATCGTGAAACAAGAGTCCCACAGGCACCAATACGGAAATGGTAAGGTCGACAACCAGGCAGTACACCAGCGCACAACACACCTACCAGCCCTCCAGATCCCTGACCTCGGCCGCAACCACACACACCTCCAACACGTGCCCCCTGTACCCGAGCCCCATCAGACCCCGGACTGGGTACCAGAGGACGCCCCCTATTCCTCCCACGACAGAGCGTACCACTACCCCAACCCCGTCCAACATCTAGCCCGCGTCCTCGGCGACGCAGACAGCCGGGCGCACATCCAGGAGCTCCAGGACAGACTGCAAGTCCCCCTCTACCACTCAGCGCTCCGCCCAGCAAACGTCCCAGCCCACCTCCAGAAACGACGCATCCAGCTCCTCAGGGAGCAACTGCCTTTCCTCACCAGGGTCGCCAGATGGCTCGCCCGCAAGCACATCCACGTCCCCGACGAACACACCCGTTGCCCATGCGACCACACCACCCCGGAGGACTGGGAACACTTCAAGAAATGCCCCCTCCATACGGACAGGGACACCCTAGTGGGCTGGTCCCCGGCGGAAACCCTGCGGCAACACGAAGGATGGCCAGCCCACAGCCACGCACACCAGGCCACCGAACACCTCTTCTGGGACCCCCTGATCAAAGAAGCCACCATGAGAGGGGCAGTGACACAGGCCCTGCACCGACACCTCACCAAACACACGGAAAGCCCCATGGAAGCAGCAGCACACCTCCAGCTAGAAGCGGTCCGCAGAGCAGCAGCCCAAATGGTACACCGCAAACACCTCCTGCTAACACACGCGGAACAACTCACTGACCCCACCGCCAGGGAACACATGCAGCGTCTCATCCATTACCATGCCGTGCATGACCCAGACGTCCACTAACCCGCTCCGCGCCCCGCACGCGCCCCCCGTCTCCATCCACAGGTCTCCAAGGCACCACCACAGCGCCCCGAGACCCGTCTCGCACCCAAGAAGCCACCCGGCACCGCCCAGTCCGGCCGAACCCAGCCAGGGCCAACCATCCATCGACGTAGACGCGCAAGACCCCGGCAGCCCATCCAGCCCAACCCCCCCGGACCCGGGACACCCTCCCCTCACACCGGCCACCATCCGCGACCCCGACCTCCTCAGAGCGACCCTCCAAGACAGGGCCCCGACCACCCCCCTGGGCTGGTACCGCCTACAAGAAGACTGGACCAAGCTCACCGTCAAAGCCCTCCGGGACCTGACCACCCCAGGCAGCGGCCTCCACGAGACCATAGTAGACCTCGTGCTCTGGCGAGCCCGCAAACACACCCAGGGCCAGCCCATCTGGATCCCCCCCATCGAGTGGGGCCAGGCCCTGACGCACGACACCGGCAGCAACGTCACGCGTCGAGGGACCGTACGCCTACGGCGGGCCCAAGCGGAGACGGACCACCCAGCGGACCCGAACCACCCGGAGCAGTGGGAACAGGCCACCGCGCCCAACCGCGACACCGCCCTCCGCGCCGCCGGCCTCCGCACCCCGGACGACGACCTCCCCCCCCCACCTACAGACAGTGACCACCCCCCGCCGGAGGTCTGGGTTACAGTCCTCGAGCGCGGCCACTACTACGTGATAGCCGCTATGGCTACGTCCCACGGCCCGCAATGGATCATCCAGGGGACAGACACCATGTTCGCCCCGGAGACCGCCCCACCAGGGGCAGTGGGGGACCCCACCACCCAGCACAGGATCCTCAGGGGTCTCCTCCAGCCAGGGGACACGCCCCCAGCCCGCGCCCTGGCCCAAATCACCTCAGGGAAGGCGGGCTACCACCTGGGATTGTCCATGCTCTGCCTAACCCACTGGATCCAGCGCCACTGGCCACCCACGGGGACCGTGCCCTGGGTTTGGGCCATCCCCACCGCCCACACACAAGTCGAAGCAGGCCCGGACACACGACCAAACCCCCCCCCCAGGCCGCAGCAGTCCCTCACCTGCGGGTACCACGCCATCCACAGGGTCCTCAACCGCGCGGGTCTTAGCCCAAAGCTAGCATGCCCCCTTCCCACCACTGACCAAGAGGTCCACCAGATACGAACGCTCGTCTGCGAAATCCTTGCCGCGGCAGCAGAAGACGGCAAGCTTCTCCTCCAAACCGCCCGGCCTACAACTGCCCACGCAAGCGCGCAGCAAGCGGACACATACACCGGCGCAGCACAACCCCCCGCACAATCCCCGCCCATGCCCCCCCCCTCTCGCTGCTCAACCGGAGACCCACACACGCCCACTATCGCGCGCACCCCCGGGCCCCGCGACACGGGCCTCCCCCACCCGCCCGAACACCAGCACACGCCCGCCACACACCCACCCACCGGCCACCCTTCACCGCCCCCCACACTCGACAACCCACACACACCCGCCAAGGGGAGCCCCACGCCCCGCGGCACGCCCACCCCACCCAGTGGCCCGCCCACGCCCCCCACACACACCCCAGAGGACCCAGGCCCACCCCCCCCGGCCCCTGAATGCAGCCCACGCGAACTGTTCCCCCCCGCTGACACAAACCCACACGACCTCGCACATTGCAGGACCCGGGCCCAGCCGAGCCCAGAAAGAGAAGGCCGCAGCCCCGCGCCTCCCTCCCCCGCCGCAGCCGACCAGATCGGCCCGCCGGGCCGCCAGGTCACGACCGGGCCCCCCCAGCCGCCCGCCCCCAACCTACAACCCGGGGACATGCCCTCCATCCTCCCCGCCGTGGCCGCGGCAGAAGCCGCCGCCCGCAAGCCCGCCCGCATCACAGCCCAACCCGCGTCCACCACCTCCCCCTCGTCCTCAGCCTCGTCAACCTCCTCCACCTCATCCTCCGACCCCCCCCTCCCCGCCAAACTCATCCTCAAGGCCACGGCGAAAGCCAAAGCCGCGGCCGCACGCACCAACCCCCCAACCCCCACACAGGCGACTCAGGCACCCCGACAACCCACCGGGACGACCCCCGACCCGGCATCGACGCCCTCACACCTCCGGACAGAGGTACTCCTCAACCTGGAACCGGACCCCAACCCCAAACCCGACCCCAAACCCAAACCGGACCCCAACCCCAAACCCAACCCCAAACCCAAGCCGGCGCCCACGCGACCACACACAACACCGCATACGCAACGACACAAAACCACCCGATACCACCCTCGCCCAGGCCCTCGCCCAAGCCAGGACCCCCCACCCACCACGACCCGCGCCCCCCTCCCGCCGGCACCCACCACCACCGCGGAGACGGCCACCCAGCACGACCCCCTCCAAACCCTCGTCAAAATCCCCGTCATCAAACGCCCCGTCATCCATCCCCCACAAACCACCACCACCGCCGGCCAAACCGACCCAGGGACGTGGGACCCCTCAACCATCGTCACCGTCAAGCCCGCCCCCCAACCCTTCCTCCATGCCCACCACATAGTGCAGCCCCGGGGACTGCCCACGATGCCCAACCCCCCACCCCCACAAGGGGGACCGGAAAACCCACAAGGACTCCATGGGCCATACCCACAACACCAACCCCACCACTACACACACCACCACCACCAGCGGCCCCACCACCACCACTACCAACACCACCCCCACCACTACCACTGCCCACCGCCCTACCCCACCGGGCCGCAACCCCCCGTACACCAACAGCACCAGCGGACGGGATGGCAGCCGCCGAACGCCCCGCTCGCATACCCACCCCCCCCGTACCAGCCACCACCCCCGTACCAGCCGTACCCCCGCGGCCACCATCCGATGGCCGAGGGGGCCCCATGGACGACGGGGGATCTCCCCCCCCAACCAGCACCGCGTGACGCCCCGTACCCCCCCGGCCACCATCCGATGGCTGAAGGGGCCCCAAGGACGACGGGGGACCTCCCCCCCCAAGCGGCGCCGCGCGAGCCCCCCCAGAGGCCGCCGACGCTTCCGGACTGGCCCGACTCGAGCGACGAGGGCCGGTCCCGCAAGCGGCGGCGCTCCCGCTCCCCCCCCGCACGGCACACTCGCCCACGGCGCCCACACTCCCACCGCGCCTCAACCACCCACTCGCGCCGCTCCCGCTCCCCCAGGTACCACCACGACCCCCAGGGACCCCGCTCCCGTCGCTCCCGCTCCCCCGGGCTCCACCACGAGCGCCACCGCCGCCCCATGTCCCCCTCCCCCTCCCCCCACCGGCCACCCAGCCCCCGCCACCACCACTCCCGCTCCCCCCGACGCAGCCAGGCACGCCGCCACCGCCCCACGTCCACCTCCCCCTCCCCCCACACGCCCCGCCGGGCTCCCCGTTCCCCCCGCCACCCGTACCCATCCACCACCCCCAGCCCCCGCCACCACCACTCCCGCTCCCCCGGACGCCACCGAGCGCGCCACCGCCGCCCCATGTCCACCTCCCCCTCCCGCTCCCCCCTCCGCCCGTACCCGTCCTCCACCCCCAGCCCCCGCCGCCGCCGCTCCCGCTCCCCCGGGCACCGCCACCCCCGCCACCACCGCAGGTCCACATCTTCCCCCCGCCGCTCCAGGACCCCAGGCACGGACCCCTCCCCCCCCCGGGCCCCCGCCTACCTCGACTGGTGGTCTCCCTCCGCTCTGCAGGAGCTCCGCCGCTGGGTGAAATGGGCCGGGGGAGCGGGAAGACACAGAGGGGTACACACGGTGCATACCTTCGAGGAGGTGCGCACCCGCACCCCCGCAAACCCCAATGAGGCCGCCCCGGAGGCCATCATGCCGCAAGCGGCATGGGAGGCCCTCCTCCGCGATGCGGTCCAGGGCCTCCGCCCCCCCTACACCCCCCAAGCCCTCCGCCGGTGGCTCCAGGCCACCCACCCCCAAGCCTGGGCCACCGGCGCCCCCTCCCCACCCCGCCCCTCCCACCACCACCACACCAGGAAGGGGCAGGACAAGGGCAAGGGAAGGGCAAGGGACACCAAGGACCACACAGGCAAGAGGGCACGGAAGGACCCCAAGTGAGGGCAGGCACACGCAGGGACAGGGCGCCGGAAGCGGCACCACATGGGGTCAGGACACCACCCAAGAACCAGGAAGGAACGGGAACGGGGACCAAGACACGGAGGAAAAGGGCACCACGACAGCCCCAGAGGACACGAGACCAAGGCACAGGCCCCCAGGGAGGGCAACCCCACGGGCCGTCACGCGACCACACGATGGGCTATAAGGGCCGGGCTGCGCTACCGTCGCGGTTTGACGCAGAGTATTGCTACGGGGGCTTGATCTCGGCTGGTCTCACGTCCGTGAGGGCGTCCGTCACCAACCTGTTGCGTCCAGTGGAGGAATGGCACTGCGGCGGCGCACCGATCCCGTCCATGATGAATATCGAGCATCGCAAGGGGAAGCGAAACGCTGTGATCGATCGCGAAGGCTTTGGTGCTGCTGGACGGTGCCCCCCTTCAACGCCATCTCCGAGCGCCGTGAAGACTGGAAGTACCAAGGATACTACCGATGCCCCGGACCCCAGCAGTCCAGCACCGGAGATATGGACATCCCCCTGACCCTACAGTGTGAGCTCATCCCTACCGGCGGCACCGACCCGGACCCTGCCAGCGCAGCCGAGCTGCAGTGAAAGCCATTCGCCACTCAAACAGCGTTCAGAAGCCACCTCCACCGTCCGACTCCTGTTGTCTGTTTGTCTGCCTTGGAGAAGGAACGCTTTTCCTACACCCCGAGTACACCTGCCTGTCTGCGAGGCCCGGTGAAGATTGAGTCCATGGGTGAGAGTCAGTGTGCACGCCCCAAAGACACCGTGATCATTCAGCAGAATTTCCCGAAGACCTAACCGACCCACACAGGCCAGGCTGACCTCCACTGACCCACCGCGGCACCACGCGAGACCACGGCACACCACACCACAGCGCGCCACAGAGCAACGCACCACAGCACGACGCGACGCGACGCGGCACAGAGCGGCACAACACGACACAACTGACCCTAACCTGAGGGACGAACCGAAGCCAGCCACCGCACACCCGGGAAGGCGCCGCGCCACCACGCCACACACCGGCACCACAGGCCACACACGGGACCACAGAGCGCCAGGCGACAACGGTGACGGACCACCCAGAAGATTACAGCCGGCACCGCGGAGGGGTAAGGACACGAGCAACCCCAGCCCCCTAACCCAAAACCACAAGCAGCCGCCTGGCGCAGCCGCCCAGCCGGCAGAGCCAGGACCTAACCCAGCAAGAAGGGGCGCCGAGCCCACAGTGTACAGAGCCCACCCGACCCATGGGGCCGGAACATGGCCACACAGAACGCAACTGAAAACACCAGCCCGGAAGACAACACTGAATACAGGCCAGTGCGTGCGCCAGCCCAGGGAAGGCAGAGGGAGGAACAGGCAAGCCCCCCCCCCAAAAAAAAAAAAAAAGGAGGGGGGAAGGGGAAAAGGCACGAAAACAGCCCACAGCCGCCCAACCACCCGCCAACACCACCACAGGCGGCCAGGCCCCCCCCCCAGAAAAGAAAAAAAAAAAAAAAAAAAGGGGGGACCCCCGCAGAGGCACAGGCGAACCACCCACCCAAAACCGGCAACAGTAAGCCAGTAACAGCGGACCACGGGGAAAAGGGACAGAAAAAAAAAAAAAAAAAAAAAAAGAGAGCCACCAGCCCAGCCCGAAAGAAAGGGGATGGAGGGACAGCGACCACAAAGCCCAGAAAAAAAAAAAAAACACACCCCGACAACCCAGCCAAGACGGACTGGGCACAGGCGAGACCCGGGCCCGGCACACACGCCCACACCGCGCGCCGGAACCGGAAACGGCGGGGGGCAAGCGGGGCGCCCACGAAACCACACACGTCCCAAAAGCAGACCGAAACCGAAGCCCAACCACGAACACCACAAATAGCCGACACTAGGGGGACAACACCACAAATCGAGCCCAAAAACACCCACCCTAAACCCCAGCCAGGACAGACGGGGTTAACAAAACCCGCACCCAACCGCCAACCGGACCCAAACACAAACACCACACAACAGTAGGAAACCCAGTGCCCACAGCCCGGGCACTGAGGCAGCCCGTGCCATGCAGGTGACCCGGCCAAACGAGATCCGGAGCCCGGGGGTAAGGCTGCATCCTAAGGCCTGCGCTGCTTTGGGACTCGAGGCGGAGCGTGCGACACCCAAGCGCCTCGGAACCAACAAAGCGGGCGTCACTGGCGCTGTGCTATCCATGGCGTGCGTGGCCCCCCATACCACTCCGGGTCGTGCTCACCAGGCTTCTCTGGGTACGATCTGTGCGGCGTCCCGGTGCGCAGGCGTGGGCTCGCTTGTTCTTTGCGGCCCCCATGGGAGCCGGCGGCTGCGGCGGGGGGGCGGGTCGCAATCCGGCTCCTCTTTCGGGCGGGGGGGGACCATCCCCCCTGCCTCGGGGGGTGGGGGCCGGGGCCCCCGCGGCTTGCGGGCCGGTGGGGGGGCGGGGGGGGGGGGTGTCGCGCCGCGGCCTCCCTGCTCTCCTTCCGGGCGGCGGCCTGCGGTACTCCATCCTGGCCCCCTCCGTGTCGCCGGCGCGTTCCCTTCCGGCGTGCGCGTGCGGTCGGGGCTGAAGTGCCGCCCCGGGGTGGGGGGGGGTGAGGGGCGGCCCGTGGACCGCTCCCCCGGGGGCCCTAGCAGACCTGAGCCACCCCTCTGTCATCCCTGAGTGGGCTGTGGTTACGGGAGGGTTATGTGGGGCGCGGCCTTCTTCCTGTTCCGTTGTGCGCATTGCTCCGGCACGCCGGTGTGGGTTCGCGGGAGCAGGTCCAGCCGCCGCTCCCCCCTCCGCGTCGCCGTCCCTTCTGGGGGGGGGGCGCCCCCCCGGCCCCGGGGGGGCGGAGGGCCGCGCGTGTGGCTCCCCAGCTGGGGTGGGTGCGGGGGGGGGGGGGGGGTGGGGGGGCCACCCCCCCGCCCGCTCTCCGGCCTGTGTGGGAGGGGGGGGGGGAGTGGGGGGGGCCCTTTGGTCCCCTGGCGACGCCTCCTGACGGCCGGGGGGGTGGGGGGTGGCATGGCAGTCCTGGCCCCGGGGGTCAGCCATCAGCTGGGGGGTCGCGCCCTTCCCCCGCCCCCCTCTACCTAGAGCCGGATCCTCGTGCAGGCCCTTGCTGGGGCCCCTCATCCCCCCGGCCGTTGTCGCGCGGCGCTGGCCGGCCGGGGGTGGCTGTGAGGGTTAGCGGTCAGTGGTTAGCGGGCTGCGGGGCAGCAGGTTCCCCCCCGCGCTCGTTGTCTCCGCACTCCCTCCCGCGGGAGGTGGCACGCTCTCATGCGTCGTGACGTACTGTGGGGGGGGCGTGGGTCGGGGGGCCCAGCCCCCCCCCCCACTCTCTCGTATCCGCCGTCTGGGCCATCACCTGCGCCGCCGCTTGTGTGGGGGCTGGGGCTGTGGCGGCGGCGGGTTGTGCCGGCGGTAGCGCCAGTGGGCGAGGGCGCTGCGCAAAGCCCGGAGGAGCCAGTTGTTGGCGTCCGCATCCGTGATGCGGAGCGGCGCTCCTCCTTCGAGGAAGGCCGGCCACGTCGGCTCCCTGTCGGGCCACGCCGCCCGGATCACTGACCTGAGGACCCTCTCATGGTCCTCTGGGGTTGCCCACCCCCCCGGGGGTACCTCTCGGTTTCCTCCGTCTCTCCGGAGGAGCACGGCATCGAAGGGCCGGTTCCTCGACCTCCTGGAGGTCCCCTGGTTGGCCCAGCACAACCACCCGTACACCTCCCCCGCCAGGGGGAGGGTCTCCTCCCCCAGAGGGTCCGGGACCGCGCCCCAGTCCCGGTCCCATGGCCGGCCCCTCTCTGCCCCCCGTGCCGGCCCCCGTCGCTGCCCCTGCGCCTGCGGCGCCGATGCCGCGCCCCGCCCCCCCTCCGCCGAGGCCATCCGCGCCGGCTCCGCCCTCGGCGCGGGGGGGGCTGGCTGGTGCCGGGGTCGTGGGGGTTGGCGGGGGACGAGCTCGCTGGCGTCAGGGTCGATGTTGTAGTGGGTAGTGGGTAGTGGACCCCAACAGCCCGCCCAGTGAGCGGACAGTCGGTGGAGGGGGAGCACCTGACATCACACGCCCCTCGCAACAGTGGAAGGCACCCCCCTGGGGAGGCCGTTCCGCCGACCCCACGGCGAACGACGCCGGCCCGCAAGGGCGCACGCTGTGGAACCGGTGCTGGGTCCCGACGCCCACACGGACCGCACCCGGAACACACGGGTCGCGGTACCCCGGCTGCCCGCCCCAGAGGACGGGCGGTCGGGGGAGGGACGGCGCCTGACACCAGACGCCCCTCACAACACTGGCAGGCCACCCCCCCCCCCGGGGACGCCCCCCCACCACCCCCGCGGCACGCAGCCCCCACAGGGCGTGCAGGCCAAGCCAGGTAGGGGGGAACCGGGACCGGACCGCCCTCTCCCAAGCACGCCAGACGGAGCAAGGGACCGGGGCAGGACACGCGGAGGGGCACGGACCACGTGGAATGGCCCTATCAGCGCCCAGTGCCGGGACCGCGCAAGGTGCGCACGCCACACCACGCAGGGGGGGGGGGAGCGGACGCCGCGGGAGCGCGAGCGCACACACACACACAAAGGACACGCGGGGACTACCAGAAGGGCAACCGGACCAAGCTCGCGGAACACACAGACCGCGTGGAATGGCGTACCAGCGAGTGAGCGTAAGGGACACCCGGACGGGACGGCCCACCACAAGCAGCGCGGGACACGCGGGGCGGGAAGGGGGAAACAGGAGAGACACAACACCAGGTACCGGCCCGAGCCCCCCGAACCGGCCGCGAGCGCCGCGCACACACCGACGGGGCATTGCACCTGCCAAGCCAGTAGTGGCGCACTGCGCCACGCCCCAGCCCCTAGGCTAGGTAGCCTCCGCGCCAGCACAAGGGGGTCCCACTGGCGACAAGCCAGTAGCACGGGTCCGGCAGCGCCGGCGCCCTGGGCGACCACGCATTAGGGGGGCGACGCAGTGGGTAAGCGCCCGCAGCCACGGCTGCGAATTGATGCACTGACCGGGGAGTGGCGAAATGGGGAAGCCGGGGAGGGACGGGGCTCCAAGCTCTGTGAATCCGGGGGACTCCAGGACCAGGCAGGAAGTGCGTCTTGGAGGGCCCCCCACTAGGACCCGGTGGGGAGGATATCACCTGGCCCGACCAGGTGGCCCCCCGGGGCCGAAAGGCGTCTAGTACCCGCAAAATCAAACCTCAAACCTCAAACCTCAAACCTCAAAAACTACATTCTTCGGGTCTCCAGTTGCACCTATGTTTGTCCCACGAAATAAATTGCTTTTTTGTGTACCTGAGTGCGCGAGGCCTTGCGCACTCAAGGTCATGGAAACAATTGTGTACAGAAGGCAACAAAAACAGGACAGGAAGTGCACAATGTACAAACACTGAAATAAAAGCTCGGCAAAAATGTACAAGCCCTTAAGGGCATATAATTGCATTCACATCGAAGGCGAGTGCGCGAGGCCTCGCGCACACATGACTGCAGAAAGAGGCGAAACACTTGGGTTAATGGTGACTTATTTCTTCTTCGGTCCAGCAACCTAAGCCAACCTGGAACCGTGGCTTCTTGCCAATGCACTTGTCCCACTTGGGGAGGCAACGGTACCACAAGACGGCTGGGCACCAGAACGCGAGGGCGGCTTGAACTCTGCACTAGCTCTGGCAGCAGTCTTCGCTTTCTTCTTCGGCTGTTCCTTACCAGATTCGGGGCTTGCATTGAAGTGAGCGGCGGGTGCCCGCTTGCGCTTCTGCTGGGTCTCCAGTACTTGCGCCGGATCCTCTTCTTCCTCCTCCTCGTCGGCATCGTCGTCGTCTGATTCCGCGGGCTTGTCCGATTCCTTCTCTATTCCTTTTGCCTGCTTCTTGCTACTCGACGGGGTTCCCTTTCCGGCTGCAGTACCCTGAGTTGGTGTAACCGTGGCAGTCTTCTTCACCTTGGCTTGCATTGGCAAGGTAGGTGCGGGCGCAACAGGCTCAGTGTCGTCAGCGGTGGCCTCAATCACGACATCTTCCTGGACGGCTTCTGCAGCCTACACCTTCTGATGCCCTTCATATCCTCGGCTGCTGTCCAAAACCCACAGTGGAATGCCACGCAGAAGCCACTCTTCTTGAGTATTCCAACTTGCAGACGTTGCTCCCTGCTCCGTCTGATCAGCCTCCAACATGTACCGCATGATGATTGCATGCTGCAGAGCACCTCCAACGGCATTGGCAAGGTCCTTTTGCTTGATCGCTGACAAAGCCAGAAACCCCACTTTAGTCCTCTCGTCCGACATCGCAATCTTTGCGGCCATGGCAGGCGTGTCGTCCACAACAACCACTGCATCAACATACCCACTGCTAAAAAGATATTTGTCCAGGTACCACAGCACGTGAATCAGAGGCGGGAGACCACCGAGGTTCTTGTTCTGCATCTCTTCGAAATGTCCAGCGGAATACGTCGCATAGTTCGGCAACTGTAAATGTGATGAATAAAGACCAATAATGGAGGCAGCAGTGCGCGAGGCCTCGCGCACACAACGGCATCGTAACCGGTGAAAGAAGCAGATATACCTGCTTATCCCAGCGACTCGTTGTTCCGATCCACATACAGTGCTCGTCGAACTGATACATATTGCTGGTCACGGGACCCGATAACCAAGAGTATACCGGCAACCGGACATGGTGGAATGGCACTGTGGTTGGATCCTTGTCCTTCGCCATACGCCACAGCCTGTGCATGTCGCGGCCAATACGGTGCACAACATCAGCCTCGCCATAGAAAATGACGTCCTTCCCCAGCATCATCACATCGAACAGCCACTTCGGAACAAATCCTGCAGAGTCATATTCAACGAAAAGGTCAGCGTTGATGATCCACAACGGGTACTGCCGATCCCGGAAACGGGCTGGCGGTGTCTCTTCGATATCCTCAATACGGCAAGCCGTCAAAGCGAATTTGCTCCCTTGCTCGTGCTGCTTGGAGACATTGATCACATCGCCAGTACTCAGCTGTGTCTGTGGCGGTGCCAATGATGTTGCCTCAGTCTACCTTTGCAGTTGTTTCCGCACGGCCAGCGTCTGCGGTAATGGAGGTGCGCCCTTGTCCCCAGTCCGCCACAGAGGTGCACTGGTCAACGTCTTCCATTTTGGCCACGGCGCCCGAAACTTCGTACTTTTTGCGTCCTCCCAATAACCCCAATTTCCCAACCCAACTCTCAGTTGTGCCGTGCCCAGTGCTGCGACTTCTGCTCCGATCTTCGCATCGGCAGCTGTACGGATGTGAAAAAGGTGGTTGAGTGCGCGAGCCCTCGCGCGCTGAAGGTGCGACACTGACGCATACCTGCGGTCTGGTTGACATACTGCTTATTGTCCGGATCGTCGAGATGGAAAATAACCCATTGTTCCGTAATCAGCGCGTCAATGTAGTTCTGGGTGGAGCGTAAGGTCGAGTCCTTCAGGTTCATCTGCGCACAGACTTTCTGCAATAAGCTCGGTAGATGCAGCCCCTCCAGATTCTTGAAGGCATTCCTTGTAACTTCCTCTTTCCTGCTCTTACTCTCCAGGTTCTTCATACCAGTAAACGCCTCACGGCCGCAGTAATACGCCAGGGAGAACATGTCCCTCCAGTTCTTGAATGTCGAGTCCTGCGAGGGAAAACAGTGTCATGGAGTGCGCGAGTTCTCGCGCACTATAACCGTGCGATACACGAATACATACTGTGTGTCCTGCTTCCTCCAAAGGGTCCACACGCCCGCATCGACCGCACCCGGGACACGCGGGTCACGGAACCCTGGCTGCACGCTCCGGAGGACGAGCGGCCGGGGGAGGGACAGCGCCTGACACCAGGCGCCCCTCACAACGGTGGAAGGCACCCCCCCCGGGGACGCCCTTCCGCCACCCCCACAGCGAGCAACACAGGCCCGCAAGGGCGCACGCTGTGGGGCCGGTGCTGGGTCCACACGCCCGCACCGACCGCACCCGGGACACGCGGGTCGCGGAACCCTGGCTGCACGCTCCGGAAGACGAGTGGCCGGGGGAGGGACAGCGCCTGACACCAGGCGCCCCTCACGACGGTGGAAGGCACCCCCCCCGGGGACGCCCTTCCGCCACCCCCACAGCGAGCAGCGTCGGCCCGCAAGGGCGCACGCTGTGGGGCCGGTGCTGGGTCCACTGCCCGCATCGACCGCGCCCGGGACACGCGGGTCGCGGAACCCGGCTGCACGCTCCGGAGGACGAGCGGCCGAGGGAGGGACAGTGCCTGACACCAGACGCCCCTCACAACGGTGGAAGGCAGCCCCCCCCGGGGACGCCCTTCCGCCACCCCCACAGCGAACAACGCCGGCCCGCAAGGGCGCACGCCGTGGGGCCGGTACTGGGTCCACACGCCCACATCGACCGCGCCCGGGACACACGGGTCGCGGAACCCTGGCTGCGCGCTCCGGAGGACGAGCGTCCAGGGAAGGGACAGCGCCTGACACCAGGCGCCCCTCACAACGGTGGAAAGCGCCCCCCCCGGGGACGCCATTCCGCCAGCCCCACAGCGAGCAGCGTCGGCCCGCAAGGGCGCACGCTGTGGGACCGGTGCTGGGTCCACACGCCCGCATCGACCGCGCCCGGGACACACGGGTCGCGGAACCCTGGCTGCACGCTCCGGAGGGCGAGCGCGGCCAGGGGAGGGACAGCGCCTGACACCAGGCGCCCCTCGCAACGGTGGAAGGCACCCCCCGGGGACGCCCTTCCGCCACCCCCACAGCGAGCAACGCCGGCCCGCAAGGGCGCACGCTGTGGGGCCGGTGCTGGGTCCACATGCCCGCATCGACCGCACCCGGGACACGCGGGTCGCGGAACCCTGGCTGCACGCTCCGGAGGACGAGCGGCCGGGGAAGGGACGGCGCCTGACACCAGGCGCCCCTCACAACGGTGGAAGGCACCCCCCCCCGGGGACGCCCTCCCGCCACCCCCACAGCGAGCAACGCCGGCCCGCAAGGGCACACGCTGTGGGGCCGGTGCAGGGTCCACTGCCCGCACCGACCGCGCCCGGGACACGCGGGTCGCGGAACCCTGGCTGCACGCTCCGGAGGACGAGCGGCCGGGAGAGGGACAGCGCCTAACACCGGACGCCCCTCGCAACACTGGAAGGCGCCCCCCCGGGGATGCCCATCCACCGCCCCCACACCGAGCAACGCACCAACGCACCAACGCACCAGCCACGGGACGTCCGCACCCCGCCCCCTGCTCTTAGACACAGCGACATAGCAATGGCGGAACCCGCGGCACCACGCAAGACACGCCCCCGATCTCCGACGCTGGACGAAGCACACGAGGTCATCAGGGCGCTGGGACTCAGAGACGGCGAAGGAGACCCCCCACAAGAGGACGCGGGCACAGACTCCGACCTGGAGGCATTGCCGGAGCCCCCCGCGGGGGGCGCGCCCGCGGAACCTGCGCCGCCGGCGGGCAGCGTACCCGTGATCTGCCCCGCGTGGAAACGGGGCCATTGCACCGGCGAAGGCTGGTGCCCCAGACAGCACCCCCAGCCCGATGCCGACGACGGAGCGTTGCCCGAGGTGAAACCCGCGGCCGCACGCGCCGCCCTACGCTACGGGGTGACGCAGGGCTGGATCCTGGATGAGACCGCGCGCGGCAGCGTGAACATCCAGGAGGCCGTCGACCGCGTCACCCACGCGGGACAAGCGGCGGTGGCCCTGCACACCCGGGGCCGCCACGGTGGACCCGCAGAGGGGATCATTGTGGATCCCTCGGGAATGGTGCTGGTCCTGGCGGCGGACATGGTCCGAGGGGTGCTCCACGTGTCCCGCGTGCGGCGGGCGTGCCCACAGTGGACCATCCAGGTGTACACCCCCCCGCGGGCGTGGCCCTTTTCCACATGGGCGGTGCTCGCCGTCATGTGGCACCTGGCACCAGAGGACGCCCCCACAGGGACCGCGGAGGACATCGCCCGGGACCTCCACACCTGGCCGGCCGACCAGGAATACCCCTGGCGCAGGCCCCGGGGCGGCCTCCCGGTGGCACCAGCGGCGGAGGGGCTCAGCCTCGCGGCAACCCTCCAACGGCACCCCGACAAGTATGCACGCCACTTCCTGCAGACGGGCACGGTCCCGGCCGCCCCGCCAGACTCCGAGTGGCGATGGGACGCAGGGGTGGCGCAACCGCTGCCGGGCCCCTGGACCCTCCCGTTGTGGTACTTACCAATGGGCACCTTGGCCCACGCCACCCAGGCCGTCAAGGGGGCTTTCCCGCAGCCGCCCCTCCCCGGCGTGGCCCTGCTCCGCAGCCTGCAGGCGGGGGCCGCCTGGGTACGGTGGAGGGAAGGGAAGGGGCGCTCGAGCCCCTACTTCCCCATGGTCCAAGGCCAGGCGCTGATTCATGCCGAGGGCATGGGGACCGTGGAATGGGGGGCGATCGTGCCCGGCACGGCGTGCAGGTGGATCACGGCGGCCGCCCCACAGCCCATGCGGTCGCCGCCGGCGTGCCACCGCCTCCTACGGATGGTCCCCTCATTGGCCCCCCGGCACGCCTTTACAAGGGACGTGTGGAAAGCCGTACTGAGCCACACCAGGGAGTGGCTGACGAACCCAGGTACGCGGTACCCACCGGGACCGGTGCTCGAACAGCTCACGGCCCCCACGCCCGGGGTCCTCCACGCCCTACACAGGGCGTCGGCCCTCACGAAGCAGCTCAACGACGAAGTGCTGGACCTGGCGCTGGAGCCGCTGCGGGTGCTCTACCCGCAGGCACACATCCCACCCGCGGGCACGTCCAACCGCCTAGGCCGCCTGGGGTTGCAGCGCCGCGTCGAGGCCGCGCACCCAGGAGGCGTGGTGGAACAGTGGCTAACGCTCCGCAATCCGTCCGCCGCGGAGGGCCACTGGTACCTGCACCAGCTCCTCTTCCAGCCACGGGCAGCCCCGGAACACCGCCGGCAGAACCCGTACCACACGCACCCGGAGCGCCGGGGCGCGCAAAACTACCCGCAGCCAATCCCGCCCGCCCTCCCGCCGGGGCAGGGCCCGGAGGCGCTACAGCGGGGCCCCCCGCTCGACACCGCCACCACAGTACAGCAGTGGGGAGGCGACGATGCGAGCGGTGCCGAACCGGACTGCACGAACTGCGGAGCGGTGGCCTGGATGGCAGCCTGCAGGCACCTCACCCGAGATACCACGGGACTCCGGCAGTACAGACTCACGGACCGCACGGCGCTGGCGTCCGCGGTCGCGGCCGTCACCATGGGTCCAGTGGCGGCGTGGCCGGCGCAGCTGCTGCCCCACGTCCCCTGCCGCGACACGCGGCCCCGACGGCCGGCCGCGACGCACGAGCCGACGGCGCCCCTCACGGCGGAGCAACTATACGTCGTCGCGGCGGCTTTGCTAGCAGACGGCGGGGAGAGCTTCGTCCACCACCACGGCCCGGCGCAAATTGCGGGATGCATACAAGGGCCCCAGCGCGATGCACCAGACCCGTGGCATGCCACACTCCGCGGGCGCACCCGCGTCTGGGGTGCGGGCGATGGCGCACCCCCGCCCGGGCCTAAGCAGGGGGAGGCGCTGGTACTGCAGACGGCAGGCTACCAAGCCATCGTACACGGCCACGCCGGAGGGTACCGGTCACACATCCTGGCCGGAGGCCGATGGGCGGTCTGGCACAGCACCGCCAGGCAAGGGGCATTCCCGCCCCTGTCCCACGTCGACTGGCGACAGGGGCCCACCCAGGCCTACTACATGTCGGCGGACCCCTGGCCGCTGGCGGTCCTGCTGCACGCTGTCAGCGCCCCCAACAAGAGGCAGGAACCGGGGTGGGCCAACCCCCCCGCACTGGTGTGGAGCCCCGACCAGGAGGAGCATCTACGGGCCGCGTGGCAGGGAGACGCCATCAGGGCCACGGACGTCCCGGACCTCCACGCGGGGCCCATCACGCACGCCCGCCCAGCGGCTACCCTGGCGGTGGCCCAACAGGGGCAGCAGAACCCACAGTGGGTGGTCTGCATGTTCAGCCCGGCGGACGCGCACGTCGTCGTCTGCGACCCTGAACGCCTGCCGGGGCCCGAAGCCGTGATCCGCGTGGCAGACTGCACACGCATGATCATCAAGGCGCTGCGGGAGGGCGAACACCACGCCCTCCTGCTCCAGGTCAGGCTGAAGGACAACGCCCGGGCGGCGAGGCCGGGAGTGTGGCCGGCAGCGGCGCACCCCGCCGACCTGGAGCTCCAGCTGGCGGTCCCGACCACGGTGTACCACTGGCTACAGGCCTTCCACGACCTGCGGTGGAGGAGCAAACCCGACCGCCAAATCGGCTCCACGCACTGGCAAACGTGGCTGCAAGCGGACGCGCAGCGCGATGCCGCCCGAGGCCTCGGGCCCGCGCCCGCGACGCGAGCCCTCGATGCGGCGGCCCCGGGCCGCACGCTGGCACCACACACGGTGCCGCTGGCCAACCTGCCCTTCGAACCAGCGGCGGAGGGCGCCATTCGGAAGTCGGTGCAGCTCCCCCCGGCGCGAGGGGCCACGGAGCCGACGAAATGCCCCCTGTGTGCGGACAAGTACTACACCAGCGGGGCGATGCTGGAACACCTGGCGTGGCACGCGGTGCACGCTGCGGCCCAGGCGGACGACAAGGAGGCGGCCGCCAACATCCTGCAGGGGAGAGCACGGAGGTCCCCGTGGCACGCCCCGTACACCCGGCGCCCCCCGCCCCAGGCAGCCGACCACACAGATGGAGGTGAGGAGGCACCCGGAGCGGCCCCGGGGGCCGGCGGTGCGGCCCCACCAGGGCCCATGTCCATCCCCGCGGGGCTGGCCCCCCTGGCCCCCCTGACTCCCCCGGTCCCCCGGGCCCCCTTGTGGGCCCCGCTGGGAACGGGCTCAGCGGATGCGGCGCACCCAGATGCCCTGGCGGCACCAGCGAACCCGGCGGCGATGCCGACGCGGGATAGCTGACTCCAGGAGGACACGACGGGCGACGCCCTGTGGCTCCTCTCGTGGAACCTGCGCAACGGCCTCGTGCCGCCAGACCGGTCCGGCCGGGACACACTCCGGCGGCGCAGGGGGCCGGCGGCCTGCACCGACAAGGAGCACCTCATCACCGGCATGCTGCCCCAGGAGGGGGGCTTTGCCATCATGCTCCAGGAAACGGGGATCGCCACCAGGGCGCAGGAGATGCACGTGGCCGCGGCGCTCCGGGACAAGGGGTACACCGCCTACTTCAGCAGCCGGCTGGCGGAGACGGGGGCCACCTCCACCTCGAGAGGGGGGGGCCTCCTCACCGCGGTCAGCAGCAAGTACGTGGCGGAGCACGAGGTGCTCAGCTTCACGGAAATTGTCCCCGGGAAAGCCGCGGCCCTGAAGATCCGCACGGACGGGGGGGGCCTCACCCTCATCAACGTCCACGGGCCGCAAGCAGGTTGCTTCCCGTGGGCGGGACGGGCGGCGTTCTGGGCCGACATACAAATGTATGCCACGGCACGCAGCCTCGGCGGGAGGCACCCGGTGGTCATCGCCGGTGACACCAACATCTACATGGATGTCCCCGCCAACCCGGCCACGGAGCATTTCCGAGCGGGCTGGGAAGCCTGCGGCTTCCGGAGAGCCGCGGCGGGCGGAGAGGAGGACATGACCCCCACGCTCCACCCGTCCCAGCACAGGGTGGACACTTTCCTGGTCAACGAGCCCCTCCTGCCGTGGTCCCTGCGGGAGAGCGTCTGGGCTCGCGGCATGGCACACCCCCAGTTGGTCGGCTCGGACCACCTCCCGGTCCGCCTGGCCCTGCCGGGCCTCCTCAGCGCAGCGGGGCGCGCGGCGATGCCCACCCCCTACAGCCACACGGAAGGCCGCCTCCTCCCGTACGACGCCGAGGCCGCGCCCGTCCAACACTGCCTGTGGGCGGCGGTCACCGCCGCGCAGGATGAACCCTCCCTTGCGCCCTGGCTGGGTCCCGCAGAGCAGCACGACTACGGGTCCATGCCCGCGGCTGCGGTGGACAAGGTGTTCGAACACCTCCACGCGACGCATGACGCCCTGGCGCGCGTGGTGGGACGCCGGCAGCCGTCTCCGGCGGGAACGGACCCGGCGGAGGGGGACCCCCCGGAGAGCGGAAAGCAGCTCCAGGCAGCGGTCCTCCGCTATGACACCCTGGCAGCGCGCGCCCCGGCAGCGTACCAGGCGGACGCGGCCAGGCATGGCATCCGGTCCGAGGCGGCGCTCCGGCTCACGGAGGAACTGCAGAGTGTGTCGCCCGGGTTCCGCCCGACCACGCAGGGCCAGCTGCAGGAGGAGCTGGAGAGGCAAGCAGCCGCCCTCGAGGAGGACATTCGCCAGCTCCGCGCCCTCCTGGCGGCAGACCGCAAGCGCGCCATCAAGGAATTCTGGCGCCGCCACGCCCCCGACATCGCCCAGCGATGGAAAGCCGTGCGGGGAGCCATAGAGGTAGAGGCCCCAGGCCCGTCAGGCCTCTTGAACGTGCGGGTTCCCAACACCCAAACGCTCCTCACGGAGGCCCACGACGTGATGTTCGCAGTTCGCGCCTTCTGGCGAGAACTGTATGACAAACGCCCGGTGGACCTCCCGGGTTTCCAGGCGGTCCTCGGCCGCCACGTCCCGCGGGTCCCTGAGGGAGCCTGGACACAGGTCCAGCAGTACTCCATGCACGACCTGAAGTCCGCCCTGGACAAGGCCGATGGCAAGGCCCCGGGTCCTAACCAAGTGGAGGCCCGCTTCATCAAGGCCCTCCCGGCACCCGTCCAGTGGCTCCTGGTCCACTCCTACCGGGCCATCCTCCGCGGCGCCCCGCCACCGATGCACTGGAGGGACGCGCACATCTGGCTCAGCCCCAAGGTACCGGGCTCTGCCAGACTGGATGACTACAGGCCCATAGCCCTGGGCCAGCTGGACATGAAGCTGCTCACGGGCCCCCTCACCCAGCGCATCACGGAGGTGCTCACACGGCACGGGGTGGTCAGCGACTGGCAGCAGGGGGCCCTCCCTGGCTCCAACACAGGCCCCCCGCTGTTCATGGCGCAGCGGCAGCTCCAGCGGGGAAGGCCCAACTACGTCTTCTCCTTCGACGCCCGCAAGGCCTTCGACACCGCCCCGCACGGCGCCCTCCACCTCATCCTGCGCCACCTCTCCGTGCCGCCGGACGTCATTGACCTCCTGCTCTTCCTCCACACGTGCGCCAGGCTGCGCATCGTCACAGCACACGGGCTAACGCAGCCCGTCTACATGCTACGCGGCGTCCGGCAGGGCAACCCCGAGAGCCCCCTGCTGTACGCGCTCCTCCTGGAGCCTCTGCTCAGGGCACAGGGGCACCGCCTGCGCCCGCCGGGAGGAGCCGAGCACGGCCTCATCCAGGCCTATATCGACGACCTGCTGGTGGTGGCCCACACGCTGCAGCACTTCGTCGAGGGCGTGGAGGCGGTGGCCGCGTACCTGGGGATGATGGGCATGGAGCTCAACCCCCGCAAGTGCGCCATGGCCACCACGGAGGGGGTCCCGGGCCTGCAGCTACGCCTCTGCCCCCACCTGGAAAACCCGTGGTACTGGGTACCAGCGGCGGACTCCGTCCCCTACCTGGGACTCCAGCTGCAGCCGGACGGGGAGTTTTCCCTGCAGCGCAAGCACCGGCTACGCCTGGCGGCAGTGCACCACTGGTGCCTTAACACCCTCGCGCCACCGAAAGTGGTGCAGGACGTCATCCTGGCGATCCTCGGAGGGGTGACGCAGTACGTCGCCCCTTTCATAGCCGACGACTCCGACACTGCACGCCACCTGGACCACATCACGGTCCAGGTCGCGAAGGACAGGGCACGATACGCCTTCGACGCCTCGCGAGACAGCCTGCAGGATGACCGGACCCTGGGGCTCACACGGGTGCCCACGCGGTGCCAGCAGGCAGCGGTGGCCCTCGTGGGTACACTCGTCCACCACCGCGCAACCTCCGTGCGCGCGGAGGTCACCAAGATGTTCTGGGAGATAGCCGGCGCGCACGGAATATGCCCTGAGGTGCACTACCCCGTCCCGGAGTTCGCAACTCTGGCGGGAGGCGACTGGGTCCAGCGCATACCCCGGGCCCTGGCCGCCCTGGGAGTGGGGATGTACAACCCCATCGCGTGCCCCAGGGCGGCTCACGTCCAACTACAGTCCCCGCCGGGCAAAATCGTCACGCTGCGCACCGCCAAGCTGCGACACCGCGACACGTGCCGCCTGACGGTGCCACACGCAACGCCGTGGCATGGGCACCACGGGCCACGCCACCCCTTCCCCGACAACGACGATCCGTGGCCGACGGCGGTGCGGGAGTGCCTCGACCAATGCGCCGATGAACACCTCCATTATTGCCGCCATGAGCAAGGGCCCACCAACCACCCCGGGTGGCGCGATGCCCTGGCCCACCTCTTCCACACCACCGGCACGCGGGACCCCCGCCTGAGACTCGTCCACCCCACGAGGGCTAAGCAGGACGCCCACACCGGCCCGCGGGTGACCCCAGACGGCCTGCACCTCCACGTCGGGGGCTACCGCCGCCGGAACGGCCTGTCCCCCCCCACGCGGGGGGCGGCGTACCACCCGCCAGCGGCCCTCATGTACATCCTCCGCGACGTACTCGCGGAAAGCGAGCACCAAGAGCCCAACGCGGACGTGGCGTGGCCAGAGCCCTTACGCCCCCGGCCCCACGCGCTGATGCCGTTGTGGCTGGTGACCACAGACGACCAATGCACCCAAGCGGCGGGACAAGCGCAGCTCCGGGCCGAGTGGGTGATAGTGCAAGTGGGGGCAGGCCAGCCCGAACCCCGTGGACTCCCCCGCGGCACCGCCCTACTGGTGGCTACGGGGGTGCCGCACGACCCACACATGGCGGTACACGCGCTGGAGGACCAGCCGGAGGACACGGGACACTTGGTGGTACACCAGCGCGGGGGCCCGGCGTGGCTCAAGGAACATGTGACGGCGCTACGGTCCTGGGCAAGCACGGTCGCCGGAGCGGAGATCCGGCTGCACGACCACCCGGCGATCAGCCCAGGCGACACCAGGGCGCTGAGCATGGACCAACTGACCCACAGCCACCCCGACGTCCGGTGGCACTCCACCGACCTCAACGCGGGATGGCTCAGCCCCATCGGATACTACTCGATCCCGGAGGCCTGGGGACACACCTCCTCTGACGCGTCCGGGGGCAGACCCTGCAAACACGCCACCAGCGTCGCTCTCGCCGCCGACCTCACCCGCACGTGGGCGGTGGCCATCTCGGGCACGGTGCCTGACGGAGAGGGGGTGGCCGCCTCCCTCCCCCTACATTACGGTGCACACAGACCATGGGTCCACACGGTGGACGCCGAAGTCATCCTCCACCTCCTGCGGCACGCAGATCGCGAGCGAACCACGGGGGTCCCCGCGGGCGCAGCGAAGGTGGTCAACCAGATGCCCCTGAGGTGGCTCCGGGACGGCCTGTGCGCGCGGGGGCAACACGCCGGGCACCCGTTCTGGTACGTCCGAGCCACCTCGCACCACAGTGACGCCCTACTGCACAAGGCGGACTGGGCGGCGTCCCAGGACACCGTCTTGCAGAACACGCCCCCGGACCCTGGCCACGCCCAACTCATCGTCGCCGGCCGTGACGGCCATCTCGATCTACGGCCCCCCACGATGCGGGTGCTCGGCGAGGTCGCACAACGGGCGCAGACGGACCATGCGCTGACGCACCGGGGACACACACCTCTAGGCGCGGCCCACGCCACGGCCTACATCCACGCCCGGGACCTCACCGCGGCGGCCACCAACCGCCGGGCGCTGCGGGCCCGAGACGGCCACACGCCGGTGCAGCGCAGGCTCCGCGTCCGGAAGGAGCGGCTCTCCGGCGTCGCCATCGTCCCGCAGCCGTGCCTTTTCTGCGGCGGCCCGGAAGAGACCCCGGTGCACATGCACGTGGGCTGCACCCACTCGCGGCTCCCACCTCCCACCTGGGGACAAGGCCCTGTGGGTGGCCTCGTGGCGCTCCGCAGGCGCCACGTGGACGGAGGTGTTCTGCTCCGGACTGGTGCCCGAGGACGCGGAGGCGCAGCTCCGCGCCATAACCCGGTACGACCCGCCGGGAGGGACCTCGGTGGACGACTTCCTCCACCACATGCTCCGGCTAGGGGACTTCGCGTGGGAGCTTCGCAACCACCGGCTGGAGCAACTCCTCCACGACCCCCTAAGCGCGGCGGCCCGGGCGCACCGGTGGCTCACTGCGGCGGAGGGCGACCACCCTCCCCCTCCCCCGCGCCCTGGCAAGGACTTCGTAGCCTCCCTCCGTGTTGTGAATGGCACTCTGGAGTGCCCGCTCCAAGAGGGCCCCCACCGGTATCAGGACCTGCCGGGGGGGTTCTCGAGGCACCTGCAAGACGCCCTTTTCCCACCGTGGATCATCGGGCGCGGCTCCATGACCGCGTGGGAGGCGCGCATCGTGGGGGAGGAGTGGGCGCGGGAGTGGGGCCGGTGGTGCGCCGCCGCGCGCGCCCCGGAGACCCCTGCGCAACGATACGCCGCCATCCCGCTCCGGGGGTGGGGGCCGGACACCCGGCCGAGACCCACCATGGTCCGCGGGGCGGGACCTGACCACCCGTGGGACGCGGCGACGGGGGAATGGCTGCAGGCGGCCCCGGGGCCGCAAACGGGATGGACTGGGGACGTATCCTCACTCGTCAGGACGCCCGTCCCGCCCCGCATCGTCCTTCACACCGCCAATGTGCTCCGGGCCACGGAGATACGCACGTGGGGACACGCTGCGGCCACCGTCTGGTGGCAACCCCCAGAGGACGGGGCCACCCAACTCACCGTGGCGCACTTCAAAGCGGGGGGGCCGGTATACGACGACGCCCTGTCCCGGCTGGGCGACACCCAGGGGCCCTTACTCCTCATGCTCCCCACCGGTATCGCAGCCGCGCTGCACCAGGAGCTGGACGGCTGCGAAGGGCTGCGAGTGGGGTGGGAGGCGGTCGCGGACGGCACCCTACTGGCCCTCCTCCACAGGGACACCGCGAACGGGTGCCAATGGGACGCGCTGACGCCCCACCTCACCGGGCGCCACGTGTACATGGCGAGCCCCCCCCAGGGGCACCCCCGCCCGGCGTGGGACGACCTCATCGCCGCCTTCCACGACCACGGGATCCTCCCCGGCGACACGTGGCAGGAGGTCCAGCGGAAGACGCTTGGCAAGGACTACCGGCGCCGTGTCCGCGCCCGCTTGCTGGAGATCCGGGACCCCCTCCGACAGAGGTGGGACGACCTCTGGCTCCGCCATCTCGACCCTTGGTCGCCGCCCTCCCACCTCCTGCACACCTGCCGACTCTGCGGAGAGTGTGACACGGTGTCCTCCGCAGCAGCGACAGGCGCCAACAGGTGCGAGCGGTGCACCCAGGTAGCCGCGTACCCCTGGCCCGAACCTCCCGCAGGTCCGCGCAGGCGCACAGAGGAGGAGGCCTTGCGCCGGCGCATCGAGGGGGCACACACCCCCTCACACGAACAGGCGGGCCCCGCGGGCGCTGCCCTTCTGTGGATCCACGTGCACCTGCGGGACCCCACATCCATTGCGCACCTGTCGCACGTGGTCGCCCCCTAACCCCCACCCGCCGCCGCCCTTTGCAGAGCCCGCAGCACCATGCCACGCCGACGGGGGGATGGGCCGGGGCACACCAGGGCCCGCCGCAGAGCGCAGGAGGCGGCCGTCCGGGGTCTGGTGGCGGACGCGGTGGCGGAGGCAAAAGGAGCGCACGCTGCCGCACGGTGCGACCTGGGGGGCAGTGCGAGGGCCTTCCTCAACGAGACCGCCCTCCCGGCCGTCCGCGCCCTGAACGGAGCGGGGGCCCCTACGTTGCTCCCGGCAATGCACCGAATCGTGAACGCCGTCCGGCCAGGGCTCATCAGCCCAGAGGCGGCCCTCTACGGGCACTGGATGGAGTGGCGCGAGTCCAATCGGTCGGGCCGGCCCCTGTCCATGGGGGACGCCCTCCGGATGACGGGAGCGGGGTCTGCCATGTCCCTCCACAGTAGCGCCCCAGCCCTGCTGCACGCCCTCAGGACGCGCTACCCCGGGGACGCGGCCCCGTACCTGAACCAGGCGCGGGCCACGTACCCGGGGGGAGTGTCCGAGCTGGATGCGGCGCTCCACCTTCTACACCCGCCGGACGAGGACCTGGAGGTGGGCGAGGTCACGGTGTTCGTGGAAGGCGCGGACGAGGCGTCCGCCCGCCCCCGGCCGACCAACCCGGTGTATGACGGCACCGGGCCTACCCCCCCGTACGCCGTCGTCTACGAGGCGTTCCCCAGGGAGCCCACCTGGTGCCCCGCCCTCCCACCGGCGACGCACGCGCCCCGCGGCTGGGCTAACCCAGACCTGTCCCCCCCCCTCTCCAGGACCAGGGGTGCCCACCACAGGGGGCAGGTCCTCTGGCAAGAGTGCCCTGGCACCCCCCTGCTCCTCCTCGTCGTCGCAACCCGCGGGGACCCGGGGCGGATCCTGGGGATCACCCCCACCCACCTCTATGGGGCCACACCCGTACCCCGCCCCCCCCTCCCGGCGCCCGCGGCGCGGGGCGGAGTACACACCTTCCTGCGCACACAGGAGGTCACCGCCGTTACGGGGGTCCATCTGGTGCGGCTGCCCCCGGCACCGCTCGACGACCCCCGGGGGCCCAGGGCCCTGAGCCCCGCCCCAGACTGGGAGCTGTGGCGCGACGCGTGGGCCGCGTGGCTCCCCCGCCTCCCCTCCCAATGCCGGTGGATGGCCGCGGACCCCCGGCCGTGCGGGACTGACGCCACAGCCGGCCCCCCACCCCCTCCCCCCCCCCCCCGCAGAGCACCACACGGCACTGCCCACGGCCCGGCACTGATGCACCAGGAGGTAGTGGGAAGGGCGCGCCTGCCACCACGCATGCCTACCAGAGTAACAGTAATGGCAGACTCCGATGGGTCCCTCGGGCGGGACGACCGCCACCACCGCCGGTCCCGCTCCCGCTCTGCCGTCTCCTCCCCAGAGTGGACGGGGGAGACCCTCGCGGAGCGCGAGGAGCGGAGGCTGGCGGAGGCGGCGGTGGTCGGACCGCCGCCGCCGGCCCGGGAACCTGGGCCAGCCGAGACGGCCGCCCCCGCCGCCCAAGCGGCCAGCCCCGCCGCCCCGCCCCGCCCTGACGCGCAGGAGGCGGAGACCGCGGCGAGCCACGCCGCGGCCCCGGCCGCGGCCCCCGGCACGCCGCCGGCAAGGGGGGGAGCCCCGGCGCAGGAGCCGGACGCGTGGCCGAGGGCTGCCGCAGCCGCGCAGGAGAGCAAGCAGGGCGCCAGAGGGGTTGCGACGGACCCCGCACGGGCCGTGGGCGCCTCGCAGGCGGCCGCCGCGGCAGCAGAGAAGACCGAGGAGGATGTGCGAGAGTCTGCGACCGCGGCCACGGGCGCCTCGTCGGCGGCCGCCACGGCAGCGAAGGAGAGTGCGGAGGGCGCGAGAGGGGCTGCGGCCCCTGGCACGCCGCGCAAGCGGGGGAAGAACCCCGCACGGGCCGCGGACGCCTCGCCGGCGGCCGCCGCAGCAGCAGCAGTGGGCAGGGAGAGCGCGAAGTACCGCGCCCACGCCAACCCCGCCCACACCCACACCAGTCCCCCCAAGCCGTACCCCCCCAAGCCCTTCCCCCCGGGGCGGGAGCGGCACGTCCGCCCCCCGACGCGCGAGCGCTCGCCGCCGGGCGTCACGCTGCCGCAACTGCAAAGGCAGCGGGACGCCCGGCGAGTGGTCCAGGAAGGGCGCAGCGGCGAGGGGGAGGGGAGCGGCGGACGGCGTGACAGGCAGGGGGCAGGGGAGGGGTCGGGGCACGGGAAGGGCGCGCGGGAGCGCGGGCAGGAGGCCCAGGTGCAGGGGACGGAGCGAGGGGTGGTGGGAGAGCGAGCGGGCCGGGGCGTGGTGGACGAGAGGCGGGACCCGCGACTCGGGCAGGGGGTCGGGGAGGGGCCAGGGCACGGAAAGGGTGGACAGGGGCGCGGGAAGGGCACCCAGGCGCAGGGGACTGGACAAGGGGGGATGGGAGAGCAAGCGGGCCGGGGTGTGGGGGACGAGAGGCGGGACCCGCGACACGGGCGCGGGACCGGAAAGGGGCCCAAGGGCAAGGGCAAGGGCAAGGGCAAGGGCCCCAAGGGACAGGAGGGACGGGGCACGGGAGCCCAGGGGGGAGGGCGGGGCGAGGGGAGGGGGGCAGAGGGCGAGCACCCCCGCAGCCGGAAGTGCAGCCGGTGAGGTGCATCCCCCCCGGCATCCAACAGATGCCGGCGCACCACACCTACCACCACCACCACCACCACCACCACCACCTCTACAACATCGACCCTGACGCCGGCGAGCTCATCCCCCCCCAACCCCCACGACACCAGCACCAGCAAGCCCCCCCCGCGCCGAGGGCGGAGCCGGCGCGGATGGCCTCGGCGGAGGGGGGACGGGGCGTGGCATCGGCGCCGCAGGTGCAGGAGCAGCGAGGGGGGCCGGCACAGGGGGCGGAGGAGAGCCGGCCGTGGAACGTGGACTGGGGCGCAGTCCCGGACCCGCTGGGGGGGGAGACCCTCCCCCTGGTGGGGGAAGTGTACGGGTGGTTGTGCTGGGCCAACCAGGGGACCCCCAGGAGGTCGCGGAACCGGCCCTTTGATGCCGTGCTCCTCCGGAGGGACGGAGGAAACCGAGAGGCACCCCCGGGGGGGTGGGCGGCACCAGAGGACCACGAGAGGGTCCTCAGGTCAGTGATCCGGGCGGCGTGGCCCGACAGGGAGCCGACGTGGCCGGCCTTCCTGGAGGGGGGAGCGGTGCTCCGCATCACGGATGCGGACGCCAACAACTGGCTCCCCCGGGCTTTGCGTAGCGCCCTCGCCCACTGGCGCTACCGCCGGCACAACCCGCCGCCGCCGCAGCCCCAGCCCCCACACAAGCGGCGGCGCAAGTGAAGGCCCAGACGGCGGGCGCGGGAGGGGGGGATGGGCCCCCTGACCCACGCCCCCCCCACGGTATGGCACGACGTGCGGGGACGCGCCGCCACCCGCGGAAGGGAGTGCGGGGGCGCCAAGCGCGGGGAGGAACCGGCTGCCCCGCAACCTGCTAACCACTGACCGCTAACCATCAACCACCCCCGGCCGGCCGGCGCCGCGCGGCAACGGCCGGGGAGGTGAGGGCCCCGGCGAGGGCCTGCGCGGGCATCCAGCTCTCGATAGGGGGGGCGGGTGACGGGCGCGACCCCCTGGCCGATGGCTGGCCCCCGGGACCAGGGCCGCCATGCCGCCCCCGCCCCCCCCCCCCCACGGCCGACGAGAGGCATCACCAGGGGGCCAAAGGGCCCCCCCCAACCCACCCCCCCCCCCCCCGCACAGACCCGGGGGCGGGCGGGGGGCGGCCCCCCCACCCCCCCCCCCCCCGCACCCACCGCAGCAGGGGCGCCACAGGCGCGGCCCTCCGCCCCCCCAGGGCCGGGGGGGCGCCCCCCCCTCAGGGGGAACGGCGGCTGGGCCTGCTCCCGCGAACCCACTCCGGCGTGCCGGGGCAACGCGCACGACGGAGCAGGAAGGAGGCCGCACCCCACATGACCCTCCCGTAACCACAGCCCGCTCCGAGGTGACGGAGGGAGGGTGTCAAGTCAGATGGGGCCCCCAGGGGGGCGGTCCACGGGCCGCCCCTCACCCCCCCCACCACGGGGCGGCACTTCAGCCCCGACCGCAAGCGCGCGCCGGAAGGGAGCGCACCGGCGACGCGGAGAGAGCCAGGAAGGAGTACCACAGGCCGCCGCCTGGAACGAGAGCAGGGAGCCCGCGGCGCGACACCCCCCCCCCCCCCGCCCCCCCACCGGCCCGCCGGCCGCAGGGGCCCCGGCCCCCACCCCCCGAGGCTGAAGGGACGGACCCCCCCGCCCGAGAGGGGAGCCGGGGAGTGACCCGCCCCGACGCCCCAGCCGCCGGCTCCAATGGGGGCCGCGAAGAGCATGTGGGCCCACGCCTGCGCACCGGGACGCCGCGCAGATCGTGCCCAGAGAAGCCGGGTGGGCGCGAACCGGAATGGTATGGGTGGCCACGCCCCCCATGGACAGCACGACGCCAAGGGACGCCCGCTTTGTTGCCTACCCGGGGAAAGCGGCCCCGCAACCCGCTAACCACTGACCGCTGACCCTCACGACCACCCCCGGCCGGCCAGCGCCGCGCGGCTGGCAACGGCAGGTAGAGGGGGGCGGGGGAAGGGCGCGACCCCCCTGGCCGGTGGCTGGCCCCCGGGGCTGGGACCGCCAAGCCGCCCTCCCCCCCCCCCCTTTCTGGCCGACAGGGGGCATCGCCAGGGAACCGAAGGACCCCCCCCCGCTCCCCCCCCCCCCCCTCCCACACAGGCCCGAGAGCGAGCGGGGTGGCGCCCCCCCCCCCCCCCCGCACCCACCCCAGCTGGGGAGCCACAGGCGCGGCCCTCCGCCCCCCCAGGGCCGGGGGGGCGCCCCAACCCACAGGAGGAACGGCGACACGGTAAGGGCAGCGGCGGCTGGACCTGCCCCCACGAACCCACACCGGCGTGCCGGAGCAACGCGCACAACGGAACACGAAGGAGGCCGCGCCCCACATGACCCTCCCGTGACCACAGCCCACTCCGAGGGGACAGAGGGGGGGTTTGCAGGTCAGCCGGGGCCCCCAGGGGAGCGGTCCACGGGCCGCCCCTCACCCCCCCCCGCCCCGGGGCGGCACTTCAGCCCCGACCGCACGCGCGCGCCGGAGGGGAGGGCCAGAAAGGGGTACCGCAGGCCGCCGCCCGGAACGAGAGCGGGGAGGCCGCAGCGCGACACCCCCCCCGAGGCAAGGGGAATGGACCCCCCCCACCCGAGAGGGGGGCCGGAGTGCGACCCGCCCCCCCGCTCCGGCCGACGGCCCACACGGGGGCCGCGAAGAACAAGCGGGCCCACGCCTGCGCACCGGGACGCCGCACAGATCGTACCCGGAGAGGCTGGGTGAACACGAACCGGAGTGGTATGGGGGGCCACGCCCCCCATGGACAGCGCAACGCCAGTGACGCCCGCTTTGTTGCCTGCCCAGGGAAGACAGAGAGACGGAAAGAGGCAGAGCGACCCCCCGCCCTACAGTCTGTCGGCGACCCGGTGGTGCTACTGCCCGCCTCTTACCCCTGTGCACGTCAGTCGGCGATCCAACGCACCCCACCCAGCCCCCTCCCCTGTCCCGACCCCGTGCGCGTGGACTGAGGCCTCCCGGCACGCGCAACACGCTTCACAGCGCACAGCCCCACCCACAGGACAGGATTCATAGCCGACGACACCCCTCAGTGGCGTAAGAGACTCCCGCGGCCCAGTAGTGAGAGCGTCGGTCTTCAATCGTCCAGTGCGGGGGTTCGATCCCGGGCGTTGGTGCTCCTGGGATCCCTGCACGTAGAGCTCTCTAGTTGGCGACGTGGGAACCACCCCCCCCTCCAGCAACTCGCGCCACCACCGATACCGGTGGATCGGGTGGAGGTCTCGTTCGTTTTACCCCCCACCCAAGAAAAACAAAAGACATGGGAACCACCCACCCCTGCAGCAGTGCGCACCGTCACCTGTACTCAAACAGGTCGATGGGAGGCCTCGCCCGGTATTCGAAGGGATCGGTGGGAGACCACCGATCCCGGGGTTCGAACCAGCTCCTTCACGGCGTGCGCCTGGTGCGCTACCTCCGGGGTGGCTGCCTTCTGAGATACACCGGCACCCGGGTCACAGAACAAACGCGCCCGCAACCCCCTCCCCCTGTGCTAAGAGTAAGCCCGCGGTAGGGCTGCCCAGCTGGGCCAAGAACCGGGACAATGGAGCACCACTCCAGCCACGGTCAACCCAACCCCCCCACGCATCCCGCAGGGCGAAGCTCCGTGCGCATCAGGCTCGTCATGAGAATCCGGCGGGCCGGCGCCTGGACACCAAGACGACACCTCTCTCCCCCCCCGCGAGAACGGAGCGGGGCCCCCACAACCGCACGCCCGCAGCGCAGACCCCGACAGCCCACCTAGTGGGCGGGCAGAGGAGGGAGGAGGGTCGCCCCACGCCCCACGCAAAGGACGAAGGCACCCCCCCGGGGACGCCCAGCCGCCGCCCCCGCAACCCCAAGCCAAGTAGGGGGGAACCGGGACCGGACCGCCCCCCCCCCAAGCACGCCAGACGGAGCACGGGACCGGGGCAGGACACGCGGAGGGGCACGGACCACATGGAACGGCCCTACCAGCGCCCAGTGCCGGGACCACGCGAGATGCGCGCGCCACACCACCCAGCGGGAAGCGGACACCGCGAGAGCGCGAGCGCACACACACGAAAAGGACACGCGGGGACCACCAGAAGGGCAACCGGACCGAGCGCGCGGAACGCACAGACCACATGGAATGGCGTACCAGCGAGCGAGGATAAGGGACACCCGGACGGGACGGCCCGCCACACGCAACGCGGGATACGCGGGGCGGGAAGGGGGAAGAAGGGGACACACAACACCAGGTACCGGCCCGAACCCCCCCGAACCGGCCGCGAGCGCCGCGCACACACAGACGGGACACTGCACCCGCCAAGGCAGTAGTGGCGCACAGCGCCACGCCCCAACCCCTAGGCTAGGCAGCCACCGCGCCAGCCCAAGGGGGTCCCACTGGCGACAAGCCAGTAGCACGGGCCCGGCGGCGCCGGTGCCCCGGGCGACCACGCATTAGGGGGGCGACGCAGTGGGTAAGCGCCCGCGGCCACGGCTGCGAATTGATGCACTGACCGGGGAGTGGCGAAACGGGGACGCCGGGGAAGGACGGGGCTCCGAGCTCTGTGAACCCGGGGGACTCCGCCACCAGGCAGGAGGTGCGTCTTGGAGGGCCCCCCACTAGGACCCGGTGGGGAGGATATCACCTGGCCCGACCAGGTGGCCCCCCGGGGCCGAAAGGCGTCTAGTACCCGCAAAATCAAACCTCAAACCTCAAACCTGCTTCCTCCAAAGCCTCGGGTGCAAGAAACGCAGAGTTGACAGCAGCCTGGACAACAGCAATCTTGAACCGCTCGAAATCTTGAGGCT
Organism: Eutreptiella sp. 'Long Island Sound 2002'; assembly: GCA_964036045.1. NCBI lineage: Eukaryota > Euglenozoa > Euglenophyceae > Eutreptiales > Eutreptiaceae > Eutreptiella > Eutreptiella sp. 'Long Island Sound 2002'. Next base: position 133,905,396 of record OZ038383.1, read on the forward strand.
CCTCTTCCCCCTTCTCGTCCTCAATGTACAACAACATCTTGTCCAGCGCCTCGGACAGCGGAATCCACGTCACAGACTGGCTGCCAGCTTGTTGCAAACCTGCAACCTTGGCCCGGATCCTCCAAGGTGTTTCGTACTTCAGAATGTCAACGTAGCAAAACTCCTGCCAGTCCTCCAATTCTTTGCCTTCTGCGAGACACAGTTCCTGAATCTTTTTGCATGTTTCTGTATCATGTTGACCATTCAGAACGTCAAGTGAGCCATCTGCAAATCATGTACCGAAGCAAAGAGAAGAAACGTCTTCGATCGAACGCGAAGCGAGTCATACCCCTATCCTCCCACGCCGTTACGCGTGACGGTTCAGGTGGTGGCAGTGCTTGGTATCCCGTCACTTTCCTGGGAACGTTGTCATAGTTGATGGATCCAATCTGTCCGGGCTCCTTGGTCTTGTCAATTTTCAAATCAGTAATGTTTACCTTCACGGCTTTACCATTCTCCTGCCGCAGCCACTGTTGCACGTCGACTGTGAGCTTCATCTCTGGTATTGGCTTCTTCTCACATTTCTTTTTGCGTCCTTTCTTCGGCGTGTCCCCTTGGTCGGTCCCTGGTGACGACTCCATGGCCCCTGCGTCTGGTGCTGGACGTTCTGGCGACCCTGGTTCACTCATGATGCCAAAAAATACCTGAAATGGGCAAATGGCATGACATGACAAACGGTCATTTGAACTCTGAAATCAGTCGAAACGGTAGTTTGCAGGTCGTTTTACCAATCTGTTCCACAACCGTCTTTGTTGGGACTTATTCCACGGCACTTAGCGAACTACTCAGTGCGTGAGGCCTCGCGCACTCACATCGCATCTTATACCTGTTTTTCGTAACGTTTAGTGCGCGAGGCCTCGCGCACTGCGGGTGTCAGTTACCGGAAGCGTTGCCGCACGTTGCGTGTTGCTGCTTCCTGTCTGTCGGCATCCATATCTGTTCTCCGCCCCACAACAGCATCTTGTTTCCGTTTCAGTTGGTTGGTGAGATTTGTTTTCTGGTCAATGAGGGCATCTAGTACGCTGTGACCAAGTAGCCGGTAGTGGTCGTAACCAAGGGGTTGTTTAGATGAGGGTGGAAATCTCGGTAACCTGCGCGGCCACGAAGTTGCAACGGTGCTGACTCTGTCCAACTCCCATTCCACATGGGCCATGCAAATCCGGTCTGTCGCCAAAAGTCTTGTCAGTCGTTGTCGCATCACGTGTACCAGGTTCTTGGGAACGTTTTGCACCCCCACGCGTTTGCCACCAGGACCAACCTTTAGTAACAAGTAATGGTTTTCCACCTCCTCAACAGTAACAGAACCCGTGTTTCTCGCCTTGTCCCGCACCAGCTTGCTCAACATCCCTTCTCCAAACTTCTCTGAGTGTGCCTGACCGGGCAGGTCCTGGTGCCACTTGCTGTTGTACAACAATGTGCACATGATTGTACGTTCGTACTTCAGTACGGTGTCACACGGTCCTCGACGCAGCCTCCGCAACAGAGACAAACTCAACTGCAACACCTCCTGACCTCGTGACCCTGTACCGTTGTTTTCCCCAGACCAGTTGCATTCCCGTACCACGTGGCCGAAGTACAACAACAACGGGCATCATTCCGACAACAAATGCAAGACTGCGTTTGCCACTGCTGCCCTGTTGGCATGCGCAGTGTCACGACCACTGATCGCGGTTGCAGCTTGTGCCTTGCGCCGATACGGGCGTAGTATTCGGGGTGTGGCTAGCATCAGCGCAGCAATAGTTTTTTCCATAACTGTCAGTTTGGGGTATGATAGTATGGTTGAACCAGGTTCTGTAGGTAGGTTAGAATAGGCTAGAACACCCGAAAAGTATGAGTAACAACGAATTTGTAGGCATGCCAGACACCGTAAACTACAGGCACATAACGCAGGTATGCACGCATGTTCCATCGTTGAGTCTTGGCACCGTACAACAACTATCTATCACTAGTATCCTGTAGTGTATGTTTTCGTCAACCAACAGCGGTAGAACTCTGTTTGTCTGTTGTGCTACGTCCTTTGCAAAGTGTAACAAGTTTAACAGACCAACACCACCAGTTACCCTTTCTTTTGACAGGGCAAACGGGCGCCACACCGGTGCCTGCACAGTCCTTGCATCCCTCCTCACATCCAACGGTGCTCTAACGTTTCCGGTGTCTGGTACACACCCATCTGCATACCCCACGTCACGCAAAGTCTGGAAGATTCTTCGTTCACGCTGTTGCAGAGCCCTTACGACTGTCGTTATCCGTGCTGCCAGGTCCTCAATGGCTGGATGTCCTGCCCAATATGTGGGCCTCTGTTTCAGTTGAAGTACCGCCATTGCAGTACAGTTTTGCGACCGGTCACTTTCGTCTGGGTGTGTCGTGTATTGTGCCCGGTACCAGTTGTCGATCCACAGCACGCAACACGACGAAAGCACCAGTGACCACGTTGCTTTAAGTGCTGCTGCTGCCTGTCAGTCCACTGTATCTGCAGCAGCGTCTGCTTGCCCAAGTCGTACTTCTGTTCGTCTTTCTGTTTGCGTTAGGTACCCTGTTGTGTTTCCCGGTTTTTTCCTGTTTGGTACTGCCCGTTGACGCATCAACAGGTACAGTCTCCAGCCCTCCTGTCGCAAAATGTGCACCCAGCGCTTGTCCTCCTGCCTTTTAGCTGCTGGTAAACTGCGGCGCGTTCTCTTGTTGAACCTGAGTCGCTGTGCAAATGTTAACACCAGTTGCGCCGCCAGGTTGTTTCATTTCAGTCCTTTCCACAGGTCGTCTGCTGTTTGGTATGCTGGTTCTGCCGCGCATGCCTCTTGTAGTGCTGCTGCTCCTTTGCTTATTTCTGCTATCATCTGATGCGTTACGGATTGTCTGGCTCGAAGTGGCATTTTGCGTCTTTCTCTGTGGAATTAAATTTGCGCACATATTTTGGTTATCGTTTCGCACAGCGATCTTTAAAAAAGGTGTGTTTGAAAACATCTGGCCTTTTCCTGTCGTCATTTCTGGTGCGCGTGCTGCCGCCGCAAATTGTATTTGGTGTCTGCGTGCGCTCCATTCCCAGTAACCGAAAACCGTTTTCGCAACCACAATTTCCTGTTCTGTTTCCGTCTTTAAACCCAGTTGGAAAAAAAAACCATATCTATCCGGCAGCGAAGGCTACGGCCGCTATTAGAACTGGACACATCTGCCATTGAGTGGCTGTTGGAAGAAAGCAAATCATTCCCCTGATCCCCTGAAAAATATGACGAAGGTTACCGATGTATAATCGACTGTCACAGGTGGTAGCCGTGAAAGGGAATGTAAATACCGACGTAGCCTGACCTGCCTGCTGTTTCATTTTCTTCCGTCCTTTGAGTGCGCGAGGCCTCGCGCACTGATTGTTTCCGGGGGGCAATGTTCTCTACCGTGTTATATCTGACCCACACTGTGTCTACACACACGTACACCGGAAAAAATCAACCGTGTTCGTGTGTCTGGTATTGTACGTGCAATTGTACGCGTCATATCCATTCCGTAAATTAATGGATAACGTGACCTGAGTGCGCGAGGCCTCGCGCACTCCAGATGCCGAAATTTGTATTTCATTTTCACTTTACAGTGAATGTTTTCCCGTAACATGGGAAGTCCGACAGTCATACACTTCCAATGCTCCTTGGGCAACACAATCCTACTTTTAATACCGTGTGGGAGCTGCGTATTTCCGCAAACGCCAGTCCTTACGGGTTTTTAGGCTTCGTGATAAACTCTACTTTGAATATCTTGAGTGCGCGAGGCCTCGCGCACTCGGAACGCCAGAGAAATCTAAAAAACGTCACATTGAGGAACACGGGTTTGCACAACACTAAAAGAGCAATTTATTTCACTATGCCCAAAATCACGTTCATCAAACATCCAAAAAAATAGTTTTTTTGCCCTGTTGCGAACTCGTCCTTTTCTGCGCGTTCGGCGCGCAAGACAGGGTGCAGTTTGCGTGGGCTATGACACAGGGAGATGGGTTCCTACCCTTACTCCGGCCCACCTACGGACCTGGCGGACACTGTGTCTCTACCCAGGCGACCGAGAGGGCCTGTATGGCGTCCAGAGCTGCCAATCACTAGCAGGAGCCCTGAAGTGTGCCCCGCTTATGTGAAAGATCCCCATCTCCCAGAGCCAACTTATGGGGCCCTGGACTGTACGGCCGAACTACTGGCCGAACTACTGTCTGGGTCCGAAGACTCAGACGTGACAGCCCTGTCTGAGGCTGTCAAAGCTAAGTTGGGTATCACTGAACCCTTACCCAAGCCAGAGCTGGCCTCACCCTCTCCCGGCTTGAGCGAGCTTGCTGAAGATCTCAAACGATCAAGGGTGTCAAGGTTGCTACCCAAGGTCACTTGCTCCAGTCCCTTTCATCCTTGTGCCAGGACAGTCCCCATCGCCAAACTACAGGACGTGCCCGTGACAGAGACTGAGAAAAAGGGGCTAACAGCACTGGCACCCCTCGCCGGTGTACCTCCCCCCCCTTCAGGCCTAACCCCAGGGGGTGGGAAGAGTGGCAAACCAATTGCCCAGGCGAACATCCAGCTGGAACTGCCGGAGTTCGGCCCGAAAAATCTGCCCGAATGGGCAGAGGAATCTGCTGAGTTTCTTTTGCTGACTGGCCAATCTCATGTGGATGTGGCCACTAAATGTTCTCTTTTGAAACGCTCATGCAAAAAGAATGTTTTGCAAGAACAAGTGAAGCAGATTGTAAAAATGTGTTCTACTTGGGCTGAGGTTCTCCAAAGATTGGAGAAAACCTTTTCGGTCTATGAAACAGACCTAAGTGTGCGCACACAGATTGAGGAGCTTCCTAAGCGGCCTGAATTTCCTTCCGCTGCGCGAGTCTCTGAATATGTGTGCGACCTGGAGTATCTGTTCTCACGACTGAACGTGGGTTCCTATGAGGCCACCGAACCCCACCTGTGGCTCATGAGTAAGATCCCTACACGTACGTGGGACGATTGCCGCACCACCTCTGAGAGGAACAGTCGGACCCACACGTACGACGACCTTGTGGACCTGCTGATGGAGCTGGCCCTTGAGAGGGAGAATGACTCGCATATGGAGAAATTCCTCAAGAAACACCTGGGTCGAGGTGGCACCCCTACCCCCCAACCTGGCAAAGGGAAAGGGCCTAAAAATCCCACTAACGCCAACCAGGGTGGTGGTAAAGGTAGGGGTAACCTGCGTGCCCTGAATGAGGTTAAACCTGAAGCAGGTACACCCCCTCTCTTCTACTGTAAGCCTGTCAATGACAAGGGAGGACCTTGTCATGCCCCTGACTGCGCCCACCGCAGTGGTTGTATGCTGCAACTGCACACCCAAAATGGGAAAACAGTGACCCATCAGGATTATTTCAGGTGTACCATCACCTGTGGTTATTGTGGCAAACGTCGTCACTACGAGGACGAATGTCACATAGAAAAACGTGAGAGTGACAAACACAAATGGCAGGAGGCGGAACGCCAGAAGACCCAAACACCATCCAGTACTCCCCAGAAAGGGGATAAGGGTGGTAAAGGAGGAGGCAAGGCGGGTGGCAAGGGTGGAACCCCTAACCCCCCGAGGCGCTCATCAGCGCTCGCTACTTCTCCCTCTCCTGCCGAGGTTGACCCCAAGAAGCGCCCACAGGTGGATAACGCCTCTCCTGAGGGGACTAACTCCAAGAAGAGGCGACTGGCCTGGATGGCCAAGTCGCTCATGGCTGCAGGAGTGGATGTGAAATTCCCTGCTGAGGAGTAGGCGGGCGGCTCTGAAGAGGAGGACTTGGTTTTCTGGATCCTCGTGAAAATCGGGGATCAAGTTTTTCGGGCAGTGCTTGACACCGGTGCAACACTCTCTATAGTGGCCCGGCGCCTGCTGAAGACTTTCAAGAAAACTAAGACAGTGGCCATAAGAGTAGGGGATGGGCGTACCATCCATTCCTTGGGGGGTGTCGATCTGAGTATTTGTCTTGGCGACGAAACTGTGACCCAACACTGCACAGTGTCGGTCACTGACGCCTTTGACATCGTCATTGGCACCGACTTCCTACGAAGAAACCCCCAGGTAAAAATGTTGTCTCTCCAACGCCCCTATTCTCTGCACTGCGACTTTGGCAGTGGGCTCTTCTCCGTACCTTTGGAGCTGTCAGGACGAAAAGAGTCTGGGCTGCGCTACGCAGCCAGGACGAACTATGGTACTGAAAACTAGCAATTGGCTGGTCACGTTCTTGAAAATGGACTGGCGGCCCTTCAGGTATCCCTGGATGAGATCCAGGTGGAATCGTTCGCGAGCCAACAACAGCACATCATGCAGTTGTATTGCTCGAAACATTTGAATAACGCTTTCCGTTTCTTCTGGAAAGCAATGGGCCTAGGGTATGCTAACCCCCCTCTCTCCCTGCTCTCGAAGGTTCTAACCAAAATCGCTTATGAGGGAGGTAGGGTTTTTATGTGCACCCCTGACTGGGGTTGTTCAGGTGAACGCACTCATTGGCGCCGTATGCTGGACCGAATGACTGTGGGAAGAGTGCAACTCCCCGACAGTCCCATTTATGTGCCTGAGGACTCAGACACAGCTATGCAGGCCCCTAAGTGGGCCAGTTTCTTATCCATTGTCGATGGATACCTCAACCCTGTAGCCCTGTGTGATCTGGATCAGGTGCTACTGAAAGAGGTCCTGGCCGAAAACCGTGGCTTGACCCATTCTGATCTCAGAAAAAGATCTCCTGAGCACCTATCTGCCACGCTTACAGGGTGTGAATCCCCCGATGGCTATCTGGAACCTGATGCTTTAAAGGAGGATGCTGACGACCAACTGTCTGAGATCGCCAGCACTATCCCTCCTGTTGATCCCAGCGGTGTTGAACTCAAACACAGTGCCTTCTTGGCCCAGCTGTTGCTGGAGGAGGTAGATCTGGGGTCAACCTCAGAACCAACTTCCCCCGTTGGGAAAGCGGTGCTGCACATGCAGCATAATCACTCAGGTGAACCCGTGGCTCAGAGTCCTGATGCTCTAGCGCGGCATGCTTCTCATAACGTGCCACTGTCTGAGCATGACACTCAGGAACTCCGAGGGCTGTTGTACCTGAAAGGCGAAGGTATTGAGCGCCAAGAACGGCTGCAATACCCCAGACAGACCTGGAAATCCTCCATCTGGTCTGAGGAGGACGATGATTCCTACAGGCTGCCTGACCCTGAGATACCCCTAGTGTATTCTCTGCACTATGGGCAGCAATGCCCCCCTGAGGGGGATGATGGCTCAGTACCTGCCGAAACTGCTGATCGGCAGAAAAAGAAAGAGCATGGTAAGAGCAACCTCCATGCTGAGGAGGATTTCCTGCAGAAAATCGAGAGTCTGAACCTTGACCCCGACTGAAGAAACTGCTCCTAACCTAATAAAGAAGGTCCCTACCAGGACCGGCCCCTGCTGTACCCCTTCCACCATTTCCTGTCACTCCTATGGTCTTGCTTCTCACCAGGTTCTGCATGATCTTGCCCTATCCTGCACAATTTCCCACAAAAAATAGTAAAATATGGCTCCTTCACACAAATCTTGATCCCTTGCAATAACCAACTCCCAAGTACAATAGATCCCATCCAAATAATCCACACTGAGGGCTTCCAAGGGTGTTTGAGGTCCCGCGTTGACACTCAACAACTCGTTTCAACACGCCGGTCGTCTCACGGTGCACACGGAGACACGGGCGTTGGGCATGTACATAGAATTGCACCAATAGAATAATGGAAAAAGCCCTGAAATTGGCATATGAACACAATCAAGCAAAATTTGGGGAAAGAGGTAAGCATACACAGCCACAGCCCCAGACCCCTCATTCCCTGGACTCAGGACCTTCTCTTGACTCGCCAACATGATGCCCTGAACCAGGTCAAATAAGATGACTAAATGCCATGTGTCAAAAGTCACTACACAAACCCCAAAAAATTTGTTCCCTCCCAAGCCTCTAAATCCTAGCCCAATAGGGGAGGTGGCGTGTCATGGCCTAGAGTGGCACTCAGGACCATGCCCCACCCTGACATAACTTTGGTTGGACTTGGAGTCGATTGGGCTTGGAGAATTGCCCCATGAAGATGACCTCACCACATAGCCAAATTAGGCAAATCACACCATAGTGCCCAAAATTCGATTATATACTCAAAAATGCATACAGCAAGTATTCAAATGATCCATGCATGTCTCAAACCGGAAAATAATATACAAGGGTGATATAGACCAAAGGTCCATGCCCAAGAATATCCCAACATTGGCTCCCAAACCCCTCCGGATATTTACATGCCATGCTTCACAAGTCAACTCACGAATTTGAGACCAGTTTTTGTGAGGCCTCGTGTGCCACGCCAAAGTGACCACGTGATCCGGCATATGGTGAGGTGCAACACCGAGGCATATGCCAACATATAAGCAACATACCATAGTTCACGGATCTCTAGGCACTTTACTGTTAGCCGACCAGTTGAGCACATAAAATACAAAGATGAGCATAAAATGAGGTCAAAAACATGCAAATAATGCCAAATTCAAGATAATCACAATAGTAAATAACTTTGCTCACCCATGGTATCAACATATGATTCAACACAGAATTGCTTGGGACCATTTGCAAACAATCCCCCCACTTGGATCCCCATATGGACGCATAGGGACACCTTCGAACCTCCTCCCGACACGCACCATGAAAATGGGAAAATTGATGGCGCTTCCGGGTCGCTCCGTAAGCCCTCCCACATGCACTATATGTGCGGTAGACTTAGTCTAGCGCTATGGAGCTCACCATTGGGACATGGGCGAAGCCCTTGCCACGTATGACTCCACATATCTTCCTACAAACGGAGATATGTAACATGGGCGTGAGCATAGCGAAGCACATACCATCCATATAACACATACCCTTAAAAAGTGGCTCCCACCATGGTATGCCCTGCCCCTCCATGGACATAACTCCAGGTTAAAAATACGTAGGAACCCAAGGAAAGTTTCTATGCAACACCAACAGTCGTGTGGTACACTCGAAACCCATATTAAAATATTCGGTATCATGGTCCAAGAGTTGTAAAGCAGTTTCTACCCTCTTGACCATGATCCTTTGATACCACGGGCAGTTGTGCATACCAAGAACGTTTGACGCTTTGTAAATTGAGTTGAGACCAAGGCGGTTCCAACCCAAGTCTCAAAATTGGAATTCCTCACAGTGAGCCGGAGATATGATGTTTCAAAGTGGCCTCACGAATCAATTTTGTTTCGCCTATATCTCCAAGAAGAATGAAGGAGACAACAAAAGGAAGGTTGATTCGTGATCGGGGAAAATTGTAGAACCACTCACACTTCATCATATCCAGTGTGGCGACCTCGAAATCGAAAATTCGATTCTGAATGTCTGAAAAAATCGTATTAATTTTGCGAGTGTATAACATGAAAATTGCGGAAGCAACGAACCCTTTTCTGATGAAATCTGACCCTTCATCGGGGTTTCCGCTAAAATATCTGGAAAGAACGGTTAACCAATCGGTTACCGCAAAATCGCGAGCCAACTGACAGTCGCCGGTACATTGACAATCAGAACGGATCGCTGAAAAATTACCGAAACATTATGATAAAAAAACCCTGTTGATTCCTGATATTCTGATATATAAATCTCATCCGGCGGCGCCTCGGTATTGAATGTGGCCGCTCATAGCTGGAATGGCCAAGCCTATCACACTATCACATCAGGTTAGGTCACGTGGATGGGAGAGTATGATATCAGCCAATGGCGGCTTGCCGGCACATAGATACACACCCCAAGTGACCCAAAGATGGCCACGGGGGTCCGAACCGGCTTCACCCCCCTTCTCAGAGCGTTGTATCCGCTCGGAAGTCATTGAAGAGAGGACGGAAGGACCCCAATGGGCTCCAACCTCCCCCCCCCCCCATGTCCCAAGGACACATGGGGGCCCGACATACGGCGTAGGCGTCCCCCATGCCCCAAGGGAGGGGTGAGGACACTCATAATCGGTGCCCTCCGCCATATCCCGTCTCCTCTTGATCTACAACATGGACCAAGGGGATCAAAGATAGAGAAACGTCGTCGGTCGACCTAAATACGTATACCACAATGAAATATATATGTGGAGATCGAGTGAAGGGGGTATATGGCCAATCAAGGCCCAAAAATCCCCCGATGAACGCCCTCACCCGTCTCCCAAGCACAAAAACAAACAAAAACGCCAAGGGGGATCCCTTACGGTGCTTGAGCAGCCACCAAATGGACCAACACGTCCTTGACATCCAAAGAAATGTTCTTTTTCTTTAGATACTCCATCCAGACTGTGGTATACCTCGGCACAAAACTGCTCGGAGGCTCCCACGAATCTCTTGAGGCGGCAAATTCCTTCCAACGGACTTTATATATCCTCCCCCCAGGCGTCCCCGGGTCCGGCTTGTCCGTCAGGATCCTCTCCGCGGTGAAGTCGTCGCCCTCACCCTCGTCATCCGAGTCCACATCGCCGGCTGTGAACTCGAAGGTGACGGGACGTCCGCTGGGGTCTGGTGCTCGGGGACGAAGCTGGGTATGGTCGCGGTCAAGGATCTTGTTATCCCCCACACGAACCGCATACACATCCTGCCCAACCTTCCGAACGATTACCCCCGGCACATACCAAGACGCCTGCCGATGCCTGGACAGGACATCCTTGTGGTGCCGCTCCACCCGTACGGTGTCTCTAAGAGCATACTTCTGGACTTTTCCCTGCTTGAAGTACTTGGCCCTCTTGTCATGCTCGTCCTGAAGTGCTTTGCACACCTTGGCTGCCGTGTCGTCCGCCTCAGCCATCATAGCACTCACATCCCGGGCTACTTTGCCATGGTTCAACCACGGGAGAGTGCGTGACACTCGATCCCATAGGAACAGGATACGATGGGGCGACAGTCCAGTGGGCCCCGGAAGGTTGTGGTACGCCTGGAGTACTCTCCACAGCAAATTATACCAGTTCCGGCCCGGTTCGTCAATGTGCAGCTGGCGGAACTTCTCGAACATCTGCCGGCCGGCCACCTCAGCCCGGCCATTCGACCGGCTGTGGTACGCCACGGTCTTGGCGTGCCGAATCCGCACGTGCTTGCACATCGTCTTGAACCACGTCCCCACAAATTGACTGCCCCGATCGCTGCAGATGACAGCTGCAACATCAAAAATTGTCAGCCAATGCCTGATCATGGCATTAGCGACAGTCTTGGCCTGCAGACCCACTCCATGCCTGTCCTTCTTGTCCTTCTTCTTGGACTTCTTGCCCGGGACCGCCTCGATATACCCGCTGTGCCTATCCACCGCCAGGATGACACAGTCGTAGGTCTCTCCTTCCACGGTGACCCCAGGCATGGCGAATACATCCATGGCCACGGACCGCATAGGGGCCTCCGGTATAGCCGTATACACCAGGTTGCCCGCCGTGCAGTGGTTGGAGCTCTTTGTGGCCCAAAACACGGCAAGGTCGCTGCAGTACTTGTCCAGGATGGCGTAGTACCCCGGTGGGAACTTGAAGCGCCACTCCAGGTCCTGCTGCATCTTGTCCCGACCAGGATGCATGAGCTGGGCGTTATGCCAGTGGTCAATGAGCTCCTCCATTCAGTTCTCAGGGACCAATAGCTTGACCTTGAGGAATAATTTATCCCCATCCTTGGTCAAGCCCTCAGGCCATTCGTAGTCCGACGGGGCGCTCACGGCATTCCAGTACCTGCTCCAGTGTTCGGATGCCGCATAGTCATCCGACCAGTCTTCTGTCAGCACCGACCTGACTAGCTCTACGGGGGCCACCATCCATTGCCTGAGGGTTTCCTCTCGAATACCTTGGACTCGGGCGCCCGGGAACTTGGCCAGGTCTGTACGGTTTGCCATCACCACAAAGCACTTGACCCCCTCTTGCTCTATGGCCTTCTCCATCTCGATGATGCGCTTGGCCTCCTCGGTCTCCTCGGCATCCCCATGGCTGGATATGTCCATCCATGCCTTGCCCGCGGGGTAGGCCCATCGACTGAGGCAATCCGTCACAGTGTTGTCCTTCCCCGGGACGTATACGACGCTGAGGTCGAACTTGGCGAACGTCTCATGCCATCGGGCCCTCCCTGCCGCCGGTCCCGAGGGGGTGTCGACGTGCTCCTTGTGCCGGCTCTGTAAGGACTGATGGTCCGTACAAACCACCACCGGTTGTAATCCGATGTGGCCAGACCACTTCCTGAGCGCACAAACAATGGCGTACGTCTCCTTCTCCCTCGCGGTCCAGGTTTGACGTTGGCCCTCGGCCAGGATCCGGCTCCAAAACGCCACGGGTACATGCGACCCGTCGTCCCGGACCTGCTCGAGGACTGCCCCTACAGCATAGTCCGAGGCGTCCGTCCGTAGCACAAATCCCTTGTCCGGGTCCACCAGGAATAGCCCCAGCTGCCCCAGGAGTCGCTCCTTCGGGCGGCTGAACGCATCTTGGGCCTCAGGGGTCCAGGCAAGCTTCTTCTTGCTCCCCTTCGGGCCATAGAACTTGCCCACCTGCAGCATCTTGTGCAGCGGGCCCGATAGTTCCGCATACATTCGGACATAGCCCGAATAGTAGTTGCAGAACCCCATGAAGGATCGGAGTTCGCTGATGGTCTGGGGCTTCTCCCAGTGGTGCAGGGATGCCAGCTTCCCAGGCATGGGACGGCGTTGCCCGTGACCAACCACGTGACCCGCAAACTCCACTTCCTTCACGAAGAGTGAGGCTTTGGTGGGCTTGCACACCATGTTGTGCTTGTCCAGCTCGCTGAGCACTCGGCGCAGATCCTTCTCATGCGCTTCGATGAGCTCGTCCTCAGTCATGTCTTCTGTGCCGGACCCGATGATGATGTCATCCACAAAGGGGTCGGCACAGTCCCGGACAGGACCGAGTAGGTCCTCCATCATGCGCTGGAAAGCCGCGTTGCCATTCTTGGCGCCCATAGGCACCACTTTTCACTGCATGGGCCCCAGCGGCGTGGACATTGCTGTGCAGGGCCTGGCGTCCGGGTGTAGCGGCATCTGGTGATAGCCGTGTTTCAGGTCTAACACCGTGAAGATCCGCTTTTTCTGTTGCTTTTGGAGGATGGTGTCGATCAGAGGAAGCGAGTACGAGTCATGCTCGGTTTGCTCGTTCAATCCCCTGTAATCAACCACGAACCTCCACTCGCCCTTCTCCTTCTTGGGCACAATAAAGGCTGGGCTGGCCCAATCACTGTCGGAGGGTTCGATCCAGCGCCGCTCAATAAACTCGGCCAACAGCTTCTTCATGGCCTCGGCCCGATCGCCCTGAAGTTGGTACTCCCGATGATGATAGATCTTGGGGTCCGGCTTCAGCTTGATCCTCGCTGTGCCAAACCTCCCACGATCCCGAGGGTTCTTGTTGGCAACGCCACTGAATAGCCGTGGATAGGCATTTATCAGCCTCCCCTTCAGCTCGGTGACCTTCGGGTTCTCCTGGGCCTCTTCAGCCGCTTGCTTCGGTATCGATACAACCGACCGCACTGCGGTATAGGCCTCGTCCGGGTCCGAGTCCGACTTCTTCTCGTCCGATATGCCGTCTTCATCGTCGTGGGGCGCGCTTCCCACCGATAATCTTCGGAAATTTGCGGCATCGGCCTGGTTCTTGTCGCTACCGGCCCCCATTCTTGGAAAATCCCACGTCAGCGGGTCCGACCCAACCAGACCATCATATTGGTCCGCGATGTGATCCATGACCCTCGCCACGAACTCATCCTTCCCGTACTTGCCGGTGACCAACATCTTGTCATCCCACCAATGCGGAGATGTGACCGTGGCCCGCCCCTTCTTGTCTGCCACACGGTCGTGCATCTCCATCCGCATGTAGTTGACGACGTGGTCGATCTAGGCGTGGGACAGGACGTCAATGCCATCCATTGGCTGATCCGTCCCCTCCTTGGGCTCAAACATAACCCGCATGGGCACTGCCTCAACCCTACGGATGAATGCCTCATCACCCGTGGGCTGGGCTTGTGCCCCATCCAGCAGGAAAGCCTTGATACCCCACGCTTGACCCGGGGAGGGCATTGATGAACCCTTGGCGTCAATGAACAACTCCTCCTCTGGCCCGAATGACATCTCGTTCAGGGTGATGGAGTCCAGCGTCGATTTGAGACCTTCCAGCGGACATGGGGTGGATCCTATGCCGGTTATGACCAGGATCCCCTTCGCCCTATCCGCGACGATCTTCTCCACCGTACGTCTGGTATTTTCCAGGGAGCCATGCCAATACATGGGCCCCCACTCCTTCAAACCCCAATGCCTGTACCAGGCTGAGTCTCCTCGATGCCAATGCCTCCTACACTTCCTCAAAAGTGGGGCATCCCGGGAAGCGAAGACGTCCGTCTCGGGCGCTTCGGCTCCCAGCGTCTGAATCATCCTGGCATACACCTGCGGCGCCATTCCATACTCTGTGAGCTGAACTCTGCGGTCTCCTCTGGACTTGGCACCCACAGCTTGCAACGCTTGGAGGATCCGATCCTCTTCCTCAGCATTCCATTGGGATGATCCGCATGCATAGTCCGTGGACAGCCATGTAAGGCATTCATTATCCTCCCCGACCAGCGTTGCACGATGGGGAAGGGCTCCAATGGCGTTTCCCACCATGAAGTCATACCCCATGATCATATCCCAATCTGTAATGTCGGCCACATAGAAGTTCCCGGATAGAGTGCTTCTCTTCGCCAAATCCGGGCGGTTCAAGCGCTCATGCTCCCAGAATTCGATACTGATAGTGGCCTCATGGGTGCCACCGCCCATAATCTCTCCATTCGCCACCTTCAGGCGTACCGGTCTACGGCTGGGCTGCAGGGATTCCTCCTTGAACAACCCTCTCCGGACCAGGCTCACCTGGGCACCCGTATCCACCAAAACATCCACCACCAACTCCTCTTGTCCGCAACTTACACGCACCTTCAAGTGCAACTGCCGCTCGTCACCCTGCGGTGTATGGACGACTCTCACGGCATGCAACTCTAGCACATCCGGGTGCATCAGGACTTCGAGGGTATGGTCACGGGAGGTGTAGATCCTGGGCTGGTCCTGCCCGTCCACGGGGCTCTCCGTGGTCGCTCCTTCTTTCTTGCCACGTCCCTTGCCCACATACACTTCCCTTGGCAGGGCGCTCCAGGGGTTGGGAGTGACGAAACTCAGTGGTTTTGGCTCTTCTGGAGCCTTCTTTGGCACCCGATGTGCCTTCGCTTTCTCTCGGATTCAACTGATTTTCGGAGGAGAGACCTCGGAGGTCCCACTCACGTGGGGGCTCCTCTAGACGTGGCCTGCCGCAGCTCCCTCCTGCTGTGATCCGCTCAGACTTTGTCCACCACGTTGCTTGGCTTTGAGTTCCTCCAACGTCCTCAACATGTCCTCAGCAACCTCCTCGATCGACCTCACGCTTCGGTCTGGGCCGGGTCCTCCACCATAGCATTTTCCTCCGCCTTTCCCTTGGCCCTTTCCTCGGCCTTTTGCACCGTCTCCGCCCTTTGCCTTCCAATCGGCAATTCGTTGCTCCTTGGGCTTCTTGTCGGGATGAGCGGCGAAGTAGGTCTTCTTGTCTTCCTCATATACCTTGCAATGCCGGTGGTCATGTGCATGGTTGTTCCCCTTGCCGTAGCAGACCCAGCAACCGTCGTGCTGTGATCTGTACTCGCGGAACGAGAGCGGCGGGTTCCCGATCCTCCGCGGTTCCTTGCGGTTCTTGGTCCTTGGGTCCAGGCGGTTCCACCTGGACCTGTCCTGCCCATGCTCCCTCATATTGTGCGCTACGAACGCGAAGAAGTGGGCTTCTTCCTGATCCTCTCGGGTGGTCGCGGTCCAGAGATTTTGGCCGCTTCCACTCCCTCCCTCCGCGGTGCTGACGGTGTCCTCCTTGACCCTCCGGTGTTGGCGATCTTCCCGATGACCTCGATGTCCATGGCCCTGTCGATCCTGCATGTGGGCCTCGTTCTTGGCGTTGAGCTTCAGCTCCACCGTGATGTACTTCACAATCTCGCCGAGGGTCATGCGGCCGAAGATGACCTGCATCCTCAGCGGCTCTCCGCGCCTCCACTCTGCGTTGTTGAGGCGCATCAGCGTTTGCCCCATGGTGTCGCCAAATACCTCCGGCGTTCTTCAACCCCAACATTCGGCTGGGCTCGCCGAGGTTTCGCCGGAAAAACTCCATTATTCCGGCGTGGGTGTCCTCCGATGCCATGATCCGTACGGCCACGCGCTTCTTTGCTCTCTTCTTTTCCTCGTCCTCCACTCTTCTCTTCCAGTGGCCGGGGAGGACGTCCTTCAGCAGGTGTCGGATCTCGCTGGACTCATTCCAGTCCTCCACCAGCTTGAGACTTCTTCGGTACTTGCGGATGTACCGATTCCATTCCCGGACCCTCAACTCCCCGCGCTCCAGCGGCAGCAGAATGGACCACAAATCCTCCAACTTCTGGTTGGGGGCGTCCACTCGCTCCTCGTCCTCCAGCCACTGGAGGCAGGCCTGCTCCGTCTGGATCAATCCCTCGCGGATCTGATCCCTGAGCTCCTCCTTCAGGTCCTGCACCAGCCTGTGTGGGAATGTCCGACATACCCACTTGACCCTTGGCGCTCTCTTCATCTCGCCGACGACCTCCTCTGCAAAGTCCTCCCAATCCAGGATGAAGTCATCCAGGTTGGAGGGGTTGCCATCGTAGTAGGGGATTTTGATTCCCCTGAGGTTGTCAATCCTGATGGCGTCTCCGACGTCCGCAGCCATCACTCCACCGAGACGGATACCACCTGTGGCCGGGGGGTGTGAGTACACTCCCCGTACATCCCTCTCCTCCATGGAGTGCGGTCCAGTTGGGCCTGAACCCATGGGGTTTGGGATGCGGGAAGGACTTGCTCCACCGGCTGTCCATATCCCCGTAGTGGGGTCCTTCACCCACAGATTTCTGCCTGGATGGCCTCGACCATGTCCGTCGGCCCTTCCCATGGTTCGCCCCTGCATGGTCTGGATCTCCTCTTCTGCATAAACTGCATGGGCAGTCATAGCGGTCGGTGGATCCTGGGCGGCATGGGACATCTGTACCGTCATGCTCCTCAGGTCCGTGGTTGCGTGCTCTTCCCGCATGGACCCAGCCGGTGCCGTATGCTCCCCGAGCATTATGGATTCGCTGAACATGGGAACAAACGGCAGTGCACCCGGGTCAACACGCGGAGGCGCGTAAGGTGCCTCTGCAGGGCCGCCCATGGGGTTCTCCATGGCGCTCCTGAGGGTCTTAACCCGCTCCACCAGCTCTGCCGTTGCCGGCCTTGCCAGGAGCTCCGGACCCGAGGCGAGGGGTTGTAACTCCTCTATCCTTTTCAGGCGTCCCGACATGTCCTCCACCAGGTGGAGGAGGCTGTCCACCACTCGCTGCTGCTTCTGCAGGGCCATCTCCAGCTTCTCCCGGTACCGGTCCTGCTCCGCTCGCAGCTCCGCCATGTCCCTCTCCGCTGCCGACTGGTCATCCAGGATCCCCGCAATGTCCTCCTCTAGGCCGTCCTTCTGGTTGTCCAGGCGGTCGAGGTGCTGCACAATGGCGTCCATCCCCATCTTTGGGTACTTGCCGATGAGGAAGGACACGTGCTCGCAGTGGCACTCAACGTGCTTTCCACCTGATCCGGCGCATCCCACGGTTCCCGGCGCCTCGGACTCCTCCGCCATGGGTGTGTCGCCCCTGTTATCCCGCGTTGGCTCCGTGTGCCGGGCCACAGGCGCCGTTCTGGCTCTGGTAGGCCTCTCCAACGCCTCAGCGTCATGCTCCAGGCTGGGTTCGGGGGCCGTGTGCGCCCTTGTGGGCGGTATGGCCATCTCCTCCGACTCCGAAGGGAACGCGGTCTGATAGCCATCGGAATGCCCCTCGGAATCTGCAGCTGACCACAGCCTGACCGGGCTGGGATCCGTCTCCATCGCCCTGGCTTCCGCCGCGGGTTTTGGGGACCCGCGCTTCCAGTAACGCCGGGCCCGGCTGTTGCTGCCAGTCTCCTCCAACTCCTCCGCAGCGGAGCGGAGATTGCAAGCCTTGCGGCATTGCCTTTCACACATGGAGGCCAGGTCCTCCATGTCTAGCCCATGTCCTACAAGGGCTCTCCGATCTGAGCATCTTCGCTCTTCTCGGGCTTCCAAGTCCGGCGTCGACTCCACGGACTCCACGATCTGCACCCGGGGCGTCCTTGGGCAGGGCTCATGAGGGCCCAAGTCCCCGGTGCGGCGGTAGGGGGCAGGTAATCCTCTGCTACCATAAAGAAGGTCCCTACCAGGACCGGCCCCTGCTGTACCCCTTCCACCATTTCCTGTCACTCCTATGGTCTTGCTTCTCACCAGGTTCTGCATGATCTTGCCCTATCCTGCACAATTTCCCACAAAAAATTGTAAAATATGGCTCCTTCACACGAATCCTGATCCCTTGCAATAACCAACTCCCAAGTACAATAGATCCCATCCAAATAATCCACACTGAGGGCTTCCAAGGGTGTTTGAGGTCCCGCGTTGACACTCAACAACTCGTTTCAACACGCCGGTCGTCTCACGGTGCACACGGAGACACGGGCGTTGGGCATGTACATAGAATTGCACCAATAGAATAATGGAAAAAGCCCTGAAATTGGCATATGAACACAATCAAGCAAAATTTGGGGAAAGAGGTAAACATACACAGCCACAGCCCCAGACCCCTCATTCCCTGGACTCAGGACCTTCTCTTGACTCGCCAACATGATGCCCTGAACCAGGTCAAATAAGATGACTAAATGCCATGTGTCAAAAGTCACTACACAAACCCCAAAAAATGTGTTCCCTCCCAAGCCTCTAAATCCTAGCCCAATGGGGGAGGTGGCGTGTCATGGCCTAGAGTGGCACTCAGGACCATGCCCTACCCTGACATAACTTTGGTTGGACTTAGAGTCGATTGGGCTTGGAGAATTGCCCCATGAAGATGACCTGACCACATAGCAAAATTAGGCAAATCACACCATAGTGCCAGATAATTCAATTATATACTCAAAAATGCATACGGCAAGTATTCAAATGCTCCATGCATGTGTCAAACTGGAAAGTAATATACAAGGGTGATATAGACCAAAGGTCCATGCCCAAGAATATCCCAACATTGGCTCCCAAACGCCTCCGGATATATACATGCCATGCTTCACAAGTCAACTCACGAATTTGAGACCAGTTTTTGTGAGGCCTCGTGTGCCACGCCAAAGTGACCACGTGATCCGGCATATGGTGAGGTGCAGCACCGAGGCATATGCCAACATATAAGCAACATACCATAGTTGACGGATCTCTGAGCACTTTACTGTTAGCCGACCAGTTGAGCACATAAAATACAAGAATTAGCATAAAATGAGGTCAAAAACATGCAAATAATGCCAAATTCAGGATAATCACAATAGTATATGACTTCGCTCACCCATTGTATCAACATATGATTCAAAACACAATTGCTTGGGACCATTTGCAAACAATCCCCCCACTTGGATCCACACATGGACGCATAGGGACACCTTCGAACCTCCTCCCGACACGCACCATGAAAATGGGAAAATTGATGGTGGCGCTTCCGGGTCGCTCCGTAAGCCCTCCCACATGCACTATATGTGCGGTAGACTTAGTCTAGCGCTATGGAGCTCACCATTGGGACATGGGCGAAGCCCTTGCCACGTATGACTCCACATATCTTCCTACAAACGGAGATATGTAACATGGGCGTGAGCATAGCGAAGCACATACCATCCATATAACACATACCCTTAAAAAGTGGCTCCCACCATGGTATGCCCTGCCCCTCCATGGACATAACTCCAGGTTAAAAATACGTAGGAACCCAAGGAAAGTTTCTATGCAACACCAACAGTCGTGTGGTACACTGGAAACCCATATTAAAATATTCCATATCATGGTCCAAGAGTTGTAAAGCAGTTTCTACCCTCTTGACCATGATCCTTTGATACCACGGGCAGTTGTGCATACCAAGGGCGTTTGACGCTTTGTAAATTAAGTTGAGACCAAGGCGGTTCCAACCCAAGTCTCAAAATTCGAATTCCTCGCAGTGAGCCGGAGATATGATGTTTCAAAGTGGCCTCACGAATCAATTTTGTTTCGCCTATATCTCCAAGAAAAATGAAGGAGACAACAAAAGGAAGGTTGATTCGTGATCGGGGAAAAATGTAGGACCACTCGAACTTCATCATATCCAGTGCAGCGACCTCGAAATCGAAAATCCGATTTTGAATGTCTGAAAAAATCGGATTAATTTTGCGAGTGTATAACATGAAAATTGCGGAAGCAACGAACCCTTTTCTGATGAAATCTGACCCTTCATCGGGGTTTCTGCTAAAATATCTGGAAATAACAGTTAACCAACCGGTTACCGCAAAATCGCGAGCCAACTGACAGTCGCCGATACATTGACAATCAGAACGGATAGCTGAAAAATTATGGAAACATTATGATAAAAAAACCCTGTTGATTCCTGATATTCTGATACATAAATCTCAGCCGGCGGCGCCTCGGTATTGAATGTGGCCGCTCATAGCTGGAATGGCCAAGCCTATCACACTATCCCATCAGGTTAGATCAGGTGGATGGGAGAGTATGATATCAGCCAATGGCGGCTTGCCGGCACATAGATACACACCCCAAGTGACCCAAAGATGGCCACGGGGGTCCGAACCGGCTGCACTATGAGGAGGTGTTCGGCGCCCTGCCGCCTCCCCTGTCCTGTAAAAACCTGGTCCAGATGGACCTGAAACTGAAACCTGAATTTGAGAAGAAGCCAGTGAGACGTCGTCCCTACCCCGTTCCTCAGGAACAGGTTGAAGAAATCCAGCGCCAGATCCAGGAATGTATTGATGCTGGCCTCGATGAGGAATATAAGAAGGGGGACTACCCCCACCACTGCAGTCCTTGCTTCCTGGTCGGAAAACCAGGATCGACTGCCCTACGACTGGTTGTTGACTATGGTGAGGTCAACAAGAAAACCCAAAACCACTCAGGGAGTATTCCCAACATGGAAAACAC
Source organism: Eutreptiella sp. 'Long Island Sound 2002' (assembly GCA_964036045.1). NCBI lineage: Eukaryota > Euglenozoa > Euglenophyceae > Eutreptiales > Eutreptiaceae > Eutreptiella > Eutreptiella sp. 'Long Island Sound 2002'. Next base: position 133,926,479 of record OZ038383.1, read on the forward strand.
CCTGGAGCGTATTGCCAAATGCCGGTACAAAACCAAAATGGACAAACGCAGTGGTTTCTGGCAGGTTGACCTAACAGCCGCAGCTCAGGAACTGCTGGCCTTTATAACCCCTAAGGGTCGTGTGTTTAAGTGGAAGGTCATGCCTTTTGGGGTGGCTAATGCCCCGGCACTCTTCCAAGAACTGATGAACAAAATTTTGTACGTACCGAGGCGCAGACCTCTAGTACAGGAGTTGATTTCCTGGGGGGCAAAAATGGAGGCCCACATCGATGACGTGAGTTTGGGTACCAATACCCAAGATGACCATGTCTTTCTCCTTCGTGAGTTTTTCATTGTTTGTCAGGAAAACCATGTCCGAATCAAAATCGAAAAATGCGAGTTCATGAAAGAGGGGATGGAGTATTTGGGTTTCGACGTGGGGTATGGCTGGTGGAAACCAGCCGCGTCTAAGATGCAGCCCCTACAGGACATGCACATTTGCGATGACCCTAAGAGGGGTCTACATGACGTGAGGAGTTTTTTGGGCGCCTGTAACTTCTATAGGCGACACATCCACAATTTTACCTACTCCTCTGCCCCTCTCACTGATCTAATCAAGAAAACTATTCCCTGGTGGTGGACCGCCAGAGAGGAGGAGTGTTTCCAGGAGTTGAAGAAGAAAATTGCTTCCTCCAACTGCCTGGGCGTACCTCGCCCTAAGGACGAGATAGTCGTGATCACTGACGCCAGTGATGTAGGGGGGGGGTGGAACGATCTACCAATGGCAGGAGCTTATCCCAGCTGAACTAACCCACTGCCATTATCGTACCAGTGGACTGAACCGTGATGGCTCCTTGAAGCACGACCACCCTTCCAGTGAGTGGCGACTTTTGCCACCGGGACACTGGAACTGGAAATGGAACCAAGCGCGTTCCAATTACAGCACCTACGACCAGGAACTCCTGGCCGGTATATTGGTGCTCTCATCACCATCCCGACTATTGGGATCTTCCCCTATTGTCGGGCTCTGTGACCAGAAACCGGTGAAGTCCTTTCAGAAGGGCCCACCACCGGAGAAAGTGAAACTAAAACGGTGGTGGACTTACCTGAGCCAGCCCAGGCTGACAGTCCATCATATCCCTGGTATGAAAAATGAACTGTCTGACTATATATCGCTCAACAACTTCGATGCGCTTATTGGTGAGAGCTCTGAGGCACTCGCCAAAGAGGCTTTCTAGCATATGGATGTCCAGTTTGACCTGTCTATGCGGACTGCTGGAATCTTCGAGGGTTGGAGCCTAACTGACTATCAGTCAGAGTATAAAGAAATTCTCCAAAACCTCAGCACTGGTCTCGAACTGCGTGTCACTGACGGGGACCAGTGGTATAAAAACAACCAGTACCTCTTCTACGGGGACCGTATTGTCGTGCCTGAGGCCCGACTTGATGGGTGCCTACAGTGGTCCCATCTCAGCTCAGGTCACACTGGCGCTAATCGCTCAGTGGACGTCTTCCGTGAGTGTTTCTACTCTAGTCTAACCCTGACTGAACTGAGGTCCCGTATGCAGACCATTGTGGATGCTTGTGGCTGTCATGCCAGTAAGCAGAGCGACAGTAGGGATACGGGACTGATTTCCAGCTTACCCATGCCCTATTGTACTAACTCTCTACTCTGCGTGGATTTCATCCACGGCCTACCCCGCTTCGGCGGCTATGATAGTTGCGTAGTGGTCACCTGTCACCTGTCCTGCTTCACCCGTGTGTTCCCTTGCAATAAGATAATCACTGGTGAGCAGACTGTGAAAATGCTGGTCGAACAATGGTTTGAACCGTTTGGAGCACCTAAGCAGGTGCACTCTGATGAGGATGTACGCATCCGCAGTGACACAGGATGGTACAAACCAGTGCTGAATGCCCTCAACATTGAGGTAACCACAGGTGTGCCCTATACCCACATGTCTAATCCGCTTTGCAAGAGACAAAACCGTGTGGTGGAACAGAACCCGAGAATCCTGATTAAACAGGAATGTACCAAAGATTGGGTACGCCTAGTGCCCTGGGCAGTTCTGACCATGAATTCTCAGAGGATCCCTTCTACGCTTTTCACCCCCCACGAGCTGTTTCATGGAGGACAACCTGCTTGGTTCTTCAAAACCCCGTTTCCTGAGGACTTCAAGAGCCCTGTTGGGGATTGGCTGGAACACAAGCAGTCTATGGCTAGCCAGGCTGGGACTAACCTGAGACATATCCGTGACCGTGAACTGAGCCGACGGAACCGCCTACGGCGACCTGCCAGCTTCAAGGTTGGTGACCGTGTTTTGGTTCACCATTCACGCCTACCCTCCTGGCCCCGTAACTGCCTACAGGACCCTTATCTTGGGCCCTATCGTATCATCAGGATAGATGGATCTAGGATCCATGTCAGGTGCAGTCCACATCTAGGCGGTGAGCTGCTTTGTGCGCCTAAGCAGTTGAGGCACTATCATTCCCCTGACGATTTGTCCTGGGATGAGTGGCACCTCAGCGACAGTGAGGTCGAGCGTATCGACCTAGAGAACGCTGCCAGCCCAGAGGAGGCAGACAAACTGGAGGAGATGACTGCCAATGAGACGGCAGTCGATGGCTACTACGTGGTTGCAGGTATTTCTCGCCACGGGTATAAACAGGGCTGGAAATTCCTTACCCTGTGGGATGGCTATGGGCTATCTGAGGTGATGTGGGAACCCATGTCCGCCTTTATACAGCCAGACGGGAGTATCAACCCCATCTTTCGCTCCTACCTCGTTGAGAACAACGAGGGACAGCTACTAACTCGTGCTGAGAACCAGGCAGAACGGGCAAACACGAGCACCCCTACTATCCACTCCACCACTCCTGCCACACACCGGAGCACCGAACACAAACCCTCACATGCCACGACCTAAACCCCGACACAGCCTACATGCTCCACTACATCTACTCCTACCTCACACAAGGACAGCCGGAGCAGGGACTCATAGCCCTGTCCCCCCAAGCAAAGCACATCATCTCCAAAGGAATAGGGGTGTACGCCACCCCCATCCTACAGCCCACAACCCCAGTAGCCCACCTCGCCACGGGCCTTGCCATATACGCCTACCTGCCCATGAACCCATGCCGCCTCCCACAACCATCACCGGCGGACCGGCTCTTCTTCACCGACGCCTCAGGCGAATCCGCCCTCACGCCCATCACCGGGGGGGCCACCCTGCAACTAACCCACACCGGGGAACACTACCACATGGACCACCACACGGGCCACACCACCTATGGGGCCTCTTCCCACGGGGAGCTAGGGGCCATGGCCGACGCCATCACCGAGGTCGCGGCCCACCTACCCGCCCACTCCCCGCACATCGTCCGGGTCTGGTTCGTGGTAGACGCCACTGTCGACACGCACCTGCTCCTCCGCATAGCAAGGCAACCACTTCACAAAGCAACCGCGACGAGCCTCGGCACCCAGGCACTGCTACTCTGGAAAGCCCTACGCAGCCTTCCCCCCTACGTCCAACTCCACATCGTGAAACAAGAGTCCCACAGGCACCAATACGGAAATGGTAAGGTCGACAACCAGGCAGTACACCAGCGCACAACACACCTACCAGCCCTCCAGATCCCTGACCTCGGCCGCAACCACACACACCTCCAACACGTGCCCCCTGTACCCGAGCCCCATCAGACCCCGGACTGGGTACCAGAGGACGCCCCCTATTCCTCCCACGACAGAGCGTACCACTACCCCAACCCCGTCCAACATCTAGCCCGCGTCCTCGGCGACGCAGACAGCCGGGCGCACATCCAGGAGCTCCAGGACAGACTGCAAGTCCCCCTCTACCACTCAGCGCTCCGCCCAGCAAACGTCCCAGCCCACCTCCAGAAACGACGCATCCAGCTCCTCAGGGAGCAACTGCCTTTCCTCACCAGGGTCGCCAGATGGCTCGCCCGCAAGCACATCCACGTCCCCGACGAACACACCCGTTGCCCATGCGACCACACCACCCCGGAGGACTGGGAACACTTCAAGAAATGCCCCCTCCATACGGACAGGGACACCCTAGTGGGCTGGTCCCCGGCGGAAACCCTGCGGCAACACGAAGGATGGCCAGCCCACAGCCACGCACACCAGGCCACCGAACACCTCTTCTGGGACCCCCTGATCAAAGAAGCCACCATGAGAGGGGCAGTGACACAGGCCCTGCACCGACACCTCACCAAACACACGGAAAGCCCCATGGAAGCAGCAGCACACCTCCAGCTAGAAGCGGTCCGCAGAGCAGCAGCCCAAATGGTACACCGCAAACACCTCCTGCTAACACACGCGGAACAACTCACCGACCCCACCGCCAGGGAACACATGCAGCGTCTCATCCATTACCATGCCGTGCATGACCCAGACGTCCACTAACCCGCTCCGCGCCCCGCACGCGCCCCCCGTCTCCATCCACAGGTCTCCAAGGCACCACCACAGCGCCCCGAGACCCGTCTCGCACCCAAGAAGCCACCCGGCACCGCCCAGTCCGGCCGAACCCAGCCAGGGCCAACCATCCATCGACGTAGACGCGCAAGACCCCGGCAGCCCATCCAGCCCACCCCCCCCGGACCCGGGACACCCTCCCCTCACACCGGCCACCATCCGCGACCCCGACCTCCTCCGAGCGACCCTCCAAGACAGGGCCCCGACCACCCCCCTGGGCTGGTACCGCCTACAAGAAGACTGGACCAAGCTCACCGTCAAAGCCCTCCGGGACCTGACCACCCCAGGCAGCGGCCTCCACGAGACCATAGTAGACCTCGTGCTCTGGCGAGCCCGCAAACACACCCAGGGCCAGCCCATCTGGATCCCCCCCATCGAGTGGGGCCAGGCCCTGACGCACGACACCGGCAGCAACGTCACGCGTCGAGGGACCGTACGCCTACGGCGGGCCCAAGCGGAGACGGACCACCCAGCGGACCCGAACCACCCGGAGCAGTGGGAACAGGCCACCGCGCCCAACCGCGACACCGCCCTCCGCGCCGCCGGCCTCCGCACCCCGGACGACGACCTCCCCCCCCCACCTACAGACAGTGACCACCCCCCGCCGGAGGTCTGGGTTACAGTCCTCGAGCGCGGCCACTACTACGTGATAGCCGCTATGGCTACGTCCCACGGCCCGCAATGGATCATCCAGGGGACAGACACCATGTTCGCCCCGGAGACCGCCCCACCAGGGGCAGTGGGGGACCCCACCACCCAGCACAGGATCCTCAGGGGTCTCCTCCAGCCAGGGGACACGCCCCCAGCCCGCGCCCTGGCCCAAATCACCTCAGGGAAGGCGGGCTACCACCTGGGATTGTCCATGCTCTGCCTAACCCACTGGATCCAGCGCCACTGGCCACCCACGGGGACCGTGCCCTGGGTTTGGGCCATCCCCACCGCCCACACACAAGTCGAAGCAGGCCCGGACACACGACCAAACCCCCCCCCCAGGCCGCAGCAGTCCCTCACCTGCGGGTACCACGCCATCCACAGGGTCCTCAACCGCGCGGGTCTTAGCCCAAAGCTAGCATGCCCCCTTCCCACCACTGACCAAGAGGTCCACCAGATACGAACGCTCGTCTGCGAAATCCTTGCCGCGGCAGCAGAAGACGGCAAGCTTCTCCTCCAAACCGCCCGGCCTACAACTGCCCACGCAAGCGCGCAGCAAGCGGACACATACACCGGCGCAGCACAACCCCCCGCACAATCCCCGCCCATGCCCCCCCCCTCTCGCTGCTCAACCGGAGACCCACACACGCCCACTATCGCGCGCACCCCCGGGCCCCGCGACACGGGCCTCCCCCACCCGCCCGAACACCAGCACACGCCCGCCACACACCCACCCACCGGCCACCCTTCACCGCCCCCCACACTCGACAACCCACACACACCCGCCAAGGGGAGCCCCACGCCCCGCGGCACGCCCACCCCACCCAGTGGCCCGCCCACGCCCCCCACACACACCCCAGAGGACCCAGGCCCACCCCCCCCGGCCCCTGAATGCAGCCCACGCGAACTGTTCCCCCCCGCTGACACAAACCCACACGACCTCGCACATTGCAGGACCCGGGCCCAGCCGAGCCCAGAAAGAGAAGGCCGCAGCCCCGCGCCTCCCTCCCCCGCCGCAGCCGACCAGATCGGCCCGCCGGGCCGCCAGGTCACGACCGGGCCCCCCCAGCCGCCCGCCCCCAACCTACAACCCGGGGACATGCCCTCCATCCTCCCCGCCGTGGCCGCGGCAGAAGCCGCCGCCCGCAAGCCCGCCCGCATCACAGCCCAACCCGCGTCCACCACCTCCCCCTCGTCCTCAGCCTCGTCAACCTCCTCCACCTCATCCTCCGACCCCCCCCTCCCCGCCAAACTCATCCTCAAGGCCACGGCGAAAGCCAAAGCCGCGGCCGCACGCACCAACCCCCCAACCCCCACACAGGCGACTCAGGCACCCCGGCAACCCACCGGGACGACCCCCGACCCGGCATCGACGCCCTCACACCTCCGGACAGAGGTACTCCTCAACCTGGAACCGGACCCCAACCCCAAACCCGACCCCAAACCCAAACCGGACCCCAACCCCAAACCCAACCCCAAACCCAAGCCGGCGCCCACGCGACCACACACAACACCGCATACGCAACGACACAAAACCACCCGATACCACCCCCGCCCAGGCCCTCGCCCAAGCCAGGACCCCCCACCCACCACGACCCGCGCCCCCCTCCCGCCGGCACCCACCACCACCGCGGAGACGGCCACCCAGCACGACCCCCTCCAAACCCTCGTCAAAATCCCCGTCATCAAACGCCCCGTCATCCATCCCCCACAAACCACCACCACCGCCGGCCAAACCGACCCAGGGACGTGGGACCCCTCAACCATCGTCACCGTCAAGCCCGCCCCCCAACCCTTCCTCCATGCCCACCACATAGTGCAGCCCCGGGGACTGCCCACGATGCCCAACCCCCCACCCCCACAAGGGGGACCGGAAAACCCACAAGGACTCCATGGGCCATACCCACAACACCAACCCCACCACTACACACACCACCACCACCAGCGGCCCCACCACCACCACTACCAACACCACCCCCACCACTACCACTGCCCACCGCCCTACCCCACCGGGCCGCAACCCCCCGTACACCAACAGCACCAGCGGACGGGATGGCAGCCGCCGAACGCCCCGCTCGCATACCCACCCCCCCCGTACCAGCCACCACCCCCGTACCAGCCGTACCCCCGCGGCCACCATCCGATGGCCGAGGGGGCCCCATGGACGACGGGGGATCTCCCCCCCCAACCAGCACCGCGTGACGCCCCGTACCCCCCCGGCCACCATCCGATGGCTGAAGGGGCCCCAAGGACGACGGGGGACCTCCCCCCCCAAGCGGCGCCGCGCGAGCCCCCCCAGAGGCCGCCGACGCTTCCGGACTGGCCCGACTCGAGCGACGAGGGCCGGTCCCGCAAGCGGCGGCGCTCCCGCTCCCCCCCCGCACGGCACACTCGCCCACGGCGCCCACACTCCCACCGCGCCTCAACCACCCACTCGCGCCGCTCCCGCTCCCCCAGGTACCACCACGACCCCCAGGGACCCCGCTCCCGTCGCTCCCGCTCCCCCGGGCTCCACCACGAGCGCCACCGCCGCCCCATGTCCCCCTCCCCCTCCCCCCACCGGCCACCCAGCCCCCGCCACCACCACTCCCGCTCCCCCCGACGCAGCCAGGCACGCCGCCACCGCCCCACGTCCACCTCCCCCTCCCCCCACACGCCCCGCCGGGCTCCCCGTTCCCCCCGCCACCCGTACCCATCCACCACCCCCAGCCCCCGCCACCACCACTCCCGCTCCCCCGGACGCCACCGAGCGCGCCACCGCCGCCCCATGTCCACCTCCCCCTCCCGCTCCCCCCTCCGCCCGTACCCGTCCTCCACCCCCAGCCCCCGCCGCCGCCGCTCCCGCTCCCCCGGGCACCGCCACCCCCGCCACCACCGCAGGTCCACATCTTCCCCCCGCCGCTCCAGGACCCCAGGCACGGACCCCTCCCCCCCCCGGGCCCCCGCCTACCTCGACTGGTGGTCTCCCTCCGCTCTGCAGGAGCTCCGCCGCTGGGTGAAATGGGCCGGGGGAGCGGGAAGACACAGAGGGGTACACACGGTGCATACCTTCGAGGAGGTGCGCACCCGCACCCCCGCAAACCCCAATGAGGCCGCCCCGGAGGCCATCATGCCGCAAGCGGCATGGGAGGCCCTCCTCCGCGATGCGGTCCAGGGCCTCCGCCCCCCCTACACCCCCCAAGCCCTCCGCCGGTGGCTCCAGGCCACCCACCCCCAAGCCTGGGCCACCGGCGCCCCCTCCCCACCCCGCCCCTCCCACCACCACCACACCAGGAAGGGGCAGGACAAGGGCAAGGGAAGGGCAAGGGACACCAAGGACCACACAGGCAAGAGGGCACGGAAGGACCCCAAGTGAGGGCAGGCACACGCAGGGACAGGGCGCCGGAAGCGGCACCACATGGGGTCAGGACACCACCCAAGAACCAGGAAGGAACGGGAACGGGGACCAAGACACGGAGGAAAAGGGCACCACGACAGCCCCAGAGGACACGAGACCAAGGCACAGGCCCCCAGGGAGGGCAACCCCACGGGCCGTCACGCGACCACACGATGGGCTATAAGGGCCGGGCTGCGCTACCGTCGCGGTTTGACGCAGAGTATTGCTACGGGGGCTTGATCTCGGCTGGTCTCACGTCCGTGAGGGCGTCCGTCACCAACCTGTTGCGTCCAGTGGAGGAATGGCACTGCGGCGGCGCACCGATCCCGTCCATGATGAATATCGAGCATCGCAAGGGGAAGCGAAACGCTGTGATCGATCGCGAAGGCTTTGGTGCTGCTGGACGGTGCCCCCCTTCAACGCCATCTCCGAGCGCCGTGAAGACTGGAAGTACCAAGGATACTACCGATGCCCCGGACCCCAGCAGTCCAGCACCGGAGATATGGACATCCCCCTGACCCTACAGTGTGAGCTCATCCCTACCGGCGGCACCGACCCGGACCCTGCCAGCGCAGCCGAGCTGCAGTGAAAGCCATTCGCCACTCAAACAGCGTTCAGAAGCCACCTCCACCGTCCGACTCCTGATGTCTGTTTGTCTGCCTTGGAGAAGGAACGCTTTTCCTACACCCCGAGTACACCTGCCTGTCTGCGAGGCCCGGTGAAGATTGAGTCCATGGGTGAGAGTCAGTGTGCACGCCCCAAAGACACCGTGATCATTCAGCAGAATTTCCCGAAGACCTAACCGACCCACACAGGCCAGGCTGACCTCCACTGACCCACCGCGGCACCACGCGAGACCACGGCACACCACACCACAGCGCGCCACAGAGCAACGCACCACAGCACGACGCGACGCGACGCGGCACAGAGCGGCACAACACGACACAACTGACCCTAACCTGAGGGACGAACCGAAGCCAGCCACCGCACACCCGGGAAGGCGCCGCGCCACCACGCCACACACCGGCACCACAGGCCACACACGGGACCACAGAGCGCCAGGCGACAACGGTGACGGACCACCCAGAAGATTACAGCCGGCACCGCGGAGGGGTAAGGACACGAGCAACCCCAGCCCCCTAACCCAAAACCACAAGCAGCCGCCTGGCGCAGCCGCCCAGCCGGCAGAGCCAGGACCTAACCCAGCAAGAAGGGGCGCCGAGCCCACAGTGTACAGAGCCCACCCGACCCATGGGGCCGGAACATGGCCACACAGAACGCAACTGAAAACACCAGCCCGGAAGACAACACTGAATACAGGCCAGTGCGTGCGCCAGCCCAGGGAAGGCAGAGGGAGGAACAGGCAAGCCCCCCCCCCAAAAAAAAAAAAAAAGGAGGGGGGAAGGGGAAAAGGCACGAAAACAGCCCACAGCCGCCCAACCACCCGCCAACACCACCACAGGCGGCCAGGCCCCCCCCCCAGAAAAGAAAAAAAAAAAAAAAAAAAGGGGGGACCCCCGCAGAGGCACAGGCGAACCACCCACCCAAAACCGGCAACAGTAAGCCAGTAACAGCGGACCACGGGGAAAAGGGACAGAAAAAAAAAAAAAAAAAAAAAAAGAGAGCCACCAGCCCAGCCCGAAAGAAAGGGGATGGAGGGACAGCGACCACAAAGCCCAGAAAAAAAAAAAAAAACACACCCCGACAACCCAGCCAAGACGGACTGGGCACAGGCGAGACCCGGGCCCGGCACACACGCCCACACCGCGCGCCGGAACCGGAAACGGCGGGGGGCAAGCGGGGCGCCCACGAAACCACACACGTCCCAAAAGCAGACCGAAACCGAAGCCCAACCACGAACACCACAAATAGCCGACACTAGGGGGACAACACCACAAATCGAGCCCAAAAACACCCACCCTAAACCCCAGCCAGGACAGACGGGGTTAACAAAACCCGCACCCAACCGCCAACCGGACCCAAACACAAACACCACACAACAGTAGGAAACCCAGTGCCCACAGCCCGGGCACTGAGGCAGCCCGTGCCATGCAGGTGACCCGGCCAAACGAGATCCGGAGCCCGGGGGTAAGGCTGCATCCTAAGGCCTGCGCTGCTTTGGGACTCGAGGCGGAGCGTGCGACACCCAAGCGCCTCGGAACCCTAGTACCAGGAACGTGCATGCACGCCTTGGGAACGGGATACGCCAGGAAGTCCGGTGAACCCCTAGGGTTCCGCCCAAAGGAGGGGACGTGCGCAAGCACGGGGGCACACCCTCCCGGCGAGACAAGTATGTCACGCTGGCGGCGATCAGCCCTCCCGGCGTAGCCCGGGGCCGCTTTGTTGGGGGCCAACAGTCAGGTCTAGCGGGAAGTAAGCCGCCTCCCCTCTTCACGCGCGAAGCCTCTTCCTGTTCGTCACAGGGGCGACGCCAGGGGGAACCATGGGGCGCCTCTCCACGACCGAGTGCACCTACCTACCTACCTCTGTCCCAGCGGAAGAAGAAAAGCTAATCTCCTTGTGCCCCCCCAGAAACCACCCCCATGTATACCCCGGACCAGAAAGCGTACAAATGCTACTGGCACAAGGGCCCCCCCCTGTACGCCCGAGCCGGTATCCACGTCCACCTCGTCCACCACCTCAGCATCCCAGGGAGGCTAGGCCTCTACGAGGTCGTCGGGGACGGATGTCAACTCAACGTCATCAACGCCCAAGTCACCTTTGGTGACGCCACGGAACCCTTCCTCCAAGCCCTGGCCGAGGCATACCGCCAGATGGCCATGCTCGCCCCCAGAATTATCATCGGCGACATGAACGCCGCCGCCACCCCGGCGGACCGAGGGGGACAGGCCACATCCCAGGACCAAGCAGTCCGCGACACCATCGAAATGCTGGGGCTCGTGGACTTGACGGCGAACCTCGAAGGCCAACCAGCCCACTTCCCCTACCAAGCAGATGCCGCCCCCTCCCGCATCGATGTATGCTATGGCGACCCCACCACCATCATCCGGGCGGAGGCCCGATATGGGCCCCTCCCGCTGGGACCAACAGGCCATAGCCCCCTGCACATCCGCCTCACCATCCCCAACCTTCCCCCCAACCCCCCAGAGGATGCGGACCAAGGCCTACCACCCCCCCTGAGGATGCCCCCACGGTACGACAAACAGGCCTGGTCCCAATATCACAGGGCCGTAGACGGCGCCCGGCGCATCCAACCGGACCCCATCGACCTACTCACAGCCATGCGCACGGCCGCCGTCGCCTGCGGCTTCCAGCAACACCCCCACACTGACGACCACCGACCACCCGCGGCCCTAGGGGACATGCTCCCTGACCTCTGGCATGCAAAGCAACAACTGGCAACCCTCCTCCACACCGACACCCCCCGGACCCGCCGCCAGATACACCACTGCAGGACGCAGATAGCCTACATCAGGGCAGACCTGCAGCAGTGGCACATCCACAGGCAACAGCGCATCACCCAAGAACACGAACGGTATGCGCAACATGAACTCCCCTACAAGGCCATCCGCCACCTCAACGACGCCATGACCGACACCGGCCACCGCACCATCACCACGGTCAGACAAGAGGACGGCTCCCTCACCAACGACCCAGCCACCGTGCTCCAAGCCACCCAAGACAGCTTCCTCCAACAACACACGCCCACCCAAGACACACTGGACACAGACGCCCAGGCCAAAAACGACCGCCTCCCCCCGGTCTTCAACCACGCCGAGAGGAGGCAACTGGGGAAGCGGCCCTTCACCATCCACGAAGTCCGGAAGGCCATCCACACTCTCCGGCAACACAAAACCCCAGGCTACGACGGCCACCCTGCGGAGGCATACTACCACCCCCCCGCCCACCTCCTCCGCATCCTCGCCCACCGCCTCTGGGACATCGTCACGGGGCAAACCCACCTACCACCGGACTGGGCAAACGTTGTCCGCCCCCTCTACAAAAAGGGAGATTGGGCCAACCCGGACAACTGGCGCCCCATAGTCTGTGCAGTCACGGAGGTCAAAATCATCTGGACCATCCTCCTACGCCGCATCCGCCCCCACCTGGACCCCCACCATCCCGCCAGCCTCTGGGGGGCCATCCCAGGCCGGTCCCCACACGAGGCCATCTTCTTCCAGGACACCATCGCTGACATGGACCCGGTGGTCCTCATCATCGCCTCCCTCGACGTCAAAGGAGCCTTCCCGAACACCCCCTGGCTCCTTCTGGAGGCGGGATGGAAACGCCTGGGCCTCCCCTTCTACAACTTCGCCTCCGGCTACATCCGCACCCGCAAATACACGGTCCGCACTGGAGCGCGCCTCACCCCCTTCCTGGAGCCAGGCAGCCGGGTCCCCCAAGGAGGAGCAGAAGGCCCCTTCCTGTACCTCCTCGTGACGCTACCCCTGGCCCTCACGATCGAGCAGGAATACCCGGCCTACGCACCCTACCCCCTCCTCTCCCCCCTGGTGGGCTTCGCGGACGACACCAACCTCACGGTCGCACACACCCCACACGAACCCCACACCCCATACCCCGGGCCAACGGTCACCCAGCAGGCCAACGACTTACTGGACGTGACCATCTCCTACCTCTCCCGCAACAACCTCATCGTTCACCCCACAAAGTCAGTGGCCATGATCAAGGGGTCTGCCACAGCCCCCACCCTAGGGCCACAAGGACCCCCCATGCCAGTTGTGACAACCACCACCCACCTGGGGGTAATCCAGGCCACCAACCCTGAGGACGCCATCCTCCCTCCCAAGTTGCAGTCACACCTCGCCCATCTCCCCAGATATGCGTCCCCGACCACCAAGCCCCTCTCCCTGTCCCACCAGAGCCTGGCGTACTACCTCACCGGGGTCTTGAACGCCTCCATAGGCTTCCAGGCACTCCACCTGACACACCCCACCACCGCCCTCCAACTGGCCACACGCGCCGTGACCAAGGCATGGGCAGCACACGGGGGCTGGCCCACCTCCATACCTACCTGTGCCATCCGGGTGGCATGGTCCCACCATGGGGAAGCCATAGGGGACGAGGTGAAGGCGGCCTACAACAGACACACAGCCCTCCTCCTTCACCGCATGACCCACAACCAGGGTTTGGATTAACAAACGTTGTTTGTTAATTTTTTTTGGATAATTGACGAACAAACGAACGAACGAACGAACGATGAAAATAAACGAACGTCGTTTGTTAATTTTTTTCCTTGTGAATGTCCTTTTGGTTTGCTTCTAATGGTTTGCTTGTTTCTATTCTGCCCCATTGGTCCTTTCCACCATATTTTCCAAAATGTTTTTTCAAAAAAAAATTTCCAAACCTTTTTTTCTGAATTTTTTCCAAACTTTCTCATGCCATCACTGATGATGTCACTCATGATGTCAGGGCTGATGATGTCATCAGGTGACATGTCCCCATTATATGAAACAAAAACAAACAACATCACATCCTTTGAAATGACATTCCTGCTTGAGTGATTTTCTGATCTTCCCATTTTAAATCCTGTACTGCAGACACCATAATGAAAGATCAGCCAAAAGAAAAACATGTCCACCGTCGCCACGCTGTCAATCACCCCACTGATTGGACGTGCAACTACTGCGACAAAACACTGAAATGCCTGATTGCCCCTGGTCGTGCACGAAACCACTTATCCGGTGGCAGCAAGAATGCGGCTGCCTGCAAATCCGTCCCTGACGCGGTTTTCAACGAGATGGTGTTGCAGAGAAAAGAAAAAGATGACCAGCAGAAGGCACTGGACAAGACCAAGGCAGCTAAAGCTGAGCTGAAGAAGAGAGTGCTGGAGGGTGCTGAACAAAGCGGAGGCAGCAAAAAACAAACATCCATTGCAGCAATGGAGACGAAAATGCGGTCAGACCTTGATCAACAGTGGAGTCGATTCGTGTTCCATGCAGGAGTCCCCTTTCACCTTACTGAAGATCCAGAGTTAGACGAGTTCTTCATTTTGTATGAACGCTTCATCGTCGCTGGGCTTCGAAATTGGGGCACTCCTGATCGCAAGAAAACAGGGAAGGCTCTTGACACTGAATATGAGACACTGAAGACACAGGTGTTCAAAAAGTATTTTGCGAACGATGATTACACAACAATGGCCAGTGATGGTTGGTCCAATGTCAGATCCCAACCCGTGCTCAATTACATTATTACTGCATGCGGAGTATCCCAAACTGGTGAAGAAAGATGCTGAATATGTGGCCCAAAAACTGGTGGAGGCAAAGCAGATCTATGAGAGCTTGAACGCGGGCAGCCAACTTACTACAATCGTGCAGGACAATGCCAGTGTCATGAGTGCTGCAAACGTCGTACTGGACGACAAACACAAGCAGGAGATGGGCTACCTCACAAAGATTGGCTGTGTCCTGCATTCCTATTCTTTGTTGTTCAAGGACATGCTGAAGATTGGTCCAACGAAGAATGCTGCTGACCCTGCAGTGCTCATTGCGAAGGGCTTCAAGAACAGGACTCGGCCGAGAGATCTGGTGGATGACAAGCGGTTGGCGCTGAACATGAAGCGAACCCCAGCTCCACTCCCTGCAGAAGCAAGGATGGGCAGCCGCTTCATCACAGTGCGCTGGGTGTTGAAGAACAAGGCAGCCCTGCAGGCTGCAGTTGTGGACCCTGAATGGCTCGCAGAGGACAGTGATCTCAGGGACACGGTGTTGCATCCAGACACGTGGCCTCAAATGGAGATGTTCACTAGCTTGCTGAGACCACTATGGAAGCTGATGCGTCGCGCAGACACTGATGGGCCAGGTTACGTTATGTGGGTGTACCACGACATGTTGAACTTCCAAGTGCACGTGGAGAACTGGGCACCACCCCAAAAAATGAAGTTCTCAGCCAGCGATCTTAAGTACTTGCTAACCTGTGTGATTGACAGGTGGAAGTGTGGTGACTTTTCAGATTCTCTTTTGTGGACAGAGGAAGCTACAAAGGGCAGTGCGCTCAGTTGGTGGGACCTCTGGGGTGGTGGCGTGCCTGAGATGTTCTGAAGCGCATGTTTTCTATTACCTGTGTCACCTCTGGCGCTGAGCGCAACTGGTCCATCTTTGGGTTTCTACACAGCAAGAATCGCAATAGGCTGTACAATGACAAAGTTACCAAGCTGGTCTTTGTGTACCAGAACCTCCGCGCGCTGCGCAAGCCTCCTGGCACAGGTTATCGCAAGCCTATTGTTGAGTTTGCCGATGAGGAGGACGAGGAGCAGTAGTCATTCACTGATCTACCATTGCACCTGAGCGCTCCGCTCGGCTTTCAACTCCACACGTTCTGCCAAAACAGTGACAGGCAGTAGGGCATATACCTTCAGGTAAGTCTGCGGCGACGCGCCAGTCACTTCTCAGGTCGAACTTGATCTTCATCATCTGTCATGGGCTGATTCTTGTTCTCACAGCGGCGCTCAACTCGACGCGTTGCGCCACAAAAGTGACAGGCAGTAGAGCATATACCTTCAGGTAAGTCTGCGGCGACGCGCCAGTCACTTCTCAGGTCGATCCTGATCTTCATGATCTGTCCTTGGCTGATTCTTGTTCTCACGGCGGCATTCAGCCCCTCTTTGGGTGAGCTTATCTTGCACGATGCGTTGCTCTGGTCACTCCTGCGACCTTCGGGTGTGCCTATCAGCGGCTTATGTTGCCTCTTCATGGTTGCTTGCAGACTCCTGCAGACGCGCTTGTGAAACAATGGACATGTTAGAAAAAACGGTCTGTTAACAATTTCTTGCATCCATCAATTTTCTGTACCTGTGGTTTTTGAAATCCTGTGCATTTTAAAAACCTTCAGTTCATAGGCTCTGACAACGCAAAACATCGGACACAGCACACAGGAAGTGCGCGCGCTACGCCGCGGCAGGGGCCTGCGGGCGGTCGTTTGTTAAAACGTAGTTTGTTAATAAATTTCCCTAAGCGTAACAAACAAACGACCGTTCAGTCGCTAAACGCTCGCTTATCCCAACCCTGCCCACAACCACTCGCCGGAGGTCCGCGAGGTCGCCACAATCCGCCTCCAAGCCGCACAAGGGGCCCGCAACACATGCCCACGCTGGATACTCCACCAGACGGGCATACCCACCGACATGAACACGCGCCTGTGAAACCACCTGGGGCTCCCCCTCCCATCCCCACACCACGCCATACTCACCAACCACACATCTACTCCTACCTCACACAAGGACAGCCGCAGCAGGGACTCATAGCCCTGTCCCCCCAAGCGAAACACATCATCTCCAAAGGAATAGGGGTGTACGCCACCCCCATCCTGCAGCCCAGAACCCCAGTAGCCCACCTCGCCACGGGCCTCGCCATATACACCTACCTGCCAATGAACCCATGCCGCCTCCCACAACCATCAACGGCGGACCGGCTCTTCTTCTCCGACGCCTCAGGCGAATCCGCCCTTACGCCCATCACCGGGGGGGCCACCCTGCAGCTAACCCACACCCGGGGACACTACCACATGGACCACCACACGGGCCACACCACCTATGGGGCCTCCTCCCACGGGGAGCTAGGGGCCATGGCCGACGCCATCACCGAGATCGCGGCCCACCTACCCGCCCACCTCCCGCACATCGTCCGGGTTTGGTTCGTGGTAGACGCCACTGTCGACACACACCTGCTCCTCCGCAAAGCAAGGCAACCACTTCACAAAGCCACCGCGACGAGCCTCGGCACCCAGGCTCTGCTGCTCTGGAAAGCCATTCGGAGCCTTCCCCCCTATGTCCAACTCCACATCGTGAAACAAGAGTCCCACAGACACCAATACGGAAATGGTAAGGTCGACAACCAGGCAGTACACCAGCGCACAACGCACCTACCAGCCCTCCAGATCCCTGACCTCGGCCGAAACCACACACACCTCCAACACATACCCCCCGTACCAGAGCCCCATCAGACCCCGGACTGGGTACCAGAGGACGCCCCCTATTCCTCCCACGACAGAGCATACCACTACCCCAACCCCATCCAACATCTCGCCGGCGTGCTCGGCGACTCAGACAGCCGGGCGCACATCCAGGAGCTCCAGGACAGACTGCAAATCCCCCTCTACGACTCAGCGCTGCGCCCAGCAAACATCCCAGCCGAACTCCAAAAACGACGCATCCAGCTCCTCAGGGAGCAACTACCATTCCTCACCAGGGTCGCCAGATGGCTCGACCGGAAACACATCCACGTCCCCGAAGAACACACCCGTTGCCCGTGCGACCACACCACCCCGGAGGACTGGGAACACTTCAAGAAATGCCCCCTCCATACAGGCAGGGACATGCTAGTGGGCCAGTCCCCGGCGGAAATACTACGACAACACGAACGATGGCCAACCCACAGCCACGCACACCAGGCCACCGAACACCTCTTCCGGAATCCCCTGGGCAAAGAAGCCACCATGAGAGGGGCGGTGACACAGGCCCTGCACGGACACCTCACCATAACACACGGAAAGCCCCATGGAGGCAGCAGCGCACCTCCAGCTAGAGGCAGTCCGCAGAGCAGCGGCCCAAATGGTACACCGCAAACACCTCCTGTTAACACACGCGGAGCAACTCACCGACCCCACCGCCAGGGAACACATGCAGCGTCTCATCCATTACCATGCGGTGCATGACCAAGACGTCCACTAACCCACTCCACGCCCCGCACGCGCCCCCCATCTCCATCCGCAGGCCTCCAAGACACCACCACAGCGCCCCGAGGCCCATCTCTCACCCAAGAAGCCACCCGGCACCGCCCAGCCCGGCCGAGCCGGAACCAGGGCCAACCATACGTCCACATGGACGCGCAGGACCCCGGCAACCCATCCAGCCCACCCCCCCCCGGACCCGGGGCACCCCCCCCTCACACCGGCCACCATCCGCGACCCCGACCTCCTTCGAGCGACCCTCCAAGGCAGGGCCCCGACCACCCCCCTGGGCTGGTACCGCCCACAAGAGAACTGGACCAAGCTCACCGTCAAAGCCCTCCGGGACCTAGCCAGCCCAGGCAACAGCCTCCACGAGACCATTGTAGACCTCGTACTCTGGCGAGCCTGCAAACACACCAAGGGCCAGCACGTCTGGATCCCCCCCATCGAGTGGGGCCAGGCCCTGACACACGACACCGACATCAACGTCACACGTCGAGGGACGGTACGCCTACGACGGGCCCCAGCGGAGAAGGACCACCCAGGGGACCCGAACCGCCCGGAGCAGTGGGAACAGGCCACCGCACCAACCCGCGACACCGCCCTCCGCGCTGCCGGCCTCCGCACCCCAGACGACGACCCCCCCCCCCCACCTACAGACAGTGACCACCCCCCGCCGGAGGTCTGGGTTACAGTCCTCGAACGCGGGCACTACTACGTGATAGCTGCTACGGCTACGTCCCTCGGTCAGCAATGGCTCGTCAAAGGGACAGACACTATGCTCGCCCCAGGGACCGCCCCGCCAGGGGCAGTAGGGGACCCCACCACCCAGCACAGGGTCCTCAGGGGCGTCCTCCAGCCAGGGACAAGCCCCCAGCCCGCGCCCTGGCCCAAATCACCTCAGGGAAAGCGGGCTACCACCTGGGATTGGCCATGCTCTGCCTGACCCACTGGATCCAGCGCCGCTGGCCAACCACGGGGACCGTGCCCTGGATTTGGGCCATCCCCACCGCCCACACACAAGTCGAGGCGGGCCCGGACACGCGGCCAACCCCCCCCCCCCCAGACCGCAGCAATCCTTCACCTGCGGGTACCACGCCATCCACAGGGTCCTCAGCCGCGTGGGTCTTAGCCCAAAGCTAGCATACCCCCTTCCCACCACTGACCAAGAGGTCCACCAGATACGCAAGCTCGTCTGCGAAATCCTTGCCGCGGCAGTAGAAGACGGCAAGCTTCTCCTCCAAACCGCCCGGGCTACAACTGGCCACGCAAGCACGCCGCGTTGAGCGGACACATACACCGACACAACGCACCCCACCGCACAATCCCCGCCCAAGCCCCTCCCCTCTCGCTGCTCACCCGGAGACCCACACACACCCACCATCGCGCGCACCCCCGGGCCCCGCGACACGGGCCTCCCGCATCCGCCCGAACAGCAGCACACGCCCGCCACACACTGACCCGCCGGACACCCCTCACCATCCCCCACACTCGACAACCAACACACACCCGCCGAGAGGAGCCCTGCGCCCCGCGGCACGCCCACCCCACCCAGTGGCCCGCCCACGCCCCCCGCACACACCCCAGAAGACCCAGGCCCACCCCCCCCGGCCCCTGAATGCAGCCCACGCGAACTTTTCCCCCCCGCGGACGCCAACCCACACAACGTCACACATTGCAGGACCCCGGCCCAGCCAAGCCCAGAAGGAGAAGGCCACAGCCCCGCGCCTCCCTCCCCCGCCGCTGCCAACCAGATCAGCCCGCCGGGCCGCCAGG
Source organism: Eutreptiella sp. 'Long Island Sound 2002' (assembly GCA_964036045.1). Lineage (NCBI taxonomy): Eukaryota > Euglenozoa > Euglenophyceae > Eutreptiales > Eutreptiaceae > Eutreptiella > Eutreptiella sp. 'Long Island Sound 2002'. Next base: position 133,946,398 of record OZ038383.1, read on the forward strand.
TCACGACCGGGCCCCCCCAGCCGCCTGCCCCCAACCTACAGCCCGAGGACATGCCCTCCATCCTCCCCGCCGTGGCCGCAGCAGAAGCCGCCGCCCGCAAGCCCGCCCGCATCACAGCTCAACCCGCGTCCACCACCTCCTCCTCATCCTCAGCCTCATCCACCTCCTCCACCTCATCCTCCGACCCCCCCCTCCCCGCCGCCCTCATCCTCAAGGCCACGGCAAAAGCCAAAGCCGCGGCCGCACGCACCGACCCCCCGACCCCCACACAGGCGACTCGGGCACCCTGGCAACGCACCGGGAAGACCCCCGACCCGACATCGGCGCCCTCACACCTCCGGACAGAGGTCCTCCTCAACCTGGAACCGGACCCCAACCCCAAACCCGACCCAAAACCCAAGCCGGCGCCCACGCGAGCACACACAACACCACAAACGCAACGACACAAACCCAACCGACACCGCCCCAACCCGGACCCTCACCCAAGCCAGGACCCCCCACCCACCACAACCCACGCCTGCCTCCCACCGGCAGCCACCACCACCGCAGAGGCGGCCATCCAACACGACCCCGTCCAAACCCTGGTCCACATCCCCGTCACCAAGCGCCCCGTCATCCATCCCCCACAAACCACCACCACCGCCGGCCAAACCAACCCAGGGACGTGGGACCCCGGCCCGCCCCCCTGCCAACCACATAGTGCAGCCCCAGGGGCTGCTCACGATGCCCAACCCCCCGGCCCCACAAGGGGGACCGGAAAACCCACAAGGGGTCCAAAGGCCATACCCGCAACACCAACCCCACCACTACCAACACCACCACCACCAGCGGCCCCACCACCACCACTACCAACACCACCCCCACCACTACCACTGCCCACCACCCTACCCCACCGGGCCACAACCCCCCGTGCACGAACAGCACCAGCGAATGGGATGGCAGCCACCGAGCGCTCCACCCGCATACCCCACCTACCACCAGGGGCCACCCCCCCCGTACCAGCCACCCCCCCCGTACCAGGAACCGTATCCCCCCGGCCACCACGTCCACGCCGAAGGGCCCCCCCGACCCAATCCCACCAAGGACAGTCACTCGACCCATACCACCAGCCGCTGCCGCCACCACACCCCTACGTGGCGGATCCATGGACGACGGGGGACCTCCCCCCCCCCCCCAGTACCAGGCGGCACCACGCGAAGCCCCCCAGGGCCCCACCGACGCCTCCTGACTGGCCCGACCCGAGCGATGAGGCCCGGTCCCGCAAACGGCGGTGCTCCCGCTCCCCCCCCGCATGGCACACTCGCCCCCGGCGCCCACACTCCCCACACCGCCACCGCGCCTCAAGCACCCACTCGCGCCGCTCCTGCTCCCCCAGGTGCCACCACAACCCCCGGGGACCCCGCTCCCGCCGCTCCCGCTCCCCCGGGCGCCACCACGAGCGCCACCGCCGCCCCATGTCCACCTCCCCCTCCCCCCCCTGGCCAAAAAAGACCCCCGGGCCCCAGCCCCCGCCACCACCGCTCCCGCTCCCCCCGACGCCGCAAGGCACGCCACTGCCGCCCCACGTCCACCTCCCCCTCCCCCCACAGGCCCCGCCGGGCTCCCCGTTCCCCCCGCCTCCCATACCCATCCACCACCCCCAGCCCCCGCCACCACCACTCCCGCTCCCCCGGACGCCACCAAGCCCGCCACCGCCGCCCCATGTCCACCTCCCCCTCCCGTTCCCCCCTCCGCCCGTACCCGTCCTCCACCCCCAGCCCACGCCACCGCCGCTCCCGCTCCCCCAGGCATCGCCACCCCCACGACCACCACAGGTCCACGTCATCCCCCCGCCGCTCCAGAACCCCGGGCACGGACCCCTCCCCCCCCCAGGCCCCCGCCCACCTCGCCTGGTGGTCTGCCGCCGCTTTGCAGGAGCTCCGCCGCTGGGTGAAGTGGGCCGGCGGAGCGGGAAGGCGAGATGGGGTGCACATGGTGCATACCTTCGAGGAGATACGCACCCGCACCCCCGCCGACCCCAACGAGGCCGCCCCGGAGGCCATCATGCCACAAGCGGCATGGGAGGCCCTCCTCCGCGATGCGGTCCAGGGCCTCCGCCCCCCCTACACCCCCCAAGCCCTCAGCCAATGGCTCCAGGCCACCCACCCCCAGGCCTGGGCCGTCGGCGCCCCCTCCCCACCCTGCCCCTCCCGCCACCACCACACCAGGAAGGGGATGGACAAGGGCAAGGGGAGGGCAAGGGACACCAAGGGGCACTCAGGCAAGACGGCACGGAGGGGCCCCAATTGAGGGCAGGCACCCATAGGGACAGGGTGCCGGAAGAGACACCACATGGTGGCAGGAAACCACCCAAGAACCAGGAAGGGGCAGGAGCGGGGACCAAGGCGCGGAGGAAAGGGGCACCGCGGCAAACGCCACGACCCACACCCAGGAAGGGCATACCACAACGGGGGGACCAGCGCCGCCCCACCCCCACCGAACGCCCCACGACTCCCGGGGGCGCACCCCCCAACACGCACCGCTGAAGCAAGCATCGGACGCCGTACGGATCACACCAGCGCACACCCACCAGCCACTGGAAACCACACGGGGAATGGAGGGCACACATACACGGGGGGAACGGGCCACACCCACAGAGGAAGCCGCAGGGAACGCCGCCGCACGGCGCACCACCACGCCCTCAGCGCCAGGCGATGACCCCGGCCGCCACAAGGGCCACCTCACAGGCACCGGAAGAGGACGAAGGCACGGCCACAGCGACCAGGGCTAGGGACCAAAACCCCCAGAGGACACGGGACCAAGGCACAGGCCCCCAGGGAGGGCAGCCCCACGGACGCCTACCCGACCCACCAGCCCGAGCGGCACGCCCAGGCCCCCACAGCACGGACCCAGCGAGACACCCACACCTAACCGCACCCCCCAGCCACCAGGCAGCCACACTCCGGCCCGCACTCCACACCACGACACAGGCCAAGCTGACCTCCACTGACCCACCGCGGCACAACGCGAGACCACGGCACACCGCACCACAGCGCGCCACAGTGCAACGCGCCACAGCATGAGGCGACGCGACGCGGCACAGAGCGACGCAACACGGCGGGACTGACCCTAACCTGAAGGACTAACCGAAGCAAGCCACCGCACGGCCCGGAAGCCGCCGCACGGGCACACCACACACCAGCACCGCAGGCCACACATGGGGCCACCGCGCGCCCAGCAACAACGTTGGCGGACCACCCAGAAGGTTAAAACCGGCACCGCAGAGGGGAAAGGACACGAACAACCCCCGCCCCCTAACCCAGAGCCACACGCAGCCGCCTGGCGCAGCCGCCCAGCCAGCAGAGCCAGGACCTAACCCGGCAAGAAGGGGCGCCGCGCCCAACGTGTACATAGCCCACCTGACCCATGGGGCCGGAACACGGCCAAACAGAACGCAACCGCCAACAGCAGCCCGGAAGACCACACTGAATGCGGGCCAGTGCGTGCGCCAGCCCAGGGAAGGCAGAGGGAGGAACAGGCAGGCCCCCCCCGAAAAAAAAACAACAGAGGGGGGAGGGGGGGGGGCGCAAAAACAGCCCACAGCCACCAAACCGCCCGCCAACACCACCAGAGGCGGCCAAACCCCCCCCCCCCCAGAAGGCACCGAAGACAAGACCCGCAAAGGGGCACAGGGGGACCACCCAGCCAAAACCGGCAACACCAAGCCAGGAACAGCGGCCCAGCGGGAAAAGGGACACCGAAACATGCAGACACACACACAAAAAAAAAAAAGAGCCAGCAGCCCAGCCCGAAAGAGACGGGATGGGGGGACAGGGACCACAAGGCCCGAGACAGGGACACCCAGCAACCAACACCACAAAGCAAAAAAAAAAAAAAGCGCAAAAAAAACACCCCGACAACCCAGCCAAGAAGGGCGGGGCACAGCCGAGACCTGGGCCCAGCACGCACGCCCACACCGCACACCGGAACCGGAAACGGCGGGGGGCAAGCGGAGCGCGCACGAAACCACACACGTCCCATAAGCAGGCCAAAATCCTAAGCCCAACCACGAACACCACAAACAGCCGGCACTAGAGGGACAACACCACAAACCGTGCCCAAACACACCCACCCAAGGCCCCAGCCAGGACTGGTAAAGAAGGTCCCTACCAGGACCGGCCCCCGCTGTGCCCCTTCCGCCTGTAACCCCTGCCGATTTGCTCCTGATCAACGATTGCATTGCTCAAAATCCAAGGTTCCAAGTCCAAAAATATAGAAAATAAAATCCTCCTTCAACCCTGAATGGCAACCAGATCCCACAAATACAGCAATAACCCAATTCACAATCCAAATCAGGCTGCGGGCTTTCGTTCAGCACACCGGTATTCCCACGGTGGCGGGCATGTACAAGAATTGCACCAAGGAAGAAAGCCCTGAAATTGGCATATGAACACAAATAAAGCAAAGTTGGGGAAAGTGGTAAACATACACATTCACAGCCATAAACCCCTCATTCCCTGGACTCAAGACCTTCCCTTGACTCATCAACATATTGCCCTGAACCAGGTCAAATGAGATGGCTGAATGCCATGTGTCACAAGTCACTACACAAACCCCAAAAATGTGTTCACTCCCAAGCCTATAAATCCTAGCCCCATGAGGGAGGTGGCGTGTCATGGCCTAGAGTGGCACTCAGGACCATGCCCTACCCTGACATAACCTTGGTTGGACTCGGAGTCGATTGGGCTTGGAGATATGCCCCATGAGTTTGAACTCATAACATGCCAAAAAACTGTCAATTCACACCATATTGGCCATATATCAAATATATACTCAAAATTGAAGTTACCACTTATCCGAAGGCTCAAAGCATGCATGGAATCGAAGTCTAGTATTCATGGAGGATAGAGACCAAAGGCCCATGCCCATTGACATCCACACTTTACCCTCGAAACCCCTTCGGATATGGGCGCCACGCACTGCCCAAGTCAGCCCATGATCTTGAGACCAATTCTTGTGATCCTTCGTGCGCCAAGCCAAATGAAGTACGCGATCCGGCATATGGTGGTGTTCAACTCCAAAGCATATGCCAACATATGAATAACATACCATGGTTCGACTCTCCATAGGCTTCTTGCTGTTTGCCGACCAGGTAAGTACACAAAACGCAAAAATGAGCAAAAATTGAGGTCAAAAACATGAAAATATGACCAAATACAAAGTTGTCATGATAGTATATCTCTATGCTCACCCATGATATCCGCTCATGATTCAATACATAAATGATTGGAACCATTTGCGAACAATTCCCCCACTTGGATCCCCAATCGGGCGCATGGAGATACCTTTGCCACTAATATCTACATGCCCCATGAAAACGGGAGTGCACCCATGGATCTCTTTGTCAAACATACCATGAGCAATACATACGCGGTAGACGTGGTCTAGCGCTTTGAATTCCACAATTGGGACATGGGCAAAGCCCTTGTCACGTATGGCTCCCCATCTCTTCGGCCACACGAAGATATATAACATGGGCGTGAGCATATCAAACATATACCATGCATACAACACATACCCTCAAAATATGGCTCCCACCATGATATGCCATGTCCCTCCATTGACATAACTTCACGTTAAAAATATGTAGGAACCCAAGGAAAGTTGCTATGCAACCCCAACACTCATGCGGCACACTCGAAAGTCGCATTAAAATATTCGGTTGCACGGTCCAAGAGTTATATATCACTTTATACCCTCTTGACCATTATCCCTTGCTACACCGGGCATGTGTACACACCAAAGGCGTTTGATGCTTCCTAAATTAAGTTGAGAGTAAGGCGCTTGCAACCCAACCTTCCTTATTCTCTTTCCTCACACTCGCGCGTAGATATGGCCATTCAAAGTGGTCCCGCGATTCACTTTTGTTTCCCTTATATCTCCAAGTCAAATGGGTGGCAAGTATAAGGGAAACCTGATTCGGGCATAGGGAAAAGAGTATGATCAGTCGAAGAAGTCCAAATCAAGTGCGGCGATGTCGAAGTCGAAATTCCGATTTCGACATCGCGAAAAATTCAGATTAAAATTTCGAGTGCTTATTCAGAAAATTTCGGAAGCAACGAACCCTTTGCTGATGAAATCTGACCCTTCAACGGAGTATCCGCCAAAATATCTGGAAATAACAGTTAACCAATCGGTTAACGCAAAATCGCGAGCCAACTGACGGTCGCCGATACATTGACTGAAAAATTACGGAAACATCATGATAATAAAACCCTGTTGATTCCTGATATTCTGATATATAAATCTCAGCTGGCGGCGCTTCGGTACTGAATATGGCCGCTCATAGCCGGAATGGCCAAACCTATCACACTATCACATCGGGTTAGGTCAGGTGGATGGGAGAGTATGATATCAGCCAATGGCGGCTTGCCGGCACATAGATACACACCCCAAGTGACCCCAAGATGGCCACGGGGGTCCGAACCGGCTTCACCCCCTTCTCAGAGCGTTGTCACCGCTCGGAAGTCATTGAAGAGAGGACGGGAGGACCCCAATGGGCTCCAGCCCCCCCCCCCATGTCCCAAGGACAAATGGAGGCCCGACACACGTCGTAGGCGTCCCCCATGCCCCAAGGGAGGGGTGAGGACACTGATACTCAGCGCCCTACGCCATATCCGGTCTCCTCTTGATCTACAACATGGACCAAGGGGATCAAAGATAGAAAAACGTCGTCCGTCGACCTAAATAAGTATACCACAATGAAATATATATGTGGAGATCGAGTGAAGGGGGTATATGGCCAATCAAGGCCGAAAAATCCCCGGATGAACGCCCTCACCCGTCTCCCCAAGCACAGAAACAAACAAAATGCCAAGGGGTGATCCATTACAGTGCTACAGCAGCAACCAAATGGACCAACACGTCCTTGACATCCAAAGAAATGTTCTTTTTCTTTAGGTAGTCCATCCAGACCGTGGTATACCTCGGCACGAAACTGCTCGGAGGTTCCCACGAATCCCTGGATGCGGCGAATCCTTTCCAACGGACTTTATAAAGCCTCCCCCCAGGCATCCCCGGGTCCGGCTTGTCCGCCAGGATCTTCTCAGCGGTGAAGTCGTCGTCCTCACCCTCGTCGTCCGAGTCCACATCGCCGGCCGTGAACTCGAAGGTGACGGGACGTCCGCTGGGGTCTGGTGCTCGGGGACGAAGCTGGGTATGGTCGCGGTCCAGGATCTTGTTATCTCCCACACAAACTGCGTACACATCCTGCCCGACCTTTCGCACGATTACCCCCGGCACATACCAAGATGCCTGCCGATGCCTGGACAGGACATCCTTGTGGTGCCGCTCCACCCACACGGAGTCTTGGAGAGCATACTTCTGGACTTTTCCCTGCTTGAAGTACTTGGCCCTCTTGTCGTGCTCGTCCTGTAGTGCCTTACACACCTTGGCCGCCGTGTCGTCCGCCTCAGCCCTCATAGCGTTCGCATCCCGGGCCACTTTGCCATGGTTCAACCACGGGAGAGTGCGTGACACTCGATCCCGTAGGAACAGGATACGATGGGGCGACAGTCCAGTGGGTCCCGGAAGGTCATGGTACGCTTGGAGCACTCTCCACAGCGAATTGTACCAGTTCCGGCCCGGTTCGTCGATGTGCAGCTGGCGGAACTTCTCGAACATCTGCCGCCCGGCCACCTCAGCTCGGCCATTCGACCGGCTGTGGTACGCCACGGTCTTGGCGTGCCGAATGCCCATGTGCTTGCACATCGTCTTGAACCACGTCCCCACGAATTGACTGCCCCGATCGCTGCAGATGACAGCCGGGACATCGAAAATCGTCAACCAATGCCTGATCATGGCATTGGCAACGGTCTTGGCCTGCAGCCCCACTCCATGCTTGTCCTTCTTGTCCTTCTTCTTGGACTTCTTGCCAGGGACCGCCACGATATACCCACTGTGCCTATCCACCGCCAGGATGACACAGTCGTAGGTCTCTTCTTCCACGGTGACCCCAGGCATGGCGAATACATCCATGGCCACGGACCGCATAGGGGCCTCCGGTATAGCCGTATACACCAGGTTGCCCGCTGTGGAGCGGTTGGGGCTCTTCGTGGCCCGACACACGGCACAGTCGCTGCAGTACCTATCCAGGACGGCGTAGTACCCCGGAGGGAACTTGAAACGCCACTCCAGGTCCTGCTGCATCTTGTCTCGGCCAGGATGCATGAGCTGGGCGTTGTGCCAATGGTCAACGAGCTCCTCCACTCGGTTCTCGGGCACCAGCAGCTTGTCCTTGAGGAACAACTTTTCTCCATCCTCGGTCAAGCCCTCGGGCCATTCGTCGTCCGACGGGGCGCTCACGGCATTCCAGTACTTGCTCCAGTGCTCGGATGCCGCGTAGTCATCCGACCAGTCCTCTGTGAGCACCGACCTGACTAGCTCTACAGGGGCCACCATCCATTGCTCGAGGGTTTCCTCTCGAATAGCTTGGACGCGGGCACCCCGGAACTTGGCCAGGTCCGTACGGTTTGCCATCACCACAAAGCACTTGACCCCCTCTTGCTGCATGGTCTTCCCCATCTCGATGATGCCCTTGGCCTCCTCGGTCTCCTCGGCGTCTCCATGGCTGGATATGTCCATCCAAGCCTTGCCCGCGGGGTAGGCCCACCGACTGAGGCAATCTGCCACAGTGTTGTCCTTCCCCGGGACGTATACGACGCTGAGGTCGAACTTGGCGAACGTCTCGTGCCGCCGGGCCCTCCTTGCCGCCGGTCCCGAGGGGGTGTCGACGTGCTCCTTGTGCCAGCTCTGCAAGGACTGATGGTCCGTGCAAACCACTATCGGTTGCAATCCGATGTGGCCAGACCACTTCCTGAGCGCACAAACAATGGCGTACGTCTCCTTCTCCCTCGCGGTCCAAGTGCGGCGTTGGCCCTCGGCCAGGATCCGACTCCAGAACGCCACGGGCACATGTGACCCGTCGTCCCGGATCTGCTCGAGGACTGCCCCCACAGCATAGTCCGAGGCGTCCGTCCGTAGCACGAATCCCTTGTCCGGGTCCACCAGGAATAGCCCCAACTGCCCCAGGAGTCGCTCCTTCAGGCGGTTGAACGCATCCTCAGCCTCAGGGGTCCAGGCAAGCTTCTTCTTGCTCCCCTTCCGGCCATCGAACTTGCCCACCTGCAGCATCTTGTGCAGCGGCCCCGAGAGTGCTGCATACATCCGGACATAGCCCGAATAGTAATTGCAGAACCCCATGAAGGACCGGAGTTCGCTGATGGTCTGGGGCTTCTCCCAGTGGTGCAGGGACGCCAGCTCCCCAGGCATGGGACCGCGCTGCCCGTGACCAACCACGTGACCCGCGAACTCCACTTCCTTCACAAAGAGTGAGGCTTTGGTGGGCTTGCACACCATGTTGTGCTTGTCCAACTCGCTGAGCACTCGGCGCAGATCCTTCTCATGCGCGTCGATGAGCTCGTCCTCAGTCATGCTCTCCGTGCCGGACCCGATGATGATGTCATCCACGAAGGGATCGGCACAGTCCCGGACAGGACCGAGTAGGTCCTCCATCATGCGCTGGAAAGCGGCGTTGCCATTCTTGGCACCCATAGGCACCACTTTCCACTGCATGGGCCCCAGCGGCGTCGACATCGCTGTGCAGGGCCTGGAGTCCGGGTGTAGCGGCATCTGGTGGTAACCGTGTTTCAGGTCCAACACCGTGAAAATCCGCTTTTTCTGTTGCTTTTCCAGGATGGAATCGATCAGGGGAAGCGAGTACGAGTCGTGCTCGGTCTGCTCGTTCAAACCTCTGTAATCAACCACCAACCTCCACTCGCCCTTCTCCTTCTTGGGCACGATGAAGGCTGGGCTGGCCCACTCACTGTCGGAGGGTTCCATCCATCCCCGCTCAATGAACTCGGCCAACAGCTTCTTCATGGCCTCGGCCCGATCGCCCTGAAGTTGGTACTCCCGATGACGATAGATCTTCGGGTTCGGCTTCAGCTTGATCTTCGCTGTACCAAACCTCCCACGATCTGGAGGGTTCTTGTTGGCGACGCCACTGAATAGCCGCGGATAGGCCTTGATCAGCCTCTCCTTCAGCTCGGCGACCTTCGGGTTCTCCTGGGCCTCTTCAGCCGCTTGCTTCGGTATCGATACCACTGACCGCACTGCGGTATAGGCCTCTTCTGGGTCCGATTCCGACTTCTCCTCGTCCGATATGCCGTCTTCATCGTCGTGGGGAGCTCTTCCCACCGATAATCTTCGGAAATTTGCAGCATCGGGCTGGTGACTGTCGCTATCGGCACCCATTCTTGGAACATCCCATGTTGGTGGGTCCGACCCAACCGGACCATCGTATTGGTCCGCGATGTGATCCATGACCCTCGCCACGAACTCATCCTTCTCGTACTTGCCGGTGACCAACAACTTGTCATCCCACCAATGCGGAGATGTGACCATGGCCCGCCTCTTCTTGGCTGCCACACGGTCGTGCATCCCCATCCGCATGTAGTTGACGACGTCGTCGATCTCAACGTGGGACAGGACGTCAATGCCATCAATTGGCTGATCCGTCCCCTCCTTGGGCTCAAACATGACCTTCATGGGCACCGCCTCCACCCTACGGATGAATGCTTCATCACCCGTGGGCTCGGCTTGCGCCCCATCCACCAGGAAAGCCTTGGTACCCCACGCTTGACCCGGGGAGGGCATTGATACACCCTTGGCGTCGATGAACAACTCCTCCTCTGGCCTGAATGACATCTCGTTCAGGGTGATGGAGTCCAGCGTCGACTTGAGACCCTCCAGCGGACATGGGGTGGATCCTATGCCGGTTATGACCAGGATCCCCTTCGCCCTATCCGCGACGATCTTCTCCACCGTACGTCTGGTATTGTCCAGGGAGCCATGCCAGTACATGGGCCCCCACTCCTTCAAACCCCAATGCCTGTGCCAGGCTGAGTCTCCTCGATGCCAATGCCTCCTACACTTCCGCAGAAGTGGGGCATCCTGGGAAGCGAAGACGTCCGTCTCGGGCACTTCAGCTCCCAGCGTCTGGATCATCCTGGCGTACACTTGCGGCGCCATTCCATACTCCGTGAGCTGAACTCCACGGTCTCCTCTGGACGTGGCACCCACAGCTTGCACCGCTCGGACGATCCGATCCTCTTCCTCAGCACTCCATTGGGATGACCCGCACGCATAATCCGTGGACAGCCATGTGAGGCATTCATCGTCCTCCCGGACCAGCGTCGCGCGATGGGGAAGGGCTCCAATGGCGTTGGCCACCATGAAGTCGTATCCCATGATCATATCCCAATCAGTAATGTCCGCCACATAGAAGTTCCCGGATAGAGTGCTTCTCTTCGCCTGATCAGGGCGGTTCAAGCGCTCATGCTCCCAGAATTCTATACTGATAGTGGCCTCATGGGTGCCACCACCCATAATCTCTCCGTTGGCGACCTTCAGGCGGACCGGTCTCCGGCTGGGCTGCAGGAGTTTTTCCTTGAACAACCCTCTCCGGACCAGGCTCACCTGGGCACCCGTATCCACTAACACATCCACCACCTTCTCCTCTCGTCCGCACCGTACTCGCACTTTCAAGTGCAACTGCCGCTCGTCGCCACGAGGTGTATGGACGACTCTCACGGCATGCAACTCTAGCACGTCTGGGTGCATCAGGACTTCAAGGGTATGGTCACGGATGGTGTAGATCTTGGGTTGGTCCTGCCCGTCCACGGGGCGCTCCGTGGTCGCTCCTTCCTTCTTGCCACGTCCCTTGCCCACATACACTTCCCTTGGCAGGGCGCTCCAGGGGCTGGGAGTGGCGAAACTCAGTGGTTTTGGCTCTTCCGGAGCCTTCTTCGGCACCCGATGTGCCTTTGCTTTCTCTGGGATTCCACTGATTTTCGGAGGAGAGACCTCCGAGGTCCCACTCCCGTGGGGGCTCCTCTAGACTTGGCTTCCCGCAGCCCCTTCCGGCTGCGATCTGCCAGGACTTTGTCCACCACGTTGCTGGGCTTTGAGTTCCTCCAACGTCCTCAACATGTCCTCAGCAACCTCCTCGATCGACCTCACTCGTCGGTCTTGGCCAGGTCCACCACCATAGCCTCTTCCTCCGCCTTTTCCTTGGCCTTTGCCTTGGCCTTTTCCCCCGTCTCCGCCCTTCGCCTTCCAATCGGAAATCCGCTGCTCCTTGGGCTTCTTCTCGGGGTGAGCGGCGAAGTAGGCCTTCTTGTCCGCCTCATACACCTTGCACTGACGGTGGTCGTGTGCATGGTTGTTTCCCTTGCCATAACAGACCCAGCACCCGTCGTGCTGAGACCTGTACTCTCGGAAGGAGAGCGGTGGGTTACCAATCCTCCTTGGCGCTCTGCTCTTATTGGGTCCCACCTGGCTCCATCTGGACCGATCCTGCCCATGATTCCTCACGTTGTGCGCCACAAACGCGAAGAAGTGGGCCTCCTCGTGATCCTCCCGGGACCCGGTCCAGTGGTCTTGGCCACTTCCACTACCATCCTCCGCGGAGTTGGCCGTGTCCTCCTGGATCTCCCGATGATGGCGGTCTTCTCGGTGTCCTCGTTGTCCATGACCATGTCCATCCTGCACGTGGGCCTCGTTCTTCGCATTGAGCTTCAACTCCACCGTGATGTAATTCACGATCCCGTCCAGGCTCATGCGGGCGAAGATCACCTGCATCCTCAGCGGCTCCCCGCGCCTCCACTCCACGTTATTGAGGCGCAACAACCTTTGCCCCATGGAGTCTCCAAACACCTCCACATACACGGCGTTCTTCAGTCCCAGCATCCGGTTGGGCTCGCCCAGGTTCCTCCTGAAGAACTCCATGATACCCGCATGGGTATCCTCCGCCGCCATGATCCGCACCGCCACCCGCTTCTTGGCGCGCTTCTTCTCCTCGTCCTCCACTCTCCTCTTCCAATTGCCGGGGAGGACGTCCTTCAGAAAGTGGCGGATCTCACTGGCCTCGTTCCAGTCTTCCACCAGCTTGAGGCATCTGCGGTACTTCCGCAGATACCGGTTCCACTCCCGGACCCGCAACTCACCGCGGTCCAGCGGCAGCGGAATGGACCACAGGTCCTCCAGCTTCTGATTCGGAGCGTCCACCCGCTCCTCATCCTCCAGCCACTGAAGGCAGGCCTGCTCCGTACGGATCAATCCTTCTCGGATCTGATCCCGCAGCTCCTCCCTCAGGTCTTGCGCCAGCCGGTGTGGGAATGTCCGGCACACCCACTTGTCCCGCCGCGCTCCCCGCATCTCGCCGACGACCTCCTCGGCGAAGTCCTCCCAATCCAGGATGAAGTCATCCAGGTTGGAGGGGTTGCCATCGTAGTAGGGGATTTTGATTCCCCTGAGGTCGTCAATCCTGATGGCGTCTCCGACGTCTCCAGCCACCACTCCACCGAGACAGATACCACCTGTGGCCGGGGGGTGTGAGTACACTCCCCGTACATCCCTCTCCTCCATGGAGTTCGGTCCAGTTGGGCCTGAACCCATGGGGTTTGGAATGCGGGAAGGATTTGCTCCATCGGCCGTCCATATCCCCGTATTGGGGTCCTTCTTCCACAGGTTTCCGCCTGGATGACCTCGACCATGTCCGTCGGCGCTTCCCATGGTTCGCCCCTGCATGGTGTCGATCTTCTCTTCCGCATAAGCTACCATGTTCGCCGTGATCGGTACATCCTGGGCGGCATGGGACATCTGTACCGTCAGGCTCCTCGGGTCCGTGGTTACGTGCCCTTCCCGCATGGACCCAGCCGGTGCCGTGTGTTCCCCGAGCATTGTGGATTCGCTGAACATGGGAACAAACGGCAGCGCACCAGGGTCAACACGCGGAGGCGCGTATGGTGCCTCTGCAGGGCCGCCCATGGGTTTCTCCATGGCGCTCCTGAGGGTCTTAACCCGCTCCGCCAGCTCTACCGCGGCCGGCTTTGCCGGGAGCTCCGGACCCGAGGCGAGGGGCTGTCGCTCCTCTAGCCTTTTCAGGCGTCCCGACATGTCCTCCACTAAGTGGAGGAGGCTGTCCACCACTTGCTGCTGCTTCTGCAGGGCCAGCTCCAGATTCTCCCGGTACCGGGCCTGATCCGCTCGCAGCTCCTCCATGTGGTTCTCCGCGGCCGACTGGTCGTCCAGGATCCCCGCGACGTCCTTCTCTAGACCGTCCTTGGCGTTGTCCAGGCGGTCAAGGCGATGCACGATGGCGTCCATCCACATCTTCGGGTACTTGCCCATGAGGAAGGACACGTGCTCGCAGTGGCACGCAGCGTGTTTTCCGCCGGATTCAGCGCAACCCGCGGTTCCCGGCACCTCAGACTCATCGTGCATGGGCGTATCGCCTATGGCGTCCGTCTCTGGTCCCGTGTGCCGGGGCACAGGTGCCGTCCGGGCCCTGGCTGGCCTCTCCAAGCCCTCGGCGTCGTGCTGCAGGGCTGGCTCGGGGACCGTATGCGCCCTGGCGATCGGCGCGGACATCTCCGGCTCCGAAGGTGGCTCGTAGGCTGTCCGATAGCCCTCGGAGTGCCCCTCGGATTCCCACAGCCTGACCGGGCTGGGGTCCGTGTCCATAGCCCCGGCGTCCCTTGCCGCGGACTTGGGTGACCCGCGCTTCCGGTAGCGCCGGACCCGTCCTCCACTGCTGCCTGAATGGCAAGCCTCATCTGAGTCCTCTGCGGCGGAGCGGAGGTTGCATGCCTTTCGGCAGCGACGCTCGCAAATGGAGACCAGGTCCTCCATGTCACGTCCTCCTCTTCCCGAATGTCGTACTTCTCTTCGGGGTTCAACTTCCGGAGTTCGCCATGCTCTTGAACGTCTCGGTTCTTCTATGGCTCCAATCTCCGGCGTGGTCTCCACCGAGTCCACAATACGCACCCGGGGCGTACTTGGGCAGGGCTCATAAGGGCCCAAGTCCCCGGGTCGGCGGTAGGTAGGGGCAGCAGGTAAGCCTCTGCTACCATAAAGAAGGTCCCTACCAGGACCGGCCCCCGCTGTGCCCCTTCCGCCTGTAACCCCTGCCGATTTGCTCCTGATCAACGATTGCATTGCTCAAAATCCAAGGTTCCAAGTCCAAAAATATAGAAAGTAAAATCCTCCTTCAACCCTGAATGGCAACCAGATCCCACAAATACAGCAATAACCCAATTCACAATCCAAATCAGGCTGCGGGCTTCCGTTCAGCACACCGGTATTCCCACGGTGGCGGGCATGTACAAGAATTGCACCAAGGAAGAAAGCCCTGAAAATGGCATATGAACACAAATAAAGCAAAGTTGGGGAAAGTGGTAAACATACACATTCACAGCCATAAACCCCTCATTCCCTGGACTCAAGACCTTCCCTTGACTCATCAACATATTGCCCTGAACCAGGTCAAATGAGATGGCTGAATGCCATGTGTCACAAGTCATTACACAAACCCCAAAAATGTGTTCACTCCCAAGCCTATAAATCCTAGCCCCATAGGGGAGGTGGCGTGTCATGGCCTAGAGTGGCACTCAGGACCATGCCCTACCCTGACATAACCTTGGTTGGACTTGGAGTCGATTGGGCTTGGAGATATGCCCCATGAGTTTGAACTCATAACATGCCAAAAAACTGCCAATTCACACCATATTGGCCATATATCAAATATATACTCAAAATTGAAGTTACCACTTATCCAAAGGCTCAAAGCATGCATGGAATCGAAGTCCAGTATTCATGGAGGATAGAGACCAAAGGCCAATGCTCATGTACATCCCCACTTTACCCTCGAAACCCCTTCGGATATGGGCGCCACGCACTGCCCAAGTCAGCCCATGATCTTGAGACCAATTCTTGTGATCCTTCGTGCGCCAAGCCAAATGGAGTACGCGATCCGGCATATGGTGGTGTTCAACTCCAAAGCATATGCGAACATATGAACAACATACCATGGTTCGACTCTCCAGAGGCTTCTTGCTGTTTGCTGACCAGGTAAGTACACAAAACGCAAAAATGAGCAAAAATTGAGGTCAAAAACATGAAAATATGACCAAATACAAAGTTGTCATGATAGTATATCTCTATGCTCACCCATGATATCCGCTCATGATTCAATACACAAATGATTGGAACCATTTGCGAACAATTCCCCCACTTGGATCCCCAATCGGGCGCATGGAGATACCTTAGCCACTAATATCTACATGCCCCATGAAAATGGGAGTGCACCCATGGATCTCTTTGTCAAACATACCATGAGCAATACATATGCGGTAGACTTGGTCTAGCGCTTTGAATTCCACAATTGGGACATGGGCAAAGCCCTTGTCACGCATGGCTCCCCATCTCTTCGGCCACACGAAGATATATAACATGGGCGTGAGCATATCAAACATATACCATGCATACAACACATACCCTCAAAATATGGCTCCCACCATGATATGCCATGTCCCTCCATTGACATAACTGCACGTTAAAAATACGTAGGAACCCAAGGAAAGTTGCTATGCAACCCCAACACTCATGCGGGACACTCGAAAGTCGCATTAAAATATTCGGTTGCACAGTCCAAGAGTTATATATCACTTTATACCCTCTTGACCATTATCCCTTGCTACACCGGGCATGTGTACACACCAAAGGCGTTTGATGCTTCCTAAATAAAGTTGAGAGTAAGGCGCTTGCAACCCAACCTTCCTTATTCTCTTTCCTCACACTCGCGCGTAGATATGGCCATTCAAAGTGGTCCCGCGATTGACTTTTGTTTCCCTTATATCTCCAAGTCAAATGGGTGGCAAGTATAAGGGAAACCTGATTCGGGCATAGGGAAAAGAGTATGATCACTCGAAGAAGTCCAAATCAAGTGCGGCGATGTCGAACTCGAAATTCCGATTTCGACATCGCGAAAAATTCAGATTAAAATTTCGAGTGCTTATTCAGAAAATTTCGGAAGCAACGAACCCTTTGCTGATGAAATCTGACCCTTCAACGGAGTATCCGCCAAAATATCTGGAAATAACAGTTAACCAATCGGTTAACGCAAAATCGCGAGCCAACTGACGGTCGCCGATACATTGACTGAAAAATTACGGAAACATCATGATAATAAAACCCTGTTGATTCCTGATATTCTGATATCTAAATCTCACCTGGCGGCGCTTCGGTACTGAATATGGCCGCTCATAGCCGGAATGGCCAAACCTATCACACTATCACATCGGGTTAGGTCAGGTGGATGGGAGAGTATGATATCAGCCAATGGCGGCTTGCCGGCACATAGATACACACCCCAAATGACCCCAAGATGGCCACGGGGGTCCGAACCGGCTTCACTGGCGGGGTTAACAAAACCCACACGCAACCGCAAACCGGACCAAAACACAAACACCGCACAACAGTAGGAAACCCAGTGCCCACAGCCCGGGCACTGAGGCAGCCCATGCCATGCAGGTGACCCGGCCAAACGAGATCCGGAGACCGGGGGTAAGGCTGCATCCTAAGTCCTGCGCTGCTTTGGGACTCGAGGCGGAGCGTGCGACACCCAAGCGCCTGCTCGCATGTCTGTGCTTCCTGGCAGAGTGTGGCCCACTGCCCGTGCCGTCTGCGTGAGGTACTGGCGGAAGAGGCGGTATTTCGGCCATTCGGGAAGGTGTAGGAAGGGGGTGTGGTGTGCTCCGCTGTGGTGAAGGACCTGCATTGGTGAGAGGGTGATGTATACTACGGTGATGGAGGCCCCGACGAGGTCTATGGTGTTGATGGTGCCCTTGGGGTGATGGTGGAGGTCCCCGCAGAGGACTGCCAAAGGCCCTTCCTCCGGGCACTTGTGGTTGGTGAGTATGGCATGGTGTGGGGATGGGAGGAGGAGCTGCAGGTGGTTCCACAGGCGCGTGTTCATGTCGGTGGGTATGCCCGTCTGGTGGAGTATCCAGTGTGGGCATGTGTTGCGGGCCCCTTGTGCGGCTTGGAGGCGGATTTTGGCGACCTCGCGGACCTCCGGCGAGTGGTTGAGGGCAGGGTTGGGATAAGCGAGCGTCTAGCGACTGAACGGTCGTTTGTTTGTTACGCTTAGGGAAATTTATTAACAAACGACGTTTTAACAAACGACGGCCCGCAGGCCCCTGCCGCGGCGTAGCGCGCGAACTTCCTTTGTGCTGTGTCCGATGTTTTGCGTTGTCAGAGCCTATGAACTGAAGGATTTTAAAATGCACAGGATTTCAAAAACCACAGGTACAGAAAATTGATGGATGCAAGAAAATGTTAACAGACCGTTTTTTCTAACATGTCCATTGTTTCACAAGCGCGTCTGCAGGAGTCTGCAAGCAAACATGAAGAGGCAACATAAGCCGCTGATAGGCACCCTCGAAGGTCGCAGGAGTGACCAGAGCAACGCATCGTGCAAGATAAGCTCACCCAAAGAAGGGCTGAATGCCGCCGTGAGAACAAGAATCAGCCAAGGACAGATCATGAAGGTAGGTAGGTAGGTGCACTCGGTCGTGGAGAGGCGCCCCATGGTTCCCCCTGGCGTCGCCCCTGTGACGAACAGGAAGAGGCTCCCCGCTTGAAGAGGGGAGGCGGCTTACATCCCGCTAGACCTGACTGTTGGCCCCCAACAAAGCGGCCCCGGGCAACACCGGGAGGGCCGATCGCCGCCGGCGTGACGTGCTTGTCTCGCCGGGAGGGTGTGCCCCCGTGCTTGCGCACGTCCCCTCCTTTGGGCGGAACCCTAGAGGTTCACCGGACTTCCTGGCGTATCCCGTTCCCAAGGCATGCATGCAGGTTCTTCAAAAAGCAGCACCCCCAACCCATCCCAGCGACATCGCCCTACGCACCCACCGGCTCGAAACACGAACCCGTCCCCCCGATGACGGGCCCAGTCCCACCACTAACCCTACTACTAGCCCCGAAAGAAGCCAAACCCACGCAGGCCACCGTCATCCACCACGGGGCAAAATGGCGCATGCCGAAGCACCACATACCCGCCTGAGACCTACCAAAGGTCCCGAATGACTCCCAGAGCATGCCACGCACATGTTGGGCCTGTGACCCCGAGGCACCCACCACGCCATGGCCCGTATTGCACCTCATAGCACGCCACCACACCCACCCCACAACCCACCTACCACCACAAGCCTACGCATGGGTAGCCCCATGGTTCCACCGCACCGACGCGAAACCCACGGTAGCGTGGAACCGCGACCACACACCCCAATGGCTCTTCACCACTACGCCCACCTGGCCCCGCCCCGACCCGGCGGGGGTCGCCATCCGTTACAGCATGTACGAACCAGGCAGAACAGGCAAGCACGAGCACCCGTACTATCCGCTCCGCCACTCCTGCCACACACCGGAGCACCGAACACAAACCCTCACATGCCACGACCTAAACCCAGACACAGCCTACATCCTCCACTACATCTACTCCTACCTCACACAAGGACAGCCAGAACAGGGATTCATAGCCATGTCCCCCCAAGCGAAACACATCATCTCCAAAGGAAGAGGGGTGTACGCCACCGCCGTCCTGCAGCCCACAACCCCGGTGGCCCACCTCACCATGGGCCTCGCCATATACGCCTACCTGCCCATGAACCCATGCCGCCTCCCACAACCATCACCGGCCCTCCAGCTCTTCTTCATGGACGCCTCAGGCGAATCCGCCCTCACGCCCATCACCGGGGGGGCCACCCTGCAGCTAACCCACACCGGGGGACACTACCACATGGACTACCACACGGGCCACACCACCTACGGGGCCTCCCCCCAATGGGGAGTTGGGGGCCATGGCTGACGTCATCCCCAAAAATTGCGGTTCACCTACCCGCCCACCTCCCGCACATCGTCCGGGTCTGGTTCGTGGTAGACGCCACTGTCGAAACACACCTGCTCCTCCGCAAAGCAAGGCAACCACTCCACAAAGCCACCGCGACGAGCCTCGGCACCCAGGCACTGCTGCTCTGGAAAGGCCTTCGCAGCCTCCCCCCCTACGTCCAACTCCACATCCTGAAACAGGAGTCCCACAGGCACCAATACGGAAATGGTAAGGTCGGCAACCAGGCGGTACACCAGCGCACAACGCACCTGCCAACCCTCCAGATCCCCGGCATCGGCCGAGACGACACACACCTCCAGCACATACCCCCCGAACCAGAGCCCCATCAGACCCCGGACTGGGTACCAGAGGACGCCCCCTATTCCTCCCAGGACAGAGCATACCACTACCCCAACCCCATCCAACATCTCGCCCACGTGCTCGGCGACACGGACAGCCGGGCACACATCCAGGAGCTCCAAGAGAAACTGCAAATCCCCCTCTACCACAGAGCACTGCGCCCAGCAAACGTCCCAGCCCACCTCCAAAAACGATGCATCCAGCTCCTCAGGGAGAAACTACCATTCCCCACCAGGGTCGCCAGATGGCTCGCCTGCAAGCACATCCACGTCCCGGAAGAACACACCCGTTGCCCGTGCGACCACACCACCCCGGAGGACTGGGAACACTTCAAGAAATGCCCCCTCCATACAGGCAGGGACACGCTAGTGGGCCAGTCCCCGGCAGAAACCCTACGACAACACGAAGGCTGGGCAACCCACGACCACGCACACCAGGCCACAGAACACCTCTTCAGGGATCCCCTGGTCAAGGAAGCCACCATGAGAGGGGCGGTGACACAGGCCCTACACCCACACCTCGCCAAACACACAGGAAGCCCCATGGAGGCAGCAGCGCACCTCCAGCTAGAAGCGGTCCGCAGAGCAGCGGCCCAAATGGTACACCGCAAGCACCTCCCGTTAACACACGCGGAACAACTCACCGACCCCACCACCAGAAAACACATGCAGCGTCTCATCCATTACCATGCCGTGCATGACCCAGACGTCCACTAACCCACTCCGCGCCCCGCACACACCCCCCATCTCCATCCGCAGGCCCCGAAGACACCACCAAAGCACCCCAAAGCCCACCTCTCACCCACAAAGCCACCCGGCACCGCCCAGCCCGGCCGAGCCCAACCAGGGCCAACCATACGTCCACGTGGACGCGCAGGACCCCGGCAACCCACCCAGCCCCCCCCCCCCCGGACCCGGAGCCACCCCCCCGCACACCAACCACCATCCGCGACCCCGACCTCCTCCGACCAACCCTCCAAGGCAGGGCCCTGAGCACTCCCCTGGGCTGGTACCGCCTACAAGAGGACTGGACCAAGCTCACCGTCAAAGCCCTCCAGGACCTGACCACCCCAGGCAACGGCCTCCACGAGGCCATCGTAGACCTCGTGATCTGGCGAGCCCGCCAACACACCCAGGGCCAGCACATCTTCATCCCCCCCATCGAGTGGGGCCAGGCTCTGACACACGACAGCGACACCAACGTCACTCGCCGAGGGACCATACGCCTACGACGAGCCCCAGCGGAGAAGGACCACCCAGCGGACCGGAACCATCTGGAGCAATGGGAACAGGCCACCGCACCAACCTGCGACACCGCCCTCCGCGCCGCCGGCCTCCGCACCCCAGACGACGACCTCCCTCTCCCACCTACAGACAGTGACCACCCCCCGCCGGAGGTCTGGTGTACAGTCCTCGAGCGCGGGCACTACTATGTAGTGGCCGCTACAGCTACGTCCCTCAGCCCGCAGTGGCTCGTCAAAGGGACAGACACCATGCTCGCCCCAGGCACCGCCCCACCAGGGGCAGTAGGGGCCCCAGGTCCAAGCGCCCCGCCCTCCGAGCCCCGGAAACCACCACCGCCGCCGGCCAGACCAAGACTGGGACGTGGGACCCCTCAACCGGGGTCTCCGTCAAGCCCACCCTAAAACCCGCCCCAACCATCCATCAACCCCTACAGCCCCAATGGCTGCAAATGATGCCCGAGGCCGATATCCCACCGGAGCGCCACAGGGCTTTGGGGGCATAATCGCAGCACTACCACCACCACCACCCCCGACACCACCAACCACCACCACCACCACCTCCTCCTCCTCCTCCTCCTCCTCCAGCACCACCACCACCACAACCACCACCAACACCACCATCATCACGTCCCCCACCCCCACCACCACCACCACCACCCGCCACCCAACCCCTCCAGGTTTGAGGTTTGAGGTTTGACTTTGCGGGTACTAGACGCCTTTCGGCACCGGGGGGCCACCTGGTCGGGCCAGGTGATATCCTCCCCACCGGGTCCTAGTTGGGGGCCCTCCAAGACGCACCTCCTGCCTGGCGGCGGAGTCCCCCGGGTTCACAGGGCTCGGAGCCCCGTCCCTCCCCAGCTTCCCCTTTTCGCCACTCCCCGGTCAGTGCATCAATTCGCAGCCGTGGCTGCGGGCGCTTACCTACTGCGTCGCCCCCCTAATGCGTGGTCGCCCGGGGCAACGGCGCTGCCGGGTCCGTGCTACTGGCTTGTCGCCAGTGGGACCCCCTTGGACTGGCGCGGTGGCTGCCTAGCCTTGGGGTTGGGGCGTGGAGCATCCGGGGCGGAAAGAGGCACGGCACTACCCCCCGGACTGGATCGTCCGGGGGTGAAACCGGTGCCACGGACTGGAGCGTCCGGGGCAACGGAGAGAATACGATAAAAAGACGCCCCGGATTTGAGCATCAGGGGCGGCATTAAGCACGGCAATAGCCCCCGGACTGGATCGTCCGGGGGTGAACCCGGTGCCACGGACTGGAGCGTCCGAGGCAACGGAGAGAATACAATAAAAAGACGGCCCAGAAGGGAGCATCCGGGGCGGAAAGATGCACGGCACAAGCCCCCGGACTGGATCGTCCGGGGGTGAACCCGGCGCCACGGACTGGAGAGTCCGAGGCAACGGAGAGAATACGACAAAAAGACGCCCAGGAGTAGAGCATCCGGGGCAGAGTGGAGCAAAGCCCGGGCCCCCGGACTGGATCGTCCAGGGGAGAACCCGGTACTACAGACTGGAGCGTCCAAGGCAAAGGAGAGAATACGATTAAAGAGCGCTCTGGAATGGAGCATCTGAGACGGAACGAAGGAAGGCACTAGCCCCCGGACTGGATCGTCCAGGGGAGAACCCGGTGCCATGGGAAGGAGCGTCCGAGGCAACGGAAAGAATAAGACAAAAAGACGCACCGGATTGGAGCATCCGGGGCGGAATGAAGCGCGGCCCGAGCCCCCGGACTGGATCGTCCGGGGGTGAACCCGGTGCCATGGACTGGAGCGTCCGGGGCAGCAGAGGGAATACGGCAAAAAGTCTGGGGGTGCACCCGGTGCAGCGAACTGGAACTCCCGGGGACGCAATGCGCCCGGACTGGGACGACCGGGGGCGAAGCGGCCCGGGAATGGAAGGTCCGGGGCAGCAAACAAGGACAAGGAGACGGCGGCGGAGCGACACAGAGAGGAGAACAAGAACAAGAGCAAGGAACAGAAGGGTGAGGACAAGAAGGAGAGAAGACGCGACGCGGGAGGAGAAAGAGCAAGAGGGGAGAAGGAGAAGACGGGGAGGCGGATGGGCACATGGGCGCATGGGCACATGGAGCCCGGACCGGAAGGACCAGAGCGGAGGGGACACAATGGCGGCAAGGGGAGGCAAGAGCAAGGAGAGGTGGGGAGGGAGGACAAGGAGGACACAAGCCAGGGGAAAGAGGAGAAGAGGAGGCCGAAAGAG
The DNA here is from genome assembly GCA_964036045.1 of Eutreptiella sp. 'Long Island Sound 2002'. Taxonomy (NCBI): domain Eukaryota; phylum Euglenozoa; class Euglenophyceae; order Eutreptiales; family Eutreptiaceae; genus Eutreptiella; species Eutreptiella sp. 'Long Island Sound 2002'. The sequence continues at coordinate 133,969,986 of OZ038383.1, forward strand.
CGGACTAACACAGACGGAGCCTCGAATGCAAACGCCAGGGGCACCACGAGGACAAGAAGACGGCGGCAGGAAAAAGCAGGAGGGCAGTCACGGAGAGCATGCACAAGAACAAGCGAGGATGAGGGGGGGGGGAAGGAAGCATGCGAGGAGCACACAGCGAGCACACGCACCGGTGAACAGGAGCCAGGAGGCCCAGGACGCCGCACATACACCACCACACACAACGCGTGCACACCGGTGAACCGGAGCCAAGGGGCCCAGGACACCGTACACACGACACAGCGCACCGAGGCAGAGGAAACCATAGGCAAGGCAGTAGACTGAAAAAATCGAATGGCCTTCGGCCAGGGAGTGGTTGTCACGGGGGGCTACCGGTCCTGTCCTGCGATGCAATGCGGGGCAACTGTGACAACTGCTCTTACACCCAAACACAGAACACAGAACACAGACAGGCACATCGGTGAACAGGAGCCAAGGACACTGCACCCGCATCACCACACACAGAGCGTGCACGCCGGAGAGCAGAAGCCAGGAAGCCGTGCACGCAACAGCGCACACAGGGCGTGCACGGCGGTGAACAGGAGCCAGGAGGCCCAGGACACCGTACAGGCAACACCACACACAGAGCGTGCACACCGGCGGCCCAGAACACCGCCCAGGAGGAGCAGGGCCGGGACAACGAGGAAAACACACACCCAAAGTCGAAAATCCAGGACGGAAGCATGAGGCAGGAACGCCAGGAGAAGGTATGGAGCGTGCGGAGCAGCATCAAGGGGAGGAGGCGGCGACGGCAGGAGGAAAAGGCGAACGCAGGGGCCGGGAAGGGGCTACGGCAGGGGGAATGGAAGGAGGGAGGGGGGGAGGGGGAGGGGCAGCACACAGGGGCGCCAAGACACAGAGGGGGAGACCCAGGGGACAACAAAGAGGGGGCGAAAGGAAGGAAGGTGAAGCAGTAGGGAAAGGATTCAGCCGGGGAGTACCAGCGGCTAGACGCCCAGTAAACAAACAGCGCTCGAAGGGCACACTTGACGACAAGCGTCGTGCTTGGGTTGGGGCGGTAGAACGTGCTTGAGGCCCTTGAGGGGCCATTGAAGAACGCAAACACCCCCGGACACCGGGGATGCCTTTACGCCTGAAGCGAGGTGTGCAAGAGGGGAGGGTGGAAGGGACGAGGAAGGTAGCCAAGAGCGGCTGTGGAGGAGAGGCATACACTGTGTACACAGGAGACACACAATGTACGCGACCGAAGGGGAGGCCAGCGAAAGGAGCCGGGAGTCAATGGAGAGCGCGAGGAGTGAGACACGAAAGAGAAGAGCGGCATGCGCATGGACCGGGAGTGAAAGAACGTTCGAAGGGGAACAAGACCGAATCCATGCGGGAGTGGTGACACAGGGTATGGAGGGTGACGGAGTGGACTCCTTGTGGAGAGCTATGAGTGTTATCGAAGGAGGCCAAGGCACAAATGAGGAAGCGAAGGAAGTACGAGCAAGGGTAGTCGCTGCGGTCGAGGAGAGGTTACAGGCAGGGGTGATGCAGGAGCCCCTGCCGCAGGGGGAGACGGGATGGAAGGAGTACGTACGGAAGCTGGTACAAGGGAGAAGGATGGGAGGACCGCTGGAGGTTGAGGCGTGGGCTGCGAAGAATGGATACAGAGTGAAAGTGTACCGGGAGACGAAGGATGGAGAGGGCTACAGGAAAATACAGGAGTATGGAGGGGAGCAGGGGATGACGGCAGGAATCCTGTGGAGGAAGACGAGAGTGTACGAGGTGGTGTGGGAGCACAAAGAGACGGGGGAAGGCAGTACAACAGGAGAGGCGGGAAGAGCAGGCACGGGCAGGGGGGCACAGGTTAGGGTGGGCGCGGGAGGCGAACGAGGACACAGTGTAGCGTCGGGCGAGAGTCGGCCGTTGACGTGTAGAACAGGGAGTGTGGGGAGTGCGGCGGGGAACGAAGAGGAACAGCAACCCAAGGCGGCATGGGCGTGGAAGAGGCCGGAGGGTGCATTGGAGGGGGCGAGGGAGAGAGCAGAGGAAGGGGTGCTCGTAGAGCACATGTACGGGAAGGATGTCAACACATTGTGGGAGGTGTTTTGTGCACTGGAGGGCAGACCGGACAGTGAGGAAGAGGTACAGCGGATAAGGCAAGGAGTGGCTACCAGGGTGGAGAGTAGACACAATATGGGAGAAATGGAGGAGTGCCTGCCAGAGGAGGAAGTATCGTGGCAGAGGTACATACAACGGACTAGGCAGGGGAGGAGGATGGGGGGGCCACCGGAGGTGGAGGCATGGGCAGCGGAGGGGGGGTACAAGGTGGCGGTTTACAGGGAGACAAAAAGCAGAAACGGATACAGAAAGTTGGTGGAGAATGGGGAAGGAAGCCCGCTGGATACGGGAATCCTGTGGACCAAGCGAAGAACCTATGCGGTTCTGTGGGGTGTCAGAGGACGAAGGAGTGACGCGGCAGACGTGGCGGCGGCGGTGCAAAGAGTGCTGGACAGCGCACAAGAGGGGCAGGGATGGCCGGAAGAAATGCCAGAGCGGGCGAGGCGACAGGTCATACCAGGGGATGGCAAGTGCCTGTATTGGGCACTCAGCGCGGTGGACGGAGCGGGGGGCTAGGCAGCAGCAGAGGAGGTGTGCAAAGCGCTCACGGAGGGGGAGATGGCGCGGCCCCCACAGTCGGGCTGGGCGCGGAGAGTCATGAGGGACGCGGGAGCGCGCACGTGGGATCAGTACCTGGACAAAGTGCGCAGGGGAGAGATATGGGGAGGGGCATGTGAAGTTGGGAGGTGGGCGCAGAGCAAGGGATGCAGAGTGGCAATGTACCAGGAGTGGGGACCGCAGGGGATGTATCGGAAGATGGCAGAAGTGGGAGAAGGAAAGCAAACGGCAGCGGCGCTGCTGTGGAGCAGACGAGGAGGGGGACACTACGAGCTGCTGTGGCCCCCGGGGGAAGAAGACGCGGAGGCGGTGGCGGGGGCGGACGCAGAAGAAGGGACAGAATCGAAAGGCGACGCAGAAGTGACAATGGAGGAGGAGGTGGCAGAAGAAGGACCAGAGAATGGGGGGGGGGAAAGGGAGCGGACGGAGGAGCACATGCGGCGGGATGTGGAACAAATACCGATCCAGGAGGTGGGGGAGAGGTGGAGGTACCAGGGACACGAGGGCCCTGGGAGGGAGAGGAGGGGAGTGGGAGGGGGTACAGCGCGAGCCAGAAAACTACGGGCGGGATGGGAAGGGGTGCTAGGAGTACAAGTACAGGAGATGGGATGTATGTAAGTGCCAGAGGGTACGGGGAAAGGCGAGTGGCACAGGAGGCAGGCAGGGGGGGTGGACGTGTGGTCACAGGGGGGGGGGAGGCGGTGTTGCAGCTGCAGCACAGGGAGGATGTGGGGACCGGGTGGGGGGCAGAGAGAGCGGTCCAGATGCGGCCGGACAGGGCGGTGTGGCTGGAGCCGGGTTGTAAGGGGAGGTACAGGGTGGCGGCGGGGGGACGCTGGTGGTAGGGTCGGCATATGACGTGGCGAGCGGACCAGGGGGAGGGGGTCCCAGTCAGGAATGAGTGGGGAGGAGAGCTGCCAGGAGGAGGACAGGAGGCGAGTAGCGTGCGCGCACAGTTCACTAGGGCGGCATTGACCCTCGCACCCACGACAGAGGGACACAGAGGGCAGGGGTTGGTGTATACGTTCGGAGAGGAGATGACGCTGAAGGCAGCGGAGGCCATCAAAATGGTGCTGGATGAAGGGACGCGCGTGCATGGCCAACCGCACGTACCATGTGCACCCACACACGAGGGACACGTGGCAATACGCGTTCCCGGGGGACGATGGCATGGACAGTATAGCGCCACTGCCGGATTGTGAGAGGCAGGGTGCAGAGATATCAGCCCTTGCCAGGGTGGCAGAAGAATGGGTGCGGGAGGCAGGAGAAGTAGAGCACGAGAAGTGGGCAGTGGGGGCCATTCGGCGTGCGAGGTACCGCAGGGGAGAATGGATGACGCGGGAGGACACAAAGGCGATATTCCCTGTGGCGACGAAGGGGCCGGCGGCGGCACAGTGGAGGGGAGAGGCAGTCCACATCATCCTCCCGGATGACAGGGTGGGAAGCAGGGGGATGGTAGAAGTCGAGGTACGCCACGGACAAGGGGCCAGGTACCAGTACAATGTGCTGATCCCAAACGTGGTGGTCACCACAGCGGCGGCGGCGGGTATGGAGGTCCGGATTGGACTCGGCCGGGAGGGACAGGCGGTACAGGTGTACACCATGGGACACTGGGAGGGGCAGCCGGCAATCCAATGGATGGCGGAGCCCGCGTGGAGGGAGCCGCTGCATCCCGAGGGCCAGGTGGGGAGGGGAAAGGCGGATGGGGCGGACACTGCTGAGCTGGACAGAGCGGAGAAAGAAAAGGAGAAGCGCCAGAAGGAGGCGGCGGCGGAAGGGTTGGACATGCTGGGGGACGGCAGGGACAGGAAGGACATGCTGCAGAAGTGGGCGCAGAGGGTGAGGGGCAAGGCGACGGCAGGTCAGAATGTCTTGATAGAAAATGGAGAGGCGCAGCCAGGGCTGCAAGACCGCATCAAAAGGATGTAGGGCTGAAGAGGTACGGCAGATGGTGAGCAAGGCTAGGTACCACCTGAAGGCAAGAGCGGAGGTGGTGGAGGACAGGTGCAGGCCAGAGTGCACGCAGGCCAGGTGCCTTTGCAGGCTGGACGAACCACAGGAGCCCAAGGAAGGATACCATGGGATCAGAGTAAGGCAGCCCAGGAGACAAGGGCCTATGTGGCTGCAGATGGGGAAAGAGGAAGGGGCGCCGCTTGTGTACTTCCACCAAGTCAAGCACATGTGGGTGGGATATGCGGATGGTCGGAGCGGAACAGTGGGGGAGGAGGAGGAAGCGGGCTAGAGGCAAGCAAAGGCGCAGATCCTCACGGCAAAGAAGGTGGAGCCGAAACAGGCGGTGCTGTGGATGCAGATGCAGAGGGATGCGCAGGTAGCGGCGTGTGTGGACAGCACGAGCAGAACAGTAGAGGTGTGGGGGCCCACGAGGCAGGTCTTGGCCATGGCACTGTACGTTGGGGAGACAGTGCGGCGCAGCAGAGGCATGGCCGCAGAGTGGGACCCAGACACAGAAATGCACCGGATGCGCAAGGTTATGACCATGGTTGACTATGACGAGGCGGCGGGAAGGAGGGCCAAAGGGCACACAATACAAGTAGTGTCCCCACAGGCGAGTGCCACGGGGGCTGCAGACCAAGGGGTCACGGACCTGGTGCAGGACGGACACACGTGGTGGGTCGTGGAACCCAGGGGGGATAGGCGCCAAACGGTGGTGTATACGGCGGCGCCGTTGAAAAGGGTGGGGCACCCGCTCATGCGCTGGGTCGGGGAGGTGGAAGAGGTGAGGGTTGAAAGAACAGAGGAGGTACGCGAGATGGCCGTCCTACGGGCCTTGGAGTCGCAAATGGATAGGTGTGCGGAGGCAGAAGAAGCGGAAGATATCAGGGAACAGATCCGGTTGGCATTGAAGTGGGTGGCCAGCGGCAGGGGAGGGGAGCAGCCGAGGTGGATGGTGGCACCCGGAACGGAGGACGGCCATAGGAAGGAGGCATTGGAGAGAGCGAGAAGGCTCACGGAGGAGGCCAGGAAGCCGGGCCCGGAGGTGGAAGACGATCAGGGGGGGGAGAGGCCAAGTAGGTGGAGGGGGATGCGGAGGGGGAGAGGGGGACAAATGCGGTTCATAGTGGGGGATGGGGATGGTGAGGAGGAACGGGACGAAAAAGGGCAGGACCAAGCGCGGGGAGAGGAAGGCCGGGAGCCGGGACTGGCAGCGGGCGGGCGGGAAGACAGGGAGGAGGGAGAAGAAGGGGTGGAAGAGGGAGAAGTGGAGGGAGGAGGGCAGGAGAGTGCTGTTGGAGACAGGGTGGAGGAGGGGAGCAAGGGGGAGGGGACAAGAGAGGGAAGTGAGAGGGAGGGCGGCAAGCGGGGGAGAGAGGCGGACGAGCAGGATCTGCAAGCAGAGCAGCAGCCGGAGGGGGAAGGGGAAGGGAGGCCAAGAAGGAAACGGGCGAGGGGAGTCAGGTACGGGGAGGAGCAGCGGGGCTGTGAAGAGCAGGGGGCGGTGCGGAAAGGGATGACAGTGTATGGTCCGCACAAAGTGACTGGGAAGTGGAAGAGGTATGTGGGAACAGTGGAGGAGATGATCGAACAACAAGATCGCAAGGGACATGTGACGAGGGCAGCCATCGTTCAGTGGGAGGATCAGGGGGAGGGGGATTAGGAGAGACTGCCGTACCCGGTGGAAAGGTTGCAGGTATGCCCGCAAGGTAGGGAGATGGAAATACACGGGCAGCTGGTTCCGGAGCAGGAGGCGAGAGAATTGGAAGGAGAAGAGGTGTCGGCGGGGGGGAAGATCAAGAAGAGGAAGTGACAATTAATGAAGCGGGGAGCGGCCGGGAAGAAGAAGAAAGAAGCCAGACGAAGACAGGGGGGAAGGAACAAAAGGGAGGACAAAGGCACGACGGACAGCGGGGATCTACGAGTGGATGGGGAGGGCAGGTGGCAACGCATGAAGTTGTACACCCATAATGACCCCGCGGCACTGTATCGGGCGGACAAGGCAGCGGGGCAGCAGATGAAGCTGCATGAGGCGGACCCCGACGTGGTGGCGTACCAGGAGATAAGGTTGCAGGGGAAGGGCAACGTCGTGTGCGCGCAGATGTACGACAAGGAGGGGAGAGAGTACCAGCAGGAGTGGTAATGAAGGTCCCTACCAGGACCGGCCCCCGCTGTGCCCCTTCCGCCTGTCACCCCTGCTGACTTGCTCCTGATCAACGATTGCATTTCTCAAAACCCTCAAAGTCCAGGGTCCAAAATCCAAAAATATAGAAAATAAAATCCTCCTTCAACCCTGAATAGCAACCAGATCCAACAAATACAGCAATAACCCAATTCACAATCCAAATCAGGCTGCGGGCTTCCGTTCAGCACACCGGTATTCCCACGGTGGCGGGCATGTACAAGAATTGCACCAAGGAAGAAAGCCCTGAAATTGGCATATGAACACAAATAAAGCAAAGTTGGGGAAAGAGGTAAACAGACATATTCACAACCAATAACCCCTCATTCCCTGGACTCAAGACCTTCCCTTGACTCACCCACATATTACCCTGAACCAGGTCAAATGAGATGGCTAAATGCCATGTGTCACAAGTCATTACACAAACCCCAAAAATGTGTTCACTCTCAAGCCTCTAAATCCTAGCCCAATAGGGGAGGTGGCGTGTCATGGCCTAGGGTGGCACTCAGGACCATGCCCTACCCTGACATAACCTTGGTTGGACTTGGCATCGAATGGGCTTAGAGGAATGACCTATGAGTTTGAACTCATAACATGCCAAAAAACTGCCAATTCACACCATATTGGCCATATATCAAATATATGCTCAAAATTGAGGTTACCACTTATCCGAAGGCTCAAAGCATGCATGGAATCGAAGTCTACTATTCATGGAGGATATAGAACAAAGGTCAATGCCCATGTATATCCCCACTTTACCCTTTCGAAACCCCTTCGGATATGGGCGCCACGCACTGCCCAAGTCAGCCCATGATCTTGAGACCAATTCTTGTGATCCTTCGTGCGCCTAGCCAAATGGAGTACACGATCCGGCATATGGTGGTGTTCAACTCCAAAGCATATGCCAACATATGAACAACATACCATGGTTCGACTCTCCATAGGCTTCTTGCTGTTTGCTGACCAGGTAAGTACACAAAACGCAAAAATGAGCAAAAATTGAGGTCAAAAACATGAAAATATGACCAACCACAAAGTTGTCATGATAGTCCATCTCTCTGCTCACCCATGATATCCGCTCATGGTTCAATACACAAATGATTGGAACCATTTGCGAACAATTCCCCCACTTGGATCCCGAATCCGGCGCATGGAGATACTTTCGCCACCCATATCTACATGCCCCATGAAAATGGGAGTGCACTCATGGATCTCTTTGCCAAACATACCATGAGCAATACATATGCGGTAGACTTGATCTAGCGCTTTGAATTCCACAATTGAGACATGGGCAAAACCCTTGTCATGTATGGCTCCCCATCTCTTCGGCCACACGAAGATATATAACATGGGCGTGAGCATATCAAGACATATACCATGCATATAAAACATACCCTCAAAAGTGGCTCCCACCATGATATGCCATGTCTCTCCATGGACATAACTTCATGTTAAAAATGCGTAGGAACCCAAGGAAAGTATCTATGCAACCCCAACACTCATGCGGGACACTCGAAAGTCGCATTAAAATATTCGGTTGCACGGTCCAAGAGTTATATATCACTTTATACCCTCTTGACCATTATCCCTTGCTACACCGGGCATGTGTACACACCAAAGGCGTTTGATGCTCCCTAAATTAAGCTGAGAGTAAGGCGCTTGCAACCCAACCTTCCCTATTCTCTTTCCTCACACTCGCGCGTAGATATGGCCATTCAAAGTGGTCCCACGATTCGCTTTTGCTTCCCTTATATCTCCAAGTCAAATGGGTGGGAAGTATAAGGGAAACCTGATTCGGGCATAGGGAAAAGAGTATGACCACTCGAAGAAGACAAAAACGAGTGCGGCGATGTCGAAGTCGAAAATCCGATTTCGACATCGTGAAAAATTCTGATTAAAATTTCGAGTGCTTATTTAGAGAATTGCGGAAGCAACGAACCCTTTGCTGATGAAATCTGACCCTTCAACGGAATATCCGCCAAAATATCTGGAAATAACAGTTAACCAATCGGTTAACGCAAAACCGCGAGCCAACTGACAGTCGCCGATACATTGACTATCAGAACGAAAGGCTGAAAAATTACGGAAACATCATGATAATAAAACCCTGTTGATTCCTGATATTCCGATATATAAATCTCCGCTGGTGGCGCCTCGGTTCTGAATATGGCCGCTCATAGCCGGAATGGCCAAACCTATCACACTATCACATCGGGTTAGATCAGGTGGATGGGAGAGTATGATATCAGCCAATGGCGGCTTGCCGGCACATAGATACACACCCCAAGTGACCCCAAGATGGCCACAGGGGTCCGAACCGGCTTCACCCCCCTTCTCAGAGCGTTGTTACCGCTCGGAAGTCATTGAAGAGAGGACGGGAGGACCCCAATGGGCTCCAACCCCCCCCTCCATGTCCCAAGGACACATGGAGACCCCACACACGTCGTAGGCGTCCCCCATGCCCCAAGGGAGGGGTGAGGACACTGATACTCAGCGCCCTACGCCATATCCGGTCTCCTCTTGATCTACAACATGGACCAAGGGGATCAAAGATAGAAAAACGTCGTCGGTCGACCTAAATAAGTATACGGCAATGAAATATATATGTGGAGATCGAGTGAAGGGGGTATATGGCCAATCAAGGCCGAAAAATCCCCGGATGAACGCCCTCACCCGTCTCCCCATTCAGAGAAACAAACAAAATGCCAAGGGGGATCCATTACGGTACTACAGCAGCAACCAAATGGACCAATACGTCCTTGACATCCAAAGAAATACCCTTTTTCTTTAGGTAGTCCATCCAGACCGTGGTGTACCTCGGCACAAAACTGCTCGGAGGTTCCCACGAGTCCCTGGATGCGGTGAATCCTTTCCAACGGACTTTATAAAGCCTACCCCCAGGCGTCCCTGGGTCCGGCTTGTCCGCCAGGATCTTCTCAGCGGTGAAGTCGTCGTCCGCACCCTCGTCGTCCGAGTCCACATCGCCGGCCGTGAACTCGAAGGTGACGGGACGTCCGCTGGGGTCTGGTGCTCGGGGACGAAGCTGGGTATGGTCGCGGTCCAGGATCTTGTTATCCCCCACACGAACCGCATACACATCCTGCCCGACCTTCCGAACGATTACCCCCGGCACATACCAAGATGCCTGCCGATGCCTGGACAGAACATCCTTGTGGTGCCGCTCCACCCACACGGTGTCTTGGAGAGCATACTTCTGGACCTTTCCCTGCTTGAAGTACTTGGCCCTCTTGTCGTGCTCGTCCTGAAGTGCCTTGCACACTTTGGCCGCCGTGTCGTCCGCCTCAGCCATCATGGTATTCGCATCCCGGGCCACTTTGCCATGGTTCATCCACGGGAGAGTGCGTGACACTCGATCCCGTAGGAACAGGATGCGATGGGGCGACAAGCCAGTGGGTCCGGGAAGGTCGTGATACGCTTGGAGCACTCTCCACAGCGAGTTATACCAGTTCCGGCCCGGTTCGTCAATGTGCAGCTGGCGGAACTTCTCGAACATCTGCCGCCCGGCCACCTCAGCACGGCCATTCGACCGGCTGTGGTACGCCACGGTCTTGGCGTGCCGAATCCCCATGTGCTTGCACATCGTCTTGAACCACGTCCCCACGAATTGACTGCCCCGATCGCTGCAGATGACAGCTGGGACATCAAAAATCGTCAGCCAATGCCTGATCATGGCATTAGCGACGGTCTTGGCCTGCAGCCCCACTCCATGCTTGTCCTTCTTGTCCTTCTTCTTGGACTTCTTGCCAGGGACCGCCACGATATACCCACTGTGCCTATCCACCGCCAGGATGACACAGTCGTAGGTCTCTTCTTCCACGGTGACCCCAGGCATGGCGAATACATCCATGGCCACGGACCGCATAGGGGCTTCCGGTATAGCCGTGTACACCGGGTTGCCCGCTCTGGAATGGTTGGGGCTCTTCGTGGCCCGACACACGGCACAGTCGCTGCAGTACCTATCCAGGATGGCGTAGTACCCCGGAGGGAACTTGAAACGCCACTCCAGGTCCTGCTGCATCTTGTCTCGGCCAGGGTGCATGAGCTGGGCGTTGTGCCAATGGTCAATGAGCTCCTCAAGTCGGTTCTCGGGCACCAGCAGCTTGTCCTTGAGGAACAACTTGTCGCCATCCTCGGTCAAGCCCTCGGGCCATTCGTCGTCCGACGGAGCGCTCGGGGCATTCCAGTACCTGCTCCAGTGCTCGGATGCCGCATAGTCATCCGACCAATCCTCTGTGAGCACCGACCTGACTAGCTCTACAGGAGCCACCATCCATTGCTCGAGGGTTTCCTCTCGAATAGCTTGGACGCAGGCGCCCCGGAAAGTGGCCAGGTCTGTACGGTTTGCCATCACCACAAAACACTTGACCCCCTGTTGCTCCATGACCTTCTCCATCTCGATGATGCGTTTGGCCTCCTCAGTCTCCTCGGCGTCGCCATGGCTGGAAATGTCCATCCACGCCTTGCCCGCGGGGTAGGCCCAGCGACTGAGGCAATCTGCCACAGTGTTGTCCTTCCCCGGGTACATGTGACCCGTCGTCTCGGATCTGCTCGAGGACTGCCCCCACAGCATAGTCCGAGGCTCCCATTCGTAGTACGAATCCCTTGTCCGGGTCCACCAGGAATAGCCCCAACTGCCCCAGGAGTCGCTCCTTCAGGCGGTTGAACGCATCTTCGGCCTCAGGGGTCCAGGCAAGCTTCTTCTTGCTCCCCTTCCGTCCGTCGAACTTGCCCACTTGCAGCATCTTGTGCAGCGGCCCCGAGAGTTCTGCATACATCCGGACATAGCCCGAATAGTAATTGCAGAACCCCATGAAGGACCGGAGTTCGCTGATGGTCTGGGGCTTCTCCCAGTGGTGCAGGGACGCCAGCTTCCCAGGCATGGGACGGCGTTGCCCGTGACCAACCACGTGACCCGCGAACTCCACTTCCTTCACGAAGAGTGAGGCTTTGGTGGGCTTGCACACCATGTTGTGCTTGTTCAACTCGCTGAGCACTCGGCGCAGATCCTTCTCATGCGCGTCGATGAGCTCGTCCTCAGTCATGTTCTCCGTGCCGGACCCGATGATGATGTCATCCACGAAGGGATCGGCACAGTCCCGGACAGGACCGAGTAGGTCCTCCATCATGCGCTGGAAAGCGGCGTTGCCATTCTTGGCACCCATAGGCACCACTTTCCACTGCATGGGCCCCAGCGGCGTCGACATCGCTGTGCAGGGCCTGGAGTCCGGGTGTAGCGGCATATGGTGATAACCGTGTTTCAGGTCCAGCACCGTGAAAATGCGCTTTTTCTGTTGTTTTTGGAGGATGGAGTCGATCAGGGGGAGCGAGTACGAGTCGTGCTCGGTCTGCTTGTTCAAACCTCTGTAATCAACCACCAACCTCCACTCGCCCTTCTCCTTCTTGGGCACGATGAAGGCTGGGCTGGCCCACTCACTGTCGGAGGGTTCGATCCATCCCCGCTCAATGAACTCGGCCAACAGCTTCTTCATGGCCTCGGCCCGATCGCCCTGAAGTTGGTACTCCCGATGACGATAGATCTTCGGGTCCGGCTTCAGCTTGATCTTCGCTGTACCAAACCTCCCACGATCTGGAGGGTTCTTGTTGGCGACGCCACTGAATAGCCGCGGATAGGCCTTGATCAGCCTCTCCTTCAGCTCGGCGACCTTCGGGTTCTCCTGGGCCTCTTCAGCCGCTTGCTTCGGTATCGATACAACCGACCGCACTGCGGTATAGGCCTGTTCGGGGTCCGAGTCCGACTTCTCCTCGTCCGATATGCCGTCTTCATCGTCGTGGGTCTCGACTCCCAGACAGTTAATCTTCGAAAATTTACGGCCTCGGGCTGGTGCTCGTCGCTACCGGTTCCCACACTTGGAAAACCCCACGTTGGTGGGTCCGACCCAACCGGACCATCGTATTGGTCCGCGATGTGATCCATGACCCTCGCCACGAACTCATCCTTCTCGTACTTGCCGGTGACCAACATCTTGTCATCCCACCAATGCGGAGATGTGACCATGGCCCGCCTCTTCTTGGCTGCCACACGGTCATGCATCCCCATCCGCATGTAGTTGACGACGTCGTCGATCTCGGCGTGGGACAGGACGTCAATGCCATCAATTGGCTGATCTGTCCCCTCCTTGGGCTCAAACATGACCTTCATGGGCACCGCCTCCACCCTACGGATGAAAGCTTCATCACCCGTGGGCTGGGCTTGGGCCCCATCCACCAGGAGAGCCTTGGTACCCCACGCTTGACCCGGGGAGGGCATTGATACACCCTTGGCGTCGATGAACAACTCCTCCTCTTGCCCGAATGACATCTCGTTCAGGGTGATGGAGTCCAGCGTCGACTTGAGACCCTCCGGCGGACATGGGGTGGATCCTATGCCGGTTATGACCAGGATCCCCTTCGCCCTATCCGCGATGATCTTCTCCACCGTACGTCTGGTATTGTCCAGGGAGCCATGCCAATACATGGGTCCCCACTCCTTCAAACCCCAATGCCTGTGCCAGGCTGAGTCTCCTCGATGCCAATGCCTCGTACACTTCCGCAAAAGTGCGGCATCCCGGGAAGCGAAGACGTCCGTCTCGGGCGCTTCGGCTCCCAGCGTCTGGATCATCCTGGCGTACACTTGCGGCGCCATTCCATACTCCGTGAGCTGAACTCCACGGTCTCCTCTGGACTTGGCACCCACAGCTTGCACCGCTCGGACGATCCGATCCTCTTCCTCAGCACTCCATTGGGATGACCCGCACGCATAATCCGTGGACAGCCATGTGAGGCATTCATCGTCCTCCCGGACCAGCGTTGCGCGATGGGTAAGGGCTCCAATGGCGTTGGCCACCATGAAGTCGTATCCCATGATCATATCCCAATCAGTAATGTCGGCCACGTAGAAGTTCCCGGATAGAGTGCTTCTCTTCGCCTGATCAGGGCGGTTCAAGCGCTCATGCTCCCAGAATTCCATACTGATAGTGGCCTCATGGGTGCCACCACCCATAATCTCTCCGTTGGCGACCTTCAGGCGGACCGGTCTCCGGCTGGGCTGCAGGAATTCCTTCTTGAACAACCCTCTCCGGACCAGGCTCACCTGGGCACCCGTATCCACCAACACATCCACCACCTTCTCCTCTCGTCCGCACCGTACTCGCACTTTCAAGTGCAACTGCCGCTCGTCGCCATGAGGTGTATGGACGACTCTCACGGCATGCAACTCTAGCACGTCCGGGTGCATCAGGACTTCAAGGGTATGGTCACGGATGGTGTAGATCTTGGGTTGGTCCTGCCCGTCCACGGGGCTCTCCGTGGTCGCTCCTTCCTTCTTGCCATGTCCCGTACCCACATGTACTTCCCTTGGCAGGGCGCTCCAGGGGTTGGGAGTGGCGAAGCTCAGTGGTTTTGGCTCTTCCGGAGCCTTCTTCGGCACCCGATGTGCCTTTGCTTTCTCTGGGATTCCACTGATTTTCGGAGGAGAGACCTCCGAGGTCCCACTCCCGTGGGGGCTCCTCTAGACTTGGCTTCCCGCAGCCCCTTCCGGCTGCGATCTGCCAGGACTTTGTCCACCACGTTGCTGGGCTTTGAGTTCCTCCAACGTCCTCAACATGTCCTCAGCAACCTCCTCGATCGACCTCACTCGTCGGTCTTGGCCAGGTCCACCACCATAGCCTCTCCCTCCGCCTTTTCCTTGGCCTTTGCCTTGGCCTTTTCCCCCGTCTCCGCCCTTCGCCTTCCAATCGGAAATCCGCTGCTCCTTGGGCTTCTTCTCGGGGTGGGCGGCAAAGTAGGCATTCTTGTCCGCCTCATATACCTTGCACTGACGATGGTCGTGTGCATGGTTGTTTCCCTTGCCATAACAGACCCAGCACCCGTCGTGCTGAGACCTGTACTCTCGGAACGAGAGCGGTGGGTTACCGATCCTCCTTGGCTCTTTGCCCCTTGGTCCCGCCCGGCTCCATCTGGACCGATCCTGCCCATTGTTCTTCACGTTGTGCGCCACAAACGCGAAGAAATGGGCCTCCTCGTGATCTTCCCGGGACCAGTGGTCTTGGCCACTTCCACTACCATCCTCCACGGAATTGGCCGTGTCCTCCTGGATCTCTCGATGATGGCGGTCTTCTCGGTGGCCTCGTTGTCCATGACCATGTCGATCCTGCACGTGGGCCTCGTTCTTCGCATTGAGCTTCAACTCCACCGTGATGTACTTCACGATCTCGTCCAGGCTCATGCGGGCGAAGATCACCTGCATCCTCAGCGGCTCCCCGCGCCTCCACTCCACGTTATTGAGGCGCAGCAACCTTTGCCCCATGGAGTCTCCAAACACCTCCACATACACGGCGTTCTTCAGTCCCAACATCCGGTTGGGTTCGCCCAGGTTCGTCCTGAAGAACTCCATGATACCCGCATGGGTATCCTCCGCCGCCATAATCCTCACCGCCACGCGCTTCTTCGCCCTCTTCTTCTCCTTGTCCTCCACTCTCCTCTTCCAGTTGCCGGGGAGGACGTCCTTCAGGAGGTGGCGGATCTCGCTGGCCTCGTTCCAATCCTCCACCAGTTTGAGGCATCTGCGGTACTTCCGCAGATACCGGTTCCACTCCCGGACCCGCAACTCACCGCGGTCCAGCGGCAGCGGAATGGACCACAGGTCCTCCAGCTTCTGGTTCGGAGCGTCCACCCGCTCCTCATCCTCCAGCCACTGAAGGCAGGCCTGCTCCGTACGGATCAATCCTTCTCGGATCTGATCCCGCAGCTCCTCCTTCAGGTCCTGCGCCAGGCGGTGTGGGAATGTCCGGCATACCCACTTATCCCGCGGCGCTCCCCGCATCTCGCCGACGACCTCCTCGGCGAAGTCCTCCCAGTCCAGGATGAAGTCATCCAGGTTGGACGGGTTCCCGTCGTAATAGGGGATTTTGATTCCCCTGAGGTCGTCAATCCTGATGGCGTCTCCGACGTCTCCAGCCACCACTCCACCGAGACGGATACCACCTGTGGCCGGGGGGTGTGAGTACACTCCCCGTACATCCCTCTCCTCCATGGAGTTCGGTCCAGTTGGGCCTGAACCCATGGGGTTTGGAATGCGGGAAGGATTTGCTCCATCGGCCGTCCATATCCCCGTATTGGGGTCCTTCGCCCACAGGTTTCCGCCTGGATGACCTCGACCATGTCCGTCGGCGCTTCCCATGCTTCGCCCCTGCATGGTGTGGTTCTCGATCTTCTCTTCCGCATAAACCACCATGTTCGTCGTGATCGGTACGTCCTGAGCGGCATGGGACATCTGTACCGTCAGGCTCCTCGGGTCCGTGGTTACGTGCCCTTCCCGCATGGACCCAGCCGGTGCCGTGTGTTCCCCGAGCATTGTGGATTCGCTGAACATGGGAACAAACGGCAGCGCACCCGGGTCAACACGCGGAGGCGCATATGGTGCCTCTGCAGGGCCGCCCATGGGTTTCTCCATGGCGCTCCTGAGGGTCTTAACCCGCTCCACCAGCTCTACCGCGGCCGGCTTTGCCGGGAGCTCCGGACCCGAGGCGAGGGGCTGTCGCTCCTCTAGCCTTTTCAGGCGTCCCGACATGTCCTCCACTAAGTGGAGGAGGCTGTCCACCACTTGCTGCTGCTTCTGCAGGGCCAGCTCCAGATTCTCCCGGTACCGGGCCTGATCCGCTCGCAGCTCCTCCATGTGGTTCTCCGCGGCCGACTGGTCGTCCAGGATCCCCGCGACGTCCTCCTCTAGAGCGTCCTTGGCGTTGTCCAGGCGGTCAAGGTGTCGCACGATGGCGTCCATCCCCATCTTCGGGTACTTGCCCATGAGGAAGGACACGTGCTCGCAGTGGCACACAGCGTGCTTTCCGCCGGATTCAGCGCATCCCGCGGTTCCCGGCACCTCAGACTCATCGCCCATGGGCGTATCGCCTATGGCGTCCGTCTCTGGTCCCGTGTGCCGGGGCACAGGTGCCGTCCGGGCCCTGGCTGGCCTCTCCAAGCCCTCGGCGTCGTGCTGCTGGGCGGGCTCGGGGGCCGTATGCGCCCTGGCCATCGGCGCGGGCGTCTCCGACTCCGAAGGTGGCTCGTATACTGTCCGATAGCCCTCGGAGTGCCCCTCGGATTCCCACAGCCTGACCGGGCTGGGGTCCGTGTCCATAGCCCCGGCTTCCCTTGCCGCGGACTTGGGTGACCCGCGCTTCCGGTAACGCCGGGCCCGTCCTCCACTGCTGCCTGAATGGCAGGCCTCATCAGAGTCCTCCGCGGCGGAGCGGAGGTTGCATGCCTTTCGGCAGCGACGCTCACACATGGAGACCAGGGCCTCCATGTCACGTCCTCCTCTTCCCGAATGTCATTCTTCTCTTCGGGCTTCAACTTCCGGAGTTCGCCATGCTCTTGAACGTCTCGGTCCCTCTATGGCTCCAATCTCCGGCGTGGTCTCCACCGAGTCCACAATACGCACCCGGGGCGTACTTGGGCAGGGCTCATGAGGGCCCAAGTCCCCGGGTCGGCGGTAGGTAGGGGCAGCAGGTAAGCCTCTGCTACCATAATGAAGGTCCGTACCAGGACCGGCCCCCGCTGTGCCCCTTCCGCCTGTCACCCCTGCTGACTTGCTCCTGATCAACGATTGCATTTCTCAAAACCCTCAAAGTCCAGGGTCCAAAATCCAAAAATATAGAAAATAAAATCCTCCTTCAACCCTGAATAGCAACCAGATCCAACAAATACAGCAATAACCCAATTCACAATCCAAATCAGGCTGCGGGCTTCCGTTCAGCACACCGGTATTCCCACGGTGGCGGGCATGTACAAGAATTGCACCAAGGAAGAAAGCCCTGAAATTGGCATATGAACACAAATAAAGCAAAGTTGGGGAAAGAGGTAAACAGACATATTCACAACCAATAACCCCTCATTCCCTGGACTCAAGACCTTCCCTTGACTCACCCACATATTACCCTGAACCAGGTCAAATGAGATGGCTAAATGCCATGTGTCACAAGTCATTACACAAACCCCAAAAATGTGTTCACTCCCAAGCCTCTAAATCCTAGCCCAATAGGGGAGGTGGCGTGTCATGGCCTAGAGTGGCACTCAGGACCATGCCCTACCCTGACATAACCTTGGTTGGACTTGGCATCAAATGGGCTTAGAGAAATGACCTATGGGTTTGAACTCATAACATGCCAAAAAACTGCCAATTCACACCATATTGGCCATATATCAAATATATGCTCAAAATTGAGGTTACCACTTATCCGAAGGCTCAAAGCATGCATGGAATCGAAGTCTACCATTCATGGAGGATATAGAACAAAGGTCAATGCCCATGTACATCCCCACTTTACCCTCGAAACCCCTTCGGATATGGGCGCCACGCACTGCCCAAGTCAGCCCATGATCTTGAGACCAATTCTTGTGATCCTTCGTGCGCCTAGCCAAATGGAGTACACGATCCGGCATATGGTGGTGTTCAACTCCAAAGCATATGCCAACATATGAACAACATACCATGGTTCGACCCTCCATAGGCTTCTTGCTGTTTGCTGACCAGGTAAGTACACAAAACGCACAAATGAGCAAAAATTGAGGTCAAAAACATGAAAATATGACCAAACACAAAGTTGTCATGATAGTATATCTCTATCCTCACCCATGATATCCGCTCATGGTTCCATACACAAATGATTGGAACCATTTGCGAACAATTCCCCCACTTGGATCCCCAATCCGGCGCATGGAGATACTTTCGCCACCCATATCTACATGCCCCATGAAAATGGGAGTGCACTCATGGATCTCTCTGCCAAACATACCATGAGCAATACATATGCGGTAGACTTGGTCTAGCGCTTTGAATTCCACAATTGAGACATGGGCAAAACCCTTGTCATGTATGGCTCCCCATCTCTTCGGCCACACGAAGATATATAACATGGGTGTGAGCATATCAAGACATATACCATGCATATAAAACATACCCTCAAAAGTGGCTCCCACCATGATATGCCATGTCCCTCCATGGACATAACTTCACGTTAAAAATGCGTAGGAACCCAAGGAAAGTATCTATGCAACCCCAACACTCATGCGGTACACTCGAAAGTCGCATTAAAATATTCGGTTGCACGGTCCAAGAGTTATATATCACTTTATACCCTCTTGACCATTATCCCTTGCTACACCGGGCATGTGTACACACCAAAGGCGTTTGATGCTTCCTAAATTAAGTTGAGAGTAAGGCGCTTGCAACCCAACCTTCCCTATTCTCTTTCCTCACACTCGCGCGTAGATATGGCCATTCAAAGTGGTCACACGATTCGCTTTTGTTTCCCTTATATCTCCAAGTCAAATGGGTGGCAAGTATAAGGGAAACCTGATTCGGGCATAGGGAAAAGAGTATGACCACTCGAAGACGACAAAAACGAGTGCGGCGATGTCGAAGCGAAAATCCGATTTCGACATCGCGAAAAATTCTGATTAAAATTTCGAGTGCTTATTTAGAGAATTGCGGAAGCAACGAACCCTTTGCTGATGAAATCTGACCCTTCAACGGAATATCCGCCAAAATATCTGGAAATAACAGTTAACCAATCGGTTAACGCAAAATCGCGAGCCAACTGACAGTCGCCGATACATTGACTATCAGAACGAAAGCCTGAAAAATTACGGAAACATCATGATAATAAAACCCTGTTGATTCCTGATATTCCGATATTTAAATCTCCGCTGGTGGCGCCTCGGTTCTGAATATGGCCGCTCATAGCCGGAATGGCCAAACTTATCACACTATCACATCGGGTTAGATCAGGTGGATGGGAGAGTATGATATCAGCCAATGGCGGCTTGCCGGCACATAGATACACACCCCAAGTGACCCCAAGATGGCCACGGGGGTCCGAACCGGCTTCAGTGGGCACAGGGGGTGCCGCTGTTGGTGCGCAGAGGGCTCAGCGTTGTGCAGGACAAGAAGGTGGGAACGAGGGGACGAAGGGCGGTGTATGATGTGGCGACGGAGCATCGCCAGGGAGGTATCATCAACTGCCATGTCCCACATGGGAGGAGGGTCAAAGAGTATGTGGCGCAGCTGAGGAGGGAGTACGTCAGGGCGCTGGAGAGGGGGCCAGTCATCGTAGTTGGAGACTTCAACTACGATCCCCGGAGGAGGGGCGCGGAGACGGAGGTGTACCGCGAGGTGCGGAAGTTTGTTGAGGAAATGAGGCTGCAGGTAGTGCCGGGTAGCGCCGGGCCCCTCACACCACCCGGCACCGGAAGGCAGCGCGCCGTCGCGGATAGACGCGGTGTACGCGGACCCCAGCTGGCTGAAGGGGATGACGGCGGGATACATGGTGGGGCCGGAAGAAATGCAGGACAGGAAGGGGCATTGCCCCATGATGGTGACTGTGGACGTGAAGGTGGGGGAGCCCGGGGAAGAACAGGAGGATGAGCAGGGGTTGGACGAGGAAGGCGTCAGTCTGCCGCCAATGGTGAAGTGACCGGAGGAGGGGGACGAGAGGTGGCAACAGTGGGGGCAGAGGGTACACACCAAAATGAGGCAGGGGAAACAAGTACATCAAGCCATGAGGAGGGCAGCGCGGATATGCGGGTTTACCAAGCAAGGGGGGGAGTCGCAGGCACAGCCCAAGCTGCAAAGGCTGGTGGCCACACTGAGGAAACGGCAGCAAGAGGAGGTCGAGGCACGGGCGCGAGGAGAGGGGACGGAGTGGCAAACGGAGGTGACACAGGCAAAGAAGAGGGTGCGAACGGCGAGGAGGGCTGTGAAGGAGGAACACGAGAGGATATACCAGAAAGTGGTGGCGGAGCATGAGAGATACATGGAAAGGGCGGTGCCGTACAAGTCGCTACGGTACGTCAGAGAGCTCGCTGAGGCTGGAAAACCAAAGGAAATCAGGGCGGTGAGACTGCAGTGTGGCAGGGTCACTGGCAACAAAAAGGAAGTGCTGGAGGAGGTGGCGCAGAGTTTCAGGAGGCAGCACAACCAGGGGCAGCAGGAGCTAAGCGGGATCACAAGGAGAATGGTAAGGGCATTACCGCGGGTGTTCACAGCAGAGCAGAGCGAGGACATACACCGCAGCAGGGTGACGCTAGGGGAAATTAAAGAGGCAGTGAAGGCTCTCAAGGGGAAAAAGAGCCCGGGACTGGACCAGCTGGTGGCGGAGGTGTACCAGCACCTGGAGGCGCCGGAGCTGGATGGTCTAGCGGGGAGGGTCACGGAGGTGTTGCGCACAGGCGAGCCCCCAAAGGAAAGGGGGGGCAAGGTGCGGCCCCTGTACAAGAAGGGGGATCGGCTCAGGCCGGGGAACTGGAGACCAATATGCTGTGCCGTCACAGAGGCCAAGCTGGTCTGGATGGTGATCTTCGGGAGGATACAGCGGCGGATATATGCAGCGGGGGTCATACCGGACAATATGTGGGGGTCAGTGCCGGGTAGGTCCACACAGGAAGCAAGCTTCCTGTACGATATGTACCTCGATGATGAGGACCTAGAGGCGTTCATGGCGTCTGTGGACGTGAAGGGGGCGTTCCCCAAAACGCCGCATAGGCTCATAGAGGAGGTGTGGCGACAGCTAGGACTCCCATATGGTGACTTCGTGGAAAAGTACCTGCGCTCAAGGAGGTACACGGTCGCCACGGGGAAGGGGTGTACCGAGTGGGTAACCCCAGGCAGCGGGGTGCCACAAGGCGGGGTGGAGGGCCCGTTCCTGTACTTACTGGCCATTCTCCCCCTGATGAGTTGGATAGCGCGGGAATATCCACAGCTGGCACGGGCGCCACACACGTCGCCGGCGCAGGCGTATGTGGATGATGCGGTACCCATGGCGCGGGATGAAAAGGCACAACAGGTGGTACAGGACCTGATGCAGAGGTACGGGAGGGATAACCACCTTGTCTGGAGCGCGGAGAAGTCGGCGGTTCTGAGGAGGGGTGGGGAGGAAGGCATGGCGCTGGATGTAGGAGACGGAGTGGCATGGCTGGAGAGGGCAGAGGAAGCGCTGGTGCTGGGACATGTGCAGGGCATGGAGGCGAGGGGGGTCAGGCTACCTGACAAATTAGTCAGGGGGTTCAGGGCGATGCTGGTGGTCCTGCGGCATCACCCCCCGTCAGTGCAGACGACCCTGTACTACCTGCGGGCGGTGCTCAATGCGGCGGTAGGGTACCAGGGGATGCACCTCCCATACTGGAGGGAGCAGCTGGAGGAGGTGGAGGGAGAAGTGCGGAGGCTCATCAGAGGGTATGAGGGGATGCCCACAGAGGTGCCGTGGTGCGTGTTGCGGTCGCCGACGGCCTACTATGGAGGAGGGATGCCCACGGCGGGGGAGGCGTACAGGGCGCACACCGCGAGGACGCTGAGCAGGATGTGCCACAATCAGGAAGAGGTGGTGAGACGGGTGTGCTATCACGCGGTCGCAGAGGTTCAGAAGGAGGAGAACATGTGCCCGCGCTATGTGTGGCACCGGCGCAGGCGGTTGGTGGCGGGGAAGAAGGAGCGCATGTGGCGCGCCCTGCAGGCAGTGTTGCCGGGGGAGAAACACATGCTGGCAACCAACAGGACGTGCGGTAGGTGGGGGCCAATCCTGGTCCTGGACACGGACTTCGGGGGGGCGACACATGGGACGGTACGGTGGATCAGGAAGGAAGGAGTGAACATGGAGGTGCTGCACGTGCGCAGAAAGGATATGAAGGAGTACAAGAAGGCGGGGCTGCACCATGCGGAGCTCTATCGGGACACCAGGGTGGTGGAATGGGGTGTATACAGGTGGATGATGAGGAGAGCAAGAGGACAAGAGGACTGCGCAAGGTGGAACAGGAGGATGCGCGCGATGTGGAACGAGTGGGTGGCGCTGTGGGGGATCCAGCAGAGGAAGCCAAGAGGCGGGAGAGGAGAGGGGGCGCAGCAAGAGAGAGTGGTGCTGGACAGGGGAGAGAGGGACAAGGCCAGACCGGGAATACTGTTGTGTGCGCCGCTAGGACTCAAAGGACCTAGGGGGAAGGTACAGAGTGCGGCCGGGCAGTGGTATGATGTCCATGCAGATATGTTCCGGAAAGACAACATCCCGGCAGAGGCAGGACAGGGGGACCAGTGCTGGAGGTGCACCAAGGAGGCAGGGCAAATCCCGTGGCCAGTCCTACGAATGACGGCGTGGGCATTCCCGAACGGGACCATGCGCACTACGGACGCCAGGGGGCAGTGGTGGGGGCCGGTGCTGTGGCTGCCCAAGGAGGTGCGGGAGGATGAGGAGGCCCAGGGGGACGTGGAGGTCTGGTGGGGAGAGGAAAGGGAGGGGAAAAGAACAGGGGTCCAGTTTGGATGGGACACAGTGCGGGGACTACAAGAAGAGGATGATGGGGTGGCGGTGAGTTCACGGATGACAGACACGGGGAGGCCCGACGAGGAGGCGCCCATAGTGCCCGTGGGCCACAAGTGTGGAGAGAGTGCGAGGAGGATCAGGCTGACGGTCCACAGGTTGCCAGCAGACAGGGTATGGTACCTGGTTCTGGTACAGGCATACCTAGAGCAGGGCAGGGCGAAAGGGGACAGGGCATGGTGCCACGGAGTGGTGGTGACGAAGGGATGGAAGGCCAGGACAGACAATAAGTGCGCGGTGTACAGAGGGGTAAGAGAGCTAAGCATCGGGGATGGGGTTCGAGAGTATGGCATTGGGAAGCACAAAATGTACTGCCACTACCCGAGGGAGGTGGTGCGCATACCGGAGCCCACAAAGGAGAGGGTGGTGCTATTTCTGGACGGGTCCGGGGTGGAAGGACAGCCGCCCATGGCGGGGGCAGCGGCGGTAAGGGTCAAGGGGGTGGGACAGGTGACGGAGAGTGTGGTGGAGAAGATGGTGTACGGAGCAGCGTCCCATGGAGAGGTGCAGGCGGTGGCGGACGTGGTTGGGGAGATAGGGGAGGACGTACGGGAAGTGTGGATGGTGGGGGACGCGGAGGCGGACATGGCGTCCCTCAGGAGACTGGCCAGCAGGCCACTGCATGAGGCCCTGGGCACGGGACTGTCGTCACAGGTGTACGCGATATGGCACGGGCTGGAGATGAAGAAAGTGCCCCTGGTCATACACCTGGTGAAACAGGAGTCACACAGGGCGGGAGTGGGGAATCATGAGGCAGATGGGGCGGCGCAAGCGGTGGATAAGGAGCAGGATCCAGAGTGGAGGGTGCCAGAGGGCAAGGGGCACCACCACTTGGTGCATATACCTCCAAGGGTCGGGGAAGGGGAGAAGGCCAGGTGGGTGGTGGAGGAGGACAGAGGCAAGCAGGAACTAAAGGTGTATCCACAGCTGGTGCACATGCTAGCCAAAGTACGAGGGGGGCCGGAGGTGGTAGAGCTGACCGAGTACTTGGAGGGCAAGGTGGGACAGCGGGTCCATTACCCCAATGTGCTGAGGCCGGAATCGCTGCCCAAGAGGCTGCAAACCAGAAGGCTGCAGGCGATCACGGGGCAGGTGCCGGTGCGTGAAACGATCATGAGGTGGTACAGACATAAGGGTATGGACCTCCCGGAGGAGTACATGCGATGCCACTGTGGCCAAGGGCAAGAAACATACGAACACTTCATGCGGTGTGCACAGTATAAGGGGATCGAGGAACCACTGGTTCGGGATCAGGACGTCCCGTTACTCAAGAAAGGTGCGAGAGGCAGAAGCGCGGTGGAGAGAGAGCTGGGGAAAGAGGGGCACCGCAAGGGACTATGGCACATGGTGATAGTGAAACCGCTGTGGCGGGCGCTGCAGGAGCCTACAGTGGCGCCGGAGGCCATGGCGCACAGGCTGTTGCGGCGTATGGTGGAACATCTCCAGGAACGCATGGCGTGCAGAGAGACGCAGTTGGAGGCGCAGGCGGAAGACATGCGTGATCCAGTCACCAAGCGGGTGGAGATGGCGTTGATCAGGTACAACCCAAAAATCACGGAGATGGAAGTACGGAGGCGGCCAGATTGGCGGCCAAGGCGGTCAGGGGGAGAGACGGGAATGGAGGACAGAGAGGGAGATGAGCAGAGGGAACGCCTGATGGCACGCAGACGAAAGAGAATCCGGCAGATATGAGGGCGGGAAGGGTGTACGGTTTCGCCGCACAGGGGGACGTCAGGAAGGGGACCGGAGGGAAAGGGACAGCGGAAGCGCCCGTCGCATGGACTGGAGCGTCCGGGACTGGGCACGCAGAGTCGTAGGGCGGAGCAAGAAGCGGGGAAAGTGAAGCGGGGACGAGGACGGCGACAGTGCAGACTGCGGCAGAGAGAGTGCGACAAAAAGACGCCCCGGATTGGAGCATCCGGGGAGGAATGAAGCACGGCGCTAGCCCCCGGACTGGATCGTCCGGGGGTAAGCCCGGTGCCACAGACTGGAGCGTCCGAGGCAACTGAGAGAATACAAAAAAAAAAAAGGCGCCCCGGGTTGGAGCATCCGGGGCGGAAAGAAGCACGGCATCAGCCCCAGGACTGGACCGTCCGGGGGTGAACCCGGTACCACGGACTGGAGCGTCCGAGGCAACAGGGAGAATATGACAGAGCACCCCACGCGTAGGGCGCGCGAACGGCGGGGGTAAAGGGCGGGGGAGGTGGGGGACAACGGCGACAGGGCGCAGGGCTCAAGCGTGATCCCATGTGCAGCGCTATGTCACAAATGCCTGACCCACAGCCCAGCCAGCCGCCGACGGTGCGGGCAGCAGTGGCCCGCATGCAGGCGGGCGCAGCCCCGCGGCCCCCCTCTCCGGCGTCCTCGGCGACGTCTGCGGGCCCGTCGTCGCCCTCGTCTCCGGAGAGCCCGGAGATCGTCAGGGAGGAAGGGCCGGGCGCTACAAGGCGACGAAGGGGGGAAGGAGCCGTGGTGGGGAAGGAAGAGGGGAAGGAAAAGGGAGGACAGGCGGAGGCGGGGAAGGGCGGGGCAGAGGGGGTGGCGGCGGGGGCAGAAGGGCAAGGGGAGGGGCAGGGGCAAAGGGCAGCGGAAGGGCCAGGGGCGGACCCGTTCAGTGTCGGGGATGTGAGGGCGGACGTGGATGTGAGGAGGAAGGAGAGGAGGAGTCAGAGGGAGTCGGTAATCGCCGACATCCTCGAGGTGTCGGAGGATGAGGGGGAAGGGGCGGGGAGGACGGCGGTGGAGGGAGGCCCAGGACAGCCGTCGGTCCCAATGTGGCGGCGACTGCCATGAAGTCCATCCTCCCGGAGGTGCGGAGGCAGGAGGAAGGCAAGGGCGGACGAGGGCAGCTAGAGGCGGGAGGGGCAGGGAGCGGAGACAGCAGCGTGAGCACCGGAGGGAGAGGGCGGACGGGCAAGGGAGGGAAAGGGCAGGCAGGGACGACGGGGGCTGTACACGCGAAGGGACACCTGGCAGGAAAGGGGGGAAAAGGAAGTGGACGGGGGCGACAGTGGCCGCAGCCCCAACGCTCCTTCAGGCAGCCGCCGCCGAGGTTGCTCCCAGGGGTCAGTGCGGCGGTAAGGGCGGAGGAGGAGAGGGAGGCGCGCCGCCAGCAGGCGGCGCGGTACGAGGCGCTGGCGCACGTGGAGCACCAGCGCCGTCGCCGCCAGCCCCCAGGGCAAGGGCCGGACACCATCTACCAGTTGGAGATGGAGCCGGGGAGCACGGGGATAAGGGGGGGGCAGGCGGAGCAGAGCAGCGCAGCGGTGCAGGGCAGTGGTGCGGAACAGGTAGAGGCTGGCAGGGGCAAGCAGAGGAAAGGGGCGGGGCAACAAGGGCTACAGGGGAAGGGACAAGGGAAGGCGGGCCTCCACGGAGTAGGCGGCAAGGGACGCGGGGCGATGGGGCAACAAGGCAAGGGGCAGGGGAAAGGGGGTGGCCTTGGGTACATGGGCTCGCCAGTGTTCCCAGGGGCGGGATTGGGATGGTGGGGAGGTGTAGTCCCGCCAGCCGTCCCACCAATCGTCCCACCGTTTCCGCCGCCGCCATACCCGGCGATGGGGATGATGTACCCGCCCCTGCCGATGTACCCGGGCATGCAGCCACGGGCGCACATGCAACAGCACCAGCAGGCCGGTGGGACAGCGTGGGGAGCGCAGGAAGGGAAGGGAGAGGAGCACAGGAGGGCGTGGGAGAGGTTCGGGGAGGCGGAGAGGAGCCTGCGGGAAGGGAGGCCAGAGACAGGGGTGAGGTGGGCGGAACGGAGGAGGGGAGGACGGAGGGGACCGACAGGCCACAGGGAGGGGAAGCACAGGCAGTGGAGGAGCCGCAGAGGGCGTGGGCGGACCTTCGGAGGAGGCAGGAGGGGGATGAGAGGGCGGAAAGGGAGGGAGGACGACAAGACGAGGGTAGGGGGCGGGAGGATACCCCGCTGGTGCCGTTCCGACGGCCGGTTATCCCAGCGGAGCAAGAGGGAGAGATGCAGGAGAGGGCATGGAGGCGGATCAGGGGGGAGGCGGCGAGGCTGGCGGACAGGGAGAGGGCGGTGGCGGCGCGGGAGCGCAGGGTGCGGGAGGAGGAGGAGGCGGGGGCCCGGGGGGGCCGCTGGGTCCTCCCGGATCCGGAAGGGGACACCCCCTCCACGGACGTGGAGGGGCAGTCGCCGTCAGGGAAAAGGGCCAGGGAGGAGGACAGGGAGGCAGGGCGGGAAAGGGGAAAGCGGCGCAGGGGGGAGGAGCGAGGGGCAGGGGAGGCGGAGGGGGCACCGCGGCTGGCCAGCCCCAGTCCGGAGCCGACGCCGACGGACTGGGACTCGGAGTCCCCGCCGCCGCGGCAGTATGCGCCGCCGCCGGTGCGGAGGAGACCCGGGACGGTCGCGGGGTGGGCGGAGGGGGACGTGGCGGAGCTGGCCCGCTACGTGAAGTGGGCGGGGAAGACGAGGGGAAAGCGGGATAAGAGGGGGCCCCGCCCCTTCAGTGACCTGGTCGGCAGGGCGGGGAGGCCCGGGGAAAGGGGGCCGGAGATGGAAGAGTGGCGGTGGAGGAGGATGCTGGGGGCGACGCTCCCGGGGGTGCGCCTGGACTGTCCCCAGGAGAAGGGGAAGAAGCCCAGGGTTGAGATGCTGCGAGAGCTGTTGCAGCGGGAGGGACAGTACGGTGGCGACGCGTAGGGCCGGGCAGGGACAGGAACGGGGAGCGCTAGGGGCAGGGGGCCAGGGGCGTGCGGAGGGACGGGCAGATGGGATGCCGGGAGGCGGACGCAGGGGGTCGGCGGAGGTGGAGGAGGGTGAGGAGGGGATGTGACAGACAAGAGGAGGGGAGGAGGGGAGCAGAGAGGTGCAGGTGTGCAGAGGAGGACAGGGACACGGCTGACAGTGGAGGGGGATGTGGTGATGGAGGACGCGGACGAGAACCCCAAGCGGAGAGCACAGGACCAGCGGCGGGGGAGAGGGGAGAAGGGGCGGCGGAGTACGGGGGCGCAGGCGAGTGCGGAGGAGGCAACCGGGCAGTGGGACGCGCGACGTATCGTTGGTACGGTGAGCAGAGTGGGGCAGAAAGGGCGGCAGACGGGAAGCAGTATCGTGGTACGGTGACGGAGCCGAGCGCGAGGTCTTGACTGGCGAGAACGGCCGGCGAAGGCGTGGAGCAGCGCGGCGCCAGGGCTCGGACTTGCAGCTCTCTGCGTGGCAGGAAGGTGCGGCGTTGAAAACATTGAGCTTACATGCACCATGCTCCGAGGGGTTGACCACGCCAGGCCTTGGTGACCGGGCTCCACAATGCAACTGCAGCGGCGGGAATTCGGCAAGCGTCTCCAGCGCATGGGGGGTACAGGGCCACAGACCAGACCACAGATACACCCACCCCCCACCTACTCCGCCAGGCCACCCTGTATGCACCAGCGCACACACAGACTGCACATGCAGGCGCCCAGGCGCTGCCCACACCCCTCCTCTGTGTGGCTGTATGTTGACCTCCGAAAACCCAGTACCCACTGGGGTTTTTAAATCCTAAGGACTTAAATAACCCAGGGCCGGTGGCAGCGGCCCACAAGGGTGACTCTGCCTGCCCCACCCCGCACGACCGGGTGACCCGGAAACACAGGTGTGTGGCCGAGAGGGGCCAGTGCAAGCGAGCATGCCAGTGCGACGGAGGAAGCCAAAGTGGGACACATCAAACGCTACGCCCCAAACTCAGTCCGAAGGCAACAATGCCCTGAACCCTGTAGAAGCAGCCCGACTCTTACCCCATCCAGGGACGAGGGAAGGGACGAACTGCAAAGCACTGTCTGCGTGACACGGACAATCATGGAACTGAGTAGGCGATGAGGGTCGTGAGGCAGGCGCGGCTGGAGCTCAGTGGCGGGTACACACCTGACCAATCGAGGCCCCCCCCCCACACAGGGCGCCAGGCAGCCAGGATGGGGTGAGAGGAGGGGACCGAGGGAGCACCCAGGGGAAAGGGAAGGGGCGAGAGGGAGGGGCACGGGTAGGGCAAACGAGTGGCACACACGAGTGACAGCGATGCACGGGCAGGGAGGGCAGACGTGCAGGCAGGGTCGACTGCGAGAAAGAGAAAGGGAGGGGAGACAGGCGAGAGAGGGGGCGCAGGGCAGCGGGACCAGGGTAACACGAAGAAGAGCAGAGGTCACACGCAGGGCGCGCGGGAGCAGCAAGGAGCGCGAGCACAGAACAAAAAAAAAACAACGGCGGGACGGGCGGACACACAGGAAGGGCACAAAGAGGAGGCAGGGCACGGGAGGTGGGGGGCACAGGGGGCCAACGAGGGCGCAAAGGAACACAACGTCTCTCTCAGAGAAGCACCATGCCGATGACCCGCATAGAGCCGTACCGGCCGCCCCGCCCGACCATCAGGGAACTGATGGAGGGGCGGCCGGCGGGAGAGGACGACAGGGGAGTTCCCCCGAAGGGGTGTCTGGGGAGGCCCCCCAGGTCGGCCTACAGGACGGAAGATAGGGCAGAGGCCCTGAGGCACGTGAGGGCGCGCGAGATACAGCCTTGGCGCGGAAACGACCAGCGGCGAGCACACGGAGCAGCGGAACAACACTAAGAGGGCGGGCAGGAGACAGAGGGGAGGGGAGGGTAGAGAGGGGAGAGAGCAGATACATGTACAGCAACGCGGGCTGAATGGCTGGGTCGCCCGGCATGGCCGGGGACCGCCAGGGGCAACGCCACAGGATGGCGGAGGGACTGGACGTGAGCACCGAACAGAAACGAGATGGCGATGCAGTGTTGTTGTGCGTGCATGCAGGGAGGAGGGAACCAAGCGGAAAAAAAAAAGGCAAAAAAAAGGGGGGGGGAAACAAACGCGGACAACACCACAAGGAGGCAGGACAGAAAAGGACGAGTGGCTAGGGCCACGTGACGGCCCCAGGTGACTAGGACAGCTAGGGAGACGGCACAGGAGGGAGGGGCGGGGGAGGGAGGGGAGCGATCCTTGCTAGGCGCATGAAACGGTCCCCGGATGGATCAGGATCCAGTGGGCCCGCGCCACGGGGTTGCTGGCGGCCCGGTGGGGTATAAACACGGGATGAGGGATGGGATGGGGCCGCAAGACAGCCCGGGGGAGTAGGCCAGGGCGGCGGCACAGGGGAAAGGGACGGGCGCCGGAAGGGAGCGACCCGTGCTAGGCGCACGAAACGGTCCCTGGAAGGAAGAGGCCCCAGTGGGCCAGCGCCACAGGGTAGCAGGCGACCCGGTGGGGTATAAACACGGGATGCAGGGACAAGGGGACGGGGCGGGGAAGGGCGTGTGGCTAGGGCCCCACAACGGCCCGAAGGGGTAGGGAGTCCATGGGACGCTGGGAGCAGGCCGGTGCCGGGATGAGGCAACGGGGAATGTGACATGGCAAGGGCAGGGAGGCCGAAAGCGCCAAGCAACAGCCCCATGGGATTCGGAAACCAGTCGCCATGGAGTGGTGAACCATGGGCCAACCATGGGGAACCTGGCCACGGGAAGTTGGGAAAATGCCCTGAACTCCGGGACTGCCATGAGGTGTCCGCAGGGGTGAGGGTTGACCTTGAGATCCCCGGGTCAACGGCCTGAGTACAAGTAGGTTCACGCGTGAGCGGGACCAGGGGGAACGTGGAAATGGTCGCCTCCTGGCCTCCAGCCGTGGATGGACGATAACCAAGTGCATCCGGGAGCCGAGTGGGTACTCTAGCCCCCGAGGGATGGGGAGAGGTGGAATGTGGTTGACAGAGAGAAATGCTCCGCTGTCGGCGAGGGCTATCCACAGGAAACCCGCCTGCAGGCGCCCAATAGGCTGTGCTAGGGGGGGAAGGCCGGGGGATCCTTCAAAGGGTGACCGGAAGGAGCTGAAACCGTGAGGGCAGCGACTGAAGGAAGCCTACCACCGGTCATGCCCCAAGGAAACCTGGTTGAAGTTCTCGGCCGTGAGGTGAGACAGGGGTCGCCAGGGGAACTGATGGTGGAGAGCACTCCTTCCAGCCAGAGGCGGCCACCATGTAAAACAAACAAGGAGGAGTCAGATGAGGCTTCGGATGCGGCCGCCCTTACTTACTTACTTACTACTCGCCAGTGGGACCCCCTTGGACTGGCGCGGTGGCTGCCTAGCTTTGGGGTTGGGGCGTGGCGCAGTGCGCCACTACTGCCTTGGCGGGTGCAGTGCTCTGGCCGTGTGTGCGCGGCGCTCGCGGCCGGTTCGGGGGGCCCGGGCCGGTGCCTGGTGTCGTGTCTCCCCCGTTTCCCCCTTCTCGCCCCGCGTGCCCCGCGCTGTGTGTGGCGGGCCCTCCCGTTCGGATGTCCCTTACCCTCGCCCGCTGGTACGCCATTCCATGCGGTCTGTGCGTTCCGCGAGCTCGGTCCGGTTGCACTTCTGGTATTCCCTGCGTGCCCTTTGTGTGTGTGTGCGCTCGCTCTCCCGCGGCGTCCGCGCCCCCCCCCCCCTCCCCCGGCTGGTGTGGCACGCGCACCTCACGCGGTCCCGGCGCTGGGCGCTGGTAGGGCCGTTCAACGCGGTCTGTGCCCCTCCGCGTGTCCCGCCCTGTTCCCTTGCTCCGTTTGGCGTGCTTGGGGGGGGGCGGCCCGGTTCCGTTTCCCCCCTACCTGGCTTGGGGTGTGCGCCCCCCGTGGGGCGGGTCTGCGTGTCCGGGAGGTTCCCGTGCCGGGGGGTGGGGTGGGGGGGGGGGGGGGGCAGCCCGTGCGCTGTGCCCCCCGTTTGTGCGGCCTGGGGGGCCAGTGGGGCGGGGGGTTGCTCTGCCTCGCTCCGTCCCTCTGCCTTCCCTGGGCAGGCAACAAATCGGGCGTCACCTGCGTCGTTCTGGTCATGGAGGGCGTGGCCTCCATATCGCTCCGGTTCGTGTGGCGCCCTGGCGCGTTGGCGCAAGTTGGCTTGTTCTCCGCGGTTCCTGTGGGAGCAGGCGGCTGGGGCGGGGGGGCGGGCCTTGCTCCGGCCCCCCTCTCGGGCGCCGCAATTCCGCCGGGGGGAGGGGGGACATCCCCTCTGCCTCGGGGGGGTGGGGACCGGCGCCCCCTGTGGCTTGCGGGCCGGTGGGGGGGGGGGTCGCGCCGCGGCCCGCCTGCTCTCCCTCTGGGGGGCGGCCTGCGGTTCCCTCCCCTGCCCCCCCCTCGTCGCCGGCGCATTCCCCCCCCGGCGTGCGCGTTCGGTCGGGGTCCCGGGGCCGCCCCGTGTACCGGGTGCGGCCTGCCTGGCGGGGGGGGGGGGGGGGGGGCTGCTCGTGGACCGCTCCCCCAGGGGCTCCGACAGACCCAACCCCTCCCTCCGCCCTCCCCGAGTGGGCAACCAATGCTCTGGTCATTGGGGGCGCGGCCCCCATACTGTTCCGGTTCATTGTCGCGTGCCGCTCCCGGGCATCGTCCGTGCGTCGCTCCGGCGCGCTGGTGCGGGCTCACCCGTTGGCCGCGACCCCCGCGGGAGCAGGCGGTGGGGGGCGCCGGGGCGCGCAGCGTGCGGGTCCAGCTGCGTCCCCCCCCAGGCGTCGCAGTCCCTTCTGGGGGAGGGGGGACGTCCCCTCGGCTTGGGGGGGGCGGAGGGCCGGCGCTCCTGCGGCTCGCAGGCCGGGGGGGGGGGCGGGGGGGGGGGGCGCTCCGCTGCACCCCGTTCCCCTGCCCGGTTGGGTGGCCCGTGGCCCCCGCCTCTGTCATCCTTTGTCCCCGGCGCACCCCCCTTGGGTATTCTTGTGCTGTGGGGGTGGCTGGGCGGCAGTGCGCGTCGGGCGCGGCCCGGTCGGCCGCCAGTGGGTCACTGCGGCGGGGGGGGGGAGGGAGGGGGGGGGCGTGGTCTCCTCGCTCTGGCCCGCGCCCCCGCATTCCCCAGGCCGGCCTCTGAGTCGGCCGCTCCGTTTGCGCTTTCCTGGGTGCTGCTGCTCCGTTGTCGGTCGGTAGCGGGTAATGCGGGGGCGTGCGGGCGGTCCACTGGGGGCGATTTGCGCGCGGCTGCGCTTGCGGCGGCCGCGGTGTTCCCCCCTCTGGGTGCAGCGGCCCCCCCTGGGGGGTGCGGGGCCGCTGTCTCTCCGGCCGGCCTCCGTCCGCTCTTGGGCGGGGGGGGGGGGGGGGAGGGGGGGGCCCCCTGGTCCTCTGACGCCGCCCTCCGACGGCCGCGGGGGGACGGCCTGGCAGTTCTGGCCCTGGGGGGCCAGCCGTCGGCTGGGGGGGCGCACTCTTCCCCCGCCCCCCTCTACCCTGTGAGAGCCGGACCCTCGCGCAGGCCCTCGCTGGGGTCCCCTGCTCCCCTGGCCGTCGCCGCGCAGCGCCGGCTGGCCTGGGGGGGGGGGGGGAGGGCCGGTGGGTGGTGGGGGCGGCTGTGAGGGTCAGCGGTCAGCGGTTAGTGGGCTGCGGGGCAGTGGGCCCCCCCTCGCGCTCGTTGCCCCCGCCCTCCCTCCCATGGGAGATGGCGCCCGCCCCTTCGTCGCGCTGTACCGTGGGGGAGGCGTGGGTCGAAGAGCCCGGCTCCGCCAGGGGGGGCGCCCCGCGGCACTGTCCCCCCCCCCCCACTCTCCCGCGCCCGCCGTCTGGGCCGTCACCTGCGTCACCGCTTGTGTGGGGGTTGGGGCTGCGGCGGTGGCGGGTTTCGCCGGCGGTAGCGCCAGTGGGTGAGGGCGTTGCGCAAGGCCCGGGGGAGCCAGTTGTTGGCGTCCGCATCCGTGATCCAGAGCACCGCTCCCTTCTCCAGGAAGGCCGGCCACGTCGGCTCCCTGTCGGGCCACGCCGCCCGGATCACTGACCTGAGGACCCTCTCGTGGTCCTCTGGGGCTGCCCACCCCGCCCCCAAGGGGTACCTCCCGGTTCCCCCCGTCCCTCCGGAGGAGCACGGCATCGAAGGGCCGGTTCCTCATCCCCCCGGTGGATCCCGAGCAGGCCCAGCTCAACCACCCGTACACCTCCACCACCAGGGGGAGGGCCTCATTCCCCAGAAGGTCCGGGACCGTGCCCCAGTCCCGGTCCCAGGGCCGGGCCCCCCCTGCCCCTCGCGCCGGCTCCCCCTGTGCCTGCGGCGCCGGCGCCGCGCCCCGCCCCCCCCCCCGCCGAGGCCATCCGCGCCGGCTCCGCCCTCGGCGCAGGGGGGGCTGGCTGCTGCTGGGGTCGTGGGGGTTAGGGGGGGATGAGTTCTCCGGCGTCGGGGTCGATGTTGTAAAGGTGGGCGTGATGGTGGTGGTGGTGCCGGCAGCCCCATATGCACGGACAGCACCACCACCCGGGGAGTCCGCAACACCAACCGGGCGCCCCACCCCACTACCCGGCCTACCACCAAGAGCTGCCCCCTCCCCTCCCAGAAACCATATTCGCACAGCCACCACGCCCACGACGGATGTGACCAGCCCACCCAAGTCCACTCGCACTCGGGGCAGCCCCCTCAGGCACCGCTGGACCCGTACCACCTGCCAGCCCCACCAGTGCACCCACCCAACTGGGCGCAACCCCCATACGCAGCGCAACCACAGGGTACCGAAGGCCTTCGCCCTCCCCCCCCCTACCCGACAGAAATGCACGCTACCCCCCTGGTACCGTTATCGCCCCCCAAATGGGCTGGATTGCCCAGCGAGGAAGCCCACCCTCGAAAGCGAGGCTGCTCCCCCTCCCCCCCTGCACGACACGCCCCCCCCCACCTCTCCCGCTCCCCACGAAGCCAGCGCGCGTCCCTTGCCCCCAGGCCCCGCTCTCGCCGCTCCTGCTCCCCAGGGCACCGCCATCACTTCCCAAGGCCCTGCTCCCGCCGCCAACTATCCCCGAGACGCCACCACACAGGCCGCTGCCGCCCCATGTCCTCAGACCTGTCCCCCTGCCCACAAAAAGGGCATCCCCGGCCCCGCATTTCCCGCTCCCCACGCCACCGACACGTGTCCCCCGCCCCCAGCACCCGCCACTGCCACTCCCGGACCGTGAGCTCTCAGCTCTCGCACAGGTAGGTAGGTAGGTATCTTCGGGAGCTCGGGATGCCTCCTTTGACGGTGCAGGAAGAAGGTCTTACCAAGGGGACGTCCTGTCCCTCCCACTGCCCTATGTTAGGTGCCTCTTGAGCCGCTCCCGCATGTGCTTGGGAAGGCATTGTCGCGGCCACCCGGTCCATGTGTCCCAGGTGGGAGGGTGTCCCCACATGTGTCCATGAGTAGGGCCACATGCCCCCTCCTTTGGGCGGCAGCTCTCGGGGCTGCCCAGCCGTGTGGAGTATCTCTCACCACAAGGGGTATTGCTCCCGCTTGTCTACAGTACGACCGCCTCACCCTTGTGGCTTGAGTTGCGGGGCCGCTCCGCTTGGCAGGCGACCCCCTCCTGGACTGTGTACCGGCTCGCCTGTCACCGGTTGCTTCCATGGCTCCGGGTGACGTTTGCCATGGTCCCCAATGCAGCCTGGCCGGGCTCGGACCAGCAGCCTTGGAGTACCGCTCCTGCCACTGGCCCGGTGGGTCGGCTGGGTCGCCCCAGTGTGTCCGACCCATGGGGTGTTGGTTCTTTCCTGCGTGTGCGGTGTCCTGGGCCACCTGGCTCCTGTTCACCGGTGTGCCCGCTCGGTGTGTTGTTTTGTGTGTGCGGTGTCCTGGGCCTCCTGGCTCCTGTTCACTGGTGTGCCCGCTCGGTGTGCTGTGTTGCGTGTGCGGTGTCCTCGGCCTCCCGGCTCCTGTTCACCGGTGTGCCCGCTCGGTGTGTTGTTTTGCGCCTG
Organism: Eutreptiella sp. 'Long Island Sound 2002'; assembly: GCA_964036045.1. Lineage (NCBI taxonomy): Eukaryota > Euglenozoa > Euglenophyceae > Eutreptiales > Eutreptiaceae > Eutreptiella > Eutreptiella sp. 'Long Island Sound 2002'. The sequence goes on from OZ038383.1 coordinate 134,005,823, forward strand.
CGGTGTCCTGGGCCTCCCGGCTCCTGTTCACCGGTGCGCCCGCTCGGTGTGTTGTGTTGCGTGTGCGGTGTCCTGGGCCTCCCGGCTCCTGTTCACCGGTGTGCCCGCTCGGTGTGTTGTGTTGCGTGTGCGGTGTCCTGGGCCTCCTGGCTCCTGTTCAACGGTGTGCCCGCTCGGTGTGTTGTGTTGCGTGTGCGGTGTCCTGGGCCTCCTGGCTCCTGTTCACCGGTGTGCCCGCTCGGTGTGTTGTGTTGAATGTGCGGTGTCCTGGGCCTCCCGGCTCCTGTTCACCGGTGCGCCCGCTCGGTGTGTTGGGTTGCGTGTGCGGTGTCCTGGGCCTCCTGACTCCTGTTCACCGGTGTGCCCGCTCGGTGTGTCGTGTTGCATGTGCGGTTTCCTGGGCCTCCTGGCTCCTGCTCACCGGTGTGCCCGCTCGGTGTGTTGTGTTGCGTGTGCGGTGTCCTGGGCCTCCCGGCTCCTGTTCACTGGTGTGCCCCCTCGGTGTGTTGTGTTGCGTGTGCGGTGTCCTGGGCCTCCTGGCTCCTGTTCACCGGTGTGCCCGCTCGGTGTGTTGTGTTGCGTGTGCGGTGTCCTGGGCCTCCCGGCTCCTGTTCACCGGTGCGCCCGCTCGGTGTGTTGTGTTGCGTGTGCGGTGTCCTGGGCCTCCTGGCTCCTGTTCACCGGTGTGCCCGCTCGGTGTGTTGTGTTGCGTGTGCGGTGTCCTGGGCCTCCCGGCTCCTGTTCACCGGTGTGCCCGCTCGGTGTGTTGTTTTGCGTGTTCGGTGTCCTGGGGCACCTGGCTCCTGTTCACCGGTGTGCCTGCTCGGTGTGTTGTGTTGCGTGTGCGGTGTCCTGGGCCTCCCGGCTCCTGTTCACCGGTGTGCCCGCTCGGTGTGTTGTTTTGCGTGTGCGGTGTCCTGGACCTCCTGGCTCCTGTTCACCGGTGTGCCTGCTCGGTGTGTTGTGTTGCGTGTGCGGTGTCCTGGGCCTCCCGGCTCCCGTTCACCGGTGTGCCCGCTCGGTGTGCTGTGTTGCGTCTGCGGTGTCCTGGGCCTCCTGGCTCCTAATCACCGGTGTGCCCGCTCGGTGTGTTGTGTTGCGTGTGCGGTGTCCTGGGCCTCCCGGCTCCTGTTCACCGGTGTGCCCGCTCGGTGTGTTGTTTTGCGTCTGCGGTGTCCTGGGCCTCCCGGCTCCTGTTCACCGGTGCGCCCGCTCGGTGTGTTGTGTTGCGTGTGCGGCGTCCTGGGCCTCCTGGCTCCTGTTCACCGGTGTGCCCGCTCGGTGTGTTGTGTTGCGTGTGCGGTGTCCTGGGCCTCCTGGCTCCTGTGCACCGGTGTGCCCGCTCGGTGTGTTGTGTTGCGTGTGCGGTGTCCTGGGCCTCCCGGCTCCTGTTCACCGGTGCGCCCGCTCGGTGTGTTGTTTTGCGTGTGCGGTGTCCTGGGCCTTCCGGCTCCTGTTCACCGGTGTGCCCGCTCGGTGTGTTGTGTTGCGTGTGCGGTGTCCTGGGCCTCCCAGGTCCTGTTCACCGGTGTGCCCGCTCGGTGTGTTGTTTTGCGTCTGCAGTGTCCTCGGCCTCCCGGCTCCTGTTCACCTGTGTGCCCGCTCGGTGTGTTGTGTTGCCTGTGCAGTGTCCTGGGCCTCCCGGCTCTTGTTCACCGGTGTGCCCGCTCGGTGTGTTGTTTTGCGTGTGCGGTGTCCTGGGCCTCCCGGCTCCTGTTCACCGGTGTGCCCGCTCGGTGTGTTGTGTTGCGTCTGCGGTGTCCTGGGCCTCCCGGCTCCTGTTCACCGGCGTGCCCGCTCGGTGTGTTGTGTTGCGTGTGCGGTGTCCTGGGCCTCCTGGCTCCTGTTCACCAGTGTGCCCGCTCGGTGTGTTGTGTTGCGTGTGCGGTGTCCTGGGCGTCCTGGCTCCTGTTCACCGGTGTGCCCGCTCGGTGTGTTGTGTTGCGTGTGCGGTGTCCTGGGCCTCCCGGCTCCTGTTCACCGGTGCGCCCGCTCGGTGTGTTGTTTTGCGTGTGCGGTGTCCTGGGCCTCCCGGCTCCTGTTCACCGGTGTGCCCGCTCGGTGTGTTGTTTTGCGTGTGCGGTGTCCTGGGCCTCCCGGCTCCTGTTCACCGGTGCGCCCGCTCGGTGTGTTGTGTTGCGTGTGCGGTGTCCTGGGCCTCCTGGTTCCACCGGTGTGCCCGCTCGGTGTGTTGTGTTGCGTGTGCGGTGTCCTGGGCCACCTGGCTCCTGTTCACCGGTGCGCCCGCTCGGTGTGTTGTTTTGCGTGTGCGGTGTCCTGGGCCCCCTGGCTCCTGTTCACTGGTGTGCCCGCTCGGTGTGTTGTGTTGCTGTGTGGGGCGTCGCTGCGTCGGCGCTCACTCGTCCATCCGGACGGCGGCTATCGTAGCCAGCAGGGGCTGGGTACCCTCCGGGCGCACACACGTCCATCCGGACGGCGGCTGTTCGTAGCCGGCAGGGGATGGGTACCCTCCGGGCGCGCACTCGTCCATCCGGACGGCGGCTGTTCGTAGCCGGCAGGGGCTGGGTACCCTCCGGGCGCGCACTCGTCCATCCGGACGGCGGCTGGCGTGCGTGTGCTTGCTCTTTGTGGCCGGGTCGGGCGGGCCGGCCTCCCAGGCGCGTTGTGGTGCGCCTCACCTTTTCCTTTGGCCGCTTTGTCTTTCTGCTTTGCTTGGCCCCCTCCGGGCTGGGGTTGCCCCCCTCTCACTCGCTGCCCTTGCCGTTCCTCGTTGCCTTGGCGCTGTGCTTTGGTTGTTTTTCTCGGCCTTCCGTTGCCTGGCTCTTCGTGCGCTCGCGCCTCGTTTGTGTCTCCCGCTTGGCCGTTGGCTGCTCTCTGGTTGTTTCTCCCCCCCCCCTCCCCTTTTGTGCCTCGCAGTTTTCGTCGCTCCTACTTGGTGCCCTGGTGTTTTTTTTTTTGTTTTTTTTTGGGAGAAACAGGCTTAGATGTTGGAGACGGGAGAACCTACAACCCGTGAGCACCCGTAGGCCCTCACATGGCTATGACTCTCCCGCCATCTCGTCAACCCGAGCACTGTGCCACCCTTCTTCTTCTTCCCCCGTGCGCCCCCGTTGTCTCCGGCTTGCTCTGGTTTCCGGCCCCGGGTGCCCTGGGCCTCGGCGCTGTGCGTTGTTTGCTTTGTTGGCCTTCCGCCTCTCGGCTCTCCGTGCGCTTGTCCCTCTTTCGTGCTTTCCGCCTGGCTGTTGGTTGCTCCCCGGTGGTTGCTGCCCCCCCCCCCCCCTTTTGTCCCGCGGTTTTCGTCGCTGCCGCTCGATGCTGTGTGCCGTGTGCTGTGTTGTGCTGTGCGTCCCTGGGTGCGGTGCTGCGCCGCGCTGCTGCGCGTTGTGTCCTCCGGTGTTGTGCTGTCCTGTGCTGTGTTGCGTTCGTTGGGTGCCGCTGCTTGTTGCGCCGTGCCCTCTGGCGTTGCCCGTCGCCCTGGGGCCCTGTGCTCTGCGGTGCTGTGTTTTGCGGTGTTCCCCCGCGCTTTGTGCTCTGTGCTGTGTGTGTTTTGTCGTGGCGTGGTGGTGCGTGCTGTTGTTCGCCGCTCTGCTTTGTGCTGTGTGTGTCCCCGGGTGCTGTGCTGTGCGTTCCCTGTCCTCTCCGCTCTGTGCGGTGCTGTGCTTCGCTATGCTGGTGCGCTCGCGTTGTGCTGTTCGTGTGGTGCGTGCTGTTGCTGGCGCCTGGTGCTGTGGTGTGCCGTGGTGCGGTGCTGGGTCTGGTGGCCCGTGATTGTCTGCTGGTGGCGTGTTTCGGTGTTGGTGTCCCTGTCTGGCCGCGTGGTCTGTTTCCCTGTGGTTGGTGTGGTTTGCTGTGGTGCCCTGCTTTCCTGTGTCGTGTTCTGTGGTGCTGTGATGTCGCGTGGTGCTGTGCTGTTGTGCTCTGCTGTCGTGTTGCGGTGCTGTTGGGGCTTGCTTTGCCCTCCTGTGGGCTGTCGTGCTGTGTTGTGTTGTGCTGTTGGTTGGCTGTGCTGTTTTTTGCCCGGTGGTGGTGCCTGCGTGCTGTGGTGCTCTTTTCCTCGTGCTGTGCGTTCCCTGTCTTCTCCGCTCTGTGCGCTGCGGTGCCTTGTTGTGCTGGCTGTGGTGCCCTGCTTCCCTGTCTCGTGTGCTGTGGCGCTGTGCTGTCGTGTGGTGCTGTGCTGTCGTGCTCTGCTGTCGTTTTGCGGTGCTGTTTGTGTTTGCTTTGCCCTCCTGCGGCCCGTCGTGCGGCGCCAGTGTCGTCTGCGCTGTTGTTGGTGCCTCGTGCTGTGGCGTGTCCCTGTGCGTTGTGGTGTCTCCCTGGGCGTTCTGCGGTGTGGTGGTGCTGCTCTGGTGTGTCGTGGTGTCTTGCTGTGCTGTGCCTTGTCCTGTGGTGTCCTGCGCCCTGTGCCGTGTCCTGCGGTGCCGTGCTGCCCTGCGGTGCTGTGCTGGTTGGCTGTGCTGTGCGGTTTTCTGCACTGCTGGTGTTTGTTTTGCCTTTTGTCCTCCTTTCCTTTGCTAAAAACCCCTGTCGTTTTTCCGTGCCTTTGAAAACTTCCTGAAAACCAAAAATTAAACTGTTTCTCTTTAGAAAATCAAACTCTACGCAACCCACGCACGCAGGCAAGCAGCAATACCAAGGTGAATTTTCTGACTTACGTGTTGCCACGCGACCGCGAAGATGGTGGTCTTGCTTGCTAGGGGTTGACCGCTTTTCCCCCAGGGCCGGTCGCCTAAGCTGATGAAAAGGGGTGAGGGGGGGCAGGAGGGAGGGGAGGCAGGTGCATGGAGAAGGAAAGAAAAGGAAGAGAAGCAGGGCGAAGGGACGCGGCGGCTTAGAAAGACTTTTCGGGTTTTACGCGCTGCTCGCGATGCGTTTTTCTTTGCGCCTACGGCTAGTTAGACGACGAGAGGGACGGCGTTAGGGTCCTACGAGCGTTACGGTTGGTACGGCGCTAACTATTCACCTATTTCACGTCGAAAAATTTCTCGTCGCGTTTTTACGCGTTTCGCAGCGCGCTTTTCGGCCTAAGCGTTTTTTATTTCAATTAGCTTTCATTTCAACTATTTAGAAAATTTTTTCGTCGTGTTTTACTTATCTTTTAATTTCATTCTGGCGCCAGGTGCCAGCGCGCACGACGAACCTAGGGGGCTGGCTGCTGCTGGGGTCGTGGGGGTTAGGGGGGGATGAGTTCTCCGGCGTCGCGGTCGATGTTGTAAAGGTGGGCGTGGTGGTGATGGTGGTGCCGGCAGCCCCATATGCACGGACAGCACCACCACCCGGGGAGTCCGCAACACCAACCGGGCGCCCCACCCCACTACCCGGCCTACCACCAAGAGCTGCCCCCTCCCCTCCCAGAAACCATATTCGCACAGCCACCACGCCCACGACGGATGTGACCAGCCCACCCAAGTCCACCCGCACCCGGGGCAGCCCCCTCAGGCACCGCTGGACCCGTACCACCTGCCAGCCCCACCAGTGCACCCATCCAACTGGGCGCAACCCCCATACGCAGCGCAACCACAGGGTACCGAAGGCCTTCGCCCCCCCCCCCCCTACCCGACAGAAACGCACGCTACCCCCCTGGTACCGTTATCGCCCCCCAAATGGGCTGGATTGCCCAGCGAGGAAGCCCACCCTCGAAAGCGAGGCTGCTCCCCCTCGCCCCCTGCACGACACACCCCCCCCCACCTCTCCCGCTCCCCACGAAGCCAGCGCGCGTCCCTTGCCCCCAGGCCCCGCTCTCGCCGCTCCTGCTCCCCAAGGCACCGCCATTACTTCCCAAGGCCCTGCTCCCGCCGCCAACTATCCCCGAGACGCCACCACACAGGCCGCTGCCGCCCCATGTCCTCAGACCTGTCCCCCTGCCCACAAAAAGGGCATCCCCGGCCTCGCATTTCCCGCTCCCCACGCCACCGACACGTGCCCCCCGCCCCCAGCCCCCGCCACTGCCGCTCCCGGACCGTGAGCTCTCAGCTCTCGCACAACGCCCACCACCCCTACCCCCCCGCCTACCTCACCTTGTGGTCGGCCCCCGCCCTCCGGGAGCTCCGTCACTGGGTGCGGTGGATATGGGGAGCAGACAGGCCGGAGGGGCACCACTGCCTCCACACCTTCGAGGAACTCCTCGCCCGCACCGCCTATGACCCCAATGACACCGCCCCAGAGGCCACCATGCCCCCGGCCCAATGGGAGACGCTCTTCCGGGACGTGGCTCAGGGCCTCCGCCCCCCCTACACCCGCGCAACCCTTTGCCATTGGCTCCAGACCACCGGCCGCCAAGCATGGGCCATCGGCGCCTCCCAGGACCCACCACCACCCCACAACCAGGGCAAGCGGAAAGGTGAGGGCAAAGGGAACGGCCGCAGCAAGGGGGCAAGGAAACCAGCAGGGTGAGAGAAGTACACCCACGAGAGAGGGAGCAAGGGGAACAGCGCCCCACAAGGGCGAGGGACCGCCGCAAAAAACAAGGAGCACCAGAACAGAGAGTGGCAGAGGAAAGGGGCCACAACACCGGTGATGGAGAACGGCACAGGGACAGGAGGAACGGCAAACACCCACACAAGGAGAACACGCCGAACCGACGGGACCAACACCACCCCATCCCCGCACAACGAATCAGCGCACACCACACCGCCCCGCGGGACCCACCACACTCGGAGGGAGGAAGCCCCCCGCCACCCGAGGGCACGGGACACCACCGCACCAGGGCACGGGCCCCAACAGGAGGCAACACCAGGGACACACGCCCGCCGTGCGGGGCCGGCTGGCCCAGCCCGGCCGGGCACAACACCAACCACACGAGCCGTGTCCACCAAACCGAGTCATGCCCACCTGCGGCCGGCCATCCTGAGCCCACATCAGGCCCCGGCACAGGGTGAGAGGAGTACACCCACACAAAGAGGGACACCCAGAACGGCACACCGCCTGAGGCAACGCCACCGCAACCCAGCAACCAGGGGACGACCCCAGCTGCCCTGCCCTGAATGGGCCACCACGCGACCAAAGGGGCAGCAACGCCAGGAGAGGGAAGGGAAAAGGGCCAAAACACCGGGAACGGGGAACGGCGCAGCGACGGGAAGAAAGGCGAGTACCCACGGGAGGAGAACACGCCAACCCGAAGGGGCGGCACCACGCAACCCCCACACGCCAAGTGCAGACCGCGACCACCCTACCCCGCAAATTTCACCACACTCCAAGGGAGGAAGACCCCCCAGACCGCACGGGACATCACCACACCAGGGCACAGACTCCAAGGAAGGGCAACCCCAGGAACATACGCGCGCCGTAACGGGCCGGCCGGCCAACCCAGGCCCGGCACAACATCCGCCAAGCAAGCCACATCCACCAGGCCAAATCACACCCACCCGCCACCAGCCAACCGACTAGCCCGAGCCCGCACAGAACCCAAACACGCGGCCCCCACTGCCAGGATTCCAAAGCCACCAGCCGGCCCACAAGGCAACCACCATGCTGCCTGACCACACCAACCAAGCCGCCAGTCTGACCCTCCCAGCCGGCACCGCACACCAGTCCACAAGGAGAGAACATTTTTTGTTTGCCCACAGTTGCGCTTGTTCATTATATTAAATTGAGCAAATCTTGATTATGTTCCCCAAAGTTAAAACAAGGTCCACACACAGATAAAGCTGAGCAAGTCCAGGCACCGGATCAAAGAAATCAGGATTAACCCTTCCACAATAAAAACATCTGTAACCAAAAGGGGCTGCACATAGACAGTGCAGGCTTAGATACAATGCTTCAGTCATGGACAAAACAAATGATTTTATAGTGAAAGCTGACATACGTCTAGCCACAAAGATAGTCCCAAGCACCTGATGTGCACGTTTTGACATGCAATGGAGTTGGTTAGGAATCTGGGGTAAGTAATTTGAGCCAGACACAGGAAATGGCTTGGCCAGCATTGCCAAGCAATCGAATTCAAGTTACTTCAAACGTGGGCCCATAATAAGGAGTGTTTGGTGCCGTCGCGCGATCGCTGCAGGAGAAAAACAAAATACCAAGAAAATGACGCACCGCCAGAAAAAATAAAGCGAAAAATCGTCTTTTCCGACCTCAGAAACCCCCCCAACAATTTTACGCCGCTGTTTGGCGAGGTCGCAAAATTTCGGACACTCACCAAAAAAGACGAACAATAGAGTCGCGACGGCGAAGAAGCTGAGCGTTGCTTGCCCCAAACCACCTAGCAAAGTGCGTTGCGTGCCCTAGGCGCTAGGGACTTGTGCGCGCCCCAAAACAAACCACACATAGACAACAACAACGCCACCGGCCGCCGACGAACAAGTATGTTATATGCCGCGCAATGGCTAGAAATCGACGAAAAAAGCACAACGCGCTAAGAGGTAGACAAGGAGAGAACAAGTATGTAACGAACCGCACCACGGTGGAGATATACCACAAGTATACGACCAAGCAATGCAAGCCCACTGGCATAGGGAGTACGACGACGCCGTAACACGCGAAGGAGATCACAACGAAAAAAGAAGCCGCACAAGTATGTTGCATGTCATGCATGAATAACACACACAAGCAACAACAACGCCACCGGCCGCCGAAAAACAAGTATGTTATACGCCACGCCATGCATATCGCCATAGCGCATATCGCCATGCATAACGCCGTAACAAACGCAATACAAGGAAGGAAGTTACGTGCCAAGCAACGCCAAAGTGCGCCGCCACGAAAAGCGCAACGAAAACCGCACCGGCAAGGAAAACCAACAAGAGGTGACACCGAATGAATGCCTATGCCCACCCCCGCACACATAGGGAAAGAAAGGTATGCCCGTACGTGCCCTGATCGCCGCAAGGTCATCACCGCCACGGACGAGCAACATGGTATGAAGGGGCACGACGGGGGAACCAAAAAAAAAACAAAAAAGAGAAGAACGCATGAAGGAGGCCACACACCACTGAGGTGAAGCACAACACACATAAAAGCACACAAACAAAAACTAAACATACACAACATGCACACGTGGCCAGTTGGGTCCAAGAATGTTACATGCCATGCTACGCTACGCAACGAACACGAGATAAGAACGGCAACCACACCAACAAAAGCAAAAAGTGACCACGAGGCGTAACCGAGACGTGCCCATCCCCCACCCGCACGCCCGTTTACGTAGGAGGCGAAAGGGAGCGAAAGGGGACAAAAGGTATGCCGCCGCATGCAAACAAATAGTAGGCAAGGGGGGAGCCACACACCGCCACCAAGAACGCAAGTATGTCACCGTGTCGTGCCACGCCGCCAACCGCCCGGCCCTCGCCACCAACCGAGACGAGAAAAAAGAAATGGCCTTCGGCCAGGGAGTGGTTGTCACGGGGGGCTAACGGTCCTGCCCTGCGGTGCAATGCGGGGCAACCGTGACAACTGCTCTTACAGCACAACCACCCTTTTTGTTGCGCTGCCTAGAACATACACACATAGCGCATAGCGTCGTGCGCCGGAATCCGACAAACACACGTTGCCACGCTTCCTCGTGCACGCACCCACGCTCCCTTCCCCTCACAGGTCCCAAGGAGAAGTGTATGCTCGTGTTTGTGTCGTTTGGGGGTTAAAGTAGGGTTCTCTTAGACGCTTAGGCATGTGTCGTGCCGTCGTCTCTCATACGCGAACGCCCGGCCCGCGCCATACACACGTAGGCAAGGCGAGAGGACTAGGACACATTAAGATAGTGGGGAAAGAAACAAGTATGTTGCATGTCACGCTGCGCGCGCGGAACGGACAACGAACAAAGGTGGCGGCCAAAGAGGTGTGTGGAGCCAAGACGAGAGCAAGTAGGAAATGAACCTACGCACACGCGTGTCGCACACGCATGTCGCATGACGTACCAGCCAGCTCAAGGTGCCATGTCGCGACAAAACCCCCGCCGCAGCACGCCCGTTTACATCCTCTCTCTACGCAGGTTCAAAGGAGAAGGCCCAACGAGAGAGCATGGTGAGCCGGCAAGGAAAAAGACCGAGACACGCAACAAAGCGGAGGCAGGGAAAAAGTGCATGTCAGGGAGAAGGGTAGAGGAAAGGGTAAAGAGCAACGAAGCCACGAAAGGAACAAGGGGTAGCCAGCGGCCGAGCAAGGGGCGCGCACAGGGAAGGGGGCACGGCAGGCACACGGCGAGCACAACACCGCACCGAGACACCGGAGAGGGGAGCACCAGAGGAACAAGGGAAGAGCGGCACCAGGCACCACGACGCGCACGGCACAGACACCACATACACCGCACACACCCAACGAGCCCCGGCAGCCCGCCCAGTGGGCGGGCAGTCGGGGCAGCGACAGCGCCTGACCCCAGACACCCCTCACAATGGTGGAAGGCACCCCCCCTCGGGGACGCTCTTCCGCCACCCCCACAGCGAGCAACGCCAGCCCGCAAGGGCGCACGCTGTGGGGCTGGTGCCGGGTCCCCACGCCCTCACCAACCGCACCCGGGACACAGGGGACGCGGAACCCTGGCTGCCCGCTCCAGAGGACGGGCGGCCAGGGGAGGGACAGCGCCTGACACCAGGCGCCCCTCACAACGGTAGCAGGCCACCCCCCCCGGGGACGGCCCCCCACCACCCCCGGGGCATGCAGCCCCCACAGGGCATGCAGGCCAAGGGGACAGTGTTGGGCCCCCACACCCACACAGCCGCGCCCACAGCACGTGGGTGGCGGACCCCAACAGCCCGCCCAGTGGGCGGGCAGTCGGGGGAGGGACGGCGCCTGACCCCAGACGCCCCTCACAATGGTGGAAAGCACCCCCCCCCGTGGACGCCCTTCCGCCACCCCCACAGCGAGCAACGCCAGCCCGCAAGGGCGCACGCTGTGGGGCCGGTGCTGGGTCCCCACGCCCGCACCGACCGCACCCGCGACACACGGGACGCGGAACCCTGGCTGCCCGCTCCAGAGGACGGGCGGCCGGGGGAGGGACAGCGCCTGACACCAGGCGTCGGATTTACCCGAATAGGTGAGGAGGAAAGAAGAGATGGCGAAGCAATAGCACTACACAAGACACATATATGGGCCAACTCCTTAAAACCGGTTTGTTTTCTCTGTTTTCTGCTCTTTTGGTGCCCTTTGCTACCTTTCATTGAAACGGGCACCCTCAAAATATACACAAAAATGGTATTATACATGAAAAATGAAATTTTTGACCTCAAATACCCCCTCCATGGGGTTTGAACCCACACTCTACCAACCTTAGAGTTGTGTTTTTCCTCTAAGCTACGACCTGTCGTCGACGATCTCAGAGAAAACCGTAGTATAATAAAAAATTTGGAAAATCAGTACTCCTTACATGCTCCAACCACTATTAACCTCCCATTCTCTTAAAACCGTGGCAACCGACGACCCAAGTGTCAACTGCTTTTCACGGTGAGCGAAGAACTTAAGGGAGGGACAGGGTGGGCATATATGTGTCTTGTGTAGTGCTATTGCTTCGCCATCTCTTCTTTCCTCCTCACCTATTCGGGTAAATCCGAGCTGGCTCAGCTAGCACTACACAATCCCCATATATGGGCAACAGAACGGAAGACTGAGCTCCCGTGAACTGAACCTACAAGAATTAATTAATCGCCAGGCGCGAAGCGCGCGCCGCTTCTCCAGTCGCCAGATCAGGAGGGACCAGAACTTGTGCGATGCGCAACAGAGCTCTGGTCCTGTCGTAAAACTTTCTGAATGTATCGTAACAGGACCAATCACCCAATGCTGCTACCACATGCGGATCCACGCCAAGATAGATTAGTGCAGTTGCTGCTGCTCCTCGTGTAGAATGCGCGGAAAACGAATCCGTCTCCAGTTCCCCCAATTCCAGTAGGTGTTTCCTTAACCAGCGAGTAGTGAGACCGTTGATGGTATCAGATGATAAAGGCTTCCGTGGCTTTCGTAGGGACACAAAAATCTCAGAACCCTCGTAATCACCAGTAGCCTCCAAATAACGCGCTAAGCAGCGCTGCGGATCAATTGACGGTGGCGTAACATTGTGAATAGGATAACGTGCATAGTATCTCCTCCCTTTGCGCTTAGCAGAAATGAACCAAGGCTGAGCAGCGCGTTGGATATCCCTACGTGATCGCGCCAGATCAACGCCTCGGAACAAGGCAAAGAATCTCAAGGACAAAATGGCTTGCAAGCGCAGCTGAGCTTCCGTCTCCACAGGTTGCTGATGCATGACTTGTATAAGACGCCGTACATCATAGAAACGATGATAATGAGGAACACTGACGAACCAGTCACGTTTCAAGTTGCGTAGCATACCCTCGAAACGTAGTTGCGAAAAGCACGGGAATAAACACACTGCTGAATACGCCATACGCCCAGCACTTAAGGAATGCGTGCGTGAAAACTTTAAAAGTTGCACCGCCACCGTCATCAGTGGGATTTGACCAAAGCGCTCCACCTTTAACAGTGGAGCAAGCGCCGCGTCTTGTAACAAGAACGTACCAAACATGTGCCACGCAGAATTGTAACGTTTCAAGGTGTCCTTCCCAATTTCATTGATGATAAGCGTCGCCTCTTCGTTGGTAGCTCCTCGCAATTGATAGTATTCACGCAAACATACGCCAAGGTCAACACGAAACGTGGTTGTGTCTCCGTGCCGTCTGGCATTTGCAAACGGAACTCCGACGTGTTCACTGCGAACTTCACGTGTTTCATCAATAGGTTCCACCAAACCTCGCGCGGCCTGTACGGCAGAGCCATGAGAACCTTCACCCCTGGTGACTCCAACACTTTGTTGACCAACTTAGGTGTGTGCTTGAACGGCGGGAAGACCCACCCCGGTGAAAGTAAAGTTAGATTCTGGGAGAAGACATCGATGGCGTAAGCCCCCGGCTGAGGACACGGACTGACGAACTTGCTGCACACCGCATTGGAACTCCTTGACATCCAATCGATTTCCGGCTGAATCCAACTTTTGAACTCCTCCAGGATCCAAGTCAACACGTCCGACGGGAAGGTAGCCTCCGACGGTGTCCAACGAAGCCGAGACCAAATGTCCGCCGGATTCACCGAGGTGTGCACGTAAAACGGTTGAATCTCGATGCGATTGGCGTGTGTAAAATTCCACAGTTGGGGAATCAATGCGTTGAACCGCGGCTTGCGACCTCCCCACTTGCGGAGATACCAGTAAAGGACCATTGAGTCGGTGAAAAATCGCAGCGTGGTGTCCCTCAGCGCATACGCTTGAATAGTCAGTAGGGCTCCCCTGAACTCTTTGACGTTTATGTGTTCCTCTCGTTTCAGGAACCAACCGAACGCTGCTTGGGCATTCCCTTGAAGGACTCCGCCCCACGCCAGATCTGACGCGTCCGAGTACATGTCCCTGACGTGACCCATGGAAACTACGAAGGTGCGTCCCTTCCACTGGTGTAACTCGTCCGCCAGATCCATCAACTGACGTGACACGCGCTCCGGGAGCGCCACGTCTGCCTCCCAGCCAGCCTGGACTGCCACCGCCACGTGCACCGCCAGGGCGTCGCTGAGGAGTCGGATATGGGGCATGGCGAACAACAAGGAACGGATTCTTCCAAGAACGGAGGCGCATCGCCTCACTGATGGTGTGTGACTGTGTGCCAGTCTGTTCACGTCCCGAAAAATTGCTTGTAGGCGCTTTGGAGGTACCGCGACGAATCCTTCCCTGAAGTTTAGCATAAAACCAAGCATTATAATTTCTTGAGACGGCTCCAAACATGATTTTGGGACATTGACCAATATACCCAACCGATGCAAAAGTTGTACCAAAAAACGTGTGTGTTCCAGACATTCACGGTAAGCATTGCCAATGATGAGCCAATCGTCCAAGTAGACCCAAACGAGTGCTCCGCGTTCGCGCACAGCATTTAAAATTGGTTGCATGAGGCGTTGCCATTCCCGTGGTGCAACGTTTAATCCAAACGGCAAAACGCACCACCTGTAAAATTCACCGTCGACGTAGACCCCCAAATAAGGTCGATCCCGCGGATGGATACCCATGTGAAAATAAGCACTTTTCAAGTCAATTTTGCAAGCATACTGACCGGGTCTCAAGAACGGTAAAATGCCCCACAGAGTGACCAAACGAAAATAGGTGGTCTGTACAAACTGGTTCACGTTCTTCAAATTGGTGATAGGTCGACGGCCTCCCTCAGGATGTGCCTCGTCTGACGCTTTGTCCACTGCGAACATACTTGCACAACACTTAATGTCTTTTCGCTCGACGCGTTCCATGCAACCCTGTTGCACTGCATCCAACACGTGTTTTACCAATTCAGGGTCGGTTACCTCTGCGTGGGAAGAACGAGGACGGAAGTCGTCGGTTGGCCGATCCGGATCAAAACCGTCAACCCAATCAAGCCGCAGCCCATTGCGAATCACTGACGCCGCGTATGTGTCCTTCAACGCTTCCCATTCATGCAATTGTGCACGACAGCGCAAATAGAGTGGCATGTGGGGATGGATCCGCGGTGGCACGCACACGGCTGGCGCCAATAAATCCTCTACAGTCAAGCTACTGCTGTGGTCGTTCATCTAACTTGTCGTTACGTGGCACAAATCTTTTGGTGAAACCCTTACCTTTGCCTTTGCCTCCTTTGCCAGATCTCCGTGGATCAAAACGACCTCGTGTTGAAAACGAACGGAAAGAACTACGATGCGCGTAAGGGGAGAAACGCGTGCCTCTCAGGTCTTTTTGTAATTTGTTGCGCGACTGAAGTAGTGACATGTCATCCTTCGAGAGTAACTCTGGTGCAATCGCAGGTTGTTCAAACCGTTTATCTACTGCCACTCGCCGGGAGCTTTGGATGCTGTAGTCCAACGCACCCAACATTGCAAACAAATGTTCACATAGTACCAATGAAACAGGTGCTTCCGGAGCTACCGTTGTGTCATCTTCGCGTGCTAAGACTACTCCCAGGACTCGCATGGCGTCTTTTACCTGTTGTTCCCAACGACGCTTCTCTGCGTCCGCTGGATGTTTGTGCGTTGGCGCGTTATTAACAGCTGCCCTATGGAACTCGTCGAACACTGGAAGATGCTTCAACATCTTTTTTCTGCGAAACTCGTCTTGCAAAACCTTTCGCTCTTCCAGGAGTGCAGACAAGCGTGAAGGAAGCGACAGAACCTCATCGCGCCACACGAACGTGGACTCCTTGTCCGACGCGGGGCCAGTGTGGTCCTTGGGACCGCTCAAAGTTTCGCATGCCAAGAAGACGTCTTCGCGATGCGACGACGTTCCTGTTCTGCCAATGTCGTCGCCCTTTAAGGTGAGTAAGGCATCACGAACCAAGGCCATCGTGTCTTTGACAGTGGCCAGTGTTTTCTTTCCTGTAAGTTTGGAATACAGTGACGCTGCCTGCCAAGGACTGAGACCACTCATTGCGCCTTCCTTTGCCAACTGTGCTGCATGTTCCAACGACTCAGAACTCAGGTTCCACGCCGAATCCGGCAATTTCAGCACGAACTCGTGAAAATCCAGTGTCTCATTTCCTTCTGTCATTTTGTTAAAATTTATATCCTTAAAACATTTTGGATTGCATCAGAAATCAAAGCTCTGGGTACAGCAAATCACTAGTTGAACAACTCAGTGAGCGCGTGACCGGTTTTAAGAGCATCGGAGGTTAATAGTGGTTGGAGCATGTAAGGAGTACTGATTTTCCAAATTTTTTATTATACTACGGTTTTCTCTGAGATCGTCGACGACAGGTCGTAGCTTAGAGGAAAAACACAACTCTAAGGTTGGTAGAGTGTGGGTTCAAACCCCATGGAGGGGGTATTTGAGGTCAAAAATTTCATTTTTCATGTATAATACCATTTTTGTGTATATTTTGAGGGTGCCCGTTTCAATGAAAGGTAGCAAAGGGCACCAAAAGAGCAGAAAACAGAGAAAACAAACAGGTTTTAAGGAGTTGGCCCATATATGGGGATTGTGTAGTGCTAGCTGAGCCAGCCCCCTCACAACGGTGGCAGGCCAACCCCCCCGGGGACGGCCCCCCACCACCCCCGCGGCATGCAGCCCCCACAGGGCATGCAGGCCGCGGGGACTGTGTTGGGCTCCCACACCCACATACCCGCGCCCACAGCACGTGGGTGGCGGACCCGAAAAGCCCGCCCAGTGGGCGGGCAGTTGGGGGAGGGACGGCGCCTGGCCTCAGGCGCCCCCCACAACGGTGGAAGGCACCCCCCCAGGGGACGCCCTTCCGCCGACCCCACAGCGAGCAACGCCAGCCCGCAAGGGCGCACGCTGTGGGGCCGGTGCCGGGTCCCCACGCCCGCACCGACCGCACCCAGGACACACGGGACGCGGAACCCTGGCTGCCCGCTCCAGAGGAGGGGCGGCCGGGGGAGGGACAGCGCCTGACACCAGGCGCCCCTCACAACGGTGGCAGGCCACCCCCCCCGGGGACGGCCCGCCACCACCCCCGCGGCATGCAGCCCCCACAGGGCATGCAGGCCAAGGGGACAGTGTTGGGCCCCCACACCCACACACCCGCGCCCACAGCACGTGGGTGGCGGACCCCAACCGCCCGCCCAGTGGGCGGACAGTCGGGGGAGGGACGGCGCCTGACCCCAGACGCCCCTCACAATGGTGGAAAGCACCCCCCCCGGGGACGCCCTTCCGCCACCCCAACAGCAAGCAACGCCAGCCCGCAAGGGCGAACGCTGTGGGGCCGGTGCTGGGTCCCCACGCCCGCACCAACCGCACCCGCGACACACGGCACGCGGAACCCTGGCTGCCCGCTCCAGAGGACGGGCGGCCGGGGGAGGGACAGCGCCTGACACCAGGCGCCCCTCACAACGGTGGCAGGCCACCCCCCCCGGGGACGGCCCCCCACCTCCCCCGCGGCATGCAGCCCCCACAGGGCATGCAGGCCGAGGGGACGGTGTTGGGCTCCCACACCCACACACCCGCGCCCACAGCACGTGGGTGGCGGACCCCAACAGCCCGCCCAGTGGGCGGGCAGTTGGGGGAGGGACGGCACCTGGCCTCAGGCGCCCCCGACAACGGTGGAAGGCACCCCCCCAGGCGATACCCTTCCGCCACCCACACAGCGAGCAACGCCGGCCCGCAAGGGCGCACGCTGTGGGGCCGGTGCTGGGTCCCCACGCCCGCATCGACCGCACCCGGGACGCACGGACTGCGGAACCCTGGCCTCCCGCTCCAGAGGACGGGCGGCCGGGGGAGGGACGGCGCCTGACACCAGGCGCCCCTCACAACGGTGGCAGGCCAGCCCCCCCGGGGACACCCCCCGCCACCCCCGCGGCACGCAGCCCCCACAGGGCATGCAGGCCAAGGGGACAGTGTTGGGCTCCAAGACCCACACACCCGCACCCACAACACGTGGGTGGCGGACCCCAACAGCCCGTGCAGTGGGCGGGCAGTTGGGGGAGGGACAGCGCCTGATCCCAGACGCCCCTCACAATGGTGGAAGGCACCTCCCCCGGGGACGCCCTTCCGCCACCCCCACGGCGAGCAACGCCGGCCCGCAAGGGCGCACGCTGTGAGGCCGGTGCTGGGTCCCCACGCCCGCACCGACCGCACCTGGGACACACGGGACGCAGAACCCTGGCTGCCCGCTCCAGAGGACGGGCGGCCAGGGGAGGGACAGCGCCTGACACGAGGCGCCTCTCACAACGGTGGCAGGCCACCCCCCCCGGGGACGGCCCCCCACCCCCGCGCGGCATGCAGCCCCCACAGGGCACACAGGCCAAGGGGACAGTGTTGGGCCCCCACATCCACACACCCGCGCCCACAGCACGTGGGTGGCGGACCCGAAAAGCCCGCCCAGTGGGCGGGCAGTCGGGGGAGGGACGGCGCCTGGCCTCAGGCGCCCCCCACAACGGTGGAAGGCACCCCCCCAGGGGACGCCCTTCCGCCACTCCTACAGCGATCAACGCCGGCCCGCAAGGGCGCACGCTGTGGGGCCGGTGCTGGGTCCCCACGCCCGCACCGACCGCACCCGGGACACACGGGACGCGGAGCCCTGGCTGCCCGCTCCAGAGGACGGGCGGCTAGGGGAGGGACAGCGCCTGACACCAGGCGCCCCTCACAACGGTGGCAGGCCACCCCCCCCAGGGGACAGCCCCCCACCACCCCCGCGGCACGCAGCCCCCACAGGGAATGCAGGCCAAGGGGACAGTGTTGGGCCCCCACACCCACACACCCGCGCCCACAGCACATGGGTGGCGGACCCCAAGAGCCCGCCCAATGGGCGGGCAGTCGGGGGAGGGACAGCGCCTGACCTCAGACGCCCCACACAACGGCGGAAGGCACCCGCCCCGGGGACGCCCCTCCGCCACCCCTACAGCGAGCAACGCCGGCCCGCAAGGGCGCACCCTGTGGGGCCGGTGCTGGGTTTCCACGCCGGCACCGACTGCACCCGGGACACACGGGCCGCGGAACCCTAGCTGCCCGCTCCAGAGGACGGGCGGCCGGGGGAGGGACAGCACCTGACACCAGGCGCCCCTCACAACGGTGGCGGGCCATCCCCCCGAGGACGGCCCCCCACCACCCCCGCGGCATGCAGCCCCCGCAGGACATGCAGGCCGAGGGGACAGTGTTGGGGCCCCACACCCACACAGCCGCGCCCACAGCACGTGGGTGGCGAACCCCAACATTCCAGGGGGCGGGCAGTCAGGGGAGGGACGGCGCCTGACCCCAGACGCCCCTCACAATGGTGGAAGGCACCCCCCCCGGGGACGCCCTCCCGCCACCCCCACAGCGAGCAACGCCGGCCTGCAAGGGCGCACGCTGTGGGGCCGGTGCTGGGTCCCCACACCTGCACCGACCGCACCCGGGACACACGGGTCGCGGAACCCTGGCTGCCCTCTCCAGAGGACGGGCGGCCGGGGGAGGGACAGCGCCTGACACCAGACGCCCCTCACAACGGTAGCAGGCCACCCCCCCCCGGGGACGGCCCCCCACCACCCCCGCGGCACACAGTCCCAGCAGGGCATGCAAGCCAAGGGGACGGTGTTGGGCCCCCACGCCCACACACCTGCGCCCACAGCACGTGGCTGGCGGACCCGAACAGCTCGCCCAACGGACGGGCAGTCGGGGGAGGGACAGCGCCTGACTTCAGAAGCCCCTCACCACGGTGGAAGGCGCCCCCCCTCGGGGACGCTCTTCCGCCACCCCCACAGCGAGCAACGCCGGCCCGCAAGGCACGCTGTGGGGCCGGTGCTGGGCCCCCACGCCCGCACCGACCGCGCCCGGGACACGTGGGTCACGGAACCCTGGCTGCCCGCTCCAGAGGACGGGCGGCCGGGGGAGGGACAGCGCCTAACACCAGACGCCCCTCGCAATGCTGGAAAGCGCCCCCCCCGGGGACGCCCATCCGCCGGCCCCACAACGAGCAACGCACCAACGCACCAACGCACCAGCCACGGGACATCCGCACCCCACCCCCTGCTCTTAGGCACAGCGACACAACAATGGCGGAACCCGCGGCCCCAACCAAAACACGCCCCCGATCTCCGACGCTGGACGAAGCACACGAGGTCATCAGGGCGCTGGGACTCAGAGACGGCGAAGGCGACCCCCCACAAGGGGACGCGGGCACGGACTCCGACCTGGAGGCAGTACCGGAGCCCCCCGCGGGAGGCGCGCCCGCGGAACCTGCGCCGCCGGCGGGCAGCGTGCCCGCGCTCTGCCCCGCGTGGAAACGGGGCCACTGCACCGGCGAAGGCTGGTGCCCCAAACAGCAACCCCAGCCCGGCCCCGATGACGGAGCGCTGCCCCAGGTGAAACCCGCGGCCGCATGCGCCGCCCTACGCTACGGGGTGGCGCAGTCCTGGATCCTGGATGAGACCGCGTGCGGGAGCGTGAACATCCAGGAGGCCGTCGACCGAGTCACCCACGCGGGACAGGCGGCAGTGGCCTTGCACACCCGGGGCCGCCACGGCGGACCCGCAGAGGGGATCATTGTGGAACCCTCGGGAATGGTGCTGGTCCTGGCGGCGGACATGGTCCGAGGGGTGCTCCACGCGTCCCGCGTGCGGCGGGCGTGCCCACAGTGGACCATCCAGGTGTACACCCCCCCGCGGGCGTGGCCCTTCTCCACGTGGGCGGTGCTCGCCGTCATGTGGCACCTGGCACCGGAGGACGCCCCCACAGGGACCGCGGAGGACATCGCCCGGGACCTCCACACCTGGCCGACCGACCAGGATTACCCCTGGAGCAGGCCCCGGGGCGGCCTCCCAGTGGCACCAGCAACAGAGGGGCTCAGCCTCGCCGCAACCCTCCAACGGCACCCCGACAAGAAGGCACGCCACTTCCTGCAGACGGGCACGGTCCCGGCCATCCCGCCAGACTCCGAGTGGCGATGGGACGCAGGGGTGGCGCAACCGC
Organism: Eutreptiella sp. 'Long Island Sound 2002'; assembly: GCA_964036045.1. NCBI lineage: Eukaryota > Euglenozoa > Euglenophyceae > Eutreptiales > Eutreptiaceae > Eutreptiella > Eutreptiella sp. 'Long Island Sound 2002'. The sequence continues at coordinate 134,026,104 of OZ038383.1, forward strand.
TGCCGGGCCCCTGGACCCTCCCGTTGTGGTATTCGCCCATGGGCACCCTGGCCCACGCCACCCAGGCCGTCAAGGGGGCTTTTCCGCAGCCGCTCCTCCCCGGCGTGGCCCTGCTCTGCAGCCTGCAGGCGCGGGCCGCCTGGGTACGGTGGAAGGAAGGAAAGGGGCGCTCGAGCCCCTATTTCCCCCTGGTCCAGGGCCAGGCGCTGCTCCACGCCGAGGGCATGGGGACCGTGGAATGGGGGGCGATCGTGCCCGGCACGGCGTGCAGGTGGATCACAGCGGCCGCCCCACAGCCCATGCGATCGCCGCCGGCGTGCCACCGCCTCCTACGGATGGTCCCCTCTTTGGCCCCCCAACACGCCTTTACGAGGGATGTGTGGAAGGCCGTACGGAGCCACACCAGCGAGTGGCTAACGAACCCGGGTGCACGGTACCCGCCGGGGCCGGTGCTCGAACAGCTCACGGCCCCCACACCCGGGGTCCTCCACGCCCTGCACAGGGCGTCGGCTCTCACGGAGCAGCTCAACGACGAAGTGCTGGACCTGGCGCTGGAGCCGCTGCGGGTGCTCTACCCGCAAACCCACATCCCACCCGCGGGCACGTCCAACCGCCTAGGCCGCCTGGGGTTGCAGCGCCGCGTCGAGGCCGCGCACCCAGGAGGCGTGGTGGAACAGTGGCTAACGCTCCACGACCCGTCCACCGCGGAAGGCCACTGGTACCTGCACCAACTCCTCTTCCAACCACGGGCAGCCCCGGAACACCGCCGGCAAAACCCGTACCACACGCACCCGGAGCGCCGAGCCGCGCAGGACTTCCCGCAGCCAGTCCCGCCCGCACTCCTGCCGGGGCAGGACCCGGAGGCGCTACAGCAGGGCCCCCCGCTCGACACCGCCACCACGGTACAACAAAGGGGACGCGACGGCGCGGATGGTGCCGAACCGGACGTCACGAACTGCGGAGCGGTGGCCTGGATGGCAGCCTGCAGGCACCTCGCCCGAGATACCACGGGGCTCTGGCAGTACAGACCAACGGACAGCACGGCGCTGGCGTCCGCGGTCGCGGCCGTCACCATGGGTCTCGTGGCGGCGTGGCCGGCGCAACTGCTGCCCCACGTCCCCTGCTGCGACACGCAGCCCCGCCGGCCGGCCGCAACGCACGCGCCGACGGCACCCCTCACGGCGGAGCAGCTATGCGTCGTCGCGGCGGCGTTGCTAGCGGACGGCGGGGAGAGCTTCGTCCACCACCACGGCCCGGCGCAGATTGCGGGAAGCATACAAGGGCCACAGCGCGATGCACCAGACCCGTGGCATGCCACACTCCGCGGGCGCACCCGCGTCTGGGATGCGGCCGATGGCACACCTCCAACCGGGCCTAAGCAGGGGGAGGCACTGGTCCTGCAGACGGCAGGCTACCAGGCCATCCTACACGGCCACGCCGGAGGGTACCGGTCGCACGTCCTGGCCGGAGGCCGCTGGACTGTCTGGCACAGCACCGCCAGGCAAGGGGCATTCCCACCCCTGCCCCACGTCGACTGGCAACAGAGGCCCACCCAGGCCTACTATATGTCGGCGGACCCCTGGCCGCTGGCAGTCCTGCTACACACCGTCAGCGCCCCCAGCAAGAGGCAGGAACCGGGGTGGGTCAACCCCCCCGCACTGGTGTGGAGCCCCGACCAGGAGGAGCATCTACGGGCCGCGTGGCAGGGAGACGCCATCAGGGCCACGGACGTCCCGGACCTCCACGCAGGGCCAATCACGCCCGCCCGCCCAGCGGCTACCCTGGCGGTGGCCCAACGGGGACAGCAGAACCCGCAGTGGGTGGTCTGCATGTTCAGCCCGGCGGACGCGCACATCGTCGTCTGCGACCCCGAGCGCCTGCCGGGGCCCGAAGCCGTGATCCGCGTGGCAGACTGCACCCGCATGATCGTCAAGGCGCTACGGGAGGGCGAACACCACGCCCTCCTGCTCCAGGTCAGGCTGAAGGACAACGCCCGGGCGGCGAGGCCGGGGGTGTGGCCGGCAGCGGCGCACCCCGCCGACCTAGAGCTCCAGCTGGCGGTCCCGACCGCAGTGTACCACTGGCTACAGGCCTTCCACGACCTGCGATGGACGGGCAAGCCCGACCGCCAAATTGGCTCCACGCACTGGCAAACGTGGCTGCGAGCAGACGCGCAGCGCGATGCCATCCGGGGTCTCGGGCCCGCGCCCGCGACACCAGCCCTCGATGCGGCGGCCCCGGGCCGCACACTGGCGCCAAACACGGTGCCACTGGCCAACCTGCCCTTCGAACCAGCGGCGGAGGGCGCCATTCGGAAGTCGGTGCCGCTCCCCCCGGCGCGAGGGGCCACGGAGCCGACGAAATGCCCCCTGTGTGCAGAAAAGTACTACACAAGCGGGGCAATGCTGGAACACCTGGCGTGGCACGCGGTGCACGCTGCAGCCCCGGCGGACGACAAGGAGGCGGCCACCAACATCCTGCAGCAGAGAGCACGGAGATCCCCATGGCACGCCCCGTACACCCGGCGCCCCCCGCCCCAGGCAGCCGACCGCGCAGACGGAGATGAGGAGGCACCCGGAGCAGCCCCGGGGACCGGCGGTGCGGCCCCACCAGGGTCCATGTCCATCCCTGCGGGGCTGGCCCCCCTGGCCCCCCTGGCTCCCCCGGTCCCCCGGGCCCCCCTGTGGGCCCTGCCGGGAACGGGCTCAGCGGATGCAGCGCACCCGGATGCCCTGGCTGCGCCGGCGAACCCAGCGGCGATGCCGATGCGGGGTAGCTGACTCCAGGAGGACATGGCGGGCGACGCCCTGTGGCTCCTCTCGTGGAACCTGCGCAACGGCCTCGTGCCGCCAGACCGGTCCCTCCGGGACACAGTCTGGCGGCGCCGGGGGCTGGCGGCCTGTACCGACAAGGAGCACCTCATCACCGGCATGCTACCCCAGAAAGGGGGCTTTGCCATCATGCTCCAGGAAACAGGGATCGCCACCCGGGCGCAGGAGCTAGATGCACGTGGCCGCGGCGCTCCGGGACAAGGGGTACACCGCCTTCTTCAGCAGCCGGCTGGCGGAGACGGGAGCCACCTCCACCTCGAGAGGGGGGGGCCTCCTCACCGCGGTCAGCAGCAAGTACGTGGCGGAGCACGAGGTGCTCAGTTTCACAGAAAATTGTCCCCGGGAAGGCCGAGGCCCTGGAGATCCGCACGGACGGGGGAGGCCTCACCCTCATCAACGTCCACGGGCGGCAAGCAGGCTGCTCCCCGTGGGCGGGACGGGCGGCGTTCTGGGCCGACATACAAATGTATGCCACGGCACGCAGCCTCGGTGGGAGGCACCCGGTGGTCATCGCCGGCGACACCAACATATACATGGATGTTCCCACCAACCCAGCCACGGAGCACTTCCGAGCGGGCTGGGAGGCTTGCGGTTTCCGAAGGGCCGCGGCAGGCAGCGAGGAGGACATGACCCCCACGCTCCACCCGTGCCGGCACAGGGTGGACACCTTCCTCGTCAACGAGCCCCTCCTGCCGTGGTCCCTGAGGGAAAGCGTCTTGGCTCGCGGCATGGCACACCCCCAGGTGGTCGGCTCGGACCACCTCCCGGTCCGCCTGGCCCTGCTGGGTCTCCTCAGCGCAGCGGGGCGCGCGGCGATGCCCACCCCCTACAGCCACACGGAGGGCCGCCTCCTCCCGTACGACGCCGAGGCCGCACCCGTCCAACACTGCCCGTGGGCGGCGGTCACCGCCGCGCAGGATGAACCCTCCCTGGCGCCCTGGCTGGGTCCCGCAGAGCAGCACGACTACGGGTCCATGCCCGCGGCCGCGGTGGACAAGGTGTTCGAACACCTCCACGCGACGCATGACGCCCTGGCGCGTGTGGTGGGACGCCGGCAGCCGTCCCCGGCGGGGACGTACCCGGCGGAGGGGGACCTCCCGAAGAGCGGAAAGCGGCTCCAGGCAGCGGTCCTCCGCTATGACACCCTGGCAGCGCGCGCTCCGGCAGCGTACCAGGCGGACGCGGCCCGGCATGGCATCCGGTCCGAGGCGGCGCTCGGGCTCACGGAGGAGCTGCAGGGTGTGTCGCCCGGGTTCCGCCCGACCACACAGGGCCAGCTACAGGAGGAGCTGGAGAGGCAAGCAGCCGCCCTCGAGGAGGACATTCGCCAGCTCCGCGCACTCCTGGCGGCAGACCGCAAGCGCGCCATCAAGGACTTCTGGCGCCGCCACGCCCCCGACATCGCCCAGCGATGGAAAGCCGTGCGGGGAGCCATAGAGGTAGAGGCCCCGGGCCCGTCAGGCCTCTGGAACGTGCGGGTCCCCAACACCCAAACGCTCCTCACGGAGGCCCACGACGTGATGTTCGCACTTCGCGCCTTCTGGCGAGAACTGTATGACAAACGCCCGGTGGACCTCCCAGGCTTCCAGGCAGTCCTCGGCTGCCACGTCCCCCGGGTCGCTGAAGGGGCCTGGACACAGGTCCAGCAGTACTCAATGCAGGACCTGAAGTCCGCCCTGGACAAGGCCGATGGCAAGGCCCCAGGTCCCAACCACGTGGAGGCCCGTTTCATCAAGGCCCTCCCAGCACCCGTCAGTGGCTCCTGGTCCACTCCTACCGGGCCATCCTCCGCGGCGCCCCGCCGCCGATGCACTGGAGGGACGCGCACATCTGGCTCAGCCCCAAGGTACCGGGCTCTGCCAGACTGGACGACTACAGGCCCATAGCCCTGGGCCAGCTGGACATGAAGCTGCTCACGGGCCCCCTCACCCAGCGCATCACGGAAGTGCTCACACGGCACGGAGTGGTCAGCGACTGGCAGCAAGGGGCCCTCCCTGGCTCCAACACAGGCCCCCCGCTGTTCATGGCGCAGCGGCAGCTCCAGCTGGGAAGGCCCAACTACGTCTTCTCCTTCGACGCCCGCAAGGCCCTCGACACCGCCCCGCACGGCGCCCTCCACCTCATCCTGCGCCACCTCTCCGTGCCGCCGGACGTCATCGACCTCCTGCTCTTCCTCCACACGTGCGCCAGGCTGCGCATCGTTACAGCACACGGGCTAACGCAGCCCGTCTACATGCTGCGCGGCGTCCGGCAGGGCAACCCCGAGAGCCCCCTACTGTACGCGCTCCTCCTGAAGCCCCTGCTCAGGGCGCAGGGGCACCGCCTGCGCCCGCCGGGAGGGGCCGAGCACGGCCTCATCCAGGCCTACATCGACGACCTGGTGGTGGTGGCCCACACGCTGCAGCACTTCGTCGAGGGCGTGGAGGCGGTGGCCGCGTACCTGGGGATGATGGGCATGGAGCTCAACCCCTGCAAGTGCGCCATGGCCACCACGGAGGGGGTCCCGGGCCTGCAGCTGCGCCTTTGCCCCCACCTGGAAAACCTGTGGCACTGGGTACCAGCGGCGGACTCCGTCCCCTACCTGGGACTCCAGCTGCAGCCGGACGGGGAGTTCTCCCTGCAGCGCAAGCACCGGCTACGCCTGGCGGCGGTGCACCACTGGTGCCTTAACACCCTCGCGCCACCGAAAGTGGTGCAGGACGTCATCCTGGCGATCCTCGGGGGGGTGGCGCAGTACGTCGCCCCTTTCATCGCCGACGACTCCGACGCTGCACGCCACCTGGACCACATCACGGTCCAGGTCGCGAAGGACAGGGCGCGGTACGCCTTCGACGCCTCGCGGGACAGCCTGCAGGATGACCGGACCCTGGGGCTCACACGGGTGCCAACGCGGTGCCAGCAGGCAGCGGTGGCCCTCGTGGGTACCCTCGTCCACCACCGCTCAACCTCCGTGCGCGCCGAGGTCACCAAGATGTTCTGGGAAATAGCTGGCGCGCACGGAATATGTCCCGAGGTGCACTACCCCGTCCCGGAGTTCGCAACTCTAGCGGGGGGCGACTGGGTCCTCCGCATACCCCGGGCCCTGGCCGCCCTGGGAGTGGGGCTGTACAACCCCATCGCGTGCCCCAGGGCGGCCCATGTCCAACTACAGTCCCCGCCGGGCAACATCGTCACGCTGCGCACCGCCAAGCTGCGACACCGCGACACGTGCCGCCTGACGGTGCCACACACACTGCCGTGGCACGGGCACCACGGGCCACGCCACCCCTTCCCCGACAACGACAACCCGTGGCCAACGGCGGTGCGGGAATGCCTCAACCAATGCGTCGATGAACACCTCCACTATTGCCGCCATGAGCAGGAGCCCACCAGCCACCCCGGGTGGCGCGACGCCTTGGTCCACCTCTTCCACACCACCGGCACGCGGGACCCCCGCCTGAGACTGGTCCACCCCACGAGGGCTAAGCAGGACGCCCACACCGGCCCACGGGTGACCCCGGACGGCCTGCACCTCCACGCCGGGGGCTACCGCCGCCGGGACGGCCTATCCCCCCCCACCGCGGGGGGCGGCGTACCACCCGCCGGCGGCCCTCATGTACATCCTCCGCGACGTACTCGCGGAAGGCGAGCACCAAGAGCCTAACGCGGACGTGGCATGGCCCGAGCCCCTGCGCCCCCGGCCCCACGCGCTGACGCCGTTGTGGTTGGTGACCACGGACGGCCAATGCACCCAAGCGACGGGGCAAGCGCAGCTCCGGGCCGAGTGGGTAATAGTGCAGGTGGGGGCGGGCCAGCCCGAACCCCGTGGGCTCCCCCGTGGCACCACCCTGCTGGTAGCTACGGGGGTGCCGCACGACCCACACATGGCGGTGCACGCGTTGGAGGACCAGCCGGAGGACACGGGGCACCTGGTGGTGCACCAGCGCGGGGGCCCGGCGTGGCTCAAGGAACATGTGACGGCACTTCGGTCCTGAGCAAGCACCATCACCGGAGCGGAGATCCGGCTGCACGACCACCCGGCGATCAGCCCAGGCGACACCAGGGCGCTGAGCGTGGACCAACTGACCCCCAGCCACCCCGACGTCCGGTGGCACTCCGCCGACTTCAACGCGGGCTGGCTCAGCCCCACCGGGTACTACTGGATCCCGGAGGCCTGGGGCCACACCTCTTCCGACGCGTCCGGGGGTGGACCCTGCAAACACGCCACCAGCGTCGCTCTCGCCGCTGACCTCACCCGCACGTGGGCGGTGGCCATCTCGGGCACGGTGCCCGACGGGGAGGGGGTGGCCGCCTCCCTCCCCCTACAATACGGTGCCCACCGACCATGGGTCCACACGGTGGACGCCGAAGTCATCCTCCACCTCCTGCGGCACGCAGATCGCGAGCGCACCACGGGGGTGGTCAACGAGATGCCCCTGAGGTGGCTCCGGGACAGCCTGTGCGCGCGAGGGCAACACGCCGGGCACCCGTTCTGGTACGTCCGAGCCACTTCGCACCACAGTGACGCCCTACTGCACAAGGCGGACTGGGCGGCGTCCCAGGACACCGTCCTGCAGAACACGCCCCCGGACCCTGGCCACGCCCAGCTCATTGTCGCCGGCCGTGACGGCCATCTCGATCTACGGCCCCCCACGATGCGGGTGCTCGGCGAGGTCGCGCAGCGGGCGCAGACGGACCACGCGCTGACGCACCGGGGACACACACCTTTGGGCGCGGCCCACGCCACGGCCTATGTCCATGCCCGGGACCTCACTGCGACGGCCACCAACCGCCGGGCGCTGCGGGCCCGAGACGGCCACACGCCGGTGCAGCGCAGGCTCCGCGTCCGTAAGGAGCGGCTCTCCGGCGTCGCCACCGTCCCACAACCGTGCCTCCTATGCGGCGGCCCGGAGGAGACCCCGGTGCACATGCACGTGGGGTGCGCCCACTCACAGCTCCTCTGGCCCCACTACCGCCAGGCGGTACACGAGGCGGCCCGCCACCTCCCACCCGGGGACAAAGCCCTGTGGGTGGCCTCGTGGCCCTCCGCAGGCGCCACATGGACGGAGGTCCTCTGCTCCGGACTGGTGCCCGAGGACGCGGAGGCGCAACTCCGCGCCATAGCCCGCTACGACCCGCCGGGAGGGACCTCTGTGGACGATTTCCTCCACCACATGCTCCGGCTGGGGGACTTCGCATGGGAGCTTCGCAACCACCGGCTGGAGCAACTCCTCCGCGAGCCCCAGAGTGCGGCGGCCCGGGCACACCGGTGGCTCTCTGCGGCGGAGGGCGACCACCCTCCCCCTCCCCCGCGCCCTGACAAGGACTTCGTAGGCTCCCTCTGTGTCGTGAATGGCACTCTGGAGTGCCCGCCCCAAGAGGGCCCCCACCCGTACCAGGACCTGCCGGGGGGGTTCTCGAGGTACCTACAAGACACCCTCTTCCCACCGTGGATCATCGGGCGCGGCTCCATGACCGCGTGGGAGGCGCGCATCGTGGGTGAGGAATCAGCGCGCGAGTGGGGCCGGTGGTGCGCCGCCACGCGCGCCCCGGAGACCCCTGCACAACGATACGCCGCCATCCCGCTCAAGGGATGGGGGCCGGACACCCGGCCGAGACCCACCGTGATCCGCGGGCCGGGACCTGACCACCCCTGGGACGCGGCGACGGGGGAATGGCTGCAGGCGGCCCCGGGGCCGCAAACGGGATGGACTGGGGACGTCTCCTCACTCGTCATGACATCCGTCCCGCCCCGCATCGTCCTTCACGCCGCCAACGTACTCCGGGCTACGGAGATACGCACGTGGGGACACGCCGCGGCCACCGTCCGGTGGCACCCCCCAGAGGACGGGGCCGCCCAGCTCGCCGTGGCGCACTTCAAAGCTGGGCGGCCGGCATACGACGACGCCCTGTCCCGGCTGGGCGACACCCAGGGGCCCTTGCTCCTCATGCTCCCCAACGACATTGCAGCCGCGCTGCGCCAGGAGCCGGACGGCTGCGAAGGGCTGCGAGTGGGATGGGAGGCAGTCGCGGACGGCACCCTGCTGGCCCTCCTCCACCGAGACACCGCGAACGAGTGCCGATTGGATGCGCTGACGCCCCACCTCACCGGGCGCCGCGTGTACATGGCGACCCCCCCCCGGGGGCACACACGCCCGGCGTGGGATGACCTCATCGCCGCCTTCCACGACCACGAGACCCTCCCCGACGACACGTGGCAGGAAGTCCAGCGGAAGACGCTTGGCAAGGACTACCGGCGCCGCGTCCGCGCCCGCCTGCTGGAGATCCGGGACCCCCTCCGACAGAGGTGGGACGACCTCTGGCTCCGCCATCTCGACCCTTGGTCGCCGCCCTCCCACCTCCCACACACCTGCCGACTCTGCGGGGAATGTGACACGGTGTCCTCCGCAGCGTCGACAGGCGCCAACAGGTGCGCGCGGTGCGCCAAGGTGGCCGCGTGCCCCTGGCCCGAACCTCCCGCAGGCCCGCGCAGGCGCACAGAGGAGGAGGCCCTGCACCAGCGCATCGAGGGGGCACACACCCCCTCACACGAACGAGCGGGCCCCGCGGGCGCTGCCCTTCTGTGGATCCACGTGCACCTGCGGAACCCCACATCCGTTGCGCACCTGTCGCACGTGATCGCGCCCTAACCCCCACCCGCCGCCGCCCTTTGCAGACCCCGCAGCACCATGCCACGCCGACGGGGGGATGGGCCGGGACACACCAGGGCCCGCCGCAAAGCGCAGGAGGCGGCCGTCCGGGGCCTGGTGGCGGACGCGGTGGCGGAGGCACACGGGGCGCACGCTGCCGCACGGTGTGACCTGATGCGCAGTGCGAGGGCTTTCCTCACCGAGACCGCCCTCCCGGCCGTCCGCGCCCTGAACTGAGCTGGGGCCCCTACGCTGCTCCCGGCAATGCACCGGATCGTGAACGCCGTCCAGCCGGGGCTCATCAGCCCGGAGGCGGCCCTCTACGGGCACTGGATGGAGTGGCGCGAGTCCAACCGGTCTGACCGGCCCCTGTCCATGGGGGACACCCTGCGGCTAACGGGAGCAGGGTCTGCCATGTCCCTCCGCAGTAGCGCCCCAGCCTTGCTGCACGCCCTCAGGACGCGGCCCCGTACCTGAACCAGGCGCGGGCCACGTACCCGAGGGGAGTGTCCGAGCTGGATGCGGCTCTCCACCTTCTACACCCACCGGACGATGACCTGGAGGTGGGCGAGATAACGGTGTTCGTGGAAGGCGCGGACGAGGCGTCCGCCCGCCCCCGGCCGACCAACCCAGTGTACGACAGCACCAGGCCTACCGCCCCGTATGCGAGTCGTTCCCCAGGGAGCCCACTTGGTGTCCCGCCCTCCCGTCGGCGACGCACGCGCCCCGCGGCTGGGCTAACCCAGACCTGCCCCCCCCCCTCTCCAGAACCAGGGGTGCCCACCACAGGGGGCAGGCCCTCTGCCAAGAGTGCCCTGGCACCCCCCTGTTCCTCCTCGTCGTCGCGACCCGCGGGGACCCGGGGCGGGTCCTGGGGATCACCCCCACCCACCTCTATGGGGCAGCACCCGTACCCCGCCCCCCCCTCCCGGCGCCCGCAGCGCGGGACGAAGTACACACCTTCCTGCGAACACAGGAGGTCACCGCCAATACGGGGGTCCACCTGGTGGGGCTCCCCCTGACACCACTCGACGACCCCCGGGTGCCCAGGGCCCTGGGCCCCGCTCCAGACTGGGAGCTATGGCGCAACTCGTGGGCCGCGTGGGTCCCCCGCCTCCCCTCCCAATGCCGGTGGATGGCCGCCGGCCCCCGGCCGTGCGGGGCTGACGCCACAGCCGGCCCCCCACCCCCTCCCCCCCTCCCCCCCGCAGAGCACCACACCGCACTGCCCACGGCACGGCACTGATGCACCAGGAGGTAGTGGGAAGGGCGCGCCTGCCACCACGCATGCCTACCAGGATAACAGTGATGGCAGACTCCGATGGCTCCCCCCAGCGGGATGACCGCCACCACCGCCGGTCCCGCTCCCGCTCCCCCGCCTCCCCGGAGTGGACGGGGGAGACCCTCGCGGAGCGCGAGGAACGGAGGCTGGCGGAGGCGGTGGTGCTGGTCGGGCCGCGGCCGCCGGCCCGGGAGCCTGAGCCAGCCGAGGTGACCGCCCCCGCCGCCCAAGCAGCAAGCCCCGCCGCCCCACCCCGGGAGGGGGCCCCAGACGCGCAGGAAGCGGAGACCGCAGCCCCAGCGAGCCACGCCGCGGCCCCGACCGCGGCCCCCGGCACGCCGCCGACACGGGGGGTAGCCCCGGCACAGGAACCGGGCGCATCGCCGAGGGCTGCCGCAGCCGCAGAGGAGAGCGAGAAGGGCGCGCGAGGGGTTGCGGCCGCGACCCTGGCGGGCCGCGCCACCGCCCCGGCCGGCCACGCCGCGACCCCCAGCACGCCGCGAAAGCAGGGGACGCACCCCGCAGGGGCCACGGGCGCCTCACCGGCGGCCGCCACAGCAGCGAAGGAGAGCGAGGAGGGCGCGTGAGGAGTTGCGACCGCGGCCCCGGCGGGCCGCGCCACCGCCTCGGCCGGCCACGCCGCGACCCCCAGCACGCTGCGCAAGCGAGGGAAGAACCCCGCACGGGCCACGGGCACCTCGCCGGCGGCCGCCGCAGCAGCAGCAGTGGGCAGGGAGAGCGCGAAGTACCGCGCCCATGCCAACCCCACCCACACCCACACCAGGCCCCCCAAGCAGTTCCCCCCCAAGCCCTTCCCCCCGGGGCGGGCGCGGCACGTCCGCCCCCCTGGCGCCTGAGCGCTCGCCGCTGGGCGTCACGCTGCCGCAGCTGCAAAGACAGCGGGACGCCCGGCGCGTGATTCAGGAAGGAGGGGAGGGCGCGCAGGCAGAGCGGTGTGCCAGCCACGGGAGCGCGGAGCGGGGGGCAGGAGGCGACAGGGGAAGTGCCCAGGAGCGCGCGCAAGGAGCAGGCCAGGGCACGCGCGGCAGGGAGCAAGGGCGCAGCAGCGGGAAGGAGCAGAGCGCAGGCAGCGGACGGCGCGACTCAGGGCAGGGGGCCGGGAAGGGACCAGGGCACGGGAAGGGCGCGCAGGGGCACGGGCAGGGAGCCCAGGTGCAGGGGGCAGGGCGAGGGGCGGTGGGTGAGCGGGCGGGCCAGGGCGTGGGGGACGGGAGGCGGGACCCGCGGCACGGGCAGGGGGCTGGAAAGGGGCCCAAGGGCAAGGGCAAGGGCGCCGCGGGCCCCAAGGGACAGGCGGGACGGGGCATGGGACCCAGGGGGGAGGGCGGGACGAAGGGAGGGGGGCAGAGAGCGGGGCGCCCCCACAGCCGGACGTGCAGCCGGTGAGGTGCATCCCCCCCGGCATCCAACAGATGCCGGCGCACCACACCCACCACCACCACCACCACCACCACCACCACCTCTACAACATCAACCCCGGCGCCGGCGAGCTCGTCCCCCCCCAACCCCCACGACCCCGGCACCAGCCAGCCCCCCCCTGCGCCGAGGGCGGAGCCGGCGCGGATGGCCTCGGCGAAGGGGGGGCGGGGCGCGGCATCGGCGCCGCAGGCACAGGGGCAGCGAGGGGAGCCGACGCGGGGGGCAGAGGGGGGCCGGCCATGGGACCGGGACTGGGGCGCGGTCCCGGACCCTCTGGGGGAAGAGGCCCTCCCCCTGGTGGGGGAAGTCTACGGGTGGTTGTGCTGGGCCAACCAGGGGACCACCAGGGGGTTGAGGAACCGGCCCTTCGATGCTGTGCTCCTCCGGAGAGACGGAGGAAACCGAGAGGTACCCCCAGGGGGGGTGGGCAGCCCCAGAGGACCATGAGAGGGTCCTCAGGTCAGTGATCCGGGCGGCGTGTCCTGACAGGGAGCCGACGTGGCCGGCCTTCCTTGAAGGGGGAGCGGTGCTCCGCATCACGGATGCGGACGCCAACGACTGGCTCCCCCGGGCTTTGCGCAGCGCCCTCGCCCACTGGCGCTACCGCCGGCGCAACCCGCCGCCGCCACAGCCCCAGCCCCCACACAAGCGGCGGCGCAGGTGATGGCCCAGACGGCGGATGCGAGAGAGTGGGGGGGGGAGCTGGGCCCCCGGACCCACGCCCCCCCTCACGGTACGGCACGACGCATGAGAGCGTGCCACCTCCCGCAGAAGGGAGGGTGGAGACAACGAGCGCGGGGGGGAACCTGCTGCCCCGCAGCCCGCTAACCGCTGACCGCTAACCCACATGGCCGCCCGCGGCCGGCCAGCGCCGCGCGACGACGGCCGGGGGGATGAGGGGCCCCAGCGAGGGCCTGCACGGGGGTCCGGCTCTGGGTAGAGGGGGGCGGGGGAAGGGCGCGACCCCCCAGCCGATGGCTGGCCCCCGGGGCCGGGACTGCAATACCGCCCCCCCCCCCCGGCCGTCAGGAGGCGTCGCCAGGGGACCAGAGGGCCCTCCCCACTCCCCCCCCCCCCCTCCCACTCAGGCCCGAGAGCGGGCGGGAGGGCGGCCCCCCAACCCACCCCCCCCCGCACCCCCCCCAGCTGGGGAGCCACAGGCGCGGCCCTCCGCTCCCCCGGAGCCGAGGGGACGCCCCCCACCCCCCCAGAAGGGACGGCGACGCGGTGGGGGGAGCGGCGGCTGGACCTGCTCCTGCGAGCCCACACTAGCGTGCCGGAGCAACGCGCACAACAAAACAGTATGGAGGCCGCGCCCCACATGACCCACATGACCCACATGGACACACAGCCCACTCAGGGACGGCAGAGGGGGGGTTCGGGTCTGCAAGGGCCCCCGAGGGAGCGGTCCACGGGCCGCCCCTCACCCCCCCCCACCCCGGGGCGGCACTTCGACCCCGACCGCACGCGCACGCCGGAAGGGAGCGCGCCGACGACACGAAGGGGGCCAGGACTGAGTACCGCAGGCCGCCGCCCAGAAGGGGAGCAGGGAGGCCGCGGCGCGACACCCCTCACCGCCCCCCCACCGGCCCGCAAGCCGCGGGGACCCCGGCCCCCACCCCCCGAGGCAGGGGGGATGCCCCCCCCCCCCCCGCCCGAGAGAGGAGCCGGAGCGCGACCCGCCCCCCCGCCCCAGCCGCCGGCTCCCACGGGGGCCGTGAAGAACAAGCGAGCCCGCGCCAACGCGCCAGGACGCCGCACAAATCGCACCCAGAGAAGCCTGGTGAGCACGAACCGGAGTGATATGGGGGGCCACGCCCCCCATGGACAGCACAACGCCAGTGACACCCGCTTTGTTGCCTGCCCAGGGAAGGCGGAGGGACGGAATGAGGCAGAGCGACCCCCCGCCCTACAGGCCCCCCCCGGCCGCACAACCGGGGGGTACGGCGCACGCCCCCCCCCCCCCCCAGGCCCGCCCCCCGGCACACGAACGCCACGGACCCGCCCCGCGGCGCGCAGCCCCCACAGGGCGTGCCGGCCGAGGGGACAGAGAAGGGCCCCCACACCCGCACGCCCGCGCCCACAACACGTGGATCGCAGACCCCGACAGCCCGCCCAGTGGGCGGGCAGTCGGGGGAGGGGGAGCGCCTGACCCCAGACACCCCTCGCAACAGTAGAAGGCACCCCCCCCGGGGATGCCCTACCGCCACCCCCACAACCCCAAGCCAAGTAGGGGGGAACCGGGGCCGGACCGCCCCCCCCCAAGCACGCCAGACGGAGCAAGGGACCGGGGCAGAACACGCGGAGGGGCACGGACCACGTGGAACGGCCCTACCAGCGCCCAGTGCCGGGACCACGCGAGGTGCGCACGCCACACCACCCAGGGGGGAGGGGAGCGGACGCCGCGGGAGCGCGAGCGCACACACACGAAAGGGACACGCGGGGACTACCAGAAGGGCAACCGGACCGAGCGCGCGGAACGCACAGACCGTGTGGAATGGCGTACCAGCGAGCGAGGGTAAGGGACACCCGGACGGGACGGCCCGCCACACGGAGCGCGGAACACGCAGGGCGGGGAGGGGGAAACGAGAGAGACACAACACCAGGTACCGGCCCGAACCCCCCGAACCGGCCGCGAGCGCCGCGCACACACAGACGGGGCACTGCACCCGCCAAGGCAGTAGTGGCACACAGCGCCACGCCCCAACCCCTAGGCTAGGCAGCCTCCGCGCCAGCCCAAGGGGGTCCCACTGGCGACAAGCCAGTAGCACGGGCCCGGCGGTGCCGGCGCCCCGGGCGAACACGCATTAGGGGGGCGACGCAGTGGGTAAGCGCCCGCAGCCACGGCTGCGAATTGATGCACTGACCGGGGAGTGGCGAAACGGGGAAGCCGGGGAAGGACGGGGCTCCGAGCTCTGTGAACCCGGGGGACTCCGCCACCAGGCAGGAGGTGCGTCTTGGAGGGCCCCCCACTAGGACCCGGTGGGGAGGATATCACCTGGCCCGACCAGGTGGCCCCCCGGGGCCGAAAGGCGTCTAGTACCCGCAAAATCAAACCTCAAACCTCAAACCATAATAAGGAGGTGCCACAATTGAGTATAGGGGTCCTGAGTAGGGAGACCACTACGCTTAACCTGCAAGGCCCAAGGGATGAAGTGCCTACTTTAATTCCGTATTACCTCCATGAAGGAAGATACCTCCGCTCACCTGAGTGGTAGGGGTGGACTTCATCGGGGGCTAGGGTTATTACCCTATTTAATTTGAAGAATGTACTTAAAACTTCAAGCATAGTGATAGAAATGATCAACTGTTAGTCTACACAACTGAGGTTTGAGGTTTGAGGTTTGAGGTTTCGGGTACTAGACGCCTTTGGGCTCCGGGGGGCCACCTGGTCGGGCCAGGTGATATCCTCTTCATCGGGTCCTAGTGGGGGGCCCTCCAAGAAGCACCTCCTGCCTGGTGGCGGAGTCCCCCGGGTTCACGGAGCTCGGAGCCCTGTCCCTCCCCGGCTTCCCCTTTTCGCTACTCCCCGGTCAGTACATCACTTAGCAACCGTAGCTGCAGGCGCCTACCCACTGCGTCACTCCCCTAATGCGTGGTCGTCCGGGGTGCTGGCGCCGCCGGGCCCGTGCTACTGGCTTGTCGCCAGTGGGACCCCCATGGGCTGGCGCGGAGGCTGCCTAGCCGCGGGGCTGGTGCGTGGCTCCGTGATCCACACTGCCTTGGCGGGTGCAGTGCCCTGTTCGTGTGTGCGCGGCGCTCGCGGCAGGTCTGGGGCGTTGGGGCCGGTGCAGGGTCTTGTGTCTTTCCCGTTCCCCCCCTCCCGCGCCGCGTTCCCCGCGCTGCGTGTGGCGGGTCGTCCCATCCGGGTGTCCCTTATCCTCCCCCGCTGGAACGCCATTCCATGCGGTCTGTGCGTTCAGCGGGCTTGGTCCGGTTACCCTGCTGGTATGCCCCACGTGCCCTTTGCGTGTGTGTGCTGTCGCGGTCTCGCGGCGTCCACGCCCTTCCTACCTCCCCGGGTCGCTGTGGCGCGCGCACCTCGCGTGGTTTCAGTGCAGGGCGCCGGTAGGGCCGTTTGACGCAGTCCGTGCCCCTCCGCGTTTCCTGCCCCGGGCCCGTGCGCCGTCTGGCTAGCTGTGGGTGACCCCACCACCCCGCACAGGGTCCTCAGGGGCGTCCTCCAGCCGGGAGACAAGCCCCCAGCCCGCGCCCTGGCCGAAATCACCTCAGGGAAAGCGGGCTACAACCTGGGACTGGCCATGCTCTGCCTGACCCAATGGATCCAGCGCCGCTGGCCACCCACGGGGACCGTGCCCTGGATTCGGGCCATCCCCACCGCCGACACACAAATCTAGGCAGGCCCAGACACGCGGAAGGAGCCCGCCCCCCCCCAGACCACAGCACTCCCTCACCTGCGGGTACCACGCCATCCACAGTGTCCTCAGCCGCGTGGGTCTTAGCCCAGAGCTAGCATACCTCCTTCTCACCACTGACCAAGAGGTCCACCAAATACGCAAGCTCGTCTGCAAAATCCTTGCCGCAGCAGCAGAAGACGGCAAGCTTCTCCTCCAAACCGCCCAGCCCACAACTGACCACGCAAGCGCGCCGCTGCGAGCAGACACATACACCGACACAACACACCCAACGGCGCAATCCCTGCCCATGCCCCTCCCCTCTCGCTGCCCATCCGGAGACCCACCCACGCCAACCATCGCGCGCACCCCCGGGCCCCGCGACCCGGGCCTCCCCCACCCGCCCAAACAACAGCACACGCCCGCCACGGACCCACCCGCCGGACAGCCCTCACCACCCCCCACGCTCGACAACCCTCACGCACCCACCGAGGGAAGCCCCACGCCCCGCGGCACGCCCACCCCGCCCACTGGCCCTCACACGCCCCCGGCGCACACCCCACAAAACCCAGGCCCACCCCCCCTGTCCCCCGAATGCAGCCCGCGCGTACTGTTCCCCCCCACGGACGCCAACCCACGCAGCCTCACACATTGCTGGACCCCGGCCCAGCCAAGCCCAGAAGGAGAAGGCCACAGCCCTGCGCCTCCCTCCCCCACCGCTGCCGACCAGATCGGCCCGCCGGGCCGCCAGGTCACGGCCGGGCCCCCGCAGCCACCCACCCCCGACCTACAGCCTGACGACATGCCCTCCATCCTCCCCGCCGTGGCAGCAGCAGAAGCCGCCGCCCACAAACCCGCGACAGCCCGCATCACGGCGCAACCCGCGTCCTCCAAAACCACCACTTCCTCCTCGTCCTCAGCCTCATCGACGTCCTCCACTGCATCCTCCGACCCCGCCCTCCCCGCCGACCTCATCCACAAGGCCACGGCAAAAGCCAAAGCTGCGGCCACACGCCAGACTACCGGGGACCCCCCAACCCCCACAAAGGTGACCCAGGCACCCCGGCAGCACACCGGGAAAACCCCCCCCACCCGGCACCGGCGCCCACACACCTCCGGACCGAGGTCCTCCTCAACCTCGAACCGGACCCCAAACCAAAAAACGACCCCAAACCCAAGCCGGCGCCAAAACGAGCGCACCACCAGCAACAGCACCACCACCAACACCACCCCACGCAGCCCACAACACCACAAGCGCAACGACACAAACCCAAGCGAAACCGCCCTAACCCAAACCCTAACCCAAGCCAGGACCCCCCACCCACCACAACCCACGCTACCCTCCCACCAGCAGCCACCCCCACCGCAGAGGCGGCCACCAAACACGACCCCGTCCAAGCCCTCGTCAACATCCCCATCTCCAAGCGCCCCGTCATCCATCCCCCACAAAGCACCAACGCCGCCGGCCAAACCGACCCAGGGACGTGGGACCCCTCGACCACAGTCACCGTCAAGCCAGGCCCCCGACCCGCCCCCGCAGCCCAACAAGCAGTACGGTCCCTGGCACTACACACGATGCCCGACCCCCCACCCCCGACAGGGGGACCGGAACATCCACAAGGGGTCCTAGGGCCATACCCGCACCACCATCCCCACCACTACCAGCGCCACCACCACCAGCGGCTCCACCACCACCACCACCAACACCACCCCCACCACTACCGCTTCCCACCACCCTACCCCACCGGGCCACAACCCCCCGTGCACGAGCAGCACCAGCGTATGGGATGGCAGCCACCGGGCGCTCCACCCCCATACGCCACCTACCACCAGGGGCCAACCCCCCCGTACCAGGCACTCAATCCCCCCGGCCACCACATCCACGCCGAAGGGCCCCCCCGGGCCCAGCCCCACCAGGGAAAGTCACTGGACCCGTACTACCAGCCGCTGCCACCGCCGCACCCCTACGTGGCGGATCCAGGGAGGGCGGGGGACCCCCCCCCCCCCCCAAGTACCAGGCGGCGCCGCGCGAGCCCCCCCAGGACCCGCCGACACCTCCTGACTGGCCCGACTCGAGCGACGAGGCCCGGTCCCGCAAACGGCGGCGCTCCCGCTCCCCCCCCGCATGGCGCACCCGCCCCCGGCGCTCACGCTCCCCACACCGCCACCGCCCCTCAACCACTCACTCGCGCCGCTCCCGCTCCCCAAGGCGCCACCACGAACCACCAGGGCCCCACTCTCGCCGCTCCTGTCCCCCCAGGCGCAACGACCCGCGCCACCGCCGCCCCATGTCCACCACCCCCTCCCCCCACAGGCCCCACCGGGCTTCCCGTTCCCCCCTCCGCCCGTACCCAACCCCGACCCCCAGCACCTACCACCGCCACTCCGGCTCCCCCAGGCGCCGCCACGCACCCCACCGCCGCCCCATGTCCACCACCCCCTACCCCCACAGGCCCCACCGGGCCCCAGCTCTCCCCGTCGCCCGTACCCGTCCTCCACCCCCAGCCCCTGCCACCGCCGCTCCCGCTCCCCCAGGCCCCTCCACGCCCGCCACCGCCGCAGGTGCACGTCCTCCTCCCGCTACTCCAGGACCTCGCGCTCGGACCCCTCCCCCCCCCAGGCCCCCGCCCACCTCGCCTGGTGGTCTGCCCCCGCTTTGCAGGAGCTCCGCCGTTGGGTGAAGTGGGCCGGGGGAGCGGGAAGGCGAGAAGGGGTGCACAGGGTGCACACCTTCGAGGAGGTCCGCACCCGCACCCCCGCCGACCCCAATGAGGCCGCCCCGGAGGCCATCATGCCGCAAGCGACATGGGAGGCCCTCCTCGAGGACGCGGTCCAGGGCCTCCGCCCCCCCTACACCCCCCGAACCCTCTGCCAATGGCTCCAGGCCACCCACCCCCAGGCCTGGGCCAGCGGTGCCACCCCCCCACCCCACCACCACCACACCGGGGAGGGAAAGGTCACGGGCAAGGGGAGGGCAAGGGGCAGAGAGGGACACTCCGGTAAGGGGGCACGGAAGCGCCCAAGGTGACAGGCAGGCGCCCATAGGGACAGGGCCCCAGGAGCGACACAACGTGGGAGCAGGAAACCACCCAAGGGCCAGGGAGGGGAAGGAACAGGGACCGGGGCGCAGGGAAAGAGGACATCGTGGCGGGCACCAGGACCCACCCGCAAGAAGGGCATACCACGACGGAGGGACCAGCGCCCCCAACCCCCAGCGGACGCCGCACGACCCCCGTGGACGCACGCCCCCAACACACGCCACCGAAGCGCAAATCGGACGCCATACGGATCACACCAGCACACGCCCACCAGCCACCGGACACCAAACAGGGGAGGGAGGGCACACCTGCAAGGGGAGGGCGTTCTACACCCACAGAGGAACCCACTGGGAACACCGCCGCGCAGCCCACCACCACGCCCTCACCGCCAGGCGACAACCCCGGCCACCACAAGGGCCAACTCACAGGCACCAGAAGAGGACAAAGGCACGGCCACAGCGCCCAGGGCTAGGGACCGGGACCCCGGGAGTACACGGGACCATGGCACAGGCCCCCAGGGAGGGCAACCCCACGGACACCTACCCAACCCACCGGCCCGAGCGGCACACCAAGACCCCCACAGCACGAACCCAGCGAGCCACCCACCTGACCGCACCCCGAAGCCACCAAACAGCCACGCTCTGACCCGCACTCCGCACCACGACACGGACCAGCCTGACCTCCACCGACCCACCACGGCACAACACGAGGCAGCACGGCACACCACACCGCAGCGCACCACAGTGCAACGCAACACGACAAGGCACCCCAAAGCAAAACACGCCACAGCACGACGCGACGCGACGGGGCACAGAGCGGCAGACCACGGCGCGACAGAGCGCAACACGTCGCGGCCAAGCAGGGCGCAACGCAACACGGCACGGACCAACACGACGCAGCACGTCAAAACACGGGACGACGCAGCACGGCGCACCACAACACACCACAGCACCAAGCAAGGGACGCTAACTGAGGGTCTAACCAAATCAAGCCACCGCACACCCCTGAAGGAACCGCACCAGCCCGCCACACACCGGCAAAGGGCAACTGCACGCCCAGCAAAAACGGTGGCGGTCAACCCACACAAACCGCCGCCGGAAGGTTAAAGCCGGCACCACAGAGACGAAGGGACACGGCTAACCCAGGGCCACACAAAGCCGCCTGGCACAACCGCCCACCCGGCAGAGCCAGAACCTAAACCGGCAGAAAGGGGCACTGAGCCCAACGTGTACATAACCCACCCGACCCATGGGGCCGGGGCACGGCCTGGCACAACGCAACCAGCAGCAGCAAACAGGAAAACCACACAGAATGCCGACCAGTGCGTGCACCAGCCCAGGGAAGGCAGAGGGAGGAACAGGCAGACCCTCCCCCCCCAAAAAAAACAACAGGGGGGGGGGGGCGCGAGAACGGCCCACAGGCACCACGCCGCCCACCAACACCACAAGACGCGGCCAAACCCCCCACCCAGACGGCACCGAAGACAGGACCCCCCAAAGGGGCGCCGGGGGACCACCCAGCCAAAACGAGCAACACCAAGCCAAGGGCAGCGGCCCACGAAGAGAAGGAACACCCAAAACACGCGGACACACACCACGCAAAAAGAAAACACACAAATGCCAAACAACGCGGCCCGGAAGAGAAGGGATGGGGGGACAGAGACCACGAGACCCAAGACCAGGACAACCAGCGACTGACACAAAAAAAAAACAAAACCAAAGGGGAGGGGGGGGGGCACACCCCTCCAACGCCAACACCCACACACCCCCGCGCCACGGGCGGGCCCCCAGGAAGGGCGGGGGCAAGCGGGGCACACACACGACGGCATGCACACCCCAGCAACACCTCCCCAAGAACACCACCGAAAGCAGCACCGTCGACCGATAGCCACGACACCCTCACAAACCACCAGGATACAGGTCCCCCTTCCCACCCCCCACCATCTGCACAACCAGCGACACCATCACCAGCACCAACCGAAACACCGACGACGGCAGCCTCACCAAAAACCGACACCCCCACTACCGCTGACACACACCAGTCACGCCACCCACCGTCGGCGCCACCCACCAACGCCGCACCCTAAACCACACCTACACCCAAAACCTGCAGCAGCACCAGCGGACACCCAACCAGCGACATCACCCTCCGCCAGAAGACGAAGAACAGCACCAGCAGGAAAGCCAGCCCATAGCGCCCAAAACAACCCAAAAACCTCCCACACCCGGACCCACACCCACCAGCAGCGCCTACGCCGACCCACCATCAATGTCACCGACAGCCGGAAAGACACAAACCTCGATGAACTAACGACCACAACACTGATGCCACGGCACCCACACCGCCGCCCATGGCACCACCTACACTCACCAGCGCCACCACCGACCAGCGCGAGGCCAGGAACCCCTGGCATCGCCAACGGCCTCAACGAACATCAACACCACCACCACCACCGCCGCCGGACGGGGACTACCCACAAACCAAGAACAGGTAGGTAGGTAGGTCGACTCGGGACTGGGGTTGCCCCGCAGGGGGGACTTACCAAGGGGCTTTTGCTCACCCACCCGCGGCCCTACTTCACGTGCCCCCACAAAGCGGCTCCCCCACATGGGGGAAGGGCGCGGTCGCCGCGAGCAGTACCCTACAGCGGGCTCTGCCCAGAGAGGTAACCCATGTTCTACCGAAGTCTCACATTCCTCTCCTTCGGGCGGATGATACGTGGGGGACGGTCCCACCGCACATCCTCATCAACCTCCGGATTCTGGGGCCCAGGGGCCCGGAACCAGGCCAAAGGCCCTGTCCTGCAGGCACCCCCACCTGGGTTGGTTTTCAGTAGGTGTGAGGCGACTTGAAGAAGCACGTGCTACGGGACTCGCTTGCGGTGGCGCACACTCACACCTCCTGACTCGGTCGAGCTTGCGCTCTCCCGGGGGGCCAGGGGTTCGAAGTAGGTCGTTGTGGCCGGTTGGTCGGTCGTATGGTACGGTTGCGGTGTAGTATGTTAATGTAGGTTGGTCGGTTGCGTGATGGTAGAGTCAAGTTTTGTTCGTGGGGTTGGTTGTCGGCGGGCGCGGCGCACCACGGTGTCACCAACCCTTTGGACGCCGTTCCCGTTTCGACCCGTGCACGCCTGGCTGGTTTGGTGTTGGCCGGCTTGCGTGTGGTCTGTTTATGGTCAAGTGGCGGCTGCAGCTGCGGTGTTGTTGGTTCGCAGTCGTCTTGGCCGCCTCATGGTCGGCTTGGTTTGCTTGGGTTCCATTGCGGTGCTGCCGGTGGTCGTTCCGCCGCATGTTGTTTATGCAGCTGGCATGTCCGTGTTGGTGCTGGTCAGTGGCGTCGTGGTTTGTCCAAGTGTAGTGTTGTGTAGTTTGTTACCGTTGGTTGGTCGCGTTTGTAGTGGCAGCGTTGTGGTGTTCTGCTGTGTTCGTGGGTACGATCGTCGGTGGGTGTGGCGCACCACGGTGTTGCCAACCCGTTGGGCGCCGTTTCCGTTTCGACCCGTGCACGCCTGGCTGGCGAGGGGCGGCCCGTGGACCGCTCCCCTGGGGGCCCCAGCTGACCTGAAAACCCCCCCTCTGTCACCTCGGAGTGGGCTGTGGTTACGGGAGGGTCATGTGGGGCGCGGCCTCCCTTCGTGTTCCGTTGTGCGCGTTGCTCCGGCACGCCGGTGTGGGTTCGCGGGAGCAGGTCCAGCCGCCGTTGCCCTTACCGCGTCGCCGTTCCTCCTGAGGGTGGGGGCGCCCCCCCGGCCCTGGTGGGGCGGAGGGCCGCGCCTGTGGCTCCCCAGCTGAGGTGGGTGCGGGGGGGGGGGGGTGTGGGGGCCGCCCCCCCGCCCGCTCTCGGGCCTGTGTGGGAGGGGGGGGGGGCAGTGGGGGGGGGCCTTTGGTCCCCTGGCAATGCCTCCTGTCGGCCAAGGGGGGGGGGGGCGGCTTGGCAGTCCTGGCCCCGGGGGCCAGCCTTCGGCCAGGGGGTCGCGCCCTTCCCCCGCCCCCCTCTACCGAGAGCCGGATTCTCGCGCAGGCCCTCTCTGGGGCCCCTCATCCCCCGGCCGTTGTCGCGCGGCGCTGGCAGGCCGGGGGTGGCCGTGAGGGTTAGCGGTCAGTGGTTAGCGGGCTGCGGGGCAGCAGGTTTCCCCCCGCGCTTGTTGTCTCCGCACTCCCTCCCGCGGGAGGTGGCGCGCCGCTTTCCCTGGGCAGGCAACAAAGCGGGCGTCACTGGCGTTGTGCTGTCCATGGGGGGCGTGGCCCCCCATACCACTCCGGTTCGCGCCCACCCGGCTTCTCTGGGTACGATCTGCGCGGCGTCCCGGTGCGCAGGCGTGGGCCCACTTGTTCTTCGCTGCCCCCATTTGAGCCGGCGGCTGGGGCGGGGGGGCGGGTCACACTCCGGCTCCCCTCTCGGGCGGGGGGGGTCCATCCCCCCTGCCTCGGGGGGTGGGGGCCGGGGCCCCCGCGGCCGGCGGGCTGGTGGGGGGGCGGGGGGGGGGGGGGTGTCGCGCCGCGGCCTCCCTGCTCTCGTTCCGGGCGGCGGCCTGCGGTACTCCTTTCTGGCTCTCTCCGTGTCGCCGGCGCGCTCCCTTCTGGCGCGCGCGTGCGGCCGGGGCTGAAGTGCCGCCCCGGGGTGGGGGGGGGTGAGGGGCGGCCCGTGGACCGCTCCCCCGGGGGCCCCAGCTGACCTGAGACCCCCCCTCTGTCACCTCGGAGTGGGCTGTGGTTACGGGAGGGTCATGTGGGGCGCGGCCTCCTTCCTGTTCCGTTGTGCGCGTTGCTCCGGCACGCCGGTGTGGGTTCGCGGGAGCAGGTCCAACCGCCGTTGCCCTTACCGCGTCGCCGTTCCTCCTGAGGGGGGGGGCGCCCCCCGGGCCCTGGGGGGGCGGAGGGCCGCGCCTGTGGCTCCCCAGCTGAGGTGGGTGCGGGGGGGGGGGGGTGGGGGAGCCGCCCCCCCGCCCGCCCTCGGGTCTGTATGGGAGGGGGGGGGGAGTGGGGGGGGCCCTTTGGTCCCCCGGCGATGCCTCTCGTCGGCCGGGGGGGAGGGGCGGGGGCGGCATGGCAGTCCTGGCCCCGGGGGCCAGCCATCGGCCAGGGGGTCGCGCCCTTCTCCCGCCCCCCTCTATCGAGAGCCGGATTCTCGCGCAGGCCCTCGCCGGGGCCCCTCATCCCCCGGGCGTTGTCGCGCGGCGCTGGCCGGCCGGGGGTGGCCGTGAGGGTTAGCGGTCAGTGGTTAGCGGGCTGCGGGGCAGCAGGTTCCCCCCCGCGCTCGTTGTCTCCGCACTCCCTCCCGCGGGAGGTGGCGCGCCCTCTTACGTCGTGCCATACCGTGGGGGGGCCTGGGTCGGGGGGCCCAGCCCCCCCCCCCCCAACTCTCCCGTACCCGCCGTCTGGGCCTTCACCTGCGCCGCCGCTTGTGTGGGGGCAGGGGCTGCGGCGGCGGCGGGTTGTGCCGGTGGTAGCGCCAGTGGGCGAGGGCGCTGCGCAAAGCCCGGGGGAGCCAGTTGTTGGCGTCCGCATCCGTGATGCGGAGCACCGCTCCCTTCTCCAGGAAGGCCGGCCACGTCGGCTCCCTGTCGGGCCACGCCGCCCGGATCACTGACCTGAGGACCCTCTCGTGGTCCTCTGGGGCTGCCCACCCCCCCGGGGGTACCGCTCGGTTTCCTCCGTCCCTCCGGAGGAGCAAGGCATCGAAGGGCCGGTTCCTCGACCTCCTGGAGGTCCCCTGGTTGGCCCAGCACAACCACCCGTACACTTCCCCCACCAGGGGGAGGGTCTCCTCCCCCAGCGGGTCCGGGACCGCGCCCCAGTCCCGGTCCCATGGCCGGCCCTCCTCCGCCCCCCGTGCCGGCCCCCCTCGCTGCCCCTGTGCCTGCGGCGCCGATGCCGCGCCCCGTCCCCCCTCCGCCGAGGCCATCCGCGCCGGCTCCGCCCTCGGCGCGGGGGGGGCTTGCTGGTGCTGGTGTCGTGGGGGTTTGGGGGGGACGAGCTCGCCGGCGTCAGGGTCGATGTTGTAGAGGAGGTGGTGGTGGTGGTGGTGGTGGTGGTGGGTGTGGTGTGCCGGCATCTGTTGGATGCCGGGGGGGATGCACCTCACCGGCTGCACGTCCGGCTGCGGGGGCGCTCCGCCCTCTGACCCCCTCCCTTCGCCCCGCCCTCCTCCCTGGGCTCCCATGCCCCGTCCCGCCTGTCCCTGCCTGTCGCGCCGTCCGCTGCTCCCCTCCCCCCCGCCGCTGCGCCCTTCCTGGACCACTCGCCGGGCGTCCCGCTGCCTTTGCAGCTGCGGCAGCGTGACGCCCTGCGGCGAGCGCTCGCGCGTCGGGGGGCGGACGTGCCGCTCCCGCCCCGGGGGGAAGGGCTAGGGGGGGAACGGCTTTGGGGGGGCTGATG
This sequence comes from Eutreptiella sp. 'Long Island Sound 2002', assembly GCA_964036045.1. Taxonomy (NCBI): domain Eukaryota; phylum Euglenozoa; class Euglenophyceae; order Eutreptiales; family Eutreptiaceae; genus Eutreptiella; species Eutreptiella sp. 'Long Island Sound 2002'. The sequence continues at coordinate 134,052,056 of OZ038383.1, forward strand.
TGGCTGTGGGTGGCGTTGGCGTGGGCGCGGTACTTCGCGCTCTCCCTGCCCACTGCTGCTGCTGCGGCGGCCGCCGGCAAGGCGTCCGCGGCCCGTGCGGGGTTCTTCCCCCGCTTGCGCGGCGTGCTGGGGGCCGCGGCGTGGCCGGCCGAGGCGGCGTCGCGGCCCGCCGGGGTCGCGGCCGCAGCCCCTCGCGCGCCCTCCTCGCTCTCCTTCGCTGCCGTGGCGGCCGCCGACGAGGCGCCTGTGGCCGCAGTCGCAACCCCTCGCACGCCCTCCTCGTTCTCCTCTGCTGCCGCGGCGGCCGCCGGCGAGGCGCCCGCGGCCCGTGCGGGGTCCGTCGCAACCCCTTGGGCACCCTTCTTGCTCTCCTCTGCGGCTGCGGCAGCCCTCGGCGATGCGCCCGGCTCCTGCGCCGGGGCTGCCCCCCTTGTCGGCGGCGTGCCAGGGGCCGCGGCCGGGGCCGCGGCGTGGCTCGCCGCGGTCTCCGCTTCCTGCGCGTCTGGGCGGGGCGGGGCGGCGGGGCTGGCCGCTTGGGCGGCGGGGGCGGCCGTCTCGGCTGGCCCAGGTTCCCGGGCCGGCGGCGGCGGCCCGACCAGCACCGCCGCCTCCGCCAGCCTCCGCTCCTCGCGCTCCGCGAGGGTCTCCCCCGTCCACTCCGGGGAGGAGACGGGGGAGCGGGAGCGGGACCGGCGGTGGTGGCAGTCATCCCGCTGGGGGGACCCATCGGAGTCTGCCATCACTGTTACCCTGGTAGGCATGCGTGGTGGCAGGGGCGCCCTTCCCACTACCTCCTGGTGCATCAGTGCCGTGCCGTGGGCAGTGCCGTGTGGTGCTCTGCTGGGGGGAGGGGGGAAGGGGGTGGGGCACCGGCTGTGGCGTCAGCCCCGCACGGCCGGGGGCCCGCGGCCATCCACCGGCATTGGGAGGGGAGGCGGGGGAGCCACGCGGCCCACGCGTCGCGCCACAGCTCCCAGTCTGGGGCGGGGCCCAGGGCCCTGGGCCCCCGGGGGTCGTCGAGCGGTGTCGGGGGCAGCCGCACCAGGTGGACCCCCATAACGGCGGTGACCTCCTGTGTGCGCAGGAAGGTGTGTACTCCGTCCTGCGCCGCGGGCGCCGGGAGGGGGGGGCGGGGTACGGGTGTTGCCCCATAGAGGTGGGTGGGGGTGATCCCCAGGATCCGCCCCGGGTCCCCGCGGGTCGCGACGACGAGGAGGAGGAGGGGGGTGCCAGGGCACTCCTGCCAGAGGACCTGCCCCCTGTGGTGGGCACCCCTGGTCCTGGAGAGGGGGGGGGACAGGTCTGGGTTAGCCCAGCCGCGGGGTCCGTGCGTCGCCGGCGGGAGGGCGGGGCACCGAGTGGGCTCCCTGGGGAACGCCTCGTAGACGACGGCGTACGGGGGGGTAGGCCCGGTGCCGTCGTACACCGGGTTGGTCGGCCGGGGGCGGGCGGACGCCTCGTCCGCGCCTTCCACGAACACCCTGACCTCGCCCACCTCCAGGTCATCGTCCGGTGGGTGTAGAAGGTGGAGCGCCGCATCCAGCTCGGACACTCCTCCCGGGTACGTGGCCCGCGCCTGGTTCAGGTACGGGGCCGCGTCCCCGGGGTAGCGCGTCCTGAGGGCATGCAGCAGGGCTCGGGCGCTACTGCGGAGGGACATGGCAGACCCCGCTCCCGTCAGCCGGAGGGTGTCCCCCATGGACAGGGGCCGGCCCAACCGATTGGACTCGCGCCACTCCATCCAGTGCCCGTAGAGGGCCGCCTCCGGGCTGATGAGCCCCGGCCGGATGGCGTTCACGATCCGGTGCATTGCCGGGAGCAGTGTAGGGGCCCCCGCTCCGTTCAGGGCGCGGACGGCCGGGAGGGCGGTCTCGTTGAGGAAAGCCCTCGCACTGCCCTTCAGGTCACACCGTGCGGCAGCGTGCGCTTCTTGTGCCTCCGCCACCGCGTCCGTCACCAGGCCCCGGACAGCCGCCTCCTGCGCTCTGCAGCGGGCCCTGGTGTGCCCCGGCCCATCCCCCCGTCGGCGTGGCACGGTGCTGCGGGCTCTGCAAAGGGCGGCGGCGGGTGGGGGTTAGGGGGCGAACACGTGCGACAGGTGCGCAACGGATGTGGGGTCCCGCAGGTGCACGTGGATCCACAGAAGGGCTGCGCCCGCGGGGCCCGCTTGCTCGTGCGAGGGGGTGTGTGCCCCCTCGATGCGCCGGCGCAAGGCCTCCTCCTCTGTGCGCCTCCGCGGGCCTGCGGGAGGTTCGGGCCAGGGGCACGCGGCTACCTGGGTGCACCGCGCGCACCTGTTGGCGCCTGTCGACGCTGCGGAGGACACCGTGTCACATTCTCCGCAGAGTCGACAGGTGTGTGGGAGGTGGGAGGGCGGCGACCAAGGGTCGAGATGGCGGAGCCAGAGGTCGTCCCACCTCTGTCGGAGGGGGTCCCGGATCTCCAGCAGGCGGGCGTGGACGCGGCGCCGGTAGTCCTTGCCAAGCGTCTTCCGCTGGACCTCCTGCCACGTGTCGCCGGGGAGGATCCCGTGGTCGTGGAAGGCGGCGATGAGGTCGTCCCACGCCGGGCGGGGATGCCCCTGGGGGGGGCTCGCCATGTACACGTGGCGCCCGGTGAGCTGGGGCGTCAGCGCATCCCATTGGCACCCGTTCGCGGTGTCTCTGTGGAGGAGGGCCAGCAGGGTGCCGTCCGCGACTGCCTCCCACCCCACTCGCACCCCTTCGCAGCCGTCTAGCTCCTGGCGCAGCGCGGCTGCAATGCCGGTGGGGAGCATGAGGAGCAAGGGCCCCTGGGTGTCGCCCAGCCGGGACAGGGCGTCGTCGTATACCGGCCCCCCAGCTTTGAAGTGCGCCACGGTGAGTTGGGTGGCCCCGTCCTCTCGGGGGTGCCACCGGACGGTGGCCGCAGCTTGTCCCCACGTGCGTATCTTCGTAGCCCGGAGCACGTTGGCGGCGTGAAGGACGATGCGGGGCGGGACGGGTGTCCCGACGAGTGAGGACACGTCCCCAGTCCATCCCGTTTGCGGCCCCGGGGCCGCCTGCAGCCATTCCCCCGTCGCCGCGTCCCACGGGTGGTCAGGCCCCGCCCCGCGGATCATGGTGGGTCTCGGCCGGGTGTCCGGCCCCCACTACCGGAGTGGGATGGCGGCGTATCGTTGCGCAGGGGTCTCCGGGGCGCGCGTGGCGGCGCACCACCGGCTCCACTCCCGCGCCCACTCCTCCCCCACGATGCGCGCCTCCCATGCGGTCATGGAGCCGCGCCCGATGATCCACGGTGGGAAGAGGGCATCTTGTAGGTGCCTCGAGAACCCCCCCGGCAGGTCCTGGTACGGGTGGGGGCTCTCTTGGGGCGGGCACTCCAGAGTGCCATTCACGACACGGAGGGAGGCTACGAAGTCCTTGTCAGGGCGCGGGGGAGGGGGAGGGTGGTCGCCCTCCGCCGCAGTGAGCCACCGGTGCGCCCGGGCCGCCGCGCTCTGGGGCTCGCGGAGGAGTTGCTCCAGCCGGTGGTTGCGAAGCTCCCACGCGAAGTCCCCCAGCCGGAGCATGTGGTGGAGGAAATCGTCCACCGAGGTCCCTCCCGGCGGGTCGTATCGGGTTATGGCGCGGAGCTGCGCCTCCGCGTCCTCGAGCACCAGTCCGGAGCAGAACACCTCCGTCCACGTGGCGCCTGCGGAGCGCCACAAGGCCACCCACAGGGCCTTGTCCCCAGGTGCAAGGTGGCGGGCCGCCTTGTGTACCGCCTGGCGGTAGTGGGGCCAGAGGAGCTGTGAGTGGGTGCAACCCACGTGCATGTGCACCGGGGTCTCCTCCGGGCCGCCGCAGAAAAGGCACGGTTGTGGGACGATGGCGACGCCGGAGAGCCGCTCCTTCCGGACGCGGAGCCTGCGCTGCACCGGCGTGTGGCCGTCTCGGGCCCGCAGCGCCCGGCGGTTGGTGGCCGCCGCGGTGAGGTCCCGGGCGTGGACGTAGGCCGTGGCGTGGGCCGCGCCCAAAGGTGTGTGTCCCCGGTGCGTCAGCGCATGGTCCGTCTGCGCCCGTTGCGCGACCTCGCCGAGCACCCGCATCGTGGGGGGCCGTAGATCGAGATGGCCGTCACGGCCGGCGACAATGAGTTGGGCGTGGCCAGGGTCCGGGGGGTGTGTTCTGCAAGACGGTGTCCTGGGACGACGCCCAGTCCGCCTTGTGCAGTAGGGCGTCACTGTGGTGCGAGCTGGCTCGGACGTACCAGAACGGGTGCCCGGCGTGTTGCCCCCGCGCGCACAGGCCGTCCCGGAGCCACCTCAGGGGCATCTGGCTGACCACCTTCGCTGCGCCCGCGGGGACCCCCGTGGTTCGCTCGCGATCTGCGTGCCGCAGGAGGTGGAGGATGACTTCGGCGTCCACCGTGTGGACCCATGGTCTGTGTGCACCGTAATGTAGGGGGAGGGAGGCGGCCACCCCCTCCCCGTCGGGCACCGTGCCCGAGATGGCCACCGCCCACGTGCGGGTGAGGTCGGCGGCGAGAGCGACGCTGGTGGCGTGTTTGCAGGGTCTGCCCCCGGACGCGTCAGAGGAGGTGTGTCCCCAGGATTCCGGGATCCAGTAGTATCCGGTGGGGCTGAGCCACCCCGCGTTGAGGTCGGCGGAGTGCCACCGGACGTCGGGGTGGCTGGGGGTCAGTTGGTCCACGCTCAGCGCCCTGGTGTCGCCTGGGCTGATCGCCGGGTGGTCGTGCAGCCGGATCTCCGCTCCGGCGACCGTGCTTGCCCAGGACCGTAGCGCCGTCACATGTTCCTTGAGCCACGCCGGGCCCCCGCGCTGGTGCACCACCAGGTGTCCCGTGTCCTCCGGATGGTCCTCCAGCGCGTGTACCGCCATGTGTGGGTCGTGCGGCACCCCCGTAGCCACCAGTAGGGCGGTGCCACGGGGGAGCCCACGGGGTTCGGGCTGGCCTGCCCCCACTTGCACTATTACCCACTCGGCCCGGAGCTGCGGTTGTCCCGTCGCTTGGGTGCATTGGTCGTCCGTGGTCACCAACCACAACGGCGTCAGCGCGTGGGGCCGGGGGCGTAAGGGCTCTGGCCACGCCACGTCCGCGTTAGGCTCTTGGTGCTCGCTTTCCGCGAGTACGTCGCGGAGGATGTACATGAGGGCTGCTGGCGGGCGGTACGCCGCCCCCCGCGAGGGGGGGGATAGGCCGTCCCGGCGGCGGTAGCCCCCGACGTGGAGGTGCAGGCCGTCCGGGGTCACCCGTGGGCCGGTGTGGGCGTCCTGCTTAGCCCTTGTGGGGGTTGACGAGTCTCAGGTGGGGGTCCCGTGTGCCGGTGGTGTGGAAGAGGTGGGCCAGGGCGTTGCGCCACCCGGGTCGGTTGGTGGGCTCCTGCTTACGGCGGCAATAATGGAGGTGTTCATCGACGCATTGGTTGAGGCACTCCCGCACCGCCGTCGGCCACGGATCGTCGTTGTCGGGGAAGGGGTGGCGTGGCCCGTGGTGCCCATGCCACGACGTTGTGTGTGGCACCGTCAGGCGGCACGTGTCGCGGTGTCGCAGCTTGGCGGTGCGCAGCGTGACGATTTTGCCCGGCGGGGACTGTAGTTGGACATGGGCCGCCCTGGGGCACGCGATGGGGTTGTACATCCCCACTCCCAGGGCGGCCAGGGCCCGGGGTATGCGGTGGACCCAGTGGCCTCCCGCCAGAGTTGCGAACTCCGGGACGGGGTAGTGCACCTCGGGACATATTCCGTGCACGCCGGCTATCTCCCAGAACATCTTGGTGACCTCGGCGCGCACAGAGGTTGCGCGGTGGTGGACGAGTGTACCCACGAGGGCCACCGCTGCCTGCTGGCACCGCGTGGGCACCAGTGTGAGCCCCAGGGTCCGGTCATCCTGCAGGCTGTCCCGCGAGGAGTCGAAGGCGTACCGCGCCCTGTCCTTCGCGACCTGGACCGTGATGTGGTCCAGGTGGCGTGCAGTGTCGGAGTCGTCGGCGATGAAAGGGGCGACGTACTGCGTCACCCCCCCGAGGATCGCCAGGATGACGTCCTGCACCACTTTTGGTGGCGCGAGGGTGTTAAGGCACCAGTGGTGCACTGCCGCCAGGCGTAGCCGGTGCTTGCGCTGCAGGAGGAACTCCCCGTCCGGCTGCAGCTGGAGTCCCAGGTAGGGGACGGAGTCCGCCGCTGGTACCCAGTACCACGGGTTTTCCAGGTGGGGGCAGAGGCGCAGCTGCAGGCCCGGGACCCCCTCCGTGGTGGCCATGGCGCACTTGCGGGGGTTGAGCTCCATGCCCATCATCCCCAGGTACGCGGCCACCGCCTCCACGCCCTCGACGAAGTGCTGCGGCGTGTGGGCCACCACCAGCAGGTCGTCGATATAGGCCTGGATGAGGCCGTGCTCGGCCCCTCCTGGCGGGCGCAGGCGGTGCCCCTGTGCCCTGAGGGGGGTCTCCAGGAGGAGCGCGTACAGGAGGGGGCTCTCGGGGTTGCCCTGCTGGACGCCGCGTAGCATGTAGACGGGCTGCGTTAGCCCGTGTGCTGTGACGATGTGCAGCCTGGCGCACGTGTGGAGGAAGAGCAGGAGGTCGATGACGTCCGGCGGCACGGAGAGGTGGCGCAGGATGAGGTGGAGGGCGCCGTGTGGGGCGGTGTCGAAGGCCTTGCGGGCGTCGGAGGAGAAGACGTAGTTGGGCCTTCCCCGCTGGAGCTGCCGCTGCGCCATGAACAGCGGGGGGCCTGTGTTGGAGCCAGGGAGGGCCCCCTGCTGCCAGTCGCTGACCACTCCGTGCCGTGTGAGCACCCCCGTGATGCGCTGGGTGAGGGGGCCCGTGAGCAGCTTCATGTCCAGCTGGCCCAGGGCTATGGGCCTGTAGTCGTCCAGTCTGGCAGAGCCCTGTACCTTGGGGCTGAGCCAGATGTGCGCGTCCCTCCAGTGCATCGGCGGCGGGGCGCCGCGGAGGATGGCCCGGTAAGAATGGACCAGGAGCCACTGGACGGGTGCCGGGAGGGCCTTGATGAAACGGGCCTCCACGTGGTTAGGACCTGGACCTTGCCATCGGCCTTGTCCAGGGCGGACTTCAGGTCCTGCATGGAGTACTGCTGGACCTGTGTCCAGGCCCCCTCAGGGACCCGGGGGACGTGGCGGCCGAGGACCGCCTGGAAACCCGGGAGGTCCACCGGGCGTTTGTCATACAGTTCTCGCCAGAAGGCGCGAACTGCGAACATCACGTCGTGGGCCTCCGTGAGGAGCGTTTGGGTGTTGGGAACCCGCACGTTCCAGAGGCCTGACAGGCCTGGGGCCTCTACCTCTATGGCTCCCCGCACGGCTTTCCATCGCTGGGCGATGTCGGGGGCGTGGCGGCGCCAGAAGTCCTTGATGGCGCGCTTGCGGTCTGCCGCCAGGAGGGCGCGGAGCTGGCGAATGTCCTCCTCGAGGGCGGCCGCTTGCCTCTCCAGCTCCTCCTGTAGCTGGCCCTGCGTGGTCGGGCGGAACCCGGGCGACACACCCTGCAGCTCCTCCGTGAGCCGGAGCGCCGCCTCGGACCGGATGCCATGCCTGGCCGCGTCCGCCTGGTACGCTGCCGGGGCGCGCGCTGCCAGGGTGTCATAGCGGAGGACCGCTGCCTGGAGCTGCTTTCCGCTCTCCGGGAGGTCCCCCTCCGCCGGGTCCGTTCCTGCCGGAGACGGCTGCCGGCGTCACACCACGCGCGCCAGGGCGTCATGCGTCGCGTGGAGGTGTTCGAACACCTTGTCCACCGCGGCCGCGGGCATGGACCCGTAGTCGTGCTGCTCTGCGGGACCCAGCCAGGGCGCCAGGGAGGGTTCATCCTGCGCGGCGGTGACCGCCGCCCACAGGCAGTGTTGGACGGGCGCGGCCTCGGCGTCGTACGGGAGGAGGCGGCCCTCCGTGTGGCTGTAGGGGGTGGGCATCGCCGCGCGCCCCGCTGCGCTGAGGAGACCCGGCAGGGCCAGGCGGACCGGGAGGTGGTCCCAGCCGACCACCTGGGCGTGTGCCATGCCGCGAGCCCAGACGCTTTCCCGCAGGGACCACGGCAGGAGGGGCTCGTTGACCAGGAAGGTGTCCACCCTGTGCTGGGACGGGTGGAGCGTGGGGGTCATGTCCTCCTCGCGGCCTGCCGCGGCCCTTCGGAAGCCGCAGGCCTCCCAGCCCGCTCGGAAATGCTCCGTGGCCGGGTTGGCGGGGACATCCATGTAGATGTTGGTGTCACCGGCGATGACCACCGGGTGCCTCCCGCCGAGGCTGCGTGCCGTGGCATACATTTGTATGTCGGCCCAGAACGCCGCCCGTCCCGCCAACGGGGAGCAGCCTGCTTGCGGCCCGTGGACGTTGATGAGGGTGAGGCCTCCCCCGTCCGTGCGGATCTCCAGGGCCGCGGCCTTCCCGGGGACAATTTCCGTGAAGCTGAGCACCTCGTGCTCCGCCACGTACTTGCTGCTGACCGCGGTGAGGAGGCCCCCCCCTCTCGAGGTGGAGGTGGCTCCCGTCTCCGCCAGCCGGCTGCTGAAGAAGGCGGTGTACCCCTCGTCCCTGAGCGCCGCGGCCACGTGCATCTCCTGCGCCCTGGTGGCGATCCCCGTTTCCTGGAGCATGATGGCAAAGCCCCCCTCCTGGGGCAGCATGCCGGTGATGAGGTGCTCCTTGTCGGTGCAGGCCGCCGGCCCCCGGCGCCGCCGGAGTGTGTCCCGGAGGGACCGGTCTGGCGGCACGAGGCCGTTGCGCAGGTTCCGAGAGAGGAGCCACAGGGCGTCGCCCGTCGTGTCCTCCTGGAGTCAGCTATCCCGCATCGGCATCGCCGCCGGGTTCGCCGGCGCCGCCAGGGCATCTGGGTGCGCCGCATCCGCTGAGCCCGTTCCCAGCGGGGCCCACAGGGGGGCCCGAGGGACCGGGGGTGCCAGGGGGGCCAGGGGGGCCAGCCCCGCGGGGATGGACATGGACCCTGGTGGGGCCGCACCGCCGGCCCCTGGGGCCGCTCCGGGTGCCTCCTCACCTCCATCTGCGTGGTCGGCTGCCTGGGGCGGGGGGTGCCGGGTGTACGGGGCGTGCCACGGGGACCTCCGTGCTCTCCCCTGCAGGATGTTGGCGGCCGCCTCCTTGTCGTCCGCCGGGGCCGCAGCGTGCGCCGCGTGCCACGCCAGGTGTTCCAGCATTGCCCCGCTGGTGTAGTACTTGTCCGCACACAGGGGGCATTTCGTCGGCTCCGTGGCCCCTCGCGCCGGGGGGAGCGGCACCGACTTCCGAATGGCGCCCTCCGCCGCTGGTTCGAAGGGCACGTTGGCCAGCGGCACCGTGTGTGGTGCCAGCGTGCAGCCCGGGGCCGCCGCATCAAGGGCTCGCGTCGCGGGCGCGGGCCCGAGGCCTCGGATGGCGTCGCGCTGCGCGTCTGCTTGCAGCCACGTTTGCCAGTCCGTGGAGCCGATTTGGCGGTCGGGTTTGCCCCTCCATCGCAGGTCGTGGAAGGCCTGTAGCCAGTGGTACACCGCGGTCGGGATCGCCAGCTGGAGCTCCGGGTCGGCGGGGTGCGCCGCTGCCGGCAATACTCCCGGCCTCGCCGCCCGGGCGTTGTCCTTCAGCCTGACCTGGAGCAGGAGGGCGTGGTGTTCGCCCTCCCGCAGCGCCTTGATGATCATGCGGGTGCAGTCTGCCACGCGGATCACGGCTTCAGGCCCCGGCAGGCGTTCGGGGTCGCAGACGACGATGTGCGCGTCCGCCGGGCTGAACATACAGACCACCCACTGTGGGTTCTGCTGTCCCCGTTGGGCCACCGCCAGGGTAGCCGCTGGGCGGGCGTGCGTGATTGGCCCCGCGTGGAGGTCCGGGACGTCCGTGGCCCTGATGGTGTCTCCCTGCCACGCGGCCCGTAGATGCTCCTCCTGGTCGGGGCTCCACACCAGTGTGGGGGGGTTGACCCACCCCGGTTCCTGCCTCTTGTTGGGGGCGCTGACAGTGTGTAGCAGGACCGCCAGCGGCCAGGGGTCCGCCGACATATAGTAGGCCTGGGTGGGCCCCTGTCGCCAGTCGATGTGGGGCAGGGGCGGGAAAGCCCCTTGCCTGGCGGTGCTGTGCCAGACCGTCCATCGGCCTCCGGCCAGGACGTGCGACCGGTACCCTCCGGCGTGGCCGTGTATGATGGCTTGGTAGCCTGCCGTCTGCAGTACCAGTGCCTCCCCCTGCTTAGGCCTGGGCGGGGGTGTGCCATCGCCCGCACCCCAGACGCGGGTGCGCCCGCGGAGTGTGGCATGCCACGGGTCTGGTGCATCGCGCTGAGGCCCTTGTATGCATCCCGCAATTTGCGCCGGGCCGTGGTGGTGGACGAAGCTCTCCCCGCCGTCTGCTAGCAACGCCGCCGCGACAACGTATAGTTGCTCCGCCGTGAGGGGTGCCGTCGGCGCGTGCGTCGCGGCCGGCCGTCGGGGCTGCGTGTCGCGGCAGGGGACGTGGGGCAGCAGTTGCGCCGGCCACGCCGCCACGGGGCCCATGGTGACGGCCGCGACCGCGGACGTCAGCGCCGTGCGGTCCGTGGGTCTGTACTGCCGGAGCCCCGTGGTATCTCGGGCGAGGTGCCTGCAGGCTGCCATCCAGGCCACTGCTCCGCAGTTCGTGCAGTCCGGTTCGGCACCACCCGCGTCGTCGCTTCCCCTTTGCTGTACCGTGGTGCCGGTGTCGAGCGGGGGGCCCCGCTGTAGCGCCTCCGGGCCCTGCCCCGGCGGGAGGGCGGGCGGGACTGGCTGCGGGTAGTTTTGCGCGCCTCGGCGCTCCGGGTGCGTGTGGTACGGATTTTGCCGGCGGTGTTCCAGGGCTGCCCGTGGTTGGAAGAGGAGTTGGTGCAGGTACCAGTGGCCCTCCGGGGTGGACGGCTTGCGGAGCGTTAGCCACTGTTCCACCACGCCTCCTGGGTGCGCGGCCTCGACGCGGCGCTGCAACCCCAGGCGGCCTAGGCGGTTGGACGTGCCCGCGGGTGGGATGTGGGCTTGTGGGTAGAGCACCCGCAGCGGCTCCAGCGCCAGGTCCAGCACTTCGTCGTTGAGCTGCTTCGTGAGGGCCGACGCCCTGTGTAGGGCGTGGAGGACCCCGGGTGTGGGGGCCGTGAGCTGTTCGAGCACCGGTCCCGGCGGGTACCGCGCACCCGGGTTCGTTGGCCACTCCCTGGTGTGGCTCAGTACGGCCTTCCACACGTCCCTTGTAAAGGCGTGCTGGGGGGCCAAAGAGGGGACCATCCGTAGGAGGCGGTGGCACGCCGGCGGCGATCGCATGGGCTGTGGGGCGGCCGCCGTGATCCACCTGCACGCCGTGCCGGGCACGATCGCCCCCCATTCCACGGTCCCCATGCCCTCGGCGTGGATCAGCGCCTGGCCCTGGACCATGGGGAAATAGGGGCTGGAGCGCCCCTTTCCTTCCTTCCACCGTACCCAGGCGGCCCCCGCCTGCAGGCTGCGGAGCAGGGCCACGCCGGGGAGGCGCGGCTGCGGGAAAGCCCCCTTGACGGCCTGGGTGGCGTGGGCCAAGGTGCCCATGGGCAAGTACCACAACGGGAGGGTCCAGGGGCCCGGCAGCGGTTGCACCACCCCTGCGTCCCATCGCCACTCGGAGTCTGGCGGGGTGGCCGGGACCGTGCCCGTCTGCAGGAAGTGGCGTGCCTGCTTGTCGGGGTGCCGTTGGAGGGTTGCCGCCAGGCTGAGCCCCTCTGCCGCTGGTGCCACCGGTAGGCCGCCCCGGGGCCTGCGCCAGGGGTATTCCTGGTCGGCCGGCCAGGTGTGGAGGTCCCGGGCGATGTCCTCCGCGGTCCCTGTGAGGGCGTCCTCTGGTGCCAGGTGCCACATGACGGCGCGCGCCGCCCATGTGGAAAAGGGCCACGCCCGCGGGGGGGTTTACACCTGGATGGTCCACTGTGGGCACGCCCGCCGCACGCGGGACGCGTGGAGCACCCCTCGGACCATGTCCGCCGCCAGGACCAGCACCATTCCCGAGGGTTCCACAATGATCCCCTCTGCGGGTCCACCGTGGCGGCCCCGGGTGTGCAAGGCCACTGCCGCCTGTCCCGCGTGGGTGACTCCGTCGACGGCCTCCTGGATGTTCACGCTGCCGCGCGCGGTCTCATCCAGGATCCAGCCCTGCGCCACCCCGTAGCGTAGGGCGGCGCGTGCGGCCGCGGGTTTCACCTCGGGCAACGCTCCGTCATCGGGGCCGGGCTGGGGGTGCTGTTTGGGGCACCAGCCTTCGCCGGTGCAGTGGCCCCGTTTCCACGCGGGGCAGATCGCGGGTACGCTGCCCGCCGGCGGCGCAGGTTCCGCGGGCGCGCCTCCCGTGGGGGGCTCCGGCAATGCCTCCAGGTCGGAGTTCGTGCCCGCGTCCCCTTGTGGGGGGTCTCCTTCGCCGTCTCTGAGTCCCAGCGCCCTGATGACCTCGTGTGCTTCGTCCAGCGTCGGTGATCGGGGGCGTGTCTTGCGTGGTGCCGCGGGTTCCGCCATTGCTGTGTCGCTGTGTCTAAGAGCAGGGGGCGGGGTGCGGATGTCCCGTGGCTGGTGCGTTGGTGCGCTGGTGTGTTGCTCGGTGTGGGGGTGGTTGATGGGCATCCCCGGGGGGGCGCTTTCCAGCGTTGCGAGGGGCGTCTGCTGTTAGGCGCTGTCCCTCTCCCGGTCGCCCGTCCTCCGGAGCGGGCGGCCAGGGTTCCGCGACCCGTGTGTCCCGGTTGCGGTCGATGCGGGCGTGTGGGCCCAGCACCGGCCCCACAGCGTGCGCCCTTGCGGGCCGGCGTTGCTCGCTGTGGGGGTGGCGGGAGGGCGTCCCCGGGGGGGGTGCCTTCCACCGTTGTGAGGGGCGCCCGGTGTCAGGCGCTGTCCCTTCCCCGACCGCCCGTCCTCTGGAGCGGGCAGCCAGGGTTGCGCGACCCGTGTGTCCCGGGTGCGGTCGATGCGGGCGTGTGGACCCAGCAACGGCCCCACGGCGTGCGCCCTTGCGGGCCGGCGTTGCTCGCTGTGGGGGTGGCGGAAGGGCGTCCCTGGGGGGGGGTGTCTTCCACCGTTGTGAGGGGCGCCTGGTGTCAGGCGCTGACCCTCCCCCGGCCGTCCGTCCTCTGGAGCGGGCAGTCAGGGTTCCGCGTCCCGTGTGTCCCGGGTGCGGTCGGTGCGGGCGTGGGGACCCAGCACTGGCCCCGCAGCGCGCGCCCTTGCGGGCTGGCGTTGCTCTCCTTGGGGGTGGCGGAAGGGCGTCCCCGGGGGGGGTGCCTTCCATCATTGTGAGGGGCGCCTGGTGTCAGGCGCTGTCCCTCCCCCAGCCGCCCGTCCTCCGGAGCGGGCAGCCAGGGTTCCGCGTCCCGTGTGACCCGGGTGCGGTCGGTGCGGGCGTGGGGACCCAGCACCGGCCCCACGGCGTGCGCCCTTGCGGGCTGGCGTTGCTCGCCGTGGGGGTGGCGGAAGGGCGTCCCCGGGGGGTGCCTTCCACCGTTGTGAGGGGCGCCCGGTGTCAGGCGCTGTCCCTCCCCTGGCCGCCCGTCCTCTGGAGCGGGCAGCCAGGGTTCCGCGTCCCGTGTGTCCCGGGTGCGGTCGGTGCAGGCGTGGGGACCCAGCACCGGTCTCACAGCGTACGCCCTTGTGGGCCGGCGTTGCTCGGACTGGGAGTGGCAGAAGGGCGTCCCCGGGGGGGGTGCTTTCCACCGTTGTGAGGGGCGCCCGGTGTCAGGCGCTGTCCCTCCCCTGGCCGTCCGTCCTCTGGAGCGGGCAGCCAGGGTTCCGCGTCCCGTGTGTCCCGGGTGCGGTCGGTGCGGGCGTGGGGACTCGGCACCAGCCCCACGGCGTGCGCCCTTGCGGGCCGGCGTTGCTTGCCGTGGGGGTGGCGGAAGGGCGCCCCCGGGGGGGTTCTTTCCACCGTTGTGAGGGTCGCCGGGTGTCAGGCGCTGTCCCTCCCCTGGCCGCCCGTCCTCTGGAGCGGGCAGCCAGGGTTCCGCGTCCAGTGTGTCCCGGGTGCGGTCGGTGCGGGCGTGGGGACCCAGCACCGGGCCCACAACGTGCGCCCTTGCGGGCCGGCGTTGCTCGCTGTGGGGGTGGCGGAAGGGCGCCCCCGGGGGGGGTGCTTTCCACCGTTGCGAGGGGCGCCTTGTTACAGGCGCTGTCCCTCCCCCGGCCGCCCGTCCTCTGGAGCGGGCAGCCAGGGTTCCGCGTCCCGCGTGTCCCGGGTGCGGTCGGTGCTGGTGTGGGGATCCAGCACCGGCCCCGCAGCGTGCGCCCTTGCGGGCCGGCGTTGCTCGCTGCGGGGGTGGCGGAGGGGCGTCCCCGGGGGGGGGTGCTTTCCACCGTCGTGAGGGGCGCATGGTGTCAGGCGCTGTCCCTCCCCTGGCCGCCCGTCCTCTGGAGCGGGCAGCCAGGGTTCCACCCCCACCAAAACACCAACACCAGCACATCCCGGGGGACAAACGGACACAGGCGCCAGACGGGGGAAAAAAAGCCCACCAATGCGCCCTAGCCCACATCACCGTCCACCCCGCAGCCCACCTACCAAAGGACTTCGGCACGGAGCGCCACATCGTCCTGGAGGGGCAAGCCCACCACATCATCACCGCCGCCCTATACACCCTCGCCGCCCACGAACGCCACTGGGACCCCACAACCATCCCAGCGATGCCTCCACCACCGCAGGGCCCCAAAGATCCCGTCACCCCCTTCCACATCGATCAACTCCTAAGCCGCAGGGCCACCCCACACCTCCACCCCTCCAGGATAGAACTAGCCATCGCATCGTGGGACACCCTGGACACGCCCCCCCAACCACCCGCCATCCACATCCTTAAAGCGGACGCCCAATGGTGGGTCCTCCACTGGCCACACGGAGTACTCATGGCGGCCCAGGCCTATACCCCGGAGATAGACCCGGAAGACCCGCCACGGGGCCGGCAGCGAATCCTCCAGGGCACCACCCTCACAGGCCGCAAAGGCGCCCCCTGGGAAGCCCTCCACACAGCACTCTACTGGGCTCAAGGCTCCCCCAACGGCCCAGACACACCAGAACCCACGGAGGCCTGGGTCATGCAGGCCAAGGCCACGAGGAACTACCACCTTCGGAACCCCTTCGACGACAGCCCGGCCGCACTGCCATGCCCATCCGATCCCCCGGAGACCGTGCGCAAGCTCGCCGACCTCATGCGCAGCCAGGCGAAGGTGAACATGCAAACGCCGGCAGAACCCCCACTGAGGGATCCGGGCCAGGAAGCAACGCACCCCTTCTTCAAACCCCACACCCCCCCAGCCCCGCTACCTCCAGTCCGACCCAAGCGAGCGAGACGAAAAAGGGGCGCACCCGCCCCCAACCAAGCCGGAAAAGCAGCGACCTCCCGACCCCCCGCACCCAACCCGACCCACCCGGCGAACCCAGACCAAGCATCCTCGTCATCCATCCTTCCCATCATTACCACCGCCCCACCCGGACCAGGCATCCTCATCATCCTTCCTCCCGCCACCAGCACCGCCCCCGCCCGAGGCGTACCCAGGATTCGAAAATGGCACGAAGGTCCAGCAGCCCTTCCGCAACGACCACACAGGCGACTGGATCTGGTGTGGGGGCACGATCCAGTACCGCCTCCGCGACCCGGGAGACAACGGAGGGCCACAGATCTGGGTGATCTGGCACAGCCAGAAGGAGCTAGACGAAGGCAGCAACGCCCCGGACAAGCCAGAAGGCCACACCCTGGAGCTCACCAGCGCCCACCCCATCCGACTCCGCACCGAAGAGAACAAGGCGGACAGAGGCACCAAATACACTGGGGACCTCCCCCCGGAGTGGAGCCAAGGCCTCACCCCGCCGCGCCTACCCAAGCGCCCACCAACCGGCAAAAAGTCCCCGAGCCCCGGTCTCTCTTCCTGACGGGGCAAGGGCCGAGGGCAAAAGCCTCCACAGCCCCGTCCCGCCCCCACCGAGGCTACCGTCAACCTCCTCGACCTCAACCACCCGGCCGTCACATACTCCAAGGACGCCACAACCGCCCTCCAGGAGCTCCCGATGGCAAAGGGGCCGGGGTGGGTTCCCCACCTCCTCGCCTTCCAGGAACAAGGCCTACAACGCGATGACCCCCCAGAAACCACCCCCATATATACCCCGGACCAGAAAGCGTACAAGTGCTACTGGCACAAGGGGACCCGCCTGTACGCCCGAGCCGGCATCCACGTCCACCTCGTCCACCACCTCAGCATCCCAGGGAGACTAGGTGTCTATGAGGTCATCGGGGACGGATGGCAACTCAACGTCATCAACGCCCACGTCCCCTTCGGCGAAGCCACGGAACCCTTCCTCCAAGCCCTGGCCGAGGCATACCGCCAGATGGCCATGCTCGCCCCCACAATCATCATCAGCGTCATGAATGCCGCCCCCCCCCTGGCGGACCGAGGGGGACAGGCCACACCCCAGGACCATGCAGTTCGCGACACCATCGAAATGCTGGGGCTCGTGGACCTGATGGCCAACCTCGAAGGCCAACCATCCCACTTCCCCAACCAAACAGATGCCGCCCCATCCCGCATCGACGTATGCTATGGCGACCCCACCACCATCATCCGGGCGGAGGCCCAATATGGACCCCTCCCGCTGGGACCCACAGGCCATAGCCCCCTGCACATCCGCCTCACCATCCCCAACCTTCCCCCCAGACCCCCAGAGGATGCGGACCAAGGCCTACCACCCCCCCTGAAGATGCCCCCACTGCATGACAAGCATGCCTGGTCCCAATATCACAGGGCCATAGAAGGCGCCCGGCGCGTCCAACCAGACCCCACCGACCTACTCACAGCCATGCGCACGGCCGCCGTCGCCTGCGGCTTCCAGCAACACCCCCACACAGACGACGACCAACCACCCACAGCCCTAGGGGACATGCCCCATGACCTCTGGCATGCGAAGCAACAACTGGCGACCCTCCTCCACACCGACACCCCCCAAACGCACCGCCAGATAGACCACTGCAGGACGCAGATAGTCCACATCAGGGCAGACCTGCAGCAGTGGCACATCCACAGGCAACAGCGCATCGCCCAGGAACACAAACGGTATGCGCAACATGAACTCCCCTACAAGGCCATCCGCCACCTCAACGACGCCATGACCGACACCGGCCACCGCACCATCACCACGGTCCGGCAGGAGGACGGCTCCCTCACCAACGACCCAGCCACAGTGCTCCAAGCCACCCAAGACAGCTTCCTCCGGCAAAACACGCCCACCCAAGACACACTGGACCCAGACACCCAGGCCAAAATCGACCGCCTCCCTCGGGTCTTCAACCACGCCCAGAGGAGGCAACTGGAAAAGCGCCCCTTCACCATCCACGAAGTCCGAAAGGCCATCCACAGTCTCCGGCAACAAAAAACCCCAGGCTACGACGGCCTCCCTGCGGAGGCATACTACCACCTCCACGCCCACCTCCTCCGCATCCTCGCCCACCGCCTCTGGGACATCGTCACGGGGCAGACCCCCCTGCCACCAGACTGGGCAAACGTTGTCCGCCCCCTCTACAAAAAAGGGGACTGGGCAAACCCGGACAACTGGCGCCCCATAGTCTGTGCGGTCACGGAGGTCAAAATCGTCTGGACCATCCTCCTACGCCGCATCCGCCCTCACCTGGACTCCCACATACCAGCCAGCCTCTGGGGGGCCATCCCAGGCCGGTCTGCACACGAGGCCATCTTCCTCCAGGACACCATCGCCGACATGGACCCGATGGACCTCATCATCGCCTCCCTCGACGTCAAAGGAGCCTTCCTGAACACCCCCTGGCTCCTTCTAGAAGCGGTGTGGAAACGCCTGGGCCTCCCCTTCTACAACTTCGCCTCCGGCTACATCCGCAACCGCAAATACACGGTCCGCACAGGAGCAGGCCTCACCCCCTTCCTGGAGCCAGGCAGCGGGGTCCACCAAGGAGGAGCAGAAGGCCCCTTCCTGTACCTTCTAGTGACGCTCCCCCTGGCCCTCGCAATCGAGCAGGATTACCCGGCCTACGCACCCTACCCCCTCCTCTCCCCCCTGGTGGGCTTCGCGGACAACACCAACCTCACGGTCGCGCACACCCCACACGAACCCCATGCCCCGGACCCCGGGCCAACGGTCACCCAACAGGCCAATGACTTACTGGACGTGACCGTCTCCTACCTCTCCCACAACAACCTCATCGTCCGGCCCACAAAGTCAGTGGCCATGATCAAGGGGTCTGCCACACCCCCCACCCTAGGGCCACAAGGGCCCCCCATGCAAGTCGTGACAGCCACAACCCACCTGGGGGTAATCCAGGCCGCCAACCCTGAGGACGCCACCCTCCCTCCCAAGTTGCAATCACACCTCGCCCATCTCCCCAGATATGCGTTCTCGACCACCAAGGCCCTCTCCCTGTCCCACCAGAGCCTGGCGTACTACCTCACCGGGGTCTTGAACGCCTCCATAGGCTTCCAAGCACTCCACCTGACACACCCCACCACCGCCCTCCAGCCGGCCACACGCGCCGTGACCAAGGCATGGGCAGCACACGGGGGCTGGCCCACCTCCATACCCACCCGCGCCATCCGAGCGGCATGGCCCCACTATGGGGACGCCATAGGGGACGAGGTGAAAGCGGCCTACACCAGACACACCGCCCTCCTCCTTCACCGCATGACCCACAACCACTCACCGGAGGTCCTCGAGGTAACCACAATCCGCCTCCAAGCCGCACAACGGGCCCGCAACACATGCCCGCGCTGGGTACTCCACCAGACGGGCATGCCCACCAACATGAACACGCGCCTGTGGAACCACCTGCAGCTTCTCCTCCCATCCCCACACCACACAATACTCACCAACCACACGTGCCCAGAGGAAGGGCCTCTAGCGGTCCTCTGCCTCCTCTCCCCAAGGGCACCATCCACACCATAGACCTTGTCGGGGCCTCCATCACCGTAGTATACGTCATCCTCCCCCAAATGCGGGTCCTGCACCACAGCGGGGCACACCACACCCCCTTTCTACAGCTTCCCGAATGGCCTCAATACCGCCTCTTCCACCAGTACCTCACGCAGACGGCACGGGCAACGGAACACACTCTGCCGGGAAGCAAAGACATGCAAACAGCCTACCGAGAGTTCACAAAGCAACACCCCCGACCCATCCCAGTGACACCGCCCTACGCACCCACCGGCTCGAAACACGAACCCGTCCCCCCGATGACGGGCCCAGTCCCACCACTAACCCTACTACTGGCCCCGAATGAAGCCAAACCCACGCAGACCACCGTCATCCACCACGGGGCAAAATGGCGCATACCGAAACACCACATGACCGCCCGAGACCTACCACGGGTCCCCCATGACTGCAAGAGCACGCCACGCACGTGTTGGGCCTGTGACCTCGAGGCACCAACCACACCGTGGCCCGTACTACACCTCATAGCACGCCACCACACCCACCTCACAACCCACCTACCACCACAGGCCTACGCATGGGTAGCCCCATGGTTCCACCGCACCGACACTAACAGTAGCATGGAACCCCGACCACGCGCCCAAATGGCTCTTCACCACTACACCCACATGGCCCCGCCCCGACCAGGCAGGGGTCGCCATTCGTTACAGCATGTACGAGCCAGGCAGAATGGGCAAGCACGAGCACCCCTACTATCCGCTCCACCACTCCTGCCACACACCGGAGCACCAAACACAAACCCTCACATGCCACGACCTAAACCCAGACACAGCCTACATCCTCCACTACATCTACTCCTACCTCACACAAGGACAGCCGGAGCAGCGACTCATAGCCCTGTCCCCCAAAGCGAAACACATCATCTCCAAAGGAATAGTGGTGTACGCCACCCCCATCCTGCAGCCCACAACCCCAGTAGCCCACCTCGCCACGGGCCTCGCCATATACGCCTACCTGCCCATGAACCCATGCCGCCTCCCACAACCATCACCGGCGGACCGGCTCTTCTTCACCGACGCCTCAAGCGAATCCGCCCTTGCGCCCATCACCGGGGGGGCGACCCTGCAGCTAGGTAGGTAGGTAGGTGCACTCGGTCGTGGAGAGGCGCCTCATGGTTCCCCCTGGCGTCGCCCCTGTGACGAACAGGAAGAGGCTCCGCGCGTGAAGAGGGGAGGCGGCTTACTTCCCGCTAGACCTGACTGTTGGCCCCCAACAAAGCGGCCCCGGGCAACGCCGGGAGGGCTGATCGCCGCCAGCGTGACGTGCTTGTCTCGCCGGGAGGGTGTGCCCCCGTGCTTGCGCACGTCCCCTCCTTTGGGCGGAACCCTAGGGGTTCACCGGACTTCCTGGCGTATCCCGTTCCCAAGGCATGCATGCACGTTCTTGGTACTAGGGTTCCGAGGTGCTTGGGTGTCGCACGCTCCGCCTCGAGTCCCAAAGCAGCGCAGGCCTTAGGATGCAGCCTTACCCCCGGTCTCCGGATCTCGTTTGGCCGGGTCACCTGCATGGCACGGGCTGCCTCAGTGCCCGGGCTGTGGGCACTGGGTTTCCTACTGTTGTGCGGTGTTTGTGTTTGGGTCCGGTTGGCGGTTGGGTGTGGGTTTTGTTAACCTCGCCAGTCCTGGCTGGGGTCTTGGGTGGGTGTGTTTGAACACGTTTTGTGGCGTTGTCCCTCTAGTGTCGGCTGTTTGTGGTGTTCGTGGTTGGGCTTCGGTTTCGGCCTGCTTTTGGGACGTGTGTGGTTTCGTGGGCGCCCCGCTTACCCCCCGCCGTTTCCGGTTCCGGCGTGCAGTGTGGGCGTGTGTGTTGGGCCTGGGTCTTGGCTGTGCCCAGCCCTTCTTGGCTGGGTTGTCGGGGTGTGTTTTTTGCGCTTTTGTTTTTTCTTTCTTTTTTTTTTCCGGGCTTTGTGGTCCCTGTCCCTCGATCCCCTTTCTTTCGGGCTGGGCTGGTGGCTCTCCTTTTTTTTTTTCCGTTTCGGTGTCCCTTTTCCCCGTGGGCCGCTGTTACTGGCTTGGTGTTGCCGGTTTTGGGTGGGTGGTCCCCCTGTGCCTCTGTGGGGGTCCTGTCTTCGGTGCTTTCTGGGGCGGGGGTTTGGCCGCCTGTGGTGGTGTTGGCGGGCGGTTTGGCGGCTGTGGGCTGTTTTCGTGCCTTTTCCCCCGCCCCCCTCCTTTTTTTTTGGGGGGGGGGGCTTGTCTGTTCCTCCCTCTGCCTTCCCTGGGCTGGCGCACGCACTGGCCTGCATTCAGTGTTGTCTTCAGGGCTGTTGTTTTCAGTTGCGTTCTGTGTGGCCGCGTTCCGGCCCCATGGGTCGGGTGGGCTATGTACACGGTGGGCTCGGCGCCCCGTCTTGCCGGGTTTGGTCCTGGCTCTGCCGGCTGGGCGGCTGCGCCAGGCGGGTGCTTGTGGTTTTGGGTTAGGGGGCTGGGGTTGTTCGTGTCCTTTCCCCTCTGCGGTGCCGGCTGTATTCTTCTGGGTGGTCCGCCACCGTTGTCGCCTGGCGCGCTGTGGCCCCGTGTGTGGCCTGCGGTGCTGGTGTGTGGCGTGCTGGCGCGGCGCCTTCCAGGGTGTGCGGTGACTGGCTTCGGTTAGTCCCTCAGGTTAGGGTCAATTGTGTCGTGCTGTGCCGCTCTGTGCCGCGTCGCGTCGCGTCGTGCTGTGGTGCGTTGCACTGTGGCGCGCTGTGGTGCGGTGTGCCGTGGTCTCGCGTGGTGCCGCGGTGGGTCAGTGGAGGTCAGCCTGGCCTGTGTCGTGGTGCGGAGTGCGGGCCGGAGTGTGGCCGACTGGTGGTTGGGGGGTGCGGTTAGGTGTTGGTGGCTCGCTGGGTCCGTGCTGTGGGGGCTTGGGCGTGCCGCTCGGGCTGGTGGGTCGAGTAGGTCTTCGGGAAATTCCGCTGAATGATCACGGTGTCCTTGGGGCGTGCACACTGACTCTCACCCATGGACTCAATCTTCACCGGGCCTCGCAGACAGGCAGGCGTATTCGGGGTGTAGGAAAGGCGTTCCTTCTCCAAGGCAGACAAACAGAAATCAGGAGTCGGACGGTGGAGGTGGCTTCCGAACGCCGTTTGAGTGGCGAAAGGCTTGCACTGCAGCTCGGCTGCGCTGGCAGGGACATGAGGGTCCGGGTCGGTGCCGCCGGCAGGCATGAGCTCATACTTCAGGGTCAGGGGGATGTCCATATCTCCGGTGCTGAACTGCAGGGGTCCGGGGCACCGGTAGTAATCTTGGCACTTCCAGTTCTCACGGCGCTCGGAGAAGGCCTTGAAGGGGGCACCGTCCAGCAGCACCAAGGCCTTCACGATCACAGCCTTTCACTTCCCCTTGCGGCGCTCGAAATTCATCATGGACGGGATCGGCGTGCCGCCGCAGTGCCATTCCTCCACTGGACGCAACAGGTTGGTGACGGACGCCCTCACGGACGTGAGACCAGCTAAGATCAAGCCCCCGGCCGTCAATCCAAGTGCATAGCAATACTCTGCGTCGAACCGCGACGGTAACGCAGCCCGGCCTTCATAGCCAAAAGCGTGGTCGCGTGACGGTCCGTTGGGTTGCCCTCCCTGGGGGCCTGTGCCTTGGTCCCGTGTCCTCTGGGGGTTTCGGTCCCTAGTCGTGGGTGCCGCGGCCGTGCCTTCGTCCTCTTCCGGTGCCTGTGAGGTGGCCCTTGTGGCGGCAGGGGTCGTCGCCTGGCGGTGAGGGCGTGGTGGTGCGCCGTGCTGCGGCGTTCCCTGCGGCTTCCTCTGTGGGTGTGGCCCGTTCTCCCCGTGTAGGTGTGCCCTCCGTTCTCCGTGTGGTTTCCGGTGGCCGGTGGGCGTGCGCTGGTGTGATCCGCATGGCGTCCGATGTTTGCTTCGGTGGTGTGTGTTGGGGTGTTTGGTGGGGCTGGGGCGGCGCTGGTCCCCCCGTCGTGGTGTGCCCTTCCTGGGTGTGGGTCGTGGTGCCTGCCGTGGTGCCCTTTTCCTCCGTGTCTTGGTCCCCGTTCCCGCCCCTTCCTGGTTCTTGGGTGGTTTCCTGCCCCCATGTGGTGTCGCTTCCGGCGTCCTGTCCCTGCGAGTGCCTGCCCTCACTTGGGGCCCTTCCGTGCCCTCTTGCCTGAGTGCTCC
The DNA here is from genome assembly GCA_964036045.1 of Eutreptiella sp. 'Long Island Sound 2002'. NCBI lineage: Eukaryota > Euglenozoa > Euglenophyceae > Eutreptiales > Eutreptiaceae > Eutreptiella > Eutreptiella sp. 'Long Island Sound 2002'. The sequence continues at coordinate 134,075,082 of OZ038383.1, forward strand.
TTGGTGCCCCTTGCCCTTCCCTTGCCCTTGCCCTGCCCCTTCCTGGTGTGGTGGTGGCGGGAGGGGCGCGGTGGGGAGGGGGCGCCGGCGGCCCAGGCCTGGGGGTGGGTGGCCTGGAGCCACTGGCGGAGGGCTTGGGGGGTGTAGGGGGGGCGGAGGCCCTGGACCGCATCGCGGAGGAGGGCCTCCCATGCCGCTTGCGGCATGATGGCCTCCGGGGCGGCCTCGTTGGGGTTTGCGGGGGTGCGGGTGCGCACCTCCTCGAAGGTATGCACCATGTGCACCCCTTCGTGCCTTCCCGCTCCTCCGGCCCACTTCACCCAGCGGCGGAGCTCCTGCAGAGCGGGGGGAGACCACCAGGCGAGGTGGGCGGGGGCCCGGGGGGGGGAGGAGTCCGTGCCCGTGGTCGTGGTGCGGCGGGGGGAGGGTGTGGACCTGCGGTGGTGGCGGGGGTGGCGGTGCCTGGGGGAGCGGGAGCGGCGGCGGCGGGGGCTGGAGGTGGAGGACGGGTACGGGCGGAGGGGGGAGCGGGAGGGGGAGGTGGACATGGGGCGGCGGTGGCGCGCTCGGTGGCGTCCGGGGGAGCGGGAGTGGTGGTGGTGGGGGCTGGGGGTGGTGGATGGGTACGGGTGGCGGGGGGAACAGGGAGCCCGGCGGGGCGTGTGGGGGGAGGGGGAGGTGGACGTGGGGCGGCAGTGGCGTGCCTGGCTGCGTTGGGGGGAGCGGGAGTGGTGGTGGCGGGGGCTGGGGGTGGGGGTCTTGTTTGGCCGGTGGGGGGAGGGGGAGGGGGACATGGGGCGGCGGTGGCGCTCGTGGTGGTGCCCGGGGGAGCGGGAGCGGCGCGAGTGGGTGGTTGTGGCGTGGTGGGAGTGTGGGCGCCGTGGGCGAGTGTGCCGTGCGGGGGGGGAGCGGGAGCGCCGCCGTTTGCGGGACCGGGCCTCATCGCTCGAGTCGGGCCAGTCCGGAGGCGTCGGCGGCCCCTGGGGGGCCTCGCGCGGTGCCGCCTGGTACTGGGGGGGGGGGGGGAGGTCCCCCGTCGTCCATGGATCCGCCACGTAGGGGTGTGGTGGCAGCAGTGGCTGGTGGTATGGGTCGAGTGGCTGTCCTTGGCGGGGTTGGGCCCGGGGGGCCCCTTCGGCCATCGGATGGTGGCCGGGGGGGTACGGATACGGTTCCTGGTACGGGGGTGGTGGCTGGTACGGGGGGGGTGGCTCCTGGCGGTAGGTGGGGTATGCGCGTGGAGCGCTCGGTGGCTGCCATCCCGTCCGCTGGTGCTGTTCGTGCACGGGGGGTTGTGGCCCGGTGGGGTAGGGCGGTGGGCAGTGGTAGTGGTGGGGCTGGTGTTGGTAGTGGTGGTGGTGGGGCCGCTGGTGGTGGTGGTGTGGATAGTGGTGGGGTTGGTGTTGCGGGTATGGCCCATGGACCCCTTGTGGGTTTTCCAGTCCCCCTTCCGGGGGTGGGGGGTTTGGCATCGTGGGCAGTCCCCGGGGCTGCACTATGTGGTGGGCATGGGGGAAGGGTTGGGGGCCGGGCTTGACGGTGACGGTGGTCGAGGGGTCCCACGTCGCTGGGTCGGTTTGGCCGGCGGTGGTGGTGGTTTGTGGGGGAGGGATGACGGGGCGCTTGGTGACGGGGATGTGGACGACGGTTTGGACGGGGTTGTGTTGGGTGGCCGCCTCTGCGGTGGTGGTGCGGGTTGCGGTGGGTGGGGGGTCCTGGCTTGGGCGAGGGCCCGGGCGGGGGTGGTGTCGGGTGGGTTTGTGTCGTTGCGTCTGCGGTGTTGTGTGTGCTCGCGTGGGCGCCGGCTTGGGTTTGGGGTCGGGTTTGGGGTTGGGGTCCGGTTTGGGTTTTGGGTCGGGTTTGGGGTTGGGGTCCGGTTCCAGGTTGAGGAGTACCTCTGTCCGGAGGTGTGAGGGCGCCGATGTCGGGTCGGGGGTCGTCCCGGTGGGTTGCCGGGGTGCCTGAGTCGCCTGTGTGGGGGCTGGGGGGTCGGTGCGTGCGGCCGCGGCTTTGGCTTTCGCCGTTGCCTTGAGGATGAGTTTGGCGGGGAGGGGGGGGTCGGAAGATGAGGTGGAGGAGATGGACGAGGCTGAGGATGAGGAGGAGGTGGTGGACGCGGGTTGGGCTGTGATGCGGGCGGGCTTGTGGGCGGCGGCTTCTGCTGCGGCCACGGCGGGGAGGATGGAGGGCATGTCCTCGGGCTGTAGGTTGGGGGCAGGCGGCAGGGGGGGCCCGGTCGTGACCTGGCGGCCCGGCCGGCCGATCTGGTCGGCAGCGGCGGGGGAGGGAGGCGCGGGGCTGTGGCCTTCTCCTTCTGGGCTCGGCTGGGCCCGGGTCCTGCAATGTGCGAGGTCGTGTAGGTTTGTGTCCACGGGGGGGAACAGTTCGCGTGGGCTGCATTCAGGGGCCGGGGGGGGTGGGCCTGGGTCCTCTGGGGTGTGTGTGGGGGGCGTGGGCGGGCCACTGGGTGGGGTGGGTGTGCCGCCGGGCGCGGGGCTCCTCTCGGCGGGTGTGTGTGGGTTGTCGAGTGTGGGGGGCGGTGAAGGGTGTCCGGCGGGTGGGTGTGTGGCGGGCGTGTGCTGGTGTTCGGGCGGGTGGGGGAGGCCCGTGTCGCGGGGCCCGGGGGGGCGCGCGTTGGCGGGCGTGTGTGGGTCTCCGGTTGAGCAGCGAGAGGGGGGGGGCATGGGCGGGGATTGTGCGGCGGGGTGTGCTGTGTCGGTGTATGTGTCCGCTTGCCGCGCGCTTGCGTGGGCAGTTGTAGGCCGGGCGGTTTGGAGGAGAAGCTTGCCGTCTTCTGCTGCCGCGGCAAGGATTTCGCAGACGAGGTTTCGTATCTGGTGGACCTCTTGGTCAGTGGTGGGAATGGGGCATGCTAGCTTTGGGCTTAGACCCGCGCGGTTTAGGACCCTGTGGATGGCGTGGTACCCGCAGGTGAGGGACTGCTGCGGTCTGGGGGGGGGGTTTGGTCGTGTGTCCGGGCCTGCCTCGACTTGTGTGTGGGCGGTAGGGATGGCCCAAACCCAGGGCACGGTCCCCGTGGGTGGCCAGCGGCGCTGGATCCAGTGGGTTAGGCAGAGCATGGCCAATCCCAGGTGGTAGCCCGCCTTCCCTGAGGTGTTTTGGGCCAGGGCGCGGGCTAGGGGCTCGTCCCCTGGCTGGAGGACACCCCTGAGGACCCTGTGCTGGGTGGTGGGGTCCCCCACTGCCCCTGGTGGGGCGGTCTCCGGGGCGTACATGGTGTCTGTCCCCTGGATGAGCCATTGCGGGCCGGGGGACGTAGCCGTAGCGGCTATCCCGTAGTAGTGGCCGCGCTCGAGGACTGTAACCCAGACCTCCGGCGGGGGGTGGTCACTGTCTGTAGGTGGGGGGGGGAGGTCGTCGTCCGGGGTGCGGAGGCCGGCGGCGCGGAGGGCGGTGTCGCGGTTGGGCGCGGTGGATTGTTCCCACTGCTCCGGGCGGTTCGGGTCCGCTGGGTGGTCCGTCTCCGCTGGGGCCCGTCGTAGGCGTACGGTCCCTCGACGCGTGACGTTGATGCCGGTGTCGTGCGTCAGGGCCTGGCCCCACCCGATGGGGGGGATCCAGATGTGCTGGCCCCGGGTGTGTTTGCGGGCTCGCCAGAGCACGAGGTCTACGATGGTCTCGTGGAGGCCGCTGCCTGGGGTGGTCAGGTCCCGGAGGGCTTTGACGGTGAGCTTGGTCCAGTCCTCTTGTAGGCGGTACCAGCCCAGGGGGGTGGTCGGGGCCCTGTCTTGGAGGGTTGCTCGGAGGAGGTCGGGGTCGCGGATGGTGGCCGGTGTGAGGGGGGGGTGCCCCGGGTCCGGGGGGGGTGGGCTGGATGGGCTGCCGGGGTCTTGCGCGTCTACGTCGATGGATGGTTGGCCCTGGTTGGGCTCGGCCGGACTGGGCGGTGCCGGGTGGCTTCTTGGGTGTGAGACGGGTCTCGGGGCGCTGTGGTGGTGCCTTGGAGACCTGTGGATGGAGACGGGGGGCGCGTGCGGGGCGCGGAGCGGGTTAGTGGACGTCTGGGTCATGCACGGCATGGTAATGGATGAGACGCTGCATGTGTTCCCTGGCGGTGGGGTCGGTGAGTTGCTCCGCGTGTGTTAGCGGGAGGTGTTTGCGGTGTACCATTTGGGCCGCTGCTCTGCGGACTGCTTCTAGCTGGAGGTGTGCTGCTGCCTCCATGGGGCTTTTCGTGTGTTTGGTGAGGTGTCGGTGCAGGGCCTGTGTCACTGCCCCTCTCATGGTGGCTTCTTTGATCAGGGGGTCCCGGAAGAGGTGTTCGGTGGCCTGGTGTGCGTGGCTGTGGGTTGGCCATCCTTCGTGTTGTTGTAGGGTTTCCGCCGGGGACCAGCCCACTAGGGTGTCCCTGTCTGTATGGAGGGGGCATTTCTTGAAGTGTTCCCAGTCCTCCGGGGTGGTGTGGTCGCATGGGCAACGGGTGTGTTCGTCGGGGACGTGGATGTGCTTGCGGGCGAGCCATCTGGCGACCCTGGTGAGGAATGGCAGTTGCTCCCTGAGGAGCTGGATGCGTCGTTTTTGGAGGTGGGCTGGGACGTTTGCTGGGTGGAGCGCTGAGTGGTAGAGGGGGACTTGCAGTCTGTCCTGGAGCTCCTGGGTGTGCGCCCGGCTGTCTGCGTCGCCGAGCACGCGGGCGAGATGTTGGATGGGGTTGGGGTAGTGGTATGCTCTGTTGTGGGAGGAATAGGGGGCGTCCTCTGGTACCCAGTCCGGGGTCTGATGGGGCTCGGGTACAGGGGGCACGTGTTGGAGGTGTGTGTGGTTGCGGCCGAGGTCAGGGATCTGGAGGGCTGGTAGGTGTGTTGTGCGCTGGTGTACTGCCTGGTTGTCGACCTTACCATTTCCATATTGGTGTCTGTGGGACTCTTGTTTCACGATGTGGAGTTGGACGTAGGGGGGAAGGGTGCGTAGGGCTTTCCAGAGTAGCAGTGCCTGGGTGCCGAGGCTCGTCGTGGTTGCTTTGTGAAGTGGTTGCCTTGCTATGCGGAGGAGCAGGTGTGTGTCGACAGTGGCGTCTACCACGAACCAGACCCGGACGATGTGCGGGGAGTGGGCGGGTAGGTGGGCCGCGACCTCGGTGATGGCGTCGGCCATGGCCCCTAGCTCCCCGTGGGAAGAGGCCCCATAGGTGGTGTGGCCCGTGTGGTGGTCCATGTGGTAGTGTCCTCCGGTGTGGGTTAGCTGCAGGGTGGCCCCCCCGGTGATGGGCGTGAGGGCGGATTCGCCTGAGGCGTCGGTGAAGAAGAGCCGGTCCGCCGGTGATGGTTGTGGGAGGCGGCATGGGTTCATGGGCAGGTAGGCGTATATGGCAAGGCCCGTGGCGAGGTGGGCTACTGGGGTTGTGGGCTGCAGGATGGGGGTGGCGTACACCCCTTTTCCTTTGGAGATGATGTGCTTCGCTTGGGGGGACAGGGCTATGAGTCCCTGCTCCGGCTGTCCTTGTGTGAGGTAGGAGTAGATGTAGTCGAGGATGTAGGCTGTGTCGGGGTTTAGGTCGTGGCATGTGAGGGTTTGTGTTCGGTGCTCCGGTGTGTGGCAGGAGTGGTGGAGCGGATAGTAGGGGTGCTCGTGCTTGCCCGTTCTGCCTGGCTCGTACATGCTGTAACGGATGGCGACCCCTGCTGGGTCGGGACGGGGGCATGTGGGTGTAGTGGTGCCATGAAGAGCCATTTGGGCGCGTGGTCGGGGTTCCATGCTACCGTGGGGTTAGTGTCGGTGCGGTGGAACCATGGGGCTATCCATGCGTAGGCCTGTGGTGGTAGGTGGGTTGTGGGCTGGGTGTGGTGGCGTGCTATGAGGTGTAGTACGGGCCATGGTGTGGTTGGTGCCTCGGGGTCACAGGCCCAACATGTGCGAGGCATGCTCTTGGAATCTTGGGGGACCTTTGGTAGGTCTCCGGCGGTCATGTGGTGTTTTGGTATGCGCCATTTTGCCCCGTGGTGTCGGATTTACCCGAATAGGTGAGGAGGAAAGAAGAGATGGCGAAGCAACAGCACTACACAAGACACATATATGGGCCAAGGCACAGAATCTCAAGGACAAAATGGCTTGCAAGCGCAGCTGAGCTTCCGTCTCCACAGGTTGCTGATGCATGACTTGTATAAGACGCCGTACATCATAGAAACGATGATAATGAGGAACACTGACGGACCAGTCACGTTTCAAGTTGCGTAGCATACCCTCGAAACGTAGTTGCGAAAAGCACGGGAATAAACACACTGCTGAATACGCCATACGCCCAGCACTTAAAGAATGCGTGCGTGAAAACTTTAAAAGTTGCACCGCCACCGTCATCAGTGGGATTTGACCAAAGCGCTCCACCTTTAACAGTGGAGCAAGCGCCGCGTCTTGTAACAAGAACGTACCAAACATGTGCCACGCAGAATTGTAACGTTTCAAGGTGTCCTTCCCGATTTCATTGATGATAAGCGTCGCCTCTTCGTTGGTAGCTCCTCGCAATTGATAGTATTCACGCAAACATACGCCAAGGTCAACACGAAACGTGGTTGTGTCTCCGTGCCGTCTGGCATTTGCAAACAGAACTCCGACGTGTTCACTGCGAACTTCACGTGTTTCATCAATAGGTTCCACCAAACCTCGCGCGGCCTGTACGGCAGAGCCATGAGAACCTTCACCCCTGGTGACTCGAACACTTTGTTGACCAACTGAGGTATGTGCTTGAACGGCGGGAAGACCCACCCCGGTGAAAGTAAAGTTAGATTCTGGGAGAAGACTTCGATGGCGTAAGCCCCCGGCTGAGGACACGGACTGACGAACTTGCTGCACACCGCATTGGAACTCCTTGACATCCAATCGATTTCCGGCTGAATCCAACTTTTGAACTCCTCCAGGATCAAGATCAACACGTCCGACGGGAAGGTAGCCTCCGACGGTGTCGAACGAAGCCGAGACCAAATGTCCGCCGGATTCACCGAGGTGTGCACGTAAAACGGTTGAATCTCGATGCGATTGGCTTGTGTAAAATTCCACAGTTGGAGAATCAATGCGTTGAACCGCGGCTTGCGACCCCCCCACTTGCGGAGATACCAGTAAAGGACCATTGAGTCGGTGAAAAATCGCAGCGTGGTGTCCCTCAGCGCATACGCTTGAATAGTCAGTAGGGCTCCCCTGAACTCTTTGACGTTTATGTGTTCCTCTCGATTCAGGAACCAACCGAACGCTGCTTGGGCATTCCCTTGAAGGACTCCGCCCCACGCCAGATCTGACGCGTCCGAGTACATGTCCCTGACGTGACCCATGGAAACTACGAAGGTGCGTCCCTTCCACTGGTGTAACTCGTCCGCCAGATCCATCAACTGACGTGACACGCGCTCCGGGAGCGCCACGTCTGCCTCCCAGCCAGCCTGGACTGCCACCGCCACGTGCACCGCCAGGGCGTCGCTGAGGAGTCGGATATGGGGCATGGCGAACAACAAGGAACGGATTCTTCCAAGAACGGAGGCGCATCGCCTCACTGATGGTGTGTGACTGTGTGCCAGTCTGTTCACGTCCCGAAAAATTGCTTGTAGGCGCTTTGGAGGTACCGCGACGAATCCTTCCCTGAAGTTTAGCATAAAACCAAGCATTGTAATTTCTTGAGACGGCTCCAAACATGATTTTGGGACATTGACCAATATACCCAACCGCTGCAAAAGTTGTACCAAAAAACGTGTGTGTTCCAGACATTCACGGTAAGTATTGCCAATGATGAGCCAATCGTCCAAGTAGACCCAAACGAGTGCTCCGCGTTCGCGCACGGCATTTAAAATTGGTTGCATGAGGCGTTGCCATTCCCCTGGTGCAACGTTTAATCCAAACGGCAAAACGCACCACCTGTAAAATTCACCGTCGACGTAGACCCCCAAATAAGGTCGATCCCGCGGATGGATACCCATGTGAAAATAAGCACTTTTCAAGTCAATTTTGCAAGCATACTGACCGGGTCTCAAGAACGGTAAAATGCCCCACAGAGTGACCAAACGAAAATAGGTGGTCTGTACAAACTGGTTCACGTTCTTCAAATTGGTGATAGGTCGACGGCCTCCCTCAGGATGTGCCTCGTCTGACGCTTTGTCCACTGCGAACATACTTGCACAACACTTAGTGTCTTTTCGCTCGACGCCTTCCATGCAACCCTTTTGCACTGCATCCAACACGTGTTTTACCAATTCAGGGTCGGTTACCTCTGCGTGGGAAGAACGAGGACGGAAGTCGTCGGCTGGCCGATCCGGATCAAAACCGTCAACCCAATCAAGCTGCAGCCCATTGCGAATCACTGACGCCGCGTATGTGTCCTTCAACGCTTCCCATTCATGCAATTGTGCACGACAGCGCAAATAGAGTGGCATGTGGGGATGGATCGGCAGTGGCACGCACACGGCTGGCGCCAATAAATCCTCTACAGTCAAGCTACTGCTGTGGTCGTTCATCTAACTTGTCGTTACGTGGCACAAATCTTTGGGTGAAACCCTTACCTTTGCCTTTGCCTCCTTTGCCAGATCTCCGTGGATCAAAACGACCTCGTGTTGAAAACGAACGGAAAGAACTACGATGCGAGTAAGGGGAGAAACGCGTGCCTCTCGGGTCTTTTTGTAATTTGTTGCGCGACTGAAGTAGTGACATGTCATCCTTCGAGAGTAACTCTGGTGCAATCGCAGGTTGTTCAAACCGTTTATCTACTGCCACTCGCCGGGAGCTTTGGATGCTGTAGTCCAACGCACCCAACATTGCAAACAAATGTTCACATAGTACCAATGAAACAGGTGCTTCCGGAGCCACCGTCGTGTCCTCTTCGCGTGCTAAGACTACTCCCAGGACTCGCATGGCGTCTTTTACCTGTTGTTCCCAACGACGCTTCTCTGCGTCCGCTGGATGTTTGTGCGTTGGCGCGTTATTAACAGCTGCCCTATGGAACTCGTCGAACACTGGAAGGTGCTTCAACATCTTTTTTCTGCAAAACTCGTCTTGCAAAACCTTTCGCTCTTCCAGGAGTGCAGACAAGCGTGAAGGAAGCGACAGAACCTCATCGCGCCACACGAACGTGGACTCCTTGTCCGACGCGGGGCCAGCGTGGTCCTTGGGACCGCTCAAAGTTTCGCATGCCAAGAAGACGTCTTCGCGATGCGACGACGTTCCTGTTCTGCCAATGTCGTCGCCCTTTAAGGTGAGTAAGGCATCACGAACCAAGGCCATCGTGTCTTTGACAGTGGCCAGTGTTTTCTTTCTTGTAAGTTTGGAATACAGTGACGCTGCCTGCCAAGGACTGAGACCACTCATTGCGCCTTCCTTTGCCAACTGTGCTGCATGTTCCAACGACTCAGAACTCAGGTTCCACGCCGAATCCGGCAATTTCAGCACGAACTCGTGAAAATCCAGTGTCTCATTTCCTTCTGTCATTTTGTTAAAATTTATATCCTTAAAACATTTTGGATTGCATCAGAAATCAAAGCTCTGGGTACAGCAAATCACTAGTTGAACAACTCAGTGAGCGCGTGACCGGTTTTAAGAGCATGGGAGGTTAATAGTGGTTGGAGCATGTAAGGAGTACTGATTTTCCAAATGTTTTTTTATTATACTACGGTTTTCTCTGAGATCGTCGACGACAGGTCGTAGCTTAGAGGAAAAACACAACTCTAAGGTTGGTAGAGCGTGGGTTCAAACCCCATGGAGGGGGTATTTGAGGTCAAAAATTTCATTTTTCATGTATAATACCATTTTTGTGTATATTTTGAGGGTGCCCGTTTCAATGAAAGGTAGCAAAGGGCACCAAAAGAGCAGAAAACAGAGTTGGCCCATATATGGGGATTGTGTAGTGCTAGCTGAGCCAGCGATGATGGTGGTCTGCGTGGGTTTGGCTTCATTCGGGGCCAGTAGTAGGGTTAGTGGTGGGACTGGGCCCGTCACCGGGGGGACGGGTTCGTGTTTTGATCCGGTGGGTGCGTAGGGCGCCGTCGCTGGGATGGGTCGCGGGTGTTGCTTTGTGAATTCTCGGTAGGCTGTGCGCATGTCTTTGCTGCCCGGTAGAGTGTGTCCCGCTGCTCGTGCCGTCTGCGTGAGGTACTGGTGGAAGAGGCGGTATTGTGGCCATTCGGGAAGCTGTAGAAAGGGGGTGTGGTGTGCCCCGCTGTGGTGCAGGACCCGCATTTGGGGGAGGGTGACGTATACTACGGTGATGGAGGCCCCGACAAGGTCTATGGTGTGGATGGTGCCCTTGGGGTGATGGTGGAGGTCCCCGCAGAGGACCGCTAGTGGCCCTTCCTCTGGGCACGTGTGGTTGGTGAGTATGGCGTGGTGTGGGGATGGGAGGAGAAGCTGCAGGTGGTTCCACAGGCGCGTGTTCATGTTGGTGGGCATGCCCGTCTGGTGGAGTACCCAGCGCGGGCATGTGTTGCGGGCCCGTTGTGCGGCTTGGAGGCGGATGGCGGTGACCTCGCGGACCTCCGGTGAGTGGTTGTGGGTCATGCGGTGAAGGAGGAGGGCGGTGTGTCTGGTGTAGGCCGCTTTCACCTCGTCCCCTATGGCGTCTCCATAGTGGGGCCATGCCGCTCGGATGGCGCGGGTGGGTATGGGGGTGGGCCAGCCCCCGTGTGCTGCCCATGCCTTGGTCACGGCGCGTGTGGCCGGCTGGAGGGCGGTGGTGGGGTGTGTCAGGTGGAGTGCTTGGAAGCCTATGGAGGCGTTCAAGACCCCGGTGAGGTAGTACGCCAGGCTCTGGTGGGACAGGGAGAGGGCCTTGGTGGTCGGGGACGCATATCTGGGGAGATTGGCGAGGTGTGATTGCAACTTGGGAGGGAGGGTGGCGTCCTCAGGGTTGGCGGCCTGGACTACCCCCAGGTGGGTGGTGGTTGTCACGAATTGCATGGGGGGCCCTTGTGGCCCTAGGGTGGGAGGTGTGGCAGACCCCTTGATCATGGCCACTGACTTTGTGGGGTGGACAATGAGGTTGTTGTGGGAGAGGTAGGAGACGGTCACGTCCAGTAAGTCATTGGCCTGTTGGGTGACCGTTGGCCCGGGGTCCGGGGCATGGGGTTCGTGTGGGGTGTGCGCGACCGTGAGGTTGGTGTCGTCCGCGAAGCTGAACAGGGGGTAGAGGAGGGGGTAGGGTGCGTAGGCCGGGTAATCCTGCTCGATTGCGAGGGCCAGGGGGAGCGTCACTAGAAGGTACAGGAAGGGGCCCTCTGCTCCCCCTTGGGGGACCCCGCTGCCTGGCTCCAGGAAGGGGGTGAGGCCTGCTCCTGTGCGGACCGTGTATTTGCGGGTGCGGATGTAGTCGGAGGTGAAGTTGTAGAAGGGGAGGCCTAGGCGTTTCCACACCGCTTCTAGAAGGAGCCAGGGGGTGTTCGGGAAGGCTCCCTTGACGTCGAGGGAGGCGATGATGAGGTCCACCGGGTCCATGTCCGCGATGGTGTCCTGGAGGAAGATGGCCCCGTGTGGGGACCGGCCTGGGATGGCTCCCCAGAGGCTCGCTGGTATGTGGGGGTCCAGGTGGGGGCGGATGCGGCGCAGGAGGATGGTCCAGACGATTCTGACCTCCGTGACCGCACAGACTATGGGGCGCCAGTTGTCCGGGTTTGCCCAGTCCCCTTTTTTGTAGAGGGGGCGGACAACGTTTGCCCAGTCTGGTGGCAGGGGGATCCGCCCCGTGACGATGTCCCATAGGCGGTGGGCGAGGACGCGGAGGAGGTGGGCGGGGAGGTGGTAGTATGCCTCTGCAGGGAGGCCGTCGTAGCCTGGGGTTTTGTGTTGCCGGAGACTGTGGATGGCCTTCCGGACTTCGTGGATGGTGAAGGGGCGTTTTTCCAGGTGCCTCCTCTGGGCGTGGTTGAAGACCCCAGGGAGGCGGTCGATTTTGGCCTGGGTATCTGGGTCCAGTGTGTCTTGGGTGGGGGTGTGTTGCCGGAGGAAGCTGTCTTGGGTGCCTCGGAGCACTGTGGCTGGGTCGTTGGTGAGGGAGCCGTCCTCCTGCCGGACCGTGGTGATGGTGCGGTGGCCGGTGTCGGTCATGGCGTCGTACAGGTGGCGGATGGCCTTGTAGGGGAGTTCATGTTGCGCATACCGTTCGTGTTCCTGGGCGATGCGCTGTTGCCTGTGGATGTGCCACCGCTGCAGGTCCGCCCTGATGTGGGCTATCCGTGTCCTGCAGTGGTGTATCTGGCGGCGGGTTTGGGGGGTGTCGGTGTGGAGGAGGGTCGCCAGTTTTTGCTTCGCATGCCAGAGGTCATGGAGCATGTCCCCCAGGGCCCTGGGTGGTTGGTCGTCGTCAGTGTGGGGGTGTTGTTGGAAGCCGCAGGCGACGGCGGCCGTGCGCATGGCTGTGAGTAGGCCGGTGGGGTCTGGTTGGATGCGCCGGGCGCGGTCTATGGCCCTGTGATATTGGGACCAGGCATGCTTGTCATGCAGCGGGGGCATCTTCAGGGGGGGTGGTAGGCCTTGGTCCGCATCTTCTGGGGGGCTGGGGGGAAGGTTGGGGATGGTGAGGCGGATGTGCAGGGGGCTATGGCCTGTGGGTCCCAGCGGGAGGGGTCCATATCGGGCCTCCGCTCGGATGATGGTGGTGGGGTTGCCATAGCATACGTCGATGCGGGATGGGGCGGCATCCGTTTGGTGGGGGAAGTGGGATGGTTGGCCTTCGAGGTCGGCTGTCAGGTCCACGAGCCCCAGCATTTCGATGGTGTCGCGGACTGCTTGGTCCTGGGGTGTGGCCTGTCCCCCTCGGTCTGCTGGGGTGGGGGCGGCGTTCATGTCGCTGATGATGACTGTGGGGGCGAGCATGGCCATCTGGCGGTATGCCTCGGCCAGGGCTTGGAGGAAGGGTTCCGTGGCTTCGCCGAAGAGGACGTGGGTGTTGATGATGTTGAGTTGCCATCCGTCCCCGACGACCTCATAGACACCTAGCCTCCCTGGGACGCTGAGGTGGTGGACGAGGTGGACGTGGATGCCGGTTTGGGCGTATAGGGGGGTCCCCTTGTGCCAGTAGCATTTGTACGCTTTCTGGTCCGGGGTATATATGGGGGTGGTTTCTGGGGGGTCGTCGCGTTGTAGGCCTTGTTCCTGGAAGGTGAGGAGGCCGGGAACCCACCCCGGCCCCTGTGCCATCGGGAGCTCTTGGAGGGCGGTTGTGGCGTCCTTGGAGTATGTGACGGCCGGGTGGTTGAGGTCGAGGAGGTTGACGGTGGCCTCGGTGGGGGCGGGCCGGGGCTGTGGAGGCTTGTGACCTCGGCCCTTGCCCCGTCAGGGAGGGGGACTGGGGCTCGGGGACTTTTTGCCGGTTTGTGGGCGTTTGGGTAGGCGCGGCGGGGGGAGGCCTTGGCTCCACTCCGGGGGGAGCTCCCCAGTGTATTTGGTGCCTGTGTGGGCCTTGTTCTCTTCGGTGCGGAGCCAGATGGGGTGGGCGCTGGTGAGCTCCAGGGTGTAGCCGACTGGTTTGTCCGGGGCGCTACTGCCTTGGTCTACCTCCTTTTGGCGGTGCCAGATCACCCGGATCTGTGGCCCCCCGTTGTCCCCCGGTTCCTTGAGGCAGTACTGGATCGTGCCGTCACACCAGATCCAGTCGCCTGTGTGGTCGTTGCGGAAGGGCTGTTGGATCTTCGCACCTTTTTCGAATCCTGGGTACGCTTTGGGCGGGGGCTGTGCTGGTGGCGGGAGGGAGGATGATGAGAATGCCTGGTCCGGGTGGGGCGGTGGTAGTGGTGGGAGGGAGGATGACGAGGATGCTTGGTCCGGGTGGGGCGTTGGTATTGGTGGGAGGGAGGATGACGAGGATGCTTGGTCTGGGTTCGCCGGGTGGGTCGGGTGGGATGCGGGGGGTCGGGAGGTCGCTGCTTTTCCGGCTTGGCTGGGGGCGGGTGCGCCCCTTTGTCGTCTCGTTCGCTTGGGTGGGACTGGAGGTAGCGGGGCTGGGGGGGCATGGGGTTTGAAGAAGGGGTGCGTTGCTTGCTGGTCTGGATCCCTCAGTGGGGGTTCTGCCGGTGTTTGCATTTTCGCTTTCGCGTGGCTGCGTATGATGTCGGCGAGCTTGCGCACGGTCTCCGGGGGATCTGTTGGCCATGGCAGTGCGGCGGGGCTGTCGTCGAAGGGGTGGTGTAGGTGGTAGTTCCTCATGGCCTTGGCCTGCATGACCCAGGCCTCTGTGGGCTCCGGTGTGTCCGGGCCGTTGGGGGAGCCTTGAGCCCAGTAGAGTGCTGTGTGGAGGGCTTCCCAGGGGGCGCCTTCGCGGCCTGTGAGGGTGGTGGCTTGGAGGAGTCGCTGCTGGCCCCGTGGGGGGTCTTCCGGGTCTATTTCCGGGGTATAGGCCTGGGCTGCCATGAGGACTCCGTGTGCCCAGTGGAGGACCCACCATTGGGCGTCCGCTTTGAGGATGTGGATGGCGGGTGGTTGGGGGGGTGTGTCCAGGGTGTCCCACGATGCGATGGCTAGTGGTATCCTGGAGGGGTGGAGGTGCTGGGGGGCCTTGCGGCTTAGGAGTTGATCGATGTGGAAGGGGGTGACGGGATCTTTGGGGCGTTGGGGTGGTAGGGGCATTGCTGGGATGGTTGTGGGGTCCCAGTGGCGTTCGTGGGCGGCGAGGGTGTACAGGGCGGCGGTGATGATGTGGTGGGCTTGCCCCTCCAGGACGATGTGGCGCTCCGTGCCGAAGTCCTTTGGTAGGTGGGCTGCGGGGTGGACGGTGATGTGGGCCAGGGCGCGTTGGTGGGCCTTTTTTCCCCCGTCTGGCGCCTGTGTCCGTTTGTCCCCCGGGATGTGCTGGTGTTGGTGTTTTGGTGGGGGTGGTCCCAGGGCGAGGGATTCTACACCGTGGAGGGGGATGGCGTGTTCCCTGGACCTGTTGGGCAGGATGTATATGCCCGAGTCTCCCGGTACGGTGCCCAGGTACATGTTGCCCGTGATGGTGGGGGCCGGCAGCGGTTGGCGCAGGGGCGAGGTGCATGGGGTGGAGGAGGGCGGGTCATGGTGCTCACACCGGGGGTGGTCGATGCCGTACGGGGTGACGTGTACGGCGAAGGGTCCAACGGCGCGCTGGAGTTTGTGGGGTTGGATGTTGTGGAGGCGCGCCACCGCCCGTGTGTGGGAGCGCCCTTCGCTGATCCACACGGCGTCTGCCCGCGACGCCGCTGGGTTCAGGCAGTCCGTGGTGATGCCTGTGATCGTGCGGTTGTGGGTGGTATCTGATACCCTGGCGGGGGGGGCGCCGATGCGGGGGATGGTGTGGTCATCGTGGAGGGCGCGGGCCTTGCGCCTCGCATCGTGTCGGTGCCGGGCCTCCTGGGCGGGGGTGTGCACACCCGTGTGTTTGGGCTTCTTGTTGGGGCGGTCCGCTGTGTGGAAGGGGGTGGGCCAGGAGGGGGCGTGGTGGAGGGTGGGGTGTGGGAGGTCCCCCCGTGTTGCCCATGTGTACAGGGTGGTCGCGGCGGCCCCGTCCGCCTGTATGGTGTATCGCTCGTCGTGTCGGCGACGGGTGACGAGGACGTTGGGGGCCGTCAGCTCATACACCTGTGTGGTGTGGGGGAGGTGGCGGGTGACGGTGATCTTGGCGGCGTCGTTTTTGCGGGTGGTGGTGTGGGGGATGATGTAGTGGGTCGCCCATTCATCCTGGGGGGTGTGTTCCGTCGGGTCTAGCTTGAGTGGGGGGTGGAGCGGCCTCGGTGTTGGGGGCTTGTCTTGACCCTTCGCGTGGGGCGCCACTTTGGTTTCGACCAGGTATTGTGGGCCCCAGGTTTCCGGGGGCCCTACCTGTGTGGCTGCCGCTGTTGCGGCTTGGAGGAGGGCGGTGGTGTTGGTGTCTAGAGGGGGGGCCCCCGGTTGGGGGGTGAGGGTGTCATGGTCTTGGTATGCCCACCAAATGGTGTAGCCTCGTTGGGTGTTGCGGTGCGGGGTTTGGGTCTGGGCTTGCTGGATGGATAGGGCGGTCTCGATGTCCTCCGCTGCTTGTGGGTTTATGGGTGTGGCGTACGCCCATACTCCCGGGGCGTGTATGCCGTGTGGTGCTTGGCCTACTCCTCGTATCGGGTGTAGGGTGTGGTGGGTGCGTGTGAGCCCTAGGTGTTCTTGGAGGAGGTCCCCCCGGATGTCCTCCCACCGTTGCTGCCAGGTGTGTGTGTGGTCATTGGGGGCGGGGTAGGTGATGACGATGGCTTGCCATGGGGTGGGGCCTGGATGCACCGTCATAGGTGCCGACGTTGCTTG
Organism: Eutreptiella sp. 'Long Island Sound 2002'; assembly: GCA_964036045.1. Lineage (NCBI taxonomy): Eukaryota > Euglenozoa > Euglenophyceae > Eutreptiales > Eutreptiaceae > Eutreptiella > Eutreptiella sp. 'Long Island Sound 2002'. The sequence goes on from OZ038383.1 coordinate 134,091,285, forward strand.
CGGGGGTATGTGGACGGCGTGGGCGGGGGCTGCTGTTACGGGGTCTCCTTCCGTGGGTGTGATCGTGGCATTGCCTTGGACGGTGAGGAGGAGGTGGTGGCGGTTCGTCGGTAGTGCCCAGGTGGTGGTGGGCTCGGTGATCGAGTGGAGGCGGATGGCCTGGAGGCCCGGTGTGATTTCGTCCCATCGGCGTGTGCCGTTGTTCACCGCCCATTCCCGCGGCAGGTCTCCAGACCCGTTTCGGTCTGGGGTGGTGCGGTGTTGTGGGGGGAGCTCCATTGTGGTGATGGGGTGGGTGAGGGGCTCTGTGCGGGGTTGGTCTTGTGTGGTTGATGGTGATGGTGCCTGGGGCATCTCTTCGTCCAGTTGCTGTGGGGCTTTCGCCTCCTGGAGCTCTGCACTGATGGTGGCGAAGACATCTGGGAGGGTGGGGGAGGCGGGGGGGTGGGGTGCCGGATCGTTCCAGGTGATGTGGTATTCCTCCGGGTTCTCGGGGCTTTGCTGTACGGTGATGGCGGCTGTGGCGTCGTCTTCAGGTGTCCATCGGTGTGGATTGTGGTCGAGGGGGTGGAGGGTGACAGTGTGGCGGTGTTTCCAGCTGTGGAACGCTAGGAGGGCGTGGAGGCCGTGTCTAGTGTCCCCGGGCGGGCGGGGGTAGGTTTCGGCTGCTGCCTCCAGGAAGGCGTCCGTGGTGCCTTTCCAGGTGTCTTCCCAGACCCTGCAGCTAACCCACACCGGGGGACACTACCACATGGACCACCACACGGGCCACACCACCTATGGGGCCTCCTCCCACGGGGAGCTAGGGGCCATGGCCGACGCCGTCGCCGAAATCGTGGCCCACCTACCCGCTCATATCCCGCACATCGTCCGGGTCTGGCGACACACACCTGCTTCTCCGCATAGCAAGGCAACCACTTTACAAAGCCACCGCGACGAGCCTCGGCACCCAGGCACTGCTGCTCTGAAAAGCCCTTCGCAGCCTTCCCCCCTACGCCCAACTCCACATCGTGAAACAAGAGTCCCACAGACACCAGTACGGAAATGGTAAGGTCGACAACCAGGCAGTACACCAGCGCACAACGCACCTACCAGCCCTCCAGGTCCCTGACCTCGGCCGAAACCACACACACCTCCAACACATATCCCCCGTACCCGAGCCCCATCAGACCCCGGACTGGGTACCAGAGCACGCCCCCTATTCCTCCAACGACAGAGCATACCACTACCCCAACCCCATCCAACATCTCGCCCGCGTGCTCGGGGACGCAGACAGCCGGGCGCACATCCAGGAGCTCCAGGACAGACTGCAAATCCCCCTCTACCACTCAGCACTGCGCCCAGCAAACGTCCCAGCCCACCTCCAAAAACGACGCATCCAGCTCCTCAGGGAGCAACTACCATTCCTCACCAGGGTCGCCAGATGGCTCGCCCGCAAACACATCCACGTCCCCGAAGAACACACCCGTTGCCCGTGCGACCACACCACCCCGGAGGACTGGGAACACTTCAAGAAATGCCCCCTCCATACAGGCAGGGACACACTAGTGGGCTGGTCCCCGGCGGAAACCCTACGACAACACGAAGGATGGCCAACCCACAGCCACGCACACCAGGCCACCGAACACCTCTTCCGGGATCCCCTGGTCAAAGAAGCCACCATGAGAGGGGCGGTGACACAGGCCCTGCACCGACACCTCACCAAACACACGGAAAGCCCCATGGAGGCAGCAGCGCACCTCCAGCTAGAGGCAGTCCGCAGAGCAGCAGCCCAAATGGTACACCGCAAACACCTCCTGTTAACACACACGGAGCAACTCACCGACCCCACCGCCAGGGAACACATGCAGCGTCTCATCCATTACCATGCCGTGCATGACCCAGACGTCCACTAACCCACTCCGCACACCGCACGCGCCCCCCATCTCCATCCGCAGGCCTCCAACACACCACCACAGCGCCCCGAGGCCCATCTCTCACCCAAGAAGCCACCCGGCACCGCCCAGCCCGGCCGAGCCCAGCCAGGGCCGACCATACGTCGACGTAGACGCGCAAGACCCCGGCAACCCATCCAGCCCACCCCCCCCGGACCCGGGGCACCCCCCCCTCACACCGGCCACCATCCGCGACCCCGATCTCCTCCGAGCAACCCTCCAAGGCAGGGCCCCGACCACCCCCCTGGGCTGGTACCGCCTACACGACGACTGGACCAAGCTCACCGTCAGAGCCCTCCGGGACCTGACCACCCCAGGCAACGGCCTCCACGAGGCCATCGTAGACCTCGTACTTTGGCGAGCCCGCAAACACACCCAGGGCCAGCACGTCTGGATCCCCCCCATCGAGTGGGGCCAGGCCCTGAGACACGACACCAACATCAACGTCACACGTCGAGGGACCGTACGCCTACGACGGGCACCAGCGGAGAAGGACCACCCAGCGGACCCGAAACGCCCGGAGCAGTGGGAACAGGCCACCGCACCAACCCGCAAAACCGCCCTCCGCGCCGCTGGCCTCCGCACCCCAGACGACAACCCCCCCCCCCCACCTACAGACAGTGACCACCCCCCGCCGGAGGTCTGGGTCACAGTCCTCGAGCGCGGGCACTACTACGTGATAGCTGCTACGGCTACGTCCCCCGGCCCGCAATGGCTCGTCAAAGGGACAGACACCATGCTCGCCCCAGGGACCGCCCCACCAGGGGCAGTGGGGGACCCCACCAACCAGCACAGGGTCCTCAGGGGCGTCCTCCAGCCAGGGGACAAGCCCCCAGCCCACACCCTGGCCCAAATGACCTCAGGGAAAGCAGGCTACCACCTGGGATTGGCCATGCTCTGCCTGACCCACTGGATCCAGCGCCGCTGGCCACCCACGGGGACCGTGCCCTGGATTTGGGCCATCCCCACCGCCCACACACAATTCGAGGCGGGCCCGGACACGCGGCCAAATGCCCCCCCCAGACCGCAACAATCCCTCACCTGCGGGTACCACGCCATCCACAGGGTCCTCAGCTGCGTGGGTCTTAGCCCAGAGCTAGCATACCCCCTTCCCACCACTGACCAAGAGGTCCACCAGATACGCAAGCTCGTCTGCGAAATCCTTGCCGCGGCAGCAGAAGACGGCAAGCTTCTCCTCCAAACCGCCCGACCTACAACTGGCCACGCAAGCGCGCCGCGGCGAGCGGACACATACACCGACACAACACACCCCAACGCACAATCCCCGCCCATGCCCCTCCCCTCTCGCTGCTCACCCGGAGACCCACACACGCTCACCATCGCGCGCACCCCCGGGCCCCGCGACACGGGCCTCCCCCACCCGCCCGAACACCAGCACACTCCCGCCACACACCCACCCGCCGGACACCCCTCCCCACCCCCCACACTCACAAACCCGCACACACCCGCCGAGAGGAGCCCCGCGCCCCGCGGCACGCCCACCCCACCCAGTGGCCTGCACACGCCCCCCGCACACACCCCAGAAGACCCAGGCCCACCCCCCCCGGCCCCTGAATGCAGCCCACGCGAACTGTTCCCCCCCACGGACGCCAGCCCACACAACCTCACACATTGCAGGACCCCGGCCCAGCCAAGCCCAGAAGGAGAAGGCCACAGCCCCGCGCCTCCCTCCCCCGCCGCTGCCGACCAGATCGGCCCGCCGGGCCGCCAGGTCACGACCGGGCCCCCCCAGCCGCCCGCCCCCAACCTACAGCCCGAGGAGATGCCCTCCATCCTCCCCGCCGTGGCCGCAGCAGAAGCCGCCGCCCACAAGTCCGCCCGCATCACAGCCCAACCCGCGTCCACCACCTCCTCCTCATCCTCAGCCTCATCCACCTCCTCCACCTCATCCTCTGACCCCCCCCTCCCCGCCGCCCTCATCCTCAAGGCCACGGCAAAAGCCAAAGCCGCGGCCGCACGCACCGACCCCCCGACCCCCACACAGGCGACTCAGGCACCCCGACAACGCACCGGGAAGACCCCCGACCCGACATCGGCACCCTCACACCTCCGGACAGAGGTCCTCCTCAACCTGGAACCAGACCCCAACCCCAAACCCGACCCCAAACCCAAACCGGCGCCCAGACGAGCACACACAACACCACAAACGCAACGACACAAACCCAACCGACAACGTTCTGACCCAAACCCTCACCCAAGCCAGGACCCCCCACCCACCACAACCCACGCCCCCCTCCCACCAGCAGCCACCACCACCGCAGAGGCGGCCACCCAACACGACCCCGTCCAAACCCTCGTCCACATCCCCGTCACCAAGCGCCCCGTCATCCATCCCCCACAAACCACCACCACCGCCGCCCAAACCGACCCAGGGACGTGGGACCCCTCGACCACCGTCACCGTCAAGCCCGGCCCCCAACCCTTCCCCCATGCCCACCACATAGTGCAGGCCCAGGGGCTGCGCACGATGCCTGACCCCCCATACCCCCATACCCCCATACCCGCAACACAAACCCCACCACTACCAACACAACCACCACCACCAACACCACCCCCACCACTACCACTGCCCACCACCCTACCCCACCGGGCCACAACCCCCCCTGCACGAACAGCACCAGCGAATGGGATTGCAGCCACCGAGCGCTCCACCCGCATACCCCACCTACCACCAGGGACCACCCCCCCCGTACCAGCCACCCCCCCCGTACCAGGAACCGTATCCCCCCGGCCACTACGTCCACGCCGAAGGGGCCCCCCGGGCCCAACCCCGCCAACGACAGTCACTCGACCCATACCACCAGCCGCTGCCGCCACCACACCCCTACGGGGCGGATCCATGGACGACGGGGGACCCCCCCCCCCCCCCCCAGTACCAGGCGGCACCACGCGAGGCCCCCCAGGACCCGCCGACGCCTCCTGACTGGCCCAACTCGAGCGCCGAGGCCCGGTCCCGCAAACGGTGGCGCTCCCGCTCCCCCCCCGCACGGCACACTCGCCCCCGGCGCCCACACTCCCCACACCGCCACCGCGCCTCAACCACCCACTCGCGCCGCTCCCGCTTCCGCGGGTGCCACCACGACCCCCCGGAACCCCGCTCCCGCCGCTCCCGGTCCCCCGGGCGCCACCACGAGCGCCACCGCCGCCCCGTGTCCAACTCCCCCTCCCCCCACAGGCCCTGCCGGGCTCCCCGTTCCCCTGACCGCCCATACCCATCCACCACCCCCAGCCCCCGCCACCCCCACTCCCGCTCCCCCAGACGCCACCAAGCACGCCACCGCCGCCCCATGTCCACCTCCCCCTCCCGTTTCCCCCTCCGCCCGTACCCGTCCTCCACCCCCAGCCCCCGCCACCGCCGCTCCCGCTCCCCCAGGCACCGCCACCCCCACCACCACCACAGGTCCACGTCCTACCCCCGCCGCTCCAGGACCCCGGGCACGGACCCCTCCCCCCCCCAGGCCCCCCGCCCACCTCGCCTGGTGGTCTGCCCCTGCTTTGCAGGAGCTCTGCCGCTGGGTGAAGTGGGCCGGGGGAGCGGGAAGGCACGATGGGGTGCACATGGTGCATACCTTCGAGGAGATGCGCACCCGCAACCCCGCCGACCCCAACGGGGCCGCCCCGGAGGCTATCATGCCGCAAGCGGCATGGGAGGCCCTCCTCCGCGATGCGGTCCAGGGCCTCCGCCCCCCCTACACCCCCTAAGCCCTCCGCCAATGGCTCCAGGCCACCCACCCCCATGCCTGGGCCAACGGCCCCACCCCGCCCCTCCCGCCACCACCACACCAGGAAGGAGAGGGACAAGGGCAAGGGGAGGGCAAGGGACACCAAGGGGCACTCAGGCAAGAGGGCAAGGAGGGGCCCCACTGAAGGCAGGCACCCATAGGGACAGGGCGCCGGAAGAGACACCACATGGCGGCAGGAAACCACCCAAGAACCAAGAAGGGGCAGGAGCGGGGACCAAGGCACGGAGGAAAAGGGCACCACGGCAAACGCCAAGACCCACACCCAGGAAGGGCATACCACGACGGGGGGACCAGCGCCGCCCCACCCCACCGATCGCCACACGACTCCTCGGGGCGCACCCCCCAACACACACCGCCGAAGCAAGCATGGGACGCCGTACGGATCACACCAGCGCACACCCACCAGCCACCGGAAACCACACGGGGAATGGAGGGCACACCTACACGGGGAGAACGGGCCACACCCACAGAGGAAGCCGCAGGGAACGCCGCCGCAAGGTGCACCACCACGCCCTCACCGCCAGGCGACGACCCCGGCCGCCACAAGAGCCACCTCACAGGCACCGGAAGAGGACGAAGGCACGGCCACAGGGACCAGGACTAGGGACCGGGACCCCCAGAGGACACGAGACCAAGGCACAGGCCCCCAGGGAGGGCAACCTCACGGACGCCTACCCGACCCACCAGCCCGAGCGGCACGCCCAGGCCCCCACAGCACGGACCCAGCGAGACACCCACACCTAACCGCACCCCCCAGGCCACCAGCCAGCCACACTCCGGCCCGCACTCCGCACCACCACACAGGCCAGGCTGACGTCCCCTGACCCACCACGGCACAACGCGACACCACGACACACCGCACCACAGCGCGCCACAGTGCAACGCGCCACAGCACGACGCGACGCAACGCGGCACAGAGCGGCACAACACGGCATGACTGACCCTAACCTGAAGGACAAACCAAAGCAACCCACCGCACACCCCGGAAGGCGTCGCACCAGCACGCCACACACCGGCACCGCAGGCCACACACAGGGCCACCGTGCGCCCGGCAACAACGGTGGTGGACCACCCAGAAGGTTAAAACCGGCACCGCAGAGGAGAAAGGACACGAACAACCCCAGGCCCCTAACCCAGAGCCACACGCAGCCGCCTGGCGCAGCCGCCCAGCCGGCAGAGCCAGGACCTAACCCGGCAGGAAGGGGCGCCGCGCCCAACGTGTACATAGCCCACCCGTCCCATGGGGCCGGAACACGGCCAAACAGAACGCAACCGCCAACAGCAGCCCGGAAGACCACACTGAATGCGCGCCAGTGCGTGCGCCAGCCCAGGGAAGGCAGAGGGAGGAACAGGCAGGCCCCCCCCCCAAAAAAAAACAGGGGGGGGAAGGGGGGGGGGGGCGCGAAAACAGCCCACAGCCATCAAACCACCCGCCAACACCACAAGAGGCGGCCAAACCCCCCACCGAGAAGGCACCGAAGACAGGACCCCCAAAGGGGCACAGGGGGACCACCAAGCCAAGACCGGCAACACCAAGCCAGGAACAGCGGCCCACCGGGAAAAGGGACACCGAAACATGCAGACACACACCACGAGAAAAAAAAGCCAGCAGCCCAGCCCGAAAGAAAGGGGATGGGGGGACAGACCACAAGGCCCGGGACAAGGACACCCAGCAACCGACATCACAAACCAAAAAAAAAAAAGAAAAAGCGCAAAAAACAGACCCCGACAACCCAGCCAAGAAGGGCGGGGCACAGCCGAGACCCAGGCCGAGCATGCACGCCCACACCGCACACCGGAACAAGAAACGGCGGGGGGCAAGCGGGGCGCGCACGAAACCACACACGTCCCATAAGCAGGCAGAAACCTAAGCCCAACCACGAACACCACAAACAGCCGGCAAAAGAGGGACAACACCACAAACCGTGCCCAAACACACCCATCCAAGACCCCAGCCAGGACCGGCGGGATTAACAAAACCCACACCCAACCGCAACCCGGACCCAAACACAAACGCCGCACAACAGTAGGAAACCCAGTGCCCACAGCCCGGGCACTGAGGCAGCCCGTGCCATGCAGGTGACCCGGCCAAACGAGATCCGGAGCCCGGGGCTATGGGTGCATCCTAAGGCCTGCGCTGCTTAGGGCTTCGAGGCGGAGCGTGCGACACCCAAGCGCCTGAGAACCCTAGTACCAAGAACATGCATGCATGCATTGGGAACGGGATACGCCAGGAAGTCCGGTGAACCTCTAGGGTTCCGCCCAAAGAAGGGGTCGTGCACAAGCAGGGGGGCACACCCTCCCGGCGAGACAAGCACGTCATGCTGGCGGCGATCAGCCCTCCCGGTGTTGCCCGGGGCCGCTTTGTTGGGGGCCAACAGTCAGGCCTAGCGGGATGTAAGCCGGCTCCCCTCTTCACGCGCCGAGCCTCTTCCTGTTCGTCACAGGGGCGACGCCAGGAGGAACCAAGGGGCGCCTCTCCATGACCGAGTGCACCTACCTACCTACCTACCTCCCCATGGAGAGGCGGGGCGCAGCCGAAACCCGGACCCCAACACACACGCCCACACTGCACACCAGAACCGGGAACGGCGGGGAGCAGGAGGAGCGCGCACACAGCCATGCACGTCCCAAAACCCTACCCAGGACAGGAGGGGTGCAGGCCGAAACCCAACCCCAACCGCAAACACCGCGATCTCCAGTGGGGAAAAGAGGGGCGAAACCACGAACCGTACCCAAACACACCCACCCAAGACCCCAGCCAGGGCTGGCGGGGTTACCGAAACCCAAACTCAAGCACCACCCGGACCAAAGCACAAACGCCACACAGCAGTAGGAAACCCAGTGTTCATAGCCCAGGCACGGGGGCAGCCCGTGCCATGCAGGTGACCCGGCCAAACGAGATCTGGAGCCCGGGGGTAAGGCTGCATCCTAACGCCTGCGCTGCTTTGGGACTCGAGGCGGAGCGTGCGACACCCAAGCGCCTCGGAACCCCGTTACCAAGAACATGCATGCATGCCTTCGGAACGGGATACGCCATGAAGTCCGGTGAACCTCTAGGGTTCCGCCCAAAGGAGGGGAGGTGCGCAAGCACGGGGGCACACCCTCCTGGCGAGACAAGCACGTCACGCTGGCGGCCATCAGCCCTCTTGGTTTTGCCCGGGGCTGCTTTGTAGGGTGCCACCAGTCAGGTCCAGCGGGATGTAAGCCGCCTCCCCTCTTCAAGCGCGGAGCCTCTCCCTGTTCGTGACAGCGGAAACGCCAGCGGGAACCATGGGGCGCCTCTCCACGACCGAGTGCACCTATCTACCTACCTCTCTACTCTACGTGGATTTCATCCACGGCCTACCTCGCTTCGGCGGCTATGATAGTTGCCTAGTGGTCACCTGTCGCCTGTCCCGCTTCACCCGTGTGTTCCCTTGCAATAAGAAAATCACCGGTGAGCAGACTGTGAAAATGTTGGTCGAACAATGGTTCGAACCGTATGGAGCACCTAAGCAGGTGCACTCTGGTGAGGGTGTACGCATCCGCAGTGACACAGGATGGTACAAATGCGTGCTGAATGCCCTCAACATTAAGGTAACCACAAGTGTGCCCTATACCCACACATCTAATCCGCTTTGCAAGAGACACAACCGTGTGGTGGAACAGAACCTGAGAATCCTAATTAAACAGGAACGTACCAAAGATTGGGTACGCCTAGTGCCCTGGGCAGTTCTGACCATGAATTCTCAGAGGAGCTCTTCTACGGGTTTCATCCCCCACGAGCTGTTTCATGGAGGAGGACCTGATTGGTTCTTCAAAACCCCCTTTCCTGAGGACTTCAAGACCCCTGTTGGGGATTGGCTGGAACACAAGCAGTCTATGGCTAACCAGGCTGGGACTAACCTGAGACATATCCGTGACCGTGAACTGAGCCAACGGAACCGCCTACGGCGACCTGCCAGCTTCAAGGTTGGTGACCGTGTTTTGGTTCACCATTCGCGCCTACCCTCCTGGCCCCGTAACTGCCTACAGGACCCTTATCTTAGGCCATATCGTATCATCAGGATAGATGGATCTAGGATCCATGTCAGGTGCAGTCCACGTCTAGGTGCTGAACTGCTTTGTGCGCCTAAGCAGTTGAGGCACTATCATTCCCCTGACGATTTGTCCTGGGATGAGACGCGCCTCAGCGACAGTGAGGTCGAGCGTATCGACCTAGAGAACGCTGCCAGCCCAGAGGAGGCAGACGAACTCGAGGAGATGACTGCCAATGAGATGGCAGTCGATGGCTACTACGGGGTTGCAGGTGTTGCTCGCCAGGAGTATAAACAGGGCTGGAAATTCCTTACCCTGTCGGATGGCTATGGGCTATCTGAGGCGATGTGGGAACCCATGTCCGCCTTTATCCAGCCAGATGGGAGTATCAACCCCATCTTTCGCTCCTACCTCCTTGAGAACAACGAGGGACAGCTACTAACTCGTGCTGAAACTCTGTCCCAGCGGAAGAAGAAAAACTAATCTCCTTGTGCCTTACTATTTACTGTCTTCTAACCACCCAGGGGCGGTGAGCACTCTTTTGCAGATATGTCTGCGTATGTTGGTGAGAGCAGTTGTCATAGTTGCCCCGCCCTTCATCGCAGGACATGACCGGTAGCCCCCCGTGACAACCACTCCCTGGCCGAAGGCCATTGGTTTTGCTCAGAGCGCTACTTTCAGAGCACTGCACCTACCCTGGCTGTGCTCTGCAGTCCCATGCCTATGGTTACCAGCGTGAACCAGATGGCCGCATATCAGGTTTGCGGCCACCCAGCGAGTGTGTGCCTTGTTGACCATGTGTTGCATGGAACTGCCCTGATGTAATGACCTTGGAGAGCCAAAGAAGAACGGTTGCTATCTACTCCAGGGGGGAATGACAAGCAAGGTGTTGTGAAGCATGGTGTGTCCACCCTCCTTGGGGACAAGCGTGCCCACAGTTAGGACCCCTGACTGGTCCAGACCCATGGGGATCTCCCCTTCTTTACGGGGTTTACCATACCCCTAAGTGTGCTACGTATGTCTGTATGTGTCTCACTTCTCTCCCCGGCGTGGCTCCCAGAGACCGGGCTTCGCTGAAGTCGGACCGAAGGTCATAATCAGGTACTATTACCACTCCTATGGCGCCCATTTTCTGTGCTGGCACCTATCCTGGGGGAAGACACCAAAAGCCCTACCTACTACAGGGGAGGGGAGGCCAAGTGTGCTAAGGGCATACAAAATGCCCATTTTTCTAAAGGCCAAAAGCTAACGCACTTCCCTGCCCACGTGGAAAAGCACGCGGGACAGGATACACCACTACACTACACTCACTAACGCCAGCACCAGCCTTCGAAGGCAGGGTGAGTGCTCAGTAATTGCACTCATCACCTGCCAGGCTTCCTGACCCTAACACCTACACACGCTACTGGGTGTTCATGACAATGAGGTCTCGGGCCCTATTGACCCCCTGTGAAATAACAAGAGAACACAGCGCTATTAAGCAACTGTGGCCTAACAGGGACGCCACTACGCGTTTCCCTGTCAGGGCTTGGAGGGAAGGACTGCTCTTCCTGCGTGCACAGCGTGTATGTTGAACAAGCTGGCCTGCCCTCGCCACTCCCGGCTGAGGCACAGTTTCCTTTTGGTGTCATCTGCGCCGCATGTTTTAGCGCGGCAAGAAACTGCACCAATCACCCTCACCTGTCCACCTGTAGAGCAACGGCAAATGAACAGGCTAAGTGGCTGAGGAACCATGACAGCCTCCACGTATTATACGCTTCTTAGGCTGCCCTATAATACGCTGTCCTCTTACCCTGTTACAACCAAGCAAGCTTAAGGAACTCCACCCATTCTCTTAAAGAACGTAGGGTGGAGCCCCTGGGTAACCTAAACAAAGGTTGTACCGTGCGCAACACGCGTGGCCTACCCTTTAATGCGCCATATGCATGCACTGGTATGCACAGGTCTCCCAATCTCACTTTGTTAAACCTAATCTAACCAACAACAACAAATCATAACTTGATTCAACCAGGAGGTGAGCTCCTCCTGGGCTTACCTGCCTTACTCACCAAGCATCATGTGAATGCCGAAGGTAACACGAACGCAAAACAACCCCAAGCGTTTGAACAACCCTACGCCGAATTATAAACAACCCTAATCGATTAATGCACTGTGTGTCATGCATGCTTTTCTTATCTTGTTTCCTGCAGAAAAAGGAGAAGGAATGGCGCACTGCACAGCGCAAAACGAGCCTAAGCGTTTTAAGCAACCCTATACGAACGCTACGGCAACACGAACACGAGCAGCCACTTTCTTTTCTGACCTGTGAAGAGAACAGAAGGGTGGATTGGGGCACAAGAAAAGCGACACAATGTGTGAATGCCTGAATTAGGCACATGCATCGCGAGCACAGCCCATACACTAACCCTACGTGCGCGCTGCGTGCTCCATTCGCTTCGCATACCTTTCATCTCAGTTTTGACCTGTGCAGAGCAAAGGAAGTGAACACCAGAACCCCCAACGAACACCAAGGTGACAACCCTGGCTTTTTAACGAAACAACCAACACGAATGCAATGCATGCGTGGGACATGACACCAACATACCTGAGAGGTGGGTTGTCCACCTGCTCAGTGGTGTGGGTTTCTGTTCTATCCCTTTTCCTAAAGATTATAAAATTTTTGATGCAACTGTGCAAAAGTTTCTTTTAAAACTTTGAAAACTACGGCTCATACCTTCTTTTTCTGGAGCCGTTTACGCTTGTGCAACTCTTTTTTTGGGGTCCGCTTCTGTTGCGCTTTTCTGCAACTTTAGGTTTTAGTCTAAAAATGACGATTTCTAACATCGTCCCGTCATTTTTTAGCGATTTGACTTCCTAAATCGCTACCACTTTTGCTAAACCGCAGGATTCACTCCGTGTTCGTTCCATTTTCTGTTTTTTTCAGCTCCTGGAGACTTGTGCCCTCCATTGGGAGTGTTGCTCCGCCAGGGCCCTTGGTCAGGACGTTTACTAAAACGCTGTTTATACAGCGATAGCCGTCCGCATTAGAGCGTTCGACCGTACCCTAGTGGGCAAGCATGCGTGCTCTAGGGAGGGAGTTCTAGGTTCAAACCCCACTACCCCCAAATTTTTGCCAAAGGCTTTCGCTGCACGCTGGCGACTTTTGAGGAATGCCCCATCGAAGGGACATCATTCACGGTACATTACACTGTTTTTCAAGGGTACCTACAGTATGATAGGCTTCTTTGAACTGATGGGAATGTGTTTCAATGCATGGTTCAATGGTTCAATGCATTTTTTGAGGTAATTTTCGGGACATTTGAGACTTTTTCCTTGGTCCTACTAGCTTGATCAACTAGTACTCCAGGGGGGAGTAAGAAAAAGTTACTCCCATGTCTTTCTTGGAGGGCTTGACCCAGGCCAAGCCCCCCTAAAACCCCTTTTGTTGATGCTAGGACTTACTTAATCATTTTTATCTCTCTGTTGAAGCTTGCAGTACACTTTCTCAATGTAACTAGGGTTATAACCCTAGCCCCCCATGAAGTTGACCCCTACCACTCAACGGAGCGGAGGTATTTTCCTTGATGTAGGTTATACCGAACCAAAGTAGGCATTTCATGCCTAAGTACTTGGAGGTTAAGCCTAGTGGTCCCCCGCCGAAAGACCCCTATACTCAACTGGTTCTACCACTTATTGTGGTTCTACTTTTTAACCGTTTCTGAATTCAGTTGCTTGGCCAAGTCATATTCTGTGTCTGGCCAAACTCCTTTGCCCCACATTCCTAACCAACTCCATTTCATTGGGCAATCCCCCTGTTGCCTCCCGTCGCCCGCTCCGCGCTCCCGTGGCCGGCACCCTGCCCCGCCTGCGCGCTGTCCCCCCCCTCCCGGATCACACGCCGGGCGTCTGGTTGCCGCCGCAGCTGCGGCAGCGTGACGCCTGGCGGCGTACGCTCGGGCGCCGGGGGGCGGACGGGCCGCGGCCGTCCCGTAGAGAAGGCGGCCTTGGGGGAGTACAGCTTGGGGGGGCTGGTGTGGGTGTGGCTGGGGTTGGTGTGGGCGCGGTACTTAGCACCCTCCCTGCCCTCCGCTGCGGCTGCGGTGGCTCCCAGCGAGGCGCCCAGGGCCCGCGCCGGGGCCATCCCCCGCGCTGGAGGCGTGCCTGGGGCCGTGGTTGGGGCCGCAGCGCGGCTTCCTGGGGCCGCGGTCTCAGCCCCCTGTGTGGCTGAGGCCCCCTCCGGGGGCGGGGTGGCAGGGCTCGCGGCCTCGGCGGCGGGGGCGGTCTCCTCGGCCGGCGCAGGTCACCGGTTCAACAGCTGGGTGTCCGCGGGGGCTGCCCGGGGCTGCCCAGCCGGCGACCCGAGCGGCACCGCCGCCTCCGCCAGCCGCCGCTCCTCGCCCTCCGCGAGGGTCTCCCCCGCGCATCCTGGGGAGACGGACGAGCGGGAGCGGGACCGGCGGTGGTGGCGGTTGTCCCGCTGGGGGGAGCCCTAGGAGTCCGACATCACTGTTTTCCTGGTAGGCATGCATGGTGGCAGGCGTGCCCTCTCCACTACGTCCTGGTGCATCTGTGTTGTGCCGTGGGCAGTGCTGTGCAGTGCTCCGCAGGGGGGAGGGGGGGAGGGGAGGGTAAGGTAAGGTAAGGTAAGTTGCCCGGGCGATCTCCGAACTCCAGCGTATCAGTGATCCCTACCTGTCCCTCGCAGCATCCCTTCCGGCTCGCGGGGTCACCGACACCCTAGCGCCTAGGACACTGCGTTCCGCCCCCACCGGGATTCGAACCGACGCAGCATCCCTTCCGGCTCGCGGGGTCACCGACACCCTAGCGCCTAGGACACTGCGTTCGGCCCCCACCGGGATTCGAACCGAGCACCTTTAGTTCAGGCGTCACGTGCATGACCGCTGAACTACGAGACCTTCTCGGGGGGGAGGGGAGGGGGGGCCGGCGGTGGCATTGGCCCCGTGCGTGCGGGGGCCGGTGGCCATCCATCGGCACTGGGGCGGGAGGTAGGTGAGCCACGCGGCCCACACGTTGCGCCACAGCTCCCAGTCTGGGGCGGGGCTCAGGGCCCTGGGCCCCCGGGGGTCGTCGGGTGGTGCCGAGGGGAGCCGCACTAGGTGGAGCCCCGTAACGGCGGTGACCTCCTGTGTTCGCAGGAAGGCGTGTACCAGTCCCGCGCCGCGGTCGCCGGGAGCAGGGGGCGGGGTAAGGGGCTGCCCCGTACAGGTGGGTGGGGGTGATCCCCAGGACACGCTCCTGGTCCCCGCGGGTCGCGACGACGAGGAGGAGCAGGGGGGTGCCCGGGCGCTCTTGCCAGAGTACCTGCCCCCTGTGGTGGGCACCACTGGTCCTGGAGAGGGGGGGGGACAGGTTCGGGCTGGCCCGGCCGTGGGGTGCGTGCGTCGCCAGCGGGAGGGCGGGACAGCAGGTGGGCTCCCTGGGGAACGCCTCGCACATGACGGCGTACGGGGAGGTCGGCCTGGTGCCGTCCTTCGGGGGCGGCTGGGCGCCTCATACGCGCCTTCCCGGAATACGGTGATTGCGCCCACCTCCAGATCCTCGTCCGGCGGATGTAGAAGGTGGAGTGCCGCTTCCAACTCGGACACTCCTCCTGGGTATGTGGCCCCCGCCTGGTTCAGGTACGGGGCCGTGTCCCCGGGGCAGCGCGTCCTGAGGGCGTGCAGCAGGGCTGGGGCGCTGCTGTGGAGGGACATGGTGGACCCCGCGCCTGTCAGCCGCAGGGTGTCCCCTATGGACAGGGGCCGGCCTGACCGGTTGGACGTGTGCCACTCCATCCAGTGCCTGTAGAGGGCTGCCTCTAGGCTGATGAGCCCCGGCTGGACAGCGTTCACCATCCGTTCAGGGCGCGGACGGCCAGGAGGGTGTCCTCGCTGAGGAAAGCCCTCGCGCTGCTCGCTTGGTCGTGCTGGGCGGCAGCGTGCGCCTCGTGCGCCTGCGTTACCGCGTCCGCTACCAGGCCCCGGACGGCCGCCTCCTGCGCTTGGCGGCGGGATCTGGCGTGCTCCCGCCCGTCCCCCCGTTGGCGAGGCATGGTGCTGCGGGCTCTGCAAAGCGCGGCGGCGGGTGGGGGTCAGGGCACGAACACGTGCGACAGGTGCGAGACGGACGTGGGGTCCCGCAGGTGCAGAGGACGCCCCCTATTCCTTCCACGACAGCGCATACAACTACCCCAACCCCATCCAACATCTCGCCCGCGTGCTTGGCGACACGGAGAGCCGGGCACACATCCAGGAGCTCCAAGAGAAACTGCAAATCCCCCTCTACCACTCATCACTGCACCCAGCGAACGTCCCAGCCCACTTCCAAAAACGACGCATCCAGCTCCTCAGGGAGCAACTACCATTGCTCACCAGGGTCGCCAGATGGCTCGCCCGCAAGCACATCCACGTCCCAGAAGAACACACCCGTTGCCCGTGCGACCACACCACCCCGGAGAACTGGGAACACTTCAAGAAATGCCCCCTCCATACAGGCAGGGACACGCTAGTGGGCTGGTCCCCGGCGGAAGCCCTACAACAACACGAAGGATGGCCAACCCACAGCCACGCACACCAGGCCACCGAACACCTCTTTCGGGATCCCCTGGTCAAGGAAGCCACCATGAGAGGGGCGGTGAAACAGGCCCTGCACCGACACCTCACCAAACACACGGAAAGCCCCATGGAGGCAGCAGCGCACCTCCAGCTAGAAGCAGTCCGCAGAGCAGCGGCCCAAATGGTACACCGCAAACACCTCCTGTTAACACACGCGGAGCAACTCATCGACCCCACCGCCAGGGAACACATGCAGCGTCTCATCCATTACCATGCCGTGCATGACCCAGACGTCCACTAACCCACTCCGCGCCCCGCACGCCCCCCCCATCTCCATCCGCAGGCCTCCAAGACACCACCACAGCGCCCCGAAGCCCATCTCCCACCCAAGAAGCCACCAGGCACCGCCCAGCCCGGCCAAGCCCAACCAGGGCCGACCATACGTCGACGTAGACGCGCAAGACCCCGGCAACCCATCCAGCCCACCCCCCCCGGACCCGGGGCACCCCCCCCTCACACCGGCCACCATCGGCGACCCCGACCTCCTCCGAGCAACCCTCCAAGGCAGGGCCCTGACCAGCCCCCTGGGCTGGTACCGCCTACAAGAGGACTGGACCAAGCTCACCGTCAAAGCCCTCCGGGACCTGACCACCCCAGGCAACGGCCTCCACGAGGCCATCGTAGACCTCGTACTCTGGGGAGCCCGCAAACACACCCAGGGCCAGCACGTCTGGATCCCCCCCATCGAGTGGGGCCAGGCCCTGACACACGACACCGACATCAACGTCACACGTCGAGGGACCGTACGCCTATGACGGGCCCCAGCGGGGAGGGACCACCCAGTGGACCGGAACCGCCCGGAGCAGTGGGAACAGGCCACCGCACCAACCCGCGACACCGCCCTCCGCGCCGCCGGCCTCCGCACCCCAGACGACGACCCCCCCCCCCCCGACCACAGACAGTGACCACCCTCCGCCGGAGGTCTGGGTCACAGTCCTCGAGCGCGGGCACTACTACGTGATAGCCGCTGAGGCTACATCCCCCGGCCCGCAATGGCTCGTCAAAGGGACAGACACCATGCTCGCCCCAGGAGCCGCCCCACCAGGGGCAATAGGGGACCCCAACACCCCGCACAGGGTCCCCAGGGGCGTCCTCCAGCCAGGGGACGAGCCCCCAGCCCGCGCCCTGGCCCAAATCACCTCAGGGAAAGCGGGCTACCACCTGGGACTGGCCATGCTCTGCCTGACCCACTGGATCCAGCGCCGCTGGCCACCCACGCAGCAGCAGCAGTGGGCAGGGAGAGCGCGAAGTACCGCGCCCACGCCAACCCCACCCACACCCACACCAGCCCCCCCAAGCAGTTCCCCCCCAAGCCCTTCCCCCCGGGGCGGAAGCGGCACGTCCGCCCCCCGGCGCCCGAGCGCTCGCCGCCGGGCGTCACGCTGCCGCAGCTGCAAAGACAGCGGGACGCCCGGCGCGTAATTCAGGAAGGGCGGGAGGGCGCGCAGGCAGAGCGGCGTGCCAGCCACGGGAGCGCGGAGCGGGGGGCAGGAGTCGACAGGGGAAGTGCCCAGGAGCGCGCGCAAGGAGGAGGCCAGGGCACGCGCGGCAGGGAGCAAGGGCGCAGCAGCGGGGGGGAGCAGAGCGCAGGCAGCGGACGGCGCGACTCAGGGCAGGGGGCCGGGAAGGGGCCAGGGCACGGGAAGGGCGCGCAGGGGCACGGGCAGGGAGCCCAGGTGCAGGGGGCAGGGCGAGGGGCGGTTGGTGAGCGGGCGGGCCAGGGCGTGGGGGACGGGAGGCAGGACCCGCGGCACGGGCAGGGGGCTGGAAAGGGGCCCAAGGGCAAGCGCAAGGGCGCCGCGGGCCCCAAGGGACAGGCAGGACGGGGCATGGGAGCCCAGGGGGGAGGGCGGGACGAAGTGAGGGGGGCGGAGAGCGGGGCGCCCCCGCAGCCGAACGTGCAGCCGGTGTGGTGCATCCCCCCCGGCATCCAACAGATGCCGGCGCACCACACCCACCACCACCACCACCACCACCACCACCACCTCTACAACATCGACCCTGACGCCGGCGAGCTCGTCCCCCCCGAACCCCCACGACCCCGGCACCAGCCAGCCCCCCCAGCGCCGAGGGCGGAGCCGGGGCGGATGGCCTCGGTGGAGGGGGGACGGGGCGCGGCATCGGCGCAGCAGGCACAGGGGCAGCAAGGGGGGCCGGCGCAGGGGGCAGAGGGGGGCAGGCCATGGGACCGGGACTGGGGCGCGGTCCCGGACCCTCTGGGGGAAGAGGCCCTCCCCCTGATGGGGGAGGTGTACGGGTGGTTGTGCTGGGCCAACCAGGGGACCTCCAGGAGGTTGAGGAACCGGCCCTTCGATGCCGTGCTCCTCCGGAGAGACGGAGGAAACCGAGAGGTACCCCCGGGGGGGTGGGCAGCCCCAGAGGACCACGAGAGGGTCCTCAGGTCAGTGATCCGGGCGGCGTGGCCCGACAGGGAGCCGACGTGGCCGGGCTTCCTCGAAGGGGGAGCGGTGCTCCGCATCACGGATGCGGACGCCAACAACTGGCTCCCCCGGGCTTTGCGCAGCGCCCTCACCCACTGGCGCTACCGCCGGCGCAACCCGCCGCCGCAACAGCCCCAGCCCCGGCACAAGCGGCGGCGCAGGTGATGGCCCAGACGGCGGATGCGAGAGAGTGGGGGGGGGAGCTGGGCCCCCCGACCCACGCCCCCCCCACGGTACGGCACGACGCATGAGAGCCTGCCACCTCCCGCGGGAGGGAGGGCGGAGACAACGAGTGCGGGGGTGGAACCTGCTGCCCCGCAGCCCGCTAACCACTGACCGCTAACCCTCACGGCCGCCCCCGGCCGGCCAGCGCCGCGCGACGACAGCCGGGGGGATGAGGGGCACCAGCGAGGGCCTGCACCAGGGTCCGGCTCTAGGTAGAGGGGGGCGGAGGAAGGGCGCGACCCCCCCAGCCGATGGCTGGCCCCCGGGGCCGGGACTGCCATGCCGCCCCCCCCCCCCCGGCCGTCAGGAGACGTCGGCAGGGGACCAGAGAGCCCCCCCCACTCACCCCCCCCCCTCCCACTCAGGCCCGAGAGCGGGCAGGGGGGCGGCCCCCCCACCACCCCCCCCCCCCCCCACCCCCCCCCGCACCTCCCCCAGCTGGCACAGGCGCGGCCCTCCGCCCCCCCCGGAGCCGAGGGGACGCCCCCCCCCCCCCCCCCCCCCCCAGAAGGACGGCGACGCGGTGGGGGGAGCGGCGGCTGGACCTGCTCCCGCGAGCCCACACTAGCGTACCGGAGCAACGCGCACAACAGAACAGTATGGAGGCCGCGCCCCACAGGACCCTCCCGTGACCACAGCCCACTCAGGGAGGGCAGAAGGGGGGTTCAGGTCTGCAAGGGCCCCCGGGGGAGCGGTTCACGGCCGCCCCTCACCCCCCCCCCAACCCGGGGCGGCACTTCGACCCCGGCCGCACGCGCACGCCGGAAGGGAGCGCGCCGGCGGCACGAAGGGGGCCAGGATTGAGTACCGCAGGCCGCCGCCCAGAAGGGGAGCAGGGAGGCCGCGGCGCGACATCCCCTCCCCCCCCGCCCCCCCACCGGCCCGCAAGCCGGGGGGGCCCGGCCCCCACCCCCCGAGGCAGGGGGGATGGTCCCCCCCCCGCCCGAGAGAGGAGCCGGAGCGCGACCTGCCCCCCCGCCCCAGCCGCAGGCTCCCACGGGGGCCGCGAAGAACAAGCGAGCCCGCGCCTACCCGCCAGGACGCCGCACAGATCGCACCCAGAGAAGCCTGGTGAGCACGAACCGGAGTGATATGGGGGGCCACACCCCCCATGGACAGCACAACGCCAGTGACACCCGCTTTGTTGCCTGCCCAGGGAAGGCAGAGGGACGGAATGAGGCAGAGCGACCCCCCGCCCTACAGGCCCCCCCCCGGCCGCACAACCGGGGGGTAAGGCGCACGCCCCCCCCGCCCCCCCGCCGGCCCCCCGGCGCGCAGCCCCCACATGGCGTGCCGGCCGAGGGGACAGAGAAGGGCCCCCACACCCGCTCGCCCGCGCCCACAACACGTGGGTCCTGGACCCCGACAGCCCGCCCAGTGGGCGGGCAGTCGGGGGAGGGGGAGCGCCTGACCCCAGACGCCCCTCGCAACGGTAGAAGGCACCCCCCCGGGGACGCCCTACCGCCACCCCCACAACCCCAAGCCAAGTAGGGGGGAACCGGGACCGGACCGCCCCCCCTCAAGCACGCCAGACGGAGCAAGGGACCGGGGCAGGACACGCGGAATGGCACGGACCACGTGGAACGGCCCTACCAGCGCCCGGTGCCGGGACCACGCGAGGTGCGCACGCCACACCACCCAGGGGGGGGGGGAGCGGACGCCGCGTGAGCGCGAGCGCACACACACGAAAGGGACACGCGGGGACTACCAGAAGGGCAACCGGACCGAGCGCGCGGAACGCGCAGACCGCGGGGAATGGCGTACCAGCGACCGAGGGTAAGGGACACCCGGACGCGACGGCCCGCCACACGCAGCGCGGAACACGCGGGGCGGGGAGGGGGAAACGAGAGAGACACAACACCAGGTACCGGCCCGAACCCCCCGAACCGGCCGCGATCGCCGCGCACACACAGATGGGGCACTGCACCCGCCAAGGCAGTAGTGGCGCACAGCGCCACGCCCCAACCACTAGGCTAGGCAGCCTCCGCGCCAGCCCAAGGGGGTCCCACTGGCGACAAGCCAGTAGCACGGGCCCGGCGGCGCCGGCGCCCCGGGCGACCACGCATTAGGGGGGCGACGCAGTGGGTAAGCGCCCGCAGCCAGGGCTGCGAATTGATGCACTGACCGGGGAGTGGCGAAACGGGGAAGCCGGGGAAGGACGGGGCTCCGAGCTCTGTGAACCCGGGGGACTCTGCCACCAGGCAGGAGGTGCGTCCTGGAGGGCCCCCCACTAGGACCCGGTGGGGAGGATATCACCTGGCCCGACCAGGTGGCCCCCCGGGGCCGAAAGGCGTCTAGTACCCGCAAAATCAAACCTCAAACCTCAAACCCACCCACGGGGACCGTGCCCTGGATTTGGGCCATCCCCACCGCCCACACACAAATCGAGGCGGGCCCGGACACGCGGCCAAACCCCCCCCCCCAGACCGCAGCACTCCCTCACTTGCGGGTACCACGCCATCCACAGGGTCCTCAGCCGCGTGGGTCTTAGCCCAGAGCTAGCATACCCCCTTCCCACCACTGACCAAGAGGTCCACCAGATACGCAAGCTCGTCTGCGAAATCCTTGCCGCGGCAGCAGAAGACGGCAAGCTTCTCCTCCAAACCGCCCGGCCTACAACTGACCACGCGAGCGCGCCGCGGCGAGCGGACACATACACCGAAACAACACACACCGCCGCACAATCCCCGCCCATGCCCCTCCCCTCTCGCTGCTCAACCGGAGACCCACACACGCCCACCATCGCGCGCACCCCCGGGCCCCGCGACACGGGCCTCCCCCACCCGCCCGAGCACCAGCACATGCCCGCCACAGACCCACCCGCCGGACACCCCTCACCACCCCCCACACTCGACAACCCGCACACACCCGCCGAGAGGAGCCCCGCGCCCGGCGGCACACCCACCCCACCCAGTGGCCCGCACACGCCCCCCACGCACACCCCAGAAGACCCAGGCCCACCCCCCCTGGCCCCTGAATGCAGCCCACGCGAGCTGTTCCCCCCCGCGGACGCCAGCCCACACAACCTCACACATTGCAGGACCCCGGCCCAGCCAAGCCCGGAAGGAGAAGGCCACAGCCCTGCGCCTCCCTCCCCCGTCGCTGCCGACCAGATCGGCCTGCCGGGCCGCCAGGTCACGACCAGCCCCCCCCCAGCCGCCCGCCCCCAACCTACAGCCCGAGGACATGCCCTCCATCCTCCCCGCCGTGGCCGCAGCACAAGCTGCCGCCCACAAGCCCGCCCGCATCACAGCCCAACCCACGTCCCACACCTCCTCCTCATCCTCAGCCTCATCCACCTCCTCCACCTCATCCTCTGACCCCCCCCTCCCCGCCGCCCTCATCCTCAAGGCCACGGCAAAAGTCAAAGCCGCGACCGCACGCACCGACCCCCCGACCCCCACACAGGCAACTCAGGCACCCCGGCAACGCACCGGGAAGATCCCCGACCCGACATCGGCGCCCTCACACCTCCGGACAGAGGTCCTCCTCAACCTGGAACCGGACCCCAACCCCAAACCCGACCCCAAACCCAAGCAGGCGCCCAAGGCAGCACACACAACACCACAAACGCAACGACACAAAGCCAAGCGACACCACCCTAACCCAAACCCTAACCCAAGCCAGGACTCCCCACCCACCACAACCCACGCCCCCCTCCCACCAGCAGCCACCCCTACCGCAGAGGCGGCCACCAAACATGACCCCGTCCAAGCCCTCGTCAACATCCCCATCTCCAAGCGCCCCCTCATCCATCCCCCACAAACCACCACCACCGCCGGCCAAGCCAACCCACAGAGGTGGGACCCCTCGACCACCGTCACCGTCAAGCCCGGCCCCCGACCCGCCCCCCCTGCCCACCACATAGTACAGCCCCAGGGGCTGCGCACGATGCCTGACCCCCCACCCCCACAAGGGGGACCGGAATACCCACAAGGGGTCCAAGGGCCATACCCGCAACACCAACCCCACCTCTACCAACGCCATAACCACCAGCGGCCCCACCACCACCACCACCAACACCACCCCCACCACTACCACTGCCCACCACACTACGCCACCGGGCCACAACCCCCCGTGCACGAACAGCACCAGCGAATGGGATGGCAGCCACCGAGCGCTCCACCCGCATACCCCACCTACAACCAGGGGCCACCCCCCCCCGTACCAGCCACCCCCCCCGTACCAGGAACCGTATCCCCCCGGCCACCACGTCCACGCCGAAGGGGCCCCCCGGGCCCAACCCCGCCAAGGACAGTCACTCGACCCATACCACCAGCCGCTGCCGCCACCACACCCCTACGTGGCTGATCCATGGACGACGGGGGACCTCCCCCCCCCCCCCCCCCAGTACCAGGCGGCACCACGCAAGGCCCCCCAGGACCCGCCGACGCCTCCTGAGTGGCCCGACTCGAGCGATGAGGCCCGGTCCCGCAAACGGCGGCGCTCCCGCTCCCCCCCCGCACAGCACACTCGCCCCCGGCGCCCACACTCCCCACACCGCCACCGCGCCTCAACCACCCACTCGCGCCGCTCCCGCTCCCCCAGGCGCCACGACGACCCCCCCGGGACCCCGCTCCCGCCGCTCCCGATCCCCCGGGCGCCACCACGAGCGCCACCGCCGCCCCATGTCCACCTCCCCCTCCCCCCTCCGGCCATACACGACCCCCACCCCCAGCCCCCGCCACCACCGCTCCCGCTCCCCCCGGCGCCGCCAGGCACGCCACCGCCGCCCCACGTCCACCTCCCCCTCCCCCCACAGGCCCCGCCGGGCTCCTCGTTCCCCCCGCCCCCCATACCCATCCACCAACCCCAGCCCCCGCCACCACCACTCCCGCTCCCCCAGGCGCCACCAAGCGCGCCATCGCCGCCCCATGTCCACCTCCCCCTCCCGTTCCCCCCTCCGCCCGTAGGCGTCCTCCATCCCCAGCCCCCGCCACCGCCGCTCCCGCTCCCCCAGGCACCGCCACGCCCGCCACCACCGCAGGTCCACGTCCTCCCCCCGCCGCTCCAGAACCCTGAGCAAGGACCCCCCCCCCCCCCCCCCCCCCCGGACCCCCGCCCACCTCGCCTGGTGGTCTGCCCCCGCTTTGCAGGAGCTCCGCCGCTGGGTGAAGTGGCCCCGGGGAGCGAAAAGGCGAGAAGGGGTGCACATGGTGCACACCTTTGAGGAGATGCGCACCCGCACCCCCGCCGACCCCAACAAGGCCGCCCCGGAGGCCATCATGCCGCAAGCGGCATGGGAGGCCCTCCTCCGCGATGCGGTCCAGGGCCTCCGCCCCCCCTACACCCCCCAATCCCTCCGCCAATGGCTCCAGGCCACCCACCCCCGGGCCTGGGCCAGCGGTGCCACCCCCCCAACCCCACCACCACCACACCGGGAAGGGAAAGGACAAGGGCAAGGGGAGGGCAAGCGACAGCAAGGGGCACTCAGGCAAGAGGGCACGGAGGGGCCCCAAGTGAGGGCAGACACCCATAGGGACAGGGCACTAGAAGAGACACAACATGGGGGCAGGAAACCACCCAAGAACCAGGAACGGGCAGGAGCGGGAACCGAGGCACAGAGGAAAAGGGCACCACGGCGGACGCCACGACCCACACCCAGGAAGGCCATACCACGACGGGGGGACCAGCGCCGCCCCAGCCCCACGGAACGCCACACGACTCCCGAGGGCGCACCCCCCAACACGCACCGCCGAAGCAAGCATGGGACGCCGTACGGATCACACCAGCGCACACCCACCAGCCACCGGAAACCACACGGGGGATGGAGGGCACACCTACACGGGGAGAACGGGCTACACCCACAGAGGAAGCCGGAGGGAACGCCGCCGCGCGGCGCACCACCACGCCCTCACCGCCAGGCGACGACCCCTGCCGCCACAAGGGCCACCTCACAGGCACCGGAAGAGGACGAAGGCACGGCCACACCAACCAGGGCTAGGGACGGGGACCCCCAGAGGACACGGAACCAAGGCACAGGCCCCCAGGGAGGGCAACCCCACGGACGCCTACCCGACCCACCAGCCTGAGCGGCACGCCCAGGCCCCCACGGCACAGACCCAGCGAGACACCCACACCTAACCGCACCCCCCAGCCACCGGCCAGCCACACTCTGGCCCGGACTCCGCACCACGACACGGGCCAGGCTGACCTCCACTGACCCACCACGGCACAACGCGAGACAGCACGGCACATCGCACCACAGCGCGCCACAGGGCGCCCGCGGGGCCCGCGCGTTCGTGTGAGGGGGCTTGTGCGCCCCCGATGCGCCGGTGCAAAGCCTCATCTTCCGTGCGTCTGTGCGGGCCCGCGGGAGGTTCGGGCCAGGGGCACGCGGCCACCTGGGAGCACTGCGCGCACCTGTTGGCGCCCGTCGGCGCCGCGGAGGATACCGTGTCGCATTCCCCGCAAAGGTGGCAGGTGTGTGGGAGGTGGGATGGCGGCGACCAGGGGCCGAGACGGCGGAGCCAGAGGTCGTCCCACCGCTGGCGGAGGGGGTACCGGAGCTCCAGCAGGCGGGCGCGGACGCGGCGCCGGTAGTCCCTGCCGAGCGTCTTCTGCCGGACCTCCTCCCACGTGTCGTCGGGGAGAATCCCGTGGTCGTGGAAGGTGGCGACGAGGTCATCCCACGCCAGGCGGGGGTGCCCCCGGGGGGGGGGGGGTTGCCATATACGTGTGGCGCCCGGTGAGGTGGGACACCAGAGCGCCCCACTGGCACTCGTCCGCGGCGTCCTGGTGGAGGAGGGCCAGTAGGTTGCCGTCCTCGACCGTCTCCCACCCTACTCGCAGCCCTTCGCAGCTGTGTAGCTCCTGGCGCAGCGCGGCTGCAAGGTCGGTGGGGAGCATCAGGAGCAGGGGCCCCAGAAAGTCGCTCAGCCGGGACAGGGCGTCGTCGTACACAGGCCCCCCAGTTTTGAAGTGCGCCACGGTGTGCCGGGCGGCCCTGCCCTCCGGGGGGAGCCACTGGATGGTGGCCGCGTCGCGTCCCGATGTGTGTATCTCCGTGGCTCGGAGCACATTGGCGGTGTGGAGGACGATGGAGGGGGGGGTGGGCGCTCGGATGAGCGAGGACACGTCCCCACTCCACCCCACTTGTGGCTCCGGGGCCCCCTGTAGCCATTCCTCTGCTGCCGCATCCCACGGGTGGTCGCAGCCCGCCCCGCGGATCATGGTGGGCCGTGGCCGGGTGTGCGGCCCCCACCCCTCGAGCGGGACGGCGGCGTACCGTTGTGCGTGGGTCTCCGGGGCGCGCGTGGCGGCGCACCGCCGGCCCCATTCGCGCATTCACTCCTCGCCCACTATACGGGCCTCCCATGCCGTCATGGAGCCGCGCCCGATGATCCACCGCGGGAAGAGGGCGTCTTGTAGGTGCTTCGAGAAACCCCCCGGCAGGTCCCGGTACGGGTGGGGGTCCTCTTGCGGCGGGCACTCCAGGGTGCCATTCACTACACGGAGGGAGGCTACGAAGTCCTTGCCAGGCCGCGCGGGAGGGGGGGGGCAGCTGCCCTCTGCCGCGGTGAGCCATCGCTGCACCCGGGCCGCCGCGCTTAGGGGCTCGCGGAGGAGTTGATGCAGCCGGTGAGTGCGAAGCTCCCACGCGAAATCGCCCAGCCGAAGCATGTGGTGGAGGAAATCGTACTCGGAGGTCCCTCCCGGTGGGTCGTAGCGGGCTATGGCGCGGAGCTGCGCCTCTGCCGTCTCCGGCACCAGCCCAGAGCAGAAGACTTCTGTCCATGCGGCGCCCGCAGAGCGCCACGAGGCCACCCACAGAGCCTTGTCCCCGGGCGGGAGGTGGCGGGCCGCCTCTTGTACCGCCTGGCGGTAGTGGGGCCAGAAAAGCCGCGAGTCCGCGCATCCCACGTGCATGTGCACCAGGGTCTCCTCTGGGCCGCCGCAGAGGAGGCACGGCTGCGGGAGGACAGCAACGCCGGAGAGCCACTCCTTTCGGACGCGGAGCCATCGTTGCACCGGCGTGTGGCCGTCCCTGGCCCGCAGGACCCGGTGGTTGGTGGCCGTCGCGGTGAGGTCCCGGGCATGGACAGAGGCTGTGTCATGGGCCGCAGGAAGGGGTGTGTGTCCTCAGTGTGTCAGCGCATGGTCCGTCTGTGCCCGCTGCGCAATCGCGCCGAGCGTCCGCATTGTGGGGGGTCGTAGGTCCAGGTGGCCGTCATGACCGGGGACTATGAGCTGGGCGCGGCTGGGGCCCGGGGGCGTGTTCTGTAGGACGGTGTCCTGGGACGCTGCCCAGTCCGCCTTGTATAGTAGGGCGTCGCTGTGGTGGGAGGTGGCCCGGGCATACCAAAAAGAGTGCCCGATGTGTTGCCCTCGCGCGCGCAGGCCGTCCCGGAGCCATTGTAGGGGCATCTGGTTGACTACCTTTGCCGCGGCCGCGGGGACCCCGGTGGCCCGCTCGCGATCCGCGTGTCGCAGGAGGTGGAGGATGACTTCGGCGTCCACCGTATGGACCCATGGCCGATGGGCGCCGTATTGCAGGGGGAGGGAGGCGGCCGGCCCCTCCCCGTCGGGCACCGTGCCCGAGATGGCCACCGCCCACGTGCGGGTGAGGTCGGCGGCGAGAGCAACGCTGGTGGCGTGCTTGCAGGGCCCGCCCCCCGACGCATCGGAGGAGGTGTGGCCCCAAGCCTCCAGGATCCAGTAGTACCCGGTGGGGCTGAGCCACCCCGCGTTGAGGTCGGCGGAGTGCCACCGGACGTCGGGGTGGCTGGGGGTCAGTTGGTCCACGCTCAGTGCCCTTGTGTCGCCGGGGCAGACCGCTGAGTGGTCGTGTAGTCGGACCTCTGCTCCAGCGATCGTGCTTGCCCAGGACCGGAGCGCCGTCACAAATTCCCAGAGCCACGCCGGGACTCCGCGCTGGTGTACCACCAGGTGTCCCGTATCCTCCGGTTGGTCCTCCAGCGCGTGCACTGCCATGTGTGGGTCGTACGGCACCTCCGTAACTACCAGCAGGGCGGTGCCGCGGGGAAGTCCACGGGGCCTGGGCTGGCCTGCCCCCACCTGCACTATCACCCAGTCGGCCTGGAGCTGCGCTTGTTCGATCGCTCGGGTGCACTGGTTGTCCGTAGTCACCAACCATACCGGCATCGGCGCATGGGGCCGTGGGCACAGAGGCTCGGGCCACGCCACATCCGCGTTAGGCTCTTGGTGCTCACCGTCCGCGAGTACGTCGCGGAGTATGTACAGCAGGGCCGCCGGCGGGTGGTATGCCGCCCCCTGCGTGGGGGGGGATAGGCTGCCCCGACGGCGGTAGCCCCCGACGTGACCGGACGTGACCCGTCGTGGCCACGGGTCGTCGTTGTCGAGGAAGGGGTGGTGCGGCCCGTTGTGCCCATGCCATGGCGTCGTGTGTGGCACCGTCAGGCGGCACGTGTCGCGGTGCCGCAGCTTGGCGGTGCGCAGGGTGACGATGTTGCCCGCTGGGGACTGTAGTTGGACATGGGCTGCCCTGGGGCACGCGATGGGGTTGTAGAGCCCCACTCCCAGGGCGGCCAGGGCCCGGGGTATGCGGTGGACCCAGTCGCCCCCCGCCAGGGTTGCGAATTCCAAGACTGGGTAGTGCACCTCGGGGTATATGCCGTGCGCACCGGCGATTTCCCAGAACATCCTGGTGACCTCGGCGCGCACGGAGGTGGAGCGGTGGTGGACGAGTGTGCCCATGAGGGCCACTGCTGCCTGCTGGCACCGCGTTGGCACTCGCGTAAGCCCCTGGGTCCGGTCATTCTGCAGGCTGTCGCGCGAGGCGTCGAAGGCGTGACACGCCCTGTCCTCCGCGACCTGGACCATGATGTGGTCCAGGTGGCGCGCGGTGTCGGAGTTGTCGGCGATGAAGGGGGCGACATGATTCGTCACCCTCCCTAGGATCGCCAGGATGAAGTCCTGTACCACTTTCGGCGGCGCGAGGGTGTTGAGGCACCAGTGGTACACCGCCGCCACTGGTGCCAGCAGCCCAGCCCCAAAGAAAGGGGATGGGGGGACAGGGACCACAAGGCCCGGGACAGGGACACCCAGAAACCAACAAAAAAAAAGCGCGAAAAACACACCCCGACAACCCAGCCAAGAAGGGCGGGGCACAGCCGAGACCCGGGCCCAGCACGCACGCCCACACCGCACGCCGGAACCGGAAACGGCAGGGGGGCAAGCGGGGCGCGCACAAAACCACACACGTCCCATAAGCAGGCCGAAACCGAACCCCAACCACGAAAACCACAAACAGCCGACACTAGGGGGATAACACCACAAACCGTGCCCAAACACACCCACCCAAGACCCCAGCCAGGACTGGCGGGGTTAACAAAACCCACACTCAACCACAAACCGGACCCAAACACAAACGCCGCACAACAGTAGGAAACCCAGTGCCCACAGCCCGGGCACTGAGGCAGCCCGTGCCATGCAGGTGACCCGGCCAAACAAGATCCGGAGACCGGGGGTAAGGCTGCATCCTAAGGCCTGCGCTGCTTTGGGACTCGAGGAGGAGCGTGCGACACCCAAGCGCCTCGGAACCCTAGTACCAAGAACGTGCATGCATGCCTTGGGAACGGGATACGCCAGGAACTCAGGTGAACCTCTAGGGTTCCGCCCAAAGGAGGGGACGTGCGCAAGCACGGGGGCACACCCTCCCGGCGAGACAAGCACGTCACGCTGGCGGCGATCAGCCCTCCCGGTGTTGCCCGGGGCCGCTTTGTTGGGGGCCAACAGTCAGGTCTAGCGGGATGTAAGCCGCCTCCCCTCTTCACGCCCGGAGCCTCTTCCTGTCCGTCACAGGGGCGACGCCAGGGGGAACCATGGGGCGCCTCTCCACGACCGAGTGCACCCACCTACCTACCTACCTGAGGCACCAGTGGTGCACCGCGGCCAGGCGCAGGCGGTGTTTGCGCTGCAGGGAGAACTCCCCGTCCGGCTGCAGCTGGAGTCCCAGGTAGGGGACGGAGTCCGCCGCCGGCACCCAGTGCCATGGGTTTTTTAGGTGGGGACAGAGGCGCAGCTGCAGGCCCCGGGACCCCTCCGTGGTGGCCATGGTGCACTTGCGGGGGTTGAGCTCCATGCCCATCATCCCCAGGTACGCGGCCACCGCCTCCACGCCCTCGACGAAGTGCTGCAGCGTGTGAGCCACTACCAGCAGGTCGTCTATGTAGGCCTGGATGAGTCCCCTTTCGGCCTCTCCGGGCGGACGCAGGCGGTGCCCCTGGGCCCTGAGTAGGGGCTCCAGGAGGAGCGCGTACAGCAGGGGGCTTTCGGGGTTGCCCTGCCGGACGCCGCGCAGCATGTGGACGGGCTGTGTCAGCCCGTGCGCGGTGACGATGCGCAGCCTGGTGCACGTGTGGAGGAAGAGCAGGAGGTCGATGACCTCCGGCGGCACGGAGAGCTGGCGTAGGATGAGGTGCAGGGCGCCGTGCGGGGCGGTATCGAAGGCCTTGCGGGCGTCGAAGGAGAAGACGTAGTTGGGCCTTCCCTGTTGGAGCTGCTGTTGCGCCATGAACAGGGGAGGGCCGGTGTTGGAGCCGGTGAGGGCCCCTTGTTGCCAGTCGCTGACCACTCCGTGCCGTGTGAGCACCTCCGTGATGCGCTGGGTGAGGGGGCCCGTGAGCAGCTTCATGTCCAGCTGGCCCAGGGCTATGGGCCTGTAGTCGGCCAGTCTGGCATAGCCCGGTACCTTAGGGTTGAGCCAGATGTGCGCGTCCCTCCAGTGCATCGGCGGCGGGGCGCCGCGGAGGATGGCCCGGTAGGAGTGGACCAGGAGTCACTGGACGGGTGCCGGGAGGGCCTTGATGAAACGGGCCTCCACGTGGCTGGGACCCGGGGCCTTGCCATCGGCCTTGTCCAGGACGGACTGCAGGTCCTGCATGGAGTACTGCTGGACCTGGGCCCCGGCCCCCTCAGGGACCCGGGGCACGTGTCGGCTGAGGACCGCCTGGAAGCCGGGGAGGTCCACCGGGCGTTTGTCATACAGTTCCCGCCAGAAGGCGCGAACCGCGAACATCACGTCGTGGGCCTCTGTGAGGAGCGTTTGGGTGTTGGGGACCCGCACGTTCCAGAGGCCCAACGGGCCCGGGGACTCTACCTCTATGGCCCCCCGCACGGCTTTCCACCGCTGGGCGATGTCCTGGGCTTGGCGGCGCCTAAAATCTTTGATGGCGTGCTTGCGGTCAGCCGCCAGGAGTGCGCGCAAGTGGCGGACGTCCTCTTCGAGGGCGGCTGCTTGCCTCTCCAGCTCCTCCTGTAGCTGGCCCTGCGTGGCCGGGCGGAATCCGGGCGACGCACTTCGCAGCTTCTCCGTGAGCCGGAGCGCCGCCTGGGAGCGGATGCCATGCCGTGCCGCGTCCGCCTGGTATGCCGCCGGCGCACACGCTGCCAGGGTGTCGTAGCGGAGGATCGCCGCCTGGAGCCGTTTCCCGCTCTCAGGGGCGTCCCCTCCCGCCGGGTCCGTTCCCGCCGGAGTCGGCTGCCGGAGTCCCACCACACGTGCCAGGGCGTCATGCGCCGCGTGGAGGTGTTCGAACACTTTGTCCACTGCGGCCGCGGGCATGGACCCGTAGGCCTGCTGCTCTGCGGGGCCCAGCCAGGGAACCAGGGAGGGCTCATCCTGCGCGGCGGTGACCGCTGCCCAGAGGCAGCGTTGGACGGGCACGGCCTCGGCGTCGTACGGGAGGAGGCGGCCCTCCGTGTGGCTGTAGGGGGTGGGCATTGCCGCGTGCCCTGCCGCGTTTAGGAGGCCTGGCAGGGCCAGGCGGACCGGGAGGTGGTCTGACCCGACCACCTGGGGGTGTGCCATGCCGCGGGCCCAGACGCTTTCCCGCAGGGACCACGGCAGGAGGGGTTCGTTGACCAGGAAGGTGTCCACCCTGTGCCGGGACGGGTGGAGTGTGGGGGTCATGTCCTCCATGCCGCCTGCCGTGGCCCTCCGGAAACCGCAGGCCTCCCAGCCCGCTCGGAAGTGCTCCGTGGCCGGGTTGGTGGTGGCATCCATGCAGATGTTGGTGTCACCGGCGATGACCACCGGGTGTCTCCCACCGAGGCTGCGCGCCGTGGCATACATTTGTATGTCGGCCCAGAACGCCGCCCTTTCCGCCCATGGGGAGCAGCCTGCCTGCGGTCCGTGGACGTTGATGAGGGTGAGCCCCCCCCCCGTCCGTGTGGATCTCCAGGGCCGCGGCACTCCCGGGGATGATTTCCGTGAAACTGTCCCCGTTCACGTCGACGTGAATGACGACCCGTGGCCGTGGCAGAGCACCTCGTGCTCTGCCACGTACTTGCTGCTGACCGCGGTGAGGAGGCCTCCCCCTCTCGAGGTGGAGGTGGCCCCTGTCTCTGCCAGCCAGCTGCTGAAGAAGGGGGTGTACCCCTTGTCCCTTTCTGTAAGTACTCAAACAGCTCCTTCAGCTCAGGATCTGCCTTGTATTCCTCTGTCCAGTCTGAAAACAAAACGGAGGTATCACCCTGGGCCGATGGCAAAAACTGCTCTGAACCTGGTGCATCATGGGCATCATCACTTGCTGATTGTACAGCAGCCAAATTCAAATGGCCACCAGCTACACTATCACGACCCCAATCCTGATCCACGTGATGCTGTGCTGGAAAATTCTCATGTGACTGGCCAGAGCGAGAGCGCGTGCGGTTTGAAATGCCACTGATGTGTGCAGGCAAGAAAGCTGACTCATAGCCCCAACACTGGGCCTGCATCCGCTTAACTACACAATGCACACGCTTGATGTGATTCCCCAAAATTTTCTCAGGGCTTGACAACATTCCTGCTAGGCGAGCAGAGAACTGGTTATCCTCTTTCAGGGCAATACCAGGGTGTTCCATCTGCTCATTGTCCCAAGAAGCACGCAATAGGCGAACACTGGCAAGTGCTGCCCTCTCCTCCCCCAACCGACGAAATATGTGTTCTGAAATAACTTTGTCTTCCCATTTTCGGGACTCTGACTCATCTATGTGGACTCCCTCCCTGTCAGGAACACAACCGTGCATTTTAGCATCCCCTGCATGCTCACACGCTAGATACGCCCATCTACTGAGTGTATCTGGCACTATATGTCCCTTTCCAGGAGTGTACTCCACCTGGATATGAAACTGGGACAAAAATTCGTGCCAGCGCTCTCTCCGGCCCACCGGCCCACTGATTGTACCCAGGTCCTCACGGAACCAGGATATCAGGGCCTGGTGATCCACTAAGGACCGCACCAACACTGTAGAGTGAATCCAGGAACGAAATTTGTGCAGCGCCCCAATCAGAGCGTAGGTCTCCTTTTCACGGGTAGACCATGCACGTTGCCCTAAATTATCCTTGCCCTGGAGCTTCCGGCTGAAAAATGCCACTGGGCGAAAATTGCCCTGGTCATCCTCCTGCTCCAGCAATGCCCCTACAGCATACTGACTGGCATCTGTACGAATCAGAAAAGGCTTTGTCACATCAGGAATCTGCAACATAAGAGAATTTCGCCTCAGTTCCTTGATTCCTTCAAACGCCTCAATCATCTCATCAGTCGATTTAATTCGCCTGTGCTGCATCTGACGCTTACTCTGCTTAACACTACACCCCATGCCTGTCAAGGAGTGACTGAGAATTGCAGCCCAGTGAGCATAATTGGGCATATAAATAGAATACCATTGGGTAAGGCCCAAAAATGCTTTCATGTCGGTGGGGGTACGTATATGCTCAGTAGACCATCGGTCAATGGGCTCTGTCTTACTCGGCGCTGCGCGTCTGGTACCGGCCTCTAAAATATCGCCACAAAACTTTACACGTGTCATGAACATGTGACACCTCTCACGCTTGACTGTGAGCTTGTATTTCTGCAGGCACGCAAAAAATTTTCGTAACTGCTGTTAGTGAGCTTCAATAACAGACTAATCTATCTCCCCTGTTGCATTGCCTGGGGTTCCCTCCAGCATATCATCAATGTATGGTTTCCCCTGGATATCTGGATCTTTGGACAGGCAATATTGCACCATGCGCTGATACGCCGCTGGGGCTGTTTTCAGACCCATGGGGAGTACTTCCCACTCAAATACTCCCCAAGAAGTCATAAAAGCCCGTCAGCTTCTTGGACTCCTCAGTGAGGGCCATTTGGTGAAAACCATCCTCTAGGTCGAAAATAGTCCAGATGAGATTTTTCCCCTCATCCACCAAACAATCCTCAATGTTTGGCAAAGGAAATTGCAGATCCTTAATCTGGGAGTTCAGATTGCGGTAGTCAATCACTAGTCGCCACTTACCCCCAGGTTTTGGAACTACAAATGACCTTGACACCCATTCAGGATTATCCTCCTGGGCAGCACGTAGCATGCCCCTGTCCCTGAACTTTTCATTCAAGGCCTTGAAGGCCGCTGCGGGGATACCTACGCACCGGTAAGGCTTAGGTTCAGGATTGGGCTTAAGCTCAATGTGGCAGACGCCATATGGTCCACGCAGATCCATATCTGCAGGATCTGACTGATTAATGGACTTAAAAGTGAAAACTGAAGAAAGCTCCTCCTCCAACAATTTTCTGTACTTGGTACATGCTGGATGGGCAAGGTCTGACCGAATAACAGAGCGAATGGTGCGGTTCCTTATATTACAAGGTGTTTTGCCTGAAGTGGCTGTGTGAACACACACCCATTTTGACTGCACCTCACCATTCGCATTCTTTTCCTCAGAAGAACGAAACTCAGAATCACCCCATGCATAATCAGAAGCAGAATGGGCATCAAAGAGGACCGCACGATGTGTGTAGTTACCCTTCTGCTCAAATTTCCTGCCTGAGGTATCCTGAAACCATCTGCAATCAGGAAGTAAATCCCACCAGTCCACTGCTGTCTCACCCATGGCCCAAAACCAGGACTCTGATTTGGCCACGGGGACCACAATTAAACCCCTGGCTTTGTCCAGTAAAATTTTGGTGATAACTTCTTTCATCTGGTGGTACTGGGGATGTAAGTATATAAAATCACGATTCCATGGCTTATCCCAGGCCTTCGATCCCCAATACTTGGGAATCTGTTTCTGTCTCGTCGAAGACGTCCCAAAAACATCAACTGCTGGGCACTCCCCTGCCCACTCAATAATAGAAGAGAAAGTCTCAGGTGTCAGGGAATAGCGACCCCTGCGATGCTGCAAACCCAAAGCTCTCCTTGTGGCCCTCGACGAGATAGAATGGCGCAAAACTTTGCGCACAGACCTGAAACTGCCGGCCAGACTGCCTGCATTGGATTCTGGTGTTCCCCTGGATGTCTGTATATTGTGAGGGGGTTCAGGGTTGGGGTGTGTGTGATGGCTCAAGCCATCTGGGTGATCCCTGGAATAGCCCCATCCTCCTGCAAAACAGTCTCGCACTCCCTGTGCCTCAGGACCCTCAGACTCAACATCCGAAATACCCTGTGACTCAGTATCAGAATCATATGTGACCGGCTCAACAACGCAAGAGGGTACAGTAACCTCCATAGAGCCTTCATCAACAGATCTCTCACTAGGGGCCCCAATAGTTCCCAGGTCGGAGGGCCGCACTGCCCACAACTTGGTGCAGATGCAGTCCCCTCCTTGCAAAGAGCGACATACATTATTGCGGGACACCTGGGGCAGGTCAGGTCTCACTCCGGAGCTGCCAAACCCCTGGGCGCCCCGTACTGATGGTGGCAAGGAATGTACTTCCACCACATTACAAATACTGTTGCGTTCAATAATAAGTTGGGCTATGTGAACTCCTTGTGATACCAAAAAGGGACTTTGGCCATTATGAACCAAAATAACGCCCAGATTTCCCCGGTAATCACGATCGACAACCCCTGCAGCAACATCAATATCGTGCTCCACAGCCGAACCGGACCTAGAGGCCATCCTGGCATAGGTACCGGTTGGTGTCTGCACTGCCAAATCAGTTCGTACCAGGAGCCGACTCCAGGGCTCAACAATGGCATGCTCCGCCGAAGACAAATCAAGCCCAGCGGCTTCTGGCGACTGTCTGTACGGCAAAACGGCCTTTTCACTCAACCTGTGTACCAAAATCTCAGCATCCATGATTCTGGTCTGAGTGTTACGGACCTTATCCTCAACAGGACCCCCCCCCTGGCTAAATTCATCCAACGACACTTGCAGGATCCATTCATGACAACCAGTAGTGGAGGCACCGCCGATGGGTTTCTTTGAGGCATAATTCTGGCGATCCGCTGCACATGCAGCATTGAAAGGGCAAACCCTGTGGGAGCCACAACTACCCACAGGTGAAGACTTCTGCAGTGCGGAATTACAGCCCCGCACGGGGCTGACACATGTCTTTGGGGACGTCCAAACTCCAAAGCAACTTCTCCACAGAGAACATGGGCAGCACTGCCCATCCGGAATCACTGGCATTGATGAATGTCCTTCCAGCAATGGGGCATGCCCAATCGGCGCAATCCCCGAATCACTGCATTGCCGATGACACGGACATGCTTTAGTGCACACACACCCACACTGAAAACCTGTAGAGCATTCCTCGCCATTCTCCTCTGTCGCTGCTGCACCTTTCGGCGCCTGTAGCCACGAACTGTTGAGGAGAAATAACACAAAAATCGGGAGAGAGAGCAACAGCGAGGCACAAACGTAATGCTGCGTGCGACAAGCTGGGGTTGCCGCTGCCTTACGTGGCCGTGTCCGGTCAACTGTATGTGTGGTCTCTTTGAGGGCACCAATGTAAGGACCTTCCAGTCTGGATCGATCACTAACGAGCTTATCCGGATGAACCGTCACGCACTCACGTGGCATGAGACATCCTGCCACTGGACAAACCATCAACCCAAATGCCTTCAGAAACGGGTATCCAAATATCAGCTCATCAGATATTTCAGCACAGTAAATGAAAGGTCGTGGGCACTGTGCCCACTCGGCACCTAATTCACTGCAAATTGGCACAAGTACATCTGACCATGCCCAACATTAGCCCCCTTCCACTCTTCCTGAAGTAATTGTGGACAGAGACAGTGGCGTGCGCGCTGGTTCCAACACTCCTGCAGGAAAACAGTTCCTCGGTGCAGCAGCAATAATCGTCGCCCCTGCCTCAACCACGGCAGCTGGGGCTACCACAACTCTCTCCGAAAAACTGACCTTGATCTGCAGAACGAGTTACACGTTCTGATCAGGCCTAGTGCGACCTGTTGCTCGCAAACGAGTCCTCTCCAGGACTCGATAAACTGGCGCCAGCATCTGAGGGCCAGCCACGCCTGGTACTTGGGGATTTACGCACATGCCAGGGAGTGTCTGACCCCCTTACTTACTGGTACCCCGTCCTTTCGGTTCAGGTTTCAGTTCTGGATGAAGAGTCCAGCACTCCTTCTCCACATGTCCTTGTTTACCACAGTGACTACATTTGTCCTTGTCTGTCTGGTTCCCCTTTTCTGCCTGTTTGCCCTTTCGCCGTCCCCCATCCTTTTCTTTCTGGGACGGTCTCTCCTTACACCTCACTCTCTTCGGATGAGGAGGGCCTCCACACCACAAGCACTTACCTGCCTTCAGGCATCCTTGCACCGTCTGCTGGGCCAACTTTTTTTTCTTGACACCCTCAGCCAGCCACTTGGGCCAGTTTGAAGCGCTGTCAGCCCAACAGGATTGCAGTTTATGTGGTCCCTTGCACTCAGGACACACAATTGAGGACGGCGGGGCAGAACCAGCCCTGGGTTTACCATCATGCAGACCTCTGACCTGTCTATTCGCATAACGTCCCCGTATGGCCTCCGCCCTGTGCTGAGTGAGCAATTTAGGCACAAGTCACTGATTACACTCCTCCTAGTTGAATTCACGCAGGTCTTCCACCTCAGCTTCCAGGAGTTCCGCAATTAAGTCATTAAAAAACCCACTCCTGGTTAATGCCCTCATCAAAATCTTCTTGGCATGGGCAGCCATGACCTGCCCCACCCTCTGCAAAAGCACACCCCACTGCAAATACCATTTACGATATGACCTGTAATTTCCTGCAGGGGGTGTGTGGTCCTCCCACTCATCTTCAACGACATTGTCATCAGCACATTCACGTGCCTCATCCAATAACTCCTCATGCATGTCCTGATATGTCCATTTCAGTTCATACATGAGTTTGAGATAAAATTCAGCATATTCATCGGGAAGAGAAGTCAAAAAAGTGAGAGCCTTGAGTTCGGGCCTCAGTATCTTTCCCCAATAACCCAAATAAAATTCCCATTTACGCAAGTACCCACGCAGCGTTTTCCAGCTGCCATCCCAGTGTCGGCGCTTAACAAAGCGCTTCACATCACGTTTGGTGTCCTCGTCCATGATCTTGAAATCAACGTCCTCCAACTCCCCGGAGAGCAAACCACGAAATCTACTCACCCTCCCTCTGTCGGCCCCTTCACTGGGATGGGATCGTGATTTACCTTCTAGGTGTTTAAAAAACTCATGCAGTTTAACACCCGCACGCGCGGAGCCCTCAGGTGTCGGAATGTGTGTTCGTTCCGCTGATGTGTCACTCATGCTGGTGCTTGCCATGCCCAACAATTTTTTATAGGCATTCCACCCACCAATGCACTCAGTGTACTACGTACCTCATGCTCGTCATCCCGGGTCTTACCAGGCTTCCCGAGGGAGGAAGGGTTCTCCAATTTTAGCCCCCTTCACTCACTGAATGCGAATACGGTGTATGCACACACAATGTCGTAACTCTTGTAATGGCCGTACCTGACTTTACCTCTTCTGTGGGATGATCGCCCGTGAGGATTTCAGCCATCAGCTCGGCAATCGCAAGCTGTATGGGCGAAAGAGAGTCCTCAACGAATGACCGCAAAACGGCCATACTAACGGGCGAATCAAGGACAGAAGACTCACCAAAATTCAACCGTTGAGATGTGTGTGTATTCCTGCAATATGTGCGCAATGCATTGATTTGTTCCCAAACCTCATGAGAGAAATTTTTGAATGAGCGTTCCAAGCAGGAAACTTCACCCTTCAACGCTTGTAATGCCAAGTGTGGTAAAGAATCTAATTCTTGATCGGATTCCTCTCCCAGATTAAAGTTCAACCGGCGTTCTACGCTCTTGTCTTCCAATGACTGAACCCGCAAGCAAAGAGTCGTTAGCCTATCAACAAATGAGTCCACACCCGCCACCTTGGTTGCGAGTGTGTTTACCTGTTTTCGCGACGACTCAATTTGAGCCTCATCCTGCATATCACGAGAGGGATTTGCAAATGATGTATCTCGGGCCGAGGCATCACACCTCGCTCTTTGATCATCACTCGCTGATTCTCCACTCCGGGCTCTCGAATTTTTCGTTGATTTAGCTTCGTACTCCTTGCTCTTCGACTCTACCAATTGAAGTCGACAGGTATCGAGACGAGCTTCCACAACGTCAAGAGTACACCAATGAGCTAGGAGGCTCGGCTTCAGCACACCACAATCCCCATACTGAGCACTACTCAAAACTACCGGTTTACTTCACAAGTGTACTCTACATTCCCTTTTATGGTACACTTGTCCCCTGATTTTGTTTTGTCTGTATCTCTGCACTGAGGCCCCGACAGCAAAAACGTCCATCGGAAATGGATCCAGCACCCTCAAATTATGGGGGTATAGCCTCTTATAAAAATACTTGAATTTTCAACAATTTTGGGGTTTGAACCTAGGTCCCCCGAATACAATGCAAAGCCTTTAACCACTAAGGCAACTGGCCCATCTGCCTAAATGCCTGACATAAAGTAGATTAAACAAAATCAAAATCAGTTCACACTCACTGACTAACTGCCAATAACTGACTCCCTATGCTCAAACCAAACGGTTGGCTTCTAGTAGCACTTATATATGACGCCCATATAACTTTATATCCCTCATTTCTTTTTACCCTGGTATATAGGGCGCGGAGGGTGGGCAGTATGTGTCTTGTGCTGTGCTTTCGCCTCGCCCCCTCTTCCTTCCTCTGCATTACATTTTGGTAAGTTCGAGGAGGCTGGGCTTCAGCACAGCACCATCCCCATACTGAGCCCAGACAGCAGACGCTGTAAAAAAGAATGCAATAAGACTTATATAAAATCCCATAATAAACTTCTTATTCCAATAACAGAAGCTCCGAGTCGACAGACGCTTCTGGCGCCAGCGACTGCGCCACATTAGACATCGCCCGCACTCTGTTATCATAACGCCTGAAGGTATCGTAACTTTCCCAATCTCCCAGTTCACAGACAACGTGTGGATCAACTCCCAGTAAAATGAGCGCTGTAGCTGCTGAACCTCTTGTGCTGTGAGCAGTAAACTCATGCAGCCCCATGCTGCGCAGAAACGTCGTTGTCAATGAATTGATGGTACTTGCCAGAATGGGCCTTCTAGGAGGCTTCAAAGACACAAAGAGTGCAGGCCCTTCGTAAGAAGAGGTCATGTCCAGGTATACGCGCAACCAGTAGATAGGACAGAATGCCTTATTAGACATCGTGTGGATGGGACATGGCTCATGCACTGAACGCCCCTTACACCTGCTCATCACAAACCAAACCTTGTCGTGTTTAATGATATCTGTGCGCTTTGTGCGTTCCAGATCAATTCCACGAAAGAGCGCGAGGAAGCGAAATACCAGAATGAGACGTAAACAAACTTGAGACTCCGTCCCTGCCTCCTGGTATGGCAGCTGCTGCAGTAGCTTGGGGACATCGTACTACACCCCGTAGCGTGGAACTGAGTAGTTCCATTTCTTCTTGAGCCCTTTCAAAATAGATTCGAATCGTAACGCGTTATTTCCAGAAAACAACAGCAAAGCCGCAATTTGCACAATGTGCCTCCGCCACTGATTCCTTCTCAGCGAATTGAATCAACCAGTATGCCAACGAAGTAATTGGAGTGGTGTCCAAGTCCCTAATGGAGGTGAAGGAACGCTTCGTATAAGCCATCTGCTGAAATTTGAGCCAAGCTCTATTGTATCGCTTGAAGGTGTGATCCCCCAAGGCTTTCAAGTGCGTCTGGATTTCTTCTTCGGTGGTTCCTTTGAGTCTGCGGTAGTCTTGCAAAGCCATCCGCAAATCATAGGTTGACGCGCTTTGACCACCACTCCGTCTGGAAGCTGGTAGGTCGCTCGATAAATTGTGATTGTCATCTGAGTCATTGATTGGAACTTGTGCCACCACGGCTTCAATGGATGATACGGGACCACTAACAGAACCTCGTAATGCGTTGCTTCCTCTAAGAAAGTTAGCATCTTGGGAATTAGATGCCACGGCGGATTGCAGAAACCCGGAGACACCTTGTGTGTTCGTTGGGTGAAAATGTCCACCCCGAACGCCCCTGGTTGAGGGTATTCTGAAATGAATTTTGGACATTGCCTGTTCACCGCACTCGCCATCCAATCTG
Organism: Eutreptiella sp. 'Long Island Sound 2002'; assembly: GCA_964036045.1. NCBI lineage: Eukaryota > Euglenozoa > Euglenophyceae > Eutreptiales > Eutreptiaceae > Eutreptiella > Eutreptiella sp. 'Long Island Sound 2002'. The sequence goes on from OZ038383.1 coordinate 134,132,581, forward strand.
TTCCCGAACGCATCCACAAAAATTTCTTCCAAATGCTTTCCATGCTGCGTGGATACAGTGATGCCTCTGTCAATGTGATTTGTTGACGGCTCCACACGTCCGTCGGATTTAATTTGCTGGGCACGTAGTGTGGAATGATGAACACGTTCATCTGACGGCAGTATTCCCATAATTCTTGCATGAGATTGTTTAACCTCCGAATGCGACCTCCCTACTTATTCAGGTAGTGGAAGAACACCATGTTGTCCACGTGGAGATGGAGTTCGGTGTCTCGCAAGAGGTACCCTTTGATCGCATTGACTCCTGCCCTGAATTCCTTCAAGTCTATGTGACCCTGTGTCGTGCTGAACGAGCCGAACGTAGCCATCTGGTTCTGCATGGTGGCGCCCCAACCGTAATCGGACGCATCTGTCCACATGTGTGTCTTCTCCAAATCGACGGTGAACTGACGACCTCTCCACTGATGTAGTTCCTCCATGACTAACTACAGTTTTGAGTAGTGCTCAGTATGTGTCTTGTGCTGTGCTTTCGCCTCGCCCCCTCTTCCTTCCTCTGCATTACATTTTGGTAAGTTCGATTTCCTTATCCACACCTGACAGACGGTCATTAATTCTATCAAGTTGCAACGCAATCGAACTCGAATCATGACCCTGCTCCCAAGAAGTAGAAATAGGGGAGGACCGAAGTTTGAAAATGGAATCTTGCATCTCCCGAACTTGCCACTCCAATGCTCTTCTATGTTGCTCTTCCTCACTGCAAGAATAATTGACAAATTGTTTGATGTCATGAATACTCGAGTCCAAATGCTCATCGGATGCACAGACGTTCACCAATCCTTCAAGTTTGGATACTCGTTCCATGACACCATCCCATTTTTTTGATTCTTCTCGTTTGAATTCATTAATGCGCTTATGAACCTCTAAAGCAACAAGATGAGATAAATTGGGCGTTGGTTGAGAACATTTAAACTCTTCCCGTATCACCCCATTTCGGTCGTGAAGTGTCGATGATACTCCTCAAGAATGGACCAAAATTGCTTGTGAACCGATTGCAAGGCGGTGTCTAGCTCATTAGAAAATTGAGAAATCCTACGTTCCATTACACTCAATCGGGCGGCAAGTGCCTCATGCCTAGATTGCAAAGTATGAATGGAAGAACGAATTTTAGATTTTTTTTTATAGTTCTCAATCTCAACATTCACCACCTTGTTCAATGATTCTCCAAACACCCCAACTTGGTGACTCAATGTCCCAACCTCACCTTGTAAGGCATTAAAGCGACCATGCAACCGAGAATATGAATCACTAAAATGGCGAAATTCTTGGTGCAAATCTTCCACTTCGCAACCCACCTTCAAGGATTGTTTGAAAGTGTTCTCAATGTGAGTACTCGATTGTATAGCAAATGCACCAAGACGATCACCCTCACGCACAACAACCTGCATTCGTCCCTCAATGTTGAGTAAATATTGATCCACGTTCACATTAAAAGAAACAACATCAGACATGAGTTGTCCTAAGACATGAACTCGTTCCTCAACTTCCTCGATGTAAGGGTCTTCATCAATAGTTCCACTCGCACGAAGGATCTCCAATGCTGCCCCATCGGGTCGGACCATCCGAAATCTCTCCACTCGCTCAGATCCAATTACAAAACCTTCATGTTGAAAGTCGGGCTGTCTGAACCTTGGTTCTCTACTCGGAGATTCCGACTTTACGAGCGCATTTATGCCCACTAATTGCCCTTCGTGAAGAGGTTTGAGGTTGGAGGTTTGATTTTGCGGGGACTAGACGCCTTTCGGCCCCGGGGGGCCACCTGGTCGGGCCAGGTGATATCCTCCCCACCGGGTCCTAGTTGGAGGCCCTCCAAGACGCACCTCCTGCCTGGTGGCGGAGTCCCCCGGGTTCACAGAGCTCGGAGCCCCGTCCTTCCCGGGCTTCCCCGTTTCACCACTCCCCGGTCTGTGCATCAATTCACAGCCGTGGCTGCGGGCGCTTACCCACTGCGTCGCCCCCCTAATGCATGGTCGCCCGGGGCGCCGGCGCCGCCGGGCCCGTGCTACTGGCTTGTTGCCAGTGGGACCCCCTTGGGCTGGCGCGGAGGCTGCCTAGCCTAGGGGTTGGGGCGTTGCCCTGTGCGCCACTACTGCCTTGGCGGGTGCAGTGCCCCATCTGTGTGTGCGCGGCGCTCGCGGCCGGTTCGGGGGGTTCGGGCCGGTACCTGGTGCTGTGTCTCTCTCGTTTCCCCCTCCCCGCCCCGCGTGTTCCGCGCTGCGTGTGGCGGGCCGTCCCGTCCGGGTGTCCGTTACCCTCGCTCGCTGGTACGCCATTCCACGCGGTCTGTGCGTTCCGCGCGCTCGGTCCGGTTGCCCTTCTGGTAGTCCCCGCGTGTCGATTTCGTGTGTGTGCGCTCACGCTCTCGCGGTGTCCGCTCCCCCCCCCCCTGGGTGGTGTGGCGTGCGCACCTCGCGTGGTCCCGGCACTGGGCGCTGGTAGGGCCGTTCCACGTGGTCCGTGCCCCTCCGCGTGTCCTGCCCCGGTCCCTTGCTCCGTCTGGCGTGCTTGGGGGGGGGCGGTCCGGTCCTGGTTCCCCCCTACTTGGCTTGGGGTTGTGGGGGTGGCGGCAGGGCGTCCCCGGGGGGGGTGCCTTCTACCGTTGCGAGGGGCGTCTGGGGTCATGCGCTCCCCCTCCCCCGACTGCCCGCCCACTGGGCGGGCTGTCGGGGTCTGCGATCCACGTGTTGTGGGCGCGGGCGTGCGGGTGTGGGGGCCCTGCTCTGTCCCCTCGGCCGGCACGCCCTGTGGGGGCTGCGCGCCGCGGGGCGGCTCCGTGGCGTTCATGTGCTGGGGGGCGGGCTGGGGGGGGGGGGGCATGCGCCGTACCCCCCGGTTGTGCGGCCGGGGGGGGGGGCCTGTAGGGCGGGGGGTCGCTCTGCCTCATTCCGTCCCTCTGCCTTCCTTGGGCAGGCAACAAAGCGGGTGTCACTGGCGTTGTGCTGTCCATGGGGGGCGTCGCCCCCCATACCACTCCGGTTCGTGCTCACCAGGCTTCTCTGGGTACGATCTGTGCGGCGTCCTGGCGCGTAGGCGCGGGCTCGCTTGTTCTTCGCGGCCCCCATGGGAGTCGGCGGCTGGGGCGGGGGGGCGGGTCGCGCTCCGGCTCCACTCTCCGGCGGGGGGGGGGACCATCCCCCCTGCCTCGGGGGCTGGGGGCCGGGGCCCCCGCGGCTTGATGGCCGGTGGGGGGGCGGGGGGGGGGGGTGTCGCGCCGCGGCCTCCCTGCTCCCCTTCTGGGCGGCGGCCTGCGGTACTCAACCCTGGCCCCCTTCGTGTCGCCGGCGCGCTCCCTTCCGGCGTGCGTGCGGTCGGGGCCGAAGTGCCGCCCCGGGGTGGGGGGGGCTGAGGGGCGGCCCGTGAACCGCTCCCCCGGGGGCCCTTGCAGACCTGAACCCCCCCTCTGCCCTCCCTGAGTGGGCCGTGGTCACGGGAGGATCATGTGGGGCGCGGCCTCCATACTGTTCCCCTGTGCGCGTTGCTCCGGCACGCCAGGGCGGGCTCGCGGGAGCAGTTCCAGCCGCCGCTCCCCCCACCGCGTCGCCCCCCCGGCTCCGGGGAGGCGGAGGGCCGCCCCTGTGGCTCCCCAGCTGGGGGGGTGCGGGGGGGGGGGGGGCGCCCCCCCGCCCGCTCTCGGGCCTGAGTGGGAGGGGGGGGGGTTTCGGGGGGGGCCTCTGGTCCCCTGGCGACGTCTCCTGACGGCCGGGGGGGGGGGGGCGGCACGGCAGTCCCGGCCCCGGGGGCCAGCCATCGGCTGGGGGGTCGCGCCCTTCCCCCGCCCCCCTCTACCTAGAGCCGGACCCTCGTGCAGGCCCTCGCTGGGGCCCCTCATCCCCCCGGCCGTTGTCGCGCGGCGCTGGCCGGCCGGGGGCGGCCGTCAGGGTTAGCGGTCAGTGGTTAGCGGGCTGCGGGGCAGCAGGTTCCCCCCCGCGCTCGTTGTCTCCGCCCTCCCTTCCGCGGGAGGTGGCAGGCTCTCATGCGTCGTGCCGTACCGTGGGGGGGGCGTGGGTCAGGGGGCCCAGCTCCCCCCCCCACTCTCTCGCATCCGCCGTCTGGGCCATCACCTGCGCCGCCGCTTGTGTGGGGGCTGGGGCTGTGGCGGCGGCGGGTTGTGCTGGCGGTAGCACCAGTGGGCGAGGGCGCTGCGCAAAGCCCGGGGGAGCCAGTTGTTGGCGTCCGCATCCGTGATGCGGAGCACCGCTCCCCCTTCCAGGAAGGCCGGCCACGTCGGCTCCCTGTCGGGCCACGCCGCCCGGATCACTGACCTGAGGACCCTCTCATGGTCCTCTGGGGCTGCCCAGCCCCCCGGGGGTACCTCTCGGTTTCCTCCGTCTCTCCGGAGGAGCACGGCATCGAAGGGCCGGTTCCTCGACCTCCTGGAGGTCCCCTGGTTGGCCCAGCACAACCACCCGTACACCTCCCCCACCAGGGGGAGGGTCTCCTCCCCCAGAGGGTCCGGGACCGCGCCCCAGTCCCGGTCCCATGGCCGGCCCCCTCTGCCCCCGGCGCCGGCCCCCCTCGCTGCCCCTGTGCCTGCGGCGCCGATGCCGCGCCCCGCCCCCCCTCCGCCGAGGCCATCCGCGCCGGCTCCGCCCTCGGCGCGGGGGGGGCCTGGCTGGTGCCGGAGTCGTGGGGGTTGGGGGGGGACGAGCTCGCCGGCGTCAGGGTCGATGTTGTAGAGGTGGTGGTGGTGGTGGTAGTGGTGGTGGTGGGTGTGGTGCGCCGGCATCTGTTGGATGCCGGGGGGGATGCACCTCACCGGCTGCCCGTTCGGCTGCGGGGGCGCCCCGCCCTCCGCCCCCCTCCCTTCGTCCCACCCTCCCCCCTGGGCTCCCATGCCCCGTCCCACCTGTCCCTTGGGGCCCGCGGCGCCCTTGCGCTTGCCCTTGGGCCCCTTTCCAGCCCCCTGCCCTTGCCGCGGGTCCCGCCTCCCGTCCCCGACGCCCTGGCCCGCCCGCTCACCCACCTCCCCTCGCCCTGCCCCCTGCACCTGGGCTCCCTGCCCGTGCCCCTGCGCGCCCTTCCCGTGCCCTGGCCCCTTCCCGGCCCCCTGTCCTGAGTCGCGCCGTCCGCTGCCTGCGCTCTGCTCCCCCCCGCTGCTGCGCCCTTGCTCCCTGCCGCGCGTGCCCTGGCCTCCTCCTTGCGCGCGCTCCTGGGCACTTCCCCTGTCGCCTCCTGCCCCCCGCTCTGCGCTCCCGTGGCTGGCACGCCGCTCTGCCTGCGCGCCCTCCCGCCCTTCCTGAATCACGCGCCGGGCGTCCCGCTGTCTTTGCAGCTGCGGCAGCGTGACGCCCGGCGGCGAGCGCTCGGGCGCCGGGGGGCGGACGTGCCGCTCCCGCCCCGGGGGGAAGGGCTTGGGGGGGAACTGCTTGGGGGGGCTGGTGTGGGTGTGGGTGGGGTTGGCGTGGGCGCGGTACTTCGCGCTCTCCCTGCCCACTGCCGCTGCTGCGGCGGCCGCCGGCGAGGCGCCCGTGGCCCGTGCGGGGTTCTTCCCTCGTTTGCGCGGCGTGCTGGGGGTCGCGGCGTGGCCGGCCGAGGCGGTGGCGCGGCCCGTCGGGGCCGCGGTTGCAACTCCTCGCGCGCCCTCCTCGCTCTCCTCTGCTGCTGTGGCGGCCGCCGGCGAGGCGCCCGTGGCCCGTGCGCGGTCCGTCCCCCGCGTTCGCGGCGTGCCGGGGATCGCGGCGTGGCCGGCCGAGGCGGTGGCGCGGCCCGCCGGGGTCGCGGCCGCAGCCCCTCGCGCGACCTCCTCGCTCTCCTTCGCTGCTGTGGCGGCCGCCGGCGAGGCGCCCGTGGCCCGTGCGGGGTCCGCCCCCCGCTTTCGCGGCGTGCTGGGGGTCGCGGCGTGGTCGGCCGAGGCGGTGGCGCGGCCCGCCGGGGCCGCGGTGGCAACCCCTCGCGCGCCCTTCTCGGTCTCCTCTGCGGCTGCGGCAGCCCTCGGCGATGCGCCCGGTTCCTGCGCCGGGGCTATCCCCCGTGTCGGCGGCGTGCCGGGGGCCGCGGTCGGGGCCACGGCGTGGCTAGCTGGGGCTGCGGTCTCCGCTTCCTGCGCGTCTGGGTCCCTCTCCCGGGGCGGGGCGGCGGGGCTTGCTGCTTGGGCGGCGGGGGCGGTCATCTCGGCTGGCTCAGGCTCCCGGGCCGGCGGCAGCGGCCCGACCAGCACCGCCGCCTCCGCCAGCCTCCGCTCCTCGCAATCCGCGAGTGTCTCCCCCGTCCACTCCGGGGAGGCGGGGGAGCGGGAGCGGGACCGGCGGTGGTGGCGGTCGTCTCGCTGGGGGGAGCCATCGGAGTCTGCCATCACTGTTATCCTCGTAGGCATGCGTGGTGGCAGGCGCCCCCTTCCCACTACCTCCTGCTGCATCAGTGCCGTGCCGTGGGCAGTGCCGTGTGGTGCTCTGCGGGGGGGAGGGGGGGAGGGGGTGGGGGGCCGGCTGTGGCGTCAGCCGCGCACGGCCGGGGGCCGGCGGCCATCCACCGGCATTGGGAGGGGAGGCGGGGGAGCCACGCGGCCCACGCGTCGCGCCATAGCTCCCAGTCTGGGGCGGGGCCCAGGGCCCTGGGCCCCCGGGGGTCGTCGAGTGGTGTCGGGGGGAGCCGCACCAGGTGGACCCCCGTAACGGCGGTGACCTCCTGTGTTCGCAGGAAGGTGTGTACTCCGTCCCGCGCCGCGGGCGTCGGGAGGGGGGGGCGGGGTACGGCTGTTGCCCCATAGAGGTGGGTGGGGGTGATCCCCAGGATCCGCCCCGGGTCCCCGCGGGTCGCGACGACGAGGAGGAGCAGGGGGGTGCCAGGGCACTCTTGCCAGAGGACCTGTCCCCTGTGGTAGGCACCCCTGGTTCTGGAGAGGGGGGGGGACAGGTCTGGGTTAGCCCAGCCGCGGGGCGCGTGCGTCGCCGGCGGGAGGGCGGGGCACCAAGTGGGCTCCCTGGGGAACGCCTCGCATACGATGGCGTACAGGGGGGGTAGGCCTGGTGCCGTCGTACACCGGGTTGGTCGGCTGGGGGCGGGCGGACGCCTCGTCCGCGCCTTCCACGAACACCGTGATCTTGCCCACCTCCAGGTCCTCGTCCGGGGGGTGTAGAAGGTGGAGCGCCGCATCCAGCTCGGACACTCCCCCCGGGTACGTGGCCCGCGCCTGGTTCAGGTACGGGGCCGCGTCCCCGGGGTAGCGCGTCCTGAGGGCGTGCAGCAGGGCTCGGGCGCTGCTGCGGAGGGACATGGCAGACCCTGCTCCCGTCAGCCGCAGGGTGTCCCCCATGGACTCGCGCCACTCCATCCAGTGCCCGTGGAGGGCCGAATCTGGGCTGATGAGCCCCGGCTGGACGGCGTTCACGATCCGGTGCATTGCCGGGAGCAGCGTAGGGGCCCCCGCTCCGTTCAGGGCGCGGACGGCCGGGAGGGCGGTCTCGTTGAGGAAAGCCCTGGCACTGCCCAATGGTAGGCAGTAGGAAGTGTGAGCTATGCAATTGTCCTCGGATGAACAATGGGAAGCAAGCAAAATGAAGCCTCAACCAATGTGTGACCGGCGATACACAATCCAATTCGGAAATCAGCAATGAATCATGGAGACCAGTTTCGGCTCGAAATGAGCCCTCATCAGTCCAAAGTACTGTAATGAATGAACAAATCACACAACAGACAGAGTGTTATAAAAATAGGAATAAACAATCAAAATCACAGCGATAAGGCGACAAATTCACGTCTTCATAAAAATTAAAAACAGGCTGTGCGCGCGACGTGTTTTTGCGACTTGCGCGCGATCTCTGTCCGGGATACTGGCTTGCCCTCCCTTAGGAGAGGGACATCCATGCTTACGACTCATATAGGTCACACAGTAGGTCCACCGACTCTTGTGAATGGCATTCCCCAAGGGACTTTTTCGCAAAGGCATTCAAAGACCGAAACATTACCTTGTGCCATCTCCTCCCCAAGGACAACGAAGGCTTAGGCGTATGGAAAAGCTTCAAACCCGGTATAGGGGTGCTCAAATTAGACTTCAATCGACCCACCAATGCACTCCAACTTATAGGCAAAGAGCGACTACAAAACGAACGGAATGCGTGGAACACACCAGTCGTGTGGCAGCGTTCGCTTCGTGTGCCTCCGCCACCGCGTCCGCCACCAGGCCCCGGACGGCCGCCTCCTGCGCTTTGCGGCGGGCCCTGGTGTTTCCCGGCCGATCCCCCCGTCGGCGTGGCATGGTGCTGCGGGCTCTGCAAAGGGCGGCGGCGGGTGGGGGTTAGGGCGCGAACACGTGCGACAGGTGCGCAACGGATGTGGGGTCCCGCAGGTGCACGTGGATCCACAGAAGGGCAGCGCCCGCGGGGCCCGCTCGTTCGTGTGAGGGGGTGTGTGCCCCCTCGATGCGCCGGTGCAGGGCCTCCTCCTCTGTGCGCCTGCGCGGGCCTGCGGGAGGTTCGGGCAAGGGGCACGCGGACACCTGGGCGCACCGCGCGCACCTGTTGGCGCCTGTCGACGCTGCGGAGGACACCGTGTCACATTCCCCGCAGAGTCGGCAAGTGTGTGGGAGGTGGGAGGGCGGCGACCAAGGGTCGAGATGGCGGAGCCAGAGGTCCTCCCACCTCTGTCGGAGGGGGTCCCGGATCTCCAGCAGGCGGGCGCGGACGCGGCGCCAGTAGTCCTTGCCAAGCGTCTTCCGCTGGACCTCCTGCCACGTGTCGTCGGGGAGGATCCCGTGGTCGTGGAAGGCAGCGATGAGGTCGTCCCACGCCGGGCGGGGTGCCCCTGGGGGGGGCTTGCCATGCACACGTGGCGCCCGGTGAGGTGGGGCGTCAGCGCATCCCGTCGGCATCCGTTCGCGGTGTCTCGGTGGAGGAGGGCCAGCAGGGTGCCGTCCGCGACTGGCTCCCATCGCACTCGCAGCCCCTCGCAGCCGTCTAGCTCCTGGCGCAGCGCGGCTGCAATGCCGGTGGGGAGCATGAGGAGCAAGGGCCCCTGGGTGTCGCCCAGCCGGGACAGGGCGTCGTCGTATACCCGCCCCCCAGCTTTGAAGTGCGCCACGGCGAGCTGGGCGGCCCCGTCCTCTGGGGGGTGCCACCGGACGGTGGCCGCAGCGTGTCCCCACGTGCGTATCTCCGTAGCCCGGAGTACGTTGGCGGCGTGAAGGACGATGCGGGGCGGGACGGGTGTCCTGACGAGTGAGGACACGTCCCCAGTCCATCCCGTTTGCGGCCCCGGGGCCGCCTGCAGCCATTCCCCCGTCGCGCGTCCCACGGGTGGTCAGGTCCCGCCCCGCGGATCGCGGTGGGTCTCGGCCGGGTGTCGGGCCCCCATCCCTTGAGCGGGATGGCGGCGTATCGTTGCGCAGGGGTCTCCGGGGCGCGCGTGGCGGCGCACCACCGGCTCCACTCGCGCGCCCATTCCTCACCCACGATGCGCGCCTCCCACGCGGTCATGGAGCCGCGCCCGATGATCCACGGTGGGAAGAGGGCGTCTTGTAGGTGCCTCCAGAACCCCCCCGGCAGGTCCTGGTACGGGTGGGGGCCCTCTTGGGGCGGGCACTCAAGAGTGCCATTCACGACACGGAGGGAGGCTACGAAGTCCTTGTCAGGGCGCGGGGGCAATGCTCCTCTATGTTGCTCTTCCTCACTGCAAGAATAATTGACAAATTGTTTGATGTCATGAATACTCGAGTCCAAATGCTCATCGGATGCACAGACGTTCACCAATCCTTCAAGTTTGGATACTCGTTCCATGACACCATCCCATTTTTTTGATTCGTCTCGTTTGAATTCATTAATGCGCTACTCAACCTCTAAAGCAACAAGATGAGTTAAATTGGGCGTTGGTTGAGGACATTTAAACTCTTCCCGTATCACCCCATTTCGGTCGTGAAGTGTCGATGATACTCCTCAAGAATGGACCAAAATTGCTTGTGAACCGATTGCAAGGCGGTGTCTAGTTCATTAGAAAATTGAGAAATCCTACGTTCCATTACACTCAATCGGGCGGCAAGTGCCTCATGCCTAGATTGCAAAGTATGAATGGAAGAACGAATTTTAGATTTTTTTTTATAGTTCTCAATCTCAACATTCACCACCTTGTTCAATGATTCTCCAAACACCCCAACTTGGTGACTCAATGTCCCAACCCCACCTTGTAAGGCATTAAAGCGACCATGCAACCGAGAATATGAATCACTAAAATGGCGAAATTGTTGGTGCAAATCTTCCACTTCGCAACCCACCTTCAAGGATTGTTTGAAAGTGTTCTCAATGTGAGTACTCGATTGTATAGCAAATGCACCAAGACGATCACCCTCACGCACAACAACCTGCATTCGTCCCTCAATGTTGAGTAAATGTTGATCCACGTTCACATTAAAAGAAACAACATCAGACATGAGTTGTCCTAAGACATGAACTCGTTCCTCAACTTCCTCGATGCGAGGGTCTTCATCAATAGTTCTACTCGCACGAAGGATCTCCAATGCTGCCCCATCGGGTCGGACCATCCGAATTCTCTCCACTCGCTCAGATCCAAATACCAAACCTTCATGTTGAAAGTCGGGCTGTCTGAACCTTGGTTCTCTACTCGGAGATTCCGACTTTACGAGCGCATTTATGCCCACTAATTGCCCTTCGTGAAGAGGATCATGACGAGATTCGATGGACTTCCTCTCCATTTGCACTGTTGTACGTGGCCTAACGGGCGATCACTAAATCGATGAGCTCGACAATGAATATCTACCAATGCGATAAAGACGTCCACAAATGGAAAAGTGTTGTTCCCTATGTCGACTGACCCTGAATCTTGGAAATCCTGATTGGAACGGGAATTCTGTTCAGTCGCGCAGGATCGAAACCAGTCTGCTACCAGGCAGGACTGTCCTTAGCATCGGCAGCACAACAAAGCGATCGTTAATGTCATAGAAGGGGCCTGTTCAAGACAGTAAACGACCAACATGAAATGCTGCATCAAATCAACAAATACACAACAATCGGAGACTATTCGGCGATACACAAATAAAAGCGCCTTAACCTCCCTAGGAATATACATGTGTGCACTGCACCTGTGCACTGTACTGCACCTGTGATCTGATCTGCTGCATTCAGGTGAGAATGCGTTCTGCACGTCAATTTTCTCGACCTCTTCATCGCTTAGGCGCCACGCATCCCAGGACAGGTCGTCGGCGGAGTGGTACTGCCTCAACTGTTTAGGACCACAAAGTAGTTCACCACCTTGACGTGGACTGCACCTGACATGGATCCTAGATCCATCTATCCTTATGATACGATAGGGCCCAAAATAAGGGCCCTGCAGGCAGTTATGTTGTCAAGAGGGTAGTCGTGAGTGGTGAACCAAAACAGGGTCACCAAATTTAAAACTGGCGGGTCGCCATAGGCAATTTCGTCGGCTCAGTTCACGTTCACGAACGTGTCTCGGGTTAGTTCCTGCCTGGTAAGCCAAAGACTGCTTGTGTTCCAGTCAATCCCTAACAGAGCTCTTGAAGTCCTCTGGAAAGGAGGTGCTGAAGAACCAAGCAGGTCGTCCTCCAGGAAACAGCTCGTGGGGGGTGAAACCTGTAGATGAGCTCCTCTGAGAGTTCATGGTTAGCACAGCCCATGGCAGTAGTCGGACCCGATCGTTGGTACGTTCGTGTTTCATCAGGATTCTCAAGTTCTGCTCCACCACACGGTTCTGTCTCTCGCAACGAGGGTTAGACGTGTGAGTATAGGGCACACCTGTGGTCACCTGAACGTTGAGGCTGTTCAGTACACATTTGTACCATCCTGTGTCACTGCGGATGCGTACATCTTCATCAGAGTGCACCTCCTAAGGTGCTCTGTATGGTTCTAGGTAGGTAGGTAGGTAGGTGCACTCGGTCGTGGAGAGGCGCCCCATGGTTCCCCCTGGCGTCGCCCCTGTGACGAACAGGAAGAGGCTTCGCGCGTGAAGAGGGGAGGCGGCTTACTTCCCGCTAGACCTGACTGTTGGCCCTCAACAAAGCGGCCCCGGGCTACGCCGGGAGGGCTGATCGCCGCCAGCGTGACATGCTTGTCTCGCCGGGAGGGTGTGCCCCCGTGCTTGCGCACGTCCCCTCCTTTGGGCGGAACCCTAGGGGTTCACCGGACTTCCTGGCGTATCCCGTTCCCAAGGCGTGCATGCACGTTCTTGGTACTAGGGTTCCGAGGCGCTTGGGTGTCGCACGCTCCGCCTCGAGTCCCAAAGCAGCGCAGGCCTTAGGATGCAGCCTTACCCCCGGTCTCCGGATCTCGTTTGGCCGGGTCACCTGCATGGCACGGGCTGCCTCAGTGCCCGGGCTATGGACACTGGGTTTCCTACTGTTGTGTGGCGTTTGTGTTTGAGTCCGGTTGGCGGTTGGGTGCGGGTTTTGTTAACCCCGCCAGTCCTGGCTGGGGTCTTGGGTGGGTGTGTTTGGGCACGGTTTGTGGTGTTGTCCCTCTAGTGTCGGCTGTTTGTGGTGTTCGTGGTTGGGCTTTGGTTTCGGCCTGCTTTTGGGACGTGTGTGGTTTCGTGGGCGCCCCGCTTGCCCCCCGCCGTTTCTGGTTCCGGCGTGCGGTGTGGGCGTGTGTGCTGGGCCCGGGTCTCGCCTGTGCCCAGCCCTTCTTGGCTGGGTTGTCGGGGTGTGTTTTTTGCGCTTTGGTTTTTTCTTTTCTTTTTTTTTTTTTCGGGCTTTGTGGTCCCTGTCCCTCCATCCCCTTTCTTTCGGGCTGGGCTGGTGGCTCTCTTTTTTTTTTTTTTTCGTGTCCCTTTTCCCCGTGGTCCGCTGTTACTGGCTTGGTGTTGCCGGTTTTTGGTGGGTGGTCCCCCTGTGCCTCTGTGGGGGTCCCGTCATTGGTGCCTTCTGGGGGGGGGCTTGGCCGCCTGTGGTGGTGTTGGCGGGCGGTTTGGCGGCTGTGGGCTGTTTTCGTGCCTTTTCCCCCTCCCCCCTCCTTTTTTTTGGGGGGGGGGGCTTGTCTGTTCCTCCCTCTGCCTTCCCTGGGCTGGCGCACGCACTGGCCTGCATTCAGTGTTGTCTTCCGGGCTGCTGTCTTCAGTTGCGTTCTGTGTGGCCGCGTTCCGGCCCCATGGGTCAGGTGGGCTTTGTACACGGTGGGCTCGGCGCCCCTTCTTGCCGGGTTAGGTCCTGGCTCTGCCGGCTGGGCGGCTGCGCCAGGCGGCTGCTTGTGGTTTTGGGTTAGGGGGCTGGGGTTGTCCGTGTCCTTTCCCCTCTGCGGTGCCGGCTGTAATCTTCTGGGTGGTCCGCCACCGTTGTCGCCTGGCGCGCTGTGGCCCCGTGTGTGGCCTGCGGTGCTGGTGTGTGGCGTGGTGGCGCGGCGCCTTTCAGGGTGTGCGGTGGCTGGCTTCGGTTAGTCCCTCAGGTTAGGGTCAGTTGTGTCGTGCTGTGCCGCTCTGTGCCGCGTCGCGTCGCGTCGTGCTGTGGTGCGTTGCACTGTGGCGCGCTGTCGTGCGGTGTGCCGTGGTCTCGCGTGGTGCCGCGGTGGGTCAGTGGAGGTCAGCCTGGCCTGTGTCGTGGTGCGGAGTGCGGGCCGGAGTGTGGCCGGCTGGTGGTTGGGGGGTGCGGTTAGGTGTGGGTGGCTCGCTGGGTCCGTGCTGTGGGGGCTTGGGCGTGCCGCTCGGGCTGGTGGGTCGGGTAGGTCTTCGGGAAATTCTGGTGAATGATCACGGTGTCCTTGGGGCGTGCACGCTGACTCTCACCCATGGACTCAATCTTCACCGGGCCTCGCAGACAGGCAGGTGTACTCGGGGTGTAGGAAAGGCGTTCATTCTCCAAGGCAGACAAACAGAAACCAGGAGTCGGACGGTGGAGGTGGCCTCCGAACGCCGTTTGAGTGGCGAAAGGCTTGCACTGCAGCTCGGCTGCGCTGGCAGGGACATGAGGGTCCGGGTCGGTGCCGCCGGCAGGCATGAGCTCATACTTCAGGGTCAGGGGGATGTCCATATCTCCGGTGCTGAACTGCAGGGGTCCGGGGCACCGGTAGTAATCTTGGCACTTCCAGTCTTCACGGCGCTCGGAGAAGGCCTTGAAGGGGGCACCGTCTAGCAGCACCAAGGCCTTCGCGATCACAGCCTTTCACTTCCCCTTGCGGCGCTCGAAATTCATCATGGACGGGATCGGCGTGCCGCCGCAGTGCCATTCCTCCACTGGACGCAACAGGTTGGTGACGGACGCCCTCACGGACGTGAGACCAGCTGAGATCAAGCCCCCGGCCGTCAATCCAAGTGCATAGCAATACTCTGCGTCGAACCGCGACGGTAACGCAGCCCGGCCCTTATAGCCAAAGGCGTGGTCGCGTGACGGTCCGTGGGGTTGCCCTCCCTGGGGGCCTGTGCCTTGGTCCCGTGTCCTCTGGGGGTTTTGGTCCCTAGTCGTGGGTGCCGCAGCCGTGCCTTCGTCCTCTTCCGGTGCCTGTGAGGTGGCCTTTGTGGTGGCCGGGGTCGTCGCCTGGCGGTGAGGGCGTGGTGGTGCGCCGTGCGGCGGCGTTCCCTGCGGCTTCCTCTGTGGGTGTGGCCCGTTCTCCCCGTGTAGGTGTGCCCTCCGTTCTCCGTGTGGTTTCCGGTGGCCGGTGGGCGTGCGCTGGTGTGATCCGCATGGCATCCGATGTTTGCTTCGGTGGTGTGTGTTGGGGTGTTTGGTGGGGCTGGGGCGGCGCTGGTCCCCCTGTCGTGGTGTGCCCTTCCTGGGTGTGGGTCGTGGTGCCTGCCGTGGTGCCCTTTTCCTCCGTGTCTTGGTCCCCGTTCCCGCCCCTTCCTGGTTCTTGGGTGGTTTCCTGCCCCCATGTGGTGTCGCTTCCGGCGTCCTGTCCCTGCGTGTGCCTGCCCTCACTTGGGGCCCTTCCGTGCCCTCTTGCCTGAGTGATCCTTGGTGCCCCTTGCCCTTCCCTTGCCCTTGTCCTACTCCTTCCTGGTGTGGTGGTGGCGGGAGGGGCGGGGTGGGAAGGGGGCGCCGGCGGCCTAGGCCTGGCGGTGGGTGGCCTGGAGCCACTGGCGGAGGGCTTGGGGGGTGTGGGGGGGGCGGAGGCCCTGGACCGCATCGCGGAGGAGGGCCTCCCATGCCGCTTGCGGCATGATGGCCTCCGGGGCGGCCTTGTTGGGGTTTGCGGGGGTGCGGGTGCGCACCTCCTCGAAGGTATGCACCATGTGCACCCCTTTGTGCCTTCCTGCTCCTCCGGCCCACTTCACCCAGCGGCGGAGCTCCTGCAGAGCGGGGGGAGACCACCAGGCGAGGTAGGCGGGGGCCCGGGGGGGGGAGGGGTCCGTGCCCGTGGTCGTGGTGCGGCGGGGGGAGGACGTGGACCCGCGGTGGTGGCGGGGGTGGCGGTGCCTGGGGGAGCGGGAGCGGCGGCGGCGGGGGCTGCGGGTGGAGGACGGGTACGGGCGGAGGGGGGAGCGGGAGGGGGAGGTGGACATGGGGCGGCGGTGGCGCGCTCGGTGGTGTCCGGGGGAGCGGGAGTGGTGGTGGCGGGGGCTGGGGGTGGTGGATGGGTACGGGTGGCGGGGGGAACGGGGAGCCCGGCGGGGCGTGTGGGGGGAGGGGGAGGTGGACGTGGGGCGGCAGTGGCGTGCCTGGCTGCGTCGGGGGGAGCGGGAGTGGTGGTGGCGGGGGCTGGGGGTGGGGGTCTTGTTTGGCCGGTGGGGGGAGGGGGAGGGGGACATGGGGCGGCGGTGGCGCTCGTGGTGGTGCCCGGGGGAGCGGGAGCGACAGGAGCGGGGTCCCGGGGGGTCGTGTATGGTTCTAACCATTGTTCGACCAACATTTTTGCAGTTTGCTAACCTGTAATTTTCTTACTGCAAGGAAACACACGGGTGAAGTGTGAAAGGCCACAGGTTACTACTAGGCAGCTATCATAGCCACCAAAGCATGGTAGGCCGTGGATGAAATCTATGTAGAGAAGAGAGTCAGTACAATAGGGTATGGGTAAGCTGAAAATATTCTTTGTTATCTCACGATCAGACTGATGAGGGCCTAGTGTTGGGCCGAAACCGGTCTCGTTTTTTGGCTTTGTTTGTGGACGCTTGCATGTGAGCCGTGTGTGAAGTAGCCCGTGACCACCGCTGATTTTCTGATTGAGGACCCCTTCTCAGGATTTTCTGGCGAGGACAAGCTCAAAGCTCATGCCAAAAAACTCCAACAAAATTCCGAAAACAGCCAGAGTAAGCGCCGCCGCGTCGCCTGAACAGGTCGCGCACACTGCCAAAATATCATGTGTTTTGAATATTTGTGAATGCAATTCCTGCGCTATGCACATGTATTTTCAGTGAAGTCAGTGAACCAGATGTATAATACACCAGATGGAACACGCCAGTAAAATGACGGATGTCTGCATGTGTGATACACGCACTGATGTGAGAGAAAGAATGTCTTTTTGAATATCCTTTGTTATCTCACGCTCAGACTGATGAGGGCCTAGTGTTGGGCCGAAACCGGTCTCGTTTTTTGGCTTTGTTTGTGGACGCTTGCATGTGAGCCGTGTGTGAAGTAGCCCGTGACCACCGCTGATTTTCTGATTGAGGACCCCTTCTCAGGATTTTCCGGCGAGGACAAGTTCAAAGCTCATCCCCAAAAAATTCCAAAAACGTCGTGTGTTACCGAGGGCCGATATGTCTTTCAAGCGTCAAAACCACAAACCAAAGTGGCAACTCCAAGCCGTGCCACATGCGATCCGTTTGGACGTTGTTACCTACCTCATGGCCGCCGAAAAAGCCAAGAATCGTGACCTTGCAATCCGAAAGATGCTTTACTACCGGAACAACACATTCCAGGCCAAAAAGGACCAATTTTACGATGGTACCAACAAAGTGATGAAAGTCATTGCCGAAGAGTCTCAAAAGAAGGTGCACGAAGAGTTCTACAACACCAAAATTGAACTCCTCAGAAAACGAAACGCCAATGATGATGCTCGTGTGCGGGATTTGGCAAGCACGGCACGTGGCAAGGTGCATGCACATTTTATTACCATGGTTGATGAATGTGCGCAATGGGGAATGGACACCAACACGGCGCGCCGTGATCTCGTTGAAGAACGTGATAAAGCACTCACACAAATTGTCGGAAGCTTGCGATCGATCAATGATAATGGTGAGAAACAATACACCAAGTGGGAAGAGAACATCAAAAAGGAAGAAGCGGACCGTCTCATGCAAGTGGAACAAAAAACCGTCTTTGAGGAAATTATGCGTAAAGGCTTTCAGAGGGAACTCGAAATGGATGACCAAATACTTGCCCTTCGCCCTGCACTACAAAAAATGGTGACTAACCGACTGGAGCTCGCTACAAAATCAAAAAACGTGGTACGCTCGAGTTCGAAAAGAGGGAGAAGGCGAGCAGATTCCGCCTCAAGCAGTACCTCAACGAAAAGGAGCTCAAGTACCTCAACGACACGAAGCAGCACCGGAAGCTCACAAAATGGAAGGCGAGGAAGAAGTCCCAAGAGTTACGGCGGGCGCAAAACCCGCGGGAAGAAGCAAGCAAAATCGCCAAAGTCAAAAAAACTCCGCTTCCGAACACCCACACCAAGAAAAACGCGGTCAAAGAAGCAAAAGATGAGAAAACGTGGGTGGGACAAGACGCGTTGCCCCAAAGAAATTGCTAAAAGTGACATGGATTTCAAAGCCCTTCACAGCATTGAACTACACCTCAAGCCTTTCGTGCCTACCGTCTTGCAAGGAGACGTTTTGTCTTAACCAAAATTCGCCATACCTTCGCATGCTGCTATCGCTCGGAGGAAAATTTGTGCCCCATTCATTCCCTGGTCCATCTATAAAGCGTTCATTGAAGGCGCTCCCATCCGAGGCTATGGAGATGCGCCGTGTGCTTCTATGGTCGCTGGCTTTTACAAAGGAACCAAAAAAGGTGGACATCTACTGGTCATTCCCACATCCTTCGTTGTTTCGGAAGAGCGGTCGAGACCCACCTCCGTGTGTGCTACAAAAATTGGGAGCGGAGTCATTCGTGATCGAAAATTTCGTCAACAAGTGCCAGGATACGTTCAAGTTCACGCTCAGCGATTTTGCTGAGCAACGTCCCCCCTCTCGTGGTGTGATTTGGCATGGTGGATGCGTGCATGAGTTCCTAAACACACACTTGATTGTGGCTGCTGACAAAGACGGGGATCAAGTTGTGATGTCACTCAAGACATACCTCATGGAACAAAACAACAACATGGGTGTGGTCCACAAAAATGGAGACCCGGTATACCGCAAGCTTGGGGACTTCACAACCGATCAAGAATTGATGTGGACTGACCAGGCTAAGGTGTGGAGACGGGACATCGCCATAACGGCCATCACCCTGCTGGAATCCCACAACGTGGACGAACCACTAACCGAGTTGTTGCAAAACTTCTTTGAAAGGTCGCCGCCTTTGAAAATGCCAGTTTTCTACATGCAAGTGAAGACCCACAAGAGAAAATCCATTCGTGAAAATTCGTGGCCTTCCAGACCGATCACAGCACTCACAAGCTGGTTCACTACCCCCCCATCAATCATTTTGAGCACGTTGGAGAAAATATTTTTGCGCTTCCATGCTTGGCAAGACGCCAAGAACACCCCCCTCACGGATACACTGGATTTTGTACAGCGCATACACAATTTCAAACATTGGGTGGATGGGGACCACGATCAGTATGTCCTGACCTCCTTTGATGTCACTGCCCTGTACACAAATTTTACGTTCAGTGATTCGAGCAAAGCGTTCCGCTATTGGCGCGATGAGTGGAAGAACACATGTCTGAATAATTTTGAGATCAAATTACATGAGCGTGCGTATGTGCGATGGCTCACTGAGCCGATTGGTGAACGATGGTTTCGATTCATTGATACGTCATTCCCATTTTTTAATATGCAGTACGATCCCGAGGTTTCCCTGGGTGAGGTTTTCCTGCACCTAATTTTTACTCATACTATTTTTAAGGCCCCAGGCAGTGGAATTCACAGGCAGGCCCAGGGCTTCTGCATGGGGACGAATTGCGCCCCAGCCTGGGCTAACCTAGCGCTGCGCTGTTTTTAACGTCTGGGGCAGAAGGCACTGCCATGCATTTTGCTGAGATTTATCGACGATGGCGCGTGTATTCACCACCGCGCCCATACGCCGCAGATCACTGCAATGCTTTCCTCTTGGTACCCTCCACACCTGCCTTTTGAGGTTTTGGCTCTGGGTGTGTCAGCGGATATCATTTTCCTGGACCTACATGTCCTGGACCTGCATGAACCGAGGTACTGTACCCATTTCAAGCCTACAAACAGTGCCACATACATCCCCTGGTCCAGCAATACCCCCCGAGGTACAAAACTCGGGTGGAGACGGGGGGAGGGGGTACGTTTCCTTCGTACTAACTCCCATGAACGATATTTCCTGGCGGCCGTAAAGAGGATGAATGGGGCTTGCCGCAGGCTAGGGTACCCCAAACCGCTCTGCAGTTCCTTGCCTGTGAGATGGTCTGAGAAGGACAGATACATGACACGAAATTCCAAAACAAAGGGTAGGAGGGTGGGTAGTTTTTTGGAAATTTTTCGCATCCATGTGTGGAGAGTGCCATATGAGGCGTGTATTCCCCTGAAGTATGGAGATCCAATTCACAGACTGAACCAACAGATCAAACAATCAATTCCTGGGACCAACCTGTTTGCAGTCAACCATCCACAGCCAAATCTCAGGAAGTGCTGGCACAGAGCGCTGGTAAAAACCCTGAATGATCTGGGGAATGTCCAGCCAGCTGCAGACAGTTTGTCTATGGATGCCAGCCTGTTGTTGAATTGCAGGGCAGCAGCTGAAAATGGCAACTGCAGCCAGAGTAAGCGCCGCCGCGTCGCCTGAACAGGTCGCGCACACTGCCAAAATATCATGTGTTTTGAATATTTGTGAATGCAATTCCTGCGCTATGCACATGTATTTTCAGTGAAGTCAGTGAACCAGATGTATAATACACCAGATGGAATACGCCAGTAAAATGACGGATGTCTGCATGTGAGATACACGCACTGATGTGAGATAAAGAATGTCTTTTTGAATATCCTTTGTTATCTCACGCTCAGACTGATGAGGGCCTAGTGTTGGGCCGAAACCGGTCTCGTCTTTTGGCTTTGTTTGTGGACGCTTGCATGTGAGCCGTGTGTGAAGTAGGCCGTGACCACCGCTGATTTTCTGATTGAGGACCTCTTCTCAGGACTTTCCGGCGAGGACAAGCTCAAAGCTCATCCCAAAAAATTCCAAAAAATTCAAGAAAAAAATTCCAAAAAAAGAATTCCAAAAAAAATTCCAAAAAAATTCCAAAAGCAATTCCTGCGCCATGTACATGTATTTTCAGTGAAGTCAGTGAACCAGATGTATAATACACCAGATGGAACACGCCAGTAAAATGACGGATGTCTGCATGTGTGATACACGCACTGATGTGAGATAAAGAATGTCTTTTTGAATATCCTTTGTTCTCTCACGCTCAGACTGATGAGGGCCTAGTGTTGGGCCGAAACGGGTCTTGTCTTTTGGCTTTGTTTGTGGACGCTTGCATGTGAACAATGTGTGTGAAGTAGCCCGAGACCACCGCTGATTTTCTGATTGAGGACCTCTTCTCAGGACTTTCCGGCGAGGACAAGCTCAAAGCTCATCCCAAAAAATTCTAAAAAAAATTCAAAAAAAAAATTCCAAAAAAAAAATTCCAAAAAAAATTCCAAAAAAATTCCAAAAGCAATTCCTGCGCCATGCACATGTATTTTCAGTGAAGTCAGTGAACCAGATGTATAATACACCAGATGGAACACGCCAGTAAAATGACGGATGTCTGCATGTGTGATACACGCACTGATGTGAGATAAAGAATGTCTTTTTGAATATCCTTTGTTATCTCACGCTCAGACTGATGAGGGCCTAGTGTTGGGCCGAAACGGGTCTCGTTTTTTGGCTTTGTTTGTGGACGCTTGCATGTGAACAATGTGTGTGAAGTAGCCCGTGACCACCGCTGATTTTCTGATTGAGGACCCCTTCTCAGGATTTTCCGGCGAGGACAAGCTCAAAGCTCATCCCCAAAAATTCGAAAAAAAAAATTCCAAAAATGTTATCTCACGCTCAGACTGATGAGGGCCTAGTGTTGGGCCGAAACCGGTCTCGTCTTTTGGCTTTGTTTGTGGACGCTTGCATGTGAGCCGTGTGTGAAGTAGCCCGTGACCACCGCTGATTTTCTGATTGAGGACCCCTTCTCAGGATTTTCCGGCAAGGACAAGCTCAAAGCTCATCCGAAAAAATTCCAAAAAAAAATTCCAAAAAATTCCCAAAAATTCCGAAAACGTGCATACGAGACCGCAATTCAGTCAAGGTTAGCTTGGAGTGGAAACATTCACGGAAAAAGTCCACTGAACGATTAGCGCCAGTGTGACCTGAGTTGAGATGGGACCACTGTAGACACCCTTCGAGTCGTGCCTCAGGCACAACTATGCGATCCTTGTGGAAGTGGTATTGGTTATTCTTATACAACCGGTGCCCGTCAATGACACGGGGTTCGAGACCAGGGCTGAGGGTCTCGTGAATATTTTTATATTCTGACTGATAGTCCGTTAGACTCCAACCCTCGAGGATTCCAGCCGTACTCATAGACAGATGCAGCTGGACGTCCATGCGTTGGAAAGCCTCTTTGACAATGGCCTCAGAGCTCTCACCAATAAGGGTATCGAAGTTGTTGCGCGATATGTAGTCAGACCATTCGTTTTTTATACCAAGGGTATGGTGGACGGTTAACCTGAACTAACTGAGGTAAGTCGACTATTGTTTTAGTTTTGCTTTCTCTGGTGGTGGGCCCTTCTGAAAGAACCTCACCGGTTCCTGGTTACAAAGCCAGACAACAGGGTTAGATCCCCATAGTCGGGATTGTGAAGAAAGGACCAACATACCGGCCAGGAGCTCCTGGTCGTAGTGAAGCGGTACCCAGAACCCCATGGCTAGGTTACGGCATACAACCGGCCTCCGGTCCACTAACCCCATGTACGGAAGGGAAGACGCCCGTTGACGCCCGATGCGAGCCCGGCGGGAGCGTGTTCCGTGCCGTAAAGCCCCGCATCGGCAACCGATGCGCCGCCAGCGGAGATTTGTATATCAGAATATCAGGAATCAACAGGGTTTTATTTTCATATTGTTTCCGTCAATTTTTACGCTTCCGTTCTGATATTCACTGTATTGACAGCTGGCGGTTAGCTCGCAACTTTAGCGTAACCGCCAGTTTAACTGTTATATACAGATATTTTAGCGCAAATCGTGACGAGGACTCTAAAGTCTTCAGGAATTGCATTGATGCATCCGCAATTTTCACATTCTACACTCGCAACCTTAATCCGAATTTTTCAGGATGTCGAAATCGGATTTTCGACTTCGACATCCCCGCACTTGATTTGACCTCTTTCGAGTGGACCTACGTGCTTCCCTATGCACGAATCAACTTTCCTTTTATCTTGCCCTCCATTTCTCTTAGAGATATGGGCAAAACAAAGTTGATTCGTGAGGCCACTTGTGAGGGTCATATCTCGTGCCGTTTGCGAGGAATGACAATAAGGAAACGTGGGATGTATTCACAATACTCCCGACGTAATTTAGGAAGCTTTATGCGCCTACACGTGCGCGCTAGTGTAATGGATCATGGTCAAGAGGGTAGAGTTTGCGTTATAACTCTTTGGCCATGATATTGCGTGCGTTAAGATAACTTTCGAGTGTAGCGCGCGAGTGTTGGTGTTGCATAGGAACTCTCCTTGAGTTCCTATGAGCGATTGACACAAAGTTATGCCCTTGGAGGGGCATGACATATCGTGGGGGGGGCTACCTTTTTGGGCAATATGGAGTATGTGCCTTGTGTTGTGTTGCGTGCCCATTTGGCGGGTCCATCGCTCCAAGCCAAACGCGCCAATGGACCTCATATTGCGCAAGCCACTTCTCCACACTCCCCACGATCAATTGCAAGCCTAACCTTCGTGGAGGAAAGCTTGTGTGGCGATCCCAAAGCGATGCGTTGGGAGCAAGGTGTGTGTTTTGCAATTTTCCATATTTTGATGTGCCCACTTGGGAAGTAGCGCTCGTGACCTTTCAAAGCGCCCCAAGTGGAGCACATACGTGGAATCGAAGGTCATTGGTGTCAAGTCATTGTGTTTAGAAGGATTGGTCGATTACTCAATCCAAGCCGAAGATATTATAATATATTTGTGCGCCTTTCAAGGCCCTTTTGGGTGTTTTATTGCCAATATTGCTGTTTTTTGCCCGTCATGATGTCAAGTGGCGACAGTGTATCTCAACGTTGCGCTCAATTGACATCATGACCCAAGTATGTTATGAGGGTACATACTTCGGTGCCCAACATATCTTGAACCCGGTGAATAACTCCTCTTGGGCTGGGCATACCATGGCCGCCATGTTGGCAATTTGGGACTATCCCAAATCATGGGCTCACTTGGCGACCCTGCCATTCCCAAAACCGGAGGAGTTGGGCGACGCCCAAAAGATATGTTGGACACATGTGACTTGATACCAATCCTATGGCACACTCCGGTCCAAGTCGGGCATGTGCCTCTTTTGCCCCAACCATGAGTGTGCGCATTTTTGGCCATTTTGAGCAATTTTCCACTTTCTCTGCCCGCCGTGCACTATGTTCAGCCCACCCGTGCACGCCGGACGCATGGACCAATGGACCATATATGACATGGGTACCCAACCCCAAACCCGACCCCAAACCCAAACCGGACCCCAACCCCAAACCCAACCCCAAACCCAACCCGGCGCCCACGCGACCACACACAACACCGCATACGCAACGACACAAAACCACCCGATACCACCCCCGCCCGGGCCCTCGCCCAAGCCAGGACCCCCCACCCACCACGACCCGCGCCCCCCTCCCGCCGGCACCCACCACCACCGCGGAGACGGCCACCCAGCACGACCCCGTCCAAACCCTCGTCAAAATCCCCGTCACCAAGCGCCCCGTCATCCATCCCCCACAAACCACCACCACCGCCGGCCAAACCGACCCAGGGACGTGGGACCCCTCAACCATCGTCACCGTCAAGCCCGGCCCCCAACCCTTCCCCCATACCCACCACATAGTGCAGCCCCGGGGACTGCCCACGATGCCCAACCCCCCACCCCCACAAGGGGGACCGGAAAACCCACAAGGACTCCATGGGCCATACCCGCAACACCAACCCCACCACTACACACACCACCACCACCAGCGGCCCCACCACCACCACTACCAACACCACCCCCACCACTACCACTGCCCACCGCCCTACCCCACCGGGCCACAACCCCCCGTACACGAACAGCACCAGCGGACGGGATGGCAGCCACCGAGCGCCCCGCCCGCATACCCACCCCCCCCGTACCAGCCACCACCCCCGTACCAGCCGTACCCCCGCGGCCACCATCCGATGGCCGAAGGGGCCCCATGGACGACGGGGGACCTCCCCCCCCAACCAGCACCGCGTGACGCCCCGTACACCCCCGGCCACCATCCGATGGCCGAAGGGGCCCCAAGGACGACGGGGGACCTCCCCCCCCAAGCGGCACCGCGCGAGGCCCCCCAGAGGCCGCCGACGCTTCCGGACTGGCCCGACTCGAGCGACGGGGGCCGGTCCCGCAAACGGCGGCGCTCCCGCTCCCCCCCCCGCACGGCACACTCGCCCACGGCGCCCACACTCCCACCGCGCCTCAACCACCCACTCGCGCCGCTCCCGCTCCCCCAGGTACCACCACGACCCCCAGGGACCCCGCTCCCGTCGCTCCCGCTCCCCCGGGCACCACCACGAGCGCCACCGCCGCCCCATGTCCCCCTCCCCCTCCCCCCACCGGCCACCCAGCCCCCGCCACCACCACTCCCGCTCCCCCCGACGCAGCCAGGCACGCCACTGCCGCCCCACGTCCACCTCCCCCTCCCCCCACACGCCCCGCCGGGCTCCCCGTTCCCCCCGCCACCCGTACCCATCCACCACCCCCAGCCCCGGCCACCACCACTCCCGCTCCCCCAGACGCCACCTAGCGCGCCACCGCCGCCCCATGTCCACCTCCCCCTCCCGCTCCCCCCTCCGCCCGTACCCGTCCTCCACCCCCAGCCCCCGCCGCCGCCGCTCCCGCTCCCCCAGGCACCGCCACCCTCGCCACCACCGCAGGTCCACGTCTTCCCCCCGCCGCTCCAGGACCCCGGGCACGGACCCCTCCCCCCCCCGGGCCCCCGCCTACCTCGCCTGGTGGTCTCCCCCCGCTCTGCAGGAGCTCCGCTGCTGGGTGAAATGGGCCGGAGGAGCGGGAAGGCACGAAGGGGTGCACATGGTGCATACCTTCGAGGAGGTGCGCACCCGCACCCCCGCAAACCCCAACGAGGCCGCCCCGGAGGCCATCATGCCGCTAGCGGCATGGGAGGCCCTCCTCCGCGATGCGGTCCAGGGCCTCCGCCCCCCCTACACCTCCCAAGCCCTCCGCCAGTGGCTCCAGGCCACCCACCCCCAAGCCTGGGCCACCGGCGCCCCCTCCCCACCCCGCCCCTCCCGCCACCACCACACCAGGAAGGGGCAGGACAAGGGCAAGGGAAGGGCAAGGGGCACCAAGGACCACACAGACAAGAGGGCACGGAAGGGCCCCAAGTGAGGGCAGGCACACGCAGGGACAGGGCGCCGGAAGCGACACCACATGGGGGCAGGACACCACCCAAGAACCAGGAAGGAGCGGGAACGGGGACCAAGACACGGAGGAAAAGGGCACCACGACAGGTACCACGACCCACACCGACGGGGAGACCAGCGCCGCCCCACCCCCACCAAACACCCCAACACACACCACCGCAGCAAACATCGGGCGCCATGCGGATCACACCGGCGCACGCCCACCGGCCACCAGAAACCACACGGAGAACGGAGGGCACACCTACACGGGGAGAACGGGCCACACCCACAGAGGAAGCCGCAGGGAACACCGCCGCACGGCGCACCACCACGCCCTCACCGCCAGGCGACGACCCCGACCACCACAAAGGCCAACTCACAGGCACCGGAAGAGGACGAAAGCACGGCCGCGGCACCCACGACTAGGGACCAAAACCCCCAGAGGACACGGGACCAAGGCACAGGCCCCCAGGGAGGGCAACCCCACGGACCGTCACGCGACCACACCATGGGCTATAAGGGCCGGGCTGCGCTACCGTCGCGGTTTGACGCAGAGTATTGCTACGGGGGCTTGATCTCGGCTGGTCTCACGTCCGTGAGGGCGTCCGTCACCAACCTGTGGCGTCCAGTGGAGGAATGGCACTGCGGCGGCACACCGATCCCGTCCAAGATGAATATCGAGCACCGCAAGGGGAAGTGAAAGGCTGTGATCGATCGCGAAGGCTTTGGTGCTGCTGGACGGTGCCCCCTTCAAGGCCATCTCCGAGCGCCGTGAAGACTGGAAGTGCCAAGAATACTACCGATGCCCCGGACCCCAGCAGTTCAGCACCGGAGATATGGACATCCCCCGGACCCTGAAGTATGAGCTCATCCCTGCCGGCGGCACCGACCCGGACCCTGCCAGCGCAGCCGAGCTGCAGTGAAAGCCTTTCGCCACTCAAACAGCGTTCGGAAGCCACCTCCACCGTCCGACTCCTGATGTCTGTTTGTCTGCCTTGGAGAAGGAACGCCTTTCCTACACCCCGAGTACGCCTGCCTGTCTGCGAGGCCCGGTGAAGATTGAGTCCATGGGTGAGAGTCAGCGTGCACGCCCCAAGGACACCGTGATCATTCAGCAGAATTTCCCGAAGACCTAACCGACCCACACAGGCCAGGCTGACCTCCACTGACCCACCGCGGCACCACGCGAGACCACGGCACACCGCACCACAGCGCGCCACAGAGCAACGCACCACAGCACGACGCGACGCGACGCGGCACAGAGCGGCACAACACGACACAACTGACCCTAACCTGAGGGACTAACCGAAGCCAGCCACCGCACACCCGGGAAGGCGCCGCGCCACCACGCCACACACCAGCACCACAGGCCACACACGGGGCCACGGCGCGCCAGGCGACAACGGTGACGGACCACCCAGAAGATTACAGCCGGCACCGCAGAGGGGTAAGGACACGAACAACCCCAGCCCCCTAACCCAAAACCACAAGCAGCCGCCTGGCGCAGCCGCCCAGCCGGCAGAGCCAGGACCTAACCCAGCAAGAAGGGGCGCCGAGCCCACCGTGTACAAAGCCCACCCGACCCATGGGGCCGGAACATGGCCACACAGAACGCAACTGAAGACAGCAGCCCGGAAGACAACACTGAATGCAGGCCAGTGCGTGCGCCAGCCCAGGGAAGGCAGAGGGAGGAACAGGCAAGCCCCCCCCCTAAAAAAAAAAAAAGGAGGGGGGAAGGGGAAAAGGCACGAAAACAGCCCACAGCCGCCCAACCACCCGCCAACACCACCACAGGCGGCCAGGCCCCCCCCCCAGGAAAAAAAAAAAAAAAAAAAAGGGGGACCCCCGCAGAGGCACAGGGGAACCACCCACCCAAAACCGGCAACACCAAGCCAGTAACAGCGGACCACGGGGAGAAGGGACACGGAAAAAAAAAAAAAAAAAAGAGAGCCACCAGCCCAGCCCGAAAGAAAGGGGATGGAGGGACAGGGACCACAAAGCCCGGAGAAAAAAAAAAAAAAGAAAAGAAAAAACCAAAGCGCAAAAAAAAAAAAAAAAACACACCCCGACAAACCAGCCAAGACGGACTGGGCACAGGCGAGACCCGGGCCCAGCACACACACCCACACCGCGCGCCGGAACCGGAAACGGCGGGGGGCAAGCGGGGCGCCCACGAAACCACACACGTCCCAAAAGCAGGCCGAAACCGAAGCCCAACCACGAACACCACAAACAGCCGACACTAGAGGGACAACACCACAAATCGAGCCCAAAAACACCCACCCAAGACCCCAGCCAGGACTGACGGGGTTAACAAAACCCGCACCCAACCGCCAACCGGACCCAAACACAAACACCACACAACAGTAGGAAACCCAGTGCCCACAGCCCGGGCACTGAGGCAGCCCGTGCCATGCAGGTGACCCGGCCGAACGAGATCCGGAGCCCGGGAGTAAGGCTGCATCCTAAGGCCTGCGCTGCTTTGGGACTCGAGGCGGAGCGTGCGACACCCAAGCGCCTCGGAACCCTAGTACCAGGAACGTGCATGCACGCCTTGGGAACGGGATACGCCAGGAAGTCCGGTGAACCCCTAGGGTTCCGCCCAAAGGAGGGGACGTGCGCAAGCACGGGGGCACACCCTCCCGGCGAGACAAGCATGTCACGCTGGCGGCGATCAGCCCTCCCGGCGTAGCCCGGGGCCGCTTTGTTGGGGGCCAACAGTCAGGTCTAGCGGGAAGTAAGCCGCCTCCCCTCTTCACGCGCGAAGCCTCTTCCTGTTCGTCACAGGGGCGACGCCAGGGGGAACCATGGGGCGCCTCTCCACGACCGAGTGCACCTACCTACCTACGTACCTACGTACCTGACATGGGTGTTATGCATATTGGTCCCCATGGTTCACACGCCACGTGCACGAAGCGGAGCATCCTTCGTTAAGGTGCTAGCCCAAAGTGAGTGTGGGCAATTTTGCCATTTTGGCATTTATGGACCCAATTGGGATTGTCACCACGCCGAGTGGCATGGAGATTTTTGAGAGCCAAGTGCATGGGAGTCTCAGTTGGACTCCCGGTAGATTGCGTATGGAATGGCGGATCCGATCTCTAAGCCGGCGTGGAGATATACTATTGGAAGCACCCCGAATTTTGGCTCATTTCGAGCAGCCAAAATGACCCCCGTTTTGGAACCCCAATTTCACCCCCCCCCGTGTGGTCAATTGGCGGCCCCATATCTCTATGCCCACAGGGATCCCGGACCTATTTTCAAGTTGTACACTCAGATATAGGTCCTAGGTCCTGCCTCCTACCCTGTGAGCCATTGGCCTTGCCCTGGCCGGGCGAGCCACGCGTGGGAATGATGCCAATTTTGGTGATTTTGGCATCATGACCCCACTTGACGAACCCGTGGTGCCCTGATGCCGGGACCTCAGAGGGAACCAGGTGGGGTGAGGGCTCCAGGGAATTGGTACTCGAAGGGCATAGGGTCAGTTGCCTCGTCCCTACCTCTGGCGGGTCCGGACGAGGGGTCAATCTTGGAGATTTTGGAGCTAATATCAGTTTGGGCTGAAACAGCCCATTTTCAGCTACCAACTCCTAGGGGATAATGGCGGAGCCATATCTCTGGCTCAGAGAGGAGTTGGAACCTGCCGTTAGGGGAGCATAGGGAGCCACTGTCGGTTGGCCTTGGAGCGCCTTGGTTCCGAGGAACTCGCCTGTGGCTGGGCGGGACACCTCCCCTATTGGCAGGGTTTCAGGGTCCGGACTGAGCAGGGCATGGGTTGTGTTTGAGCCCCCGCCCCCACCAGCCACTGAGAGGGTCGGACCTGGGATTGGGATACGAGTTAGGACTGAGTGTCTATTGACCTGTGATGCCCTTACCCCAGTCCAGTCTTAACCCCATGTGTACATATCCTGATGTGTTGCTGTACATACTTTTGTTCCCGTGTTTCAGAGTGGCAAGGATCCTGAAACGGTTTGTCACATGACATGAGCGCATTGATGCCCCTGTGAGCGTAGTGCTTTGCCTGCCTGCTCACTTGCGCGTGTCCACCGCAGCGTCCCGTGGCCAGGCCCCCCACGGGAACGCGTCAAAAGCGTTTCACCGCCGCGGGATTACCCATCCCTCGCGTGCCACTCGGGGCCACCAAGCCCGAGCAGCGCGGCGCAGCAGCTCGCAGCTCGCAGCTCGCAGCGCAGCGCAGCGGCTCGCAGCGCCGCCCAGCGACAGCGCCGAGTTCGTCACGGAGCCCGCAGCGCCGTCGAGAGCATCGCCCTGACCGCGCCGCGACCGTGAAGGAGGTGCACAGACCAGGTCACTCCTGCATCAGCGAGTCCCATCGGCCGACCAGCAAGGCCGCGTCAACCACCTCCACAACCACCGGCTGACCAGCACCAGCTGCACACCCAGTCCAGTGCTGCACCATCCGCCTCAACAAACACCACCAGTACCAGTTCGTTGAGCGGAACGAGTGATCACCAAGGACCTCAAGACCAACTACGCCCCCCGCTGCCATGGTAAACTGGCAAGAAGCGGGTAAGACGTGGCCGCGGCCCCACCCCCATGCAGCGCGCCTGCTGAGTGGGTTGGTTTGGGACCAGCACTACCGCCACAGCCACCCCCAGTGCGAAGGCGGCATGCCCGGGAGCTTCGAGCTCCGCACGGACATGGCCCCCGACCGCCTGCAGGCCGTGGAGGACTGGCTGCGGGCGGAAGGGTTTGCCTCCCGGTTACAGCAGAGGCGCTGGAGGACCTGGACCCGGCCGGACAGGCCCGGCGAAGGGCTGCGCCCCGACGGGACTGAGGAGGACGAGAAGCCCAACGAGTACCCGTCGGGCGCCTCGATCAACGTCTCCATGTGGGACATGATCGAGAAGAACTTCCCGGAACCGGGGAGCGAGCGCAGGCTGCAGGGCAGCAGCAGCAGCGCGTCTCCGGGGAAGGAGAAGCGGTCCGCCGGGGACAGGAAGCGGGACCGGAAGTGGCGGGAGTACCAGGAGTCCCTGGCCGCCGAAGCCGCCCAAGGCGCCAAGGGCGGAACCCCAGCCCCCAGTCCCCAACCGGCCAATGGCGGTCACCACCCCGGCTCCACCACCCTTGGCGACTACTTCCAAGTCGCCAAGCAGACCAAGGCCAAGCCCCGTCCGCTGCTCCTGAGGAAGTCAGGCCCCAGCAGCGACGTGGAGTCGGCCCACCGCGGGAGGATGCCGGCCGGCCAGACCAGCTCCAGCAGCAGCGTCGCTCCCGACCAAAGGGACGTGGCGCGCGCCTGTGAGCGCGCCTGCGGGGTGCCCTGCAACCTTCGGGTTGCCCGGCAACGGGCCACGCAGCGGAACGCTGCCGTGGAGGGCGCCGCGGGCATCGCCCAGCAGGAGGCTGCGGAGTGGGCGCATGGCATGGCCATCCACGCCACCACCGTGGCGGCCATTGCGGCCGGACTCACGGCCATGGCCGCCCGTGAGGCAGCGATTGCCCAGGTCAAGAGTGAGTGGGCGGCAGCCGACGAGGAAGCCCGCCTGACGCAGGAGGCCATTGCCTGCAAGGAGGCCGAGGTGAAGGCGCTGGAAGAGGCGCTGGCCCAAGAGAGGGCAAAGAAGGAGGCGGAGGAAAGGGCCCACGCCGAAGCGACGGCTAAGGCCCAGGCGGACGCCACCAAGAAGGACGCCATCGAGGCCGCACGACGGAAGGTCGCTGAGGAGAGGGCCAAGACGGAGGCGGAGCTGGCGGCGTTGGCAGCGCAGAAGGCGCGGCTGCAGCAGGCCCGGGAAGCCGAGGCGGCACGTGCTCGGGAGGAAGCCGAAGTGCGGGCTGCCGCAGCCACCGCCGCCGCAATGGAGGAGGCAGAGGCCAAACTCCGCCGCGAGACTCCCCCGGGAGGATCACGAGTTGAGACCCTTCGAAAACCTTTCGAAGGGGACGCCTCCTCCAAGATGACGCTGGATGAGGCGGACATTGGCAGCAGTGGGAGCAGTGGCCCCACTGCCCATCGACGGAGGAAGGGCAAGGGGAAGACCCCCGAGAGGCCGCGGACGCCAGCGGGTGGACACCCCCACGACAGTGACCCCTTCTTCACCGCCAGCGACGGGGATGAAAGAGGCCGCCGACATCGCCAAGTGGTGGCTCGGACGGGCGGAGGAGGCGGAGATGTCCCCATGGAGCCGGAAGGTGAGGATGAGGATCTCCCTCCTCCCTACCGGAGCTCGGATTCTTCCGAGACCGAGACGCCCAGGTGGGGCGACATGGACGAGGATGACGACATGGACTTCGACATCACGAAGAAGCTCCCATCCTCGGACCCACCGAGGCGACCCGGCGGAGACCCACCGGGACCCCCTGGTGGAGGACCATCAGGACCCCCTGGAGGACGCCCACCAAGTGGACCCCCTGGAGGCGGACCACCGGGCGGGG
The DNA here is from genome assembly GCA_964036045.1 of Eutreptiella sp. 'Long Island Sound 2002'. NCBI lineage: Eukaryota > Euglenozoa > Euglenophyceae > Eutreptiales > Eutreptiaceae > Eutreptiella > Eutreptiella sp. 'Long Island Sound 2002'. The sequence goes on from OZ038383.1 coordinate 134,164,644, forward strand.
GAGGACCCCCTGGACCGGGCGGACCCGGCAGAGGCCCTCCTGGAGGACCCCCTGGGGACCCCGAAGACCCACCAGGGAACAGCGACCCGGATACCACCTGGCGGTGGATTGTCTACCTCCGAAGGAGGGTCCAGTTCCTCGAGCGCGAGGTAGACACGGGCAAGGGCGAGATGACTCGCATCGCCAGGGTCGCCGCAGGCGCGCAGAGAGAGCTGGACATCGCCAGGGGCGAGACCAGGTCGCTGAACAAGGTCATCAGCGGCCTGCAGCAGAGACTGGACGCGCTGGAAGCCCGTGGGAGCGTCGGCAGCGACCACCCACCCCTGGAGTCTGGCTCGTCGGACGACGGCTGGGGACCTGGACCAGGTCCAGGCAGACCCCACGCCCCCGGCGGAGCCCCCAGGAGTCGCCCCAGCGCCAGTGCCCCCTCTCTCACCGCCCCCTCTCCCCACAGCGCGGGCCACCGCAACGAGCGCGTGCCGCCCGGCAGTGGCAGTGAGGATTGGCGTGATGAGTGGCTCAGCGCGGAGTACCGCAACCGCCGTGCTCCACCGCGGACACCGGTACGCCCCCGGCGCCCCGCACCAGCCCCGGAGCCAATCCCAATGGCTGGTGGACGTTATGGTGGACTCAGGGATGAGGTCCCTGGAGGAGACGTGGAGTGGGATGTCGGCGAAGGTGAGGACCTGGACCTGGACCTTGAGGAGTTCGACATCAGCCCGCCGCGTGGTGTACGACGGGAGGCCGCTGAACGCAGCCGCCGGCGCCGAGATGAGGAGGCGTACATGGAAGGAGTACGGCGTGAACATCTAGGTTCAGCGTACATGGAGGAACCGCGGCATAGCCACAGGGATTCCATGGAGGAGATGAACGTGGCGGCCGTGGGAGTACGTGGGCGAGGCCGATGGGAACCTCGGTCGACCTCGCGGCCGGCGTTCATGGTCTCTAAGGCCGCGGATGCCGCCGTGTGGGAAGACTTGAAGGACATCAAGCCCCCCATGTACGATGGCAACCCCCTCAACCTCTACCGCTTCTTGGAGAAGCTGGACGATTGGGGGTTGACCGTTACTGAAGACATGGCTCCCGCGGATGCGGAGAAATATGTCTTCAGACGGTTCAGGTACCGCCTGCCGGAAGTGCTCCAGGAGCTATACTTCGTGGCGACCAAGGAGGGGAAAATCAAGACCCTCAAGGAAGCCAAGAAGTGGCTCAACGAGCAGGAACGGGTGGACGCTCCGCAGGTGGCTGCCAAGCGGTGGAAGTCCATCAAGCTTCAGCATGATGGACGGGAGATCCGCCTACGGGACTGGCGAGACTTCCGAGGGCAATACACCCTCTTCCGCCGCAACGTGGAGGACTGGAACGAGGGTGACGAGCAGGCTCGCCTGCTCTCCATGCTGCCGGAAGCATGGATCAAGAGGGTCACCAAGGAGGAAGCCAAGCGGGCCAAGTCCAACCACACGGTCAAGATGATGCTCCCCAAGGAGTATCATTCGAACGTGGTGGCTTGGGCAAGGAGGAACGTGGCCCGGGATGTCAAACGGCACTCCCTGCGGAACGCTCTCCTCATCACCGTCTCGGGCGATCGCGAGAAGACCGCGATGTGGCGCCTTGACAAGTGTGACGTGAGCGGCCAGACCATCCGTCTGCAGGCCATCCCGGCGCGGATGAGCTGCGACGAGATCCTGGAGTGGGTTGGAGAGGAGGTGCTCAAGGAGTACCGGAACCTCCACCACACCCGCGGGTTGAGGCCCGGCGACCGCGACGTCAACTACGTTGGCGAGGGACCTGGCGGGGAAGCTGCCATGGACCCAGCGGGAGCAACGGCGATGAGACTCTCGTCGACGATGACGACGACGATGAGCCCGCCGAGGTGGCCGTTTGTGCCTTCGTGGCCAACAACCTGAGCGCGGGGAGCAAACCGGGAAACTGGAAGCCCCTGCAGCAGGGTGGGAGGAAGAAGAAGAAGAGGGACCCTCGCCGCATTGGCGACCCTCCGCTGTCCTTTGGGGAGTTCATACGAGCTCACCCGCAGGGCTGTTTCGTGTGTTATGGGACGAAGAAAGGCTTCGATCATGACCACCGAACATGCCCCACTCACCAGGCCGACACGGAGGCTTACAAGAAGGCGCACGGGTCGAAGAAGCGTGCGCCCGCGGGTATCCGGGAAGCCAAGGTGGAGGTGGACAAGGATGAGCTCTCCAAGCTGGTGTCGCAGGGGACCGAATTGGCAAGGGAGATCCAGGAGATCAAGAGGAACTGGGTCCCCAGGTCGGACAACAAGAACAAGGAGAACAACCAGAACGACCAGAACAAGGACAAGGACAAGAAGACTACTAGAAGGGGAAGGAAGAAGGGCGTCAACGAGGTTGATGCGGAGGAGAACACCCCTACTTCCACAACCGACGCCCCCTAGCGGAGCCCCTGCAGCCAAGGGCCTCAGCTAGGGCGGTCGCAGGATGGTGACGTGGGAAGCGCCGAACCATCCCAGTCGGGAGTCGATAAGCACAAAGGGACTGCCGCGGGCGGAAGGCCCGGTCCGGCACCCAGTCGCGGAGGCGGGGTGGGGGCAAGTGAAGGCACGAACCCTTGCACCCGTCCGTCCTTCGCGACCAAGAACGTGTTTGATGTACTACAAGATCTATCCGCGAGTATCGGAGGATCACCCGGACCGCAGCTGGATGCTGCAGATGGGCAGCCTGAGCCCATTGTCCACGACCTGCACCAGTCGCTCGTTGAGCTTCTGGAAAGGCCGGAGATCCTGAGCTTGCACGCCGTGCGCCGAGTGGGGCGTGAGTGGCAGTTGCACCTTAAGGTCCGTGCCTTATGCGGGGAAGTGGAAAAGGTCTTCGACGTGTTGGTCGACACGGGAGCACAGGTCAGCTTGGTCAAGGCTGGCCTACTTCCGCCAGAATGTCTGACCGACAGTCGGAAACCTGTCAGGCTGAAGGTGGCGAACGGCCAGTACATGGTGGGAGGCACGAAGGAAGCGGCCATTGGGCTGCAGTTCGTGAACCATCGTGAGCTGAGCCGCCCAGACCTCGGCAAGGAAATCCTCCTGCACGGTCGCTTCTACGAGGCCGAGATGGACTGGGACATGATCGTTGGGTACGACTTCATGATGGAGACGAACTCCGGCGTCCTCCCGGCCCAGGCCTCCATGACCCTGTACCAGGACAACCAGCTCTCGTGGCTTTCGTCACCTGAGCACCATGTGGAATGCCAATGGATCCACCCCGAACGCAATCAGCTCGAAGTGGCCGCGCTGGACACTGAGCCAACTGGTCCTGCAAACCAGGAGTACTGCGTAATGCCGGAAGTGGCGAGCCGAGTTGTCGCGGACCTGGGAGCTTCGGATCTGGCCCTGGATGCGTTCTCTTCAGGAACCTCCGCCCATCTGCGGGTTTGTGAGAAGTACTGGAGCGCACAGGACTCCGCGTGGAAGAAGCACTGGGGTCCGCATCAGGGATTGATGTGGATCCATTGCCCCCGTTGGGACATTCCAAGAGCGATAGCGAAGATTCGCAAGGACCGCTCCAAGGCAGTGCTGGTTGTTCCTATGGGATGCACCGAGGAGGAAAGTACCCGACCTTGGGTAGCCTCATTGACCAACATGACCTCAAACAAGGTCGTCCTACCGGCTGGAGACAGTGTCTATCAGGACGCTAAGGGACAGCCCATGCCACCCCAGAGATGGCCAACGGAATTCCACTATGTGGATGGGGGCCTTGATCAGGCCGACGCCACAGATTTCGTGTCTGTCAACCGCATCATAGCAGAGCCATGGCGGCAATGCTTTGCGTTCCCCCCTGTTGACATCGGAGAATCGGAGGACCCACTCACAGAAGAGGAGCTGGATCTGGTTCAGGGGTATATGGATCAGCCCTTTCACGACTGGGGAAACCAGAGTGAGGGCAAAGGCCAGGACAAAGCCTGGTGGGAAGTGGACTCAATCGTCTCCGGTTCCTATGATGGGAATACCTTCGTACAGAGGGTGCTGGATCACATGTCCAGCCAGGACGAGCCGCCTGGCGGTAACCCACCCACCTACGGCGGCCTATTCCGAGGCAAGACCAGAGATGGCCCTTTGGGCCACCTGGGAAGACCACCTGAGCCGAAACCGAGCGGGGTCGCTACCCCTCAAGTAAGCTCCGTGGTCCAAGTGCCCGGAAAAGCCAAGGCGGAGTCTGATGATTGCCCCAAGATCCAGGCATTGAGGGCCAGGCTGAAGCAGAAGTATGGTGATACGTTCTTCAGCGGAAAGCCTGTGTTTCCCCCACCGGTGCGTGGACCGTATGGCGAGGCCCAGATACGACTGAAGCAGGACCCCCGTGTGTACCGGCACCGGGAGTTTGCCCTGAGGGGCGAGAGGAAGGAGGCCATGGAGAAGATCCTCCGTGACTTCATCGAGAGAGGCTGGCTCGAGCCGTGCCACTCGGAATGGGCCTCTCTGTGCTTCGTCGTCCCCAAGGAGGTTGCCGGTGAGTGGCGGCTCGTGGTCGACTACCGCGGCCTGAACGCCCAAACGCAGCACGACAGCTATACGCTGCCCCTCATTGAGGACATGCTGCAAAAACAACACCGGCGGAGGATCTTCACGGTGATTGACCTGAAACATGGTTATCATCAGATGCCTCTCGCCGAGGAGTCCAGTGCCTGCACAGCCATGAGCACCCCACTTGGACCTCTCCAGTGGAAGGTGATGCCCATGGGCGTTACCAACGGCAATGCGGCTTTTCAGCGGATGCTGGAGAACCTGCTTGAGCCGGTGCGTGACTGTGCGGACCCCTTCGTGGACGACGTGATCATCGCGTCCGGGGACCCCAGTATGAGCTACGAGGAGCTCCTGGAGGCACATGAAAGGGACGTCACTCGAGTGCTGGACCTTCTGGTTCGGCACAAACTCACGGGCAGCAGTGACAAGGCCACCATTGCGGTAAGCGAGGTGGTCTTCGCTGGCCACCTAGTCGGGAACGGGCAGCGAAAGCCCATACCTGGCAAGGTGGCTGCGATCGAGCACTGGGAAAAGCCCAAAACGGTCTCTGAGCTACGGGCGTACGTGGGGTTCTGCAACTACTACTCGGGGTATATCAAGATGTATGCCGAGTATGCAGCCCCCATGACGACCATGCTCAAGGGCAACCGAGAGGAGACCAAGAAGGGGTCCAAGAAGGCTCTGGTCTGGGATGCTGATTCCGACCGTGCCTTTGATGGGATGAAGCAGGCGCTGCTATCCGCAGTGGGTCTGCACCTCGTGGATCCCGACCGAGGGTTCGTCCTGCGCACCGACGCTTCCGACTACGCCGTTGGCGCTGTCTTGGAGCAAGTGCTTGACGATGGGAGGCACGTGCCCGTGGCCTTCTGGAGCCGAGTCCTGGCGGAAGGCCAGGGACGGACGTGGACGCCCCGAGAAAAAAAGGCGTATGCCATCGTCATGGCTCTCAGGAAATTGGCTGGGTACATAGCTCTCCATCCCGTCACCGTCTGCACCGACCATCAGAGTCTGCAGTCGTGGCACAAGGAGCACGTGGACACCCCCTCTGGTCCCGCCTCCCGACGGGCAAGATGGCATGAGACCTTGGCCAACTTCGACCTCACGGTTGTGTACATTCCTGGAAAGGATAACACCGTGGCGGACTGTCTCAGTAGGTGGGCCTATCCCGCCAGCAAGGGCATGACGGACATCTCTGCCCATGGCAATGAGGCTGAGACCGCTGAAGCCAAGAAGATCATTGAGATGGAGCGCCTGATGGAGGAGGAGGGTATTAAATGCTTCGTCGTCATGGCTGCGGATGCCCCCCTCGGAATGAGGGTGAGCAGAGCGGTCAGAGTACTCGCCCCTGAGGGAGCTGAGTCCGACAAGCACCTCTTCCCGGAGTCTTGCCTCCAGGACGACTGGACCGACGATTACGCCAAGTCTGAGGACTTTGCGGCCGAGTATAGGGCTGTGACCGACCCTGACGACGGGCAGAAGTGGCCAAAGGGGCTGACTGAGGAAGATGGCAAGCTCTACCGGAATGGTAAGCTGCTAGTACCGGAGTCCCGGGTGCTCGAGCTTTGTGAATCTTGGCACCACCACATGCTGCACCCAGGGGTCAAGAAGCAAGCCCTTGACATGCAGCGCCGGTTCGAGATCGACCATATCGGTCTCTACACCGCCATCAAGAAGGTCAGGAAGGGTTGTTCGGTCTGTCAGGCCTGCAATCCCGATAAACGGAACGTCAAGGGGGAAGCCCAATGGACCCCGGTTCCTGACCAGCCCATGGAGAGCGTGGCCATGGACGTCTTCTCCATGCCCGAAGTGCACATTGGCAAGGAGACCTTTGACTGTGTGGTTCTTTGCGTGGATCGCCACAGTGGCTACGTAGTAGCCGTTCCGGCACGCAAAAAGGGGTTGCTTGCCAAGGAATTGGCAGTCATGATGATTCGTCATTGGCTGACCGTCTTTGACATCCCCCGCACCATTTGCAGTGACCGAGGGCCCCAGTTTACTGGTGGCTGGTTCAAGGCTATGTGTTTCCTCATGGGTATACGTCATGCCAAGAGCGTCGCCTATCTCAGCCGGTCTAACGGCCGTGCTGAAGTGGCTGGACGGCAGCTGTTCGAGAAGCTGCGCAATATTCACATCACCAATCCACGTCGGAACTGGTTTGAGGAGATGTGGCCCGCTCTGAAGGCCCATCATGACACCCCCACTCCGGGCGGTTTGTCCCCTCACCAGATTCTGTTCGGGAGGGACCCCCTTGGTCGGGGACTTCCCTTGTCTGGTGATGGCATGGCCATGGATGCCAAGGAATTCTTTGCGCGGCAAGAGCGAACGGCGCGGGACATCCGCCAGCAACTCGAGAAGGAGCATGCTGAGCGTCAGAAGTCCGCCCCGAGCTCGACAGCGCAGAAGTTCAGGGTGGGAGATCCGGTGTGGGTGATCAGACCCCGCCCTATGGGCACCCACCGCACCAAAACCTGGTTCACACCCGGAGAGGTGGGCCGCAGGATTGGTGAGGACACCTACCGCATCAAGGTAGGTCACGGACAGTTCCAGGAGCGCCACGAGAGTCAACTCCGTGTGCGGGAACCCGACCTCCGTGGCCAGCATGTGTCCCTGACCTATGCCGCGCATGAGGCTGACTCGGACGACGACTATGCTGAGCAGGACGACTATACAGTCGAGAAGATCCTTGCTCAGCGTCCGAAAGCCTCGGCACCCGGAGGCCTGGAGTTCAAGGTTCGTTGGCGAGGCTATGGGCCGTCCCACGATACCTGGGAACCCGTCTCGTCGTTCGTGCCGCGGGTCAATACTCCCTTCATGGAGTACATCCGCAAGCCCAAGACCAAGATCCATGTCTCGGACTTGGCAGCACTCACCCGGGCGATTGCAGCCAGGGGTGCCTGATCAGCGCCCTGAGCTCTCCCCTGATGCATTTTGAGCGCTTGTGAGGTCGACGGATCGTCCCTTACTTGGTTGCTCTCTTACATCTTCCGGTGACCTGCCATCAGAGTGGCCATGCACCCCACCCTGCTGCATCCAGAGGAGGATGGCCCCTCTCTTTCAATTCTATTCGTCACTCCCCACCTGCTGAATCCTTGGGAAACCAGGTAGGGCGACTGACCTTCGTATTTTCTGAGCTCTTAGGGCCTTGAAGCCCGTACGGCGTTGCGCAACGGATGCCGCTGTCATCAGCATTGCGATTTTTTGGTGTGTGGTCTGGTTCCATGGCACTTGCGGAATCCAGACCAGTCGACGTGTGTCTGCAGACTATATATGGCCTGAACTCAGGCGTTTTCCTGTCCACCCTCCTGCATTTCCTTATCCCAACCGGGGCGTGGTTTGGCACTCTATCCAGAGTGTGTTTACACGCCTATTACCCCATCCATTTCTTGTTTTTCTGCCCCCCAGGATATGTGCATCTGTATGTCAGCCCATCACTGAAGTGTGGACTGTTTTTTCCCCCCGACGGGATGCGAATCGACTACGAAGGCGCCCTGAGTCGCCGTTTACATGTTCTTACATATGGTCCAGCTTGGACCAGTACATAAGTACATATTCGTATGTTTGAGTGCCTGTGATACCGTGTGCCCTATTCGCTGTGATGTGGAGATCCTGATGGCGCCAGGCGGGAAGCCCAGTTGCCTGACTACACTCCCAGCGGTCCGCCACTGTCAGTCCCAGTCTGAGCCTGCCGACTCGCAGACGCACTTGCAGTCAGATGGGGAAGGTTTGCCTGAGAAACTGGTGGTTTGAGGAGTCGAGGCCTCCGCCCACACTGCATGAGGACTCCCTCATGTATGGCCTTCGTGGTAATAGGGCGAGGGAAAAGACGGCCTTGACGCCCGATCCCTTAAGGAGGAGCTCGTTCGGCTGTACCACTCTGGACTCGCGTCGTGGATATGGACATGGTGCGCCCGAGGAAGGACCCGTGGGGACTCTCCCCCAGCCGGCGGGCCTTGGGAAGCTTCGGGTAGCCTGATGGATCTTTGTGGTCGCTTTCGACCTGTGGGACCACCTCGGTCGTCGTGTGACGCCTATGTTGGCCATGTATGCCACTGCCACTGTGGTAGTGACCGTAGCAGCCGGCACCCGGTGCGCCTGGTATGGGTTAACGGGTCCTTTGGATGCCGAACAATCGCCGCCAGGACCCGGGACTTGATACTTGATACTATACTTGCAGTTACTAACAGCTACAGCACCGTACCTGTCTTACTGTGCGGTTTGGGCAGCCTAACCTGCGAATCAGCCTGAAGTGAGGATGTGACACCCCCCCCCTTCAGGAAATGGTCCTGGGTACCCGCTGCCATGCGTGGCTGTTATCGAGCCCCCCCCAGGGTTTGCTCTAAGGAGGGGGGTGAAGCGGTACCCAGAACCCCATGGCTAGGTTACGGCATACAACCGGCCTCCGGTCCACTAACCCCATGTACGGAAGGGAAGACGCCCGTTGACGCCCGATGCGAGCCTGGCGGGAGCGTGTTCCGTGCCGTAAAGCCCCGCATCGGCAACCGATGCGCCGCCAGCGGAGATTTGTATATCAGAATATCAGGAATCAACAGGGTTTTATTTTCATATTGTTTCCGTCAATTTTTCCGCTTCCGTTCTGATATTCACTGTATTGACAGCTGGCGGTTAGCTCGCGACTTTAGCGTAACCGCCAGTTTAACTGTTATGTACAGATATTTTAGCGCAAATCGTGACGAAGACTCTAAAGTCTTCAGGAATTGCATTGATGCATCCGTAATTTTCACATTCTACACTCGCAACCTTAATCCGAATTTTTCAGGATGTCGAAATCGGATTTTCGACTTCGACATCCCCGCACTTGATTTGACCTCTTTCGAGTGGACCTACGTGCTTCCCTATGCACGAATCAACTTTCCTTTTATCTTGCCCTCCATTTGTCTTAGAGATATGGGCAAAACAAAGTTGATTCGTGAGGCCACTTGTGAGGGTCATATCTCGTGCCGTTTGCGAGGAATGACAATAAGGAAACGTGGGATGTATTCACAATACTCCCGACGTAATTTAGGAAGCTTTATACGCCTTGCGTCTCCACACGTGCGCGCTAGTGTATTGGATCGTGGTCAAGAGGGTAGAGTTTGCGTTATAACTCTTTGGCCATGATATTGCGTGCGTTAAGATAACTTTCGAGTGTAGCGCGCGAGTGTTGGTGTTGCATAGGAACTCTCCTTGAGTTCCTATGAGCGATTGACACAAAGTTATGCCCTTGGAGGGGCATGACATATCGTGGGGGGAGCTACCTTTTTGGGCAATATGGAGTATGTGCCTTGTGTTGTGTTGCGTGCCCACTTGGCGGGTCCATTGCTCCAAGCCAAACCCGCCAATGGACCTCATATTGCGCAAGCCCCTTCTCCACACTCCCCACGATCAATTGCAACCCTAACCTTCGTGGAGGAAAGCTTGTGTGGCGATCCCAAAGCGATGCGTTGGGAGCAAGGTGTGTGTTTTGCAATTTTCCATATTTTCATGTGTCCACTTGGGAAGTAGCGCTCGTGACCTTTCAAAGCGCCCCAAGTGGAGCACATATGTGAAATCGAAGGTCATTGGTGTCAAGTCATTGTGTTTAGAAGGATTGGTCGATTACTCAATCCAAGGCGAAGATATTATAATATATTTGTGCGCCTTTCAAGGCCCTTTTGGGTGTTTTATTGCCAATATTGCTGTTTTTTGCCCGTCATGATGTCAAGTGGCGACGGTGTATCTCAACGTTGCGCTCAATTGACATCATGACTCAAGTATGTTATGAGGGTACATACTTCGGTGCCCAGCATATCTTGGACCCGGCGAATAACTCCTCTTGGGCTTGGCATACCGTGGCCGCCATGTTGGCAATTTGGGACTATCCCAAATCATGGGCTCACTTGGCGACCCTGCCATTCCCAAAACCGGAGGAGTTGGGCGACGCCCAAAAGATATGTTGGACACATGTGACTTGATACCAATCCTATGGCACACTCCGGTCCAAGTCGGGCATGTGCCTCTTTTGCCCCAACCATGAGTGTGCGCATTTTTGGCCTGCAGTTCGCCTTTTGGTGCTGTAGTTGGAACGCGCCTGGTACCATTTCCAGTTACAGTGACCAAGTGGCACCAGTCGCCACTCACTGGAGGGATAGTCCTGTTTCAGAGAACCATCACGGTTCAAACCTGAGGTGCGATAACGGCAATGGGTTAGTTCAGCTTGGTTAAGCTCTTGCCATTGGTAAATCGTTCCACACCCCCCTACATCGCTGGCATCAGTGCTCAGGACGATCTCAGCCTTAGGGCGAGGTACCCCCAGGGAATTGGACGACGTGATTTTCTCCTTCAACTCCTGGAAACACTCCTCCTCTCCGGCGGTCCACGTCCAGGGGGTATTTTTCTTCATTAGGTCTTTGAGAGGGGCGGATGAGTAAAACAAATTGTAGATTTGTCGCAGATAGAAGTTACAGGCGCCCACAAAACTCCTTACGTCGTGTAGACCCTTCTTAGGGTCATCGCGAATCTGCATGTCCTGTAGGGGCTGCATCCTAGACGCGGCTGGTTTCTACCAGCCATACCCCACATCGAGACCCAACTACTCCATCACCTCTTTCATAAACTCGCATTTTTCGAGTTTTATAGGGAGATGATTTTCCTGACAAACAGTGAAAAGCCCCCGGAGGAGGAGGGCATGGTCCTCTTAGGTATTGGTACTCAAAGTCACGTCATCAATGTGAGCCTCCATCTCAGCCCCAGGAGAAATGAACTCTTGTACAAGAGGCCTGCACCTCAGTATATACAAAATTTTGTTCAGCATTTCTTCGAAGAGTGCCGGGGCATAAGCGACCCCAAGAGGCATGACCTTCCATTCAAATACACGACCCTTAGGGGTTGTAAACGCCAGCAGTTCCTGAGCTGCGGCGGTTAGGTCAACCTGCCAGAAACCACTGCGTTTGTCTATTTTGGTTTTATACCTGCATTTGGCAATACGCTCAAGGGTGTTTTCCACGTTGGGAATACTCCCCGGGTGGTTCTAGGTTTTCTTATTGACCTCACCATAGTCACCAACCAGTCGCAGAGCAGTCGATCCAGGTTTAGCAACCAGGAAAGAAGGACTGCAGTGATGGGGGTAGTCCCCCTTCTTGTATTCCTCTACGAGGTCAGCATCAATACATTCCTGTATCTGGCGCTCAATTTTTTCAACCTGTTCCTGAGCAGCGGGGTAGGGACGACGTCTCACTCGCGTTTTCTCAAACTCAGGTTTCAGTTTCAGGGCCATCTGGACCAGTTTTTTGCACTGCCGTGTCTTTCTTGGGGTACTTGATCCAGTCCAAGCCCCCCCTAAACCTTGGGAAGTTATGAAGACTAACACTAATCCTTTTAATCACTGTTTTTGAAGTTTTTAGTACATTTGTCAAGGTAGGTAGGTAGGTATCTTCGGGAGCTCGGGATGCCTGCTTTGACGGTGCAGGAAGAAGGTCTTACCAAGGGGACGTCCTGTCCCTCCCACTGCCCTATGTTAGGTGCCTCTTGAGCCGCTCCCGCATGTGCTTGGGAAGGCATTGTCGCGGCCACCCGGTCCATGTGTCCCAGGTGGGAGGGTGTCCCCACATGTGTCCATGAGTAGGGCCACATGCCCCCTCCTTCGGGCGGCAGCTCTGGGGGCTGCCCAGCCGTGTGGAGTATCTCTCACCACAAGGGGTATTGCTCTCGCTTGTCTACGGTACGACCGCCTCACCCTTGTGGCTTGAGTTGCGGGGCCGCTCCGCTTGGCAGGCGACCCCCTCCTGGACTGTGTACCGGCTCGCCTGTCACCGGTTGCATCCATGGCTCCGGGTGACGTTTGCCATGGTCCCCGATGCAGCCTGGCCAGGCTCGGACCAGCAGCCTTGGAGTCCCGCTCCTGCCACTGGCCCGGTGGGTCGGCTGGGTCGCCCCAGTGTGTCCGACCCATGGGGTGTTGGTTCTTTCCTGTCCCCCGGCCGCCCTACGTGTGTGCGGTGTCCTGGGCCTCCCGGCTCCTGTTCACCGATGTGCCCGCTCGCCGTTTTGTGTTGGGTGTGCGGTGTCCTGGGCCCCCCGGCTCCTGTTCACCGGTGTGCCCGCTGGGTGTGGTGTGTTGCGTGTGCGGTGTCCTGGGCCTCCGGCTCCTGTTCACCGGTGTGCCCGCTCGGTGTGTTGTGTTGCGTGTGCGGTGTCCTGGGCCCCCCGGCTCCTGTTCACCGGTGTGCCCGCTCGGCGTGGTGTGTTGCGTGTGCGGTGTCCTGGGCCTCCGGCTCCTGTTCACCGGTGTGCCCGCTCGGTGTGTTGTGTTGCGTGTGCGGTGTCCTGGGCCTCCCGGCTCCTGTTCACCGGTGTGCCCGCTCGGTGAGTTGTGTTGCGTGTGCGGTGTCCTGGGCCTCCCGGCTCCTGTTTACCGGTGTGCCTGCTCGGTGTGTTGTGTTGCGTGTGCGGTGTCCTGGGCCTCCGGCTCCTGTTCACCGGTGTGCCCGCTCGGTGTGTTGTGTTGCGTGTGCGGTGTCCTGGGCCCCCCGGCTCCTGTTCACCGGTGTGCCCGCTCGGTGTGGTGTGTTGCGTGTGGGGTGTCCTGGGCCTCCCGGCTCCTGTTCACCGGTGTGCCCGCTCGGTGTGTTGTGTTGCGTGTGCGGTGTCCTGGGCCTCCCGGCTCTTGTTCACCGGTGTGCCCGCTCGGTGTGTTGTGTTGCGTGTGCGGTGTCCTGGGCCTCCGGCTCCTGTTCACCGGTGTGCCCGCTCGGTGTGTTGTGTTGCGTGTGCGGTGTCCTGGACCCCCCGGCTCCTGTTCACCGGTGTGCCCGCTCGGTGTGTTGTGTTGCGTGTGCGGTGTCCTGGGCCCCCCGGCTCCTGTTCACCGGTGTGCCCGCTCGGTGTGGTGTGTTGCGTGTGCGGTGTCCTGGGCCTCCCGGCTCCTGTTCACCGGTGTGCCCGCTCGCTGTGTTGTGTTGCGTGTGCGGTGTCCTGGGCCTCCCGGCTCCGGTTCACCGGTGTGCCTGCTCGGTGTGTTGTGTTGCGTGTGCGGTGTCCTGGGCCTCCCGGCTCCTGTTCACCGGTGTGCCCGCTCGGTGTGTTGTGTTGCGTGTGCGGTGTCCTGGGCCTCCCGGCTCCTCTTCACCGGTGTGCCCGCTCGGTGTGTTGTGTTGCGTGTGCGGTGTCCTGGGCCTCCCGGCTCCTGTTCACCGGTGTGCTCGCTCGGTGTGTTGTGTTGCGTGTGCGGTGTCCTGGGGCCCCCGGTTCCTGTTCACCAGTGTGCCCGCTCGGTGTGTTGTGTTGCGTGTGCGGTGTCCTGGGCCTCCGGCTCCTGTTCACCGGTGTGCCCGCTCGGTGTGTTGTGTTGCGTGTGCGGTGTCCTGGGCCTCCGGCTCCTGTTCACCGGTGTGCCCGCTCGGTGTGTTGTGTTGCGTGTGCGGTGTCCTGGGCCTCCCGGCTCCTGTTCACCGGTGTGCCCGCTCGGTGTGTTGTGTTGCGTGTGCGGTGTCCTGGGCCTCCGGCTCCTGTTCACCAGTGTGCCCGCTCGGTGTGTTGTGTTGCGTGTGCGGTGTCCTGGGCCCCCCGGCTCCTGTTCACCGGTGTGCCCGCTCGGTGTGTTGTGTTGCGTGTGCGGTGTCCTGGGCCCCCCGGCTCCTGTTCACCGGTGTGCCCGCTCGGTGTGTTGTGTTGCGTGTGCGGTGTCCTGGGCCTCCCGGCTCCTGTTCTCCGGTGTGCCCGCTCGCTGTGTTGTGTTGCGTGTGCGGTGTCCTGGGCCCCCCTGCTCCTGTTCACCGGTGTGCCTGCTCGGTGTGTTGTTTTGCGTGTGCGGTGTCCTGGTGTGGTTTGAGGTTTGAGGTTTGATTTTGCGGGTACTAGACGCCTTTTGGCCCCGGGGGGCCACCTGGTCGGGCCAGGTGATATCCTCCCCACCGGGTCCTAGTGGGGGGCCCTCCAAGACGCACCTCCTGCCTGGTGGCGGAGTCCCCCGGGTTCACAGAGCTCGGAGCCCCGTCCTTCCCCGGCGTCCCCGTTTCGCCACTCCCCGGTCAGTGCCTCAATTCGCAGCCGTGGCCGCGGGCGCTTACCCACTGCGTCGCCCCCCTAATGCGTGGTCGCCCGGGGCACCGGCGCCGCCGGGCCCGTGCTACTGGCTTGTCGCCAGTGGGACCCCCTTGGGCTGGCGCGGTGGCTGCCTAGCCTAGGGGTTGGGGCGTGGCGCTGTGCGCCACTACTGCCTTGGCGGGTGCAGTGTCCCGTCTGTGTGTGCGCGGCGCTCGCGGCCGGTTCGGGGGGGTTCGGGCCGGTACCTGGTGTTGTGTTTCCCCTTCTTCCCCCTTCCCGCCCCGCGTATCCCGCGTTGCGTGTGGCGGGCCGTCCCGTCCGGGTGTCCCTTACCCTCGCTCGCTGGTACGCCATTCCAGGTGGTCTGTGCGTTCCGCGCGCTCGGTCCGGTTGCCCTTCTGGTGGTCCCCGCGTGTCCTTTTCGTGTGTGTGCGCTCGCGCTCTCGCGGTGTCCGCTCCCCGCTGGGTGGTGTGGCGCGCGCATCTCGCGTGGTCCCGGCACTGGGCGCTGGTAGGGCCGTTCCATGTGGTCCGTGCCCCTCCGCGTGTCCTGCCCCGGTCCCGTGCTCCGTCTGGCGTGCTTGGGGGGGGGCGGTCCGGTCCCGGTTCCCCCCTACTTGGCTTGGGGTTGCGGGGGCGGCGGCTGGGCGTCCCCGGGGGGGTGCCCTCGCCCGCGGGAGTCTCTTACGTCGGCTATGAATCCTGCCCTGAGGGTGGGGCTGTGCGCCGTCCACGCGCAGTCCACGCGCCCGGGGTCGGGACTGGGGAGGGGGCTGGGTGGGGTGCGTTGGATCGCCGAATGACGTGCACTGGGGTAAGAGGCGGGCAGTAGCACCACCGGGTCGCCGACTGACTGTAGGGCGGGGGGTCGCTCTGCCTCTTTCCGTCCCTCTGCCTTCCCTGGGCAGGCAACAAAGCGGGCGTCACTGGCGTTGCGCTGTCCATGGGGGGCGTGGCCCCCCATACCACTCCGGTTCGTGTTCACCCAGCCTCTCCGGGTACGATCTGTGCGGCGTCCCGGTGCGCAGGCGTGGGCCCGTTTGTTCTTCGCGGCCCCCTTGTGGGCCGGCGGCCGGAGCGGGGGGGCGGGTCACACTCCGGCCCCCCTCTCGGGTGGGGGGGGTCCATTCCCCTTGCCACGGGGGGGGTGTCGCGCCGCGGCCTCCCCGCTCTCGTTCCGGGCGGCGGCCTGTGGTACCCCTTTCTGGCCCTCCCCTCCGGCGCGCCCGTGCGGTCGGGGCTGACGTGCCGCCCCGGGGCGGGGGGGGGTGAGGGGCGGCCCGTGGACCGTTCCCCTGGGGGCCCCGGCTGACCTGCAAATCCCCCCTCTTTCCCCTCGGAGTGGGCTGTGGTCACGGGAGGGTTATGTGGGGCGCGGCCTCCTTCGCGTTCCGTTGTACGCGTTGCTCCGGCACGCCGGTGTGGGTTCGTGGGGGCAGGTCCAGCCGCCGCTGCCCTTACCGTGTCGCCGTTCCTCCTGTGGGTGGGGGCGCCCCCCGGCCCTGGGGGGGCGGAGGGCCGCGCCTGTGGCTCCCCAGCTGGGGTGGGTGCGGGGGGGGGGGGGGGGCCACCCCGCTCGCTCTCGGGCCTGTGTGGGAGGGGGGGGGGGGGGGGAGTGGGGGGGGTCCTTCGGTTCCCCGGCGACGCCCCCTGTCGGCCAAAAAAGGGGGGGGGGGGGGAGGGCGGCTTGGCGGTCCCAGCCCCGGGGGCCAGCCATCGGCCAGGGGGGTCGCGCCCTTCCCCCGCCCCCCTCCACCGAGTGCCGGATCCTCACGCGGTCCCTCCCTGGGGCCCCTCACCTCCCGGCCGTTGCCGCGCGGCGCTGGCCGGCCGGGGGTGGCCGTGAGGGTCAGCGGTCTGTGGTTATCGGGTTGCGGGGCCGCTTTCCCTAGGTAGGCAACAAAGCGGGCGTCCCTTGGCGTCGTGCCGTCCATGGGGGGCGTGGCCACCCATACCATTCCGGTTCGCGCCCACCCGGCTTCTCTGGGCACGATCTGCGCGGCGTCCCGGTGCGCAGGCGCGGGCCCACTTGCTCTTCGCGGCCCCCATTGGAGCCGGCGGCTGGGGCGTCGGGGCGGGTCACACTCCGGCTCCCCTCTCGGGCGGGGGGGTCCGTCCCTTCAGCCTCGGGGGGTGGGGGCCGGGGCCCCTGCGGCCGGCGGGCCGGCGGGGGGGCGGGGGGGGGGGGGGGTGTCGCGCCGCGGCCTCCCTGCTCTCGTTCCAGGCGGCGGCCTGTGGTACTCCTTCCTGGCTCTCTCCGCGTCGCCGGTGCTCTCCCTTCCGGCGCGCGCTTGCGGTCGGGGCTGAAGTGCCGCCCCGTGGTGGGGGGGGTGAGGGGCGGCCCGTGGACCGCCCCCCTGGGGGCCTCATCTGACTTGACACCCTCCTTCCGTCACCTCGGAGCGGGCCGTGGTTACGGGAGGGTCATGTGGGGCGTGGCCTCCTTCCTGCTCCGTCGTGCGCGTTGGGGGGGGGCGGGGGCGGCATGGCGGCCCTGGTCCCGGGGGCCAGCCATCGGCCAAGGGGTCGCGCCCGTCATCCGCCCCCCCTATCGAGAGCTGGATGCCCGCGCAGGCCCTCGCCGGGGCCCTCACCTCCCCGGCCGTTGCCGCGCGGCGCCGGCCGGCCGGGGGTGGTTGATGGTTAGCGGTCAGTGGTTAGCAGGTTGCGGGGCAGCCGGTTCCTCCCCGCGCTTGGCGCCCCCGCACTCCCTCCCGCGGGTGGCGGCGCGTCCCCGCACGTCGTGCCGTACCGTGGGGGGGGCGTGGGTCAGGGGGCCCATCCCCCCCTCCCGTGCCCGCCGTCTGGGCCGTCACTTGCGCCGCCGCTTGTGTGGGGGTTGGGGCTGCGGCGGCGGCGGGTTGTGCCGGCGGTAGCGCCAGTGGGCGAGGGCGCTACGCAAAGCCCGGGGGAGCCAGTTGTTGGCGTCCGCATCCGTGATGCGGAGCACCGCTCCCCCCTCCAGGAAGGCCGGCCACGTCGGCTCCCTGTCGGGCCACGCCGCCCGGATCACTGACCTGAGGACCCTCTCGTGGTCCTCTGGTGCCGCCCACCCCCCCGGGGGTGCCTCTCGGTGTCCTCCGTCCCTCCGGAGGAGCACGGCATCGAAGGGCCGGTTCCGCGACCTCCTGGAGGTCCCCTGGTTGGCCCAGCACAACCACCCGTACACTTCCCCCACCAGGGGGAGGGTCTCCCCCCCCAGCGGGTCCGGGACTGCGCCCCAGTCCACGTTCCACGGCCGGCTCTCCTCCGCCCCCTGTGCCGGCCCCCCTCGCTGCTCCTGCACCTGCGGCGCCGGTGCCACGCCCCGTCCCCCCTCCGCCGAGGCCACCCGCGCCGGCTCCGCCCTCGGCGCGGGGGGGGCTTGCTGGTGCTGGTGTCGTGGGGGTTGGGGGGGGATGAGCTCGCCGGCGTCAGGGTCGATGTTGTAGAGGTGGTGGTGGTGGTGGTGGTGGTGGTGGTAGGTGTGGTGTGCCGGCATCTGTTGGATGCCGGGGGGGATGCACCTCACCGGCTGCACTTCCGGCTGCGGGGGTGCCCCGCCCTCTGCCCCCCTCCCCTCGCCCCGCCCTCCCCCCTGGGCTCCCGTGCCCCGTCCCTCCTGTCCCTTGGGGCCCTTGCCCTTGCCCTTGCCCTTGCCCTTGGGCCCCTTTCCGGTCCCGTGCCCATGTCGCGGGTCCCGCCTCTCGTCCCCCACACCCCGGCCCGCTCGCTCTCCCATCCCCCCTTGTCCAGCCCCCTGCGCCTGGGTACCCTGCCCGCGCCCCTGAACACCCTTCCCGTGCCCTGGCCCCTCCCCGGCCCCCTGCCCGAGTCGCGGGTCCCGCCTCTCGTCCACCACGCCCCGGCCCGCTCGCTCTCCCACCACCCCTCGCTCCGTCCCCTGCACCTGGGCCCCCTGCCCGCGCTCCCGCGCGCCCTTCCCGTGCCCTGACCCCTCCCCTGCCCCCTGCCTGTCACGCCGTCCGCCGCTCCCTTCCCCCTCGCCGCTGCGCCCTTCCTGGACCACTCGCCGGGCGTCCCGCTGCCTTTGCAGTTGCGGCAGCGTGACGCCCGGCGGCGAGCGCTCGCGCTTCGGGGGGCGGTCGTGCCGCTCCCGCCCCGGGGGGAAGGGCTTGGGGGGGTACGGCTTGGGGGGGCTGGTGTGGGTGTGGGCGGGGTTGGCGTGGGCGCTGTACTTCGCGCTCTCCCTGCCCACTGCTGCTGCTGCGGCGGCCGCCGGCGAGGCGTCCGCGGCCCGTGCGGGGTTCTTCCCCCGCTTGCGCGGCGTGCCGGGGGCCGCAGCCCCTCTCGCGCCCTCCGCACCCCCCTTCGCTGCCGCGGCGGCCGCCGACGAGGCGCCCGTGGCCGCGGTCGCAGACTCTCGCACATCCTTCTCGGTCTTCGCTGCTGCCGCGGCGGCCGTCGGCGAGGCGCCCACGGCCCGTGCAGGGTCCGTCGCAACCCCTCTTGCGCCCTGCCTGCTCTCCTGCGCAGCTGCGGCAGCCCTCGGCGACGCGTCCGGCTCCTGCGCCGGGGCTGCCCCCCTTGCCGGCGGTGTGCCGGGGGCCGCGGCCGGGGCCGCGGCGTGGCTCGCCGCGGTCTCCGCCTCCTGCGCGTCAGGGCGGGGCGGGGCGGCGGGGCTGGCCGCTTGGGCGGCGGGGGCGGCCGTCTCGGCTGGCCCAGGTTCCCGGGCCGGCGGCGGCGGTCCGACCACCGCCGCCTCCGCCAGCCTCCGCTCCTCGCGCTCCGCGAGGGTCTCCCCCGTCCACTCTGGGGAGGAGACGGGGGAGCGGGAGCGGGACCGGCGGTGGTGGCGGTCGTCCCGCCCGAGGGACCCATCGGAGTCTGCCATTACTGTCACTCTGGTAGGCATGCGTGGTGGCAGGCGCGCCCTTCCCACTACCTCCTGGTGCATCAGTGCCGTGCCGTGGGCAGTGCCGTGTGGTGCTCTGCGGGGGGGGGGGGGGGGAGGGGGTGGGGGGCCGGCTGTGGCGTCAGCCCCGCACGGCCGGGGGTCCGCGGCCATCCACCGGCATTGGGAGGGGAGGCGGGGGAGCCACGCGGCCCACGCGTCGCGCCACAGCTCCCAGTCTGGGACGGGGCTCAGGGCCCTGGGCCCCCGGGGGTCGTCGAGCGGTGCCGGGGGCAGTCGCACCAGATGGACCCCCGTAACGGCGGTGACCTCCTGTGTGCGCAGGAAGGTGTGTACTCCGTCCCGCGCCGCGGGCGCCGGGAGGGGGGGGCGGGGTACAGGTGTGGCCCCATAGAGGTGGGTGGGGGTGATCCCCAGGATCCGCCCCGAGCCCCCGCGGGACGCGACGACGAGGAGGAGGAGGGGGGTGCCAGGGCACTCTTGCCAGAGGACCTGCCCCCTGTGGTGGGCACCCCTGGTCCTGGAGAGGGGGGGGGACAGGTCTGGGTTAGCCCAGCCGCGGGGCGCGTGCGTCGCCGGTGGGAGGGCGGGGCACCAAGTGGGCTCCCTGGGGAACGCCTCGTAGACGACGGCGAACGGGGGGGTAGGCCCGGTGCCGTCATACACCGGGTTGGTCGGCCGGGGGCGGGTGGGCGCCTCGTCCGCGCCTTCCACGAATACCGTGATTTCGCCCACCTCCAGGTCCTCGTCCGGCGGGTGTAGAAGGTGGAGCGCCGCATCCAGCTCGGACACTCCCCCCGGGTACGTGGCCCGCGCCTGGTTCAGGTACGGGGCCGCGTCCCCGGGGTAGCGCGTCCTGAGGGCGTGCAGCAGGGCTGGGGCGCTACTGCGGAGGGACATGGCAGACCCCGCTCCCGTCAGCCGGAGGGCGTCCCCCATGGACAGGGGCCGGCCCGACCGATTGGACTCGCGCCACTCCATCCAGTGCCCGTAGAGGGCCGCTTCCGGGCTGATGAGCCCCGGCCGGACGGCGTTCACGATCCGGTGCATTGCCGGGAGCAACGTAGGGGCTTCCGCTCCGTTCAGGGCGCGGACGGCCGGGAGGGCGGTCTCGTTGAGGAAGGCCCTCGCACTGCCCTCCAGGTCGCACCGTGCGGCAGCGTGCGCTCCTTTTGCCTCCGCCACCGCGTCCGCCACCAGGCCCCGGACGGCCGCCTCCTGCGCTCTGCGGCGGGCCCTGGCGTGCCCCGGCCCATCCCCCCGTCGGCGTGGCATGGTGCTGCGGGCTCTGCAAAGGGGGGCGGCGGGTGGGGGTTAGGGGGCGAACACGTGCGACAGGTGCGCAATGGATGTGGGGTCCCGCAGGTGCACGTGGATCCATAGAAGGGCAGCGCCCGCGGGGCCCGCCTGTTCGTGTGAGGGGGTGTGTGCCCCCTCGATGCGCCGGCGCAAGGCCTCCTCCTCTGTGCGCCTGCGCGGACCTGCGGGAGGTTCGGGCCAGGGGCACGCGGCTACCTGGGTGCACCGCTCGCACCTGTTGGCGCCTGTCGCTGCTGCGGAGGACACCGTGTCACACTCTCCGCAGAGTCGGCAGGTGTGCGGGAGGTGGGAGGGCGGCGACCAAGGGTCGAGATGGCGGAGCCAGAGGTCGTCCCACCTCTGTCGGAGGGGGTCCCGGATCTCCAGCAAGCGGGCGCGGACGCGGCGCCGGTAGTCCTTGCCAAGCGTCTTCCGCTGGACCTCCTGCCACGTGTCGCCGGGGAGGATCCCGTGGTCGTGGAAGGCGGCGATGAGGTCGTCCCACGACGGGCGGGGGTGCCCCTGGGGGGGGCTCGCCATGTACACGTGGCGCCCGGTGAGGTGGGGCGTCAGCGCGTCCCATTGGCACCCGTTCGCGGTGTCCCTGTGGAGGAGGGCCAGTAGGGTGCCGTCCGCGACCGCTTCCCACCCCACTCGCAGCCCTTCGCAGCCGTCCAGTTCCTGGCGCAGCGCGGCTGCGATACCGGTGGGGAGCATGAGGAGTAAGGGCCCCTGGGTGTCGCCCAGCCGAGACAGGGCGTCGTCGTATACCGGTCCCCCCGCCTTGAAGTGCGCCACAGTGAGTTGGGCGGCCCCGTCCTCTGGGGGTTGCCACCGGACGGTGGCCGCAGCGTGTCCCCACGTGCGTATCTCCGTGGCCCGGAGCACGTTGGCGGTGTGAAGGACGATGCGGGGCGGGACGGGCGTCCTGACGAGTGAGGATACGTCCCCAGTCCATCCCGTTCGCGGCCCCGGGGCCGCCTGCAGCCATTCCCCTGTCGCCGCGTCCCACGGGTGGTCAGGTCCCGCCCCTCGGACCATGGTGGGTCTCGGCCGGGTGTCCGGCCCCCACCCCCGGAGCGGGATGGCGGCGTATCGTTGCGCAGGGGTCTCCGGGGCGCGCGTGGCGGCGCACCACCGGTCCCACTCCCGCGCCCACTCCTCTCCCACGATGCGCGCCTCCCATGCGGTCATGGAGCCGCGCCCGATGATCCACGGTGGGAAAAGGGCGTCTTGTAGGTGCTTCGAGAACCCCCCCGGCAGGTCCTGATACGGGTGGGGGCCCTCTTGGAGTGGGCACTCCAGAGTGCCATTCACAACACGGAGGGAGGCTACGAAGTCCTTGTCAGGGCGCGGGGGAGGGGGAGGGTGGTCGCCCTCCGCCGCAGTGAGCCACCGGTGCGCCCGGGCCGCCGCGCTTAGGGGGTCGTGGAGGAGTTGCTCCAGCCGGTGGTTGCGAAGCTCCCACGCGAAGTCCCCTAGCCGGAGCATGTGGTGGAGGAAGTCGTCCACCGAGGTCCCTCCCGGCGGGTCGTATCGGGTTATGGCGCGGAGCTGCGCCTCCGCGTCCTCGGGCACCAGTCCGGAGCAGAACACCTCCGTCCACGTGGCGCCTGCGGAGCGCCACGAGGCCACCCACAGGGCCTTGTCCCCAGGTGGGAGGTGGCGGGCCGCCTCGTGCACCGCCTGGCGGTAGTGGGGCCAGAGGAGCCGCGAGTGGGTGCAGCCCACAAGCATGTGCACCGGGGTCTCTTCCGGGCCGCCGCAGAAAAGGCACGGCTGCGGGACGATGGCGACGCCGGAGAGCCGCTCCTTCCGGACGCGGAGCCTGCGCTGCACCGGCGTGTGGACGTCTCGGGCCCGCAGCGCCCGGCGGTTGGTGGCCGCCGCGGTGAGGTCCCGGGCGTGGACGTAGGCCGTGGCGTGGGCCGCGCCCAGAGGTGTGTGTCCCCGGTGCGTCAGCGCATGGTCCGTCTGCGCCCGTTGTGCGACCTCGCCGAGCACCCGCATCGTGGGGGGCCGTAGATCGAGATGGCCGCGTGTGCGGTGTCCTGGGCCTCCGGCTCCTGTTCACCGGTGTGCCCGCTCGGTGTGTTGTGTTGCGTGTGCGGTGTCCTGGGCCTCCCGGCTCCTGTTCACCGGTGTGCCCGCTCGGTGTGTTGTGTTGCGTGTGCGGTGTCCTGGGCCTCCGGCTCCTGTTCACCGGTGTGCCCGCTCAATTTTTTCAACCTGTTCCTGAGCAGCAGGGTAGGGACGACGTCTCACTTGCGTTTTCTCAAACTCAGGTTTCAGTTTCAGGGCCATCTGGACCAGTTTTTTGCACTGCCGTGTCTTTCTTGGGGTACTTGATCCAGTCCAAGCCCCCCCTAAACCTTGGGAAGTTATGAAGACTAACACTAATCATTTTATTCACTCTTTTTGAAGTACCAGGTACATTTGTCAAAATAACTAGGGTTATAACCCGAGCCCCCCATGAAGCTCACCCCTACCACTCAAGTGAGCGGAGGTATCTTCCTTCGTGGAGGTAATACCGAAATGAAATAGGCACTTAATGCCTTGGGCCTTGTTGGTTAAGCCCAGTGGTCTCCCACCTCAGGACCCCTATACTCAATTGATTTACCTACTTATGGTTGGCCCACTTTTTAACTAATTCCGAACTCAGTTGCTTGGCCATGCTGGCCAAGCCATATCCTGTGTCTGGCCCAACCTACATGCCCCGGATTCCTAACCTACTTCATTGCATGTCAAAAGGTGCACATGAGGTGCTTGGGACTGTTTTTGAGGCCAGACTTATGTCGGTTTCCTTATAAAAATCATTTGGTTTGTTCATTTGTGCTTGAATCTTTGCACTTATTCATGCATTGTCTTTCTGCAGCCCTTCTGTGATACATTGGATTTCAAAACTATTCATTGATTCGATCCATATGGTGTTCATGCTCTACTTGCTGCTGTGGTCCTGCTTTCCAACTCCAAAACCTCCAGGATTTCATCAAAATCTTTAGGGCAGTAATTAAGGATAATATTTCCGGTAGCGGAGGCATCCCTTGAGTTCATTTCGAACTGACCCTTAACAAACTGAGCCCCATCGCGTGCGCTGCCGTCCTGAGCCAGAACGAAATAAAAAGGTTTGAGGTTTGAGGTTTGATTTTGCGGGTACTAGACGCCTTTCGGCCCCGGGGGGCCACCTGGTCGGGCCAGGTGATATCCTCCCCACCGGGTCCCAGTGGGGGACCCTCCAAGACGCACCTCCTGCCTGGTGGCGGAGTCCCCCGGGTTCACAGGGCTCGGAGCCCCATCCCTCCCTGGCTTCCCCGTTTCGCCACTCCCCGGTCAGTGCATCAATTCACAGCCGTGGCTGCGGGCGCTTACCCACTGCGTCACCCCCCTAATGTGTGGTCGCCCGGGGCGCCGGCGCCGCCGGGCCCGTGCTACTGGCTTGTCGCCAGTGGGACCCCCTTGGGCTGGCGCGGTGGCTGCCTAGCCTAGGGGTTGGGGCGTGGCGCAGTGCGCCACTACTGCCTTGGCGGGTGCAGTGCCCCGTCCGTGTGTGCGCGGCGCTCGCGGCCGGTTCAGGGAGCTCCGGCCGGTACCTGGTGTTGTGTCTCTCCCGTTTCCCCCCTCCCGCCCCGCGTGTCCCGCGCTGCGTGTGGCGGGCCGTCCCGTCCGGGTGTCTCTTACCCTCGCTCGCTGGTACGCCATTCCACGCGGTCTGTGCGTTCCGCGGGCTCGGTCCCGTTGCCCTTCTGGTAGTCCCCGCGTGCCCTTTGCGTGTGTGTGCGCTCGCGCTCCCGCGGCTTCCCCCCCCCCCGGTGGGTGGTGTGGCGTGCGCACCTCGCGCGGTCCCGGCACTGGGCGCTGGTAGGGCCGTTCCACGTGGTCTGTCCCCCTCCGCGTGTCCTGCCCCGGTCCCTTGCTCCGTCTGGCGTGCTTGGGGGGGGGCGGTCCGGTCCCGGTTCCCCCCTACCTGGCTTGGGGTTGTGCGCCCCCCGCGGGGTGGGTCAGTGGCGTTTGTGTGCCGGGGGGCGGGTTGGGGGGGGGGGGGCCTGTGCGCCGTGCCCCCCGTTTGTGCGGCCGGGGGGGGCAGTAGGGCGGGGGGTCGCTCTGCCTCGTTCCGTCCCTCTGCCTTCCCTGGGCAGGCAACAAAGCGGGTGTCATGGCGTCGTTCTGGTCATGGGGGGCGTGGCCCCCATACCGCTCCGGTTCGTGCTCGCCCGCCTTCTCTGGGCGCGAACTGTGCGGCGTCCTGGCGCGTTGGCGCGGGCTCGCTTGTTCCCCGCGATTCCTGTGGGAGCCGGCGGCTGGGGCGGGGGGCGGGCCGTGCTCCGGCTCCTCTCTCGGGCGGGGGGAGGGGGGACCATCCCCCCTGCCTCGGGGGGTGGGGGCCGGCGCCTCCGCGGCTTACGGGCCGGTGGGGGGGTGGGGGGGGGGGGTCGGGCTGCGGCCTCCCTGCTCCCCCTCTAGGGGGCGGCCCGCGGTTCCGTACCCTGGCCCCCCTCTCGTCATCAGCGCACTCCCCCCCGGCGTGCGCGTTTGGTCGGGGTCGCGGGGCCGCCCCGGGGGGGGGGGGGGGTGAGGGGCGGCCCGTGGACCGCTCCCCCGGGGGCCCCTTCAGACACGAACCCTCCCTCTGCCCTCCCCGAGTGGGCAATGGCCATGGGGGGGGTCATGACGGGCGCAGCCCCCATACTGTTCTGGTGCGCCGCCATGTGCCACCCCCAGGCTGTGGGCCCGTCGGCCGCGACCCCCGCGGGAGCAGGCGGCTGGGGGCGCTGGGGCGCGCGGTGTGCAGGCCCAGCCGCATCCCCCCCCCCACCGCGTCGCGGTCCCTTCTGGGGGAGAGGGGGCGTCCCCTCAGCTCCGGGGGGGCGGAGGGTCGCTCCTGTGGCCCTCAAGCTGGGGGGGGGAGCGGGGGTGGGGGGGGTGGGGGGGCCGCTCCTCCGCTCCCCGCCCCCCCGCCCTGTCGGGCGTCGGCCTGCCATCCGTTGACTCCGGCGCGCCCCCCCGTGGGGGTTGCCGGGCGGCCGTGGGCGTCGGGCGCGGCCCGGTCGGCCGCCAATGGGTCAGTGCGGCGGGGGGGGGAGGGAGGGGGGGGGAACCCCCCCGCCCTGGTTCGCGCCCCCGCCTTCCCCAGGCTGGCCTCTGAAGGGGCCGCTCCGTTTGCGCCGTTCTGGGCGCCGCTGGTCCGCCGTCGGTCGGCAGTGGGCAGGGCGGGAGCGTGCAGGCGGTTAACCGGGGGCGCTTGCCGCGGCCGCTTGCCCCCTCACCCCGGGTGCAGCGGCCTCTTCGGGGAATGTGCGGGGCCGCCATCCCTTCGGTCTGCCTCCGTCCGCTCTTGGGCCTGAGGGGGAGGGGGGGGGAGTGGGCAGGGGCCTCTGATCCCCTGGCGCCGCCCCCTGACGGCCCAGGGGGGGGGGCCTGGCGGTGCCGGCCCAGGGGGCCAGCCGTCGGCTGGGGGGTTGCACTCTTCCCCCGCCCCCCTCTACCTAGAGCCGGACCCTCGTGCAGGCCCTCGCTGGGGTCCCTTGTCCCCCCCGCCGTTGCCGCGCGGCGCTGGCCAGCCGGGGGCGGCCGTGAGGGTTAGCGGTCAGCGGTTAGCGGGCTGCTGGGCAGTAGGTTCCCCCCCGCGCTCGTTGTCTCCGCCCTCCCTCCCGCGGGAGGTGGCGCGCGCTCCTCCGTCACGCCCCATCGTGGGGGGGGCGTGGGTCCGGGGGCCCAGCTCCCCCCCCCACTCTCTCGCATCCGCCTTCTGGGCCATCACCTGCGCCGCCGCTTGTGTGGGGGCTGGGGCTGTGGCGGTGGCGGGTTGCGCCGGCGGTAGCGCCAGTGGGTGAGGGCGTTGCGCAAGGCCCGGGGGAGCCAGTTGTTGGCGTCCGCATCCGTGATGCGGAGCACCGCCCCCCCTTCCAGGAAGGCCGGCCACGTCGGCCCCCTGTCGGGCCAAGCCGCGCGGATCACTGACCTGAGGACCCTCTCGTGGTCCTCTGGGGCTGCCCACCCCCCCGGGGGTACCTCCTGGTTTCCTCCGTCCCTCCGGAGGAGCACGGCATCGAAAG
Organism: Eutreptiella sp. 'Long Island Sound 2002'; assembly: GCA_964036045.1. NCBI lineage: Eukaryota > Euglenozoa > Euglenophyceae > Eutreptiales > Eutreptiaceae > Eutreptiella > Eutreptiella sp. 'Long Island Sound 2002'. The sequence continues at coordinate 134,191,366 of OZ038383.1, forward strand.
GCCGGTTCCTCATCCCCCTGGTGGTCCCCTGGTTGGCCCAGCTCAACAAGCCGTACACCTCCACCACCAGGGGGAGGGCCTCATCCCCCAGAGGGTGCGGGACCGTGCCCCAGTCCCGGTGCGAGGGCCGGGCCCCCCCTGCCCCTCGCGCCGGCTCCCCCTGCGGCCCCTGTGCCTGCGGCGCCAGCGCCGCGCCCCGCCCCCCCCCCGCCGAGGCCATCCGCGCCGGCTCCGCTCTCGGTGCGGGGGGGACTGGCTGGTGCTGGGGTCTTGGGGGTTGGGGGGGGATGAGTTCTCCGGCGTCGGGGTCGATGTTGTAGAGGTGGGCGTGGTGGGGGTGGTGGTGGTGGGTATGGTGCGCCGGCATCTGTTGGATGCCGGGGAAGATGCACCTCACCGGCTGCACGTCCGGCCGCGGGGGCGCCCCGCCCCCCGCCCCCCTCCCTTCGACCCGCCTTCCCGCCCGGGCTCCCATGCCCCGTCCTGCCTGTCCCTGGGGGCCCGTGGCGCCCTTGCCCTTGCCCTTGGGCCCCCTTCCGGCCCCCACGCCTCTGTCCCCCTGCCCGTGCCGTGGGTCCCGCCCCCTGTCACCCGCGCCCTGGCCTGCACTGCCGGCGCCCGTGCCCGTCCGGTAGCGTGCCCTTGCCCTTGGCTGCGCTCGCGCTCGCCCACCGTCCCTCGCTCCGCTCCATGCACCTGGGCGCCCTGCCCGCGCCCCTGCGCGCCCTTCCCGTGTTCTGGCTCCTTCCCGGCTCCCTGCCCTGTGTCGCGCCGTCCGCTGCCCGCGCTCTGTCCCCCTCCGCTGCTGCTGGCCTCGGTGCCCCGTCCGTGTTTGCGCCCTTGCTCCTTGCCGCGTGTGCCCTGGCCCGCTCCCTTCGCGTGCCCCTGGGCACTTCCCCTGTCGCCTCCTGTCCCCCGCTCCGCGCTCCCGTGGCTGGCACGCAGCTCTGCCTGCGCGCCGTCTCCTCCTTCCTGGATCACGCGCCGGGCGTCCCGCTGCCTTTGCAGCTGAACAGGATGACGCCCGGCGGCGAGCGCTCGGGCGCTCGGGCGTGGACGTGCCGCGTCCGCCCCGGGGGGAAGACCTTGGGGGGAAAAAGCTTGGGGGGGCTTGTGTGGGTGCGGGTGGGGTTGGCGTGGGCGCGGTACTTCGCGCCCTCCCTGCCCAGTGCTGCTGCTGCGGCAGCCGCCGGCAGACCGCCCGTGGCCCGTGCAGGGTCCGTCCCCCGCTTTCGTGGCGTGCTGGGGGCCGCGGCGTGGCCGGCCGAGGCGGTGGCGCGGCTCGCTGTGGCCGCGGTCGCATCCCCTCGCGCACTCTCCCTGCTCCCCTCTGCGGCTGCGGCAGCCCTCGGCGATGCGCCCGGTTCCTGCGCCCCACGAGAAATCAACTCTTGTGCAAGAGGCCTGCGCCTCAGTATATACAAAATTTTGTTCAGCATTTCTTGGAAGAGTGCCGAGGCATAAGCGACCCCAAGAGGCATGATCTTCCATTCAAATACACGACCCTGAGGGGTTATAAACGCCAGCAGTTCCTGAGCTGCGGCGGTTAGGTCAACCTGCCAGAAACCACTGCGTTTGTCTATTTTGGTTTTATACCTGCATTTGGCAATACGTCCAAGGGTGTTTTCCACGTTGGGAATACTCCCCGATTGGTTCCCGGAGTTCTTATTGACCTAACCATAGTCAACAACCAGTCGCAGAGCAGTCGATCCAGGTTTAGCAACCAGGAAAGAAGGACTGCAGTGATGGGGGTAGTCCCCCTTCTTGTATTCCTCTACGAGGCCAGCATCAATACATTCCTGTATCTGGCGCTCAATTTTTTCAACCTGTTCCTGAGCAGCAGGGTAGGGACGACGTCTCACTTGCGTTTTCTCAAACTCAGGTTTCAGTTTCAGGGCCATCTGGACCAGTTTTTTGCACTGCCGTGTCTTTCTTGGGGTACTTGATCCAGTCCAAGCCCCCCCTAAACCTTGGGAAGTTATGAAGACTAACACTAATCTTTTTATTCACTCTTTTTGAAGTACCAGGTACATTTGTCAAAATAACTAGGGTTATAACCCGAGCCCCCCCATGAAGCTCACCCCTACCACTCAAGTGAGCGGAGGTATCTTCCTTCATGGAGGTAATACCGAAATGAAATAGGCACTTAATGCCTTGGGCCTTGTTGGTTAAGCCTAGTGGTCTCCCACCTCAGGACCCCTATACTCAATTGTTTTACCTACTTATGGTGGGCCTACTTTTTAAATAATTCTGAACTCCGTTGCTTGGCCATGCTGGCCAAGCCATATCCTGTGTCTGGCCCAATCTACATGCCCCAGATTCCTAACCTACTTCATTGCATGTCAAAAGGTGCACATGAGGTGCTTGAGACTGTTTTTGAGGCCAGACTTATGTCGGCTTCCTTATAAAAATCATTTGGTTTGTTCATTTGTGCTTGAATCTTTGTACTTATTCATGCATTGTCTCTCTGCAGCCCTTCTATGATACATTGGATTTCAAAACTATTCATTGATTCGATCCATATGGTGTTCATGCTCTACTTGCTGCTGTGGTCCTGCTTTCCAACTCCAAAACCTCCAGGATTTCATCAAAATCTTTAGGGCAGTAATTAAGGATAATATTTCCGGTAGCGGAGGCATCCCTTGAGTTCCTTTGGACCTGACCCTTAACAAACGGAGCCCCATCGCGTGCGCTGCCGTCCTGAGCCAGAACGAAATAAAAAGATAAGTAAAACATGACGAAAAAACTTTCTAGATAGCTGAAAATAAAGCTAATTAGCATAAAAAACGGCTAGGCGAAAAGGCGCACTGCGAAACGCGTTAAAACGCGACGAGAAATTTTTCGGCCTCAAATAGGTGAATAGTTAACGCCGTAAGCACCCTAACTAACGTACAAGTAGAGGTTTGAGGTTTGAGGTTTGATTTTGCGGGTACTAGACGCCTTTCGCCCCGGGGGGCCACCTGGTCGGGCCAGGTGATATCCTCCCCACCGGGTCCTAGTGGGGGGCCCTCCAAGACGCACCTCCTGCCTGGTGGCGGAGTCCCCCGGGTTCACAGGGCTCCCCGGCTTCCCCTTTTCGCCAGTCCCCGGTCTGTGCATCAATTCGCAGCCGTGGCTGCGGGCGCTTACCCACTGCGTCGCCCCCCTAATGCGTGGTCGCCCGGGAAGCCGGCGCTGCCGGGCCCGTGCTACTGGCTTGTCGCCAGTGGGACCCCCTTGGGCTGGCGCGGTGGCTGCCTAGCCTAGGGGTTGGGGCGTGGCGCAGTGCGCCACTACTGCCTTGGCGGGTGCAGTGCCCCGTCCGTGTGTGCGCGGCGCTCGCGGCCGGTTCAGGGAGCTCCGGCCGGTACCTGGTGTTGTGTCTCTCCCGTTTCCCCCCTCCCGCCCCGCGTGTCCCGCGCTGTGTGTGGCGGGCCGTCCCGTCCGGGTGTCCCTTACCCTCGGTCGCTGGTACGCCATTCCACGCAGTCTGTGCGTTCCGCGAGCTCGGTCCGGCTGCCCTTCTAGTAGTACCCACGTGCCCTTTGTGTGTGTGTGCGCTCGCGCTCCCGCGGCGTCCGCTTCCCCCCCCCCCCCCTGGGTTGTGCGGCGTGCGCACCTCGCGCGGTCTCGGTGCTGGGCGCTGGTAGGGCCGTTCCACGCGGTCCGTCCCCCTCCGCGTGTCCTGCCCCGGTCCCTTGCACTGTCTGGCGTGCTTGGGGGGGGGGCGGCCCGGTCCCGGTTCCCCCCTACCTGGCTTGGGGTTGTGCGCCTGCCGCGGGGTGGGTCTGCGCATCCGGGGCGTTCCTGTGCCGGGGGGTGGGGTGGGGGGCGGGGGGGCGGCCCGTGCGCCGCGCCCCCCGTTTGTGCGGCCGGGGGGGCCAGTGGGGCGGGGGGTCGCTCTGCCTCGTTCCGTCCCTCTGCCTTCCCTGGGCAGGCAACAAAGCAGGTGTCACTGGCATCGTTCTGGTCATGGAGGGCGTGGCCCCCATACCGCTCCGGTTCGTGCTCGCCTGCCTTCTCTGGGCGCAGTCTGTGCGGCGTCCTGGCGCATTGGCGCGGGTTCGCTTGCTCCCCGCGGTTCCTGTTGGAGCCGGCGGCTGGGGCGGGGGGGCGGGCCATGCTCCGGCCCCTCTCACGGGCGCCGCGGTCTCGCCGGGGGGAGGGGGGATCATCCCCTCTGCCTCGGGGGGGTGAGGGCCGGCGCCTCCGCGGCTTGCGGGCCGGCCGGGGGGGTGGGGGGGGGCCCGCGCTTCCCTACCCTGCCCCCCCTCTCATCGTCGGTGCATTCCCCCGCGGCATGCGCGTGCGGTCAGGGTCGCGGGGCCGCCCCGTGCACCGGGTGCGGCCTGCCTGGCGGGGGGGGGGGGGGGGAGGAGCGGCCCGTGGCCCGCTCCCCCGGGGGCCCCTTCAGACCCGAGACCTCCCTCCGCCCTCTCCGAGTGAGCAACATTGTGGGTGTCACTGGCGATGCTCTGGTCATGGGGGGCGCGGCCCCCATACTGTTCTGGTGCGCCGCCGCGTGCCGCCCCCGGGCGTGGTCCACGCGCCGCTCCGGCGCGCTGGTGCGGGCTCGCCCATCGGCCGCGACCCCCGGGGGAGCAGGCGGCTGGGGGTGCTGGGGCGCGCGGTGTGTAGGTCCAGCTGCGCCCCCCCCCCCACCGCGTCGCGGTCCCTTCTTGGGGAGGGGGGGCGTCCCCTCAGCTCCGCGGGGTGGGGGGTCGGCGCTCCTGCGGCCCTCAAGCCGGGGGGGGGCGGGGGGGGGGGGAGGGTGGGCCGCTCCGCCGCCCCCCGCCCCCCCGCCCCGTCGGGTGTCGGCGTGCCATCCTTCGTCTCCGGCGCGTCCCCCCCGGGGTATACTGGTGCTTTCGGGGTTGCCGGGCGGCCTTGGGCGTCGGGCGCGGCCTGGTCGGCCGCCAATGGGTCAGTGCGGCGGGGGGGGAGGAGGGAGGGAGGGAGTGATCTCCTCGCCCTGGTTCGCGCCCCTGCCTTCCCCAGGCCGGCCTCTGAAGGGGCCGCTCCGTTTGCGCCGTCCTGGGCGCCGCCGGTCCGCCGTCGGTCGGTAGCGGGTAGGGCGGGAGCGTGCGGGCGGTTCACCGGGGGCGCTTGCCGCGGACGTGGTGCCCCCCCCCCCCAGGCGCAGCGGCCTCCCCGGGGGGGTGCGGGGCCGCTTTCTCTCCGGTCCGCCTCCGTCCCCTCTGGGGCCTGAGGGGGGGGGGGGAGGGGGGGGGGCCTCTGGTCCCCTGGCGTCGCCCCCCGACGGCCGCGGGGCGGCGGCCTGGTGGTTCCCGGCCCGGGGGGTCGCACTCTTCCCCCGCCCGTCTCTACCTTGCGAGAGCCGGACCCTCGTGCAGGCCCTCGCTGGGGTCCTCTGCTCCCCCTGCCGTCGTCGCGCGGCGCTGGCTGGTTGGGGGCGGCCGTGAGGGTCAGCGGTCAGCGGTTAGTGGGCTGCGGGGCAGTGGGTTCCCCCCCGCGCTCGTTGTCTCCGCCCTCCCTCCCACGGGAGGTGGCGCGCGCCCCTCCGTCACGCCGTATTGTGGGGGGGGCGTGGGTCGGGTGGCCCGGCTCCGCCGGGGGGGGCGTCCCACGGCACTGCCCCCCCCCCACTCTCTCGCGGCCGTCATCTGGGCCATCACCTGCGCCGCCGCTTGTGTGGGGGCTGGGGCTGTGGCGGTGGCGGGTTACGCCGGCGGTAGCGCCAGTGGGTGAGGGCGTTGCGCAAGGCCCGGGGGAGCCAGCCGCTGGCGTCCGCATCCGTGATGCGGAGCACCGCCCCCCCCTCCAGGAAGGCCGGCCATGTCGGCTCTCATTCGCGCCACGCCGCCCGGATCACTGACCTGAGGACCCTCTCGTGGTCCTCTGGGGCTGCCCACCCCCCCGGGGGTACCTCCCGGTTTCCTCCGTCCCTCCGGAGGAGCACGGCATTGAAAGGCCGGTTCCTCATCCCCCTGGTGGTCCCCGAGCTGGCCCAGCCCAACCACCCGTACACCTCCACCACCAGGGGGAGGGCCTCATCCCCCAGAGGGTCCGGGACCGTGCCCCAGTCCCGGTCCCAGGGCCGGGCCCCCCCTGCCCCTCGCACCGGCTCCCCCTGCGGCCCCTGTGCCTGCGGCGCCGGCGCCGCGTCCCGCCCCCCCCCCCGCCGAGGCCATCTGCGCCGGCTCCGCTCTCGGCGCGGGGGGGGGCTGGCTGGTGCTGGGGTCGTGGGGGTTGGGGGGGGATGAGTTCTCCGGCGTCGGGGTCGATGTTGTAGAGGTGGGCGTGGTGGTGGTGGTGGTGGTGGGTGTGGTGCGCCGGCATTTGTTGGATGCCGGGAGGGATGCATCGCACCGGCTGCACGTCCGGCTGCGGGGGCGCCCCGCCCCCCGCCCCCCTCCCTTCGTTCCGCCCTCCCCACCGGGCTCCCATGCCCCGTCCTGCCTGTCCCTTGGGGCCCACGGCGCCCTTGCCCTTGCCCTTGGGTCCCTTGCCGGCCCCCACGCCTCTGTCCCCCTGTACGAGTAGAATGCCGTGCCCCGTGCCCGCTAACACGCCGTATACGTAGAGAAAAACGCTCCGCGAGCAATGCGTAAAAACCGAAAAATATTTTCTAAGACGCTACGCCCCTGAACTCGTGCCCTCTCGCTTTATTTTTTGCTCCATGTACCTCCCCTTCCCTTCTCCACCCCACCCCCGCCGTTTTTGCCCTCCATCTCGCTGCAGGGGAACCAAGTCAAGACGAACTCAAGCAAGGACAAGGCCATCAACTCAAGGGACGACAAACAAGGCGACAGCGACGAACGAAGAGACCAGATTCTTCAACGACGTGAACAACCGACACAGAGAGGGACGCGGGGTAACACAGGGTGATAATTGATGTTTTTTGTGCGTGCCGGCAGGGAGGGAAAGGGCACCACAGCACACAAACGCCACCACCGGGGAAAAAGCAGCACAGACAACCAACAGCACAACACAGCACAGCACGGCACCGCACGACAGGCCACAGGAGGGCAAAGCAAGCACAAACAGCACCGCAAAACGGCAGCAGAGCACGACAGCACAGCACCACGCGACAGCACAGCGCCACAGCACACGGCACAGGGAAGCCGGGCACCACAGCCAGCACAGCAAGGCACAGCAACGCACAGAGCGGAGAAGACAGGGAACACACAGCACGAGGGAAAGAGCACCACAGCACTCAGACACCACCACCGGGCAAAAAACAGCACAGCCAAGCAACAGCACAACACAGCACAGCATGACAGGCCACTGGAGGGCAAAGCAAACACCCACAGCACCACAAAACGACAGCAGAGCACAACAGCACAGCACTACGCGACAGCACAGCACCACAGAACACGACACAGGGAAGCAGGGCACCACAGCAAACCACACCAACCGCAGGGAAGCAGACCACACGGCCAGACAGGGACACCGACACCGAAACACGCCACCAGCAGAGAACCACGGGCCACCAGACCCAGCACCGCACCACAGCACACCAAAGGAAATAGCACAACACACAGCAGCGCACCACAGCACCAGGCGCCAGCAACAGCACGCACCACACGAACAGCACAACGCAAGCGCACCAGCACAGCGAAGCACAGCACCGCACAGAGCGGAGAGGACAGGGAACGCACAGCACAGTACCCCAGGACACACACAGCACAAAGCAGAGCGGCGAACAACAGCGCGCACCACCCAGACCACGACAAAACACACACAGCACAGAGCAAACAGCGCGGGGGAACACCGCAAAACCCAGCGCCGCAAAGTACAGGGCGCCAGGGCGACGGGCAGCGCCAGAGGGCACGGCACAACAAGCAGCGGCACCCAACAAGCGCAACAAAACAACACAGCACACAACAGCACAACACCGGGCGGCACAACGCGCAGCAGCGCGGTGCAGAAACCGCACCCAGGGACTCACAGCACAGCACAGCACACGGCACACAGCACCGAGCGGCAGCGACGAAAACCGCGAGACACAAAAGGGGGGGGGGGGCAGCAACCACAAGGGAGCAGCCAACGTCCAGGCGAGAAGCAAGAAAGAGGCAAGAGCGCACGGAGAGCCGAGAAACGGGAGGCCAACAAAGCAAACAACGCACAGCACCGAGGCCCAGGGCACCCGGGGCCGGAAACCAGAGAAAGCCGGAGAAAACTGAGCAAGCACGCACTGCTTTGGCACTGTGTGCAGTATAGGGTAGTGTTTATACATTTCAGTCAGTGTGCAGCTTGGTATAGCTGAAAAGATTTAGACACTTATTAATGATCTAACTCAGATCCGATGCAGTGCTGAGTCCATCATGCTCTGTATCAGCCCTGTGCTAGGTGCAGTGCTAGGTGTAACGCTTTCTGAGTGTCTATTTTGTGCAGTGCTGAGGTCCATCATATCTCTTGTCAGCCCTGTGCGTGGTGCCTCAGCACCCTGCACAAGGCTTGTGAGGGGATTGTAATGGAACTCAGCACGTGCGCGCAGATCGCGATCATTTAGTGAACGCGCGTGCGTGCATATGTAAAGCACAGTGCAATGCAATTCAATTATTAAACTATTGTATCAAATTCATTTTGTGTACTGTGCAGAACACTGGGATGAAACTATGTAGTGATTTATGAGATCAATCACGTGCTGCGCCATTGCCGGATTCGCATTTGGATTTCGAAATCACTAAGGAGATCACGGGGAAAATAGCACTCAAAAGAGAAGATCTCCAAGATCATTACAGGGCGCACAACGCAGGAAAAAAAAAAGAACAGAGCACCGAGCGGCAGCGACGAAAACCGCGAGACACAAAAGCGGGGGGGGGGGGGGGCAGCAACCACCAGGGAGCAGCCAACGGCCAGGCGGGACACACAAACAAGGCGAGAGCGCACGGAGAGCCGGGCAGCGGGAGGCCCACAAAACAAACAAAACACAGCGCCAAGGCCCAGGCCGGCCGGGGCCGGAAACCAGAGCAAGCCGGAGACAACGGGGGCGCACACAGGAAGAGGAAAAAAAAAACAAGGCACCGAGCGGCAGGGACGAAAACCGCGAGACACAAAAGGGGAGGGGGGGGGGGGGGCAGCAACCAGCAGGAAGCAGCCAACGGCCAAGCGGGAGACACAAAACAGGCGAGAAGATCCGAGAAGCGGAAGGCAAAAAAAAAAAGCAAAGCACAGCGCCAAGGCCCAGGGCACCCGGGGCCGGAGACCCAGAGGAAGCCAGAGACAACGGGGGCGCAGACAGGAGGGGAAAAAAAAAACAAAGAAAAACCAAATACAAGGCACCGAGCGGCGGCAACAAAAACCGCGAGACACAAAACGGGGGGGGGCAACCACCAGAGAGCAGCCAACGGCCAGGCGGGCAACACAAAAGAGGCGAGAGCGCGCGGAGAGCGGAGAAGCGCAAGGCCAACAAAACAAACAACACACAGCGCCAAGACTCAGGGCAACCGGGGCCGGAAACCACCAAAGAAAGCAAGAGACAAAGGGGGCGCGCGGAAAACAACAACAGAGAAAAGAAAAAGAAAAAAAAAGGAAAAGGGGGGGGGGAGAGGGCAAACAAAGGACCAAGAAAGGGGCAACCCCAGCCCGGAGGGGGCCAAGCAAAGCAGAAAGACAAAGCGGCCAAAGGAAAAGGTGAGGCGCACCAGAACGCGCCCGGGAGGCCGGCCCGCCCGACCCGGCCAGGACGGACGAGCACACGCACACACGCACAGGACCCGGGCGTGGCATCCTCCGACCCGCAAGGGGAGGTGTCGGCGTCCACACGAAACAGCCCCGGTGCACCGGCCCAGTCCCCCGTCGAAAGACGGACGGTACGGGAAACCGGACGCATCAGTGACTGGCTCCACACACACCAACCACCGCAGCGCACGCAGCCCAAGACCGACGCCGGAGGGACCCGCCAGGGACAACCCCATCGCTGGGCCCCGAACAGGGACGACGCGGAGCGAGCCCAGCGCCCCTGCCTTGGCGGGCACCGGCGGCAGGCACAATGAGCCTGGTTCTCGGCCGGCCTCCGCGTGCCCCGCGCAGCCACCCAGTAAAGCCGGGGGCGCAAGCTCCCGGGGTGGGGGAAGGCACCACGGCGTCGGGAAAGCCGACCAGAGCACCGAGAGGGACCAGACTGGACGAGGCGCGGCGCACCACGCGGGGCCACGAGGCCCGCCAGAGAGGCACGCCGCCGGCCACAACCAAGGAACACGGACAGGTGCCAAGCAACAACGGCCGCCGGGTGCCGCAGACCCGGAGAGCGCGCACAACGCGCAAGGAACCAAGGCACAGGAACAGGTGCCAAGCGACACCAGCCGCCGTCCGGATGGACGTGTGCGCGCCCGGAGGGTACCCAGCCCCTGCCGGCTTCGAACAGCCGCTGTCCGGATGGACGAGTGCACGCCCGGCAGCGTACCCAGCCCCTGCCGGCTACGAACGGCCGCCATCCGGATGGATGAGTGCGCGCCCGGAGGGTACCCAGCCCCTGCCGGCTACGAACAGCCGCCGTCCGGATGGACGAGCGAGCGCCCCGCAGGGACGCCCAGCACACGCAACACCGCACGCGCAACCCAAAGCACAGCACACAGAGCGAGCACACCGGTGAACAAGAGCCAAGCGGCCCAGTACACCGTACATGCAACACAACCCACCGAGCGGGCACACCGGTGAACGGGAGCCAAGTGACCCAGGACATCGCACGCGCAACACAACCCACCGAGCGGGCGCACCGGTGAACAGGAGCCACGTGGCCCAGGACACCGCACACGCAAAGCAACACACCGAGCGGGCACACCGGTGAACAGGAGCCAAGAGGCCCAGGACACCGCACAAGCAAGGCAAAGGACGGAGCGGGCACACCGGTGAACAGGAGCCAAGTAACCCAGGACACCCCACACGCAAAACAACACACCGAGAGGGCACACCGGTGAACAGGAGCCAGGTGGCCCAGTACACTGCACACGCAACACAACACAGCCAACGGGCACACCGGTGAACAGGAGCCATGTGGCCCAGGACACCGCACAACCAAAGCAAAGGATGGAGCAGGCGCACCAGTGAACAGGAGCCAAGTTGCCCAGGACACCGCACATGCAACACAACACACCGAGCGGGAACACAGGTGAACAGGAGCCAAGTGGCCCAGGACACCGCACGCACAACACAACACACTGAGTGGGCACACCGGTGAACGGCAGCCAAGTGGCCCAGGACACGGCACACACAAAGCAACGCACTGAGCGGGCACACCGGTGAACAGGAGCCACGTGGCCCGGGACAGTGCACAAGCAAAGCAAAAGACGGAACGGGCACATCGGTGAACAGGAGCCAAGTGGCCCAGTACACTGCACACGCAACACAACACAGCCAACGGGCACACCGGTGAACGGGAGCCAAGTGGCCCAGGACACCGCACACGCAACACAAGACACCAAGCGGGCGCACCAGTGAACAGGAGCCAAGTGGCCCAGGACATCGCACATGCAACACAACACACCGAGCGGGAACACAGGTGAACAGGAGCCAAGTGGCCCAGGACACCGCATGCACAACACAACACACTGAGTGGGCACACCGGTGAACGGCAGCCAAGTGGCCCAGGACACCGCACACACAAAGCAACGCACTGAGCGGGCACACCGGTGAACAGGAGCCACGTGGCCCGGGACAGTGCACAAGCAAAGCAAAGGACGGAACGGGCACACCGGTGAACAGGAGCCAAGTGGCCCAGTACACTGCACACGCAACACAACACAGCCAACGGGCACACCGATGAACGGGAGCCAAGTGGCCCAGGACACCGCACATGCAACACAAGACACCAAGCGGGCGCACCAGTGAACAGGAGCCAAGTGGCCCAGGACATCGCACACGCAACACAACACACCCAACGGGCACACCGGTGAAAGGGAGCCAAGTGGCACAGGACACCGCACACGCAACACAACACACCGAGTGGGCGCACCGGTGAACAGGAGCGAAGTGGCCCAGGACACCGCAAACGTAACACAACATACCACGCGGGCGCACCGGTGAACAGGAGCCAAGTGGCCCAGGACACCACACACGCAACACAACACACCGAGCGGGCACACCGGTGAACAGGAGCCGGAGGCCCAGGACACCGCACACGCAACACAGCCCACCGAGCGGGCACACCGGTGAACAGGAGCCAAGTGGCCCTGGACACCGCACACGCACCACAACACACCGAGCGCGCGCACCGGTGAACAGGAGCCAAGTAGCCCAGGACACCGCACACGCAACACAACACACCGGGCGGGCGCACCGGTGAACAGGAGTCAAGTGGCCCAGGACACCGCAGACACAACACAACCACGCGGGCACACGGGTGAACAGGAGCCACGTGGCCCAGGACACCGCACACACGTAGGGCGGCCGAGGGACAGGAAAGAACCAACACCCCATTGGTCGGACGCACTGGGGCGACCCAGCCGACCCACCGGGCCAGTGGCAGGAGCGGTACTCCAAGGCCACTGGTCCGAGCCCAGCCAGGCTGCATCGGGGACCATGGCAAACGTCACCCGGAGCCATGGAAGCAACCGGTGACAGGCGAGCCGGTACACAGTCCAGGAGGGGGTCGCCTGCCAAGCAGAGTGGCCCCGCAACTCAAGCCACAAGGGTGAGGCGGTCGTACCGTAGACAAGCGGGAGCAATACCCCTTGTGGTGAGAGATACTCCACACGGCTGGGCGGCCCCCAGAGCTGCCGCCGAAAGGGAGGGGCATGTGGCCCTACCCATGGACACATGTGGGGACACCCTCCCACCTGGGACACATGGACCGGATGGCCGCGACAATGCCTTCCCAAGCACATGCGGGAGCGGCTCAAGAGGCACCTGACATAGGGCAGTGAGAGGGACAGGACGTCCCCTTGGTAGGACCTTCTTCCTGCATTGTCAAAGGAGGCATCCGGACCTCCCAAAGATACCTACCTACCTACCTAAGTAAAATTGTAGATTTGTCCCCGATAGAAGTTACAGGCGCCCACAAAACTACTTACGTCGTGTAGACCCTTCTTAGGGTCATCGCAAATCTGCATGTCCTGTAGGGGCTGCATCTTAGACGCGGCTGGTTTCTACCAGCCATACCCCACATCGAGACCCAACTACTCCATCTCCTCTTTCATAAACTCGCATTTTTCGAGTTTGGTAGGGAGATGACTTTCCTGACAAACAGTGAAAAACCCCCCCAGGAGGAGGACATGGTCCTCCTAGGTATTGGTACCCAAAGTCACGTCATCAATGTGGGCCTCCATCTCAGCCCCAGGAGAAATGAACTCTTGTACAAGAGGCCTGCGCCTCAGTATATACAAAATTTTGTTCAGCATTTCTTGGAAGAGTGCCGGGGCATAAGCGACCCCAACAGGCATGACCTTCCATTCAAATACACGACCCTTAGGGGTTATAAACGCCAGCAGTTCCTGAGCTGCGGCGGTTAGGTCAACCTGCCAGAAACCACTGGGTTTGTCTATTTTGGTTTTATACCTGCATTTGGCAATACGCTCAAGGGTGTTTTCCATGTTGGGAATACTCCCCGAGTGGTTCTAGGTTTTCTTATTGACCTCACCATAGTCAACAACTAGTCGCAGAGCAGTCGATCCAGGTTTAGCAACCAGGAAAGAAGGACTGCAGTGATGGGGGTAGTCCCCCTTCTTGTATTCCTCTACGAGGCCAGCATCAATACATTCCTGTATCTGGCGCTCCATTTTTTCAACCTGTTCCTGAGCAGCGGGGTAGGGACGACCTCTCACTCGCGTTTTCTCAAACTCAGGTTTCAGTTTCAGGGCCATCCGGACCAGTTTTTTGCACTGCCGTGTCTTTCTTGGGGTACTTGATCCAGTCCAAGCCCCCCCTAAACCTTGGGAAGTGATGAAGACTAACACTTAATCATTTTACTCCCTCTTTTTGAAGTTTTTAGTACATTTGTCAAAATAACTAGGGTTATAGCCCGAGCCCCCCCATGAAGCTCACCCCTACCACTCAAGTGAGCGGAGGTATCTTCCTTCATGGAGGTAATACCGAAATGAAATAGGCACTTAATGCCTTGGGCCTTGTTGGTTAAGCCTAGTGGTCTCCCACCTCAGGAGCCCTATACTCAATTGTTTTACCTACTTATGATGGGCCTACTTTTTGACCAACTGTGAACTCAGTTGCTCCGCCATGCTGGCCAAGCCATATCCTGTGTCTGGCCCAACCTACATGCCCCGGATTCCTAACCTACTTCATTGCATGTCAAAAGGTGCACATGAGGTGCTTGAGACTGTTTTTGAGGCCAGACTTACGTCGGTTTCCTTATAAAAATCATTTGGTTTGTTCATTTGTGCTTGAATCTTTGTACTTATTCATGCATTGTCTTTCTGCAGCCCTTCTGTGATACATTGGATTTCAAAACTATTCATTGATTCGTTCCGTATCGTGTTCATGCTCTACTTGCTGATGTGGTCCTGCTTTCCAACTCCAAAACCTCCAGGATTTCATCAAAATCTTTAGGGCAGTAATTAAGGATAACGTTTCCGGTAGCGGAGGCATCCCTTGAGTTCCTTTCGAACCGACCCTTAACAAACTGAGCAATACACAATCCCATACCAGCTGAAGAACATGTCCATCCCATCATTGGCAATGTCATTAAGAACGTACCCAATCAGGAATGTACAGCTGGGCAGTGGGCTCAACCTCACGGAGCCAAGACTCAGGGTCGCATCTGGGTCTCAAGAAGATCCCGTACATCACAGAAGGGCGAACGAAGAAGCGCGCAGAGAAACTGAAGCGGTGGCGCGCAGACCTGAACGTGGAGCGCCAGGAATACCATTAACCACAGAGGACTTAGCGGCCCGTGGTGACAGCCTTGAGCACCTTCACAGGCGCGGTGCAGTCTCCCTCTCCCGCTCGGCTTGTCCTGCCTCATCGTCCGCTGCCCTTGCAGTCGTTGGAGAGCACGATGACCTGAAGAGGCGCATGGATGAGTACATGCTGCACAAGGACGATCATAAGTCGATACGAGGAGAAGATGGTGAAGAGCCCATCAAAGCCCTAGGGTCTCCAGCTCAGACTGACATGGACTCCTACTACTACTGGGGTCCACCGACCAACCTGGCAGACACAGCTTCTCTGCCTAGACGCCCGAGAGGTACCGCCTGGCCTACGTTCACTACACCACCATGCGAAGAGCCTACGTGGCGTCCAGAACCAGGCACAACAACGAGAACCCCAGGTGCATATCCAGCCTACGTGGAGGGTTCTCATATCCCAGGGCCACCCTATGGTACTCTTGACCGTACGGCAGAGCTGCTGGCCAAACTGTTATCTGGATCCGAAGATCCCGATGTGACACCCCTGTCTGAGGCGGTAAAGGCCAAATTGGGTATCACTGAACCCCCAACCAAGCCAGCGATGGCCTCACCTTCTCCAGGATTGACCTCGTTCGCCGATGATCTCAAGATAAAGGGTTTCCAGGTTGCTACGCAAGGTCACATGCCCCAGTCGCTTTCACCCTTTTTGTGCCCGAACAGTCCCCATCGCTGAGCTACAGGATGTCCCCGTGACCGAGGCTGAGAAGAAGGAACTAACAGCTTTGGCACCACTCGCTGGCCGATTACCCCCCCCTACAGATCCAACCTCAAGGGGTGGGAAGAGTGGCAAGCCTATTGCCCAGGCGAACATCCAGCTAGAACGGCTGGAGTTCGACCGGAAAACTCTGCCCAAATGGGCAGAAGAATTTGCAGAATTTCTTCTGCTTACAGGCCAGTCTCATGTTGATGTGGCCACCAAATGTTCGCTTCTGAAGCGTTCATGCAAAAAGAAAATGTTGCAGAAACAATTTCAACAGATTGTAAAAAGCTGATCAACTTGGGCTGAGGTTCTCCAAAGACTAGAGAAAACGTTCCCCGTCTACTCGATGACTCTCAGTGTGCGCACACAGATCGAGCAGCTTCCTATGCTGCCTGAATTTCCTTCAGCTGCGTGAATCTCTTAATATGTCCGCGACCTGAAGTATCGGTTCTCCAGGATGAACGTGGGTTCCTATGGACCCACTGCACCCCACCTGTGGCTTGTTGGTGAAATCCGCCTACGTACGTGGGAAGATTGCAGGTCTACCTCCGAGACGAAGCGACGTACTCATACGTACGATGACCTGGTGGACCTGCTCATCGAACTGGCCCTTGAGAGGGACAACGACTCCCATATGGAAAAATTCCTCAAGAGGCACCTGGGTAAAAGTGCCAGCCCCACCCTTGATCGTGGTGAGTCGAGAGGGTCCAAAATCTCCACTAACCCCAACAAGGGTGGAGGTAAAGGGGGGGGTAACCTAAGTGCCATGAATGAGGTGAGACCCGAAGCACGTGTACCCCCACTCTTCTACTGTAAACCTGTCAATGACAAGGGGGGGCCTTGTCATGCCCCTTAGTGCGATGGTCGCAGTGGTTGCATGCTGCAACTGAAAAGACAGCAACACACTAAAGATGAAAAAAACAGTGAACCATCAGGATCACTTCAGGTGTACCATCACCTGTGGTTTTTGTGGCACACGTCGTCACTACGAGGACGAATGCCACATAAGAAAGCGCGAGAGTGACAAACTCAAACGCCAGGAGGCTGAGCGCCAGAAAGACCAAACTCCCTCCAATACCCCCAAGAATGGTGACAAGGGTGGTAAAGGGGGAGGGAAAGGGGGTGGCAAGGATGGGACCCCCAACCATAACCCCCAGAGGCGCTCATCAGCGCCCGCTACTGCTCCTTCTCCCGCCACTGCTGACCCTAAGAAGCGTCCGCAGGGAAATAATGCCTCCCCAGAGGAGTCTAACTGCAAGAAGAGGCGATTGGCCTGGATGGCCAAATCGCTCATGGCTGCGGGGGTGGACGTGAAATTCCCTGATGAGGAATAGGGGGGCGGCTCTGAAGAGGAGGACTTGGTTTTCTTGATCCTCGTGAAAATCGGGGATCAGATTTTTCGGGCAGTGCTTGACACCGGTGCAACACTCTCCATAGTGGCCCGGCGCCTGCTAAAAACTTACAAGAAAACTAAGACTGTTGCCATAAGAGTAGGGGATGGGCGAACCATCCATTCCCCCGATGCGTCTATTTGTCTTGGCCACGAATCGGTGATGCCACACTGCAGAGTGTTGGACACTGACGCCTTTGACATCATCATTGGCACCGACCTTCTGCGGAAAATCCCCCAAGTGAATTTGTTGTCGCTCCAACGTCCCTACGCTCTACACTGCGACTTCGGCAGTGGCCTCTTCTCCGTGCCTTTGGAGCTGTGAGGTCAAAAAGAGTCTGGGCTGCGCTACGCAGCACGGACAAACTATCTTACCGAAAACTACCAGTTGGACCGACACGTCTTTGAAAATGGACTGGCGGCCCTGCAGGTATCCCTGAATGGCATCCAGGTTGAATTGTTCGCGAGCCAACACCAGCACTTCATGCGGTTGTTTTTCTCCAAACATTTGAATAACGCCTTCCGCTTCTTCTTGAAAGTGATGGGCCTAGCGTATGCTAACCCTCCCTTCTCTCTGCTCGCGAAGGTTCTGACCAAAATCGCTTATGAGGGAGGAAGGGTAGTCCTGTGTACCCCTGACTGGGGTTGTTCAGGCAAACACACCTATTGGCGTCAACTGCTGGACCGAATGACTGTGGGAAGAGTGCAACTCTCCGCCGGTCCCATCTACCTGCCTGAGGATGCAGACACAGCTATGCACGCCCCAGAGTGGATCAGTTTCTTATCCATCGTTGATGTATCCCTCAACCCTGTACCCCGGTGTGATCTAGACAAGTTTCTACTGAAGGAGGTCATGGCCGAAAATCATGGTCTGACCCTTTTGGATCTCAAAAAACCATCCCCTGAGCACACTTCAGCCACACTTACAGGGTGTGAATCCTAGGATGACGAACTGGAACATGCTGTTGTGAGAGAAGATGCCGACGATCAGCTTTGTGAGATCGTCAGCTCTGTCCCCCCTGTTGACCCCAGCTGTGTTGACCTGAAAGACAGTGCCTTCTTGGCCCAGCTGTTGCTGGAGGAGGTAGATCTGGAATCAACTTCAGAACAATGTTCTCCTGTTAGGAGACCTGTGCTTCACATGCATCATACATGCTCAGGAGAGCCCGCAGCTTAGCGCTCCGGCTCTCTAGCACGGCTTGCGTCTAATAACATGCCCCTGTCAGAGCATGACGCTCAGGAACTCCGAAGAATGTTGTACCTGAGAGCAGAAGGTATCGAGCGCCAAGAGCGACTCCAATACCTGAGACAGACCTGGAAATCCTCCATCTGGTTTGGGGAGGATGATGAGCTCTACACGCTGCCTGTCCCTGAGGTACCCCTGGTGTACTCCCTACACTACGGGCAACAACGTTCCCCTGAATGGAATCACAGCTCGTTGCCGGCCAAAACTGCTGACCGGCAGAAAAAAGATGAACGTGGAAAGAGCAACTTCCATGCTGAGGAGGATTTCCAGCAGAAAATCGAGAGTCTGAACCTTGACCCTCGACTGAACAAACTGCTTCTAACCTGTGAGGAGGTGTTCGGTGCCTTGCCGCCTCCCCCAGCTTGCAAAACACTGGTCCAGATGGACTTGAAACTGAATCATGAGTTTGAGAAAACGCGAGTGAGATATCGGCCCTACCCCGCTCCTCAGGAACAGGTTGACGAAATTGTGCGCCACATCTAGGAATGTATTGATGCTGGCCTCGTAGAGGAATATATGGAGAGAGACTACCCCCATCACTGCAGCCCTTGCGTCCTCGTTGCGAAACCTGGATCGACTGCCCTGCGACTGTTTGTTGACTATGGTGAGGTCAATAAGAAAATATCGAACCACTCAGGGAGTATTCCCAACATGGAAAAAACCCTTGAGCGTATTGCCTAATGCAGGTATAAGATAAAAATGGATAAGGGCAGTGGTTTCTGGCAGGCTGATGGCATTTATAACCCCTAAGGGACGTGTGTATAAGTGGAAGGTGATGCCTTTTGAGGTCGCTAACGCCCCTGCACTCTTCCAAGAAATACTGAACAAAATTTTGTATATACTGAGGAGCAGGCCTCTTGCACAAGAGCTGATTTCTCGAGGGGCTGAGATGGAGGCCCACATGGATGACGTGATTTTGGGTACCAATACCTAGGAGGACCATGTCCCCCTCCTCCGTGATTTTTTCATTGTTTGTCAGGAAAATCATCCCCGTATCAAACTCCAAAAATGCGTGTTTATGAAAGAGGAGATGGAGTAGTTGCGTCTCGATGTGGGGTATGGCTGGTAGAAACCAGCCGAGTCTAAGATGCAGCCCCTACAGGACATGCAGATTCGCGATGACCCTAAGAAGGCTCTACACGACGAGGGAAGTTTTGTGGGCGCCTGTGACTTCTATTGGCGACACATCCACAATTTTACTTACTCCTCGGCCCGTCTCAAAGACCTAATGAAGAAAAATACCCCCTGGAGGTGGACCGCCAGAGAGGAGGAGTGTTTCCAGGAGTTGAAGTAGAAAATTGCGTCGTCCAGCTGCCTGGGGGTACCTCGCCCTAAGGGTGAGATCATCCTGATCACTGATGCTAGTGATGTAGGGGGGGGTGGAATGATTTACCAATGGCAAGAGCTTAACCAAGCTGAACTAACCCATTGCCGTTATCGCACCTCAGGTTTGAACCGTGATGGTTCTGTGAAACAAGACTATCCCTCCAATGAGTGGCGACTGGTGCCACTTGGTCACTGTATCTGGAAATGGAACCAGGCGCGTTCCAACTACAGCACCTACGACCAGGAACTCCTGGCCGGTATGTTGGGGCCCTCTTCACGATCCCGACTATTCGGATCTAACCCTATTGTCTGGCTGTGTGACCAGGAACCGGTGAAGTCCTTTCAAAAGGGCCCACCACCAGAGAAAGCGAAACTAAAACGGTGGTGGACTTACCTCAGTCAGTTCAGGCTAACCGTCCACCATATCCCTGGTATAAAAAACGAATTGTCTGACTACATATCTCGCAAAAACTTCGATGCGCTCATTGGTGAGAGCTCTGAGGCTCTTGCCAAAGAGGCTTTCCAACGCATGGACGTCCAACCGGACCTGTCTATGCGAACGGCTGGAATCCTCGAGGGTTGGAGTCTAACCAACTATCAGTCAGAATATAAAGATATTCTCCAGACCCTCACCACTGGTCTCGAACCCGGTGTCATTGACGGGAACCAGTGGTATAACAATAACCAATCCCTCTTCTACGAGAATCGTATAGTTTTGCCTCAGGCACGACTCGAGGGGTGTCTGCACTGGTCCAATTTCACCTCAAGTCACATTGGCGCTAATCGCTCACCGGATTTCTTCCGTGAGTGTTTCTACTCCAATTTAACCTTGACTCAATTGAGGTCTCCTATGCAGACCATTGTTGATGCTTGTGGCTGTCATGCTAGCAAGCAGAACGATAGTGGGGATAGGGGACTGATTTCTAGCTTACCCATATCCTATTGTACTAACTCTCTTCTCTACGTAGATTTCATCCACGGCCTACCATGCTTTGGTGGCTATGATAGCTGCCTAGCAGTAACCTGTGGCCTCTCACGCTTCACCCGTGTGTTTCCTTGCAGTAGGAAAATTACAGGTTGGCAAACTGCAAAAATGTTGGTCGAACAATGGTTCGAACCATACGGAGCACCTAAGCAGGTGCACTCTGATGAAGATGTACGCATCCGCAGTGACACAGGATGGTCGAGACGTGCATTGAACGCCCTCAACGTTGAGGTAACCACACGTGCACCCTATACTCCCATGTCTAACCCTCTTCGCTAGAGAAAGAACAGCCGAACCTGAGAATCCTGATGAAGAAGGAACGTACCAAAGACTGGGTACGGCCACTGCCCTAGGCAGTGCTAACCATGAACTCTCAAAGGAGCTTGATTACAGGTTTCACCCCCGACGAACTGTTTCATGGAGGACGACCTACTTGGTTCTTCAGCACCCCCTTTCCGGAGGACTTCAAGAGCCCCGTTGGGGATTGACTGGAACACAAGCAGTCTATGGCTAACCAAGCAGGTACTCACCTGAGAAACGTGCGTGAATGTGAATTGAGCCGAAGAAATCGCCTACGGCGACCCGCGATTTTTTGAGGTTGGTGACCTTGTTTTGGTTCAGCACTCACGACCAACCTCCTGGCCACGTAACCGCCTGCAGGACCCTTATTTTGGGCCCTATCGTATCATAAGGATAGATGGATCTAGGATCCATGTCAGGTGCAGTCCACGTCTACGTGGTGAACTACTTTGTGCTCCTAAACAGTTGAGGCACTACCACTCCTCCGATGACTTGTCCTGGGATGAGTGGAGACTGAGCAACAAAGAGGTCGAAAAAGTCTATCTGCAGAGCGCAGCCTCACTTGAAGAGGCTGACGAACTTGAGGGGATGACTGCCGAAGAAATGGCAGTCGATGGATACTACGTAGTGCCACGTATAGCCCGCCGCGAGTATAAACAGGGTTGGAAATTCTTGACCCTTTGGCAGGGCTATGTAGTTTCTGAGGCAACCACGGAAACCATGTCTGCCTTCATCCAACCCGACAGAGATATCAACCCCATCTTTCGTTTCTACCTCGTTGAGAACAACGAGGGACAGCTTCTAACCCGCGCTGAGACTGTGTCCAAGGAGACCTTCAGCGTTCGCCGTTCATGGCTGAGGCCCATGTGATTGTGGGATCAGCGCCCTTTTTAGCTGGGCAAGGGAGTGCACCAATGACCCTATACCTTTCGCACCTGAAAGCAAAGGCGGATGCAGGACAGTTTGAGGCTGAGGAACCTAACCAACCTCGCCGTATTATACGGGTCTCCGGTTGGAAAATAACATGCTGTCCCCAAACCGTCCTATCAAGCCAACAAGGGTTAAGGACTCCGCCCGTTCTCTTATAGAACGTAGGGCGGAGCCCTTGCTAACCTAACAAGAGTTTTATCGCGTGCACAGCACGTGGCCTACAGCCCTTTAGTGCATCATGCAGTATGCAGGGAAGGGAGGCGAGTCAAAGCAATCTTTCTCCTACCATTAACGCTACAACTTAACCAATCGCGAGGAAACTCAACCAGGAGGTGAGCCCCCCCCTGGGCTTACTCACCTTACTCACCGCGCAACCTGTGTATGCCGAGGGACAACGAACGCATGAGCAACCCTAAGCGTTTAAACAACCCTACGGCAATTTATAAAAAACCCTCAACGATTAATGCATCCTGTGTATTATCCACTTCTTAGTAAGAAAAAGTGCTTTTCCAATGCTTTAGGGTATACTTTAGTTGTATAAGAGGCGCTCTAAGCACTCATGCATTTTTATCTTAGTATTGGCCCAACCAAAATGGGTGATAACACATTTTGACCTATGGAACCAAACACTAAATCAGGATGTGGTGTGGATTCCTTTATCCCCAAGCTATAGGCACTAAAACATCTTTTCCTGGGTTGCTGAGGCACTGATATACTGAAGGCAGAGCCTATGAATTTATCTATGTTTTCTCATGAATTCTTAGCTATCCTAGTGGTATGCAACCTAGGGGCTGGGGCACCTCTTTTTGAGAGGTCCTGGGTTCAATACCCAGTCAGCCTAGCTAAGTAGGAATATCCCATGTGACATGGCAGTGACCTCATCGCCACACGCCATGCCACCTCAGCACCTATGGGACCCAAAAACAAAGCGTGCACATCTCAAGATGGCACTGTGGATGATAGTGAGCCCTTGGGGCAGTTTTCCAATCAGTTTTTCTCAAACATGTAAAATATTTCATCCTGGGTTGCAATGTATGCTAATTGCCGTCGTCTATTGTTGATAGTTGTTTTTATCTAACTCTTTGTGACTGCAGCCCTTCGTGCTTTGATCCTGACCTTCTTCTACTTGCTTATCTCTGGCTCGGGTTATCCTGGATTGGTTGTATTTCAACAAAAAAACATTTCCCTCATCAAAAACAAGCAGCAGGAACCCTACACCAGCAGCAAGCAGCAGGAGAGGCACAACAAACACACAGTGTTGAAATCCCTATAAAACTTTCTGGTAGCAAGAGGCAGACTGTCTCTGCGTACCGGCAGCGACCCCGTGCCGTACATCCAGTGCGCCGAGATCAGTCATATATAAGCAAGAAGGGCGAACGAATATGGACACCATGAAAGAGGACATCGACGTGAAGACGGCGCCTGAGGCACCAGCAATGCCAGCACCTGGTGAACCTGGACCTGGACCTAGCGCTGTACCTTCGGAGCCCTTACATGGGCCACTGGACGTGGCGGAGGATTCGATGGAAGGACTTCAGTCGGCCTTCCGGGCCATCTCAGTCGAGGAGGTGGACACCAATCCTGTGAAGAGAAAGAGAGAGAGAGAGAAGGATGCTGAAGAAAGCATAGCAGACGAAGGAGCAGACCAGGGGCACGACCCGACGAATGATCATACCTTCGAGGGCGCACCAAGCGCTTCTGGCCTCCACGCATCACCCTCTCCTATAACCACCACACTCCCAACTCCAGACCCAGCCGCTGCAACATCCACACCAATAACCAACCCGCCTATGGCTGAGGGCATAGGCTTTACTGGTGTGCCTACCTACCCTGCCTATGGTGTGAACCCACCTACCACTGCGTTTCCACAGGCAACTACTACCAGTGAGCCGGTGACCTCCACTTCTGCGCCGCGATGGTATGCGGCTGACTATCACCATCCTCTACCCGCTACGGGAGCCTATGTGGATGTTCCTGGGTATGCAACCTTGAGTGGGTTGAGGAGAGGACCTGAGTCATGCGGGAGCAGGAGTAGAGGATCGGGGAGATCCTCCAACAAGTCCCTGACGCGGTCAGAGATCACCGAGGTGCTGCGAGGAGCGAACTCTAAAATTGTTGGCGACCTCACTCAAGAGATTCGAGATAAACTGGAGCCCCTGATACCGCCCCAAGCGTCACCTACCACGGTGGGAATGTCACCCCATCGAGTACAGGCCAACCACCTGGTGGCAGGACTGACAAACACCCTGGGGAGCCTGAGGAGCCGACCGATGCCGACCCCTGCAGCGATACCTAGAAGCCCTTTCGTGCCGAGGACGGCCCAGCCACCCTACAGTCACGTGGGGAATTCTACGAGAGCCGAGCTGGACCGGCTGGGGCTGACAGCCCTGAGGGCAATGGTGGATGTGGAGCCCTACGGCTCCAGTGACCTAGGCGGAGATCCCTCCGATGATGAACCGCCGTCGATGACTTCTGCTTCGCCCTCGGAGGACGACGACCCGGAGGACCCCGAGAACCCAAGTGGGAAGAGGAAGAAGACGAAGAAGAAGACCCGACGCCCTGAGGGACGCAGGTCTCGGGAAGCTAAGGCTATTGCCACCTCCAAGATCGTGGTGAACCTGCCTGAGTTCACAGGCAAGGACCTCAGCGAGTTCGCTGAAATTTTGGCTCGTTTCTCCGATTGACCGGCCAAACCCACGCTAGTGGACGGGTCAAGTGCGATGTGATCCTGCAGTGTTGCAAGACCAAGTACCTGGACAAGCAGGTCAAAGAGATCGTGACTAAGTCCGCCACCTTTGCCGATGTGTTGGTTGCCTTGGAGAGGCAGTACCTGACCTATGAAACCGACCTCTCCATCAGGGCCGAGATCCAGAACCTGCCGATGCTGCCCAACAACCCCAAACCTGGCAGGGTCTCTGAGCTATTGGCTGACCTGGATCACTGGGCTGGACGATTGACGCCCGGTTCCTACAGCAGCGACGACCTGCTTTTCTGGTTGGTGGCTAAGCTCCCTCGAGAGCTGTGGAACGAGTGCCATTCAACGGCAGAGCGCAAGGCTAGAGCCCTTCACTACGAGGATCTATGTGTACTAGTCCTGGAGCTGGCGCTGGAGAAAGAAAGCGACCAGCACCTGAACAACTACCGTCCTGGAGGTGGAGGCTCTGGAAGCCATGGCAAAGGGTACCAAGGATCCAGACCTGGGCAGGGGACTACCCCCAAGCACGCCCGTATCATGGAAAACGTCAAGGAGCTCTTCTGGTGTGATGCCAGAGACGAGCAGGGCCACCTGCAGCACGCCCTTGACTGCGAGCAGCGAGACTGCTTCGTAGTCCGAGGGAAGAAGCAGGAGACCAACACCGGCGCCAAGGCGAAGATGCCGGATCAGTACAGGTGTACCTTCACCTGTGCCTTCTGTGGGAAGAGGAAGCACTACGAGGATGAGTGCTACCACAAGCAACGCCTATCGGCGAAGCTGAAGGGTGAGGATCCTGGCAAAGGCTCTGGCAAAGGTGGAGGCAAAGGCAAAGGCAACGACTCCGGCAAGGGCAAGTCCAAAGGACGTGGACAAGGGCAAGACAAAAGTCAAGGTGGACGAGGAGGAGGCGCTAACCGCCAGCCAGACAAGGACAACAAGAACACGGACAAGAACGGAGGCAACCCTAACCCTAATCCAGGGGGGAACTCCGAGCCCTCTGGAGGGCAGTCTGGTCCCACCACACGCTCGCAGACTCAGGCCGAGCGAGAACAAGGAGCCAAGCGTGAGCATGAAGGTGGTGATGACGGCAACGCTAAGAAGAGGAGCCGTTTCATGAGGATGGCCCGCAAATTGCGAAACAAGGGGTTCGAGGTGACCTGTCCCGCGGAGTTCTGACGGGGACGCTCCGGTGGGGCCCTAGACTTGGTGTTCTGGGTACGTATCCAGCTAGGGGGACGCGAATACATGGGGGTATTGGATACCGGAGCCTCCATATCTATGGTGGCCAAGAAAATTTTACCTTGTGGGAGCCTGAAGAACACCCTGACCACCGCGGCTATACGAATGGGGGATGGACATGTGGTGCACAGCTGCGGGGACTTTGAAGTGGAGGTACCTATGGGCTCTTGAACTATCGCCCATCGGTTCTATGTGATGGACACTGAGGCCTTCGAGTTTGTATTGGGGATTGACTTCTTCGTGCAGCACTCCCAGATACAATCCGTGACGCTGCAAGCGCCCTACCTCCTCTACGTGGACCACGGCAGTGGCAGATAGTCTGTGCCACTGGAGCAGTCGGAACATACCTGGAGCTACCTGAGGGTATCGAAGGAGGAGCCCTCGAACATGATGGCCGCCTCCAAAACTGAGGACTATCAACTATTGGGGGAAGTCCTAGACCAAGGTCTGAAGGAGTTGGGTTACTCTAGA
The DNA here is from genome assembly GCA_964036045.1 of Eutreptiella sp. 'Long Island Sound 2002'. NCBI lineage: Eukaryota > Euglenozoa > Euglenophyceae > Eutreptiales > Eutreptiaceae > Eutreptiella > Eutreptiella sp. 'Long Island Sound 2002'. The sequence goes on from OZ038383.1 coordinate 134,217,452, forward strand.
GAAGACCTAAGGGTGGAGTTGTTCGCCAGCGACAAGCAGCATGTACTGGACCTTTACTGCAGCAAGGGGAAGAACTGCAGCTACAAATTTTAGTGGCCCTCTTTCGGGATGGCCTACGGGAACCCCAGGTTCAGTGAACTGGGGAAGGTCTTGACCAAGGTGGCCTTGCAACGTTCCCGTATGGTCCTGTGTTCCCCCAATTGGGGAGCCCATGGGGGCAACGAGTACTGGCGAAACCTCCTGGACAGGCTGATTATAGCTCTGTTCGGTTACCTGATGAGGCCATCTACGTGCCTCTGGGGCGTAAGACGCCTATTGGGAAACCCGGATGGGGGAGGATGCTCAGCGTGGTGGACGGAGGTCTTACCTCCATCCCCTGGGAGGATCTGGACTCGTTTCTGGTCCAGGCTATACAACGAGAAAGCGATGGACTCGCCTTGGGTGACTTGAAGGATCGACTACGACTTCAAGATGCTATTGAGACTATACCCGGAGGAGATGAATACGTCGTGACTAACACCAACGCCCCCAACTCTCCCTGCCATGTACCTGTTCCTGATGGAGTCTCTGAGTGTGGACTATCCGAGCTACCTAGGTCTATCCACTCAGATGACGAAACAGAGCACGACGCATTCTTCGTGCAGACGTGTGTGGAGGAAGTGGAGAACGCCGAGTACGTCGCCCCACTGAAATCCCTACTATCCATGAGGGTGGAGGACCCCGTGGACGAAGAGCTGGACCCTCGATCCAGGCTAAGGGAGTATGTGGACTCCAAGAGGAAGTTGGTGGCGAAAAAGCTATGCTACGCTAAGCCTACCTGCAGCTCATGGCCACTGAAGCAAGGACGTATGGGAGATCTATCCCAATTGAAGGAGGACCTCGAACAGAAGATCACCACCTGGCAAAGGGAGGTAGATCTTAAGCTCATGAAGAGCGTGTGGGGTGCCCATGTGAGGACCCCAGAGGAGGACGACCTCTCGGAGGATTGTGTATGTGAACCTCCTCGAGCGTGCCTATGTTGCCATCGTCCATCGGAGATGGTTGAAAGAGACCTACTATGTGCCTACCAAGGGTTGAAGGATACTACCAAGGGCGAAGACTCGGTGGAGGATCACCTCCCGACGTCTATTACTCAGGGGGCAAGCAACTTACACTCTGACGAGGACATGGAGCTTATAAGGACCTATTCGGAGGTGCTCGGAGAACTTCCCCCTCCAGCCTCATGTGACAAGCTGGTACAGATGGACCTCAAGCTGAAACCCGAGTTCGTGGGTCACAAGATCCGGAGGAGACCCTATCCAGCTCCTAAAGAGCAGGCCGACGACATTGAGCGACAGATACAAGAATGTATCGACGCTGGCCTAGTCTTGGAGTACAAGGACGGGGACTACCCCCAACACTGCAGCCCCTGTTTCCTGGTGGCTAAACCTGGGTCTACAGCCAAACGGCTAATAGTGGACTACGGAGAGCTGAACAAGAAAACGCTGAACCACTCAGGGCCCATTCCTAATATGGAGTCTACCCTTGAGAAGATAGCCTCCTGTCGCTACAAGACCAAGATGGACAAGAGGAGCAGATTCTGGCAAGTGGACCTGACGCCCAACGCTCAGGAGCTACTAGCCTTCATCACCCCTGAGGGAAGGGTGTTCAAGTGGAAGGTCATGCCATTTGGTGTGGCCAACGCACCCGCTCTATTCCAGGAGCTGATGAACAAGATCTTGTCCATCCTACGAAGGAGACCTAAGGTGCAGGAACTCATATCCCGTGGGGCAAAGATGGAAGCACACATCGACGATGTATGCCTCGGGACCAATACCCAGGAGGACCACCTAATCCTCTTGGGTGAGTTTTTTGCAGTCTGCCAACAGAACCACACACCACTCAAGCTGGAGAAGTGTGAGTTCATGCAAGAGACCATGCAGTACCTGGGGTTTGACGTTGGCTATGGGTGGTGGACCCCAGAGGCCTCTAAGGCCAAACCCCTGATGGACGCTAAGGTACGACACGAAGACCCCAAGAAAGCACTTCATGATGTACGCAGTTACATTGGGGCGTGCAACTTCTATCGCCGCCGTATCAAAAACTTCACCTACACCAGCGCCATTCTGACGGACTTGATCAAGAAGAGTACTACTTGGCGCTGGGGCCCACAAGAGCAACAAGCGTTTGACGAGCTCAAAGACACGGTGGCCAACGCTAAGTGCTTGGGCGTGCCTAGGGCACAAGGGGAGATTATCCTGGTGACCGACGCCAGCAATGTGGGCGGTGGTGGAACGTTGTTCCAATGGCAAGCACTAGAGAAGGAGGAGTTCGACTCGGCCATTTCCCAATGGGGGACGGAAGGTCTCAACCGAGATGGAACTCTCAAGCACAGCTACCCTGACGACAAGTGGGTCCTAGTACCTCTGGGCCACTGGAACTGGAAATGGAACCAGGCCAGGGGGAACTACTCCACCTATGAGCAGAAATTGCTCGCGGGTATGCTAGTGCCATCCTCACAAGCACGACCGTTGGGCAGTAACCCTGAGGTCTGGCTGTGCGACCAAGAGCCGGTCCGCACTTTCCAGAAGGGCCCCCCACCTGAGAAGGCCAAGCTACGGCGCTGGTGGACCTACCTCAGTCAACTACGGCTGACGGTACACCATATCCAGGGAGTGAAGAACGAGTGTGCAGACTACATCACCCGCAACAACTTCGACGCCCTCATTGGTGCCCGGTCTGAAGCGCTGGCTAAGGAGGGCGTTCGGCCGTATGGACGTCCACTTGGACCTCAACATGACTATGGTACGCCCCCTGGATGGACTCCAACAATCGGAGTACCTGAAGGAGTTTGGGGATATCTACAAGCGGTTGGAGAAACGCCTTGAACCCCTCCTGGTCAGCCAAGATCACGGGAACAGGGACAAGAGCTACCTCTGGCACGAGGACCGCATCGTGGTACCTAGTGACAGAGTCCCAGCGGTGCTGAAGTGGACCCATGAGTCTAGCGGTCATGTGGGTGCTGACCGTACCCTAAGGCTATTCAAGCAGTGGTTCCACACTACGTGGACTGACGACCAACTGCGGAAAATCCTCTAGCCTATCGTGGACAAGTGCCCGTGCAGGTCCTGCAAACCAAGGGATATCAGGGACAGAGGTCTCTACTCGACCCTGCCCACCCCTCACTGTGCTAACAGTGTTCTATACGTGGACTACACGGAGATGCCGAAGTTCGGGGGCTATGACTTCGCCCTCGTGGTAACCTGTGGGTTGACCAGGTTTACCAGGGTGTTCCCATGTACCAAGCACATTACCGCGGAGGAGACTATCAAGATACTCCTGGAGGAGTGGTTTTGTGTCTATGGGGCGCCCAAGGAGATCAACTCCGATGAGGACGTACGAGTACGCTCAGATACCGGTCGGTACAAGAGGGTCCTGAGATCCCTCAATGTCTAGGTGTCTACGGGGATACCCTACTCTCACACGAGCAACCCCCTATGTGAGCGACAGATTCGTGTCCTCAAGGAGAATGTAAGGATATGGTGCAAAACTGAACGCACCAGAGACTGGGTGAGACTACTCCCAGTCATATCCTTGATGATGAACTCCCAAGAGAGTTCGGCTACTGGCTCCTTGCCCCATGAGCTATTCCTAGGGCGCCCGGCGTGGTTCCTACATGCCCCCTATCCAGAGGACACCCATTCTTCTGTGGGTGAATAGGTCCAAGAGCAACAAGCGAAGGTGGACGAGGCCAAGGCTATGCTCCAGAGAGTGAGGGAGCATCAGTGGAACAAGAAGAACAAGCACCGAGTACCGGCCACATACCAAGAGGGGGACTGGGTGCTGGTTAGGGATGAAGATTCGCAGCGAATTCAATTTGAATTCGCCGAATTCACTGCGAATTCGTTCGCAGCGCGGATTTGCTGCGAATTCGGCCTGAAATTCTTAGTACTGCGAATTCGGGGCGAATTCGCGCTGCGAATTCGCGGGCGACGCCAAAATGATCACGCGTGCGCCGTCTTTTCTCCAGATGAAAAACTAACTTTGAACTGTGCGATGCAATAATTTTTTTGACTTCATGCAATTGAAACTATGATGATTCTGCTTTGATTGAGCCGTTGATTTTCTTGTTCGGTGCCTGCGTACCCGTTTTCGAAAACAAAATTTACTTCTGCGTTTTGAACATACCGCTGTGTCCGCCTAGCTCCACCGAACACGGCAGTACCCTCCATTCTCCCCAGAAGTCCACCAGTTTGGAGAAAAACCCGTCCCGAACTTTTGATTTTCGACTTTTTTTTTCTATTTTTTGACAGTCGAAACGTGTTGCCCCTTGGCAACCACGCACTGTCGGGCGTGTGTGGAAGGAGAGGCAGCCGAGAGCAGCCCGACGCAGCCGCAGTGAGGCCCTGGGCACCCACAACGACGTGCACGGAGCTATTGATGTGCACGGAGCTGCACCCAGCCAGCGCACCTGCTCCAACCTCCCTATAAGCTATGTACAAAGCCCCTTGTAGCCCTTGCGTATCCTTGACAGCGGTACGCTCCTTACCCTTCCCGGTGCCGTGTATGCTCTCTCTTAGATGACTTCAAGTCCAACGATTCAATTCAAGAATGCAATGAATGAAGGCCCAATAAGGGCAACAAGTGGTTCACATGTGATGGTTTGTGTGTGGATTGGTGATCTTGCATGCTTCGTTGCTGCTTCTTTTCCAAAAGGCATTTGAAAGAATCAACGAACTTTGGAATTCTTGGTTTTGATTTTCCTTTTTTTTGTCAAATCTCCAAATCGTTTCAGCATGGTAAATGCAAGCAACGACAAACAACAAAAATTGCAAGGTTACGGAAGCTTTTGGGAAATCATTTATGCGATACGGTACTGGGTAGTGGCATACCCATATGTAAACAGGTGAATTGCAACCTAGAAGGTAAATTGTATGTGCCTATGGATTCAATCAAGCGAATCAGGGAGGATTTGGAATTTGAAGTTGCGAATTCGAGTTCGGGGCGGTCCACGAATTCGTGCGAATTCGGGGCGAATTCAAATTCGAGCGAATTCGTGCGAATTCGAACCTGCATCCCTAGTGCTGGTGCACCACAGCCGACTACCCGCCTGGCCACGCTCTACCAGCGACGACCCATACTTCGGGCCCTGAAAGATTCTATCTGTGGATGGACACCGTATCAGCGTGCGGTGTTCTCCCCGTCTGGGGGGGACCCTGGTGTGCGCTGCTCAACATCTGAAGCGCTACTATGACCCTAAAGACCTCTGTGGGGAAGAGTGGGAGCTTAACGACGAGGAGATCGCCGCCCTAGGCTTACAAGGGGCTGACAGCCCTATGGAAGTTGAAGGGGAACTCCCCGACATGAACGCCGAGGAGATGGGTAAGGGGGGCTTCTACCTCTGTCCTACGCCACCGCCATCGCCAGGGTTGGCGCTTTCTCACCCTCCGGGAAGGGTTTGGAGTCGAAGAGGCCATCTGGAAACCCTTCTCTGCGTTTGTTCTACCTGAGGGACGCCTAAACTCAGTTCTGGTTGACTACTTGTCCCAGAACAACGTTGGTGAGTTGCTGACTACACTAAAGTCGCTGCCATGTCTTTCTTGGGGTACTTGATTCTTGAACCTTGGGAAATTATGAAGACTAACACTAAATCATTTTAATCACTCTTTTTGAAGTACCAGGTACATTTGTCAAAATAACTAGGGTTATAACCCTAGCCCCCCCATGAAGTTCACCCCTACCACTCAAGTGAGCGGTATCTTCCTTCGTGGAGGTGATATCGAAGTGAAATAGGCACTTAATGCCTTGGGCCTTGTTGGTTAAGCCTAGTGGTCTCCCACCTCAGGACCCCTATACTCAATTGTTTTACCTACTTATGGTGGGCCTACTTTTTAACTAATTCTGAACTCAGTTGCTTGGACATGCTGGCCAAGCCATATCCTGTGTCTGGCCCAACCTACATGCCCCACATTCCTAACCTACTTCATTGCATGTCAAAAGGTGCACATGAGGTGCTTAAGACTGTTTTTGAGGCCAGACTTACGTCGGTTTCCTTATAAAAAACATTTGGTTTGTTCATTTGTGCTTGAATCTTTGTACTTATTCATGCATTGTCTTTCTGCAGCCCTTCTGTGATACATTGGATTTCAAAACTATTCATTGATTCGATCCATATTCGGTTCATGCTCTACTTGTTGCTGTGGTGCTGTTTTCTAACTCCAAAACCTGCAAGATTTCATCAAAATCTTCAGGGCACTAATTAAGGATGATCTTTCTGATAGGGGAGGCAGCAAGGCGCAGAACACCTCCTCATAGGTTAGAAGCAGTTTCTTCAGTCGAGGGTCAAGGTTCAGACTCTCGATTTTCTGTTTGAAATCCTCCTCACCATGGATCTTTCCAGATTCTTCCTTTTTCTAGCGATTATCAGTTTCAGCAGGTAACGAGCTGTCATCCTCTTCAGGGGAACACTGTTGCCCGTAGTGTAGACAGTACACTAAGCGTACCTCTGGGTTAGGCAGCGTGTAAAGTTCATCATCGTCCTCAGATCAGATGGAGGTTTGTCTCAGGCATTGGAGTCGCTCTTGCCGCTCGATACCTTCGACTTTCAGGTACAACATTTTTCGGAGTTCCTGGGCGTCATGCTCTCACAGGGGAATGTTATTAGAAGCAGGCCGCGCTACAGCGCCCGAGCGCTAAGCTGCGGACTCTCCTGAGCATGTATGCTGCATGAGAAGCACATGTTTCCCAACAGGGGAGCATTGTTCTGAGGTTGACTCCAGATCTACCTGCTGCTGCAATAGCTAGGACAGGAAGGCGCCGTGTTTGAGGGTGACACAGGTGGGGTCAACAAGGGGAGTAGAGCTGACAGCTGATCGTCGGCATCTTCTCCCACAATAGCAAGTTCCAGTACAGCATTCACACCCTGGAACCGTCGGGGGTTTTGCTCTTCCCGCAATCATTCGGTCCAACACTTGACAGCAATACGTGTGTTCTCGTGAACAACGCCAGTCAGGGGTACATAGAACCACCCTTCCTCTCTCATAGTCGATTTCTGATAGAACCTTCACGAACACAGAGAACGGAGGGTTTGTTGCTCCGTTCTTTGTTTTGCTTTGCTTTCAGAGAATGATGCAACCGGGAGCGTCCCAATTTTTTGGTTATTTTTAACAAAAAACAATCAACTCCCAAATTAGGAATCTGCAACACTTTAGTACTTGGAGGGTTTTTCGTTTTTTTTAATAGGACCGGAGAAGCTTGGTATCCCGGCCCCCCAATTAAAGGACGTGAACGAGGGGGGGGGAGGCGTCCACCCGAACCGAAGAGGCGGGCGCTTTGTGTCGGTGTCAGTTGGGCACGCCAATTATGGAACCATCACCAATATAGTGCAGGTGCCCGGAAAACAAACTGCTGGTTAGGGTTAGCATAATCTTGTCTCTGTTCTCACCCTAGTAGTACGATTACTACTATACTAGATGCAACACAGTATGTATCCGCATTCAGGGGTATGCGCCCGCCAACGGCTAGCTTTTGATGCTTCCCGATCACTTGCTGTCGATTCTTGTTGTGTTGCCCAGTCGCTGGGGACCCCTGCTAAACCATTTTTGATTGCTGGTGGCTTGCTGTTCATTATTGCTGTTTCGTTCTTGATTTCTGGTGGCTTGTTGTTGATTCTTGATCTATTGCTTTTGACTGTGCCCATATTGCTCTTTATTCTTGCTAGTCTTGATTCCTGGTAGCCTGTTGTTGATCCGTGCTGGTTTGTTCTTCATTCCCGGCAAGCAGAACACATGCACATGAAGATGCCGTGGAACGTAATCACGCTGCATCATTGTTTTTCAACTCTTAACAGTTTGGTGGCCACTCGGCACTCTCCTTTGCGCGGGTGCGGAGCCTCCTTGGGCGCACCGGGTTTCTGCGAGCAGCAACAGCCTGCACAGCAGCACCATGAATATGGTCAGACGTGTCAGCAGCAATTCCCCACCGATCCACCAATCCACCGCCTGGCTACAATTTCGCCATTTTACTAACGTTTTACCAACCTGTATGTTTCCAATGTGCCGGATTTACAACCGGTATCCAAGTAGCGCGACCCAATCATTTGTCCGTTGTCCCAAATTGCGCCTCCATGTGCATCCACATTTATTTTCTTCTGTGGCGACTTGTCTAATGTTCGCACACCTTCAACCTTCGCACACCTTCATCTAGTACGGCACTTGGAGAAATGCGCGCTTGTCTAAACCGAGGTATACCACCTAGGATTTCCCAATGAAGAGGAGTGGTGCAAACGAACCCGTAATGAGTTGACCTTGGGGCATGGCATTCACATAACTTTTGACCTTGCTCCTCCATGACTCCATTGCTTTGTAAATATGATCTTTAAAACGCATGAACGGGGTCGTTCGTAAATCACTGCCGTGATTTGGCATGATGTCCATCTGGTGTTGCTTTAAATTGTCCGTGCTTGGCGTGCCACACATGACGGAGGGATAATCCACCGAACGGAAACAGGTCCAATTCTCCAAGCGGACCTACCAAAAGCGACCTCAGTATGTTAAATGTGTGTGGCCCACTTGGGTCCAAATTTAACACTAAGGGAAAAGGAAGAGTAAAAAAGACCGAAAACAGCGATGCAGGCGGAGAGAGTCTGAAGGCCCAAGATCAAGGGCAGACAGAAGACAAATGGAATGCCAGAGGGCACGTCCCGGCGCAACAGGCCGGAGGGAACAAATTCCCGAGGCCAAAAAAAGGAAAAAAGGGCAAAAAACGAAAAGCAAAGCGATCAACGTCCCCAGGACAACTCAGGAACATCAAAAGGGGACCAAGGGCAGACAGAAGACAAATGGAATGCCAGAGGGCACGTCCCGGCGCAACAGGCCGGAGTGACCAAATTCGCGAGGCCAAAAACAGGAAAAAAGGGCAAAAAACGAAAAGCAAAGCGATCAACGTCCCCAGGACAACTCAGGAACATCAAAAGGGGACCAAGGGCAGCGAAGGATGCTGAAACGACGGACGCCCCGAGGCCAAAGTATGAAAAGGGAGCAACGAGAGAGCATGCGGGACGGACGTCCCAGCGTCACGGATTCCATGTTGTTCATGCGCACTCCGTCACCTGTGGCTTACAACCATGCACCGCCATACATGCCCCCCATGCCGGACATGCAAACCCCAGCCATTCCAGTCCAATCCACTGCGCAGTGGTGTTGAAAAACACCGTAGAGTGTGGGTCGCCTCCCATCCTCGGGCTGATTTACCCGCCGAACCCGTACAGAGTGCGGCCGGCCTTCTTCAACGAGAACACAACGTCCAATGCCGTCACGGTCTTCCTGCGGCCGTGCTCCGTGTACGTCACGGCATCCTTGATCAAATTCTCCAGAAACAGCTTCAGCACGGATCGTGTCTCCTCGTAGATAGTCCCGGAAATGCGCTTCACGCCACCTCGCCGGGCCAGACGGCGGATGGCCGGCTTGGTGATGCCCTGGATCTGATCGCGCAGAACCTTGCGGTGACGCTTGGCGCCGCCCTTGCCCAATCCTTTGCCACCTTTGCCACGTCCAGACATTATGGATGAAAACTTTTCAGCATGAAAATAAAAACAATGACAAACATCGCGCTGTTGCAAATGTCACTAAAAAATTAACACACCCCTGCAAAAATGCTGCATCCACAAATATACTTCCTTCACCTGAGTCCAAACGTGTCACAACCAACAGCCAGGAGTGGTGTTGAAAAACACCGATTTGTACGGGTCCGTTTATTTGCCCTTCTTCTTCAACAGCACCTGCTGGATGTTCGGCAGCACACCGCCAGAGGCAATGGTCACGCCGCTCAGCAGCTTGTTCAGCTCTTCGTCATTGCGAATGGCCAACTGAAACACAACAGACGGATTGATGGCTCAGCTCGGATGCCACCCAGTGCCCAGTGCCCAGGCAATCCTCTCCACATGCACATACACGACCCATTGAACGAACGGCGCATACCGTCAAGAACCGAGGCGTGATACGCTTCTTCTTGTTGTCCCGCGATGCGTTGCCCGCAAGCTCCAACATCTCAGCGCACAGGTACTCCAACACGGCAGCCAAATACACAGGTGCTCCTTTGCCCACACGGGAAGAGTACCGCCCGGACTTCAGCAGCGACTGCGTCCGGCCCACGGGGAACGTCAGTCCGGCCTTCTTGGACTTCCCAGATCCACCGGTCTTGCCCTTCTTGCCACCGGTCTTGGCTCCCTTCTTGTCCTTACCGCCCTTGGGGGTAGACGACATTTTGCTTGGAGAAGAGCTGTGGAGCATCATGCACCAGATTCATGGATTACAACAGCAGCAGAATCATTAGCCACCCAAAACCATCACACAAATGGAGATGACGCAGGCGGGCGACAAATGACACACACCACTATGCACCACCACAAACGGGGGCACCCACGCTGCGTCACCTGTGACTTACACCCACGCACCGCCATACATGCCCCCCATGCCGGACATGCAAACCCCAGCCATTCCAGTCCAGTCCACTGCGCAGTGGTGTTGAAAAACACCGTAGAGTGTGGGTCGCCTCCCATCCTCGGGCTGATTTACCCGCCAAACCCGTACAGAGTGCGGCCGGCCTTCTTCAACGAGAACACAACGTCCAATGCCGTCACGGTCTTCCTGCGGCCGTGCTCCGTGTACGTCACGGCATCCTTGATCAAATTCTCCAGAAACAGCTTCAGCACGGATCGTGTCTCCTCGTAGATGGTCCCGGAAATGCGCTTCACGCCACCTCGCCGGGCCAGACGGCGGATGGCCGGCTTGGTGATGCCCTGGATCTGATCGCGCAGAACCTTGCGGTGACGCTTGGCGCCGCCCTTGCCCAATCCTTTGCCACCTTTGCCACGTCCAGACATTGAGGATAAAAACTGTGGTGCGTGAAAGAGAAAACCATGACAAACATCGCACACCTGGCAGTGCAAAACACAAACGCATACTCCACTCCACAATCAGCCCGCAATCTTGGGTGTGCATGCTTTCAACAAAATGACCACATGTGCACGGCAATGATGGAGCAGACAGAGGGCCATGCGGCCATCAATGGTCAGTGGTGTTGAAAAACACCGGTTACTGCGCCCCACACGAACGGATCCTTTAAGCAGACGTGTACTTGGCTACCGCCTTGGTGCCCTCGCTCATGGCGTGCTTGGCAAGCTCACCAGGCAGCATGAGCCGCACGGCAGTCTGGATCTCCCGTGACGAAAGCGTCTTGGTCTTGTTAATCTTGCTCAACTTGCCTGAAATAAAAAAACCGGACCGATTGTGCAGACCGAACGCAACCAAACAAAAACGATCGCAAAGTGTACCGCTGCAACAGAGACAAACGGTATTGATTCACCGGGACCCATCGCTTGCGAAGCTCATGCGCAATCACGCTGCATGGCAGCATCCACCATCCACTGCCATCTGCCACACATCACGTCACATACTTGCTTCCGTGGCCAGGCGGTCGAACACATCGTTGATGAAACTGTTCATGATGTTCATCGCCTTGTTGCTGATCCCGGTGTCAGAGTGCACCTGCTTCAACACCTTGAAGATGTACAGCGACCAGGTCCTCACCGACTTCCTTTTGCCGCCCTTCTTGGCCCCCTTGGGGGTCTTGGCCTTGGCACCCTTCCCCTTGCCACCGGTCTTTCCACCCTTGGCTCCAGATTTTGCAGGCATGTTGCGCTGGAGAACATGCATGCGGTACGTTGGACAAACCAATCAAACAAATCAATGAAGAGCGAAACACGTGATTGCCTGTGGCCACTCTGGTTGGGGAACTGCGGCGTGTCAGCAACCAACCACGCAACATCTCATCAATCAAACAGACACATGTCCCCGGAAATTAGACTCCAGCACTACCACCATCACAACCAAACGATTCCACGCTGGGCAGTGGTGTTCAAAAACACCGTTGAGGCTCACGGGCCTGAATGCCTTTACTTCTTCTTCGGGGCTGCCTTCTTCGCCTTGCTGGGCTTCTTCGCCTTGCTGGGTTTCTTCGCCTTGCTAGGTTTCTTCGCCTTGCTGGCCTTGCTAGGCTTCTTCGCCTTGCTGGCCGCCTTCTTCACCTTGGGCTTCTTTGCCTTGGGCTTCTTTGCCTTCTTCACCTTTTTCGCTTTCTTCACCTTGGGCACCTTCTTGGCGGCTTTGGCAAGACGGTAGCTGTCCTTGGTCTGCACCAGCAAACCCTTCACCACCGCCTTCTTCAGTGCCATGCGCAAATGGGTAGACAGCCCAGTCAACACCTTGCCGTACTTTGCCTCCATGTACTTGCCAATGCTGGCCCGGCTGGCGCCCTTCACAGGCTTACCAGTGGCAGTAATCGCCTCCTTCACCATATCGAAATACGGTGGGTGTTTGGGGGCAACCTTGGCTTTCGCTGGCATTGTGAGAATCCTGGACAGCACAACACCGATTGAAACATTTCAATGCAGTAAGCAACACCACAATCAGCAGGAACGAGCAGGCAGGCAAACCGCCATGGGGTGATGAGGGATGATCCGAGTACAATGGGGATGCCAATCAGCTCAGTGGTGTTGAAAAACACCGTGTGCGGAAACCTTTCCTCGTGTCCGCTCCTTGCTTATGCACGCTCCCCGCGGATGCGGCGAGCCAGCTGCATATCCTTCGGCATGATGGTCACCCTCTTGGCGTGGATTGCGCACAGGTTGGTATCTGCAGAAGGGAAACACAGGCCTGCATGCAGTGCAGAAAATCTCCCTCACACCAAAAACCGGGGCCGAATGGCAAAACTACTTGGGGACTACATTCCCTTCTTTACGTCAAACCATGCCCGTATATCACCATCACCATGTTTTGTTGTTGGCTGCACAGTGCACTGGTCTGCCGCACCACTACAGATTCAGGCGCATCCCCAGACATGGCAATTGACCACTCGACCACAAACGCGGCAGCTGCTGAGGGACGGCTCTAACAGCAAACAAACATGCACGCAAACAAAAAACCCCATTCATACCTTCGAACAGCCCAACCAAATACGCCTCGGCCGCCTCCTGGATCGCCTGCACGGCCGACGTCTGGAACCGCAGGTCACTCTTGAACTCCTGCGCAATCTCGCGCACCAGGCGCTGGAATGGCAGCCGCCGGATCAGCAAATCCGTGGACTTCTGGAACCGACGGATCTCACGCAGTGCAACGGTACCCGGACGGAACCGATGAGGCTTCTTGATGCCACCGGTCGCTGGCTGCGACTTGCGAGCAGCCTTGGTGGCCAGCTGCTTGCGGGGCGCCTTGCCTCCGGTGCTCTTGCGGGCAGTCTGCTTGGTACGAGCCATTGTGGAAGAGAAGAGCTGTAATATGAAAACAAACACAACATGATGTCAAGCGCGCCCGTAGCGTACAACCAGCAATTCATGCTTGGACGGTTCGGCGTCAAAAAAATAACACACCCCTGCAAAGATGCTGCATCCACAAATATACTTCCTTCACCTGAGTCCAAACGTGTCACAACCAACAGCCAGGAGTGGTGTTGAAAAACACCGATTTGTACGGGTCCGTTTATTTGCCCTTCTTCTTCAACAGCACCTGCTGGATGTTCGGCAGCACACCGCCAGAGGCAATGGTCACGCCGCTCAGCAGCTTGTTCAGCTCTTCGTCATTGCGAATGGCCAACTGAAACACAACAGACGGATTGATGGCTCAGCTCGGATGCCACCCAGTGCCCAGTGCCCATGCAATCCTCTCCACATGCACGTACACGACCCATTGAACGAACGGCGCATACCGTCAAGAACCGAGGCGTGATACGCTTCTTCTTGTTGTCCCGCGATGCGTTGCCCGCAAGCTCCAACATCTCAGCGCACAGGTACTCCAACACGGCAGCCAAATACACAGGTGCTCCTTTGCCCACACGGGAAGAGTACCGCCCGGACTTCAGCAGCGACTGCGTCCGGCCCACGGGGAACGTCAGTCCGGCCTTCTTGGACTTCCCAGATCCACCGGTCTTGCCCTTCTTGCCACCGGTCTTGGCTCCCTTCTTGTCCTTACCGCCCTTGGGGGTAGACGACATTTTGCTTGGAGAAGAGCTGTGGAGCATCATGCACCAGATTCATGGATTACAACAGCAGCAGAATCATTAGCCACCCAAAACCATCACACAAATGGAGATGACGCAGGCAGGCGACAAATGACACACACCACTATGCACCACCACAAACGGGGGCACCCACGCTGCGTCATCTGTGACTTACACCCACGCACCGCCATACATGCCCCCCATGCCGGACATGCAAACCCCAGCCATTCCAGTCCAGTCCACTGCGCAGTGGTGTTGAAAAACACCGTAGAGTGTGGGTCGCCTCCCATCCTCGGGCTGATTTACCCGCCGAACCCGTACAGAGTGCGGCCGGCCTTCTTCAACGAGAACACAACGTCCAATGCCGTCACGGTCTTCCTGCGGCCGTGCTCCGTGTACGTCACGGCATCCTTGATCAAATTCTCCAGAAACAGCTTCAGCACGGATCGTGTCTCCTCGTAGATGGTCCCGGAAATGCGCTTCACGCCACCTCGCCGGGCCAGACGGCGGATGGCCGGCTTGGTGATGCCCTGGATCTGATCGCGCAGAACCTTGCGGTGACGCTTGGCGCCGCCCTTGCCCAATCCTTTGCCACCTTTGCCACGTCCAGACATTGAGGATGAAAACTGTGGTGCGTGAAAGAGAAAACCATGACAAACATCGCACACCTGGCAGTGCAAAACACAAACGCATACTCCACTCCACAATCAGCCCGCAATCTTGGGTGTGCATGCTTTCAACAAAATGACCACATGTGCACGGCAATGATGGAGCAGACAGAGGGCCATGCGGCCATCAATGGTCAGTGGTGTTGAAAAACACCGGTTACTGCGCCCCACACGAACGGATCCTTTAAGCAGACGTGTACTTGGCTACCGCCTTGGTGCCCTCGCTCATGGCGTGCTTGGCAAGCTCACCAGGCAGCATGAGCCGCACGGCAGTCTGGATCTCCCGTGACGAAAGCGTCTTGGTCTTGTTAATCTTGCTCAACTTGCCTGAAATAAAAAAACCGGACCGATTGTGCAGACCGAACGCAACCAAACAAAAACGATCGCAAAGTGTACCGCTGCAACAGAGACAAACGGTATTGATTCACCGGGACCCATCGCTTGCGAAGCTCATGCGCAATCACGCTGCATGGCAGCATCCACCATCCACTGCCATCTGCCACACATCACGTCACATACTTGCTTCCGTGGCCAGGCGGTCGAACACATCGTTGATGAAACTGTTCATGATGTTCATCGCCTTGTTGCTGATCCCGGTGTCAGAGTGCACCTGCTTCAACACCTTGAAGATGTACAGCGACCAGGTCCTCACCGACTTCCTTTTGCCGCCCTTCTTGGCCCCCTTGGGGGTCTTGGCCTTGGCACCCTTCCCCTTGCCACCGGTCTTTCCACCCTTGGCTCCAGATTTTGCAGGCATGTTGCGCTGGAGAACATGCATGCGGTACGTTGGACAAACCAATCAAACAAATCAATGAAGAGCGAAACACGTGATTGCCTGTGGCCACTCTGGTTGGGGAACTGCGGCGTGTCAGCAACCAACCACGCAACATCTCATCAATCAAACAGACACATGTCCCCGGAAATTAGACTCCAGCACTACCACCATCACAACCAAACGATTCCCCGCTGGGCAGTGGTGTTCAAAAACACCTTTGAGGCTCACGGGCCTGAATGCCTTTACTTCTTCTTCGGGGCTGCCTTCTTCGCCTTGCTGGGCTTCTTCGCCTTGCTGGGTTTCTTCGCCTTGCTAGGCTTCTTCGCCTTGCTGGCCTTGCTAGGCTTCTTCGCCTTGCTGGCCGCCTTCTTCACCTTGGGCTTCTTTGCCTTGGGCTTCTTTGCCTTCTTCACCTTTTTCGCTTTCTTCACCTTGGGCACCTTCTTGGCGGCTTTGGCAAGACGGTAGCTGTCCTTGGTCTGCACCAGCAAACCCTTCACCACCGCCTTCTTCAGTGCCATGCGCAAATGGGTAGACAGCCCAGTCAACACCTTGCCGTACTTTGCCTCCATGTACTTGCCAATGCTGGCCCGGCTGGCGCCCTTCACAGGCTTACCAGTGGCAGTAATCGCCTCCTTCACCATATCGAAATACGGTGGGTGTTTGGGGGCAACCTTGGCTTTCGCTGGCATTGTGAGAATCCTGGACAGCACAACACCGATTGAAACATTTCAATGCAGTAAGCAACACCACAATCAGCAGGAACGAGCAGGCAGGCAAACCGCCATGGGGTGATGAGGGATGATCCGAGTACAATGGGGATGCCAATCAGCTCAGTGGTGTTGAAAAACACCGTGTGCGGAAACCTTTCCTCGTGTCCGCTCCTTGCTTATGCACGCTCCCCGCGGATGCGGCGAGCCAGCTGCATATCCTTCGGCATGATGGTCACCCTCTTGGCGTGGATTGCGCACAGGTTGGTATCTGCAGAAGGGAAACACAGGCCTGCATGCAGTGCAGAAAATCTCCCTCACACCAAAAACCGGGGCCGAATGGCAAAACTACTTGGGGACTACATTCCCTTCTTTACGTCAAACCATGCCCGTATATCACCATCACCATGTTTTGTTGTTGGCTGCACAGTGCACTGGTCTGCCGCACCACTACAGATTCAGGCGCATCCCCAGACATGGCAATTGACCACTCGACCACAAACGCGGCAGCTGCTGAGGGACGGCTCTAACAGCAAACAAACATGCACGCAAACAAAAAACCCCATTCATACCTTCGAACAGCCCAACCAAATACGCCTCGGCCGCCTCCTGGATCGCCTGCACGGCCGACGTCTGGAACCGCAGGTCACTCTTGAACTCCTGCGCAATCTCGCGCACCAGGCGCTGGAATGGCAGCCGCCGGATCAGCAAATCCGTGGACTTCTGGAACCGACGGATCTCACGCAGTGCAACGGTACCCGGACGGAACCGATGAGGCTTCTTGATACCACCGGTCGCTGGCTGCGACTTGCGAGCAGCCTTGGTGGCCAGCTGCTTGCGGGGCGCCTTGCCTCCGGTGCTCTTGCGGGCAGTCTGCTTGGTACGAGCCATTGTGGAAGAGAAGAGCTGTAATATGAAAACAAACACAACATGATGTCAAGCGCGCCCGTAGCGTACAACCAGCAATTCATGCTTGGACGGTTCGGCGTCAAAAAAATAACACACCCCTGCAAAGATGCTGCATCCACAAATATACTTCCTTCACCTGAGTCCAAACGTGTCACAACCAACAGCCAGGAGTGGTGTTGAAAAACACCGATTTGTACGGGTCCGTTTATTTGCCCTTCTTCTTCAACAGCACCTGCTGGATGTTCGGCAGCACACCGCCAGAGGCAATGGTCACGCCGCTCAGCAGCTTGTTCAGCTCTTCGTCATTGCGAATGGCCAACTGAAACACAACAGACGGATTGATGGCTCAGCTCGGATGCCACCCAGTGCCCAGTGCCCATGCAATCCTCTCCACATGCACATACACGACCCATTGAACGAACGGCGCATACCGTCAAGAACCGAGGCGTGATACGCTTCTTCTTGTTGTCCCGCGATGCGTTGCCCGCAAGCTCCAACATCTCAGCGCACAGGTACTCCAACACGGCAGCCAAATACACAGGTGCTCCTTTGCCCACACGGGAAGAGTACCGCCCGGACTTCAGCAGCGACTGCGTCCGGCCCACGGGGAACGTCAGTCCGGCCTTCTTGGACTTCCCAGATCCACCGGTCTTGCCCTTCTTGCCACCGGTCTTGGCTCCCTTCTTGTCCTTGGGGGTAGACGACATTTTGCTTGGAGAAGAGCTGTGGAGCATCATGCACCAGATTCATGGATTACAACAGCAGCAGAATCATTAGCCACCCAAAACCATCACACAAATGGAGATGACGCAGGCGGGCGACAAATGACACACACCACTATGCACCACCACAAACGGGGGCACCCACGCTGCGTCACCTGTGACTTACACCCACGCACCGCCATACATGCCCCCCATGCCGGACATGCAAACCCCAGCCATTCCAGTCCAGTCCACTGCGCAGTGGTGTTGAAAAACACCGTAGAGTGTGGGTCGCCTCCCATCCTCGGGCTGATTTACCCGCCGAACCCGTACAGAGTGCGGCCGGCCTTCTTCAACGAGAACACAACGTCCAATGCCGTCACGGTCTTCCTGCGGCCGTGCTCCGTGTACGTCACGGCATCCTTGATCAAATTCTCCAGAAACAGCTTCAGCACGGATCGTGTCTCCTCGTAGATGGTCCCGGAAATGCGCTTCACGCCACCTCGCCGGGCCAGACGGCGGATGGCCGGCTTGGTGATGCCCTGGATCTGATCGCGCAGAACCTTGCGGTGACGCTTGGCGCCGCCCTTGCCCAATCCTTTGCCACCTTTGCCACGTCCAGACATTGAGGATGAAAACTGTGGTGCGTGAAAGAGAAAACCATGACAAACATCGCACACTTGGCAGTGCAAAACACAAACGCATACTCCACTCCACAATCAGCCCGCAATCTTGGGTGTGCATGCTTTCAACAAAATGACCACATGTGCACGGCAATGATGGAGCAGACAGAGGGCCATGCGGCCATCAATGGTCAGTGGTGTTGAAAAACACCGGTTACTGCGCCCCACACGAACGGATCCTTTAAGCAGACGTGTACTTGGCTACCGCCTTGGTGCCCTCGCTCATGGCGTGCTTGGCAAGCTCACCAGGCAGCATGAGCCGCACGGCAGTCTGGATCTCCCGTGACGAAAGCGTCTTGGTCTTGTTAATCTTGCTCAACTTGCCTGAAATAAAAAAACCGGACCGATTGTGCAGACCGAACACAACCAAACAAAAACGATCGCAAAGTGTACCGCTGCAACAGAGACAAACGGTATTGATTCACCGGGACCCATCGCTTGCGAAGCTCATGCGCAATCACGCTGCATGGCAGCATCCACCATCCACTGCCATCTGCCACACATCACGTCACATACTTGCTTCCGTGGCCAGGCGGTCGAACACATCGTTGATGAAACTGTTCATGATGTTCATCGCCTTGTTGCTGATCCCGGTGTCAGAGTGCACCTGCTTCAACACCTTGAAGATGTACAGCGACCAGGTCCTCACCGACTTCCTTTTGCCGCCCTTCTTGGCCCCCTTGGGGGTCTTGGCCTTGGCACCCTTCCCCTTGCCACCGGTCTTTCCGCCCTTGGCTCCAGATTTTGCAGGCATGTTGCGCTGGAGAACATGCATGCGGTACGTTGGACAAACCAATCAAACAAATCAATGAAGAGCGAAACACGTGATTGCCTGTGGCCACTCTGGTTGGGGAACTGCGGCGTGTCAGCAACCAACCACGCAACATCTCATCAATCAAACAGACACATGTCCCCGGAAATTAGACTCCACCACTACCACCATCACAACCAAACGATTCCCCGCTGGGCAGTGGTGTTCAAAAACACCGTTGAGGCTCACGGGCCTGAATGCCTTTACTTCTTCTTCGGGGCTGCCTTCTTCGCCTTGCTGGGCTTCTTCGCCTTGCTGGGTTTCTTCGCCTTGCTAGGCTTCTTCGCCTTGCTGGCCTTGCTAGGCTTCTTCGCCTTGCTGGCCGCCTTCTTCACCTTGGGCTTCTTTGCCTTGGGCTTCTTTGCCTTCTTCACCTTTTTCGCTTTCTTCACCTTGGGCACCTTCCTGGCGGCTTTGGCAAGACGGTAGCTGTCCTTGGTCTGCACCAGCAAACCCTTCACCACCGCCTTCTTCAGTGCCATGCGCAAATGGGTAGACAGCCCAGTCAACACCTTGCCGTACTTTGCCTCCATGTACTTGCCAATGCTGGCCCGGCTGGCGCCCTTCACAGGCTTACCAGTGGCAGTAATCGCCTCCTTCACCATATCGAAATACGGTGGGTGTTTGGGGGCAACCTTGGCTTTCGCTGGCATTGTGAGAATCCTGGACAGCACAACACCGATTGAAACATTTCAATGCAGTAAGCAACACCACAATCAGCAGGAACGAGCAGGCAGGCAAACCGCCATGGGGTGATGAGGGATGATCCGATTACAATGGGGATGCCAATCAGCTCAGTGGTGTTGAAAAACACCGTGTGCGGAAACCTTTCCTCGTGTCCGCTCCTTGCTTATGCACGCTCCCCGCGGATGCGGCGAGCCAGCTGCATATCCTTCGGCATGATGGTCACCCTCTTGGCGTGGATTGCGCACAGGTTGGTATCTGCAGAAGGGAAACACAGGCCTGCATGCAGTGCAGAAAATCTCCCTCACACCAAAAACCGGGGCCGAATGGCAAAACTACTTGGGGACTACATTCCCTTCTTTACGTCAAACCATGCCCGTATATCACCATCACCATGTTTTGTTGTTGGCTGCACAGTGCACTGGTCTGCCGCACCACTACAGATTCAGGCGCATCCCCAGACATGGCAATTGACCACTCGACCACAAACGCGGCAGCTGCTGAGGGACGGCTCTAACAGCAAACAAACATGCACGCAAACAAAAAACCCCATTCATACCTTCGAACAGCCCAACCAAATACGCCTCGGCCGCCTCCTGGATCGCCTGCACGGCCGACGTCTGGAACCGTAGGTCACTCTTGAACTCCTGCGCAATCTCGCGCACCAGGCGCTGGAATGGCAGCCGCCGGATCAGCAAATCCGTGGACTTCTGGAACCGACGGATCTCACGCAGTGCAACGGTACCCGGACGGAACCGATGAGGCTTCTTGATGCCACCGGTCGCTGGCTGCGACTTGCGAGCAGCCTTGGTGGCCAGCTGCTTGCGGGGCGCCTTGCCTCCGGTGCTCTTGCGGGCAGTCTGCTTGGTACGAGCCATTGTGGAAGAGAAGAGCTGTAATATGAAAACAAACACAACATGATGTCAAGCGCGCCCGTAGCGTACAACCAGCAATTCATGCTTGGACGGTTCGGCGTCAAAAAAATAACACACCCCTGCAAAGATGCTGCATCCACAAATATACTTCCTTCACCTGAGTCTAAACGTGTCACAATCAACAGCCAGGAGTGGTGTTGAAAAACACCGATTTGTACGGGTCCGTTTATTTGCCCTTCTTCTTCAACAGCACCTGCTGGATGTTTGGCAGCACACCGCCAGAGGCAATGGTCACGCCGCTCAGCAGCTTGTTCAGCTCTTCGTCATTGCGAATGGCCAACTGAAACACAACAGACGGATTGATGGCTCAGCTCGGATGCCACCCAGTGCCCAGTGCCCATGCAATCCTCTCCACATGCACATACACGACCCATTGAACGAACGGCGCATACCGTCAAGAACCGAGGCGTGATACGCTTCTTCTTGTTGTCCCGCGATGCGTTGCCCGCAAGCTCCAACATCTCAGCGCACAGGTACTCCAACACGGCAGCCAAATACACAGGCGCTCCTTTGCCCACACGGGAAGAGTACCGCCCGGACTTCAGCAGCGACTGCGTCCGGCCCACGGGGAACGTCAGTCCGGCCTTCTTGGACTTCCCAGATCCACCGGTCTTGCCCTTCTTGCCACCGGTCTTGGCTCCCTTCTTGTCCTTACCGCCCTTGGGGGTAGACGACATTTTGCTTGGAGAAGAGCTGTGGAGCATCATGCACCAGATTCATGGATTACAACAGCAGCAGAATCATTAGCCACCCAAAACCATCACACAAATGGAGATGACGCAGGCGGGCGACAAATGACACACACCACTATGCACCACCACAAACGGGGGCACCCACGCTGCGTCACCTGTGACTTACACCCACGCACCGCCATACATGCCCCCCATGCCGGACATGCAAACCCCAGCCATTCCAGTCCAGTCCACTGCGCAGTGGTGTTGAAAAACACCGTAGAGTGTGGGTCGCCTCCCATCCTCGGGCTGATTTACCCGCCGAACCCGTACAGAGTGCGGCCGGCCTTCTTCAACGAGAACACAACGTCCAATGCCGTCACGGTCTTCCTGCGGCCGTGCTCCGTGTACGTCACGGCATCCTTGATCAAATTCTCCAGAAACAGCTTCAGCACGGATCGTGTCTCCTCGTAGATGGTCCCGGAAATGCGCTTCACGCCACCTCGCCGGGCCAGACGGCGGATGGCCGGCTTGGTGATGCCCTGGATCTGATCGCGCAGAACCTTGCGGTGACGCTTGGCGCCGCCCTTGCCCAATCCTTTGCCACCTTTGCCACGTCCAGACATTGAGGATGAAAACTGTGGTGCGTGAAAGAGAAAACCATGACAAACATCGCACACTTGGCAGTGCAAAACACAAACGCATACTCCACTCCACAATCAGCCCGCAATCTTGGGTGTGCATGCTTTCAACAAAATGACCACATGTGCACGGCAATGATGGAGCAGACAGAGGGCCATGCGGCCATCAATGGTCAGTGGTGTTGAAAAACACCGGTTACTGCGCCCCACACGAACGGATCCTTTAAGCAGACGTGTACTTGGCTACCGCCTTGGTGCCCTCGCTCATGGCGTGCTTGGCAAGCTCACCAGGCAGCATGAGCCGCACGGCAGTCTGGATCTCCCGTGACGAAAGCGTCTTGGTCTTGTTAATCTTGCTCAACTTGCCTGAAATAAAAAAACCGGACCGATTGTGCAGACCGAACACAACCAAACAAAAACGATCGCAAAGTGTACCGCTGCAACAGAGACAAACGGTATTGATTCACCGGGACCCATCGCTTGCGAAGCTCATGCGCAATCACGCTGCATGGCAGCATCCACCATCCACTGCCATCTGCCACACATCACGTCACATACTTGCTTCCGTGGCCAGGCGGTCGAACACATCGTTGATGAAACTGTTCATGATGTTCATCGCCTTGTTGCTGATCCCGGTGTCAGAGTGCACCTGCTTCAACACCTTGAAGATGTACAGCGACCAGGTCCTCACCGACTTCCTTTTGCCGCCCTTCTTGGCCCCCTTGGGGGTCTTGGCCTTGGCACCCTTCCCCTTGCCACCGGTCTTTCCGCCCTTGGCTCCAGATTTTGCAGGCATGTTGCGCTGGAGAACATGCATGCGGTACGTTGGACAAACCAATCAAACAAATCAATGAAGAGCGAAACACGTGATTGCCTGTGGCCACTCTGGTTGGGGAACTGCGGCGTGTCAGCAACCAACCACGCAACATCTCATCAATCAAACAGACACATGTCCCCGGAAATTAGACTCCACCACTACCACCATCACAACCAAACGATTCCCCGCTGGGCAGTGGTGTTCAAAAACACCGTTGAGGCTCACGGGCCTGAATGCCTTTACTTCTTCTTCGGGGCTGCCTTCTTCGCCTTGCTGGGCTTCTTCGCCTTGCTGGGTTTCTTCGCCTTGCTAGGCTTCTTCGCCTTGCTGGCCTTGCTAGGCTTCTTCGCCTTGCTGGCCGCCTTCTTCACCTTGGGCTTCTTTGCCTTGGGCTTCTTTGCCTTCTTCACCTTTTTCGCTTTCTTCACCTTGGGCACCTTCCTGGCGGCTTTGGCAAGACGGTAGCTGTCCTTGGTCTGCACCAGCAAACCCTTCACCACCGCCTTCTTCAGTGCCATGCGCAAATGGGTAGACAGCCCAGTCAACACCTTGCCGTACTTTGCCTCCATGTACTTGCCAATGCTGGCCCGGCTGGCGCCCTTCACAGGCTTACCAGTGGCAGTAATCGCCTCCTTCACCATATCGAAATACGGTGGGTGTTTGGGGGCAACCTTGGCTTTCGCTGGCATTGTGAGAATCCTGGACAGCACAACACCGATTGAAACATTTCAATGCAGTAAGCAACACCACAATCAGCAGGAACGAGCAGGCAGGCAAACCGCCATGGGGTGATGAGGGATGATCCGATTACAATGGGGATGCCAATCAGCTCAGTGGTGTTGAAAAACACCGTGTGCGGAAACCTTTCCTCGTGTCCGCTCCTTGCTTATGCACGCTCCCCGCGGATGCGGCGAGCCAGCTGCATATCCTTCGGCATGATGGTCACCCTCTTGGCGTGGATTGCGCACAGGTTGGTATCTGCAGAAGGGAAACACAGGCCTGCATGCAGTGCAGAAAATCTCCCTCACACCAAAAACCGGGGCCGAATGGCAAAACTACTTGGGGACTACATTCCCTTCTTTACGTCAAACCATGCCCGTATATCACCATCACCATGTTTTGTTGTTGGCTGCACAGTGCACTGGTCTGCCGCACCACTACAGATTCAGGCGCATCCCCAGACATGGCAATTGACCACTCGACCACAAACGCGGCAGCTGCTGAGGGACGGCTCTAACAGCAAACAAACATGCACGCAAACAAAAAACCCCATTCATACCTTCGAACAGCCCAACCAAATACGCCTCGGCCGCCTCCTGGATCGCCTGCACGGCCGACGTCTGGAACCGTAGGTCACTCTTGAACTCCTGCGCAATCTCGCGCACCAGGCGCTGGAATGGCAGCCGCCGGATCAGCAAATCCGTGGACTTCTGGAACCGACGGATCTCACGCAGTGCAACGGTACCCGGACGGAACCGATGAGGCTTCTTGATGCCACCGGTCGCTGGCTGCGACTTGCGAGCAGCCTTGGTGGCCAGCTGCTTGCGGGGCGCCTTGCCTCCGGTGCTCTTGCGGGCAGTCTGCTTGGTACGAGCCATTGTGGAAGAGAAGAGCTGTAATATGAAAACAAACACAACATGATGTCAAGCGCGCCCGTAGCGTACAACCAGCAATTCATGCTTGGACGGTTCGGCGTCAAAAAAATAACACACCCCTGCAAAGATGCTGCATCCACAAATATACTTCCTTCACCTGAGTCTAAACGTGTCACAATCAACAGCCAGGAGTGGTGTTGAAAAACACCGATTTGTACGGGTCCGTTTATTTGCCCTTCTTCTTCAACAGCACCTGCTGGATGTTTGGCAGCACACCGCCAGAGGCAATGGTCACGCCGCTCAGCAGCTTGTTCAGCTCTTCGTCATTGCGAATGGCCAACTGAAACACAACAGACGGATTGATGGCTCAGCTCGGATGCCACCCAGTGCCCAGTGCCCATGCAATCCTCTCCACATGCACATACACGACCCATTGAACGAACGGCGCATACCGTCAAGAACCGAGGCGTGATACGCTTCTTCTTGTTGTCCCGCGATGCGTTGCCCGCAAGCTCCAACATCTCAGCGCACAGGTACTCCAACACGGCAGCCAAATACACAGGCGCTCCTTTGCCCACACGGGAAGAGTACCGCCCGGACTTCAGCAGCGACTGCGTCCGGCCCACGGGGAACGTCAGTCCGGCCTTCTTGGACTTCCCAGATCCACCGGTCTTGCCCTTCTTGCCACCGGTCTTGGCTCCCTTCTTGTCCTTACCGCCCTTGGGGGTAGACGACATTTTGCTTGGAGAAGAGCTGTGGAGCATCATGCACCAGATTCATGGATTACAACAGCAGCAGAATCATTAGCCACCCAAAACCATCACACAAATGGAGATGACGCAGGCGGGCGACAAATGACACACACCACTATGCACCACCACAAACGGGGGCACCCACGCTGCGTCACCTGTGACTTACACCCACGCACCGCCATACATGCCCCCCATGCCGGACATGCAAACCCCAGCCATTCCAGTCCAGTCCACTGCGCAGTGGTGTTGAAAAACACCGTAGAGTGTGGGTCGCCTCCCATCCTCGGGCTGATTTACCCGCCGAACCCGTACAGAGTGCGGCCGGCCTTCTTCAACGAGAACACAACGTCCAATGCCGTCACGGTCTTCCTGCGGCCGTGCTCCGTGTACGTCACGGCATCCTTGATCAAATTCTCCAGAAACAGCTTCAGCACGGATCGTGTCTCCTCGTAGATGGTCCCGGAAATGCGCTTCACGCCACCTCGCCGGGCCAGACGGCGGATGGCCGGCTTGGTGATGCCCTGGATCTGATCGCGCAGAACCTTGCGGTGACGCTTGGCGCCGCCCTTGCCCAATCCTTTGCCACCTTTGCCACGTCCAGACATTGAGGATGAAAACTGTGGTGCGTGAAAGAGAAAACCATGACAAACATCGCACACTTGGCAGTGCAAAACACAAACGCATACTCCACTCCACAATCAGCCCGCAATCTTGGGTGTGCATGCTTTCAACAAAATGACCACATGTGCACGGCAATGATGGAGCAGACAGAGGGCCATGCGGCCATCAATGGTCAGTGGTGTTGAAAAACACCGGTTACTGCGCCCCACACGAACGGATCCTTTAAGCAGACGTGTACTTGGCTACCGCCTTGGTGCCCTCGCTCATGGCGTGCTTGGCAAGCTCACCAGGCAGCATGAGCCGCACGGCAGTCTGGATCTCCCGTGACGAAAGCGTCTTGGTCTTGTTAATCTTGCTCAACTTGCCTGAAATAAAAAAACCGGACCGATTGTGCAGACCGAACACAACCAAACAAAAACGATCGCAAAGAGTACCGCTGCAACAGAGACAAACGGTATTGATTCACCGGGACCCATCGCTTGCGAAGCTCATGCGCAATCACGCTGCATGGCAGCATCCACCATCCACTGCCATCTGCCACACATCACGTCACATACTTGCTTCCGTGGCCAGGCGGTCGAACACATCGTTGATGAAACTGTTCATGATGTTCATCGCCTTGTTGCTGATCCCGGTGTCAGAGTGCACCTGCTTCAACACCTTGAAGATGTACAGCGACCAGGTCCTCACCGACTTCCTTTTGCCGCCCTTCTTGGCCCCCTTGGGGGTCTTGGCCTTGGCACCCTTCCCCTTGCCACCGGTCTTTCCGCCCTTGGCTCCAGATTTTGCAGGCATGTTGCGCTGGAGAACATGCATGCGGTACGTTGGACAAACCAATCAAACAAATCAATGAAGAGCGAAACACGTGATTGCCTGTGGCCACTCTGGTTGGGGAACTGCGGCGTGTCAGCAACCAACCACGCAACATCTCATCAATCAAACAGACACATGTCCCCGGAAATTAGACTCCAGCACTACCACCATCA
This sequence comes from Eutreptiella sp. 'Long Island Sound 2002', assembly GCA_964036045.1. Lineage (NCBI taxonomy): Eukaryota > Euglenozoa > Euglenophyceae > Eutreptiales > Eutreptiaceae > Eutreptiella > Eutreptiella sp. 'Long Island Sound 2002'. The sequence goes on from OZ038383.1 coordinate 134,244,442, forward strand.
CAACCAAACGATTCCCCGCTGGGCAGTGGTGTTCAAAAACACCGTTGAGGCTCACGGGCCTGAATGCCTTTACTTCTTCTTCGGGGCTGCCTTCTTCGCCTTGCTGGGCTTCTTCGCCTTGCTGGGTTTCTTCGCCTTGCTGGCCTTGCTAGGCTTCTTCGCCTTGCTGGCCGCCTTCTTCACCTTGGGCTTCTTTGCCTTCTTCACCTTTTTCGCTTTCTTCACCTTGGGCACCTTCTTGGCGGCTTTGGCAAGACGGTAGCTGTCCTTGGTCTGCACCAGCAAACCCTTCACCACCGCCTTCTTCAGTGCCATGCGCAAATGGGTAGACAGCCCAGTCAACACCTTGCCGTACTTTGCCTCCATGTACTTGCCAATGCTGGCCCGGCTGGCGCCCTTCACAGGCTTACCAGTGGCAGTAATCGCCTCCTTCACCATATCGAAATACGGTGGGTGTTTGGGGGCAACCTTGGCTTTCGCTGGCATTGTGAGAATCCTGGACAGCACAACACCGATTGAAACATTTCAATGCAGTAAGCAACACCACAATCAGCAGGAACGAGCAGGCAGGCAAACCGCCATGGGGTGATGAGGGATGATCCGAGTACAATGGGGATGCCAATCAGCTCAGTGGTGTTGAAAAACACCGTGTGCGGAAACCTTTCCTCGTGTCCGCTCCTTGCTTACGCACGCTCCCCGCGGATGCGGCGAGCCAGCTGCATATCCTTCGGCATGATGGTCACCCTCTTGGCGTGGATTGCGCACAGGTTGGTATCTGCAGAAGGGAAACACAGGCCTGCATGCAGTGCAGAAAATCTCCCTCACACCAAAAACCGGGGCCGAATGGCAAAACTACTTGGGGACTACATTCCCTTCTTTACGTCAAACCATGCCCGTATATCACCATCACCATGTTTTGTTGTTGGCTGCACAGTGCACTGGTCTGCCGCACCACTACAGATTCAGGCGCATCCCCAGACATGGCAATTGACCACTCGACCACAAACGCGGCAGCTGCTGAGGGACGGCTCTAACAGCAAACAAACATGCACGCAAACAAAAAACCCCATTCATACCTTCGAACAGCCCAACCAAATACGCCTCGGCCGCCTCCTGGATCGCCTGCACGGCCGACGTCTGGAACCGTAGGTCACTCTTGAACTCCTGCGCAATCTCGCGCACCAGGCGCTGGAATGGCAGCCGCCGGATCAGCAAATCCGTGGACTTCTGGAACCGACGGATCTCACGCAGTGCAACGGTACCCGGACGGAACCGATGAGGCTTCTTGATGCCACCGGTCGCTGGCTGCGACTTGCGAGCAGCCTTGGTGGCCAGCTGCTTGCGGGGCGCCTTGCCTCCGGTGCTCTTGCGGGCAGTCTGCTTGGTACGAGCCATTGTGGAAGAGAAGAGCTGTAATATGAAAACAAACACAACATGATGTCAAGCGCGCCCGTAGCGTACAACCAGCAATTCATGCTTGGACGGTTCGGCGTCAAAAAAATAACACACCCCTGCAAAGATGCTGCATCCACAAATATACTTCCTTCACCTGAGTCTAAACGTGTCACAATCAACAGCCAGGAGTGGTGTTGAAAAACACCGATTTGTACGGGTCCGTTTATTTGCCCTTCTTCTTCAACAGCACCTGCTGGATGTTTGGCAGCACACCGCCAGAGGCAATGGTCACGCCGCTCAGCAGCTTGTTCAGCTCTTCGTCATTGCGAATGGCCAACTGAAACACAACAGACGGATTGATGGCTCAGCTCGGATGCCACCCAGTGCCCAGTGCCCATGCAATCCTCTCCACATGCACATACACGACCCATTGAACGAACGGCGCATACCGTCAAGAACCGAGGCGTGATACGCTTCTTCTTGTTGTCCCGCGATGCGTTGCCCGCAAGCTCCAACATCTCAGCGCACAGGTACTCCAACACGGCAGCCAAATACACAGGCGCTCCTTTGCCCACACGGGAAGAGTACCGCCCGGACTTCAGCAGCGACTGCGTCCGGCCCACGGGGAACGTCAGTCCGGCCTTCTTGGACTTCCCAGATCCACCGGTCTTGCCCTTCTTGCCACCGGTCTTGGCTCCCTTCTTGTCCTTACCGCCCTTGGGGGTAGACGACATTTTGCTTGGAGAAGAGCTGTGGAGCATCATGCACCAGATTCATGGATTACAACAGCAGCAGAATCATTAGCCACCCAAAACCATCACACAAATGGAGATGACGCAGGCGGGCGACAAATGACACACACCACTATGCACCACCACAAACGGGGGCACCCACGCTGCGTCACCTGTGACTTACACCCACGCACCGCCATACATGCCCCCCATGCCGGACATGCAAACCCCAGCCATTCCAGTCCAGTCCACTGCGCAGTGGTGTTGAAAAACACCGTAGAGTGTGGGTCGCCTCCCATCCTCGGGCTGATTTACCCGCCGAACCCGTACAGAGTGCGGCCGGCCTTCTTCAACGAGAACACAACGTCCAATGCCGTCACGGTCTTCCTGCGGCCGTGCTCCGTGTACGTCACGGCATCCTTGATCAAATTCTCCAGAAACAGCTTCAGCACGGATCGTGTCTCCTCGTAGATGGTCCCGGAAATGCGCTTCACGCCACCTCGCCGGGCCAGACGGCGGATGGCCGGCTTGGTGATGCCCTGGATCTGATCGCGCAGAACCTTGCGGTGACGCTTGGCGCCGCCCTTGCCCAATCCTTTGCCACCTTTGCCACGTCCAGACATTGAGGATGAAAACTGTGGTGCGTGAAAGAGAAAACCATGACAAACATCGCACACTTGGCAGTGCAAAACACAAACGCATACTCCACTCCACAATCAGCCCGCAATCTTGGGTGTGCATGCTTTCAACAAAATGACCACATGTGCACGGCAATGATGGAGCAGACAGAGGGCCATGCGGCCATCAATGGTCAGTGGTGTTGAAAAACACCGGTTACTGCGCCCCACACGAACGGATCCTTTAAGCAGACGTGTACTTGGCTACCGCCTTGGTGCCCTCGCTCATGGCGTGCTTGGCAAGCTCACCAGGCAGCATGAGCCGCACGGCAGTCTGGATCTCCCGTGACGAAAGCGTCTTGGTCTTGTTAATCTTGCTCAACTTGCCTGAAATAAAAAAACCGGACCGATTGTGCAGACCGAACACAACCAAACAAAAACGATCGCAAAGAGTACCGCTGCAACAGAGACAAACGGTATTGATTCACCGGGACCCATCGCTTGCGAAGCTCATGCGCAATCACGCTGCATGGCAGCATCCACCATCCACTGCCATCTGCCACACATCACGTCACATACTTGCTTCCGTGGCCAGGCGGTCGAACACATCGTTGATGAAACTGTTCATGATGTTCATCGCCTTGTTGCTGATCCCGGTGTCAGAGTGCACCTGCTTCAACACCTTGAAGATGTACAGCGACCAGGTCCTCACCGACTTCCTTTTGCCGCCCTTCTTGGCCCCCTTGGGGGTCTTGGCCTTGGCACCCTTCCCCTTGCCACCGGTCTTTCCGCCCTTGGCTCCAGATTTTGCAGGCATGTTGCGCTGGAGAACATGCATGCGGTACGTTGGACAAACCAATCAAACAAATCAATGAAGAGCGAAACACGTGATTGCCTGTGGCCACTCTGGTTGGGGAACTGCGGCGTGTCAGCAACCAACCACGCAACATCTCATCAATCAAACAGACACATGTCCCCGGAAATTAGACTCCAGCACTACCACCATCACAACCAAACGATTCCCCGCTGGGCAGTGGTGTTCAAAAACACCGTTGAGGCTCACGGGCCTGAATGCCTTTACTTCTTCTTCGGGGCTGCCTTCTTCGCCTTGCTGGGCTTCTTCGCCTTGCTGGGTTTCTTCGCCTTGCTGGCCTTGCTAGGCTTCTTCGCCTTGCTGGCCGCCTTCTTCACCTTGGGCTTCTTTGCCTTCTTCACCTTTTTCGCTTTCTTCACCTTGGGCACCTTCTTGGCGGCTTTGGCAAGACGGTAGCTGTCCTTGGTCTGCACCAGCAAACCCTTCACCACCGCCTTCTTCAGTGCCATGCGCAAATGGGTAGACAGCCCAGTCAACACCTTGCCGTACTTTGCCTCCATGTACTTGCCAATGCTGGCCCGGCTGGCGCCCTTCACAGGCTTACCAGTGGCAGTAATCGCCTCCTTCACCATATCGAAATACGGTGGGTGTTTGGGGGCAACCTTGGCTTTCGCTGGCATTGTGAGAATCCTGGACAGCACAACACCGATTGAAACATTTCAATGCAGTAAGCAACACCACAATCAGCAGGAACGAGCAGGCAGGCAAACCGCCATGGGGTGATGAGGGATGATCCGAGTACAATGGGGATGCCAATCAGCTCAGTGGTGTTGAAAAACACCGTGTGCGGAAACCTTTCCTCGTGTCCGCTCCTTGCTTACGCACGCTCCCCGCGGATGCGGCGAGCCAGCTGCATATCCTTCGGCATGATGGTCACCCTCTTGGCGTGGATTGCGCACAGGTTGGTATCTGCAGAAGGGAAACACAGGCCTGCATGCAGTGCAGAAAATCTCCCTCACACCAAAAACCGGGGCCGAATGGCAAAACTACTTGGGGACTACATTCCCTTCTTTACGTCAAACCATGCCCGTATATCACCATCACCATGTTTTGTTGTTGGCTGCACAGTGCACTGGTCTGCCGCACCACTACAGATTCAGGCGCATCCCCAGACATGGCAATTGACCACTCGACCACAAACGCGGCAGCTGCTGAGGGACGGCTCTAACAGCAAACAAACATGCACGCAAACAAAAAACCCCATTCATACCTTCGAACAGCCCAACCAAATACGCCTCGGCCGCCTCCTGGATCGCCTGCACGGCCGACGTCTGGAACCGCAGGTCACTCTTGAACTCCTGCGCAATCTCGCGCACCAGGCGCTGGAATGGCAGCCGCCGGATCAGCAAATCCGTGGACTTCTGGAACCGACGGATCTCACGCAGTGCAACGGTACCCGGACGGAACCGATGAGGCTTCTTGATGCCACCGGTCGCTGGCTGCGACTTGCGAGCAGCCTTGGTGGCCAGCTGCTTGCGGGGCGCCTTGCCTCCGGTGCTCTTGCGGGCAGTCTGCTTGGTACGAGCCATTGTGGAAGAGAAGAGCTGTAATATGAAAACAAACACAACATGATGTCAAGCGCGCCCGTAGCGTACAACCAGCAATTCATGCTTGGACGGTTCGGCGTCAAAAAAATAACACACCCCTGCAAAGATGCTGCATCCACAAATATACTTCCTTCACCTGAGTCTAAACGTGTCACAATCAACAGCCAGGAGTGGTGTTGAAAAACACCGATTTGTACGGGTCCGTTTATTTGCCCTTCTTCTTCAACAGCACCTGCTGGATGTTTGGCAGCACACCGCCAGAGGCAATGGTCACGCCGCTCAGCAGCTTGTTCAGCTCTTCGTCATTGCGAATGGCCAACTGAAACACAACAGACGGATTGATGGCTCAGCTCGGATGCCACCCAGTGCCCAGTGCCCATGCAATCCTCTCCACATGCACGTACACGACCCATTGAACGAACGGCGCATACCGTCAAGAACCGAGGCGTGATACGCTTCTTCTTGTTGTCCCGCGATGCGTTGCCCGCAAGCTCCAACATCTCAGCGCACAGGTACTCCAACACGGCAGCCAAATACACAGGCGCTCCTTTGCCCACACGGGAAGAGTACCGCCCGGACTTCAGCAGCGACTGCGTCCGGCCCACGGGGAACGTCAGTCCGGCCTTCTTGGACTTCCCAGATCCACCGGTCTTGCCCTTCTTGCCACCGGTCTTGGCTCCCTTCTTGTCCTTACCGCCCTTGGGGGTAGACGACATTTTGCTTGGAGAAGAGCTGTGGAGCATCATGCACCAGATTCATGGATTACAACAGCAGCAGAATCATTAGCCACCCAAAACCATCACACAAATGGAGATGACGCAGGCGGGCGACAAATGACACACACCACTATGCACCACCACAAACGGGGGCACCCACGCTGCGTCACCTGTGACTTACACCCACGCACCGCCATACATGCCCCCCATGCCGGACATGCAAACCCCAGCCATTCCAGTCCAGTCCACTGCGCAGTGGTGTTGAAAAACACCGTAGAGTGTGGGTCGCCTCCCATCCTCGGGCTGATTTACCCGCCGAACCCGTACAGAGTGCGGCCGGCCTTCTTCAACGAGAACACAACGTCCAATGCCGTCACGGTCTTCCTGCGGCCGTGCTCCGTGTACGTCACGGCATCCTTGATCAAATTCTCCAGAAACAGCTTCAGCACGGATCGTGTCTCCTCGTAGATGGTCCCGGAAATGCGCTTCACGCCACCTCGCCGGGCCAGACGGCGGATGGCCGGCTTGGTGATGCCCTGGATCTGGTCGCGCAGAACCTTGCGGTGACGCTTGGCGCCGCCCTTGCCCAATCCTTTGCCACCTTTGCCACGTCCAGACATTGAGGATGAAAACTGTGGTGCGTGAAAGAGAAAACCATGACAAACATCGCACACTTGGCAGTGCAAAACACAAACGCATACTCCACTCCACAATCAGCCCGCAATCTTGGGTGTGCATGCTTTCAACAAAATGACCACATGTGCACGGCAATGATGGAGCAGACAGAGGGCCATGCGGCCATCAATGGTCAGTGGTGTTGAAAAACACCGGTTACTGCGCCCCACACGAACGGATCCTTTAAGCAGACGTGTACTTGGCTACCGCCTTGGTGCCCTCGCTCATGGCGTGCTTGGCAAGCTCACCAGGCAGCATGAGCCGCACGGCAGTCTGGATCTCCCGTGACGAAAGCGTCTTGGTCTTGTTAATCTTGCTCAACTTGCCTGAAATAAAAAAACCGGACCGATTGTGCAGACCGAACGCAACCAAACAAAAACGATCGCAAAGAGTACCGCTGCAACAGAGACAAACGGTATTGATTCACCGGGACCCATCGCTTGCGAAGCTCATGCGCAATCACGCTGCATGGCAGCATCCACCATCCACTGCCATCTGCCACACATCACGTCACATACTTGCTTCCGTGGCCAGGCGGTCGAACACATCGTTGATGAAACTGTTCATGATGTTCATCGCCTTGTTGCTGATCCCGGTGTCAGAGTGCACCTGCTTCAACACCTTGAAGATGTACAGCGACCAGGTCCTCACCGACTTCCTTTTGCCGCCCTTCTTGGCCCCCTTGGGGGTCTTGGCCTTGGCACCCTTCCCCTTGCCACCGGTCTTTCCGCCCTTGGCTCCAGATTTTGCAGGCATGTTGCGCTGGAGAACATGCATGCGGTACGTTGGACAAACCAATCAAACAAATCAATGAAGAGCGAAACACGTGATTGCCTGTGGCCACTCTGGTTGGGGAACTGCGGCGTGTCAGCAACCAACCACGCAACATCTCATCAATCAAACAGACACATGTCCCCGGAAATTAGACTCCAGCACTACCACCATCACAACCAAACGATTCCCCGCTGGGCAGTGGTGTTCAAAAACACCGTTGAGGCTCACGGGCCTGAATGCCTTTACTTCTTCTTCGGGGCTGCCTTCTTCGCCTTGCTGGGCTTCTTCGCCTTGCTGGGTTTCTTCGCCTTGCTAGGCTTCTTCGCCTTGCTGGCCTTGCTAGGCTTCTTCGCCTTGCTGGCCGCCTTCTTCACCTTGGGCTTCTTTGCCTTGGGCTTCTTTGCCTTCTTCACCTTTTTCGCTTTCTTCACCTTGGGCACCTTCTTGGCGGCTTTGGCAAGACGGTAGCTGTCCTTGGTCTGCACCAGCAAACCCTTCACCACCGCCTTCTTCAGTGCCATGCGCAAATGGGTAGACAGCCCAGTCAACACCTTGCCGTACTTTGCCTCCATGTACTTGCCAATGCTGGCCCGGCTGGCGCCCTTCACAGGCTTACCAGTGGCAGTAATCGCCTCCTTCACCATATCGAAATACGGTGGGTGTTTGGGGGCAACCTTGGCTTTCGCTGGCATTGTGAGAATCCTGGACAGCACAACACCGATTGAAACATTTCAATGCAGTAAGCAACACCACAATCAGCAGGAACGAGCAGGCAGGCAAACCGCCATGGGGTGATGAGGGATGATCCGAGTACAATGGGGATGCCAATCAGCTCAGTGGTGTTGAAAAACACCGTGTGCGGAAACCTTTCCTCGTGTCCGCTCCTTGCTTACGCACGCTCCCCGCGGATGCGGCGAGCCAGCTGCATATCCTTCGGCATGATGGTCACCCTCTTGGCGTGGATTGCGCACAGGTTGGTATCTGCAGAAGGGAAACACAGGCCTGCATGCAGTGCAGAAAATCTCCCTCACACCAAAAACCGGGGCCGAATGGCAAAACTACTTGGGGACTACATTCCCTTCTTTACGTCAAACCATGCCCGTATATCACCATCACCATGTTTTGTTGTTGGCTGCACAGTGCACTGGTCTGCCGCACCACTACAGATTCAGGCGCATCCCCAGACATGGCAATTGACCACTCCACCACAAACGCGGCAGCTGCTGAGGGACGGCTCTAACAGCAAACAAACATGCACGCAAACAAAAAACCCCATTCATACCTTCGAACAGCCCAACCAAATACGCCTCGGCCGCCTCCTGGATCGCCTGCACGGCCGACGTCTGGAACCGCAGGTCACTCTTGAACTCCTGCGCAATCTCGCGCACCAGGCGCTGGAATGGCAGCCGCCGGATCAGCAAATCCGTGGACTTCTGGAACCGACGGATCTCACGCAGTGCAACGGTACCCGGACGGAACCGATGAGGCTTCTTGATGCCACCGGTCGCTGGCTGCGACTTGCGAGCAGCCTTGGTGGCCAGCTGCTTGCGGGGCGCCTTGCCTCCGGTGCTCTTGCGGGCAGTCTGCTTGGTACGAGCCATTGTGGAAGAGAAGAGCTGTAATATGAAAACAAACACAACATGATGTCAAGCGCGCCCGTAGCGTACAACCAGCAATTCATGCTTGGACGGTTCGGCGTCAAAAAAATAACACACCCCTGCAAAGATGCTGCATCCACAAATATACTTCCTTCACCTGAGTCTAAACGTGTCACAACCAACAGCCAGGAGTGGTGTTGAAAAACACCGATTTGTACGGGTCCGTTTATTTGCCCTTCTTCTTCAACAGCACCTGCTGGATGTTTGGCAGCACACCGCCAGAGGCAATGGTCACGCCGCTCAGCAGCTTGTTCAGCTCTTCGTCATTGCGAATGGCCAACTGAAACACAACAGACGGATTGATGGCTCAGCTCGGATGCCACCCAGTGCCCAGTGCCCATGCAATCCTCTCCACATGCACATACACGACCCATTGAACGAACGGCGCATACCGTCAAGAACCGAGGCGTGATACGCTTCTTCTTGTTGTCCCGCGATGCGTTGCCCGCAAGCTCCAACATCTCAGCGCACAGGTACTCCAACACGGCAGCCAAATACACAGGTGCTCCCTTGCCCACACGGGAAGAGTACCGCCCGGACTTCAGCAGCGACTGCGTCCGGCCCACGGGGAACGTCAGTCCGGCCTTCTTGGACTTCCCAGATCCACCGGTCTTGCCCTTCTTGCCACCGGTCTTGGCTCCCTTCTTGTCCTTACCGCCCTTGGGGGTAGACGACATTTTGCTTGGAGAAGAGCTGTGGAGCATCATGCACCAGATTCATGGATTACAACAGCAGCAGAATCATTAGCCACCCAAAACCATCACACAAATGGAGATGACGCAGGCGGGCGACAAATGACACACACCACTATGCACCACCACAAACGGGGGCACCCACGCTGCGTCACCTGTGACTTACACCCACGCACCGCCATACATGCCCCCCATGCCGGACATGCAAACCCCAGCCATTCCAGTCCAGTCCACTGCGCAGTGGTGTTGAAAAACACCGTAGAGTGTGGGTCGCCTCCCATCCTCGGGCTGATTTACCCGCCGAACCCGTACAGAGTGCGGCCGGCCTTCTTCAACGAGAACACAACGTCCAATGCCGTCACGGTCTTCCTGCGGCCGTGCTCCGTGTACGTCACGGCATCCTTGATCAAATTCTCCAGAAACAGCTTCAGCACGGATCGTGTCTCCTCGTAGATGGTCCCGGAAATGCGCTTCACGCCACCTCGCCGGGCCAGACGGCGGATGGCCGGCTTGGTGATGCCCTGGATCTGATCGCGCAGAACCTTGCGGTGACGCTTGGCGCCGCCCTTGCCCAATCCTTTGCCACCTTTGCCACGTCCAGACATTGAGGATGAAAACTGTGGTGCGTGAAAGAGAAAACCATGACAAACATCGCACACTTGGCAGTGCAAAACACAAACGCATACTCCACTCCACAATCAGCCCGCAATCTTGGGTGTGCATGCTTTCAACAAAATGACCACATGTGCACGGCAATGATGGAGCAGACAGAGGGCCATGCGGCCGTCAATGGTCAGTGGTGTTGAAAAACACCGGTTACTGCGCCCCACACGAACGGATCCTTTAAGCAGACGTGTACTTGGCTACCGCCTTGGTGCCCTCGCTCATGGCGTGCTTGGCAAGCTCACCAGGCAGCATGAGCCGCACGGCAGTCTGGATCTCCCGTGACGAAAGCGTCTTGGTCTTGTTAATCTTGCTCAACTTGCCTGAAATAAAAAAACCGGACCGATTGTGCAGACCGAACGCAACCAAACAAAAACGATCGCAAAGTGTACCGCTGCAACAGAGACAAACGGTATTGATTCACCGGGACCCATCGCTTGCGAAGCTCATGCGCAATCACGCTGCATGGCAGCATCCACCATCCACTGCCATCTGCCACACATCACGTCACATACTTGCTTCCGTGGCCAGGCGGTCGAACACATCGTTGATGAAACTGTTCATGATGTTCATCGCCTTGTTGCTGATCCCGGTGTCAGAGTGCACCTGCTTCAACACCTTGAAGATGTACAGCGACCAGGTCCTCACCGACTTCCTTTTGCCGCCCTTCTTGGCCCCCTTGGGGGTCTTGGCCTTGGCACCCTTCCCCTTGCCACCGGTCTTTCCGCCCTTGGCTCCAGATTTTGCAGGCATGTTGCGCTGGAGAACATGCATGCGGTACGTTGGACAAACCAATCAAACAAATCAATGAAGAGCGAAACACGTGATTGCCTGTGGCCACTCTGGTTGGGGAACTGCGGCGTGTCAGCAACCAACCACGCAACATCTCATCAATCAAACAGACACATGTCCCCGGAAATTAGACTCCAGCACTACCACCATCACAACCAAACGATTCCCCGCTGGGCAGTGGTGTTCAAAAACACCGTTGAGGCTCACGGGCCTGAATGCCTTTACTTCTTCTTCGGGGCTGCCTTCTTCGCCTTGCTGGGCTTCTTCGCCTTGCTGGGTTTCTTCGCCTTGCTAGGTTTCTTCGCCTTGCTGGCCTTGCTAGGCTTCTTCGCCTTGCTGGCCGCCTTCTTCACCTTGGGCTTCTTTGCCTTGGGCTTCTTTGCCTTCTTCACCTTTTTCGCTTTCTTCACCTTGGGCACCTTCTTGGCGGCTTTGGCAAGACGGTAGCTGTCCTTGGTCTGCACCAGCAAACCCTTCACCACCGCCTTCTTCAGTGCCATGCGCAAATGGGTAGACAGCCCAGTCAACACCTTGCCGTACTTTGCCTCCATGTACTTGCCAATGCTGGCCCGGCTGGCGCCCTTCACAGGCTTACCAGTGGCAGTAATCGCCTCCTTCACCATATCGAAATACGGTGGGTGTTTGGGGGCAACCTTGGCTTTCGCTGGCATTGTGAGAATCCTGGACAGCACAACACCGATTGAAACATTTCAATGCAGTAAGCAACACCACAATCAGCAGGAACGAGCAGGCAGGCAAACCGCCATGGGGTGATGAGGGATGATCCGAGTACAATGGGGATGCCAATCAGCTCAGTGGTGTTGAAAAACACCGTGTGCGGAAACCTTTCCTCGTGTCCGCTCCTTGCTTACGCACGCTCCCCGCGGATGCGGCGAGCCAGCTGCATATCCTTCGGCATGATGGTCACCCTCTTGGCGTGGATTGCGCACAGGTTGGTATCTGCAGAAGGGAAACACAGGCCTGCATGCAGTGCAGAAAATCTCCCTCACACCAAAAACCGGGGCCGAATGGCAAAACTACTTGGGGACTACATTCCCTTCTTTACGTCAAACCATGCCCGTATATCACCATCACCATGTTTTGTTGTTGGCTGCACAGTGCACTGGTCTGCCGCACCACTACAGATTCAGGCGGATCCCCAGACATGGCAATTGACCACTCCACCACAAACGCGGCAGCTGCTGAGGGACGGCTCTAACAGCAAACAAACATGCACGCAAACAAAAAACCCCATTCATACCTTCGAACAGCCCAACCAAATACGCCTCGGCCGCCTCCTGGATCGCCTGCACGGCCGACGTCTGGAACCGCAGGTCACTCTTGAACTCCTGCGCAATCTCGCGCACCAGGCGCTGGAATGGCAGCCGCCGGATCAGCAAATCCGTGGACTTCTGGAACCGACGGATCTCACGCAGTGCAACGGTACCCGGACGGAACCGATGAGGCTTCTTGATGCCACCGGTCGCTGGCTGCGACTTGCGAGCAGCCTTGGTGGCCAGCTGCTTGCGGGGCGCCTTGCCTCCGGTGCTCTTGCGGGCAGTCTGCTTGGTACGAGCCATTGTGGAAGAGAAGAGCTGTAATATGAAAACAAACACAACATGATGTCAAGCGCGCCCGTAGCGTACAACCAGCAATTCATGCTTGGACGGTTCGGCGTCAAAAAAATAACACACCCCTGCAAAGATGCTGCATCCACAAATATACTTCCTTCACCTGAGTCTAAACGTGTCACAACCAACAGCCAGGAGTGGTGTTGAAAAACACCGATTTGTACGGGTCCGTTTATTTGCCCTTCTTCTTCAACAGCACCTGCTGGATGTTTGGCAGCACACCGCCAGAGGCAATGGTCACGCCGCTCAGCAGCTTGTTCAGCTCTTCGTCATTGCGAATGGCCAACTGAAACACAACAGACGGATTGATGGCTCAGCTCGGATGCCACCCAGTGCCCAGTGCCCATGCAATCCTCTCCACATGCACATACACGACCCATTGAACGAACGGCGCATACCGTCAAGAACCGAGGCGTGATACGCTTCTTCTTGTTGTCCCGCGATGCGTTGCCCGCAAGCTCCAACATCTCCGCGCACAGGTACTCCAACACGGCAGCCAAATACACAGGTGCTCCCTTGCCCACACGGGAAGAGTACCGCCCGGACTTCAGCAGCGACTGCGTCCGGCCCACGGGGAACGTCAGTCCGGCCTTCTTGGACTTCCCAGATCCACCGGTCTTGCCCTTCTTGCCACCGGTCTTGGCTCCCTTCTTGTCCTTACCGCCCTTGGGGGTAGACGACATTTTGCTTGGAGAAGAGCTGTGGAGCATCATGCACCAGATTCATGGATTACAACAGCAGCAGAATCATTAGCCACCCAAAACCATCACACAAATGGAGATGACGCAGGCGGGCGACAAATGACACACACCACTATGCACCACCACAAACGGGGGCACCCACGCTGCGTCATCTGTGACTTACACCCACGCACCGCCATACATGCCCCCCATGCCGGACATGCAAACCCCAGCCATTCCAGTCCAGTCCACTGCGCAGTGGTGTTGAAAAACACCGTAGAGTGTGGGTCGCCTCCCATCCTCGGGCTGATTTACCCGCCGAACCCGTACAGAGTGCGGCCGGCCTTCTTCAACGAGAACACAACGTCCAATGCCGTCACGGTCTTCCTGCGGCCGTGCTCCGTGTACGTCACGGCATCCTTGATCAAATTCTCCAGAAACAGCTTCAGCACGGATCGTGTCTCCTCGTAGATGGTCCCGGAAATGCGCTTCACGCCACCTCGCCGGGCCAGACGGCGGATGGCCGGCTTGGTGATGCCCTGGATCTGATCGCGCAGAACCTTGCGGTGACGCTTGGCGCCGCCCTTGCCCAATCCTTTGCCACCTTTGCCACGTCCAGACATTGAGGATGAAAACTGTGGTGCGTGAAAGAGAAAACCATGACAAACATCGCACACTTGGCAGTGCAAAACACAAACGCATACTCCACTCCACAATCAGCCCGCAATCTTGGGTGTGCATGCTTTCAACAAAATGACCACATGTGCACGGCAATGATGGAGCAGACAGAGGGCCATGCGGCCATCAATGGTCAGTGGTGTTGAAAAACACCGGTTACTGCGCCCCACACGAACGGATCCTTTAAGCAGACGTGTACTTGGCTACCGCCTTGGTGCCCTCGCTCATGGCGTGCTTGGCAAGCTCACCAGGCAGCATGAGCCGCACGGCAGTCTGGATCTCCCGTGACGAAAGCGTCTTGGTCTTGTTAATCTTGCTCAACTTGCCTGAAATAAAAAAACCGGACCGATTGTGCAGACCGAACGCAACCAAACAAAAACGATCGCAAAGTGTACCGCTGCAACAGAGACAAACGGTATTGATTCACCGGGACCCATCGCTTGCGAAGCTCATGCGCAATCACGCTGCATGGCAGCATCCACCATCCACTGCCATCTGCCACACATCACGTCACATACTTGCTTCCGTGGCCAGGCGGTCGAACACATCGTTGATGAAACTGTTCATGATGTTCATCGCCTTGTTGCTGATCCCGGTGTCAGAGTGCACCTGCTTCAACACCTTGAAGATGTACAGCGACCAGGTCCTCACCGACTTCCTTTTGCCGCCCTTCTTGGCCCCCTTGGGGGTCTTGGCCTTGGCACCCTTCCCCTTGCCACCGGTCTTTCCACCCTTGGCTCCAGATTTTGCAGGCATGTTGCGCTGGAGAACATGCATAAGGTACGTTGGACAAACCAATCAAACAAATCAATGAAGAGCGAAACACGTGATTGCCTGTGGCCACTCTGGTTGGGGAACTGCGGCGTGTCAGCAACCAACCACGCAACATCTCATCAATCAAACAGACACATGTCCCCGGAAATTAGACTCCACCACTACCACCATCACAACCAAACGATTCCCCGCTGGGCAGTGGTGTTCAAAAACACCGTTGAGGCTCACGGGCCTGAATGCCTTTACTTCTTCTTCGGGGCTGCCTTCTTCGCCTTGCTGGGCTTCTTCGCCTTGCTGGGTTTCTTCGCCTTGCTAGGCTTCTTCGCCTTGCTGGCCTTGCTAGGCTTCTTCGCCTTGCTGGCCGCCTTCTTCACCTTGGGCTTCTTTGCCTTCTTCACCTTTTTCGCTTTCTTCACCTTGGGCACCTTCTTGGCGGCTTTGGCAAGACGGTAGCTGTCCTTGGTCTGCACCAGCAAACCCTTCACCACCGCCTTCTTCAGTGCCATGCGCAAATGGGTAGACAGCCCAGTCAACACCTTGCCGTACTTTGCCTCCATGTACTTGCCAATGCTGGCCCGGCTGGCGCCCTTCACAGGCTTACCAGTGGCAGTAATCGCCTCCTTCACCATATCGAAATACGGTGGGTGTTTGGGGGCAACCTTGGCTTTCGCTGGCATTGTGAGAATCCTGGACAGCACAACACCGATTGAAACATTTCAATGCAGTAAGCAACACCACAATCAGCAGGAACGAGCAGGCAGGCAAACCGCCATGGGGTGATGAGGGATGATCCGAGTACAATGGGGATGCCAATCAGCTCAGTGGTGTTGAAAAACACCGTGTGCGGAAACCTTTCCTCGTGTCCGCTCCTTGCTTATGCACGCTCCCCGCGGATGCGGCGAGCCAGCTGCATATCCTTCGGCATGATGGTCACCCTCTTGGCGTGGATTGCGCACAGGTTGGTATCTGCAGAAGGGAAACACAGGCCTGCATGCAGTGCAGAAAATCTCCCTCACACCAAAAACCGGGGCCGAATGGCAAAACTACTTGGGGACTACATTCCCTTCTTTACGTCAAACCATGCCCGTATATCACCATCACCATGTTTTGTTGTTGGCTGCACAGTGCACTGGTCTGCCGCACCACTACAGATTCAGGCGGATCCCCAGACATGGCAATTGACCACTCGACCACAAACGCGGCAGCTGCTGAGGGACGGCTCTAACAGCAAACAAACATGCACGCAAACAAAAAACCCCATTCATACCTTCGAACAGCCCAACCAAATACGCCTCGGCCGCCTCCTGGATCGCCTGCACGGCCGACGTCTGGAACCGCAGGTCACTCTTGAACTCCTGCGCAATCTCGCGCACCAGGCGCTGGAATGGCAGCCGCCGGATCAGCAAATCCGTGGACTTCTGGAACCGACGGATCTCACGCAGTGCAACGGTACCCGGACGGAACCGATGAGGCTTCTTGATGCCACCGGTCGCTGGCTGCGACTTGCGAGCAGCCTTGGTGGCCAGCTGCTTGCGGGGCGCCTTGCCTCCGGTGCTCTTGCGGGCAGTCTGCTTGGTACGAGCCATTGTGGAAGAGAAGAGCTGTAATATGAAAACAAACACAACATGATGTCAAGCACGCCCGTAGCGTACAACCAGCAATTCATGCTTGGACGGTTCGGCGTCAAAAAAATAACACACCCCTGCAAAGATGCTGCATCCACAAATATACTTCCTTCACCTGAGTCTAAACGTGTCACAACCAACAGCCAGGAGTGGTGTTGAAAAACACCGATTTGTACGGGTCCGTTTATTTGCCCTTCTTCTTCAACAGCACCTGCTGGATGTTTGGCAGCACACCGCCAGAGGCAATGGTCACGCCGCTCAGCAGCTTGTTCAGCTCTTCGTCATTGCGAATGGCCAACTGAAACACAACAGACGGATTGATGGCTCAGCTCGGATGCCACCCAGTGCCCAGTGCCCATGCAATCCTCTCCACATGCACATACACGACCCATTGAACGAACGGCGCATACCGTCAAGAACCGAGGCGTGATACGCTTCTTCTTGTTGTCCCGCGATGCGTTGCCCGCAAGCTCCAACATCTCAGCGCACAGGTACTCCAACACGGCAGCCAAATACACAGGTGCTCCCTTGCCCACACGGGAAGAGTACCGCCCGGACTTCAGCAGCGACTGCGTCCGGCCCACGGGGAACGTCAGTCCGGCCTTCTTGGACTTCCCAGATCCACCGGTCTTGCCCTTCTTGCCACCGGTCTTGGCTCCCTTCTTGTCCTTACCGCCCTTGGGGGTAGACGACATTTTGCTTGGAGAAGAGCTGTGGAGCATCATGCACCAGATTCATGGATTACAACAGCAGCAGAATCATTAGCCACCCAAAACCATCACACAAATGGAGATGACGCAGGCGGGCGACAAATGACACACACCACTATGCACCACCACAAACGGGGGCACCCACGCTGCGTCATCTGTGACTTACACCCACGCACCGCCATACATGCCCCCCATGCCGGACATGCAAACCCCAGCCATTCCAGTCCAGTCCACTGCGCAGTGGTGTTGAAAAACACCGTAGAGTGTGGGTCGCCTCCCATCCTCGGGCTGATTTACCCGCCGAACCCGTACAGAGTGCGGCCGGCCTTCTTCAACGAGAACACAACGTCCAATGCCGTCACGGTCTTCCTGCGGCCGTGCTCCGTGTACGTCACGGCATCCTTGATCAAATTCTCCAGAAACAGCTTCAGCACGGATCGTGTCTCCTCGTAGATGGTCCCGGAAATGCGCTTCACGCCACCTCGCCGGGCCAGACGGCGGATGGCCGGCTTGGTGATGCCCTGGATCTGATCGCGCAGAACCTTGCGGTGACGCTTGGCGCCGCCCTTGCCCAATCCTTTGCCACCTTTGCCACGTCCAGACATTGAGGATGAAAACTGTGGTGCGTGAAAGAGAAAACCATGACAAACATCGCACACTTGGCAGTGCAAAACACAAACGCATACTCCACTCCACAATCAGCCCGCAATCTTGGGTGTGCATGCTTTCAACAAAATGACCACATGTGCACGGCAATGATGGAGCAGACAGAGGGCCATGCGGCCATCAATGGTCAGTGGTGTTGAAAAACACCGGTTACTGCGCCCCACACGAACGGATCCTTTAAGCAGACGTGTACTTGGCTACCGCCTTGGTGCCCTCGCTCATGGCGTGCTTGGCAAGCTCACCAGGCAGCATGAGCCGCACGGCAGTCTGGATCTCCCGTGACGAAAGCGTCTTGGTCTTGTTGATCTTGCTCAACTTGCCTGAAATAAAAAAACCGGACCGAGTGTGCAGACCGAACACATAATCTTGCTCAACTTGCCTGAAATAAAAAAACCGGACCGATTGTGCAGACCGAACACAACCAAACAAAAACGATCGCAAAGTGTACCGCTGCAACAGAGACAAACGGTATTGATTCACCGGGACCCATCGCTTGCGAAGCTCATGCGCAATCACGCTGCATGGCAGCATCCACCATCCACTGCCATCTGCCACACATCACGTCACATACTTGCTTCCGTGGCCAGGCGGTCGAACACATCGTTGATGAAACTGTTCATGATGTTCATCGCCTTGTTGCTGATCCCGGTGTCAGAGTGCACCTGCTTCAACACCTTGAAGATGTACAGCGACCAGGTCCTCACCGACTTCCTTTTGCCGCCCTTCTTGGCCCCCTTGGGGGTCTTGGCCTTGGCACCCTTCCCCTTGCCACCGGTCTTTCCACCCTTGGCTCCAGATTTTGCAGGCATGTTGCGCTGGAGAACATGCATGCGGTACGTTGGACAAACCAATCAAACAAATCAATGAAGAGCGAAACACGTGATTGCCTGTGGCCACTCTGGTTGGGGAACTGCGGCGTGTCAGCAACCAACCACGCAACATCTCATCAATCAAACAGACACATGTCCCCGGAAATTAGACTCCACCACTACCACCATCACAACCAAACGATTCCCCGCTGGGCAGTGGTGTTCAAAAACACCGTTGAGGCTCACGGGCCTGAATGCCTTTACTTCTTCTTCGGGGCTGCCTTCTTCGCCTTGCTGGGCTTCTTCGCCTTGCTGGGCTTCTTCGCCTTGCTGGGTTTCTTCGCCTTGCTAGGCTTCTTCGCCTTGCTGGCCTTGCTAGGCTTCTTCGCCTTGCTGGCCGCCTTCTTCACCTTGGGCTTCTTTGCCTTGGGCTTCTTTGCCTTCTTCACCTTTTTCGCTTTCTTCACCTTGGGCACCTTCTTGGCGGCTTTGGCAAGACGGTAGCTGTCCTTGGTCTGCACCAGCAAACCCTTCACCACCGCCTTCTTCAGTGCCATGCGCAAATGGGTAGACAGCCCAGTCAACACCTTGCCGTACTTTGCCTCCATGTACTTGCCAATGCTGGCCCGGCTGGCGCCCTTCACAGGCTTACCAGTGGCAGTAATCGCCTCCTTCACCATATCGAAATACGGTGGGTGTTTGGGGGCAACCTTGGCTTTCGCTGGCATTGTGAGAATCCTGGACAGCACAACACCGATTGAAACATTTCAATGCAGTAAGCAACACCACAATCAGCAGGAACGAGCAGGCAGGCAAACCGCCATGGGGTGATGAGGGATGATCCGAGTACAATGGGGATGCCAATCAGCTCAGTGGTGTTGAAAAACACCGTGTGCGGAAACCTTTCCTCGTGTCCGCTCCTTGCTTACGCACGCTCCCCGCGGATGCGGCGAGCCAGCTGCATATCCTTCGGCATGATGGTCACCCTCTTGGCGTGGATTGCGCACAGGTTGGTATCTGCAGAAGGGAAACACAGGCCTGCATGCAGTGCAGAAAATCTCCCTCACACCAAAAACCGGGGCCGAATGGCAAAACTACTTGGGGACTACATTCCCTTCTTTACGTCAAACCATGCCCGTATATCACCATCACCATGTTTTGTTGTTGGCTGCACAGTGCACTGGTCTGCCGCACCACTACAGATTCAGGCGCATCCCCAGACATGGCAATTGACCACTCGACCACAAACGCGGCAGCTGCTGAGGGACGGCTCTAACAGCAAACAAACATGCACGCAAACAAAAAACCCCATTCATACCTTCGAACAGCCCAACCAAATACGCCTCGGCCGCCTCCTGGATCGCCTGCACGGCCGACGTCTGGAACCGCAGGTCACTCTTGAACTCCTGCGCAATCTCGCGCACCAGGCGCTGGAATGGCAGCCGCCGGATCAGCAAATCCGTGGACTTCTGGAACCGACGGATCTCACGCAGTGCAACGGTACCCGGACGGAACCGATGAGGCTTCTTGATGCCACCGGTCGCTGGCTGCGACTTGCGAGCAGCCTTGGTGGCCAGCTGCTTGCGGGGCGCCTTGCCTCCGGTGCTCTTGCGGGCAGTCTGCTTGGTACGAGCCATTGTGGAAGAGAAGAGCTGTAATATGAAAACAAACACAACATGATGTCAAGCGCGCCCGTAGCGTACAACCAGCAATTCATGCTTGGACGGTTCGGCGTCAAAAAAATAACACACCCCTGCAAAGATGCTGCATCCACAAATATACTTCCTTCACCTGAGTCTAAACGTGTCACAACCAACAGCCAGGAGTGGTGTTGAAAAACACCGATTTGTACGGGTCCGTTTATTTGCCCTTCTTCTTCAACAGCACCTGCTGGATGTTTGGCAGCACACCGCCAGAGGCAATGGTCACGCCGCTCAGCAGCTTGTTCAGCTCTTCGTCATTGCGAATGGCCAACTGAAACACAACAGACGGATTGATGGCTCAGCTCGGATGCCACCCAGTGCCCAGTGCCCATGCAATCCTCTCCACATGCACATACACGACCCATTGAACGAACGGCGCATACCGTCAAGAACCGAGGCGTGATACGCTTCTTCTTGTTGTCCCGCGATGCGTTGCCCGCAAGCTCCAACATCTCAGCGCACAGGTACTCCAACACGGCAGCCAAATACACAGGTGCTCCCTTGCCCACACGGGAAGAGTACCGCCCGGACTTCAGCAGCGACTGCGTCCGGCCCACGGGGAACGTCAGTCCGGCCTTCTTGGACTTCCCAGATCCACCGGTCTTGCCCTTCTTGCCACCGGTCTTGGCTCCCTTCTTGTCCTTACCGCCCTTGGGGGTAGACGACATTTTGCTTGGAGAAGAGCTGTGGAGCATCATGCACCAGATTCATGGATTACAACAGCAGCAGAATCATTAGCCACCCAAAACCATCACACAAATGGAGATGACGCAGGCGGGCGACAAATGACACACACCACTATGCACCACCACAAACGGGGGCACCCACGCTGCGTCATCTGTGACTTACACCCACGCACCGCCATACATGCCCCCCATGCCGGACATGCAAACCCCAGCCATTCCAGTCCAGTCCACTGCGCAGTGGTGTTGAAAAACACCGTAGAGTGTGGGTCGCCTCCCATCCTCGGGCTGATTTACCCGCCGAACCCGTACAGAGTGCGGCCGGCCTTCTTCAACGAGAACACAACGTCCAATGCCGTCACGGTCTTCCTGCGGCCGTGCTCCGTGTACGTCACGGCATCCTTGATCAAATTCTCCAGAAACAGCTTCAGCACGGATCGTGTCTCCTCGTAGATGGTCCCGGAAATGCGCTTCACACCACCTCGCCGGGCCAGACGGCGGATGGCCGGCTTGGTGATGCCCTGGATCTGGTCGCGCAGAACCTTGCGGTGACGCTTGGCGCCGCCCTTGCCCAATCCTTTGCCACCTTTGCCACGTCCAGACATTGAGGATGAAAACTGTGGTGCGCGAAAGAGAAAACCATGACAAACATCGCACACTTGGCAGTGCAAAACACAAACGCATACTCCACTCCACAATCAGCCCGCAATCTTGGGTGTGCATGCTTTCAACAAAATGACCACATGTGCACGGCAATGATGGAGCAGACAGAGGGCCATGCGGCCATCAATGGTCAGTGGTGTTGAAAAACACCGGTTACTGCGCCCCACACGAACGGATCCTTTAAGCAGACGTGTACTTGGCTACCGCCTTGGTGCCCTCGCTCATGGCGTGCTTGGCAAGCTCACCAGGCAGCATGAGCCGCACGGCAGTCTGGATCTCCCGTGACGAAAGCGTCTTGGTCTTGTTAATCTTGCTCAACTTGCCTGAAATAAAAAAACCGGACCGATTGTGCAGACCGAACGCAACCAAACAAAAACGATCGCAAAGTGTACCGCTGCAACAGAGACAAACGGTATTGATTCACCGGGACCCATCGCTTGCGAAGCTCATGCGCAATCACGCTGCATGGCAGCATCCACCATCCACTGCCATCTGCCACACATCACGTCACATACTTGCTTCCGTGGCCAGGCGGTCGAACACATCGTTGATGAAACTGTTCATGATGTTCATCGCCTTGTTGCTGATCCCGGTGTCAGAGTGCACCTGCTTCAACACCTTGAAGATGTACAGCGACCAGGTCCTCACCGACTTCCTTTTGCCGCCCTTCTTGGCCCCCTTGGGGGTCTTGGCCTTGGCACCCTTCCCCTTGCCACCGGTCTTTCCGCCCTTGGCTCCAGATTTTGCAGGCATGTTGCGCTGGAGAACATGCATGCGGTACGTTGGACAAACCAATCAAACAAATCAATGAAGAGCGAAACACGTGATTGCCTGTGGCCACTCTGGTTGGGGAACTGCGGCGTGTCAGCAACCAACCACGCAACATCTCATCAATCAAACAGACACATGTCCCCGGAAATTAGACTCCACCACTACCACCATCACAACCAAACGATTCCCCGCTGGGCAGTGGTGTTCAAAAACACCGTTGAGGCTCACGGGCCTGAATGCCTTTACTTCTTCTTCGGGGCTGCCTTCTTCGCCTTGCTGGGCTTCTTCGCCTTGCTGGGCTTCTTCGCCTTGCTGGGTTTCTTCGCCTTGCTAGGCTTCTTCGCCTTGCTGGCCTTGCTAGGCTTCTTCGCCTTGCTGGCCGCCTTCTTCACCTTGGGCTTCTTTGCCTTGGGCTTCTTTGCCTTCTTCACCTTTTTCGCTTTCTTCACCTTGGGCACCTTCTTGGCGGCTTTGGCAAGACGGTAGCTGTCCTTGGTCTGCACCAGCAAACCCTTCACCACCGCCTTCTTCAGTGCCATGCGCAAATGGGTAGACAGCCCAGTCAACACCTTGCCGTACTTTGCCTCCATGTACTTGCCAATGCTGGCCCGGCTGGCGCCCTTCACAGGCTTACCAGTGGCAGTAATCGCCTCCTTCACCATATCGAAATACGGTGGGTGTTTGGGGGCAACCTTGGCTTTCGCTGGCATTGTGAGAATCCTGGACAGCACAACACCGATTGAAACATTTCAATGCAGTAAGCAACACCACAATCAGCAGGAACGAGCAGGCAGGCAAACCGCCATGGGGTGATGAGGGATGATCCGATTACAATGGGGATGCCAATCAGCTCAGTGGTGTTGAAAAACACCGTGTGCGGAAACCTTTCCTCGTGTCCGCTCCTTGCTTATGCACGCTCCCCGCGGATGCGGCGAGCCAGCTGCATATCCTTCGGCATGATGGTCACCCTCTTGGCGTGGATTGCGCACAGGTTGGTATCTGCAGAAGGGAAACACAGGCCTGCATGCAGTGCAGAAAATCTCCCTCACACCAAAAACCGGGGCCGAATGGCAAAACTACTTGGGGACTACATTCCCTTCTTTACGTCAAACCATGCCCGTATATCACCATCACCATGTTTTGTTGTTGGCTGCACAGTGCACTGGTCTGCCGCACCACTACAGATTCAGGCGGATCCCCAGACATGGCAATTGACCACTCGACCACAAACGCGGCAGCTGCTGAGGGACGGCTCTAACAGCAAACAAACATGCACGCAAACAAAAAACCCCATTCATACCTTCGAACAGCCCAACCAAATACGCCTCGGCCGCCTCCTGGATCGCCTGCACGGCCGACGTCTGGAACCGCAGGTCACTCTTGAACTCCTGCGCAATCTCGCGCACCAGGCGCTGGAATGGCAGCCGCCGGATCAGCAAATCCGTGGACTTCTGGAACCGACGGATCTCACGCAGTGCAACGGTACCCGGACGGAACCGATGAGGCTTCTTGATGCCACCGGTCGCTGGCTGCGACTTGCGAGCAGCCTTGGTGGCCAGCTGCTTGCGGGGCGCCTTGCCTCCGGTGCTCTTGCGGGCAGTCTGCTTGGTACGAGCCATTGTGGAAGAGAAGAGCTGTAATATGAAAACAAACACAACATGATGTCAAGCGCGCCCGTAGCGTACAACCAGCAATTCATGCTTGGACGGTTCGGCGTCAAAAAAATAACACACCCCTGCAAAGATGCTGCATCCACAAATATACTTCCTTCACCTGAGTCTAAACGTGTCACAACCAACAGCCAGGAGTGGTGTTGAAAAACACCGATTTGTACGGGTCCGTTTATTTGCCCTTCTTCTTCAACAGCACCTGCTGGATGTTTGGCAGCACACCGCCAGAGGCAATGGTCACGCCGCTCAGCAGCTTGTTCAGCTCTTCGTCATTGCGAATGGCCAACTGAAACACAACAGACGGATTGATGGCTCAGCTCGGATGCCACCCAGTGCCCAGTGCCCATGCAATCCTCTCCACATGCACATACACGACCCATTGAACGAACGGCGCATACCGTCAAGAACCGAGGCGTGATACGCTTCTTCTTGTTGTCCCGCGATGCGTTGCCCGCAAGCTCCAACATCTCAGCGCACAGGTACTCCAACACGGCAGCCAAATACACAGGTGCTCCCTTGCC
Organism: Eutreptiella sp. 'Long Island Sound 2002'; assembly: GCA_964036045.1. Taxonomy (NCBI): domain Eukaryota; phylum Euglenozoa; class Euglenophyceae; order Eutreptiales; family Eutreptiaceae; genus Eutreptiella; species Eutreptiella sp. 'Long Island Sound 2002'. The sequence goes on from OZ038383.1 coordinate 134,269,160, forward strand.
CACACGGGAAGAGTACCGCCCGGACTTCAGCAGCGACTGCGTCCGGCCCACGGGGAACGTCAGTCCGGCCTTCTTGGACTTCCCAGATCCACCGGTCTTGCCCTTCTTGCCACCGGTCTTGGCTCCCTTCTTGTCCTTACCGCCCTTGGGGGTAGACGACATTTTGCTTGGAGAAGAGCTGTGGAGCATCATGCACCAGATTCATGGATTACAACAGCAGCAGAATCATTAGCCACCCAAAACCATCACACAAATGGAGATGACGCAGGCGGGCGACAAATGACACACACCACTATGCACCACCACAAACGGGGGCACCCACGCTGCGTCATCTGTGACTTACACCCACGCACCGCCATACATGCCCCCCATGCCGGACATGCAAACCCCAGCCATTCCAGTCCAGTCCACTGCGCAGTGGTGTTGAAAAACACCGTAGAGTGTGGGTCGCCTCCCATCCTCGGGCTGATTTACCCGCCGAACCCGTACAGAGTGCGGCCGGCCTTCTTCAACGAGAACACAACGTCCAATGCCGTCACGGTCTTCCTGCGGCCGTGCTCCGTGTACGTCACGGCATCCTTGATCAAATTCTCCAAAAACAGCTTCAGCACGGATCGTGTCTCCTCGTAGATGGTCCCGGAAATGCGCTTCACACCACCTCGCCGGGCCAGACGGCGGATGGCCGGCTTGGTGATGCCCTGGATCTGGTCGCGCAGAACCTTGCGGTGACGCTTGGCGCCGCCCTTGCCCAATCCTTTGCCACCTTTGCCACGTCCAGACATTGAGGATGAAAACTGTGGTGCGCGAAAGAGAAAACCATGACAAACATCGCACACTTGGCAGTGCAAAACACAAACGCATACTCCACTCCACAATCAGCCCGCAATCTTGGGTGTGCATGCTTTCAACAAAATGACCACATGTGCACGGCAATGATGGAGCAGACAGAGGGCCATGCGGCCATCAAAGGTCAGTGGTGTTGAAAAACACCGGTTACTGCGCCCCACACGAACGGATCCTTTAAGCAGACGTGTACTTGGCTACCGCCTTGGTGCCCTCGCTCATGGCGTGCTTGGCAAGCTCACCAGGCAGCATGAGCCGCACGGCAGTCTGGATCTCCCGTGACGAAAGCGTCTTGGTCTTGTTAATCTTGCTCAACTTGCCTGAAATAAAAAAACCGGACCGATTGTGCAGACCGAACACAACCAAACAAAAACGATCGCAAAGAGTACCGCTGCAACAGAGACAAACGGTATTGATTCACCGGGACCCATCGCTTGCGAAGCTCATGCGCAATCACGCTGCATGGCAGCATCCACCATCCACTGCCATCTGCCACACATCACGTCACATACTTGCTTCCGTGGCCAGGCGGTCGAACACATCGTTGATGAAACTGTTCATGATGTTCATCGCCTTGTTGCTGATCCCGGTGTCAGAGTGCACCTGCTTCAACACCTTGAAGATGTACAGCGACCAGGTCCTCACCGACTTCCTTTTGCCGCCCTTCTTGGCCCCCTTGGGGGTCTTGGCCTTGGCACCCTTCCCCTTGCCACCGGTCTTTCCACCCTTGGCTCCAGATTTTGCAGGCATGTTGCGCTGGAGAACATGCATGCGGTACGTTGGACAAACCAATCAAACAAATCAATGAAGAGCGAAACACGTGATTGCCTGTGGCCACTCTGGTTGGGGAACTGCGGCGTGTCAGCAACCAACCACGCAACATCTCATCAATCAAACAGACACATGTCCCCGGAAATTAGACTCCAGCACTACCACCATCACAACCAAACGATTCCCCGCTGGGCAGTGGTGTTCAAAAACACCGTTGAGGCTCACGGGCCTGAATGCCTTTACTTCTTCTTCGGGGCTGCCTTCTTCGCCTTGCTGGGCTTCTTCGCCTTGCTGGGCTTCTTCGCCTTGCTGGGTTTCTTCGCCTTGCTAGGCTTCTTCGCCTTGCTGGCCTTGCTAGGCTTCTTCGCCTTGCTGGCCGCCTTCTTCACCTTGGGCTTCTTTGCCTTGGGCTTCTTTGCCTTCTTCACCTTTTTCGCTTTCTTCACCTTGGGCACCTTCTTGGCGGCTTTGGCAAGACGGTAGCTGTCCTTGGTCTGCACCAGCAAACCCTTCACCACCGCCTTCTTCAGTGCCATGCGCAAATGGGTAGACAGCCCAGTCAACACCTTGCCGTACTTTGCCTCCATGTACTTGCCAATGCTGGCCCGGCTGGCGCCCTTCACAGGCTTACCAGTGGCAGTAATCGCCTCCTTCACCATATCGAAATACGGTGGGTGTTTGGGGGCAACCTTGGCTTTCGCTGGCATTGTGAGAATCCTGGACAGCACAACACCGATTGAAACATTTCAATGCAGTAAGCAACACCACAATCAGCAGGAACGAGCAGGCAGGCAAACCGCCATGGGGTGATGAGGGATGATCCGATTACAATGGGGATGCCAATCAGCTCAGTGGTGTTGAAAAACACCGTGTGCGGAAACCTTTCCTCGTGTCCGCTCCTTGCTTATGCACGCTCCCCGCGGATGCGGCGAGCCAGCTGCATATCCTTCGGCATGATGGTCACCCTCTTGGCGTGGATTGCGCACAGGTTGGTATCTGCAGAAGGGAAACACAGGCCTGCATGCAGTGCAGAAAATCTCCCTCACACCAAAAACCGGGGCCGAATGGCAAAACTACTTGGGGACTACATTCCCTTCTTTACGTCAAACCATGCCCGTATATCACCATCACCATGTTTTGTTGTTGGCTGCACAGTGCACTGGTCTGCCGCACCACTACAGATTCAGGCGCATCCCCAGACATGGCAATGGACCACTCGACCACAAACGCGGCAGCTGCTGAGGGACGGCTCTAACAGCAAACAAACATGCACGCAAACAAAAAACCCCATTCATACCTTCGAACAGCCCAACCAAATACGCCTCGGCCGCCTCCTGGATCGCCTGCACGGCCGACGTCTGGAACCGCAGGTCACTCTTGAACTCCTGCGCAATCTCGCGCACCAGGCGCTGGAATGGCAGCCGCCGGATCAGCAAATCCGTGGACTTCTGGAACCGACGGATCTCACGCAGTGCAACGGTACCCGGACGGAACCGATGAGGCTTCTTGATGCCACCGGTCGCTGGCTGCGACTTGCGAGCAGCCTTGGTGGCCAGCTGCTTGCGGGGCGCCTTGCCTCCGGTGCTCTTGCGGGCAGTCTGCTTGGTACGAGCCATCGTGGAAGAGAAGCGCTGTAATATGAAAACAAACACAACATGATGTCAAGCGCGCCCGTAGCGTACAACCAGCAATTCATGCTTGGACGGTTCGGCGTCAAAAAAATAACACACCCCTGCAAAGATGCTGCATCCACAAATATACTTCCTTCACCTGAGTCCAAACGTGTCACAATCAACAGCCAGGAGTGGTGTTGAAAAACACCGATTTGTACGGGTCCGTTTATTTGCCCTTCTTCTTCAACAGCACCTGCTGGATGTTTGGCAGCACACCGCCAGAGGCAATGGTCACGCCGCTCAGCAGCTTGTTCAGCTCTTCGTCATTGCGAATGGCCAACTGAAACACAACAGACGGATTGATGGCTCAGCTCGGATGCCACCCAGTGCCCAGTGCCCATGCAATCCTCTCCACATGCACGTACACGACCCATTGAACGAACGGCGCATACCGTCAAGAACCGAGGCGTGATACGCTTCTTCTTGTTGTCCCGCGATGCGTTGCCCGCAAGCTCCAACATCTCAGCGCACAGGTACTCCAACACGGCAGCCAAATACACAGGCGCTCCTTTGCCCACACGGGAAGAGTACCGCCCGGACTTCAGCAGCGACTGCGTCCGGCCCACGGGGAACGTCAGTCCGGCCTTCTTGGACTTCCCAGATCCACCGGTCTTGCCCTTCTTGCCACCGGTCTTGGCTCCCTTCTTGTCCTTACCGCCCTTGGGGGTAGACGACATTTTGATTGGAGAAGAGCTGTGGAGCATCATGCACCAGATTCATGGATTACAACAGCAGCAGAATCATTAGCCACCCAAAACCATCACACAAATGGAGATGACGCAGGCGGGCGACAAATGACACACACCACTATGCACCACCACAAACGGGGGCACCCACGCTGCGTCATCTGTGACTTACACCCACGCACCGCCATACATGCCCCCCATGCCGGACATGCAAACCCCAGCCATTCCAGTCCAGTCCACTGCGCAGTGGTGTTGAAAAACACCGTAGAGTGTGGGTCGCCTCCCATCCTCGGGCTGATTTACCCGCCGAACCCGTACAGAGTGCGGCCGGCCTTCTTCAACGAGAACACAACGTCCAATGCCGTCACGGTCTTCCTGCGGCCGTGCTCCGTGTACGTCACGGCATCCTTGATCAAATTCTCCAGAAACAGCTTCAGCACGGATCGTGTCTCCTCGTAGATGGTCCCGGAAATGCGCTTCACGCCACCTCGCCGGGCCAGACGGCGGATGGCCGGCTTGGTGATGCCCTGGATCTGGTCGCGCAGAACCTTGCGGTGACGCTTGGCGCCGCCCTTGCCCAATCCTTTACCACCTTTGCCACGTCCAGACATTGAGGATGAAAACTGTGGTGCGTGAAAGAGAAAACCATGACAAACATCGCACACCTGGCAGTGCAAAACACAAACGCATACTCCACTCCACAATCAGCCCGCAATCTTGGGTGTGCATGCTTTCAACAAAATGACCACATGTGCACGGCAATGATGGAGCAGACAGAGGGCCATGCGGCCATCAATGGTCAGTGGTGTTGAAAAACACCGGTTACTGCGCCCCACACGAACGGATCCTTTAAGCAGACGTGTACTTGGCTACCGCCTTGGTGCCCTCGCTCATGGCGTGCTTGGCAAGCTCACCAGGCAGCATGAGCCGCACGGCAGTCTGGATCTCCCGTGACGAAAGCGTCTTGGTCTTGTTAATCTTGCTCAACTTGCCTGAAATAAAAAAACCGGACCGATTGTGCAGACCGAACACAACCAAACAAAAACGATCGCAAAGTGTACCGCTGCAACAGAGACAAACGGTGTTGATTCACCGGGACCCATCGCTTGCGAAGCTCATGCGCAATCACGCTGCATGGCAGCATCCACCATCCACTGCCATCTGCCACACATCACGTCACATACTTGCTTCCGTGGCCAGGCGGTCGAACACATCGTTGATGAAACTGTTCATGATGTTCATCGCCTTGTTGCTGATCCCGGTGTCAGAGTGCACCTGCTTCAACACCTTGAAGATGTACAGCGACCAGGTCCTCACCGACTTCCTTTTGCCGCCCTTCTTGGCCCCCTTGGGGGTCTTGGCCTTGGCACCCTTCCCCTTGCCACCGGTCTTTCCGCCCTTGGCTCCAGATTTTGCAGGCATGTTGCGCTGGAGAACATGCATGCGGTACGTTGGACAAACCAATCAAACAAATCAATGAAGAGCGAAACACGTGATTGCCTGTGGCCACTCTGGTTGGGGAACTGCGGCGTGTCAGCAACCAACCACGCAACATCTCATCAATCAAACAGACACATGTCCCCGGAAATTAGACTCCACCACTACCACCATCACAACCAAACGATTCCCCGCTGGGCAGTGGTGTTCAAAAACACCGTTGAGGCTCACGGGCCTGAATGCCTTTACTTCTTCTTCGGGGCTGCCTTCTTCGCCTTGCTGGGCTTCTTCGCCTTGCTGGGCTTCTTCGCCTTGCTGGGTTTCTTCGCCTTGCTAGGCTTCTTCGCCTTGCTGGCCTTGCTAGGCTTCTTCGCCTTGCTGGCCGCCTTCTTCACCTTGGGCTTCTTTGCCTTGGGCTTCTTTGCCTTCTTCACCTTTTTCGCTTTCTTCACCTTGGGCACCTTCTTGGCGGCTTTGGCAAGACGGTAGCTGTCCTTGGTCTGCACCAGCAAACCCTTCACCACCGCCTTCTTCAGTGCCATGCGCAAATGGGTAGACAGCCCAGTCAACACCTTGCCGTACTTTGCCTCCATGTACTTGCCAATGCTGGCCCGGCTGGCGCCCTTCACAGGCTTACCAGTGGCAGTAATCGCCTCCTTCACCATATCGAAATACGGTGGGTGTTTGGGGGCAACCTTGGCTTTCGCTGGCATTGTGAGAATCCTGGACAGCACAACACCGATTGAAACATTTCAATGCAGTAAGCAACACCACAATCAGCAGGAACGAGCAGGCAGGCAAACCGCCATGGGGTGATGAGGGATGATCCGATTACAATGGGGATGCCAATCAGCTCAGTGGTGTTGAAAAACACCGTGTGCGGAAACCTTTCCTCGTGTCCGCTCCTTGCTTACGCACGCTCCCCGCGGATGCGGCGAGCCAGCTGCATATCCTTCGGCATGATGGTCACCCTCTTGGCGTGGATTGCGCACAGGTTGGTATCTGCAGAAGGGAAACACAGGCCTGCATGCAGTGCAGAAAATCTCCCTCACACCAAAAACCGGGGCCGAATGGCAAAACTACTTGGGGACTACATTCCCTTCTTTACGTCAAACCATGCCCGTATATCACCATCACCATGTTTTGTTGTTGGCTGCACAGTGCACTGGTCTGCCGCACCACTACAGATTCAGGCGCATCCCCAGACATGGCAATTGACCACTCGACCACAAACGCGGCAGCTGCTGAGGGACGGCTCTAACAGCAAACAAACATGCACGCAAACAAAAAACCCCATTCATACCTTCGAACAGCCCAACCAAATACGCCTCGGCCGCCTCCTGGATCGCCTGCACGGCCGACGTCTGGAACCGCAGGTCACTCTTGAACTCCTGCGCAATCTCGCGCACCAGGCGCTGGAATGGCAGCCGCCGGATCAGCAAATCCGTGGACTTCTGGAACCGACGGATCTCACGCAGTGCAACGGTACCCGGACGGAACCGATGAGGCTTCTTGATGCCACCGGTCGCCGGCTGCGACTTGCGAGCAGCCTTGGTGGCCAGCTGCTTGCGGGGCGCCTTGCCTCCGGTGCTCTTGCGGGCAGTCTGCTTGGTACGAGCCATCGTGGAAGAGAAGAGCTGTGATATGAAAACAAACACAACATGATGTCAAGCGCGCCCGTAGCGTGCAACCAGCAATTCATGCTTGGGCGGTTCGACGTCAAAAAAATAACACACCCCTGCAAAGATGCTGCATCCACAAATATACTTCCTTCACCTGAGTCCAAACGTGTCACAATCAACAGCCAGGAGTGGTGTTGAAAAACACCGATTTGTACGGGTCCGTTTATTTGCCCTTCTTCTTCAACAGCACCTGCTGGATGTTTGGCAGCACACCGCCAGAGGCAATGGTCACGCCGCTCAGCAGCTTGTTCAGCTCTTCGTCATTGCGAATGGCCAACTGAAACACAACAGACGGATTGATGGCTCAGCTTGGATGCCACCCAGTGCCCAGTGCCCATGCAATCCTCTCCACATGCACGTACACGACCCATTGAACGAACGGCGCATACCGTCAAGAACCGAGGCGTGATACGCTTCTTCTTGTTGTCCCGCGATGCGTTGCCCGCAAGCTCCAACATCTCAGCGCACAGGTACTCCAACACGGCAGCCAAATACACAGGTGCTCCCTTGCCCACACGGGAAGAGTACCGCCCGGACTTCAGCAGCGACTGCGTCCGGCCCACGGGGAACGTCAGTCCGGCCTTCTTGGACTTCCCAGATCCACCGGTCTTGCCCTTCTTGCCACCGGTCTTGGCTCCCTTCTTGTCCTTACCGCCCTTGGGGGTAGACGACATTTTGATTGGAGAAGAGCTGTGGAGCATCATGCACCAGATTCATGGATTACAACAGCAGCAGAATCATTAGCCACCCAAAACCATCACACAAATGGAGATGACGCAGGCGGGCGACAAATGACACACACCACTATGCACCACCACAAACGGGGGCACCAACGCTGCGTCACCTGTGACTTACACCCACGCACCGCCATACATGCCCCCCATGCCAGACATGCAAACCCCAGCCATTCCAGTCCAGTCCACTGCGCAGTGGTGTTGAAAAACACCGTAGAGTGTGGGTCGCCTCCCATCCTCGGGCTGATTTACCCGCCGAACCCGTACAGAGTGCGGCCGGCCTTCTTCAACGAGAACACAACGTCCAATGCCGTCACGGTCTTCCTGCGGCCGTGCTCCGTGTACGTCACGGCATCCTTGATCAAATTCTCCAGAAACAGCTTCAGCACGGATCGTGTCTCCTCGTAGATGGTCCCGGAAATGCGCTTCACGCCACCTCGCCGGGCCAGACGGCGGATGGCCGGCTTGGTGATGCCCTGGATCTGGTCGCGCAGAACCTTGCGGTGACGCTTGGCGCCGCCCTTGCCCAATCCTTTGCCACCTTTGCCACGTCCAGACATTGAGGATGAAAACTGTGGTGCGTGAAAGAGAAAACCATGACAAACATCGCACACCTGGCAGTGCAAAACACAAACGCATACTCCACTCCACAATCAGCCCGCAATCTTGGGTGTGCATGCTTTCAACAAAATGACCACATGTGCACGGCAATGATGGAGCAGACAGAGGGCCATGCGGCCATCAATGGTCAGTGGTGTTGAAAAACACCGGCTACTGCGCCCCACACGAACGGATCCTTTAAGCAGACGTGTACTTGGCTACCGCCTTGGTGCCCTCGCTCATGGCGTGCTTGGCAAGCTCACCAGGCAGCATGAGCCGCACGGCAGTCTGGATCTCCCGTGACGAAAGCGTCTTGGTCTTGTTAATCTTGCTCAACTTGCCTGAAATAAAAAAACCGGACCGATTGTGCAGACCGAACACAACCAAACAAAAACGATCGCAAAGAGTACCGCTGCAACAGAGACAAACGGTATTGATTCACCGGGACCCATCGCTTGCGAAGCTCATGCGCAATCACGCTGCATGGCAGCATCCACCATCCACTGCCATCTGCCACACATCACGTCACATACTTGCTTCCGTGGCCAGGCGGTCGAACACATCGTTGATGAAACTGTTCATGATGTTCATCGCCTTGTTGCTGATCCCGGTGTCAGAGTGCACCTGCTTCAACACCTTGAAGATGTACAGCGACCAGGTCCTCACCGACTTCCTTTTGCCGCCCTTCTTGGCCCCCTTGGGGGTCTTGGCCTTGGCACCCTTCCCCTTGCCACCGGTCTTTCCACCCTTGGCTCCAGATTTTGCAGGCATGTTGCGCTGGAGAACATGCATGCGGTACGTTGGACAAACCAATCAAACAAATCAATGAAGAGCGAAACACGTGATTGCCTGTGGCCACTCTGGTTGGGGAACTGCGGCGTGTCAGCAACCAACCACGCAACATCTCATCAGTCAAATGGACACATGTTCATGTGCATGCCCCCGGAAATTAGATTCCACCACTACCACCATCCTAACAGCGCTGCCTTGGCAAGGCGGGGTAGCGTAAAAACTCATATCACTTTGTAAATTCAGTCCAAAACCATATGCACACCCCCAGCGGGCAGGGCTTCTTTCGAGCAGGGGGGGGGGAGGGCGGGAGGGGGTTTGGGACCCAAAACTTGGTGTACCAAAAATGGCCTGACCAGATTTTCCCTATCGTTTTTTCCACTATGGTCACTTTGGTCTGGGAAGGGGGGGAGGGGGTTTTGGGGGAGCCCCCCCCCCCCCTTGGTTTTTAATTATTCTAAAGAAGCCCTGCCAGCGGGTCATGCCCGACATCCACGAACCACAAAACATTGTTGCAACATCTGAGTCCGTTTTGTTTCTGGTCCATCTATAGAGCTGTTGTGGTGCCGTACAGCTCTGTATTGTGACATACATATAATACTGCGATGAAACCACTTTCTGCCCATATAGTTCTTCACACGCTTTGCATGCAACAAGATGTTGCCCAAAAAAACGAAACAAACCTTCTCTCTCACGGGAGAGAAGGGGTCTTCTCTCTCTCTTATGGGTGCGCATACTGCACACCGCAGGCGTGCCACAGGGTAGGAACAATTAGCTCACAGTGTAGACTGTCTAGGAAATATGTACACTGGAACAAAAAAACTCCGTGCACACGTTGACACACTAGGGCACTGCCACATTGACCAGAGCTGATCTTGAGAGGGGATTTTCAATGAGCAACAAACAATATTTGTACAGTGCCTCGTCCAACCAGCTGGCGCTCAAAGCACTCTTAGACGCCACTAGAGGTTTCGTTTAGGTTCCAGTTAAGCTACGTTTACGTATAGGTCCGGCAGATTACCTCCGAAGCCTACAAATCCAGTGTTCCGTAGAACCATTTTTGGGTCCGTACGGGGGGGGGGGGGGGCCACCCCCCTTTGGGGTCGGGTCCTAGCTGGCAACCACACCCGTGCCGCCTAACCCTTGCCGTCTTAGGAGTGCCGAAAAAGAGGGACGACGCAAAATTCCTACACGGCCCATTCCATATTGCGGACGGGCAACAAGTGCACCAGTTGTGAGGGGAAGAGGCCCAAAAAAATAAAATACGGAAAAACATGAAAACATGAAAAACGCATGTGTTTATGTACCACTATATTGCCTCAGTTCCAAGATAATTACCCGAATCGCGCGCCACAGGCTCCGCAGGATAAGCACCCCCAATGAGACTACAAATCCTTACTTGGTCGAACTGGCCTGAATGGTGTGTTCTGAGAGAGCCATCAATGTTGCTGAGGAGAAATGCTGATCACAAGGCCCAGAAAATGTGCTGCTGAGAATTGAGAGGGTTTGTGACTGCTGAAAAATTTGTAGATCATACCATCATATCGTATACCATGAAAACCCCCTACAAATGGTAAAAGCAGCAGGAGGTGTGTAATGCTTTACTGCAAGCGTCGTTGCGCCATCTGGTTTCACTGCATTGCAGGGGACAGCGGAAACAACTATTCTCTGGCTCCCACGACAGCATGAACAATGAAACGCAACACAACAGCAACACATGTCAAAGCATACCACAGAAATGACACGTTTGGATGAATCATCCCACCCCCCATGGGGCTGCCTACAAGCAAACCTGTTGCAGTGCAACTCCGCAGCTGTGTTGAAAAACACGAAGAGACGGGCATGGCCTTGCTGGCAACCAACATATCGTAATTCCTCAACCTGATGGCATTTTCCCTCCCTTCCCCTCCCCAACACAAGAGGGGCTTGCACCACATACCTTTTTTCTTGCCATTCAAACCCTGGGAAATTGTTTTTTTTTACAGAAATATCCCGCTCTTATCAAACAGGATACAAAATCTTCACCCAGAAGGTGCAGAACGAAACCAATCATGAAAGGGAACCCAGATACCAAGCTCACTAAGCAGCCCGGGTGAAGCAAGCTCCAAATTGAAATCAGACAAGGGGCCGTGTAACAATGGAGACGAAAATCAGACATTGAAACCAACAGACATGCACAGGCCAACAAAGAGGCCTCCTGCAGAGGCTGGGCCCCTGATTTCAATCAAACATAGGATGCGAGGAAATAATGCATCATGATGCAAAAAACACATTGATCCACAAAAGCAGCAACCTTTCAACAAGCCTGTAAAAGTGCCTTGTTGTAGATCACTGCATGTGCCAACTATGAATGAAGGGTTGGCAGCACCAAACAATGTCCACGCAAAAATTTGGGAGAAAAAGAGGGAGGAGATACATAAAGCAGTACCAATCTGACTGCCAAACTTGAAATCAGGCATGTTGATACTGAATTAACCACGAAAGGAGTGCAGAGCTTCTCATAGTCCTCACAGTAACAGTGTTGGAACGCCACGGTGTCAAAGAATTCAAAAACTGCAGGAAGAAAATGGAGCCAATCAACAATAAACCATGTCCCCTCCCTGCCCTCAGACTGGCGAAAAGAATTTGCTTTGTCTTGTGTGTGCAGGCACACTGCCAAACATAGGAACAGATTGAGACATGCACTCAACATATGTGGTTTCAGCCATGCAAATGACCCCCCCCCCCACCTTTGCTTAGCAACGGGTAGGGGGGGAGGCGGTAGGTCCCTCTGGGGCTGCCTCAGGACCAGGCACCCACCCACCCAACCCCCCATGGGGGGGGGGGGGCTCTGTGCTGTGACAATCAGCTGGTGGTAACACAACAACCGTGTGTATTTCCCCTGAAAAACTGTTGTGCTTCAGTCACTATGCAGTATGTGAACGGTATGATGGCAGAGATGACAGCTAGTCTAGTGGTAGATCACTCCACTGTTGGTTCCATACCCGCTGCCTGCAGACCGGAAACATCTGCCACTTTCAACCACCTTTGTCTCAGTGACAATTGTGTTCTCATGCACAAACAAAGGCTGTCGGGCCATTCTTCCACCCGGATCCTACCCCTCCCCCCCCCAGGGGGGGGGGGGGAGCAATTGGGGCCAAATTGCCCCAAACCAAACTAACCCGACCACCCACAGGCAACAGCCCCCCCTCCGCCCCCCCCCCCCGTGGGGTGGGACTACCCTTAAGCAAAAGTCCCCCTGACAAATGCTGTCTGTCATGTGTGAGATTGCCACCTCACACACATGCTGGTGGCTGATTGCTCCTTTGACTGCTTACCCGAATTCAATAAGTCACAGAGGAAATACCTCTCGGATCATCTGTGCCGGCTGATGTGATCATGATGATTGTCGTGCTGTCGCAGTTTGGACATCCATATTCTCGCTCGGTACAACTTATACAACTCCCTCACAAGGTCACGGAAATCAATCCTGAAACATGTACGCAAAAAGACCATCGGGCAAAAACTTCAAAAATAAGCAGAGGACATGTAAAGCTCCATCAGTCATCTGTTGCTCCCTCCCCTGGTGGACTCCCCCGTCCACCCTAGGCTGCTCGGAGAGGAGACAAGAAATGGACAATATTACAGGCAGGTCATACAACCAATCAGCATGAAAGTTACTGCAGGGTCCTGTGTGGCGCAAATGTCATGAGTTGTACCAGCTGCGGTGCCAGTTAGCTGAGCGCTGGAGCTACAGAAAGAGGTCCTCTAACGACTGTGGCAGGCACCGTGCAATAAATACGGGGGGGGGGGGGTTCACACTGGGATTTTTGCGCACGTGAAAATTTCACACCGGGTTTATTTCGTACATTGGCCTGAAAACTCGCGGGAAATTTCGCACCCTTGCAGGATTGTATTGTTTACTACTGGGGAGTTCTTACCTTGCACTGCCGAATTCCAGCGGGTTCAAGGATTGTTTTGCGAATTTCCAGGAGCTTCCAGGTGGGCATTCTTCATTGGGTGAATATTTGCCCGGCGCGCTACCTTTCTATTAACTATCCTGACTTCAGCCCAAGATTTACCCTCTGATGGAGGAGGCCGCCCAAATAGACCATGATGTACTGCGCACCTTCCCTACAAAGCATGTTGCATAAATTAGACAATAGCTGTGAATTCAACCACTCCAAATGTCATTCGTATTGTACTGAACAAACGGTACTTTGCCTTGACCTTTCCCATAGATTTAGCTACGGTAATGAGTCCCCAAGCCGCAAGCGGTTTGGACGGTGTTTCTGCCTCACGTCACAAGAACGAAGCGCAAACTCAGTATTCGCTACATCACCCCTACCTTCTCCGGGTCCCCATGGTGGGGAGAAATCAATATGGCTACATTACCCCTACTTTCTTGGGGTCCCCATGGTGGGGAGAAATCAACCTACTAAGGAGTAGATAGGGTGGAAACCAGCAAAAGATGGAAGAAAATTGGTGAAACTGGGTGAGAATCCAAATATACCATATCCCGAATGTGAAGGAAGCATCAAAATACCCGTTGTCAAACAACAATAATGCCCATAGTATCACAAAGTATGGGGTTCTAGGACGGCTAGACGTCCAAAAAGTTGCACTGCGCGCGCACAGCGCTTTGTGCACCCCCTCAAAGGTCACCGGTGGGGCATGGGACACTGAATTGTAAAGCACCATCACCCCCGGAGGAAGCCTGTGCTAGTGCAGGTGCGCACAACAGGCGATCAGCACAAAAAGCGCAGGCTTAAAAAAAAGACTCGTCAGTGGCTTCAACAACCATAGGTACCTTTCTGTCACAGAGAGCGCCAGGCAATTACAACCTGTGGGTGGGACACCGACAAATTAGCAGCAGCCCGGCAGCAGTACGCTATCTGCAGCCCTCACCAAACTGGGACCCCTGGGTCTGCCGTTACCGCCAGTGAGTTCACCGCATCCCCGGCCCCCCCCTCTGCTGATGGTTGGTGTGCAATACGTTCCATGCTGCACCTATTTTGTTCTTCTTCTTCTTCTGAAGCGCCACTTCAGCAGGTCCCTAACGAGAACAGCTGCTGGCCGGCGGTGCCAGGAAAATGAGGGCAACGTCCAGCGAGCCTTAGCTACTGCTACACACCTTTCATTGGAGTCGTAGTAGAAAGTAAGCTTCTTACGATCAAACTGATATTCAGAATCAACAATAGACATGGGCAAGCGATGCTCCTGCACCTGAAAAACGTGGAAACAGTCGACCTTGTGAACTACACACGACGCTGTGACCTTGGCGAAACATGAAGGGGTAACCTTGTGTCTTGCAACTTCGGTGCACTTGATTTCAACTTGTGCCTGTGCGTTATGCATATACTGCACCTCCTTATCTGAAGCTGGGCGTATAACTTTCGGGTAAATTGGATCGCCTGTGAGGTAATCCACATCAGCTGAATTGGAGTTGTACTTGTTGATATTCAAGCTGTTATTGACCACCGGAGGAGAATTTGCAGGCGCTGCCCAAGATTGGACCACCATTCCCATGTCTTCACCTTCATCACCCTCCACTAAAACGTAATCACCTGTATGAAAGCAGAAATATCAAAATTTTCGTGTTAGTGTCAGTGTTGTGACTCGTCGACTACCACCTACCACCGGAGGATTAATTTTTTTGGAAGGGCTAAAATTGGGGGGGGGGGGATTTGGGACCGGTCCTTAGAGACGAGGGAAAATTTTGGTACAAGGTCCCTTGCTGTTGCTTCCTGGTGGATGGCTGGTATTTCCTTGTGTCCTCTGGATGGGTGCTGTAATTTCCTGGTGGGCGCTGGATGGTTGCTGTTATTTCCTGGTACCTGGTGTTGTACGCTGCTGCTGGCCCCCACAAAAGAGAATTCCGCTGGGGGGTGCGTGCATTCGACCCCCATAAAAAAAATTCAACGGAGGAATGCACGCATTCGGCAGCATCTTGGTCATACTCGAAAGATCAGAGTGGCATGCAACTGCTGATGCAAGACAAACCCTCGCCAGATGCAAGGAATTGGTTGCGGTTGAAACATGCGCATACCAGGTTGCGAAAAGAAGTGGGATTGAAACTGTACCGTCCTGCCTCGCTTGAACTCCACCAAAGCGTAGATTTTAGTGGCGGGCGTCTGTTGGGCACTGTTGGGGGCAGGATAGTTGCGGTACGTACGACTGCACTGCAAAGATTGCTGGGACTCCGCACCAGTGTAATTGCGGTAGTTGCGGTTGTCCTGCAAGCTGTCCTGCACGAGGTTGGATTGCATGTTGGGACGGGACTCCAATGTCATGGAAGGTTGGGTCTCAGGAAGGGGTTGTGCCGGTGGAGGCGCCATTGTTGGCGGAAAGCTGGGCGTCGGGGTAGTACAAGACGCCGAATAATCCACCATTGCTGGCGCGGGGCTGCCATAACCAACTTGCGATGGGACTGGGGACCCAGTATTCTGAAACAGCAAAGAGTTGGACATTAGAATTGAAAAAGGGATCCAATTACAATACGCACGACTGTTCTGGCTGCTTCTGACAACAATAGACGTTAGCCGCTGTGCGCCGTTGCACCACTTCTGCAGCTGCGGAGGAGGGAAAAGGGTGAAACGTGGCAGAACAGGCACCTGGAAAGGAAGACACCGTCCGGGCGGGGTTGAAGCTGTTGATTGTAAATACGGGTCTCCGAGCTGACCTTCGAACTGCTGAGCACTATAAGACGGCGTCATCTGCTGAGAGAAACAATAGAGGGCAGGTTTTCACGGACGACGTCTCATGAACGACTTACACGTGCAGCGAGGTGGCTTTCAGCAGACAAGTCAAAAACCAGACCTGGTCGGCACGCTGTGGTTGGAGAGAAAGCGGTAGATGTTCTGAGACAGCGGTATACTGCAAAAAATTTGTTGCCGTTGCCAGCTCAGTCGGTGAGGGATGAGTCGGTTCAGGGGTTGCTCCTGGAGTGGACAGTGCACTTGGAGTCAACGTTGTTGGTGTTGCTTGTTGCCAAGCGGCGAGTCGCTGCTGAGGGGTTACTGACAACGCCAGCTGGGGCTGCGTCGGCAGCGCAGGAGTTCGTGGGGTGTTCTGATTTTGAACGGCCAGCCGGGTCCTCGTCGGTGTACGCGGCTTGGGTGATGCACGGACCAGTGGACTTCGCTTCACCACTGGGCTCTTGCAGGCAGGGGGAGTGCCAGGTAGGCGATAGGGATTGTGGACCATTCGACGTGGAGGGGTCTTGCGAGGAGGGCTACAGGGCGGTGTTCCCTTCACCGGGGTGTGTGGCTTCTTCTGACACGCAGGACTCCACGCTGGAGGAGGCTTACTCTGAGGGGTTCGAATCTTTCGAATTGGTGTTTTGGGCGTTCGGGGGGGCGTTGCAACGCCCAGGCGAATTGCAGCCGGGGCGCGGGGGGGAGTCTGCGGTGGGGTGCGGGATCGGTGAGGGGACGTCTCTGATGGAGGAAACGCAACAATATGACGTATCCTGACCTGCAACATTCCTAGCGCGGTATTGCAGATGCAGCCTCGCTACCCTCGAGAGCAGAGAACCACCACAGAATCTACACCTGGTTCGCAGTCAGCCCCTTTGTCAAACTTTTCAAGCAAACACGCTGCCTGAAGGCCTTGTTTAGAGATGCTCCGAGACTTTCTTCCGTGGTCTGGGGTCAGAGTCAGCTCAGGGATATTTTCTTTTTCCTCTTGGGTGCATGTCCTCTCGGCGGTTGCCTTCTCTGCTGTAAACCCTTCCACGGTCAGGTCTGTGTTGATCTTCGTGGAAACAGTGAGCGGTGTCTCAGATGGCGTGAAATATGGCTGCCTTTTCTTCCAATTTCGGGGGCCGTTCATTCTGCTTCCCACACTCTTGTCAGTGGGGTGAACTGTGATACCAAATCCTGTGTTGGGAATGTGCGGGTCACAAACAATGAACGTGGAAGATGGATGATCTCGATAAGACCAGGGTGTACCGAATTGGTATACTGCTGATGGTGCATAAAAATATGAAGCAGAAACAAACGAAACTGCTGTTCCATGTCGAAAAAATGTCCAGGAAACATTAGGGCGCACAGAAGAAACGAACGAAAAGCAGAACACGCGAGTGCATGTGATCACTGTATATGGGCCTCTGATGTGTGGCAAAATAATAAACCCCTGCAAAGATGCTGCATCCACAAATATACTTCCTTCACCTGAGTCTAAACGTGTCACAACCAACAGCCAGGAGTGGTGTTGAAAAACACCGATTTGTACGGGTCCGTTTATTTGCCCTTCTTCTTCAACAGCACCTGCTGGATGTTTGGCAGCACACCGCCAGAGGCAATGGTCACGCCGCTCAGCAGCTTGTTCAGCTCTTCGTCATTGCGAATGGCCAACTGAAACACAACAGACGGATTGATGGCTCAGCTCGGATGCCACCCAGTGCCCAGTGCCCATGCAATCCTCTCCACATGCACGTACACGACCCATTGAACGAACGGCGCATACCGTCAAGAACCGAGGCGTGATACGCTTCTTCTTGTTGTCCCGCGATGCGTTGCCCGCAAGCTCCAACATCTCAGCGCACAGGTACTCCAACACGGCAGCCAAATACACAGGTGCTCCTTTGCCCACACGGGAAGAGTACCGCCCGGACTTCAGCAGCGACTGCGTCCGGCCCACGGGGAACGTCAGTCCGGCCTTCTTGGACTTCCCAGATCCACCGGTCTTGCCCTTCTTGCCACCGGTCTTGGCTCCCTTCTTGTCCTTACCGCCCTTGGGGGTAGACGACATTTTGCTTGGAGAAGAGCTGTGGAGCATCATGCACCAGATTCATGGATTACAACAGCAGCAGAATCATTAGCCACCCAAAACCATCACACAAATGGAGATGACGCAGGCGGGCGACAAATGACACACACCACTATGCACCACCACAAACGGGGGCACCCACGCTGCGTCATCTGTGACTTACACCCACGCACCGCCATACATGCCCCCCATGCCAGACATGCAAACCCCAGCCATTCCAGTCCAGTCCACTGCGCAGTGGTGTTGAAAAACACCGTAGAGTGTGGGTCGCCTCCCATCCTCGGGCTGATTTACCCGCCGAACCCGTACAGAGTGCGGCCGGCCTTCTTCAACGAGAACACAACGTCCAATGCCGTCACGGTCTTCCTGCGGCCGTGCTCCGTGTACGTCACGGCATCCTTGATCAAATTCTCCAGAAACAGCTTCAGCACGGATCGTGTCTCCTCGTAGATGGTCCCGGAAATGCGCTTCACGCCACCTCGCCGGGCCAGACGGCGGATGGCCGGCTTGGTGATGCCCTGGATCTGATCGCGCAGAACCTTGCGGTGACGCTTGGCGCCGCCCTTGCCCAATCCTTTGCCACCTTTGCCACGTCCAGACATTGAGGATGAAAACTGTGGTGCGTGAAAGAGAAAACCATGACAAACATCGCACACTTGGCAGTGCAAAACACAAACTCATACTCCACCCCACGGTGAATCAGCCCGCAATCTTGGTCGTGCATGCTTTCAACAAAATGACCACATGTGCACGACAATGATGGAGCAGACAGAGGGCCATGCGGCCATCAATGGTCAGTGGTGTTGAAAAACACCGGCTACTGCGCCCCACACGAATGGATCCTTTAAGCAGACGTGTACTTGGCTACCGCCTTGGTGCCCTCGCTCATGGCGTGCTTGGCAAGCTCACCAGGCAGCATGAGCCGCACGGCAGTCTGGATCTCCCGTGACGAAAGCGTCTTGGTCTTGTTAATCTTGCTTAACTTGCCTGAAATAAAAAAACCGGACCGATTGTTCAGAACCAAACACAACCAAACAAAAACAATCGCAAAGAGTACCGCTGCAACAGAGACAAGCGCTTGCGAAGCTCATGCGCAATCACGCTGCATGGCAGCATCCACCATCCACTGCCATCTGCCACACATCACGTCACATACTTGCTTCCGTGGCCAGGCGGTCGAACACATCGTTGATGAAACTGTTCATGATGTTCATCGCCTTGTTGCTGATCCCGGTGTCAGAGTGCACCTGCTTCAACACCTTGAAGATGTACAGCGACCAGGTCCTCACCGACTTCCTTTTGCCGCCCTTCTTGGCCCCCTTGGGGGTCTTGGCCTTGGCACCCTTCCCCTTGCCACCGGTCTTTCCACCCTTGGCTCCAGATTTTGCAGGCATGTTGCGCTGGAGAACATGCATGCGGTACGTTGGACAAACCAATCAAACAAATCAATGAAGAGCGAAACACGTGATTGCCTGTGGCCACTCTGGTTGGGGAACTGCGGCGTGTCAGCAACCAACCACGCAACATCTCATCAATCAAATGGCTCAAACAGACACATGTCCCCGGAAATTAGACTCCACCACTCCCACCACCAGATTCCACGGTAATGGGCTCCTTCACCGTATTGAAATCTCGTGCGTGTTTGGGAGCAACTTTGATTCAGCGGCGATGGTAAAAATCATGTACAGCACAACTCCACTTCAAACATCTTCGTGCACAGGGCAAACCGCAACGGGCTGAAATAAGCAGCCAGGCAAATGGCCATGGGGTGATGAGGGGTGATCCAATCGGCTCAGTGGTGTTGAAAAACACCGTTTGCGGAGACCTTTCCTCGTGTCCGCTCCTTGCTTATGCACGCTCCCCGCGGATGCGGCGAGCCAGCTGCATATCCTTCGGCATGATGGTCACCCTCTTGGCATGGATTGCGCACAGGTTGGTATCTGCAGAAGGGAAACACAGGCCTGCATGCAGTGCAGAAAATCTCCCTCACACCAAAAACCGGGGCCGAATGGCAAAACTACTTGGGGACTACATTCCCTTCTTTACGTCAAACCATGCCCGTATATCACCATCACCATGTTTTGTTGTTGGCTGCACAGTGCACTGGTCTGCCGCACCACTACAGATTCAGGCGGATCCCCAGACATGGCAATTGACCACTCGACCACAAACGCGGCAGCTGCTGAGGGACGGCTCTAACAGCACACAAAAAACCCCATTCATACCTTCGAACAGCCCAACCAAATACGCCTCGGCCGCCTCCTGGATCGCCTGCACGGCCGACGTCTGGAACCGCAGGTCACTCTTGAACTCCTGCGCAATCTCGCGCACCAGGCGCTGGAATGGCAGCCGCCGGATCAGCAAATCCGTGGACTTCTGGAACCGACGGATCTCACGCAGTGCAACGGTACCCGGACGGAACCGATGAGGCTTCTTGATGCCACCGGTCGCCGGCTGCGACTTGCGAGCAGCCTTGGTGGCCAGCTGCTTGCGGGGCGCCTTGCCTCCGGTGCTCTTGCGGGCAGTCTGCTTGGTACGAGCCATCGTGGAAGAGAAGAGCTGTAATATGAAAACAAACACAACATGATGTCAAGCGCGCCCGTAGCGTGCAACCAGCAATTCATGCTTGGACGGTTCGGCGTCAAAAAAATTAACACACCCCTGCAAAGATGCTGCATCCACAAATATACTTCCTTCACCTGAGTCCAAACGTGTCACAATCAACAGCCAGGAGTGGTGTTGAAAAACACCGATTTGTACGGGTCCGTTTATTTGCCCTTCTTCTTCAACAGCACCTGCTGGATGTTTGGCAGCACACCGCCAGATGCAATGGTCACGCCGCTCAGCAGCTTGTTCAGCTCTTCGTCATTGCGAATGGCCAACTGAAACACAACAGACGGATTGATGGCTCAGCTCGGATGCCACCCAGTGCCCAGTGCCCATGCAATCCTCTCCACATGCACATACACGACCCATTGAACGAACGGCGCATACCGTCAAGAACCGAGGCGTGATACGCTTCTTCTTGTTGTCCCGCGATGCGTTGCCCGCAAGCTCCAACATCTCAGCGCACAGGTACTCCAACACGGCAGCCAAATACACAGGTGCTCCTTTGCCCACACGGGAAGAGTACCGCCCGGACTTCAGCAGCGACTGCGTCCGGCCCACGGGGAACGTCAGTCCGGCCTTCTTGGACTTCCCAGATCCACCGGTCTTGCCCTTCTTGCCACCGGTCTTGGCTCCCTTCTTGTCCTTACCGCCCTTGGGGGTAGACGACATTTTGATTGGAGAAGAGCTGTGGAGCATCATGCACCAGATTCATGGATTACAACAGCAGCAGAATCATTAGCCACCCAAAACCATCACACAAATGGAGATGACGCAGGCGGGCGACAAATGACACACACCACTATGCACCACCACAAACGGGGGCACCCACGCTGCGTCATCTGTGACTTACACCCACGCACCGCCATACATGCCCCCCATGCCAGACATGCAAACCCCAGCCATTCCAGTCCAGTCCACTGTGCAGTGGTGTTGAAAAACACCGTGGGGTGGAGTGTGGGTCGTCTCCCATTCCTCGGTCTGATTTACCCGCCGAACCCGTACAGAGTGCGGCCGGCCTTCTTCAACGAGAACACAACGTCCAATGCCGTCACGGTCTTCCTGCGGCCGTGCTCCGTGTACGTCACGGCATCCTTGATCAAATTCTCCAGAAACAGCTTCAGCACGGATCGTGTCTCCTCGTAGATGGTCCCGGAAATGCGCTTCACGCCACCTCGCCGGGCCAGACGGCGGATGGCCGGCTTGGTGATGCCCTGGATCTGGTCGCGCAGAACCTTGCGGTGACGCTTGGCGCCGCCCTTGCCCAATCCTTTGCCACCTTTGCCACGTCCAGACATTGAGGATGAAAACTGTGGTGCGTGAAAGAGAAAACCATGACAAACATCGCACACTTGGCAGTGCAAAACACAAACTCATACTCCACTCCACGGTGAATCAGCCCGCAATCTTGGGTGTGCATGCTTTCAACAAAATGACCACATGTGCACGGCAATGATGGAGCAGACAGAGGGCCATGCGGCCATCAATGGTCAGTGGTGTTGAAAAACACCGGTTACTGCGCCCCACACGAATGGATCCTTTAAGCAGACGTGTACTTGGCTACCGCCTTGGTGCCCTCGCTCATGGCGTGCTTGGCAAGCTCACCAGGCAGCATGAGCCGCACGGCAGTCTGGATCTCCCGTGACGAAAGCGTCTTGGTCTTGTTAATCTTGCTCAACTTGCCTGAAATAAAAAAACCGGACCGATTGTGCAGAACCAAACACAACCAAACAAAAACAATCGCAAAGAGTACCGCTGCAACAGAGACAAGCGCCTGCGAAGCTCATGCGCAATCACGCTGCATGGCAGCATCCACCATCCACTGCCATCTGCCACACATCACGTCACATACTTGCTTCCGTGGCCAGGCGGTCGAACACATCGTTGATGAAACTGTTCATGATGTTCATCGCCTTGTTGCTGATCCCGGTGTCAGAGTGCACCTGCTTCAACACCTTGAAGATGTACAGCGACCAGGTCCTCACCGACTTCCTTTTGCCGCCCTTCTTGGCCCCCTTGGGGGTCTTGGCCTTGGCACCCTTCCCCTTGCCACCGGTCTTTCCACCCTTGGCTCCAGATTTTGCAGGCATGTTGCGCTGGAGAACATGCATGCGGTACGTTGGACAAACCAATCAAACAAATCAATGAAGAGCGAAACACGCGGTTGCCTGTGGTCAATCTGGTTGGGGAACTGCGGCGTGTCAGCAACCAACCACGCAACATCTCATCAATCAAATGGCTCAAACAGACACATGTCCCCGGAAATTAGACTCCACCACTCCCACCACCAGATTCCACGGTAATGGGCTCCTTCACCGTATTGAAATCTCGTGCGTGTTTGGGAGCAACTTTGATTCAGCGGCGATGGTAAAAATCATGTACAGCACAACTCCACTTCAAACATCTTCGTGCACAGGGCAAACCGCAACGGGCTGAAATAAGCAGCCAGGCAAATGGCCATGGGGTGATGAGGGGTGATCCAATCGGCTCAGTGGTGTTGAAAAACACCGTTTGCGGAAACCTTTCCTCGTGTCCGCTCCTTGCTTACGCACGCTCCCCGCGGATGCGGCGAGCCAGCTGCATATCCTTCGGCATGATGGTCACCCTCTTGGCATGGATTGCGCACAGGTTGGTATCTGCAGAAGGAAAACACAGGCCTGCATGCAGTGCAGAAAATCTCCCTCACACCAAAAACCGGGGCCGAATGGCAAAACTACTTGGGGACTACATTCCCTTCTTTACGTCAAACCATGCCCGTATATCACCATCACCATGTTTTGTTGTTGGCTGCACAGTGCACTGGTCTGCCGCACCACTACAGATTCAGGCGCATCCCCAGACATGGCAATTGACCACAAAAATAATCCAACAACTCGACCACAAACGCGGCAGCTGCTGAGGGACGGCTCTAACAGCAAACACAACACCCCATTCATACCTTCGAACAGCCCAACCAAATACGCCTCGGCCGCCTCCTGGATTGCCTGCACGGCCGACGTCTGGAACCGCAGGTCACTCTTGAACTCCTGCGCAATCTCGCGCACCAGGCGCTGGAATGGCAGCCGCCGGATCAGCAAATCCGTGGACTTCTGGAACCGACGGATCTCACGCAGTGCAACGGTACCCGGACGGAACCGATGAGGCTTCTTGATGCCACCGGTCGCCGGCTGCGACTTGCGAGCAGCCTTGGTGGCCAGCTGCTTGCGGGGCGCCTTGCCTCCGGTGCTCTTGCGGGCAGTCTGCTTGGTACGAGCCATCGTGGAAGAAAACCGCTGTAATATGAAAACAAACACAACATGATGTCAAGCACGCCCGTAGCGTGCAACCAGCAATTCATGCTTGGACGGTTCGGCGTCAAAAAAATAACACACCCCTGCAAAGATGCTGCATCCACAAATATACTTCCTTCACCTGAGTCCAAACGTGTCACAACCAACAGCCAGGAGTGGTGTTGAAAAACACCGATTTGTACGGGTCCGTTTATTTGCCCTTCTTCTTCAACAGCACCTGCTGGATGTTTGGCAGCACACCGCCAGAGGCAATGGTCACGCCGCTCAGCAGCTTGTTCAGCTCTTCGTCATTGCGAATGGCCAACTGAAACACAACAGACGGATTGATGGCTCAGCTCGGATGCCACCCAGTGCCCAGTGCCCATGCAATCCTCTCCACATGCACGTACACGACCCATTGAACGAACGGCGCATACCGTCAAGAACCGAGGCGTGATACGCTTCTTCTTGTTGTCCCGCGATGCGTTGCCCGCAAGCTCCAACATCTCAGCGCACAGGTACTCCAACACGGCAGCCAAATACACAGGTGCTCCTTTGCCCACACGGGAAGAGTACCGCCCGGACTTCAGCAGCGACTGCGTCCGGCCCACGGGGAACGTCAGTCCGGCCTTCTTGGACTTCCCAGATCCACCGGTCTTGCCCTTCTTGCCACCGGTCTTGGCTCCCTTCTTGTCCTTACCGCCCTTGGGGGTAGACGACATTTTGATTGGAGAAGAGCTGTGGAGCATCATGCACCAGATTCATGGATCACAACAGCAGCAGAATCATTAGCCACCCAAAACCATCACACAAATGGAGATGACGCAGGCGGGCGACAAATGACACACACCACTATGCACCACCACAAACGGGGGCACCCACGCTGCGTCATCTGTGACTTACACCCACGCACCGCCATACATGCCCCCCATGCCGGACATGCAAACCCCAGCCATTCCAGTCCAGTCCACTGTGCAGTGGTGTTGAAAAACACCGTGGGGTGGAGTGTGGGTCGTCTCCCATTCCTCGGTCTGATTTACCCGCCGAACCCGTACAGAGTGCGGCCGGCCTTCTTCAACGAGAACACAACGTCCAATGCCGTCACGGTCTTCCTGCGGCCGTGCTCCGTGTACGTCACGGCATCCTTGATCAAATTCTCCAGAAACAGCTTCAGCACGGATCGTGTCTCCTCGTAGATGGTCCCGGAAATGCGCTTCACGCCACCTCGCCGGGCCAGACGGCGGATGGCCGGCTTGGTGATGCCCTGGATCTGGTCGCGCAGAACCTTGCGGTGACGCTTGGCGCCGCCCTTGCCCAATCCTTTGCCACCTTTGCCACGTCCAGACATTGAGGATGAAAACTGTGGTGCGTGAAAGAGAAAACCATGACAAACATCGCACACTTGGCAGTGCAAAACACAAACTCATACTCCACTCCACGGTGAATCAGCCCGCAATCTTGGTCGTGCATGCTTTCAACAAAATGACCACATGTGCACGGCAATGATGGAGCAGACAGAGGGCCATGCGGCCATCAATGGTCAGTGGTGTTGAAAAACACCGGTTACTGCGCCCCACACGAATGGATCCTTTAAGCAGACGTGTACTTGGCTACCGCCTTGGTGCCCTCGCTCATGGCGTGCTTGGCAAGCTCACCAGGCAGCATGAGCCGCACGGCAGTCTGGATCTCCCGTGACGAAAGCGTCTTGGTCTTGTTAATCTTGCTCAACTTGCCTGAAATAAAAAAACCGGACCGATTGTGCAGAACCAAACACAACCAAACAAAAACAATCGCAAAGAGTACCGCTGCAACAGAGACAAGCGCCTGCGAAGCTCATGCGCAATCACGCTGCATGGCAGCATCCACCATCCACTGCCATCTGCCACACATCACGTCACATACTTGCTTCCGTGGCCAGGCGGTCGAACACATCGTTGATGAAACTGTTCATGATGTTCATCGCCTTGTTGCTGATCCCGGTGTCAGAGTGCACCTGCTTCAACACCTTGAAGATGTACAGCGACCAGGTCCTCACCGACTTCCTTTTGCCGCCCTTCTTGGCCCCCTTGGGGGTCTTGGCCTTGGCACCCTTCCCCTTGCCACCGGTCTTTCCACCCTTGGCTCCAGATTTTGCAGGCATGTTGCGCTGGAGAACATGCATGCGGTACGTTGGACAAACCAATCAAACAAATCAATGAAGAGCGCAACACGCGGTTGCCTGTGGTCACTCTGGTTGGGGAACTGCGGCGTGTCAGCAACCAACCACGCAACATCTCATCAATCAAATGGCTCAAACAGACACATGTCCCCGGAAATTAGACTCCACCACTCCCACCACCAGATTCCACGGTAATGGGCTCCTTCACCGTATCGAAATCTCGTGCGTGTTTGGGAGCAACTTTGATTCAGCGGCGATGGTAAAAATCATGTACAGCACAACTCCACTTCAAACATCTTCGTGCACAGGGCAAACCGCAACGGGCTGAAATAAGCAGCCAGGCAAATGGCCATGGGGTGATGAGGGGTGATCCAATCGGCTCAGTGGTGTTGAAAAACACCGTTTGCGGAAACCTTTCCTCGTGTCCGCTCCTTGCTTACGCACGCTCCCCGCGGATGCGGCGAGCCAGCTGCATATCCTTCGGCATGATGGTCACCCTCTTGGCATGGATTGCGCACAGGTTGGTATCTGCAGAAGGAAAACACAGGCCTGCATGCAGTGCAGAAAATCTCCCTCACACCAAAAACCGGGGCCGAATGGCACAACTACTTGGGGACTACATTCCCTTCTTTACGTCAAACCATGCCCGTATATCACCATCACCATGTTTTGTTGTTGGCTGCACAGTGCACTGGTCTGCCGCACCACTACAGATTCAGGCGCATCCCCAGACATGGCAATTGACCACAAAAATAATCCAACAACTCGACCACAAACGCGGCAGCTGCTGAGGGACGGCTCTAACAGCAAACAAAAAACCCCATTCATACCTTCGAACAGCCCAACCAAATACGCCTCGGCCGCCTCCTGGATCGCCTGCACGGCCGACGTCTGGAACCGCAGGTCACTCTTGAACTCCTGCGCAATCTCGCGCACCAGGCGCTGGAATGGCAGCCGCCGGATCAGCAAATCCGTGGACTTCTGGAACCGACGGATCTCACGCAGTGCAACGGTACCCGGACGGAACCGATGAGGCTTCTTGATGCCACCGGTCGCTGGCTGCGACTTGCGAGCAGCCTTGGTGGCCAGCTGCTTGCGGGGCGCCTTGCCTCCGGTGCTCTTGCGGGCAGTCTGCTTGGTACGAGCCATCGTGGAAGAAAACCGCTGTAATATGAAAACAAACACAACATGATGTCAAGCACGCCCGTAGCGTGCAACCAGCAATTCATGCTTGGACGGTTCGGCGTCAAAAAAATTAACACACCCCTGCAAAGATGCTGCATCCACAAATATACTTCCTTCACCTGAGTCCAAACGTGTCACAACCAACAGCCAGGAGTGGTGTTGAAAAACACCGATTTGTACGGGTCCGTTTATTTGCCCTTCTTCTTCAACAGCACCTGCTGGATGTTTGGCAGCACACCGCCAGAGGCAATGGTCACGCCGCTCAGCAGCTTGTTCAGCTCTTCGTCATTGCGAATGGCCAACTGAAACACAACAGACGGATTGATGGCTCAGCTCGGATGCCACCCAGTGCCCAGTGCCCATGCAATCCTCTCCACATGCACATACACGACCCATTGAACGAACGGCGCATACCGTCAAGAACCGAGGCGTGATACGCTTCTTCTTGTTGTCCCGCGATGCGTTGCCCGCAAGCTCCAACATCTCAGCGCACAGGTACTCCAACACGGCAGCCAAATACACAGGTGCTCCCTTGCCCACACGGGAAGAGTACCGCCCGGACTTCAGCAGCGACTGCGTCCGGCCCACGGGGAACGTCAGTCCGGCCTTCTTGGACTTCCCAGATCCACCGGTCTTGCCCTTCTTGCCACCGGTCTTGGCTCCCTTCTTGTCCTTACCGCCCTTGGGGGTAGACGACATTTTGATTGGAGAAGAGCTGTGGAGCATCATGCACCAGATTCATGGATTACAACAGCAGCAGAATCATTAGCCACCCAAAACCATCACACAAATGGAGATGACGCAGGCGGGCGACAAATGACACACACCACTATGCACCACCACAAACGGGGGCACCCACGCTGCGTCATCTGTGACTTACACCCACGCACCGCCATACATGCCCCCCATGCCAGACATGCAAACCCCAGCCATTCCAGTCCAGTCCACTGCGCAGTGGTGTTGAAAAACACCGTGGGGTGGAGTGTGGGTCGTCTCCCATTCCTCGGTCTGATTTACCCGCCGAACCCGTACAGAGTGCGGCCGGCCTTCTTCAACGAGAACACAACGTCCAATGCCGTCACGGTCTTCCTGCGGCCGTGCTCCGTGTACGTCACGGCATCCTTGATCAAATTCTCCAGAAACAGCTTCAGCACGGATCGTGTCTCCTCGTAGATGGTCCCGGAAATGCGCTTCACGCCACCTCGCCGGGCCAGACGGCGGATGGCCGGCTTGGTGATGCCCTGGATCTGGTCGCGCAGAACCTTGCGGTGACGCTTGGCGCCGCCCTTGCCCAATCCTTTGCCACCTTTGCCACGTCCAGACATTGAGGATGAAAACTGTGGTGCGTGAAAGAGAAAACCATGACAAACATCGCACACTTGGCAGTGCAAAACACAAACTCATACTCCACTCCACGGTGAATCAGCCCGCAATCTTGGTCGTGCATGCTTTCAACAAAATGACCACATGTGCACGGCAATGATGGAGCAGACAGAGGGCCATGCGGCCATCAATGGTCAGTGGTGTTGAAAAACACCGGTTACTGCGCCCCACACGAATGGATCCTTTAAGCAGACGTGTACTTGGCTACCGCCTTGGTGCCCTCGCTCATGGCGTGCTTGGCAAGCTCACCAGGCAGCATGAGCCGCACGGCAGTCTGGATCTCCCGTGACGAAAGCGTCTTGGTCTTGTTAATCTTGCTCAACTTGCCTGAAATAAAAAAACCGGACCGATTGTGCAGAACCAAACACAACCAAACAAAAACAATCGCAAAGAGTACCGCTGCAACAGAGACAAGCGCCTGCGAAGCTCATGCGCAATCACGCTGCATGGCAGCATCCACCATCCACTGCCATCTGCCACACATCACGTCACATACTTGCTTCCGTGGCCAGGCGGTCGAACACATCGTTGATGAAACTGTTCATGATGTTCATCGCCTTGTTGCTGATCCCGGTGTCAGAGTGCACCTGCTTCAACACCTTGAAGATGTACAGCGACCAGGTCCTCACCGACTTCCTTTTGCCGCCCTTCTTGGCCCCCTTGGGGGTCTTGGCCTTGGCACCCTTCCCCTTGCCACCGGTCTTTCCACCCTTGGCTCCAGATTTTGCAGGCATGTTGCGCTGGAGAACATGCATGCGGTACGTTGGACAAACCAATCAAACAAATCAATGAAGAGCGCAACACGCGGTTGCCTGTGGTCAATCTGGTTGGGGAACTGCGGCGTGTCAGCAACCAACCACGCAACATCTCATCAATCAAATGGCTCAAACAGACACATGTCCCCGGAAATTAGACTCCACCACTCCCACCACCAGATTCCACGGTAATGGGCTCCTTCACCGTATTGAAATCTCGTGCGTGTTTGGGAGCAACTTTGATTCAGCGGCGATGGTAAAAATCATGTACAGCACAACTCCACTTCAAACATCTTCGTGCACAGGGCAAACCGCAACGGGCTGAAATAAGCAGCCAGGCAAATGGCCATGGGGTGATGAGGGGTGATCCAATCGGCTCAGTGGTGTTGAAAAACACCGTTTGCGGAAACCTTTCCTCGTGTCCGCTCCTTGCTTACGCACGCTCCCCGCGGATGCGGCGAGCCAGCTGCATATCCTTCGGCATGATGGTCACCCTCTTGGCATGGATTGCGCACAGGTTGGTATCTGCAGAAGGGAAACACAGGCCTGCATGCAGTGCAGAAAATCTCCCTCACACCAAAAACCGGGGCCGAATGGCAAAACTACTTGGGGACTACATTCCCTTCTTTACGTCAAACCATGCCCGTATATCACCATCACCATGTTTTGTTGTTGGCTGCACAGTGCACTGGTCTGCCGCACCACTACAGATTCAGGCGCATCCCCAGACATGGCAATTGACCACAAAAATAATCCAACAACTCGACCACAAACGCGGCAGCTGCTGAGGGACGGCTCTAACAGCAAACACAACACCCCATTCATACCTTCGAACAGCCCAACCAAATACGCCTCGGCCGCCTCCTGGATTGCCTGCACGGCCGACGTCTGGAACCGCAGGTCACTCTTGAACTCCTGCGCAATCTCGCGCACCAGGCGCTGGAATGGCAGCCGCCGGATCAGCAAATCCGTGGACTTCTGGAACCGACGGATCTCACGCAGTGCAACGGTACCCGGACGGAACCGATGAGGCTTCTTGATGCCACCGGTCGCCGGCTGCGACTTGCGAGCAGCCTTGGTGGCCAGCTGCTTGCGGGGCGCCTTGCCTCCGGTGCTCTTGCGGGCAGTCTGCTTGGTACGAGCCATCGTGGAAGAAAACCGCTGTAATATGAAAACAAACACAACATGATGTCAAGCACGCCCGTAGCGTGCAACCAGCAATTCATGCTTGGACGGTTCGGCGTCAAAAAATTAACACACCCCTGCAAAGATGCTGCATCCACAAATATACTTCCTTCACCTGAGTCCAAACGTGTCACAACCAACAGCCAGGAGTGGTGTTGAAAAACACCGATTTGTACGGGTCCGTTTATTTGCCCTTCTTCTTCAACAGCACCTGCTGGATGTTTGGCAGCACACCGCCAGAGGCAATGGTCACGCCGCTCAGCAGCTTGTTCAGCTCTTCGTCATTGCGAATGGCCAACTGAAACACAACAGACGGATTGATGGCTCAGCTCGGATGCCACCCAGTGCCCAGTGCCCATGCAATCCTCTCCACATGCACGTACACGACCCATTGAACGAACGGCGCATACCGTCAAGAACCGAGGCGTGATACGCTTCTTCTTGTTGTCCCGCGATGCGTTGCCCGCAAGCTCCAACATCTCAGCGCACAGGTACTCCAACACGGCAGCCAAATACACAGGCGCTCCTTTGCCCACACGGGAAGAGTACCGCCCGGACTTCAGCAGCGACTGCGTCCGGCCCACGGGGAACGTCAGTCCGGCCTTCTTGGACTTCCCAGATCCACCGGTCTTGCCCTTCTTGCCACCGGTCTTGGCTCCCTTCTTGTCCTTACCGCCCTTGGGGGTAGACGACATTTTGATTGGAGAAGAGCTGTGGAGCATCATGCACCAGATTCATGGATTACAACAGCAGCAGAATCATTAGCCACCCAAAACCATCACACAAATGGAGATGACGCAGGCGGGCGACAAATGACACACACCACTATGCACCACCACAAACGGGGGCACCCACGCTGCGTCATCTGTGACTTACACCCACGCACCGCCATACATGCCCCCCATGCCAGACATGCAAACCCCAGCCATTCCAGTCCAGTCCACTGCGCAGTGGTGTTGAAAAACACCGTGGGGTGGAGTGTGGGTCGTCTCCCATTCCTCGGTCTGATTTACCCGCCGAACCCGTACAGAGTGCGGCCGGCCTTCTTCAACGAGAACACAACGTCCAATGCCGTCACGGTCTTCCTGCGGCCGTGCTCCGTGTACGTCACAGCATCCTTGATCAAATTCTCCAGAAACAGCTTCAGCACGGATCGTGTCTCCTCGTAGATGGTCCCGGAAATGCGCTTCACGCCACCTCGCCGGGCCAGACGGCGGATGGCCGGCTTGGTGATGCCCTGGATCTGGTCGCGCAGAACCTTGCGGTGACGCTTGGCGCCGCCCTTGCCCAATCCTTTGCCACCTTTGCCACGTCCAGACATTGAGGATGAAAACTGTGGTGCGTGAAAGAGAAAACCATGACAAACATCGCACACTTGGCAGTGCAAAACACAAACTCATACTCCACTCCACGGTGAATCAGCCCGCAATCTTGGTCGTGCATGCTTTCAACAAAATGACCACATGTGCACGGCAATGATGGAGCAGACAGAGGGCCATGCGGCCATCAATGGTCAGTGGTGTTGAAAAACACCGGTTACTGCGCCCCACACGAATGGATCCTTTAAGCAGACGTGTACTTGGCTACCGCCTTGGTGCCCTCGCTCATGGCGTGCTTGGCAAGCTCACCAGGCAGCATGAGCCGCACGGCAGTCTGGATCTCCCGTGACGAAAGCGTCTTGGTCTTGTTAATCTTGCTCAACTTGCCTGAAATAAAAAAACCGGACCGATTGTGCAGAACCAAACACAACCAAACAAAAACAATCGCAAAGAGTACCGCTGCAACAGAGACAAGCGCCTGCGAAGCTCATGCGCAATCACGCTGCATGGCAGCATCCACCATCCACTGCCATCTGCCACACATCACGTCACATACTTGCTTCCGTGGCCAGGCGGTCGAACACATCGTTGATGAAACTGTTCATGATGTTCATCGCCTTGTTGCTGATCCCGGTGTCAGAGTGCACCTGCTTCAACACCTTGAAGATGTACAGCGACCAGGTCCTCACCGACTTCCTTTTGCCGCCCTTCTTGGCCCCCTTGGGGGTCTTGGCCTTGGCACCCTTCCCCTTGCCACCGGTCTTTCCACCCTTGGCTCCAGATTTTGCAGGCATGTTGCGCTGGAGAACATGCATGCGGTACGTTGGACAAACCAATCAAACAAATCAATGAAGAGCGCAACACGCGGTTGCCTGTGGTCACTCTGGTTGGGGAACTGCGGCGTGTCAGCAACCAACCACGCAACATCTCATCAATCAAATGGCTCAAACAGACACATGTCCCCGGAAATTAGACTCCACCACTCCCACCACCAGATTCCACGGTAATGGGCTCCTTCACCGTATCGAAATCTCGTGCGTGTTTGGGAGCAACTTTGATTCAGCGGCGATGGTAAAAATCATGTACAGCACAACTCCACTTCAAACATCTTCGTGCACAGGGCAAACCGCAACGGGCTGAAATAAGCAGCCAGGCAAATGGCCATGGGGTGATGAGGGGTGATCCAATCGGCTCAGTGGTGTTGAAAAACACCGTTTGCGGAAACCTTTCCTCGTGTCCGCTCCTTGCTTACGCACGCTCCCCGCGGATGCGGCGAGCCAGCTGCATATCCTTCGGCATGATGGTCACCCTCTTGGCATGGATTGCGCACAGGTTGGTATCTGCAGAAGGAAAACACAGGCCTGCATGCAGTGCAGAAAATCTCCCTCACACCAAAAACCGGGGCCGAATGGCAAAACTACTTGGGGACTACATTCCCTTCTTTACGTCAAACCATGCCCGTATATCACCATCACCATGTTTTGTTGTTGGCTGCACAGTGCACTGGTCTGCCGCACCACTACAGATTCAGGCGGATCCCCAGACATGGCAATTGACAACAAAAAAAATCCAACAACTCGACCACAAACGCGGCAGCTGCTGAGCGAGGGCTCTAACAGCAAACAAAAAACCCCATTCATACCTTCGAACAGCCCAACCAAATACGCCTCGGCCGCCTCCTGGATTGCCTGCACGGCCGACGTCTGGAACCGCAGGTCACTCTTGAACTCCTGCGCAATCTCGCGCACCAGGCGCTGGAATGGCAGCCGCCGGATCAGCAAATCCGTGGACTTCTGGAACCGACGGATCTCACGCAGTGCAACGGTACCCGGACGGAACCGATGAGGCTTCTTGATGCCACCGGTCGCTGGCTGCGACTTGCGAGCAGCCTTGGTGGCCAGCTGCTTGCGGGGCGCCTTGCCTCCGGTGCTCTTGCGGGCAGTCTGCTTGGTACGAGCCATCGTGGAAGAAAACCGCTGTAATATGAAAACAAACACAACATGATGTCAAGCACGCCCGTAGCGTGCAACCAGCAATTCATGCTTGGACGGTTCGGCGTCAAAAAAATTAACACACCCCTGCAAAGATGCTGCATCCACAAATATACTTCCTTCACGTGAGTCCAAACGTGTCACAACCAACAGCCAGGAGTGGTGTTGAAAAACACCGATTTGTACGGGTCCGTTTATTTGCCCTTCTTCTTCAACAGCACCTGCTGGATGTTTGGCAGCACACCGCCAGAGGCAATGGTCACGCCGCTCAGCAGCTTGTTCAGCTCTTCGTCATTGCGAATGGCCAACTGAAACACAACAGACGGATTGATGGCTCAGCTCGGATGCCACCCAGTGCCCAGTGCCCATGCAATCCTCTCCACATGCACATACACGACCCATTGAACGAACGGCGCATACCGTCAAGAACCGAGGCGTGATACGCTTCTTCTTGTTGTCCCGCGATGCGTTGCCCGCAAGCTCCAACATCTCAGCGCACAGGTACTCCAACACGGCAGCCAAATACACAGGTGCTCCCTTGCCCACACGGGAAGAGTACCGCCCGGACTTCAGCAGCGACTGCGTCCGGCCCACGGGGAACGTCAGTCCGGCCTTCTTGGACTTCCCAGATCCACCGGTCTTGCCCTTCTTGCCACCGGTCTTGGCTCCCTTCTTGTCCTTACCGCCCTTGGGGGTAGACGACATTTTGATTGGAGAAGAGCTGTGGAGCATCATGCACCAGATTCATGGATTACAACAGCAGCAGAATCATTAGCCACCCAAAACCATCACACAAATGGAGATGACGCAGGCGGGCGACAAATGACACACACCACTATGCACCACCACAAACGGGGGCACCCACGCTGCGTCATCTGTGACTTACACCCACGCACCGCCATACATGCCCCCCATGCCAGACATGCAAACCCCAGCCATTCCAGTCCAGTCCACTGCGCAGTGGTGTTGAAAAACACCGTGGGGTGGAGTGTGGGTCGTCTCCCATTCCTCGGTCTGATTTACCCGCCGAACCCGTACAGAGTGCGGCCGGCCTTCTTCAACGAGAACACAACGTCCAATGCCGTCACGGTCTTCCTGCGGCCGTGCTCCGTGTACGTCACGGCATCCTTGATCAAATTCTCCAGAAACAGCTTCAGCACGGATCGTGTCTCCTCGTAGATGGTCCCGGAAATGCGCTTCACGCCACCTCGCCGGGCCAGACGGCGGATGGCCGGCTTGGTGATGCCCTGGATCTGGTCGCGCAGAACCTTGCGGTGACGCTTGGCGCCGCCCTTGCCCAATCCTTTGCCACCTTTGCCACGTCCAGACATTGAGGATGAAAACTGTGGTGCGTGAAAGAGAAAACCATGACAAACATCGCACACTTGGCAGTGCAAAACACAAACTCATACTCCACTCCACGGTGAATCAGCCCGCAATCTTGGTCGTGCATGCTTTCAACAAAATGACCACATGTGCACGGCAATGATGGAGCAGACAGAGGGCCATGCGGCCATCAATGGTCAGTGGTGTTGAAAAACACCGGTTACTGCGCCCCACACGAATGGATCCTTTAAGCAGACGTGTACTTGGCTACCGCCTTGGTGCCCTCGCTCATGGCGTGCTTGGCAAGCTCACCAGGCAGCATGAGCCGCACGGCAGTCTGGATCTCCCGTGACGAAAGCGTCTTGGTCTTGTTAATCTTGCTCAACTTGCCTGAAATAAAAAAACCGGACCGATTGTGCAGAACCAAACACAACCAAACAAAAACAATCGCAAAGAGTACCGCTGCAACAGAGACAAGCGCCTGCGAAGCTCATGCGCAATCACGCTGCATGGCAGCATCCACCATCCACTGCCATCTGCCACACATCACGTCACATACTTGCTTCCGTGGCCAGGCGGTCGAACACATCGTTGATGAAACTGTTCATGATGTTCATCGCCTTGTTGCTGATCCCGGTGTCAGAGTGCACCTGCTTCAACACCTTGAAGATGTACAGCGACCAGGTCCTCACCGACTTCCTTTTGCCGCCCTTCTTGGCCCCCTTGGGGGTCTTGGCCTTGGCACCCTTCCCCTTGCCACCGGTCTTTCCACCCTTGGCTCCAGATTTTGCAGGCATGTTGCGCTGGAGAACATGCATGCGGTACGTTGGACAAACCAATCAAACAAATCAATGAAGAGCGAAACACGCGGTTGCCTGTGGTCAATCTGGTTGGGGAACTGCGGCGTGTCAGCAACCAACCACGCAACATCTCATCAATCAAATGGCTCAAACAGACACATGTCCCCGGAAATTAGACTCCACCACTCCCACCACCAGATTCCACGGTAATGGGCTCCTTCACCGTATCGAAATCTCGTGCGTGTTTGGGAGCAACTTTGATTCAGCGGCGATGGTAAAAATCATGTACAGCACAACTCCACTTCAAACATCTTCGTGCACAGGGCAAACCGCAACGGGCTGAAATAAGCAGCCAGGCAAATGGCCATGGGGTGATGAGGGGTGATCCAATCGGCTCAGTGGTGTTGAAAAACACCGTTTGCGGAAACCTTTCCTCGTGTCCGCTCCTTGCTTACGCACGCTCCCCGCGGATGCGGCGAGCCAGCTGCATATCCTTCGGCATGATGGTCACCCTCTTGGCATGGATTGCGCACAGGTTGGTATCTGCAGAAGGAAAACACAGGCCTGCATGCAGTGCAGAAAATCTCCCTCACACCAAAAACCGGGGCCGAATGGCAAAACTACTTGGGGACTACATTCCCTTCTTTACGTCAAACCATGCCCGTATATCACCATCACCATGTTTTGTTGTTGGCTGCACAGTGCACTGGTCTGCCGCACCACTACAGATTCAGGCGGATCCCCAGACATGGCAATTGACCACAAAAATAATCCAACAACTCGACCACAAACGCGGCAGCTGCTGAGGGACGGCTCTAACAGCAAACACAACACCCCATTCATACCTTCGAACAGCCCAACCAAATACGCCTCGGCCGCCTCCTGGATTGCCTGCACGGCCGACGTCTGGAACCGCAGGTCACTCTTGAACTCCTGCGCAATCTCGCGCACCAGGCGCTGGAATGGCAGCCGCCGGATCAGCAAATCCGTGGACTTCTGGAACCGACGGATCTCACGCAGTGCAACGGTACCCGGACGGAACCGATGAGGCTTCTTGATGCCACCGGTCGCCGGCTGCGACTTGCGAGCAGCCTTGGTGGCCAGCTGCTTGCGGGGCGCCTTGCCTCCGGTGCTCTTGCGGGCAGTCTGCTTGGTACGAGCCATCGTGGAAGAAAACCGCTGTAATATGAAAACAAACACAACATGATGTCAAGCGCGCCCGTAGCGTACAACCAGCAATTCATGCTTGGACGGTTCGGCGTCAAAAAAATTAACACACCCCTGCAAAGATGCTGCATCCACAAATATACTTCCTTCACGTGAGTCCAAACGTGTCACAACCAACAGCCAGGAGTGGTGTTGAAAAACACCGATTTGTACGGGTCCGTTTATTTGCCCTTCTTCTTCAACAGCACCTGCTGGATGTTTGGCAGCACACCGCCAGAGGCAATGGTCACGCCGCTCAGCAGCTTGTTCAGCTCTTCGTCATTGCGAATGGCCAACTGAAACACAACAGACGGATTGATGGCTCAGCTCGGATGCCACCCAGTGCCCAGTGCCCATGCAATCCTCTCCACATGCACATACACGACCCATTGAACGAACGGCGCATACCGTCAAGAACCGAGGCGTGATACGCTTCTTCTTGTTGTCCCGCGATGCGTTGCCCGCAAGCTCCAACATCTCAGCGCACAGGTACTCCAACACGGCAGCCAAATACACAGGTGCTCCCTTGCCCACACGGGAAGAGTACCGCCCGGACTTCAGCAGCGACTGCGTCCGGCCCACGGGGAACGTCAGTCCGGCCTTCTTGGACTTCCCAGATCCACCGGTCTTGCCCTTCTTGCCACCGGTCTTGGCTCCCTTCTTGTCCTTACCGCCCTTGGGGGTAGACGACATTTTGATTGGAGAAGAGCTGTGGAGCATCATGCACCAGATTCATGGATTACAACAGCAGCAGAATCATTAGCCACCCAAAACCATCACACAAATGGAGATGACGCAGGCGGGCGACAAATGACACACACCACTATGCACCACCACAAACGGGGGCACCCACGCTGCGTCATCTGTGACTTACACCCACGCACCGCCATACATGCCCCCCATGCCAGACATGCAAACCCCAGCCATTCCAGTCCAGTCCACTGTGCAGTGGTGTTGAAAAACACCGTGGGGTGGAGTGTGGGTCGTCTCCCATTCCTCGGTCTGATTTACCCGCCGAACCCGTACAGAGTGCGGCCGGCCTTCTTCAACGAGAACACAACGTCCAATGCCGTCACGGTCTTCCTGCGGCCGTGCTCCGTGTACGTCACGGCATCCTTGATCAAATTCTCCAGAAACAGCTTCAGCACGGATCGTGTCTCCTCGTAGATGGTCCCGGAAATGCGCTTCACGCCACCTCGCCGGGCCAGACGGCGGATGGCCGGCTTGGTGATGCCCTGGATCTGGTCGCGCAGAACCTTGCGGTGACGCTTGGCGCCGCCCTTGCCCAATCCTTTGCCACCTTTGCCACGTCCAGACATTGAGGATGAAAACTGTGGTGCGTGAAAGAGAAAACCATGACAAACATCGCACACTTGGCAGTGCAAAACACAAACGCAAACTCCACTCCACAATCAGCCCGCAATCTTGGGTGTGCATGCTTTCAACAAAATGACCACATGTGCACGGCAATGATGGAGCAGACAGAGGGCCATGCGGCCATCAATGGTCAGTGGTGTTGAAAAACACCGGTTACTGCGCCCCACACGAATGGATCCTTTAAGCAGACGTGTACTTGGCTACCGCCTTGGTGCCCTCGCTCATGGCGTGCTTGGCAAGCTCACCAGGCAGCATGAGCCGCACGGCAGTCTGGATCTCCCGTGACGAAAGCGTCTTGGTCTTGTTAATCTTGCTCAACTTGCCTGAAATAAAAAAACCGGACCGATTGTGCAGAACCAAACACAACCAAACAAAAACAACCGCAAAGAGTACCGCTGCAACAGAGACAAGCGCCTGCGAAGCTCATGCGCAATCACGCTGCATGGCAGCATCCACCATCCACTGCCATCTGCCACACATCACGTCACATACTTGCTTCCGTGGCCAGGCGGTCGAACACATCGTTGATGAAACTGTTCATGATGTTCATCGCCTTGTTGCTGATCCCGGTATCAGAGTGCACCTGCTTCAACACCTTGAAGATGTACAGCGACCAGGTCCTCACCGACTTCCTTTTGCCGCCCTTCTTGGCCCCCTTGGGGGTCTTGGCCTTGGCACCCTTCCCCTTGCCACCGGTCTTTCCACCCTTGGCTCCAGATTTTGCAGGCATGTTGCGCTGGAGAACATGCATGCGGTACGTTGGACAAACCAATCAAACAAATCAATGAAGAGCGAAACACGTGATTGCCTGTGGTCAATCTGGTTGGGGAACTGCGGCGTGTCAGCAACCAACCACGCAACATCTCATCAATCAAATGGCTCAAACAGACACATGTCCCCGGAAATTAGACTCCACCACTCCCACCACCAGATTCCACGGTAATGGGCTCCTTCACCGTATCGAAATCTCGTGCGTGTTTGGGAGCAACTTTGATTCAGCGGCGATGGTAAAAATCATGTACAGCACAACTCCACTTCAAACATCTTCGTGCACAGGGCAAACCGCAACGGGCTGAAATAAGCAGCCAGGCAAATGGCCATGGGGTGATGAGGGGTGATCCAATCGGCTCAGTGGTGTTGAAAAACACCGTTTGCGGAAACCTTTCCTCGTGTCCGCTCCTTGCTTACGCACGCTCCCCGCGGATGCGGCGAGCCAGCTGCATATCCTTCGGCATGATGGTCACCCTCTTGGCATGGATTGCGCACAGGTTGGTATCTGCAGAAGGAAAACACAGGCCTGCATGCAGTGCAGAAAATCTCCCTCACACCAAAAACCGGGGCCGAATGGCAAAACTACTTGGGGACTACATTCCCTTCTTTACGTCAAACCATGCCCGTATATCACCATCACCATGTTTTGTTGTTGGCTGCACAGTGCACTGGTCTGCCGCACCACTACAGATTCAGGCGCATCCCCAGACATGGCAATTGACCACTCGACCACATACAGGGCAGCTGCTGAGCGACGGCTCTAACAGCACACAAAAAACCCCATTCATACCTTCGAACAGCCCAACCAAATACGCCTCGGCCGCCTCCTGGATCGCCTGCACGGCCGACGTCTGGAACCGCAGGTCACTCTTGAACTCCTGCGCAATCTCGCGCACCAGGCGCTGGAATGGCAGCCGCCGGATCAGCAAATCCGTGGACTTCTGGAACCGACGGATCTCACGCAGTGCAACGGTACCCGGACGGAACCGATGAGGCTTCTTGATGCCACCGGTCGCCGGCTGCGACTTGCGAGCAGCCTTGGTGGCCAGCTGCTTGCGGGGCGCCTTGCCTCCGGTGCTCTTGCGGGCAGTCTGCTTGGTACGAGCCATCGTGGAAGAGAAGAGCTGTAATATGAAAACAAACACAACATGATGTCAAGCGCGCCCGTAGCGTACAACCAGCAATTCATGCTTGGGCGGTTCGGCGTCAAAAAAAATAACACACCCCTGCAAAGATGCTGCATCCACAAATATACTTCCTTCACCTGAGTCTAAACGTGTCACAACCAACAGCCAGGAGTGGTGTTGAAAAACACCGATTTGTACGGATCCGTTTATTTGCCCTTCTTCTTCAACAGCACCTGCTGGATGTTTGGCAGCACACCGCCAGAGGCAATGGTCACGCCGCTCAGCAGCTTGTTCAGCTCTTCGTCATTGCGAATGGCCAACTGAAACACAACAGACGGATTGATGGCTCAGCTCGGATGCCACCCAGTGCCCAGTGCCCATGCAATCCTCTCCACATGCACATACGCGACCCATTGAACGAACGGCGCATACCGTCAAGAACCGAGGCGTGATACGCTTCTTCTTGTTGTCCCGCGATGCGTTGCCCGCAAGCTCCAACATCTCAGCGCACAGGTACTCCAACACGGCAGCCAAATACACAGGTGCTCCTTTGCCCACACGGGAAGAGTACCGCCCGGACTTCAGCAGCGACTGCGTCCGGCCCACGGGGAACGTCAGTCCGGCCTTCTTGGACTTCCCAGATCCACCGGTCTTGCCCTTCTTGCCACCGGTCTTGGCTCCCTTCTTGTCCTTACCGCCCTTGGGGGTAGACGACATTTTGCTTGGAGAAGAGCTGTGGAGCATCATGCACCAGATTCATGGATTACAACAGCAGCAGAATCATTAGCCACCCAAAACCATCACACAAATGGAGATGACGCAGGCGGGCGACAAATGACACACACCACTATGCACCACCACAAACGGGGGCACCCACGCTGCGTCATCTGTGACTTACACCCACGCACCGCCATACATGCCCCCCATGCCAGACATGCAAACCCCAGCCATTCCAGTCCAGTTCACTGTGCAGTGGTGTTGAAAAACACCGTGGGGTGGAGTGTGGGTCGTCTCCCATTCCTCGGTCTGATTTACCCGCCAAACCCGTACAGAGTGCGGCCGGCCTTCTTCAACGAGAACACAACGTCCAATGCCGTCACGGTCTTCCTGCGGCCGTGCTCCGTGTACGTCACGGCATCCTTGATCAAATTCTCCAGAAACAGCTTCAGCACGGATCGTGTCTCCTCGTAGATGGTCCCGGAAATGCGCTTCACGCCACCTCGCCGGGCCAGACGGCGGATGGCCGGCTTGGTGATGCCCTGGATCTGGTCGCGCAGAACCTTGCGGTGACGCTTAGCGCCGCCCTTGCCCAATCCTTTGCCACCTTTGCCACGTCCAGACATTGAGGATGAAAACTGTGGTGCGTGAAAGAGAAAACCATGACAAACATCGCACACTTGGCAGTGCAAAACACAAACGCAAACTCCACTCCACAATCAGCCCGCAATCTTGGGTGTGCATACTTTCACCAAAATGACCACATGTGCACGGCAATGATGGAGCAGACAGAGGGCCATGCGGCCATCAATGGTCAGTGGTGTTGAAAAACACCGGTTACTGCGCCCCACACGAATGGATCCTTTAAGCAGACGTGTACTTGGCTACCGCCTTGGTGCCCTCGCTCATGGCGTGCTTGGCAAGCTCACCAGGCAGCATGAGCCGCACGGCAGTCTGGATCTCCCGTGACGAAAGCGTCTTGGTCTTGTTAATCTTGCTCAACTTGCCTGAAATAAAAAAACCGGACCGATTGTGCAGAACCAAACACAACCAAACAAAAACAACCGCAAAGAGTACCGCTGCAACAGAGACAAGCGCCTGCGAAGCTCATGCGCAATCACGCTGCATGGCAGCATCCACCATCCACTGCCATCTGCCACACATCACGTCACATACTTGCTTCCGTGGCCAGGCGGTCGAACACATCGTTGATGAAACTGTTCATGATGTTCATCGCCTTGTTGCTGATCCCGGTGTCAGAGTGCACCTGCTTCAACACCTTGAAGATGTACAGCGACCAGGTCCTCACCGACTTCCTTTTGCCGCCCTTCTTGGCCCCCTTGGGGGTCTTGGCCTTGGCACCCTTCCCCTTGCCACCGGTCTTTCCACCCTTGGCTCCAGATTTTGCAGGCATGTTGCGCTGGAGAACATGCATGCGGTACGTTGGACAAACCAATCAAACAAATCAATGAAGAGCGAAACACGCGGTTGCCTGTGGTCAATCTGGTTGGGGAACTGCGGCGTGTCAGCAACCAACCACGCAACATCTCATCAGTCAAACAGACACATGTCCCCGGAAATTAGACTCCACCACTCCCACCACCAGATTCCACGGTAATGGGCTCCTTCACCGTATCGAAATCTCGTGCGTGTTTGGGAGCAACTTTGATTCAGCGGCGATGGTAAAAATCATGTACAGCACAACTCCACTTCAAACATCTTCGTGCACAGGGCAAACCGCAACGGGCTGAAATAAGCAGCCAGGCAAATGGCCATGGGGTGATGAGGGGTGATCCAATCGGCTCAGTGGTGTTGAAAAACACCGTTCGCGGAGACCTTTCCTCGTGTCCGCTCCTTGCTTACGCACGCTCCCCGCGGATGCGGCGAGCCAGCTGCATATCCTTCGGCATGATGGTCACCCTCTTGGCATGGATTGCGCACAGGTTGGTATCTGCAGAAGGAAAACACAGGCCTGCATGCAGTGCAGAAAATCTCCCTCACACCAAAAACCGGGGCCGAATGGCAAAACTACTTGGGGACTACATTCCCTTCTTTACGTCAAACCATGCCCGTATATCACCATCACCATGTTTTGTTGTTGGCTGCACAGTGCACTGGTCTGCCGCACCACTACAGATTCAGGCGGATCCCCAGACATGGCAATGGACCACAAAAAAAATCCAACAACTCGACCACAAACGCGGCAGCTGCTGAGCGACGGCTCTAACAGCACACAAAAAACCCCATTCATACCTTCGAACAGCCCAACCAAATACGCCTCGGCCGCCTCCTGGATCGCCTGCACGGCCGACGTCTGGAACCGCAGGTCACTCTTGAACTCCTGCGCAATCTCGCGCACCAGGCGCTGGAATGGCAGCCGCCGGATCAGCAAATCCGTGGACTTCTGGAACCGACGGATCTCACGCAGTGCAACGGTACCCGGACGGAACCGATGAGGCTTCTTGATGCCACCGGTCGCCGGCTGCGACTTGCGAGCAGCCTTGGTGGCCAGCTGCTTGCGGGGCGCCTTGCCTCCGGTGCTCTTGCGGGCAGTCTGCTTGGTACGAGCCATCGTGGAAGAAAACCGCTGTAATATGAAAACAAACACAACATGATGTCAAGCACGCCCGTAGCGTACAACCAGCAATTCATGCTTGGACGGTTCGGCGTCAAAAAATTAACACACCCCTGCAAAGATGCTGCATCCACAAATATACTTCCTTCACCTGAGTCCAAACGTGTCACAACCAACAGCCAGGAGTGGTGTTGAAAAACACCGATTTGTACGGG
The DNA here is from genome assembly GCA_964036045.1 of Eutreptiella sp. 'Long Island Sound 2002'. Lineage (NCBI taxonomy): Eukaryota > Euglenozoa > Euglenophyceae > Eutreptiales > Eutreptiaceae > Eutreptiella > Eutreptiella sp. 'Long Island Sound 2002'. The sequence goes on from OZ038383.1 coordinate 134,313,092, forward strand.
TCCGTTTATTTGCCCTTCTTCTTCAACAGCACCTGCTGGATGTTTGGCAGCACACCGCCAGAGGCAATGGTCACGCCGCTCAGCAGCTTGTTCAGCTCTTCGTCATTGCGAATGGCCAACTGAAACACAACAGACGGATTGATGGCTCAGCTCGGATGCCACCCAGTGCCCAGTGCCCATGCAATCCTCTCCACATGCACATACACGACCCATTGAACGAACGGCGCATACCGTCAAGAACCGAGGCGTGATACGCTTCTTCTTGTTGTCCCGCGATGCGTTGCCCGCAAGCTCCAACATCTCAGCGCACAGGTACTCCAACACGGCAGCCAAATACACAGGCGCTCCTTTGCCCACACGGGAAGAGTACCGCCCGGACTTCAGCAGCGACTGCGTCCGGCCCACGGGGAACGTCAGTCCGGCCTTCTTGGACTTCCCAGATCCACCGGTCTTGCCCTTCTTGCCACCGGTCTTGGCTCCCTTCTTGTCCTTACCGCCCTTGGGGGTAGACGACATTTTGCTTGGAGAAGAGCTGTGGAGCATCATGCACCAGATTCATGGATTACAACAGCAGCAGAATCATTAGCCACCCAAAACCATCACACAAATGGAGATGACGCAGGCGGGCGACAAATGACACACACCACTATGCACCACCACAAACGGGGGCACCCACGCTGCGTCATCTGTGACTTACACCCACGCACCGCCATACATGCCCCCCATGCCAGACATGCAAACCCCAGCCATTCCAGTCCAGTCCACTGTGCAGTGGTGTTGAAAAACACCGTGGGGTGGAGTGTGGGTCGTCTCCCATTCCTCGGTCTGATTTACCCGCCGAACCCGTACAGAGTGCGGCCGGCCTTCTTCAACGAGAACACAACGTCCAATGCCGTCACGGTCTTCCTGCGGCCGTGCTCCGTGTACGTCACGGCATCCTTGATCAAATTCTCCAGAAACAGCTTCAGCACGGATCGTGTCTCCTCGTAGATGGTCCCGGAAATGCGCTTCACGCCACCTCGCCGGGCCAGACGGCGGATGGCCGGCTTGGTGATGCCCTGGATCTGATCGCGCAGAACCTTGCGGTGACGCTTAGCGCCGCCCTTGCCCAATCCTTTGCCACCTTTGCCACGTCCAGACATTGAGGATGAAAACTGTGGTGCGTGAAAGAGAAAACCATGACAAACATCGCACACTTGGCAGTGCAAAACACAAACGCAAACTCCACTCCACAATCAGCCCGCAATCTTGGGTGTGAATACTTTCACCAAAATGACCACATGTGCACGGCAATGATGGAGCAGACAGAGGGCCATGCGGCCATCAATGGTCAGTGGTGTTGAAAAACACCGGTTACTGCGCCCCACACGAATGGATCCTTTAAGCAGACGTGTACTTGGCTACCGCCTTGGTGCCCTCGCTCATGGCGTGCTTGGCAAGCTCACCAGGCAGCATGAGCCGCACGGCAGTCTGGATCTCCCGTGACGAAAGCGTCTTGGTCTTGTTAATCTTGCTCAACTTGCCTGAAATAAAAAAACCGGACCGATTGTGCAGAACCAAACACAACCAAACAAAAACAATCGCAAAGAGTACCGCTGCAACAGAGACAAGCGCCTGCGAAGCTCATGCGCAATCACGCTGCATGGCAGCATCCACCATCCACTGCCATCTGCCACACATCACGTCACATACTTGCTTCCGTGGCCAGGCGGTCGAACACATCGTTGATGAAACTGTTCATGATGTTCATCGCCTTGTTGCTGATCCCGGTGTCAGAGTGCACCTGCTTCAACACCTTGAAGATGTACAGCGACCAGGTCCTCACCGACTTCCTTTTGCCGCCCTTCTTGGCCCCCTTGGGGGTCTTGGCCTTGGCACCCTTCCCCTTGCCACCGGTCTTTCCACCCTTGGCTCCAGATTTTGCAGGCATGTTGCGCTGGAGAACATGCATGCGGTACGTTGGACAAACCAATCAAACAAATCAATGAAGAGCGAAACACGCGGTTGCCTGTGGTCACTCTGGTTGGGGAACTGCGGCGTGTCAGCAACCAACCACGCAACATCTCATCAATCAAATGGCTCAAACAGACACATGTCCCCGGAAATTAGACTCCACCACTCCCACCACCAGATTCCACGGTAATGGGCTCCTTCACCTTATCGAAATCTCGTGCGTGTTTGGGAGCAACTTTGATTCAGCGGCGATGGTAAAAATCATGTACAGCACAACTCCACTTCAAACATCTTCGTGCACAGGGCAAACCGCAACGGGCTGAAATAAGCAGCCAGGCAAATGGCCATGGGGTGATGAGGGGTGATCCAATCGGCTCAGTGGTGTTGAAAAACACCGTTCGCGGAGACCTTTCCTCGTGTCCGCTCCTTGCTTATGCACGCTCCCCGCGGATGCGGCGAGCCAGCTGCATATCCTTCGGCATGATGGTCACCCTCTTGGCATGGATTGCGCACAGGTTGGTATCTGCAGAAGGGAAACACAGGCCTGCATGCAGTGCAGAAAATCTCCCTCACACCAAAAACCGGGGCCGAATGGCAAAACTACTTGGGGACTACATTCCCTTCTTTACGTCAAACCATGCCCGTATATCACCATCACCATGTTTTGTTGTTGGCTGCACAGTGCACTGGTCTGCCGCACCACTACAGATTCAGGCGCATCCCCAGACATGGCAATGGACCACAAAAAAAATCCAACAACTCGACCACAAACGCGGCAGCTGCTGAGCGACGGCTCTAACAGCACACAAAAAACCCCATTCATACCTTCGAACAGCCCAACCAAATACGCCTCGGCCGCCTCCTGGATCGCCTGCACGGCCGACGTCTGGAACCGCAGGTCACTCTTGAACTCCTGCGCAATCTCGCGCACCAGGCGCTGGAATGGCAGCCGCCGGATCAGCAAATCCGTGGACTTCTGGAACCGACGGATCTCACGCAGTGCAACGGTACCCGGACGGAACCGATGAGGCTTCTTGATGCCACCGGTCGCTGGCTGCGACTTGCGAGCAGCCTTGGTGGCCAGCTGCTTGCGGGGCGCCTTGCCTCCGGTGCTCTTGCGGGCAGTCTGCTTGGTACGAGCCATCGTGGAAGAGAAGAGCTGTAATATGAAAACAAACACCACATGATGTCAAGCGCGCCCGTAGCTTGCAACCAGCAATTCATGCTTGGACGGTTCGGCGTCAAAAAAATAACACACCCCTGCAAAGATGCTGCATCCACAAATATACTTCCTTCACCTGAGTCCAAACGTGTCACAACCAACAGCCAGGAGTGGTGTTGAAAAACACCGATTTGTACGGGTCCGTTTATTTGCCCTTCTTCTTCAACAGCACCTGCTGGATGTTTGGCAGCACACCGCCAGAGGCAATGGTCACGCCGCTCAGCAGCTTGTTCAGCTCTTCGTCATTGCGAATGGCCAACTGAAACACAACAGACGGATTGATGGCTCAGCTCGGATGCCACCCAGTGCCCAGTGCCCATGCAATCCTCTCCACATGCACATACACGACCCATTGAACGAAAGGCGCATACCGTCAAGAACCGAGGCGTGATACGCTTCTTCTTGTTGTCCCGCGATGCGTTGCCCGCAAGCTCCAACATCTCAGCGCACAGGTACTCCAACACGGCAGCCAAATACACAGGTGCTCCTTTGCCCACACGGGAAGAGTACCGCCCGGACTTCAGCAGCGACTGCGTCCGGCCCACGGGGAACGTCAGTCCGGCCTTCTTGGACTTCCCAGATCCACCGGTCTTGCCCTTCTTGCCACCGGTCTTGGCTCCCTTCTTGTCCTTACCGCCCTTGGGGGTAGACGACATTTTGCTTGGAGAAGAGCTGTGGAGCATCATGCACCAGATTCATGGATTACAACAGCAGCAGAATCATTAGCCACCCAAAACCATCACACAAATGGAGATGACGCAGGCGGGCGACAAATGACACACACCACTATGCACCACCACAAACGGGGGCACCCACGCTGCGTCATCTGTGACTTACACCCACGCACCGCCATACATGCCCCCCATGCCGGACATGCAAACCCCAGCCATTCCAGTCCAGTTCACTGTGCAGTGGTGTTGAAAAACACCGTGGGGTGGAGTGTGGGTCGTCTCCCATTCCTCGGTCTGATTTACCCGCCGAACCCGTACAGAGTGCGGCCGGCCTTCTTCAACGAGAACACAACGTCCAATGCCGTCACGGTCTTCCTGCGGCCGTGCTCCGTGTACGTCACGGCATCCTTGATCAAATTCTCCAGAAACAGCTTCAGCACGGATCGTGTCTCCTCGTAGATGGTCCCGGAAATGCGCTTCACGCCACCTCGCCGGGCCAGACGGCGGATGGCCGGCTTGGTGATGCCCTGGATCTGATCGCGCAGAACCTTGCGGTGACGCTTAGCGCCGCCCTTGCCCAATCCTTTGCCACCTTTGCCACGTCCAGACATTGAGGATGAAAACTGTGGTGCGTGAAAGAGAAAACCATGACAAACATCGCACACTTGGCAGTGCAAAACACAAACGCAAACTCCACTCCACAATCAGCCCGCAATCTTGGGTGTGAATACTTTCACCAAAATGACCACATGTGCACGGCAATGATGGAGCAGACAGAGGGCCATGCGGCCATCAATGGTCAGTGGTGTTGAAAAACACCGGTTACTGCGCCCCACACGAATGGATCCTTTAAGCAGACGTGTACTTGGCTACCGCCTTGGTGCCCTCGCTCATGGCGTGCTTGGCAAGCTCACCAGGCAGCATGAGCCGCACGGCAGTCTGGATCTCCCGTGACGAAAGCGTCTTGGTCTTGTTAATCTTGCTCAACTTGCCTGAAATAAAAAACCGGACCGATTGTGCAGAACCAAACACAACCAAACAAAAACAATCGCAAAGAGTACCGCTGCAACAGAGACAAGCGCCTGCGAAGCTCATGCGCAATCACGCTGCATGGCAGCATCCACCATCCACTGCCATCTGCCACACATCACGTCACATACTTGCTTCCGTGGCCAGGCGGTCGAACACATCGTTGATGAAACTGTTCATGATGTTCATCGCCTTGTTGCTGATCCCGGTGTCAGAGTGCACCTGCTTCAACACCTTGAAGATGTACAGCGACCAGGTCCTCACCGACTTCCTTTTGCCGCCCTTCTTGGCCCCCTTGGGGGTCTTGGCCTTGGCACCCTTCCCCTTGCCACCGGTCTTTCCACCCTTGGCTCCAGATTTTGCAGGCATGTTGCGCTGGAGAACATGCATGCGGTACGTTGGACAAACCAATCAAACAAATCAATGAAGAGCGAAACACGCGGTTGCCTGTGGTCACTCTGGTTGGGGAACTGCGGCGTGTCAGCAACCAACCACGCAACATCTCATCAATCAAATGGCTCAAACAGACACATGTCCCCGGAAATTAGACTCCACCACTCCCACCACCAGATTCCACGGTAATGGGCTCCTTCACCGTATCGAAATCTCGTGCGTGTTTGGGAGCAACTTTGATTCAGCGGCGATGGTAAAAATCATGTACAGCACAACTCCACTTCAAACATCTTCGTGCACAGGGCAAACCGCAACGGGCTGAAATAAGCAGCCAGGCAAATGGCCGGGTGATGAGGGGTGATCCAATCGGCTCAGTGGTGTTGAAAAACACCGTTTGCGGAGACCTTTCCTCGTGTCCGCTCCTTGCTTACGCACGCTCCCCGCGGATGCGGCGAGCCAGCTGCATATCCTTCGGCATGATGGTCACCCTCTTGGCATGGATTGCGCACAGGTTGGTATCTGCAGAAGGGAAACACAGGCCTGCATGCAGTGCAGAAAATCTCCCTCACACCAAAAACCGGGGCCGAATGGCAAAACTACTTGGGGACTACATTCCCTTCTTTACGTCAAACCATGCCCGTATATCACCATCACCATGTTTTGTTGTTGGCTGCACAGTGCACTGGTCTGCCGCACCACTACAGATTCAGGCGGATCCCCAGACATGGCAATGGACCACAAAAAAAATCCAACAACTCGACCACAAACGCGGCAGCTGCTGAGGGACGGCTCTAACAGCAAACAAACATGCACGCAAACAAAAAACCCCATTCATACCTTCGAACAGCCCAACCAAATACGCCTCGGCCGCCTCCTGGATCGCCTGCACGGCCGACGTCTGGAACCGCAGGTCACTCTTGAACTCCTGCGCAATCTCGCGCACCAGGCGCTGGAATGGCAGCCGCCGGATCAGCAAATCCGTGGACTTCTGGAACCGACGGATCTCACGCAGTGCAACGGTACCCGGACGGAACCGATGAGGCTTCTTGATGCCACCGGTCGCCGGCTGCGACTTGCGAGCAGCCTTGGTGGCCAGCTGCTTGCGGGGCGCCTTGCCTCCGGTGCTCTTGCGGGCAGTCTGCTTGGTACGAGCCATCGTGGAAGAGAAGAGCTGTAATATGAAAACAAACACCACATGATGTCAAGCACGCCCGTAGCGTGCAACCAGCAATTCATGCTTGGACGGTTCGGCGTCAAAAAATTAACACACCCCTGCAAAGATGCTGCATCCACAAATATACTTCCTTCACCTGAGTCCAAACGTGTCACAACCAACAGCCAGGAGTGGTGTTGAAAAACACCGATTTGTACGGGTCCGTTTATTTGCCCTTCTTCTTCAACAGCACCTGCTGGATGTTTGGCAGCACACCGCCAGAGGCAATGGTCACGCCGCTCAGCAGCTTGTTCAGCTCTTCGTCATTGCGAATGGCCAACTGAAACACAACAGACGGATTGATGGCTCAGCTCGGATGCCACCCAGTGCCCAGTGCCCATGCAATCCTCTCCACATGCACATACACGACCCATTGAACGAAAGGCGCATACCGTCAAGAACCGAGGCGTGATACGCTTCTTCTTGTTGTCCCGCGATGCGTTGCCCGCAAGCTCCAACATCTCAGCGCACAGGTACTCCAACACGGCAGCCAAATACACAGGTGCTCCTTTGCCCACACGGGAAGAGTACCGCCCGGACTTCAGCAGCGACTGCGTCCGGCCCACGGGGAACGTCAGTCCGGCCTTCTTGGACTTCCCAGATCCACCGGTCTTGCCCTTCTTGCCACCGGTCTTGGCTCCCTTCTTGTCCTTACCGCCCTTGGGGGTAGACGACATTTTGCTTGGAGAAGAGCTGTGGAGCATCATGCACCAGATTCATGGATTACAACAGCAGCAGAATCATTAGCCACCCAAAACCATCACACAAATGGAGATGACGCAGGCGGGCGACAAATGACACACACCACTATGCACCACCACAAACGGGGGCACCCACGCTGCGTCATCTGTGACTTACACCCACGCACCGCCATACATGCCCCCCATGCCAGACATGCAAACCCCAGCCATTCCAGTCCAGTCCACTGCGCAGTGGTGTTGAAAAACACCGTGGGGTGGAGTGTGGGTCGTCTCCCATTCCTCGGTCTGATTTACCCGCCGAACCCGTACAGAGTGCGGCCGGCCTTCTTCAACGAGAACACAACGTCCAATGCCGTCACGGTCTTCCTGCGGCCGTGCTCCGTGTACGTCACAGCATCCTTGATCAAATTCTCCAGAAACAGCTTCAGCACGGATCGTGTCTCCTCGTAGATGGTCCCGGAAATGCGCTTCACGCCACCTCGCCGGGCCAGACGGCGGATGGCCGGCTTGGTGATGCCCTGGATCTGATCGCGCAGAACCTTGCGGTGACGCTTAGCGCCGCCCTTGCCCAATCCTTTGCCACCTTTGCCACGTCCAGACATTGAGGATGAAAACTGTGGTGCGTGAAAGAGAAAACCATGACAAACATCGCACACTTGGCAGTGCAAAACACAAACGCAAACTCCACTCCACAATCAGCCCGCAATCTTGGGTGTGAATACTTTCACCAAAATGACCACATGTGCACGGCAATGATGGAGCAGACAGAGGGCCATGCGGCCATCAATGGTCAGTGGTGTTGAAAAACACCGGTTACTGCGCCCCACACGAATGGATCCTTTAAGCAGACGTGTACTTGGCTACCGCCTTGGTGCCCTCGCTCATGGCGTGCTTGGCAAGCTCACCAGGCAGCATGAGCCGCACGGCAGTCTGGATCTCCCGTGACGAAAGCGTCTTGGTCTTGTTAATCTTGCTCAACTTGCCTGAAATAAAAAACCGGACCGATTGTGCAGAACCAAACACAACCAAACAAAAACAATCGCAAAGAGTACCGCTGCAACAGAGACAAGCGCCTGCGAAGCTCATGCGCAATCACGCTGCATGGCAGCATCCACCATCCACTGCCATCTGCCACACATCACGTCACATACTTGCTTCCGTGGCCAGGCGGTCGAACACATCGTTGATGAAACTGTTCATGATGTTCATCGCCTTGTTGCTGATCCCGGTGTCAGAGTGCACCTGCTTCAACACCTTGAAGATGTACAGCGACCAGGTCCTCACCGACTTCCTTTTGCCGCCCTTCTTGGCCCCCTTGGGGGTCTTGGCCTTGGCACCCTTCCCCTTGCCACCGGTCTTTCCACCCTTGGCTCCAGATTTTGCAGGCATGTTGCGCTGGAGAACATGCATGCGGTACGTTGGACAAACCAATCAAACAAATCAATGAAGAGCGAAACACGTGATTGCCTGTGGTCAATCTGGTTGGGGAACTGCGGCGTGTCAGCAACCAACCACGCAACATCTCATCAATCAAATGGCTCAAACAGACACATGTCCCCGGAAATTAGACTCCACCACTCCCACCACCAGATTCCACGGTAATGGGCTCCTTCACCGTATCGAAATCTCGTGCGTGTTTGGGAGCAACTTTGATTCAGCGGCGATGGTAAAAATCATGTACAGCACAACTCCACTTCAAACATCTTCGTGCACAGGGCAAACCGCAACGGGCTGAAATAAGCAGCCAGGCAAATGGCCATGGGGTGATGAGGGGTGATCCAATCGGCTCAGTGGTGTTGAAAAACACCGTTTGCGGAGACCTCTCCTCGTGTCCGCTCCTTGCTTACGCACGCTCCCCGCGGATGCGGCGAGCCAGCTGCATATCCTTCGGCATGATGGTCACCCTCTTGGCGTGGATTGCGCACAGGTTGGTATCTGCAGAAGGGAAACACAGGCCTGCATGCAGTGCAGAAAATCTCCCTCACACCAAAAACCGGGGCCGAATGGCAAAACTACTTGGGGACTACATTCCCTTCTTTACGTCAAACCATGCCCGTATATCACCATCACCATGTTTTGTTGTTGGCTGCACAGTGCACTGGTCTGCCGCACCACTACAGATTCAGGCGGATCCCCAGACATGGCAATGGACCACAAAAAAAATCCAACAACTCGACCACAAACGCGGCAGCTGCTGAGCGACGGCTCTAACAGCACACACAACACCCCATTCATACCTTCGAACAGCCCAACCAAATACGCCTCGGCCGCCTCCTGGATCGCCTGCACGGCCGACGTCTGGAACCGCAGGTCACTCTTGAACTCCTGCGCAATCTCGCGCACCAGGCGCTGGAATGGCAGCCGCCGGATCAGCAAATCCGTGGACTTCTGGAACCGACGGATCTCACGCAGTGCAACGGTACCCGGACGGAACCGATGAGGCTTCTTGATGCCACCGGTCGCCGGCTGCGACTTGCGAGCAGCCTTGGTGGCCAGCTGCTTGCGGGGCGCCTTGCCTCCGGTGCTCTTGCGGGCAGTCTGCTTGGTACGAGCCATCGTGGAAGAAAACCGCTGTAATATGAAAACAAACACAACATGATGTCAAGCACGCCCGTAGCGTACAACCAGCAATTCATGCTTGGACGGTTCGGCGTCAAAAAATTAACACACCCCTGCAAAGATGCTGCATCCACAAATATACTTCCTTCACCTGAGTCCAAACGTGTCACAACCAACAGCCAGGAGTGGTGTTGAAAAACACCGATTTGTACGGGTCCGTTTATTTGCCCTTCTTCTTCAACAGCACCTGCTGGATGTTTGGCAGCACACCGCCAGAGGCAATGGTCACGCCGCTCAGCAGCTTGTTCAGCTCTTCGTCATTGCGAATGGCCAACTGAAACACAACAGACGGATTGATGGCTCAGCTCGGATGCCACCCAGTGCCCAGTGCCCATGCAATCCTCTCCACATGCACGTACACGACCCATTGAACGAACGGCGCATACCGTCAAGAACCGAGGCGTGATACGCTTCTTCTTGTTGTCCCGCGATGCGTTGCCCGCAAGCTCCAACATCTCAGCGCACAGGTACTCCAACACGGCAGCCAAATACACAGGTGCTCCTTTGCCCACACGGGAAGAGTACCGCCCGGACTTCAGCAGCGACTGCGTCCGGCCCACGGGGAACGTCAGTCCGGCCTTCTTGGACTTCCCAGATCCACCGGTCTTGCCCTTCTTGCCACCGGTCTTGGCTCCCTTCTTGTCCTTACCGCCCTTGGGGGTAGACGACATTTTGCTTGGAGAAGAGCTGTGGAGCATCATGCACCAGATTCATGGATTACAACAGCAGCAGAATCATTAGCCACCCAAAACCATCACACAAATGGAGATGACGCAGGCGGGCGACAAATGACACACACCACTATGCACCACCACAAACGGGGGCACCCACGCTGCGTCATCTGTGACTTACACCCACGCACCGCCATACATGCCCCCCATGCCAGACATGCAAACCCCAGCCATTCCAGTCCAGTTCACTGTGCAGTGGTGTTGAAAAACACCGTGGGGTGGAGTGTGGGTCGTCTCCCATTCCTCGGTCTGATTTACCCGCCGAACCCGTACAGAGTGCGGCCGGCCTTCTTCAACGAGAACACAACGTCCAATGCCGTCACGGTCTTCCTGCGGCCGTGCTCCGTGTACGTCACAGCATCCTTGATCAAATTCTCCAGAAACAGCTTCAGCACGGATCGTGTCTCCTCGTAGATGGTCCCGGAAATGCGCTTCACGCCACCTCGCCGGGCCAGACGGCGGATGGCCGGCTTGGTGATGCCCTGGATCTGGTCGCGCAGAACCTTGCGGTGACGCTTGGCGCCGCCCTTGCCCAATCCTTTGCCACCTTTGCCACGTCCAGACATTGAGGATGAAAACTGTGGTGCGTGAAAGAGAAAACCATGACAAACATCGCACACTTGGCAGTGCAAACCACAAACGCAAACTCCACTCCACAATCAGCCCGCAATCTTTGATGTGAATGCAACAAAATGTCCGCTGCAACACAGACAAACGGTACTACTTGACAGGGCCCCTCTCCTCGCGATGGTCATGCACAATCACGATGCATTGCAGCAACCACCACCCACTGACATCCTGTTACATGGTCAGTCGGTCGAACACATGGTTGATCAAACTGTTCATCATGTTCATCGCTTTGTCGCTTTTCCTGTGTGTTGCCAGCGTGCACCTGCTTCCACACACGAAACCAGCTTCTTACAGACAGCAAGAAGGAAACGGATTTACTGCTGTGGCCCGGCATTTCACTACTTCGGTCGAAGGTTCTAGCATGTTGTGTCACGACTTTCCGTCCTCCGTGAGGGGGGTGCAAGGAGGGGAGCAAACTCAAGAGCCACTGATTGACAGGCACCTACCGCTACGCACCTCTGCGCTGTTTTCCTATGCGGGTTAGTTAACGCATGCTGTGGACAGCCTCGCACACGAAACATTACTGAGCAGACAGTGTGAACTGTTTCTCGCCAATCTGTGCAACCGCACTTCAAGCAAGCAAGGATTTCGCCAGAAGTATGCTTCACACAGTGTGAGACGAAACTCGTAGACACTGTACTGTTTGCGAAGAGTCCGTGGAGCGGTACCAAAATTTAACGGTGGAGAAGGTTTGTCGGTAGTCCGTGCAACGGAGCAAGCAACAAGACATGACTGGAAGATCAGGGCGCAGTGCTCAACGATCAGGGGTGCACATACAAACAGCCCAACTAAACACGCCTCGGCCGCCTCCTGGATCGCCTGCACGGCCGACGTCTGGAACCGCAGGTCACTCTTGAACTCCTGCGCAATCTCGCGCACCAGGCGCTGGAATGGCAGCCGCCGGATCAGCAAATCCGTGGACTTCTGGAACCGACGGATCTCACGCAGTGCAACGGTACCCGGACGGAACCGATGAGGCTTCTTGACGCCACCGGTCTTGCGGGGCACCTTGCCTCCGGTGCGCGGACGCCGCTTGCTTGGTACAGGTTATTGTCGCTGCAAGGCAGCACTGAACCAAAGAACCGAAAACAACCACACCGGGACAGCTAGAGTGCAAGCTTGACAACCGATGCCGGGCGTGGCCGGAGCCTTGTTCCACCTTCGCCCTATCCCACTTGATCCGGCTGCTTCTTGGTCCTGCAGGTTGCTGTCGCGTCCCGCAAACAACCTCAATTTCCGTCAGAGTGAATGTTTTTGCAGGCTGTTAACTGTCTGAATGAACCCCGCGTCTTCCTTCGCCCCGGTATCAACCTCAGTAGTACTGATGCGTCTGCTAAGTCCGGTCCCTTAGCCCCCGTCAAGTGGCCCTTTGCTGCAAGCACCTACTTCAATATGCCACTCAGCAGGTCGTAACAGCGTGGAGTGTCACTAGCGGCAGCAGAGCTAATGCGAAGAGAACCAAGGAACCAAGGAAGAGCAAGAAAGTCGGTAAAACACAAGAGGTACTTAAAGGCAAGAGGTAATCATTACCACGGAACGTGCAAGTAAGCGAAGTTTGACAGGGAACGGAATTCCTCAAAATGTGTGTACATCCGAAAAACGGGCGCCAGGATACGCATACTTATATCCGACATGGGTATCCTTTTCCCGAGGCAACACCGATCCACCTGACATTTCGGTCCATTTCATCGGTTCCAGGTGGGTGAGCGCGGTTGTATGTGCAGGGCATGCCGGGGAAGTGGATTTCCGCGAAAGTAACGCAACCAGTTTGATTTTGGGTTCCTTCAAACAATACCTCGGAAAAGCGTTCGCGTCTCGCGTCTTTTTTTTTGTTGAAAATTTGGGAGTCGCGTCCTTTGACCTAATTTTTGCTTCTCATCATTGACCCACATTCACAATTGGTGAGGGATGTGCATTGCACTTAAAGGTTCGTTTTCACCTGAATGTTCCGGACTCGGCCCCTGCTGCTCACCTGTCCCTCGACAACACGCTTTTGCCATGTGTTGGGCTCAACATTTGTGGCCGCAGGCTTGTGCAGGAAAGTGTTAACAACATCATGTTGAGGTAGTGGCCTCTTCATTTGGCTCAGGGTCACCTTTGGCTGTATTTGCCTCCATGTCATCCTGGGGATCATCAAACCTAGGGGCCGCCGTCGCGACTCGCGGCTCGCAACTCGATAAAGCCCATGCAAGTGCTATGCCCATGCAAATTCCACTATGTCACATGTGTTCCCCTTGATGCTGGTGAGAACCTTGGTTGCGGTGGTAATGCTGGCGAGAACCTTGGTGACAGTGGTGAGAGCCATGATGGTGATCTCATGGGGCCAACCGATCCCATCCCTGATTTATTCGCTTCCATGAATGCATGTGGCCTTTAGCATGTCGAACGGATGTACTCTAGGGTCTCAAATGGTAGCCCGTTCCATAATAAGCGACCAAGGCTGTCCCATGTCGCGCACTGCTTGGCTATTCAACGACATGCATTGTTAGCTCCAATCAACTTGTGTCAACATTTTCACGTGTCTTTTACACTCCGTGAAGAACCGAAATCGATGTGTTGAAGCGACAAGGGTAGCTTCACTACCCGCCAATTTTCCAGTGGTGATAGTTTATTCATGAACAAGCGACGTAAGATTGAAGGGGACGCATTCGATTCCCTAATGTGTACACCAAAGCACGGAGGTGAGTCGTCCGCACGAGCAATTGAAGTTGAACAGTGCGGTGGAAAGCATTGTCTCGTGATTGGCGGTACACAATTCATGGGGCGTCTTGTCGTAGGTGTGCTGGTTTTCATAATCGGCGTTAAGAGGTGCCTTTCTGCCCTAGGAAGCCGTGAGTTTGCGTCCCACATAGGGCCGTCAACATGGGTGGGAAGGGCTTTGGACGATGAGTTCGGGAACGCTATTGCAGCAAGATGACTTCCAATACCTCCACCTCGAAGAACGATGATCACCGTTCGCAAGGGAGTTTTTGGACTGCTTGTCTATTTTGTGGTCAAAGTGGGCTTTTGGAACACAATCCAAGTGATCAAGCATGCAGACGTAAAGTCTTGGCACAAACAAAGTGGTCAAGGAAAGGCCCATACCCCTTGACATAGCCACCATTTGTTTCGGGCGTTTTGGGGTTCCACAAGACACCCGTGTGGCCAGAGTAGCGGGGGGAGGAAGGGCTGCACATTGCTTTGCTAGCCGCGGCTAGCCATGTCTAACCGACCTGTCATAAGCCCCCCCCCCCTAGGTATTAATTTTTGGCCCAACGCTTGCGTGTTTTCCAGAGACCAATTTGTTGATCACCACTTCGGACCACTTGCTTTGAATCACTTTTGGGTCAACGCCCCCTGCGCGCATCACCAATGCGCGACCGCACCGGCCGCATGGCCCACACTTGATTGACACTTGGGGAGGGAAGTTACAAACGAAACATGACTCTCCACGGAAGCTATTTGTCGGTCTCTTCGCCCTCATTAGATCACTTGCTCGCCGCTGGTTGGGAAGTTACCGTGCTCAATCGTGGTAAGACGCCGTCCCCATTCCCTCCGAACGCAAAGCTCCACTTTATCAAATGTGATCGTTTCACGCGTGGGCGCTTTCGGGAGGCGTTGCGCACTTGCGAGTGGTCCGCCGTTGTGGATTTTGTTGCATTTAGGTGCGTCAAGTGTTGTGTCGTTCAATGTGGACCGATTGCTTGGGCGTTCATGCCCAATACCATGATAAAATTTCGCCCTACGTTGTGTATGTTGCAAGTGAACAGGGTCGTGCCATACACCTAAGGGCGGATCGAGTTGCGTTACTGACTATGCAATTTTGTCGCTTTCGTACTTGCGCATCGTGTGGTTGTGAAGATCGTTTGCTTCCCTTGGCGCACATCTTACGGCTTTTCAAGAATTTCATTTCAAGTTTCGTGCATCCGACTTCGGACAAGTTGTCACACAATTGCACCCATATGAAACCATTGAGATGACAATTTTGATTTTTTCTAACTAGCACCATTTTGTTGAGTTGCAGTTTCTGCCTAAATCATCTCGTGTTTGTTGGCATTAGCCGAGAGGATGACGAGCCACAAATCCGAATACACAATGAAAATAACGACAACACATGACAGTGAAAATAGAACACTCATGAAAAGATCAACCGACAACAAAGATTAGAGGTATCTCCTGGTCAACACCAAATTTTTTTAGCACAATGTTTTTTGGGCGGGTTGTGAGATTGTCAAGGAGAAGAGTTTTGCACGCTTTTCGAGGCAAGACAATGCGTTGGTAAATGCGTTGGTAAAAGCATAGTGCAGTGCGCATAGGGGGCCAAGGCATATACATGTTCCCTTCATACTATGGGGTGGCGTTGATAAAAAGTCAAGCAACCCCCCCCCCGTTCTAAACCAAGCCTAGTTGTAGGTAATGGCGTAATTGGCACTACGGCACTTCCATGTGTGCCATACTGTGATGGGGGTTCGTGAGGTTTTCATGGGTTGGAATGGGGGGAGGGGGTTGTAGAAGGGCGTACATGTTTTTTGAAGTTTTTGGCGTGCCCACAATGCAGTTTTGCGTGCCCCCTTGGGAACAGCACCCTTGGGACAGTGCCCGGGGTGGGGCGTCTTGTGCCAAATAAGCGCCCACCAAGAAAAAGGTTTCCGTGGCAAAATGATTGCCACCAACCCAATTGCTTTTCAGGCCACACAGCGTCGAGGATGTGGTGTGCACTTTGGGGCAATGCGTTGGACATTATGTGTTCATCTCCTCGGACAGTGTGTATATGGCTTGCAGCACCCCGCAACACAACGGCAAGGTGTTGTTTGGAAAGTTTTGTGACCCAAGCCTTAATTTCAATGCACTTGCACTCCTAAATCAAATTGTCCTTACACGTGCACAATGCGACCCACAACTACATCACTGTGTGGCGCAAGTACCGGCTCATGTGGAAAGTGGAGGTACGGTAGGCAACGTAGCATGGTGGCAAACCAAGGTCGGGCATGGCGAGTCATGGCAAAGCAAGGCCAAGCTATTGAGACGCGAGACGGAGGTAATGATTATCGTCCTGAAATCTTGCCCCTAGCTAGCACTTTTAAGGGCAAGGCATGGTAGCGTAGGTTGGGGCAAGGGAGCTGCGCTAGCTAATGGGACAGGGAGCTAGCTAGGCGGCCAACCAGCCGCCCAACCAACCAGCCACCACAGCTTGCTGCGCCTACCACCTCACATAATTAATAGCTTAGTGTGTTGGATGTGGGATTTTGCCTCTATCGTATGTTGGGCCTAGGATTTTGCCTCTGCTTTTGCTCGCAAGATCTCCTTATAATGATGATGATGATGATGATGATGATGATGATGATGATGATACGGCTAATGGAGGGATTGGTAACAGTTCTTCACCATGCACCCACCGTTGCCATGTTTCTTCATCACATGACCACCATGCATGGGGATATGGTTTTGGGATGTTGTTGTGCTTGTGTGGGAATTCAGACCATGTCACCCCGGCTTGAAGGCCCCTGTGGCTAGCCAAGTGGTGGACGTGGAACACTCGGTTGCGCATGAGCCCCTGGGTAAGAAGGCTTGTACTGTTGAATATACAGCCTAAAGCCACTTGGTATGTACGAACTACTCTAGTTGTGGGAACGAGCCATGGCCTGCTTCTAGACATGGTTGAGTTGCACAATCACCAACACAACTATCATGTAAGTGTGTAGTAGCGTCCCTGTGTCCACCTAATGTCGGCAAACATGCATCGGGCTACCACAGTGCATGCATTTTTGGATGTAAAAGTGTGTGGAACTTGTTGGCATCTTTGCGCAACAAATCACAAGCGATAGGTCCAGGGATGTAGAAAGGCAACACCAAAACATCCATGAAAAAGGCCACCATGTTGAGGCACCAAGTGTTTTTGGTGTTTTTTGGGCGTGCCAGCCCGCCAGCCAGCCAGCCAGCCAGCCGGGGGGGGGGGGGAGGGAGGGTTGCAAAGGCAGCCAGCCACGCCAGCCGTGACTCCAAGGCCACCATGGCTCCAAAGGAGGTCTTGTTGTACCGCCAACCATGATCGCATGCATTATCTCATGCCCCTCGCGTGTTGCCCTTGACAAATTCCAAGCAGCTATGCTTGGTGTGCCTCTCATGTGTGTGATCCTATTTGCCCCTTCATTCATGGTCCAAGGGGTACTCTCCACGCCGTTGTCCCACCACCCGTGGGGACCTTCAATTCCTCCCATCCATTCATTGGGCATCGCTCAATGTAGCCCATTCACATGGTTTTGTGGCTAACTGGTCACAATTTTGCCCACCCACCCTCGAAAAATTGAACCGCTTTTGTCATTTGTTTCGCTTGTGTTAAAAACCACAAGTTGGACAGTTATCCTCATGTTTGGGCCCACTTTGGGGGGTTGAGATCTCCGCGCACCCCATAGGGATAGGTAGTGCTGTTGTACTCGTGCACCGCTTGCTGTCATTCATGCTGTGGCGCTTGTCTTACGGACAATTGCAATTGGCAGGGTACTCTGCATGTGATCAGCTCTTGTGTTTGTCTCGCTTGTCGTGTTGCTGGGAACAATTGCCATTCGTCCCACTTTTGATGCCGCTATGAGAGGGCATTTTCCCAAATGGCGCGATGTCGACGGCCGTTTTAAGTTCATGTGTGGTTCTTTCCAGGTGCATCCAAGCCATATTACCAAACCGAGTGCTTCCCCGAAGATGCCCCATTCTGGAGATGTTGATAGCACTGTTTTTTGCGCGTACGCTATGTTTCACCCCCCTTGGGCTCTGTGAATAGCTTGGACCATGGGGGCGGGAGATCGCATCATTTCGTGCTCTTTGGTTTGCCCAGCGCAAGACAGAACGACCTAGGCCAAGTAGTAACACAGGACAGCGTGGATGACAGTTGGATGTGCCCGCTCCTCTGCACCAGATCTTGGAGGTAGATGCTGTTCGGCCTACGAGCGAAGCCGAACGCCGCCAGCTGCGCCGCCGGGACTCGTACCAGTATGGCTATGGGGGAGGGAAGTTGGCCTGCGAGGAGGCGCTAAGGGCCCTTTGGCAAAAGCAACCATTCCCTTACACTGCACTGCGAGTGGCGGATGTTGTCGGGCCATTTGACAACCTTGGGAGCCATTTAACGATGCAGCAGCGGCTTGTGCAAGGGTGTGTGAGTTGGCTGGTTGTTGTGGGGGTAGTTGGAGGCAACAGGGGAACATTGCTGGTGGCGTTGAGGGATGTGGTTACGTCAAGGAGTAATAGGGTTGCAACCGGGTGTCACATTGAGAGGCCTTTGAGAGGTATTCCTTTGTGTGGGGCCTCCTATTCCAAAAGCTGCTGTTGTGCACGTCTTCAAGCTTCAGTTGCACATCTGTCAAACAGGGGTCAGGAAGGGGGGAAGCTCCGAGGCGTCCACCGACGGACGGTGTTCCGACGCAGGCCTGTTGCCCACACCGGGGCACTTGTGAACACGTGTTGAAACGTCTGATTGCCACATCGCCAATCAGCGCCGGATAGGGAAACAAGATTGTGAACCCTGCAATCACCTGGAGAGACTCGAAAGGCCACGTCTCAACAGCCAACAGTCACAGTTATTCGATTGCCAGCCGCCAACCGCACGGGATTCCTCTCCCGCCATATGGGGTTATGAATGGCTGGGTGGTTTTGTTGTTGGGGGGGGGGGGGGGGGAGGCTTCGAAACAGTGCAGAACAAAGGGAGCCTACTACACCCGTTCGATCACCGGCCCCCTCACTACATCACACATTCGCTCACTCGCTCTCACTCGTTCACTGATCCGGTGTTACAGGCGGAGCACCGTGGCTGCTGCGACTTGGATGCCTCCCTGGGTGCTGCTATTTACCGCTGCTATTTATCGCTGCCATCTACCACTTGTCCACTATTTTCGTTTTGAGCAGGGTCGGGGCTCAATCTTCCTGATTCCTGAATGACGCAGGGCAGTTGGTCCCCAACCATTGTCCAACACCGACCCTCCTACTCCGAGCACTCCCCTTTCTACGTTGCTCCCGGCCGGGTGCAAACAAAAAAACAAACAAGAAAAGCAACTGATGTCAGTTGTATGCCATGACACCTCTTAAAAAAAAAGAAGAGGTATAAGGGGCATGCAAACCAAAAGCAACCAAAGATGGACAAGTCCCCTAAAAATCTGTTCCAACCATGAATTCTTGCGGGTAATGTGAGAACAATACACCTTTGTACTTCAACTCGCCAAAAGGGGGGTTATGAACATGCAGCACAACACGCTTTTCCCAAACCTCTGCAAACAGAGAAGGCAAGTTTGCAAT
The DNA here is from genome assembly GCA_964036045.1 of Eutreptiella sp. 'Long Island Sound 2002'. NCBI lineage: Eukaryota > Euglenozoa > Euglenophyceae > Eutreptiales > Eutreptiaceae > Eutreptiella > Eutreptiella sp. 'Long Island Sound 2002'. The sequence goes on from OZ038383.1 coordinate 134,332,513, forward strand.
GGCGAAGACGAAACTGTGCTCCTGGGCTGTGTGGTGCGGTGGGATGTGACGTTGTATGGTGTGGTGTGGTGTGGTGTGGTGTGTTGTGGTGTGCTGAAGGCGCTGTTACCAAATGGCAATAGGCCGGGATGTCTACCCAAGGGCAAAGGTAAACGGGCTGGGCTGTGTGTGTTGTGTGCGCGCTGTGCGTGGGTATGTGGTTCCTGGGCGGAGATTGGGGGAAGCTGGGCAAACCTGGCGGGCACCGCCGTGACGGCCATCGTTATCCCAGGAGCTCTCGCGGCACCCCGTCTCTTTCCGCTTGTTGGTGCAGGCGCAGCTCCTGCAACGCCCACGCCATCGTGCTGCCCAGGCCCAAGCGGGCCTCTAGCAACGTGGCGCGAGCCTTCGCGTGAGCGTACCAGACCCTGATGGACTCCTCCACAACGTGGCGGATAAACTCGGTGCCTAGCGCGTTGGGCCCCGCGCACTCCAGGTGGGCCCGCTGCATTGAGGGGGTCCGCAGGGCTGCCGCCCACTGCTCTAGGGCCGCCGGTTCCCACAGCTGGTGGCGCACTGGGGCCGCCCGCCTGCCCAGCTTCCGGTCGAGCCACTCCGCGAGCCGTTGGCGGGCTAGCCCCCACTCATGGGCCTGGGCCGAGCAGGCCCACAGGTGAGGCGCCGTTTCCGGCTGTGCCCCACAGAGGAGGCAGGTCGTGTCCAGCACCGTGTTGCGGTGGGAGGACCGGTGGGCTAGGACAGTCATCGTAGGGATGTTGTCCATACGGTGCGCCGTGATGTGGCGCTGCTGGTCCTTGTCGGACCAGTCCAGGGGGAGCCCTCCGCCCGGCATATAGTTCACCCCCCATCGGGCCTCATAGCCGGCCTGTGCCGGGATCGCGGCCCGATCCTGTAACCAGTCGCTCAGCGCTGTTGGGGAGAGCTGACACTGGTCACGGTAGGGTATCGGGGGGAGGAAAGAGTACGGGCGCCTGAGGAGCCATGTCAGGTCCACCTCTGGTGGCTCTTGCGTCGCCGCGTCCACACGGACGTTGAGGTCCGTGATCCAGTGCGACGGCGTGGTCACGACATTGATGACGGACTCCGGGGAGAGGCGCTGCCCCCCTAGGACGGCCGCGTATAGGTGGTGTATACCATCCCCGCAGTGGCCCCCCTCATGGTACGTGCGGAGGGCCCCCACCGCTGCTTCCGAGTCCGGTACTAGCCAGTAGACCTCCGGCTGTTGCGCCAGCCTGCGGACATAGGAGAGGAGGATCATTGCCTCCCCTTCCTGGGAGGTGCCCACCGCCGAGGCCACCTGGGTCTGGTAGGTCGCGGGCCCGTTCTGGGCCACTCCGGCCATCGCCATACCTCCGCGCGTAGTCCCTGCGTCCACCGCCACGACAGTGCCGCGGAGGGTGGCCAATGCCGGTAGGTCATGGAACCAGATTCCCGGCTGGGCCTTGGGGACCAGCACATTAGGGGGGTCGGCAGCCCGGCCATGCGGCGCCAGGAGGGCCAGGTCGCCGTGGTGTTCCCTAAGGTGGGCACGCAGGGCTTGGTGGAGCTCCGCTGGCACCGTGCCCACCGTGTCGAGGGAGTAATAGAGGGGCCCCTTATTCGGGTGCCCCGGGCACGTGTGCGCCACACATTCCGCCGGGTACTTGAAAAGAGCCACTGCCGCTGGGGCAATGGCTATCCAGGGGATAGGCGGCAGCGCCGTAGTGACCGTCACGAGAGGAGCCCGCGACATCTTGGCCCATTGCCAGTAGGCGTCCGTTGGGGGGGCGGCCAGCCACACGACGGTGGGCGCCCAGACCCCGGTGAGCTGCAGCTGGGCCAGGGACTGGTGGTGGTGGTCGCTCCACAGCCGGGCATGCAGGGGCGCGTCCACCTGCACCTCAATTCCCAGGAGGGCTACTAAGAGGCGGTGCAGCCTAGTATCGCTGAGCAGCGTGCCCGGGGGCTGGTGGCACACCCTTAGCTCTGGGATCCATTGCTCCGCTTCCATGGTGCCCTGCATGGCCGCGGTAACCCGGAGGGGCTGCCCCCTGTGGTATACAGTCGCCATGCGGGTGGTTTTGGCCGCCCGGCCGCCAATGACCACGTCCGCCCGGTAGGCGGGCACGGCGGCCGGGATCCAGTCCTTGGGCGCCGCCTGCCACCGCGGCGGGGGCTCCCGCAGTAGGGGGACCAGGACGGCCGCATGACGGGCCAGCCACGCCCGCAGTCCCGGGATTCCCTTGCGGGCCGGCGCCCGCTCCTTCAGGGTGCGGTCCCGCAGCACGCGGTGGTCCGCCGTGTAGAGGTCGCCTAGGTGGTGGTAGCCGAGGGCATGTACCGTCTCGTATATGACCGGGGGGACGATCACCTGTACGACGTTGCCATACGGGGTCGGGTACACCTCTACTAGGGGGGTAGGGGCCGCCGCTGCCCCCGCCCGGGGCCCCCCGGGGCCCCGTATCAAGATCGGGCTTGTCCCCGAGCATGGGCCCGGCATTCACATGGGCATGGCCACCTCGTCCACGACTTTCTGCAGCGTGGCTATGAGGTGTGGGCATTTCGGATGGTGGGTGTATTGCCCCGGGGTAAGCACTGCCGGGCACCCCCCCCCGGAGCGCCTGGTGCGTCTGTAGGAAGTGGGCCTGGGAGTCCCGGAACTCCCTTTTGGCCCAGGCGCCCTGCCGGACCCACTCTCTGACCACTGCGGTCTGCCACGAGTGTTCCGACCGGGTCAGGCCCTGACAGCCGTGCTCCCAGGGCCCCCAGAGCGGGTCCGTGTGGGCGTGGCGGGAGATGCCCGTCACATGCTTATACGCCCTGACCATGAGGGCGTCATTGGCCGCGTGCACTCGGGCCGTGGGGCGGTACACGCTGGCCAGGGAGAGCAGCTTGCTCGGGAGTTTGGCCATGAGGACCATCATGGCTGCGTCTGGGGAGAGCCGTTGGGGGCGGAGCTGCCTCCAGACGGCCGCCCGGATCTCCGGCAGGTTGCGGGGGGCTATGGGCGCTCCCTGGAGATATATGTCAGTCCCCATGTATCGCAGGACGCTGGAGGGCTGTATCTCCGGGGCCCCGGCCAGCGCTTCCTGGCGCTGGTCCGGGGTGTCCGTTACCCACGTGCGGCCCAGATGGCGGGCCACCGCCGCCGGCGTGGGGGACTGCAGGGGCTGCGGGTCGGACGTCGACCCATGTTGGATCTTGCGGTCTGGGACATCCACCCGCAGGATCCCCTGATAGTAGGTCCGCTGGTCCAGCAGGACCCCTTGTATGGGGCGTGAGTCGCCCCGCTCTAGGATGACGATAGTGTCGTCCACCCACATCAGCCCCAGGAAACGGAACGGCTCCACCGCATGAGTCCTGTACGCAATGTCCATGAAGCGCATGAAGGGGAGCGCCGCCGTAGCTCCTGCATGGACCCCCTGGATCGTCCCCTGGGGGGTTCCCAGGAGTTGTGCCAGGGTGCTGGACTGCCACGGGCCCAGGGGAAGGGTGTACGAGAACCCCTCGGTGTGGGTGGCAAGGTGATCTGCCTCCCCCGAGCCTACCCAAGCCCCCACTATCGGGTGGATGTCCTGAGCGATCACGTCGAAATACTTCGCGAGATCCGTGATCAGGACGTCCACCACACGGCGCTAGAGCCGGGCCTAGTCTAGCTTCATGTGCACCGTGCGCACCACCTCCTGGAGGGACACCCCCCGCATGCCCCCGACGAGGCAGGGACCCCCCAGGGCCCGCTCATAGATGGCCGTCGCCACAGCGTAGAAAGCCGTGGGCTCCAGCTTCGATACGTGGGAGGAGATAGTTATCCCCCGGAGGTTCGCCTCCCGGATTGGATGGTCCGGGGTTTTGAGGAGTAGGGTAACCCGCCCCCGCCGGCCCACTGTGCGGCTGACCGGGGGGCTACGCACCACGGCGCACAGGGTCCTCTGGTCCGTCTCCGGCAAGTGCCGGTACCATGTGATGTCGATGCAGACGTCCGCTTCTGGCAGGCAGAGGTCGGGGCCTCGGGCCTTGCCTAACTGCACCTCCCACAGGTGGCGGGGCTGGACATAATCGGCGCGGGCCAGCGGGGCATGCCGCGGCAAGAGCCCCAAGTACCGTTGGAAATGGGCCCACCGGTCTGGGTCGTCCCGTATCCGGTAGCTATGGCCCTGGAGTCGTTGGCGGCTGAGGTACAGGGCGGACAGTGTCTCCCTGGGGTCGAGGAGCGCTTTGCTGTCCAGCGGGATCTCGGAGACATCCCGTGGGGGGCCGCGACTGCGCCGCTGGACCTCCCTCCACTGCTCCGGGGTGCGCTTGAGGTTCCCGGCGTCCTGCGATCGCCGGAGGGCCCTGCGCTTAATCTCCCGGAGGCTTTGTTGGCGTTGGGCCTCCTCCAGGGCCACAAGGCTCCTTTTGAGGGCATGACCGGCCGTGATCGAGGTGCCCAGCATGTCCTGGGCCATTCGCGTGAAGCGCCCCACAGATGGGAGCATACCCCGTGCCGGGAAGGGGCGCTGAGGAGCCTTTGAAGGGGGGGCTCGCTCCGCCGGGCGCGCCCGGAGGCGGTATTGCCGGAAACGGAGAGCCCGCACCCTACCCGCTGCGTGGGCCCAGTCATAGATGGCCCTCTGCAGGCATTTGAGCCATTTGTTTGGGACGGCCTGGGGGTTGAAGGCCTTCCGGTGGAGCATTGAGCTGTGGAAGTCGGCGGTCTCCGCCGGGGAAAGGGCCACTGGGCCCAGGTGGTATTCCGGTGTGCGGGATACCGTATGGGGGCTGGGCTTGTCCAGCCGTGCCACGGGGAACGCGGCAGTGAAGAGGAGTGGCACGTGGTGGTCCGAGAGGAGGGTACTCTCCCAGTAGTGGTACGAGGCGATGGTGAACTTCGCCTCGCTGTGGCAGGCAACCGTGTCGATGCGGGAGCGTGCGGTGCCCTGGAAGCAGGAGTATGTATCCTGCGGGACCGGGTGAAGGTCCACCAAGTCCCTGAGGATGAAGGCCCTCAGGAACATGCGGTAGCCCGTGTCCTCGGGGCGCGGGGTGCCCCTATCCGCCGGCCGTGCCGCCGAGTTGGTGTCGGTGACCATCAGGACGGTCGCCGGGTCCACCAAACAGGTGACCTCTCGCCAGATGTCCGCCCACCATCTCACATATGGCTCTACACCAATGTTGATCCGGGGGGCGTGGGCCGCTAAGACATGATGCCGACCCCACGGGGTCAGTACCTCCATGAGGAGGGCGTTGGCATCCTCCTTGCCCCATAGGAGGGACGCCCGGCCAGTCGTTCCGGCACGGACATACACCTCCAGCCCCGCCCCTGCCTTTCCATGGGCGGGGAGCAGGACGTGCTGGGCGTAGTCCTGGAAGGGGGGGTCCTCAGGGCCTGCCCGGGACTAGGCCTCGGCCAGGATGAGGATGGTGGGGCGGCGCGCTGCCATGTGCAGGGCCTGCGCCAAGAGGCGTTGCCGCAGGTACCGGCCCCGGACGTTGAGCCACAGGTACCCCACGGCATGCACGTCCCCCGGGGTGCCCTCAATTCTGGGACTGCGAGGGGCCGGGGTGCCCCGGCTCCGGGTCCGGCTCTGAGGGAGCGGGTCCGCCCGGAGGGTCGGCGTTCCTTGCCGAGCCGCTAGCCGCCTCCTGGGCTGTCCGCAGGTCTCGCCCGATGAGGCCAAAAACCGTGGTCAAGGAAGGAGTCCCCGCCGGTCGCTCGCCTGTGAGCCTGGGGAGGACCCAATCCCGCAGGGCCGGGGCCTGCGCCCCTAGGACCTTAAAGCCGACCGGCTTGGCCGGCTGGAGGGCCCGGGCGTAGCTTACCCACGAGGCGCTCCAGCCCTTCCAGTCGGTGTCGCGGAGCTGCCGGGCCCCCAGGGCCGAGGGGACGACGACAAGTCCTCCCCGGGCCCTGTCGTAGGTGGCCTTTGCCACCATGGGCGTAGTGATGGCCAGGAGGTTGCCCCCGGGCAGGGTGAGGGTGGCCTTATGATCCCCGAGGTCCATGCCCGCCGTGTCGACCGGGGCGTACCGGTCCCCACGCTTGACGCAAATTTGGACCGGGGGGGGGGGGGGGGGCGGTCGCCGGGGTGCCCCGTGGGACATGTACCGGGCACTGGCATATCAACACCAGGGCCCTGGTATCCGGGGGGACCGCCCGAAGCAGGGGTGGGGCAGACCAGGCATACACATATGCCATGGCCTGGAGCCACCATCCGGGGCGCGTGCCGCCCTCGGGGGTGGGGAGGCGGAGCTGTACCCTCCCCTCGATCACGTAATATACCGTGATCCCAAGTCCCGGTGGGTGAGGGGCCGGGATGGCATCTCCCTCCCAGCTGGAGAGGGAGAAGGAGGGGACCCCCAGGGTGAAGCCCACGAGCTGGAGCAGCTCGCGGGTCCTCTTGGCATACTGGGCCAGGAGGGAGGGGAGGCCGTCCCCTTCCGGGGAATGAGGGCCGGGGACTGGGGTGGTGTTTTGGCCCGCCGCACGCATGCGGCGTCCCACTGCCGACAGGCGTTCGCTGTCTAGGAAGACAGCGACGTCCATGGCCCTGCAGGGGTTCGCCTCCTCAAGGGCGGTATCGGCGATGAGTGCCGCCAGGCGGGACTCGTGCGGGCCTACCCCGCCCGGCGGGCTGCCGGCGTCGCCGGCAGCCGGCGGTTCAGGGTCGTCATCTGACACGACCGCCGGTGGTAGGGGCTCCAGAGGGCTGAGGGCGCCCGCCTCATCATTTAGGAGGCCAGCCAGCTGGGTGGCCGTGCCCTGGGACGCATCCACATCGATGGGGGGGGGGCGGAGGGGCCTCCGCGTCACGCGGAGCGTGAGTGTCGAGAGCGGGCGAGGCCGCATCGGGTTGTCCACCTGGGGCATGCCCAGGCATCCGTCCTCCTTCGGGGGCCGGCTCCGCAGTAGCCCCCTCCGCCTCCAGGGGGGTCTGCTGTGGGGGGCATTGGTCGCATGGGCTAGGGCGCCACAAGCGACAGACTGCACACCAATCCAGGGTTGGTTCCTCTGGGGGGTTGTCTCCTGTCGGGGGAGCAGAGGCCCCAGCACCGTCGTGGGGCTGGGGGGCCAGGGGCTAGCTAGCGGGCGCCGGGGGGCGGGCCACAGGGGCCATCGGGGCGCTGGTGAGGGCCCGCTGGTGGCCCTCCGCACGGTCATTTGTGTCCAAGAGGTCCTGTGACACGTCCTCAGCCGCCAATTCCGGGGGACCAGGCCGGGGGGGCCCTGCGTCGGCATGCGCGGTAGCCGGCTGGTCGGGGCCGCTAGGCGACCCGGCAGCCGCCAGGATGCGCTGGCGGAGCCGGCTGGTTCGGCTATCGGTGGCGGCCCGCGGCTGCGCAGGTGGGCTTACCCGAGCTGCGGTGACCCCTTGACTCTGCCCAGGGGCCGCTCCGCTGTCGGGCCGCGCTGGGCCTCCCTCCCTGGAGGGGGGCGCTTGCTGCGCCGTAGGGCGCGCCGGGGGGGGGGGGGGGCTCGGGGCACGGGGCGGCCGGCGTCACCGACCGCGTCGGCCGTTGGTGCCCAGGAGGGCTCCTGTGGTTGTGGATGCAGCACCTGTGGCTGCTTGCTTACGGCATCGGCTATAAGGCGCCGGACGTCTTCCTCTGTGAGGGAGGGGCGGTCCGCGCGCGGGGGGGCAGCCCCGGCGGATAGCGTGTCCTGCCGCCCCTCCCCCAAGGCGTTCTGCCGCGTGTGCACGGTCAGGTCTCGTACGACACTGTGGCTCACACAGTGGACTGCCGCCAGCAAGCGGCCTGGCGGGGGCGCTACCGTACCCAGGGCAGCACTGACTGCCGCACACGCCGCCAGCGCCTGTGCGTGGGCGCGGAAGGTCAGGTACCCGTGGTTTTCCCCTCCATGGAAAGCCTCCGCCACCCCCTCCGCCCCATCCAGCCACATGAAACGGTCCGCCAGGTGTCGGTGGGACCATCCAGTGGGGAGGCGCCGGATGTGCAGGACGGTCGGCGGGTCCGCGGCGCGGGGATGCTGAGGGGCTTGTGTTGCCCTGTCCGGGGGGGCGTAGCCCGGGCCCCGGAGGCTCGGGGTGGTTTGTGTGACACCGGCACGGTGTTTCTGGGGTGTGCGGGGGACATCGTGCCGAGGTGGCCGTGCCTGCTGTGCACGGGGGCCAGGAGGCCTGGGGTCGTTTGGGTCCCCGCAAGAGCGTGAGCCGGCAGCCTGTGCGTGGTGCCCGCGGGCGACTGCGCCGCAGACTGCCGGCCTTTCTTATTGTTGCGTTGACGCTTGTGTGGGGGTTCGTCCTTCGGGACATGCGGGGGGCGGGCGTCGGGAGCCGTACGGGGTTCCCATTGCGGCCGGCGCCCCGTGTCTGGCGCGTCATATCCCAGGCGCCTAGCGGTATCCGGGCTGGGGGAGCGGCGCCGGCGCCGCTCATCGGGGCCCCGCTGTTCCCGGCTCGCCCCGGGGGCTGAGCCGGGCGGGTCACGACGGGAGCGGTCATCCCGGCGGGCGGGGGTGTGGTCTCTGCCCCTAGCGGCGGGGGCTCGGTCTCCGGAGGAACGCTCCTCGGACCGGCGCTCGTAGTACCGTTCTGGGGAGCGGTAGGGCCGGCAGGTATGCGCAGGTTGGGGGACGCCCAGGTTGGGGGACGCGAATATTGGGGGACGCGCAGGTTGGGGGAGGTGCAGGTTGGGGGACGCGCAGGTTGGGGGACGCGTAGGTTGGGGGACACGCAGGTTGGGGGACGCGTAGGTTGGGGGAGGCACAGGTTTGGGGGACACGCAGGTTGGGGGAGGTATGTCGTGCGGCCATCCCTGCCGGGGCTTGTACGGCTGTGGCCTCGGTGATCACCGTGTGGGTCCCTTCGGGGGGAGCGGGACCGGCGGTAGGTTGTCCCCTGGGGCCGGCGCGGCGCCTCTGTAGGCGCTGGGGGGCGGTGGTCTTCCCGGGGTACCGTCTCTCGCACCGGCGCTACCAGCAGTGCCGGCGTCGCCTCGCCGACCACGTCGGGGGCAGGGCCGTGCGGCGCCGGGGGCGCCCTCTGCGCGGCCTCCTTAGGGGGCGGAGGATTCTCGGTGCGGCGGTCTAGGCCCGCCACGTGGCCCCTTAAGTAGGCCAACTCCAGGTCGCGGTGGTCCGGGGGCGGCACAGCCGGGAGCGGCGAGGGCGGCGGGGGGGGCGGGGGCAGCCCATATCGCGGCTCCCGCAGGTAGTAGGCGGGGTATGTCGGCTGGGAGTGGACCTCTATGAGCGGCTGGTGGGGTGTGTAGGGGGTGTGGGTATAGTGGGGGAGGGGGGGGGCGGCATACGCCGGGGACCCCGCGGGGTGCGGTGTCAGCGGGCCCCGGGGGATAGGAGGGTGCTGCACGTAGGGGGTTGCCGGCGTCATTGGGAACATGTTGTGTCACTGGGCTGCAAAGCGAGAGCAGGGAGTTGCGGTCGGAAGCCCATGCATGGGCACTGCGCTTCCCTTCCACCGGGTCGCCCAGTGCTAAGGCGCCGGCACCTGCTCTCGCTCGCGCGTTGGTGGCCTTTGGCGGCCGGCCTTACGGGCCCGTACACTAGCATCTCGTTGGCACCGCGTCCCTGCGCGCTGCTCGTAGGTCGCCTCTGCGGCACCTTACAGACCGCTAAACCTTCGGCCCCCCTTGACCTCCCCAAAGCGTTCAGGGGTGCCTCCGGGTAAGGCCCGGCGCATCCGCCCCCCTTAGCTACGGCGGTATGCCCACCGGTGTGTTTATTTCGCTCGCCGCCAGGGAACTTCCGCGCCTGGCCCCTGCCCCTCGGTCGTCCGTTCCGCTCGGGGGCCTGTAAGGGGGGGGGGGGGGCTCTTCTCCGCACCCCCCCAATAACCGGGTACACCTGCCTGGGGGGGGAAGGGGGCCCAGCCCAGGGGGTGGTCGGGGCATTCTTCAAGGCCCATGGGGAGCCGTCACCTTCCACGAACCGGGCGCACCGGCCTGGGGGGGGACGGGGAGCCCAGTCCAGGGGTTGGTCGGGGCATCCTTCAAGGCCTATGGGGGGCCACCATCCTCCAAGATCCGGGCGCACCGGCCTGGGGGGGGACGGGGAGTCCAGCCCAGGGGGTGGCCGGGGCATCCTTTAAGGCCTACGGGGGGCCATCATCTTCCAAGAACCGGGCGCTCCGGCCTGGGGGGGACGGGGAGTCCAGCCCAGGGGGTGGCCGGGGCATCCTTCAAGGATTACGGGGGGCCATCATCCTGCAAGAACCGGGCGTACCGGCCCGGGGGGGACGGGGGTCCAGCCCAGGGGGTGGTCGGGGCATCCTTTAAGGCCTACGGGGGGCCATCATCTTCCAAGAACCGGGCGCTCCGGCCTGGGGGGGACGGGGAGTCCAGCCCAGGGGGTGGCCGGGGCATCCTTCAAGGCCTACGGGGGGCCATCATCCTGCAAGAACCGAGCGCACCGGCCTGGGGGGGACGGGGAGTCCAGCCCAGGGAGTGGCCGGGGCATCCTGCAAGGCCCATGGGGTGAGCCATCATCTTCCAAGAACCGGGCGCACCGGCCTGGGGGGGACGGGGAGTCCAGCCCAGGGGGTGGTCGGGGCATCCTTCAAGGCCTATGGGGGGCCATCATCTTCCAAGAACCGGGCGCACCGGCCTGGGGGGGGACGGGGAGTCCAGCCCAGGGGGTGGTCGGAGCCTCCTGCAAGGCCCATGGGGGGGGCCATCATCTTCCAAGAACCGGGCGCTCCGGCCTGGGGGGGACGGGGAGTCCAGCCCAGGGGGTGGCCGGGGCATCCTTCAAGGCCTACGGGGGGCCATCATCTTCCAAGAACCGGGCGCACCGGCCTGGGGGGGGACGGGGAGTCCAGCCCAGGGGGTGGTCGGGGCATCCTTTAAGGCCTACGGGGGGCCATCATCCTGCAAGAACCGGGCGTACCGGCCCGGGGGGGACGGGGAGTCCAGCCCAGGGGGTGGTCGGGGCATCCTTTAAGGCCTACGGGGGGCCATCATCTTCCAAGAACCGGGCGCTCCGGCCTGGGGGGGACGGGGAGTCCAGCCCAGGGGGTGGTCGGGGCATCCTTCAAGGCCTATGGGGGGCCATCATCTTCCAAGAACCGGGCGCACCGGCCTGGGGGGGGACGGGGAGTCCAGCCCAGGGGGTGGCCGGGGCATCCTTCAAGGCCTACGGGGGGCCATCATCCTGCAAGAACCGGGCGTACCGGCCCGGGGGGGACGGGGAGTCCAGCCCAGGGGGTGGTCGGGGCATCCTTTAAGGCCTACGGGGGGCCATCATCTTCCAAGAACCGGGCGCTCCGGCCTGGGGGGGACGGGGGTCCAGCCCAGGGGGTGGTCGGGGCATCCTTCAAGGCCTATGGGGGGCCATCATCTTCCAAGAACCGGGCGCACCGGCCTGGGGGGGGACGGGGAGTCCAGCCCAGGGGGTGGCCGGGGCATCCTTCAAGGCCTACGGGGGGCCATCATCCTGCAAGAACCGGGCGTACCGGCCCGGGGGGGACGGGGAGTCCAGCCCAGGGGGTGGTCGGGGCATCCTTTAAGGCCTACGGGGGGCCATCATCTTCCAAGAACCGGGCGCTCCGGCCTGGGGGGGACGGGGAGTCCAGCCCAGGGGGTGGTCGGGGCATCCTTCAAGGCCTATGGGGGGCCATCATCTTCCAAGAACCGGGCGCACCGGCCTGGGGGGGGACGGGGAGTCCAGCCCAGGGGGTGGCCGGGGCATCCTTCAAGGCCTACGGGGGGCCATCATCTTCCAAGAACCGGGCGCACCGGCCTGGGGGGGGACGGGGAGTCCAGCCCAGGGGGTGGTCGGGGCATCCTTTAAGGCCTACGGGGGGCCATCATCTTCCAAGAACCGGGCGCTCCGGCCTGGGGGGGACGGGGAGTCCAGCCCAGGGGGTGGTCGGGGCATCCTTCAAGGCCTATGGGGGGCCATCATCTTCCAAGAACCGGGCGCACCGGCCTGGGGGGGGACGGGGAGTCCAGCCCAGGGGGTGGTCGGAGCCTCCTGCAAGGCCCATGGGGGGGGGCATCAGCTTCGGAGAACCGGGCGCACCGGCCTGGGGGGGACGGGGAGTCCAGCCCAGGGGGTGGTCGGAGCCTCCTGCAAGGCCTATGGGGGGGGCCATCAGCTTCGGAGAACCGGGCGCACCGGCCTGGGGGGGACGGGGAGTCCAGCCCAGGGGGTGGTCGGAGCCTCGTGCAAGGCCCGTGGGGAGCCATCATCTTCCAAGAACCGGGCGCACCGGCCGGGGGGGAACGGGGAGTCCAGCCTAGGGGGTGGTCGGAGTTCTCTGCAGGGCCCATGGGGAGGCGTCATCTTCGGAGAACCGGGCACACCGGCCTGGGGGGGGCGGGGGGGGTCCAGCCAAGGGGGTGGTCGGAGCCTCCTTCGTGGTCCACGGGGAGGCGTCGTCTCTCATGAACCGGGCTCACCGGCCCGGGGGGGGACGGGGAGTCCAGCCCGGGGGGTGATCGGAGCATTCTTCAGGGATGGGCGGCGCGCCCTGCGGGGCCGGTGGGGAGGCAGCCGTCTCGTTGGTGCCGTCCCACCCGCCTGGGGGGGGTGGAGCCCCGCTCGGGGGCGGGCAGTAACAGGGGGGCGCCTTCAAGGGGGGGGCATGTCCAGCGGTGCGCGCGCGCCAGTTGGGGGGTCCGTGGACCGCTCCCTGTTGGTGGCCGCTGCTATGTTCCCCGAGGGCTACCCGGTCCCGTTGCGGCGTCGGGCCGCCCCACCAGCAGGGCCCCGGGCTGGGTCCTCCGGCCGAAAGGCCGTACTAACGCCCCGCCTCAGCGAGTCCTGTGATAGGGTGGCCCCCCACCCCTAGTCCTAATATGCTATGCAGCAAGCAGGCGTTGTATGCAGGCAGTACCGGGGGTCATAACCCCGGGGTAGCAGTATCAGGGACTCAACGTGAGTCCTCTTAACCACGAACAACCCCAAATCCCGCCGGGGCTTAACTCCCGAACGTAACGGTATTTGGGGCCCCCGTGGGCCTTATCAGCCCACGGAGTGTACTGAGGCGTGGCTACCAGCACACGAGGTCTGGCCTGTCATACCCATCGCTGGGCTCGCCTCAGCATGGCCGGTCGGGTCCGGCTCTGGGGGTGGCGCACGAAAACTGGCCATGGGGGAGGCCATTTACCCGATTAAGCATTAGATTACGGCAGTATAGCCTACTTGTTAGGTTATTATGTAATGTACAAGTGTTTACCCCGCAGACATGCCCCATCCGGTGCTGCGCTCACCATTGGGGCTGCCTTTGGGGGATCGGGGGCTGTTACCCCTCCCAGACGCCCTCCCTGGTGTTGGCGCCGGGGTGGTGGCCGGGGGGCCTTATACCTCACCTCAAAGGATGTTGGATACCCTTACCGGGGCGTCCAGCCGGACGGGTGCCCAGGGGGGCAGCAACATTCTATGTATCGTCAATCCTCTTCGCTCAGAAGCAGCGCCATTAACAGCTCCTATTTATACTCCCGTATCCGTTTCCAAATCCCGCTTGGTCAAGAGTGCGCAAGGGCAGCGTGGCCTCGAACCGCTCCACCAGCGGGGCCACGCCGCCCATTCCGGGGGGTTGTGGGGTCCCCTCCCCTTTTCGGCATTGTCGTTGTAGCCGCCTCTTGGCGGCATGTGCAGGGCTTTTCAGGTGGCGCGGGGGGTCGTGTTTGAGGCCCCCCGCGCATGACTGGGCCACAGGCCTACAAGGCGCTGTGGTGCCGCTCGTCTCACTCAGCCTAGGAACAAAGGAAGATAAAACCCGAAGGGAAGGCGCTAACAGGCCCGAAGGCTCCTGCATGAGGCTTGCACCCCTACAGGCAGTCGCGCAAAGAACAGGAAGGAAAAACAGGAACAATAAAACCATAACAGGAAAATACCGGCCTCGGCTCAGGCCGTTCCATTGGGGCCCCACACTCTCTCGACTCTCTCACTCACTCACTCACCCGCCATACCCTTTCTGGCCCCGCCGCGTCGCTGAAGCCCGTGCGTGGGGGCCTCCACGGTGTCGGCTGTCACATGCGGCCGGCCGCCGATGCCGGGCCCTGGAGGCGCGCCGCACGGGCGCTGCCAGCCTGTGAGAGGGGCAGGGCCTGGGAGGGTTGTGGGGCAGGGGTGGCAGCAGGGAGCGAACAGAGGAGGCAGTGCAAGGAGGGGGGGGGGGGAGTCACCGGGGCGCGCGCAGGGGCGGCAGCGGAGGGGCTGAAGCAGGGGCGCGGGGGGGGCGCATACCCGGGTTCCGTTGAGGGCCCTGTGCGCGGGCGGGCGTGCAGGGGATGAGAGGAGGGGGAGGCTAGGTCAGCCGTCCTCTACCGGGGGTCGCTGACCGTTCCCAGGGCCGAGGCGGCCGGTACTAGGGGCCGCGGGGTCCCTGGGGATGATGCTTGGCACTGGGACGTGCGCGCATCCGAGACTGTTAGTACTGTTAGTTCAGCAGTGCCCGGGCCCTGTCGTCGGGGGCTTCGCACCCGGCACCCAGCCCGTGGGTAGAGCTGGGGAGTACTCAGGGTGTGTTGTGGTGTGGTGTGGTGTGGTGTGGTGTGGTGTGGTGTGGTGTGGTGTGGTGTGGTGTGGTGTGGTGTGGTGTGGTGTGGTGTGGCCCCATCCTCGAACACAGCTGCTGGAAAACGGGCCCACAGCCCTGGCCACAGCCATTGCTGCCGTGGGAATGGGAAGGGCTCAGAAGCTTGGAAGAAGCTTGCAGGAGCCCATGAGGAGAGGCCCCAGGGGTGCGGTTGGGGGGGGGGGGGGCTGAAACAAAGCTGGAGCCCTCGAGGAGTACAGGAGATCACTTGGAAGTGCTCTGGAGGAGCCCGAAAACGCCCAGGAGGAGCTCGGTGAGCTTGTTTGGTTTTGGTGGGTGGGTGGTTTAGCCTGGGTGGTTGGGTCCGCCAGATCACTCCCCCCTCCCTATGGATAAGCACATCCCTGGTGGAGGCTAAAGTCGAGCGTGGGTGTGTTTTTGCCAGGAAGGCTGTCGGGCTGCAGCTGGACAACGTGTCGGACCCTGGCCATCAGATCAGCATCGCGTTTGCCCCGGACGTAGCCAGTGCCGTTTTGGCCGTATTGCGGGCGGGACCAGTGGTTTACGGCCACGCCCTAAATATCAGCTGCACCGAAAGCTGCACGTATCGTGAGTATGTGGCTATGACAGCGGCTGCATTGCAAGTGCAGCCCAAATGCGATCCCTCAGGTGAGTGCGCTGCACACGGTTGACCGTGGACAGTCGTTGCCAGTGCCCCAACCCACTGCAGCCGTCCAACGGCTGGTGGTCTGCTTGCATTTTGCAAATGGACTGCTCGGTGGTTGGAGGTGGACAGGCGGTGGTGGACACGGTCGGTTCGCCTTCGGCCACCATTGATGCCCGATGTGCCTGCTGTGCCCGATTCCCCTGTGCCTCTGCCCTCGCGCCCCTGTGCCTCTGTACCTCCATCCACGGCCCTGTTCCCCTCTCCCTCCGCTCATGCCGCTGTGCCTCTGTGCCACCAGCCACACCAGTGGTGAGTGAGCGACCAAATGTGTGGCTAAGTAAGTGAGCGACTAGTTGAAGGAGCGAGTAATTGAGTGAGTAGTTGAGCGAGAGTGAGCGGGTGGGTTGGTGGGTGGAAGAGGTACAGGCACAGGCTTGTGCATTCAGAAGAGTCCAAGCAGACGAGGGTGAGGAAAAGTGCGCGGAGGACATTCAGGTTTTCAGAGTGGCAATCTCCCTGCTCTACCCCTTTTGACAAGAGGACACTACACCTGGCGATCGCCCCCGCCATACGGAGACACTGGCTGGAGTGCAGCGGTACCACTGGTGCTGACACCCATTGCCGCCTGGCAGATATGCTGAGGGCCGCTGACCAAGAAACCACGGCACAGGCAAGCGCACGGCGACAAGAGAGAGTGCACGGACAACCAAGAGCGAGTGGACCCGGCGTCTCCCAGGATTGCGACGTTTTGCTGCGGACCAGCAGTGGAGGGTCCAGTTTTCTTTAACATATGCGCGCTTGCTGAAGCCAGCGTGTACCTCCGTCAAACATACCCTTTCTGCCACACTTTCCCCCCATTGCCTTGGGCCATGCTTCACTCCCAATTTTTCGACCTTCACTGCCATTCTTCTTGCACAGCAATACACCGGTACCCATGTATCCCACTGTATCCCAAAAAATATTTTGTGGACGGTGACGGGACACACATTGATTGAAAGTCTGCTTCAGGGCCCAACCGGCGGCGCAGAATATCACACGGGGGGTTTCAAACAGGAGTCGTTGAATCACAGGATGGCCACACCGCACGCAGCAACCAGCTGAACGCACGTCCGAGTGTTGTGGTCTCGTTTCCAGACGTCGCCCGGAGGACTATGGGGGCGTGCCCTGTCCCTGTTCATCGGGAAGCACTGTTAGGCAGGGAAGCCACACACCCGAGGGCGTTTGAAGGGAGTAGGTGGGCTATATGCCTCTTGGATGGCACACCCAAGTGCTCATTTGACAAGATACACGACGAAGTGACCGATAGAACACGATTGCCACTGCAAAGCGCCGTTGTTCTGTCGGTGTATTTGCCGTTAAGTCCTTTGCAGGATCCTACTGGTTCTGCCATTGATGTGGCTTCTTTTTCTGGCCGGTCATGTAGATGTGCGCAAGGCTTGACCTTCATGATGCCTCTCCTGCACTGAATGTGTTGTTGATGGTTGTTGAGTGGATCACACCGCATTGCTTCGCTCCAGTGGAACAATTTACCATCCCATCATGCTCGGCATTTGGTCTGTTTTGCCTGACGTGGATGGTTGAAGGCACCCTACACTGTCTCACACAGGTCGTGCAGATATGGTATCTGTTTGTGTTGGTGCCATTGACAATGCCAAAGCCCGTCAGATGTTGGATTGGGTCCCTACGGCGCTATCAGAAGCGGTGAAGCAGACCGTGGAATGGTACTTGCAGCCGCAGAATGTCTCGTACACCATCAGATTGAGTGAGGATACTGACAGCAACAGCAGCAGTGACACTAGCAGCGGGAGCAGCAGTGGCAGCAGTGGAAACAGCAGCGGAAGTATCATTGCTGCTGGGCACAGCACTTGCTGTGGGAATGAGGACAGAAGCAGTGGTCGTGGGACACGTTGACTCTCACCCTTCGCCCCTCCACTTTGCCCCAAGGGCACTCCACAGAAGTGGCACTGCCACCGACCAAGGCCCCCTCTCTCTAAAAACATTGGATTCCGTACAACGTTGATGTCGTCATTCACCATAAGTCAAGCCAGCATAAGGAAAGGTTTCATTTAACACGTCTAGAGGGGCAACCATGGCGAATTTCAGCATAGGAAGCACTCCAGAGCGTTGGTATCGCTCCATTATTGATGTTTCCATTGCATCACTGAATGCCACCACTGTGGATGGGAAATCAACCCTACTTAATTGTTCCCAATTGATGCACTTCCGACTGGCGGGCTGGCATTGATGCAGCAGTTGCTCCTTCACAAAACACAAACAAGTGCATTAAATGGGAAGTACCTGCCGGCAAACCTAGTCCGCCTTTACCCAGACCCATCCAGTGGCACCCACCAGCCTCCAAAGTGTGTGTGTGTGTGTATGTGTGTGTGTATGTGTGTGTATGTGTGTGTGTGTGTGTGTGTGTGTGTGTGTGTGTGTGTTACCCACAATCTGCTGGAGCGTCTGTTAACATTTGAGCTACAGCACAATAATGTTTTGCAATCTGGAGGCGCCCTGTGGCATTGGGAAACAAGCATACCCATGGGCGGACCATTTTCCGCCCAGACTGCCGAATTGCACACACTGTGGAAGGTGAACCGAGTGGGAAAAAGGTTGCGGGACTGGGGGGACATGCACAAGTCCGATACTGGCCATGTGTACTGGACCTGGGGACGAACCTGCTTCAGCCTCTGCCAATTTAGGGACAACATCCTGTTCGCCTCAAACCTCCCTCCATCCGCCAAGACCCCCCTGGTCGACATGGTTTGCAGTACGCTGTCTGATATATGGAATCTGGAAGTACTGTGTCCCTGCCTAGATTCAGGGAAACCAACTTGCATTGGTGGTGTCTGGGGCACACCACGCGAGCCCTGGGTATCTCAATGACTGTGGGGGGTGGTGTGGGGACCATACCTCAGCGCTCAAAGAGGACTGGTCACTCCAACATGGAAAACCACTAATCAGCCTCCTGGCATGCCGCCCACGAATACCTCCCCTGTATTTTCATTACTAATTTGACAGATGCCCTGCTGTGGCAGGGTGCATGGGCAGCACAGATTTTATCAGCTCTGGCCTGAGCCCAAGTCGCACTGGCGAGTGATTACGACCGGATGGTTGTGGTGCGTGCCCTGCACAAGGCTATGCGCTGTGTGTACAGCGCATCCCTGTGGGATGCGGAGAACACTATGCGCGTGGCAGACGTGGCAGACACAATAGCACACCACCAGCCATGCGCCCACAGTGCAGTCATCAAACGACTGATCCACTGGCTGAACAAAAATGCTCAATGGGAAGGCACAAAATACACCGACCATGTGATTCCCCCTGTCTTTCAGCCTGAGAAGTGCAGCCCGGCCTAGTGCGCAGATGTGCACCTACTACGAACTCCGATGGCTGGTTGGTGTCTTGCCTGCTTTTTGTTTGTTTGTGTCTACGCGGTTGGGTGGTTACACCTAACACAGGATCATAGGGTTTGGGCAGTCATGGACACGAGCTCCTCCACGGAGATTTTTCTTGGTCTGTTGTGAAGTACAATCCGAAGAGTGCGGCAGGCAAGGGAACAGGGGTGCTCTGTCTCCGAACCGTGCCCACAGTCCAAGACTGCATTTTTCCATTCTTTACCGACAGACCGAAAAACGTCTAGGGCTGCCCTGCAGCTCCTGAGGAGTTTTCTTTCACCACTTTACTTGCTTTGTTCTTGTTTGCGGTTCTCATCGTGTGTGTGTGTGTGAGTGTGTGTGTGTGTAATGCACCAATGATGGTGCATGCTGCCGGTTAAGACTACCATTCTTCCATGTTCCCTCCTTCCCTCACACCCACCCCGAACACCGTCTTCGTCTGCACCCGGTTCTGACTGCAGTAGGCGTCTCGCACATCCGGCACGGCCGAGTTCCAAAAGAAGTCAGTATTTGCGCTGCGCTGACCCTCCAAATGGGAGTGGCATCGCGGGCAAAAAACCTGAGTTGCTTGGCGGAGTTAGTGCAGGAGCGGCACACATACTGACCCTACAGCACGCATAAGGGCCTCCGCGAAGTGCGCCGCCTCAGTTTTGTGCATGCATGGAGGGTGTCCGTCACTCCTCCATATTACTTGATCTATGCTATATATCACTTGAACCTAGGCATTTTGTATGTTGGTCTCACCCACATTGTGCCCATACAGCGCCTCAGAAAGCATATGACAGATGCCCTCGCAGGTACAGATGGAGCATCCCTGCACCGGATCATGTTTCCGGTCGAAATGGCGGGATGCGGTATCGCTGTCCTGGAATACGTTGGCACCATGTGGTGGGCAGGGATCAGGGAACGTGCATGGTGGTTTGAGTTGCGCAAATGGGTAGTCAATGAGGTGGCGCCAGGAATTCCACAAGAAGGTAAGCCCTCAGCAAACCACTGGCACCACCAAAAGGTACTGCAACTTCTCAAAGAAATCAAACAAGCAGAGTACGACCAGGATTATGTGCGCGGGACCGGAATGCTTGGGGAGCTATCCACTCCGGCTCAATCCCGAGATATACCCCTCGCCTATGGGGCATCAGTTGTGGTGCCCAATGTCACAAAAGGACAAAAATCTTTCATTTACAGGCAGTTATTCCGCATACTACATACGACAGAACTAAAAGTGTGGGAGAAACAAGCAGTCAAACGCATTGTGCGCGTGGTGAGATCCACACCACACACAGTGCAGACAATTTTCAATAAATTGTCCACAGCAAAAGACTGGTGCTCCACCCTCCCCAAGTGCACTTGCAAGACACATCTACACACGGCCGGTCAATATGGTGAACTCTAGACCATCGGCAATCATGTAGCTCTTATTCCGGTACGAATTACAGACTTCTCAGGCTTTGTGCTCCGCCCCCGTGACCCCCTGTTTGTACGCGGCAAGTTTTCTCGACAAGAGGCCTTGAAAGGGCTCAGATCATTCGCTATCCAAGTGAAGGGTACCCCATCCCCCGACCACAGCATCCCTAGCATCCCTGTTGATGCATTTCTAAAGACAGGTAAACTGCTGACCCACGTCAAGAGTATTGCTGGAGAACTGTCGGAGGATTTCATGGTCAGGGTGGTAGACAAGGGCGCAAGACAGCCATGGGGATTCTGTAACCAATGGGTATGGGACTGCACTTCGGATTTCCTTAGAGAGGGTGGATACCTCCAGGACAGGCGCACAAGAAAGCAATACATGCAGGAGGTGGGAGAAATGGTAGAACAACCGGGTTGGCCCCTTAACACGTGCAGGTTGTACATTATAGCTAAGGCTAAGAGCCTCTGGGCCGGAAAGGGATGGCTATGGCGGCCCATTGCTGCATCGCCTTAGCCCATTGTTTTGAAATCCAAACTGAGAGTAGCAGCACGCGCATTCACACACCTCTTGAATTATCTCGTACAGCAAGTCCTAATGAGTTTCTTGAGGCTATCCGTTACTGAATTGTCATCCTGGTATCACTGGTGTGCGAACAATGGTTTCGCGGCCATCGCAAAATTGTATTGCAAAGAACAATTCAACAATATCCCACCAACCACAGTGCACAACCACCTGAAAGCAAGCAGTGAATGGCTGACAACGGTGGAGAGCGAAAGATCTCATTTGGAGCATCCATCACATGCATGCAAAAATGGATCGGCCAGGATAGGCGTCAAGTGAGAATTTCCACTACATCAACCATGAGGATTTGGTGGCACTGGCATCCCACGAACTGGGTAACAACAATGGGTGTTACAGCTCAGGAGCCCTGTGGGTAAGGACGAATTGTATCCCTGTGGGAGGACCATTCTCTGCCCAAGGGGCATTCGGTGTGGGGGGCATACCAGGGACAACAGCTGTTCCGCAAACTGGGCAGATTGGAGATTTCTGATGAGGGGTGGAGGGTTTGGCACACCAGATGGGGTCGGGTCTCATGTGCCAATTCACAGATAACATACCGGTGGCTACAGACTCCTCCCCATGCGATAGGGCCAGAGTGGTACAGGAGGTGCGGCATATCTTGAAATCATGCTGGGCCCGAGATGTAGACTGTGGCTGCATTTCCAAGCACGTTGCGAAATGCACAGGGGCCTGTTGTAATCTTGTCACCAAGGCGGTAGGGGTGGTTATGATTCTAGGGGAAGGTGACTCAGAGGGGACAGCGTTCGCCGAGCCGGCTGCCGTCACTCCGTCGTGGGAACTGAAACTGGACGCCCCCTTGAAATCCCCCAGCAGAGCAACGGCCGATTATCTGCCAGCGATCCTTACAGGTGTGTTAAAGAACACAGGAAAATGGGCCACCACCTGGCTTTCCTAGATCCTGAGTGGGGCGGCGTGGCTAAAGGTGTCTCTCTTGTGCGGGTACAAGCGAACCACGGTAATGAGAGCAATGCACGGCGCCGTTCAAGAGGCCTACTATGGGAGCCCCTACCACTAAAGTCCTGCACCACGTGTTATACCACATGCCGAGCAAACGATGCATGGTGGTTGCCAGGATTAAACGGTGGCTAGAGTCACATGCATTCTGGGCGGGAGATGCATATAGTTCGTGGATGCTGCCCGACTACCTCACAGTTGACGGGATTAATGGTGCATGCATGGTGTTGGGATGTAGGAAACCTCAGTAAACTCCTGGAGCCCTGCAGTGACGCATTATGTGCATGTAAAGAGACTGGGCCCGACAATGTGTGTGTATAATGCACCAACGATGGTGCATGCTGCCGGTTAAGACTACCATTCTTTCCATGTTCCCTCCTTCCCTCACACCCACCGCGAACATCGAGTCACAATAGGGTAGAAGTGCTGGTGCCAAAGGCCTCGTTGTCGCTGAAGCAGGACAGGGAACAAGAGCTGGCTCTGACCTGGCAGAGGTTGCACAAAGGTAACTCATTCTACTTATTTGCTGCAGGCCTCTGGCTGAGCAACGCTGCCAGAGGCTGAGTCGAGACGTCTGGCGGGGACCAGGAAGTGCCTGCCCTGTCCCTTGTGCCGCAGAAAGGCGCCTATTGGCGTTGGACATGCTTTGTCGTGTTTGACGATCCAACTGACGAGGATTCTGGCATTCGACTCCTGAGTTGTGTCCGTTTGTGGTATGTGTAAGAGAGTTCCGTCGCCGCCCACGCTGGAGCCGTCAGAGACGAACACGATTTCTCCCTTTGGTCGCGGCACACTGAGAGGTATTGCTTCGCAGATCTTTGTCTTCAGTTCTTGCGGCAGTGAAATCAAGCCACAGGACGTACCTTTTTCAGATCTCTGTGCCTGTCTTGAGCACTTCTGATATGGTGCTGAATCTTGTCGTCCTTGTTGAGCCACTTCGCCACTTGAATTGGAGCCTTCGCAATTCATAAATGCCTATCTTTAGCGCCTTAATTGTACGCGTCCAATCTGGTCTCCATGCATGTCTCACACGCTCAACTCAGGGTTCGACAGTTGCTCCTGTAGTGCGTAAGAGAGATGAGCAGGGCAGAATAAGATCCATCATTCATCATTCATCATCATGTGTCATGTGTCATGCGTCATGTGTCATGTGTCATGTGTCATGTGTCATGTGTCATGTGTCATGCATGATATGCTGGTGCCCTAGCATGTGTTTTTCACATTCCAACCCAAAACCTCACTTTCACTCCAAAGTAACACAACCAATACCCCACTCTTATGGGTTCCTAAGAGGGTTATACTATTCATTTTTCACAACTCTTTGATTTTGGATGATCCCATTTTTGGGATCCATGATTGGCATGCATGTCATGCATGATCGCTCAATATTGTGAGCGATACCCCACATACTGCACATTGTGTGTGTGTGTGTGTGTGTGTGTGTGTGTGTGTTGGAGGGGGCCTTGTGCGTGCGCGTGTGTGTGTGTCAGGGGGGACCTTGTGCATATGGCCCCTGACGATGCCGTGATGTTTGTCCCTCGCGTGTGCCATTGAGAATACATCTGAATATATTTAGGTGGAGTGGAGCGGTCGTAATCAAATACAGTGCAACGTGGACAAGTGGACAAACACCACCACGCCCATTCGCAGCTCCAAAAGCCTGCTTTGCATATGCTGGGGCAGCCAATGCTATTATTTCTAGGGTAGGTACCATAAACATGCAAGCCGTTGTGCAGCGTGAAGAAACAAGGTTCCACCTTGAGACGCATGCAAAGCTGTGGAAAACACCAGGAGGTGCCCACGTTCAGTGTTATTCTCGTGAATGCCTGGTTCAGTGCAGAATTATGCCGTGCGACACTGGAACAAGTCACAGTGGTGCTGAAGAGTGCGCAACCTTCTTCTTTTCTCGTATACAATGGGATGGATGCACATAGTGCCTGCCATGGGCACCATTATCATCTGAAACAGTCGGGGAACCTTCCAGTGGGCAGCTGGGGTCCATGCTCCACAATTTGGCAATCTGGTACCAAATTGGCCATAGTGCACAAGGAATCATGAAACATGCAGTGGTGCAGGCAACTGTCTACTATCAGGGAAGGTTGGGCCACCTACACTGAATGTGGTTACGCCATTCTTCATCTTCAACCCACTTTGGGTGCACAAATCCTCATCCCTGTGTGGGGCTGGAGAATTGTGCAATCAAGTTTGGTGGAGGGACATAGACAGCCAAAATTTCTCCCTAAAAGGGAAATTGTAGTGTAGTCTTGTTGTCACTTGGTTGAAAATGAGGGCGAAGGGAGGATCAGGGGGGCTACAAACGAAAATCTGCTTTCCGAGCCCAGAAAGCTGCGCGTCACCAAACACAGCAGCAGGCACAGCACCTCAATATCAATCCGTTGATATTGTCACGGTTCCATCCGCAGTGAGGTGGCTCATTTGTACCTAAGAGCCATCGAAAGCAGGCAAACACACAAAAAGCAATTGATTGCTTCAATCCGGAGCTTTGGTGTGCAGCATTGTCCTGGGACTGTTTATCGGGGTTGGGATGCATATGGTACTGCGAAAGAAGATTGGTGGGGTACACATGAGTTCCAACCTCACCCTACCCACCCATGTCCCAGTAAGTGCTAACCTAATGTCTCGCGCTCTGCTTTTGTTCTGTCTGTACCCACAAGCGGACTACACACCAGATAGTCCTGCTCACTCGCCGCTCGGCGGCTCACCATTCATCCCCATGTCCACACTGTTTAAATGCCACACCGCGCCAAAGGCATGCACATGGTGCACCAAACAACTGGCGGTCTGGTTTGAGCTGTGACCAATATCTCCCAGATTAAAACAATGGCGATGTTGCGGAATCCAGATCTCTTTGTTCAGCTCTACTGCAACACGGCGTCCCAGGTTGGGGAGCGATTTGGCTGATACCCACGGCTTGTGCTGCTCCCGCTGCGTTGGTATGTGGGCTGCCCCACACAGGCCTCAGGGGAGTGGGTCTTCCGCGATGGGCACTTGCGCTTTTGCTATGTGTATGTGCTAGCGGCATTTCGCAGGGGGGAGATTTTCTGCGGTGGGGATGTCTCCATTGATACTGCATTCCAAGCGAATGCGGTGAGGGGATGAACAGACGGGCCAACACCAATTGAGGGCCCAGGGCAGCATGACCCAGGTGTTGTCCATAGCTGGGGTGTCGGATTCTTGCAAGTTGGTTTATCTCATCATTCATGTTTTTTTTTGTATGTCATCATGGCATAAGAGCGCCGCATTGATGATTCCATGTACAACGAGAGATGCTTCCTTTTGTGCGCAGGCCGGGGCCGTGAACCATGCTAGCAGATCATAAAGGGCAGTACTGCAGATGGGCCCACTGGCTGGCCCCGAGGGGCAACCACAATTCCCTTTCCCCAGTGGAACTTCTGTCGCATGGGCGTTGGAACGATTGGGTGTGAGTGTTGATAATTGGGCTCATCGAGAATGGCCGCCTAAGGTCTGGTGGGTGGGTCTGGTGGGGTTCTTGCAGCAACAGGCATGTCAGTGGTGAATTGGATAATCCGACGTTTGTACACGGAGCTGCCTATGTTCAGGGCCCCTGATTACCCGCTTCCGGAAATGAGCAGGTAATGCCGCCGAAGTAGCCCCGAGTAGGAAAAATGGGGGAAAATGGGTCCTGCTGTGAGGGTTCTCCGATGTATTGTGGAAAAATGGGGACAACATTGCGTGAAAAGCCCGAAAAACCACTTTTCGTTGGCCTTTCGGGGGGTTGGGGGGGTGTATTGAGCAACATACATGAGGAAAAACGAGAAAAAGTGGGGGAAAATGGGGAAAATTGCGGGAAAATTATTGAAAATGGGGGAAAATAGGTCCTACTGTGAGAGTTATCTGAAGTTTTGTTGAAAAATGGGGACAACATTGCATGAAAAGCCCCCAAAACCATCTTTATTGGCCCTGGGGGGGGGTTGGGGGGGGTGTATAGAGCAACATGCCCGAGGAAAAATGGGGGCAATGGAGAAAAATGGGGAATACCGTGTTTGCAAAAGTTTTGCCACTTTGGTGGACAGCTGAATATTTTGACCATCTTCCTCCACCAATTTCCCTGTATTTCCCCCATTTTCCCCCATTTTCCCCATGATTCCCCATTTCCCCCCATTTCCCCCCATTCCCCTCCATTTTTCCTTTGGCAGGGGGAAGTTGAGCGGGTAACTAGGGTGCCACCCTGGGCGTGTAATCAGGGGCCCTATATGTTGGTGCAGGAGAGCACACGAATATCACCGGCACTATGGGCATCAGAGTACTCGGGGGACTTGAGTTACTTGCTAGAGTCTGTGTATGAGGGATACAGCATGGGGTATTGCATAGGCACTGCATAATTGCTGGGTAGGGGTATTGGTGTGGGGAGCGTGTTGGAATAGGAATGCTGGAGTTTCATGCGGGCATTGCCCATCCCCCCCAATATCTCAGCAGCCTTGGCACTGCTAATGAAGCCATTGACGGCTGACATCATGCAAATGGCGCTTTAAAGATTGAAAGTTGGCTCTTCCCCGGGGAGGGATGGCGTCCCCACAGAGGTTTATCATCAAGTGTTCCCCCAGGTGTTTGTGCTGAGGTTGTAGGCAACACTTGAGCAATTCTTGCGGGAAGAGGTGGTGCTAGACTCTTGGTCAATCTCTCTATTGAAGTGTTTTCCCAAATTTGTGGGGGCGAAAAAAAACCAAGGATATGCAGCTGTTGGCCTTGCAGCAAGTGTGCATAAGGTGGATCTGGACGGGTTAATGGCAGGTGCTCCACTGTGACGCGCCTTTGGAATGAGTCACAAGTGACCACACATTCTTACCACACATTGCACATTGAGTTTGGTGCGTAGTCTCTCCTTTGTTAAGAGCAATAGTGTCCACCAATCAGTGTGCATCCCCCCTTCAACACCATTTTTGTGGACCAGTACCCCAATTGGCCGTGGAATAATGGTTTTTATTTCTTGTTGTAGGTTTTGGTCTTTTTGGGTTGTGAGCGAATTATTCCCAGCTTGCAATGTCTGCGGTGCATTTGCAATGCTTGCACTGCATGTGCAATGAGTGAGAGTACCTCCCAATCATACATTTGGGTGATGTATGGCCCCAAGGGATCCCCCCAAGCCAAGGGCTTTATACCAAGCAAGCAGATGGTAGGCCACTTGCTATACCTTAGGGTAAAGTGGGGCCAGTTGCCCAATCAGATTACGGTGGC
The DNA here is from genome assembly GCA_964036045.1 of Eutreptiella sp. 'Long Island Sound 2002'. Lineage (NCBI taxonomy): Eukaryota > Euglenozoa > Euglenophyceae > Eutreptiales > Eutreptiaceae > Eutreptiella > Eutreptiella sp. 'Long Island Sound 2002'. The sequence goes on from OZ038383.1 coordinate 134,359,159, forward strand.
GTTAGATTCCTACAAAGCAAGCATGACTCGGTGGCATCCCCGATGATCCAAGTTGCCATCTTGATGGGATGGCATATGGGTAGGTATCAATGTCGGTTGTAGAAGGACCTCTTTTGGGTTGTGTTGGTAGGGGGTTCATCCCGGATGTCAAGTTACACCCTAAGCTGGTCCAGTGTCAGGGTGACCTGCTATGCCCTCTGCTATTTGATCTCATCACTGTTTTCTTGGTATGATTAAGTCAACTGCAAGTGGGTGTATTGGTGGATATTGTAGCAGTGTTGGAAGTGCACACTTTGGTTGTGGCTAAAATGCTAGCTTGGGGCCGCATTTTGTTGGCTTTGGTTTTGGGGACGGAGGAGCATTACATTTGCCCGCGTCTTGGATAGCCCCATCGTTGTATCTTACAGCTCAAGCCTACTTGCCAACTGAACATGTGATCATGCAGATGCACATGGACGGAGTGCCATGCGCAGTGCGCACACGGTGCGTGTATTGGGGTGATTTTGTAGACCTACCCACCTATTCGACACTGAAGTGCATGTGTTTCCAAGCTGTAAAAGGTATTACGGTTGCACATACAACAATGTGTCCCCTTACAATTTCACCCATGTCTCTTTCATGGCTTCTTGCGGGCATGACTGTCACCTACATCTGATCAAATGGTGATAGGGTGCCTGCCACCGTCATCTCCGCCTCCGAGTGTGGGCATCAGGTGAGCATCCAATAGCCAAGGAACCATGGAATCACCTTTTCCCCACAATTTTGAGAATTTTTCAAGGCGGCGTGGGAAGGGCTACACTGGAGGATGTATTCTGATGTCCGTACTGTGCGGTGTGTGATGTCTTCCAGTTCCCTATTTGGTTACATGGGTTGAATGTGCATTGCCCTGTTGAAGGAACTCGTTCAAAACTCTTGCATAGAACCACATTTGCATTCAAAATTGGTCCCCAATGTTGGGAGATCTTTGTGCAGGTTATTGTCGACACTTGTGACTGTATTCCTCCCTTGATGGCGAAGTATTTGCAATGGGACACTCCGTTGGTTGTTGTTGGTACCCCTTTGGACATAAGGAATTTCAAGACGGAGGTCATGCAATCGGAGGCAACATATGGCTGGCAGTTGGTGGAGTCAACTATTTATGATGTGGGGGTATCACATAGTGTGCATACCATGGCCTCTCGGACAGTTCTCTTCGCAACACCCACTAAGTTCAAAAAGAAAGTGCCCCCATTTGCCTTGGTAGACTAGGGTCTCTTGGATTCAAGCATCACACTACGTGTTGCTGGTTTTTGCCTTTAGAGCCTTGGTCTAGTGCCGCCTCCCACCAGAGCCCCTAAAGAGTTGCCCTAGTTGCCCTAGTTGATTTCTGTTCCTTAACTGGCACCCTAGCTATTCCGGTCTTTGACTGGGTCTATCTCAATCTCTGTTTGTTTTTCATGATTGTTTGCTCTTTTCAATTCCTTTATGCAAACTGTGGCAGGTTGCATTAAGGACACCAATGCTCTATCTTTTGTTGACCGGGAGCAATGGAACAATTGTAGTGCTGAAGGTAGACTGCTGCAGGTGTTGAAGGGTGAGTTTGATGAGCAGGATGATGAAGATGATGATGTTGAGGTTGGAGTGGCGGATCTTATTGAGACACAGCCAAGAAACGGCCAAAGGCTTCAGCATCCAGCACCCCTGCGCTCACTCTCTGGATCGAAAAAGGGCATTGCCAAGCCACAAGTAGCCCCACACAATGCCCTCTGTGCTCTAAATGCCAAGGCAACCAAGGGTGCAAGGTCAAAGGCTTGATTTATTATGTCATATTTGTATGGAGAATATGTACGTTTTGGCTTCCAAACATCGGCCTACGGCGTTCTTTTGGCAAAAATCAGCCATATTGCTGGGCCGTAGTCTCTTTTTCGCATCGCCTGCTCTACGCTACAAAGTACTATTATATATATTCTTGACAATTTACTCCACCGGCCACTCCTTTGTGTTTTGCCGACTTCCAAACACGTTTCTCACAACAAGTGTACAGAAGGGTTGGACGAATTGGACGCGTTTGTGCAGCCATCATCACTTCTTCATATGTATTCATGATACACCGCGTTTAAACAACCATGTCTGAAAACAAGCAGTTTTTTGGTGTTTTCGAAAGTTTTCGAAAGGGGTCCGTGGGCAAGTAATTGCCACAAAAAGCGCAAAAAGGTACCTTTTTGGGTGTTCAGAAAGGGGGGGTTACTAAAACCCTTGTATAAAACAGCCATTTTTCACAAGCATTGACATTGATCTTGGTGTTTTGAGGGCTGGCTGGTTAGAGCCCCTTAAGTGGAACTTGAAACTTGGTGAGCCGCTGATTAACCCACACAACACATGTCATGGGTATTTGTCGTCCATTTTCACAGGTGTTTTGAAGAACGTGGTCCTCTGGGCAGACTTCTGGTTGGGACAGATTACAGGAGTGTGTGCGTGGTTAAAGGTGGCCATACTGTAAGAGATTAGGCGCATAGATGCCATCTGACCCATGCGAGCCATGCACAAAGTTGTCGCCAGAGCATATGCATGGTCACCACATGTGCATCAAGCCACCACAAAGGTCCTGCATCAAGCGTCATACAAACTGCGCATGAAACGATGCCAGGTGGCTGTGACTGTGGCTCAAGAGGCATGCATATTGGAACACTGACATGTATTCATTGTGGGCTCTTCCACCGGATTTAGTAGTCGGGGGATATGTCGCGCTTGGAATTTGGATGTTGATAGCTTGACCACCCTCATCAGTAGCTGTGCACGGAGTGGCTGTGCCTACTAGGGGAACGGATTGTGCAGTGTGTTTGTCTGTGTGTAGTATACCAATGATGGTGTCCTTGAACGTGTGTTCATCAACTAAGGGCACTATGAAGTAGAGCGGTGAATCGTCTGTATGAGCCGTAAAATTGGGAGTTCTTCTTGCATTTCTGGCACTGGTAATGGTGATGACGTGCTTGAATGTCTGCATGTTTGGATACTTCAGTTGACGTTTCCACGATCCTTAGAGGGGCGGTGAAATAGGGGAAGGGGCAAACCGATTCATCACTTGTGAAGGTGTAAACGGTTCAGATCACACGTATATGTCGCATGGTGCATACATGCCCCGGTCTGCATTTTGCCGCAGGGTTCATTCTGCCTCTGACGTGACGTCGTTGTCTGTCTAGCTGGTCCTGCCACAAGGCAGTACTGTCCACCCCTTCCTTTGTAGGCTGGCTGGCTGGGCATCAGTGGTCTCTCTCCTTCCTCTCTTCTCCCCTTAATTGTGGGCCCTGCAGATCACCCTCTGCAGAAGTACCCTGTCATCCGCTGTCTTTGCGTTGTTTGTCTGTGCGCAGGGTGTCTGTAATTGTCAGGTTTTTACAGGACATGCTCTGGGCTGCACGTCTCTGGTCATCGTCCTGTCTGGTCAGCGTTATGTCTAGTCAGCGTCCTGTCTGGTCTGGTGTGCTGCAGGTTTTCTGCAGCTTTCTGCGCAGCCCATTCCTTCCTCTCTCTCTCTCTCTCTCTCTCTCTCTCTCTGAATTTTACCCTCTCTCTGAATTTTGTTTGACTATTTATTTGCAGGGTGCTGCAGGTCACTTTTCAGCCCTGTAGCACCTGCCATGAGCCATGCAGTGCTCTGAATCTTGAAGGGGACATGCCAGGCATCTTCCCCTGAGTTGCCTGAATTTCATTTTTCTGTCCGCTGCATTGCTTCCTATTTTCTCAGGAATGCTGCAGGTCATTTGGTCATTTGGTACCCTGCAGCAGCCCCCCCCCCCCTTCTCCCTGATCTCTGTTGCAGGTCATTCATTACCCTGCGACAGCCCCCCCCCCCGCTCCCTGATTTCTGTCCCAGGGCTGCTTGTAGCCCTGCATGTATGGTGTGACCCGGCACTCTATGCCTCTCCCCTCCACAGTGAGTCTGGGTCAGGTAGGTGTTTTGTGGAGTGGTTCACCCATACGGTGCCAGCCCCTGTATGTCTCTCTTTCCCCTGATGGTACCTGTCTTGTTTTGTCTTGTCCTGTCAACACCCGTGCATACGTATGTGCCCGGGCCATGCATTGTATTGCCCAGTTCTCCTTCCCCTTGCACAATGGAGTCGTCCCCCCCCCCCCCCCCGCTCTACTCTGCTGCAGCACTATGGTGCTGCCATGTGTCATGTGATGTGTGCATTGTGTCTTGACTGGCGTCTGCCTTTTGTCTCAGCAAGGAAAAAAAATTTCCCCTCTGGTTCACATTTTTTTTCCTGAGGAGGGGAGTGTACCAGTCAAGCCACCTGTAAATCTGTGCATTTGCACCTATGGCACGAATCGCAGGTCGTCGCCTTCGCACGGTTTGACTGTAATTTCAGAACAGTACATTTTTGCATGTTTGCATGTTTGAAATGTCATTTTCCTCGTTTTCCCATGGATCCACATTTTACGCATCCAACACGAGCCGATTTCGGCCTTCATTCTTTTTTCCACGTTTGTGGACAAAAATGATGCCTTTTGGACATTGTGCATTGTACGTCCATATGTTATACGTTGTGTTTGCTTCGCTTTCCATGAAATTCTGAGATCCTGAATTTCTGAGATCATTTATAATGTGTAGCAAGCATGGTTATTCTTGAGTCATGCATGGGTAATGCATAGGTTAAGGTAGGAGCCTTTGTATGCATCATACATTCATGTCATGACATGTCGAGAATGAATGAATGAATGAATGAATGAATTCTGAAATCATAGTCAAACTGTGCGCAGGCGACAATTTGCGATTTGTGCCTTAGGCGCGAACGCACAGATTGACAGGTGGCTTGACTGGTACAGTATGTGCCATGCTACATTGCATATCATGTCCATCTTGTTGCCCCTTTGCTAGCTCTCAAGGCCTCCCCTTCTGCCCATGTTGTTGCCTCTCCTACGTTGCCTCACGTCATAACTCCAAAGAGGCGGCACCTACAGCCGAGTCACTAATTGTCCCTAGCCCCCACGATCTATTGGTGGGAGGACAACAGTCAATGTCCACGAGCAATGAGCTGCAACAACTTGCATAACCTTGCAACCACCTTCCGCCTTGTTCCCATGGACTGCAATGGCCTCCCAATCGGTTACATGAGATGTTGTAATGACAATTTTGTCCCATCAGCAAGAAAAAAAATGCCCGTGTTGTGTATGCCCATCGTCCATTGTGGCCGGTAGCAGCACGTGCAATTCCAAGGCCCCTCTGTCTTGCCCTATCTAGCACCTCCCCAGGTGAAAATACACAACACGGCCCCTTGGGGCAACCACCACCATTGTTTGAGGTCTCCCTCCTGGATCGTCAATTTTCCCCACCCTTGTCCAAATAGCGGATGGAAATTACAGCTGTTCCGGATTAGCTACGAGTTAATCTACAGCTACCCGGTTGGGCCACATTGCTAAATTTGTTGCGTGCGCCGCACCTCGGGTGCTCCCCCAATGTTTCACTTGACTCTTTGTCATATTGTTGAGTCACATACTGCTTTTTTCACCATTTGCAAGCCCTAGGCAAGAGCTTTTCAAAAGACGCATCATATATCCCCCACCCATACGAAACAACCTGTAGCCATAAAATGTCCAACAGTGCCACAAGCATGACTCGCGCACAAATATCGCACCAACAAGAACCCCAATTTTTTCAGGTTGAGCCCATAATTTTGCATGTTGGTGAGTGTAGTCATGCCAAAAGTCACGCGATAAATGCCTTTCCAAGAGGTTTTCGAAAAGCATACACATACCCCCCCACACACTTTGTGCGGGTAACCGGGGGGCAAATACCACTAGGCGCACACACGGTTGCAAACAAACAGACGAGCAGAACGCCAGATCCGAATGTCAATATCCTTGTCACTTGGACAATCAAACAAGACAAAAGACGTTCAATGCCAATGGGCGCCTTTGTGACTGATTCATCCCACGTGTTGTCGGACTCGCTGCAGCCTTCCTAGCGAACCAAGAAGTGCAGCTTATCCACGCCCTTCACTCGCACAACCCGACGCCCCAGGATCTTGTGGAAATTGTGGGTCATGGAAGGATCAGCCCGAGGCGCACGCTTTACTAGCCGCTGAGACCCGTTAAGCGGAATGGAAGGACCTAGGAGGGATTCCTTGCAGGGGAAAACCTGCCTCTGCTCCCATCTACCAAGAGTAGAAAAAACCGCATTATACTATTTCACTATCCTTAGCAATAAAAAGAAAACACACAAAGCAAAAGACACGAGCAAAAGCAAAAAGAAACACCTTGGAGCCAGAGTGGTCTGAAGTGAAAACAAAGCAAAACAAATGGGCGCATGCACAATATTTATGTATATATAACATATCATGCATGCAACATAACCTCTTAACCTAACATCATACTAATCACACATGATATGTCGAGAATGAATGAATGAATGAATGAATGAATGAATGAATGAATGAATGAATCGAGCATGCCATGACACGAATGTATGATGCATACAAAGGCTCCTACCTTAACCTATGCATTACCCATGCATGACTCAAGAATAACCATGCTTGCTACACATTATAAATGATCTCAGAAATTCAGGATCTCAGAATTTCATGGAAAGCGAAGCAAACACAACGTATAACATATGGACGTGCAATGCACAATGTCCAAAAGGCATCATTTTTGTCCACAAACGTGGAAAAAAGAATGAAGGCCGAAATCGGCTCGTGTTGGATGCGTAAAATGTGGATCCATGGGAAAACGAGGAAAATGACATTTCAAACATGCAAACATGCAAAAATGTACTGTTCTGAAATTACAGTCAAACCGTGCGAAGGCGACGACCTGCGATTCGTGCCATAGGTGCAAATGCACAGATTTACAGGTGGCTTGACTGGTACACATGCTGTTGAGCCCTGCAAAGCCCCAAAGCCGTCTCTAGGTGCCCCACCTTCTTGTGATAGCCTCTTTTTTGAACTTAGCAACCTCTGAATGGAGGGGAGGCAAATAGGTCGGAAAAGGGTGTCTTATGGTGGAACAACTTCGCATAGCAGTACAAGACACACTATGTCTTGTCAGGCAGCAGACCACCGCAAAATTTTGTCGAAGCCTTGCTCACCATTTGGACGTACCGTTGAGATGGGACCTAAGCAATAGCTGCCTGAAAAGAAGCTGTGTCGCGGTTCCGCCGTGTTGATACGTGAAGTACGGTTTCGTATGCCACAGTGAGTCTGCAGGGAGGCGACCATCATCGATTTATGGCCAAGCAACGGTACACAGTGCATTACACTCTAAACAGTGATGGACACCACAGTGAATCTTGGGGGTGACAACCTCGTTATCCTGTGGCAACAATACAGCTACCATGATGCATGCCAGAGTGATTCTGCACGGTGACAACCATTGACTTATGGCCAAGCAACAAGAATTGGGCAGAAATTGACGGATTGCCCTGGCCGATTGGGGCGTTTACCAAGTCTGCCTTGTTTGGTGTGCTTGCCTGCTTGCCTGCTGCGTGGTACAAAGTTGGCTTCAGGCCCTCACCTATAATTCGAAATTCTGACTCGCAGTGTTTTTTTCTGTGTCATGACCTCTCTTGTGTGAGCGCTAGCTGCGTATGATTGCATGGATGGTGCACCTTGCTGCTCAGCAACCGCCCAAGTTCGTCCACACCACACAGTCGACAAGATCTTCGCCGCCAACAACCTGACTCGAGAGCATCGAGCCCGGGAGGTGATGATCCGTCGCCTCAATGACGAATCGAAGCTCCTTCGCAAGCAGAAGGCAGATGTCGAGCTCCAATTGCAGTCTCACCGATATGAGGAACTCCCGCGGCATGCCGTCCCCCCTCCAACGAGACAATTGCAGCCGGAGGTGCAACCCCTCTTCCACCATTTGTCAATTGACTTTGACTGAAGTGTACTCACTCAAATGGGTCAGGGAGTGGGCATGAGGGAGGGAGAGATGGAGGTATGGAGGGATGGAAAGATGGAGGGATGGAGGGATGGAGGGATGGAGGGATGGAGGGAGGGAAATGGCAGTTGGAGTGAGGCACGTTGTAAGGCTAGGTTATACAGTGCGCAAACTGCCTGCCCATGGACCGTTTGTGTGGCTGCTGTTGGGACTTTTTGGACTTCGCGCCATACCTCTATCTGTCCCCAGTCTGTTGTTTGCTACCGGAACCTCTCGTCTTGTGCTGTCTCTCTCCAACTCCTACGACACTCTTCTACGACCCCTGATGTTCGCCTGGTCTCCCTTAGCCTCGGCATCGTATGCACAAGCAAATGCTTCATTGTCTCACTTCGCTGCTATTGTCTGGCGTTGCTGGGGCATCGAGGGACAACCTTCTCCACCTCGCCCCAGCCCTGTCCAGCCTCGTTCAACCCCATTTCCCATCGCTTTGCAGTCCTCACTATTCCTCTCCAATCAATTCTCACCCCTTCCCAGGTGCAGCGGAACACCCCGCTCGCCAGTGTCCCTGTGTCTCTCCCTCCACGACCAGACCCGGTGGGGCATCGGCACATACTTCACCCGGAATGGTGCACGCGCCACGCTGACGAAATCGCGAACGACATACCCGCGAAGTTGCGGCAGGACCTGCAAAGAATCCGGCAGAGCTATGACATGGGGCCCAAGCTGTCGGATGCATACAAGACCGCGGACCCGCTCCGGACAGCTGATGCATACGAAGCCCCGGACCCCACTTTTAGGGATATGGCGTACAACTGGCTGAAGGTGGAGAAGCAGCGGCTTGAGCAGCAGGAGGCGGAGCTGCAGTCGCGCCAGGCAAACATGATGCAGCTCGCGAAGTCCACAACTCAGGCCCTGCAGCAGGTGCAGCAGCAGCACCAGACGGACGTGCAGGTGACATGGCACGTTCAGCACGAGCAGATGCAGCAGAGCTTAGCTGCATTACGGTCTCAAGTCGAGCAGCAGCAGCACGTGCTGCTGGACTTCCAAAATCTGCAGCAGGAGCGACTCAGCGTATTGGCGGCGAAAGAGCGGGAAGCCGAGACGTTGCTGGCCTCTCTCAAGAAGCGTGAGACAAACCTCATGCGGCGGGAGGAGCTTTTTGAGGAATTCATCCGCCGCAGACTTGCGGCGGAGGATGAGGCCCACCGGATCCTGTGGAATCAGGTCTGCGCCTTGGTCCTTCTCGGCAGTCTCAACCCCCACAGCAGGTGCAGGAGAGGGTGTGCCTAGGGACCTCGCGTGCAGCCGGTCTCTTGTGTTCTGGGCCTGGAAGGCGGAAGGTAGTGGGCCCGCCCCAGCGCAGTGCACCGTTGGGGATGGATCCTGCAGCCTGGGTGACGTACTGGGCATGGCAGCGATCACCAACAGGGTTCGGATGAATCACTGGTGTCCGCTCACTGAACACCGCACCAGGAGCAGGTGTGTGGTAGCTGTTGTCATTTTTATTGTGGTTGTTGTTGTTGCTGTTGTTGTTGTTGCTGTTGTTGTTGTTGCTGTGGTTATTATTGTTGTTGTTGTTGCTGTTGTTGTTGCTGTTGTTGTTATTGTTATTGTTGTTGTTGTTATTGTTGTTGTTGTTGTTATTGTTGTTGTTGTTGCTGCTGTTGTTGTTGTTGCTGCTGCCGCGCTGCTGCTACTGCAGCAGCAGCAGCAACAACAACACCAACAACATCAACACCAACACCAGCAGCAGCAGTAGCAGCAGCAGCAGTAGCAGCAGCAATGCCCAGGCACACAGCAGGCCCCTGCCTGCTGGTAGCGCAATCCACAGTCGGAGCGTGAGGGGGTGGGACCCCTGATATCTGGTGTTATGGTGCTGGGTCCCCTATGGAAGTATATGTGGGCTGGGCCCTGTGGAGGCATGCTATGTGGGGCTGGTGCCCCTTTCAATCAGTGGGGCTGGTGTCCCTTTCAATCAGTGGGGCTGGGTCCCCTTGCAGTCTATTGGCGGGAGGATCTATTCCATATACCTAGCTCCCTGGAGCACCCGTCTGCCTTCTGTGACCTTGTACGGTGCACAACATGTGTGGTTCTGTCCCACTGCTGATCAAGATCTTAGGGGCTGGGTCCCCTTTCATTATATGGGGCGTGGTCCCCTTCTATTGTGTGGGGTTGGATACCCCTTCTATTCTGTGGGGCTGGGTCTCCTTTCAATCAGAGGGGCTGGGTCCCCTTTCAAGCAATGGGGCTGGGTCCCCTTCCCCTTGTGCAGTGTGGGGCTGGGTCCCCTTGCAATCGACTGGTGGGAGGATCTATTGCAGATACCTAGCTCCCTAGAGCACCCGCCCGCCTTCTACGGCGCACAACATGTGTGGTTCTATCCCACATGCATGCTGATCCAAATCTCAGGGGCTGATCCAAATCTCAGGGGCTGGGTCCCCTTTTATGGTGTGGGGCTGGATCCGCCTTTTATTCTGCAGGGCTGTGTCCCCTTTTAATTAGTGGGGCTGGGTCTCTTTTCAAGCAATTGGGCTGGGTCCCCTTCTACTCCCTGGGGCCGGGTCCTCTTTCAATGAGTGGGGCCGGGTCCC